>CM034150.1:347624509-349044892 GCA_019776745.2 Taxus chinensis | reverse complement strand
GTTAAATAACATAGGATAACCTATCGTGTTATAATCATACAAAATTTTCATAAATATAGTTACGGTCATATTTTTATTCACATAAGTTTAACGTTCATCAATAATATATCTCTTAATTATTATATGGTCATCATAAGCCATTAATAAAACAACTTATTATAATATGGTATACCAATGATATGACTAAGTATACATTTCACCATATTCCTATTTATGGCTTGTAAGTCTACAACACCTTTTACTATCCACAAGGACAATATAACAGCAATCACGATTACTATAACTGATCATTAACTTATAATTTATCATTGTTGTATTAAAATCAGCACTTAATCACTTTTAAGTTTGATTAAGTACTATGGTAAATTTACATGGTGTTGTCATATTTATTATCTGTTGTGTACCATATTATAATTACTCACTCTAAATGAGGTAATAATCAAATATGATGTCCTTGTAAACTATTATGTTATATATTTGTATATTTTTTTTCATAGGACATCATATAGTTTTCCTATAATACTTGTAAACCATTACAAACATATAAGTTCATTCATGGTGAGATAATGGAACAACATATCGTAAAAGTGTATATAACAATTTTAGTATCTGCATGTATACTTTATGTGTTGTCATGGTGTCATAAGTAGTATACTTGCTTATATTAAGGTACATCAACACTACTTACACAAATACATGTTATTCTTTCCCTGTAATGTGTTACTCACATTAATTATGTATTTTTCACCTTTATGAACTATAAATTTTGTGAGGATTGTTAACTTAATAACAATAACTCACTCAAGTACATTGTTATTATTAGCACCCCCTATTTGTTTTTAGCTTAATATTGATGATAATAATATAAGAGTTATTTATATCATAGTGACATATATATCAAATTGTTAGTTGCATATCTTCATAATTTAGAAATTACTTGCATAATGTCATCCTTTCGACACTAATAAGGATATTACAAGTTCTAATGTACTTTTCATCATTCATGAGTAGTTTATTTAATAATTTTAGTACGATCAGATTAATTAAGTTCATTTGTACTTTTCTTATGATTACAATGTACCATTCATACTTTGTTTGCTAACGATGTATTTATCCTTTAGCAAAGGTACCATAAAACATATATGATTTACATAACGGGTATACATTATCATAATAATGTATGTTGTTGTTAAAATACAACATTATGTTTCCTTTGTTTCATACTTATAAACTAGTATATATCATCTTGTTTATTTATGGTGAATTAATGAGACAAATATATCTTATTAACATACTTACCTTCTATAAGTACAATGTTATATTTCCTTGTTTTTTATTACTATTTTCATCCATAATCATCAAATCATAATGACATCTTAAATCAGTTGCGTTAACAAATTTAACATCAATTTACAATAAATACTATGTTATAAAACTGTGATACACGTATGTCACTTTACGCAGTCATAATGCTCAAAACAACATTCATTAATTAATAAGACATAACAATAGTACATAGTCCTAGGGTGATTATCGAAAGATAATGATTTGATACATTAGGACAAATTTCCTTATTCAATCTGCAAGGTAATTCCATCACACTTAATCAAGTATGTATACAATCATTATCCATATCTAAATCAGATAATAGAAATCATCTCATGAAGAATCACATGTAAACCAATCTAGTTTAGCACTTCATAATATTTATCCCATCATGCATGGTGTAGGATAGATAAAATGGTATACATGGTTAGTTTAATGAACTGTCATGGATTAACAACTCTCAATCATGTTGTTACATTAAGAAGTGGTGAATATAATAAGTTTAACTTATAATGGAAATAATATCTTCCTCATACCATATTAAGTCTAAATATATATATGAATCTAAAGGAAGTGAAATTATTAAATAATACCATGACTCCAACAAACATCAATTCATGATCAACAAGTAGTATCTTAACATCTTTACTACCATTAACATCTTTGAATTCAACATCACAAAGTGTCCTCTGACCAATATCACAGAAACACATTAAAAAAATACGGATTTGAAATGGATTGAATATAATCAAACAGTTATAAAATTCAATGAAAAGCCAATCGCAGTTCCCACACTCATCTGAAACTATAGACTTACTGAAACCACCGACTGTCCTCATAGCTATTTCCGAAACTTATCTTCATCAAACCACAGGAATACTAATTGCATTAACAAATCGTATACCCACATCCATTACAGAAAGCAAAATATGACTTTGTATCATAAGTCAATAAGATAAGGCAGATGAATACAATACTGCGACGGTGAAATTTTGACAAAAGTAAAGAAAGGGGACCAATATTTAACAAGGGTTTAAGATTTAATACTTGATGAAGTTGCCAACACGATGCTCCTGTGTCTTATTCTCTTGTATGCTCCCAGGTAGTATGCTCCCAGGTAGAACATTTGGGCATTTTAACGCCGAAGGACTCTCCATCCGCTGAATGTTTGACTGAAATTAGCCGATTACAAACAAGTGATTCCTTCATTGCAGCGGCCATGGCCATTGCTCTAGAAAGAAATTTAAAAGGCCTTGTATGCAATAAGTTTGAAGAAAATGTTACAGAGCTACACAGATCATGAAAACCGAAGAGATGAGGGTCGAGTCACATTCTTCAAAAATGTATATGGAATAACATCAGTCACGTGGGCTAATAAGAATTAATGGCTTCATTATTGGTAACCAAAGAATTTTATCGTTTCTATTTTTGTTTTAAAATCAAGGAATCTTATGTTAACTAAGGGAACAAAATATATAGGGGCTGAAATTAAATGGAAAGAAAAAATCTTAATTGATCAAGAGGACTAGAGATGGACGACTCCAAAGGGAGAGTAGGAAAAGAGGTTTGTATCTTTTGCATCGGAGTAGCGATTAAAATAGAGAAACACTTCATCAATACACAAATATATGGGCTAAATATGTGAAAATGTTAAGAGTGGGCTCCATGACAAAGTTATTCATGGAGAAACGAATAAAAGGGTTTGGGGCAGTGATAACTCAAATCAACAACAGGTGGAGTAGGCTTATCAAAGATATCACAAACCTTAAGAATATTTGAATGATGGAAGTAAATAGTGCAATCGATGGTCCCATAGACAATTGTGTCTTATAGACGTAATTAATACCATTTCATTTCAATGGGTCCAAATTCAATGACATATTAATGTATGAATGAATGATGACTTCACAGTTGTAGAAATGCAAGGGGTGACTAAAACCGTTTTCATGTTTGTGAGAAAGATTTTCACATCTGAATAGAGGCTAGGGCTGGGATTTTGAGCATTTACAAGAGAATATTTTGGCATTTAAAATGGTACCTTGCAATAAATAAAAAGTTGTTTTGTAAATGTCTTTTAATTTTCTTTTTCATCCAAACCTCTTAAATTTTCTTTACAAGTATAAAATTACCAAATCTTAAAACCCATTTGACTATTTCAATACATAACAACTAAATAATCTTATCGACACCTACTAAAATATTTTTATATTGCAGTAGCATGGTACCAGTATCTAAGATTCTATTGGGATTTTGAAGTAGTACCCTAAATTTGGTTCGGGCACTTGGCAATATGGCATTTTTCTCTTGTTCTAATATACACTCTATTTACATAATTTACATATTATTTGACAAATTAAAGATAACTTTTTACTCAATATCACACCAAATTTTCCACTAGACAACATTTATTCTCCAGTTTAGCTCCTAAAAAATCACAATTGTTATTGAACATTCGTATAGACCTCCACATAAGCCCAATTTCTATCACACCACTAATAGGTTCGATTATGAACCTATCCACCTCCTACAAGCATGTCCCCTTGCACCTTAACAATCACATTTTCAAAAGGGTTACTTAGCTTAGTCATCCTAGGAAAAACTTGTGGGCCAGTTAAGCATTGAAAACTATCACAAGGTTGGCTATAAATAAATACACACCATAACCTATTAAGGATACATGACAAGTATCTAGGAGCTCTTTTAAAGTTCAAGCGAAAGTATTAAACATTTTATTCATTAGAGTACATCGTCACAACAGTAAGCTACAAATTTGAATTCATTTATGACATTGCCCTTAATCAAGTGTCGAGCAACTCTGAAGTACAAGTGTATGTTGTCAAGTGTTAGTGTAGAATCAAGGGCTTGTTTCCTATTATATATTTTATTGCATTTAATTGTAGGTTTGGGAATACTATACGTTGTTTAATCCCTTTTTAGAGTAGTGGTTTGTAACACATCACTTATCACATCAACAGGGGTGTAGTGGGGTAGTTGATTTAACCAAAATATAATTGAAGGGTAGGATTAACTCCTTTAACCTATATTATTATTGATTAAGGGTTAGCAATATGTAAAACTTGCAATCATATTATTAACCTAAATGCCCCAACATTTAGAATCTAATTACACGTGTAATTTCAATGATAAACAAGAACAACAATATACAAAAGATATGGAGACATAAGAAAATAAGTGCACTTAGTTGATCGAGTTGTATAGGAAGTGGTGTAGATGTGCAGATTAGTTGTGGAGATTGGAAAGAACATATAAATGCTTTGTGTTTGATACTGAGACTGCAAGATGAATAGGTACAATGTTGTATAAAAAGGACATTACCATAGTTTTTTATGGACCTAAGTTGTTTGGATTTGTCTTGGAAGATGTTAGTGCTCTATAAATTTTGGTGGTCACTAGTGGTCTATAAATATGCTTTGTTGTTTGGATTTCTAGGGTTCAGACCAATGGGACACCACCTATAATGACCTACAACAAGTAGAAAACCGTAGCTATCTACAAAAAACTTCATATAACCATTAGATAATAAAAGGGGAAATTTGTGTGTAGTGAGGCTTGACTGACCCTGGCGGTCAACCTGCTATTGAACCAGTCCATGCACTACTTTGCATCCCCTCGAGTAGGAGCAAGCTTCATATAGTTCTCCTAGCGTAGGTGCACATGTGAATGCAACTCTAATCCAACCCTCTAGTATGCTCTCAAATCTCTTGACACAAAGATAATAGGTGTACCTATAGATAGAATAAAATGTACCCTTCACAATTATGTATATAGTGTTAGTGCATGCAGACTTAGAATGAATGCCTTTGACCCTTTAGATTTTTGGAAATGTATAACCTTGGCCTGAGCTTGACTATGGCTTGGCTCGTGGATGGGGAAGCTAGACTCTTTGACCTAGTTGAGTGCTTCAGACCTAATGTATGAGTTGCTCCTAAGGATATGTTGTTGGATATGGAGAGAAGAGAGCTTGAGAGTTCTTTGGAATTGTATTTGTAAGATTGTCTCTTAAAAGTGTCTAGTGAGTTCAAATGGTGAATTAGACTTGCTTATATAGTTGACCATGATTATTAAATTGCACTAAAGCGGGCCTAAGGGATAGAAAAGGACCCAAAGAAAGATATAAAATCAAGAAAACATTCATTATATGTGAAAAGAAAAGGCCACATAGGTTAGCCTAGGCCACAATACGGCCTTTTCCATAACCATACGGTTTTGTACATGTAGTTTATGATATTAATCTAGAATTCTAAGCAAGATATATGGGAGTTGTGCTCTACTTTGGATTAATTTAATTGGGCATATTCACAACTAAGTAGAGTGTGTGATAGAGTAAGTCATGCAATGGACATGGGAATACAAAACATAGATTTATGATGCATGTACAAGTCATAGTGTAGCGATGAAGTCAAAGTTATCATTGCCAAATGATAAATCTCCAATTTTATGTGTCTACAGTAGTCCATCCCAATCATGCTAACCCTTTTTTCAGGTCAAGGGCATAAAGTTAGGGTTTCAAATAAGAAAAAAATGTATATAATGTAGATATAGTCATTTTAAGATTCCATAGTAGAAAAATAGATGTGCAAGCATAGGACTAACTGCACAAAAAGAGGGAGCAAATACAAAACCCCAAAGGACAATTCTATAGTCCTTAAGACAAGTTCAACCACAATATTATCCAACTTTTGTACGAACCCGTCTAAAGCAAACTTTTAGGTCCTAATATTTTTTGAGTAGCTTGACAACACTATCATCCACCTCTACATATTATTTGAGCACTATATCACACCTTTCACCCACATATTTTAAAACCCTAGGTAACCGATGTAAACTATGATAAATAACTACTAGATACAAGATGACACAAGCAAATAAGCTAATAAATGTAAAACCCTAGGTGCAAGAGAGGGTAAAGGACTTAGTTGATTTACACATGATGTCGAGATTGTGCAGACTAGAGAAATTGATAAACAGGAAGGGAAGATTGTTGTAACCATGCACAATAAATTTTGGAGGTGTTGGATATGCCTAGACCAGGGCACCTAGATGTGTTAGGGGAATTTGGGTGCTGGAGTTTGCTTTTGGGTGCCGTGACTGTGAAAATTGTCAGAATATGAATTTTCTGGTGTCGCAAGGTTGTCACTGATAATCGTTGTTGGTCACCTGTATGTCATTGGATGGTCGCACAATTCACATGTAACATGCAAAGAGATATTGACCAAAAATCCATTAAACTAGATCAAATCACAAAAAGAAAAGACACAATATGGGGAGTCGAACTGACCCTAACGGTCACCCAACTAAGTGAACTTACAACTGAGCATTGCACTACATCTTAGACTCCATGTAGTTCTAGTGTGTGTCTGATATAATCATGCCCTAGGAAGCCCTTTTGCAAGTGCATGTGATAAAGGGTGATATCTAGATGTACTAATGTAAATAGATGTGTAGATGGAAAAAATAAACTTCCCTTCATATGCATGTATGCAGAAAAATCATTCCCTTATCCCTTGAATGAGTTTTAGATGAATGCCTTTGATGCTCTTAGATGCCTTTGAATGTAACCTTAGGTGATGATAATAGATGCTTAGAGCTTGGTCCTTTATTATGGTCACAGAGCTTTGTATTTATATGATTCCCTTGGTTGAATTTTGTAATTGATAACTAAAAGGATAACCCATAAGAAAATAAGATGCCCAAAATATAAAAGAAGCTCAAAAAGAGTGAGTAAAGTAGAAAGAGGTTGGGGGCGCCTATAAAGATGAGGGCGCCTGGGTGTTGGCATCATGTCTGGGCGCCAGTGTCCAGAGTCATGAAAGATAAATCAGTAAAGTTCAGACTGGGCTGTAGGGTGTGTAAAACCAAAGATAAATCAATAAAGACAGATTAGAGGCCCAAGATAGAAGTCAATTACTAGTTTTCTCACTTAGGAATCATATTAATACAAGTATGTTTTTAGGACCTAGAAATGTACCCAAGTGCGTGATTTTGTGTCTATATTTTCCCCAGCCCCTGCTTTATGTTGTTGATTGAATACTCGATAACATAAAGTAGATAAGAGATGTGTACCTGATAACCATATAGAATGTGATGGCGATAGTGTGCCGAGGAGATAAGTGTAAGCGCGAAGTGATAAAAAATGAAGCGTGGAAGCTAAGAAAGAGGAAGTGACCCTAGGGATGAAGTATATAGTGTTGTAACATGTTGTACTTGATGTAGGGTTGTTTCTTATTATGTATTAAGGACGAACCTGCAAAATAAGAGTGAAAGAGTAGTCAAAGTCATGTATTATGAAAAATCCTATAAAAGCATGTAAAAAGTATGTAACTACATGTAAAAAGTAGTAAAAGGAAAGTGTGCACATGATTTGTGAAGAGTGAAATGGATAGAAAATGTCCTGAAATGCTGTAGAAGAGTGATTTTTTGGGTGATCTCATGGCAAGAGCGAGTTTTTTGGGTGATCTCATGGCAAGAGTGAGTTTTTTGGGCGATCTCACACCAAGAACAAGTTTTTTGGGTGATCTCACACCCAATGCAAGTTTTTTGGGCGATTTCACACCATGGAATAAGAGTAGTAGGGAGAGAGGTCTAGTGTTACTCTCCTTCCATGACTATATCCCAAATTATAAACCACTACATATGGTGTGATCCATGTTTAGTTTCGAGTTATACCATATTTAGTTTTATATTTGTTCCATGTAGAAATGGAGAAAGAATGCATTCTACTTGTTGGAGGCTCTATGAACTACTAAAAATTTGTGTTTATATGAGAAAGTATTTGTATCTGCCATAAGGACATAGGCACCTAGGAGAGGTCATGGGCGCCCAGGTCCTAGTGTCTATAACTAGGCACTGGTGTCTGCACTAAATTGAGGACCCAAGTCATATGTTGGGTCATTTCTAGAACTGTCTCATGTTTTGTTCATGTGCTGAAATATATTGTGTTATAGCTTTGAATTGTTATATGGGGTGACTAATTCACCAAATGTTTTCCCCCCTCATTTTGGGTGCATGTGACATCACTAAGAGAATGCAGCCAAAAGAGAGGACCTGATGTTGATCTAAAATGTGTACCCTATAGTGGGAGGGGAATGTGCATATTAGAAACCAAGGCACATGCAAACAAATTGGCTATATACATTTGTCATTAAAAAAAGAAGAAAACATGTTAAGGAAAAAAATGTAACCACCAAATGTGGGGTAAGTACAACAAGTTGGGGAACTAAAAAGTGGACAATAAATCACAAATTTTACAAATCGTGATTGTAGTTTATAAACCATGATCATGGTCTATTTCATCATGTTCGGGAAATTCCCAAACCTAAGATCGCAATCAAGGTTCCCTCATTTTTCCCCACCATTTTCTCCAAACCATGGATTTTTTCCATTGTTGACACTCGCACTTTGCATTACCCTTCCAAATTATAATTTTTTCTTTTGGGTCACGATAATTTACATGATGTCACTGATATAAAGAGGTAAGCCCTCATTTTTTATCAATTTTCTTACATTTTAGGTTTTTTTGTGGTTTTCATGGGTTTTTCAATCTTTTGTTTATGCATAAAATTTCTTTGTTTTTTCAATTTCTCAGCAAGCTACTAATCCTCCAATTACTCCACTTCCTCAAAACCCTCCAAATATTCCTCCACCTCCTCAAAACCCTCCTCTGAATGTTCCTCTACCTCATGTGGCTCCTATCATCCCCATTGAACCACCAGGAACCCACGGTGATATCATTACAAAAATCTGAGAAAATAAAATTGCCATTCAAAACCTTATTCACACTATTAGACAAAATCATTCCACAAATCCAAGCTGCATGAATTTAGCAAACACACTTCAAACATTGATTGGTAAAGTTGACACTACAACAAACCAAATAAATAGATGAAATACTTTTAGAGATTATTCTAGGCATGGTATACAGACAAATTATCACATACGACCATTAAAGAAAAAAAAATTGGAAAAGACTACATTTGTGTACTATTTAAGGACCCCATAACTAATGCCCCCCTCATAACTAATTGCAACTGGTTCCCTATCCATTGGTGTCACGAAGACCAGAATAAGAACAATTTTTGGGACCGATGGTGGATGGTTTTTTATTATCCACCATGCAACAACAATGAGGTTCCTCTTTATTTTTTGAAGAAATTATATTGTGAGTTTGTGCTTAATGTGGTTCCCAAGTATTTTGACTTTTCTAGGTTTTACGGTTTAGGAGGTGGCTTTGCACATACTAGACCATGTGCATGTATTGTAGTTGGTCAACCTTGCATGCCTTACACCCAAAAAATCCCATAGCCTTCAATTATCCCTCTTACAGTGAAGAAGGTTGTGGATATAGACACACTACATGCATTGAAGTCTCTCACTTACACTCTAGCCTAGTATAGTAGCTAGATTGCATCTAGCAATGTTTGTGGAGGTGCCACTTCTAGCACACCACACCACTGCAGTTCATGTGGTGTCATATGCACTTCAAGTGAGACATCCTTTGATGGGTCATAGGATCTTTTTTTTTACATATGAGATGATGGCAGATGTTTTTGGAAGTGTTGGAAATATCCCTGGTCTTTCACAGGTAAATTTCACATAAATAATATATATATAAGTTTATTTTATTTGATATTTTAATATATATATACTTGATTACGTCATACTTGTGTAAAAATAAATATTTTTTTATTTTAAACAACAAGAGCTGGTTAAGGACACATCTAGCGTGGACATCCTAGCTACTACAACCCATGTTACAGTGTGTACAGACGTAAGTTTTAAGTTACTTTCATTTCAAAGTTCATTTGATTGCACGTTTATTATTAAATACACATTAATGTTCATGTATGTGTTTCAAGTGTACATACATATTAATATGTTTATCTTTTTAAGTAGGATCTAGGTGGGACATCATCTACTATGGGCACTAAGGCTATTGGCATGCCTCATGTTACTTTTACACAGGTTAGTTTCATATATTTTACTAGTTAATGTTTAGGATTTTTTAAATATTAATAACATACATGTTCCAGAATTTTATATATATGCATGAGCCTTAGTTACTTACACCATTCGCCTTGATAGTTTTCAATTAATTTTGATCTATATGTTGTTTGTACAACTTATGACTACCGCACAAACTCCTCCCTTTATGCAAACTGTGGAGGTTATTGTTGATGTTGCCATAGCATCTATAGATCCACTCGCATAGGTACAATTTTTCAAATTTGTTAAATTTTGGATGAATGTTTTGTTAGTGCAAATTCACATCACCCCCAAAATGACCTATGGATCGACTTTTCTAAGGCAATGTCATTTTGTGTGAATGGACAACATGGAATCTTTTCCCCAAGTGTGGGACTTGAAAAAATGGGAAAAAACTCTCCAGATTAAAGGTTGGTTTCTCTACTCCTCTGATCAGATGTATGCATGAAATTTGTAGAGGTTTAAATCAAAATCCTACTCTAATTCTGCCAAGGAGACAAGGATAGAAGAGAGAAAAAAGATAAAACTAAACTAACAAGGTGATACACCAAAGGAGTGGTGAACATCTATTTCTGTAGATTGACACAAATTATAAAAATGCAACACAAATCATGCACAATTTGCTAAAATTGTAATGAAGGATCAGGATAGAGAAAACAACACAAGGAAGGATTGAAAATTCATTCACAAAGCTTGCATTGTCATTTCCATTTTTAAATACAGTGCATTACAACAAAAAGGAAGTAGAAAACATGTTGCAGTCCAAAAAAAGGTCTAATATTCCACAAATCCACTTGCCAGGGTGAAGGAGGGACCCTACAGAACATAAAAAAATGTCCAACCCTTTACAAATGAGACAAATCTGGCTTTTAACAATGAAAACCTGAGTTCAGGAAGGAGAAACACAGGAAAAATGAAATGAATGTTTCAATAACCAACCAAATCCATCAAAATAGCATGCATACCCTTAAAATTTCATTCCCCAAGATTTTTGACCATGCTAGAGAACAATGGAAGCCATACTGCATTAAAAATGGTGGTTGAATGTCATTTCTACTCTTTCCCCATGCCAAAGGCATTTTCTCATTTTTCTTTCACTAAACTTCACCAAAAAACAAAATTGAAGGTTCCATCATGTAGAGGACTTCAATATCTTTCTAATGACACCGAAATCAAGAAAAAATGAGCTCTGGATCGAAAGATATGCCCCCTTGAAGATTTATGGCAAAACTACGGTAAAAATCAGGTCGGCGGGCCAAAACCCAAAATTTTTCCCATTTTTTGAATTTGGGAAAAATTTCCCAAAAAGCTTCGCACCCCGCTACTCCACTACCATGTGGTGCATTCCCATTGGTCTATGGGTTCAAATGACCATTTTACACTTTTTTGAATTTTGCAAAAATTTCTAAAATTCCTCCGTGCCCCCACCACTCCGAGACACGTGTCATCCTTTGATTTGGCGCGGGCCTGAATCAATTATTTTTCCTCTACGGGCCCGTGGGAAAAAATATTCCTTTGCACCATTTTTAACACTTGGGAAAAAAATCCAAATTATTTCCATACCTCCGACCTCTGATGCAAACCAGACATGTGTCATCCTTTTATTTGGCCATGGGGATGCATTCCAAAATCCCATTTCCTCCTTGGCAAGCTTGCGGGCCTATTCTTTCCTTTGCGCCATTTTACTATTTTGGCAAAAAGACAAAATTTCCTCCACCCCTCCAAATTCTACCGACCTCATGGACACGTGTCACACTCTGATTCGTGCGGGGTCCTGGGCCAAAATTTTCATTGCGCCATTTTTGGAAATTTTCTTAACTTACCCTACCGGTCCGACCTCCGCCACCATGTGGCAGCTTTTCCTTTGCGGGCTTGTAGAAAAAATATTTTCTTTGTGCCTCACCCATTCCTTAGTGATTTTTTCCATCTTACCTCTGCTAACCCGCCATTCTGCCACCATGTTGCATGTCCTCATTGGTTGCGGACCTTCCCAGGGAAAATTTCCCTCAAAAACTCCGCCAAGCCATAACTTGCAAAATACAAGGAGTTAGAAGGAAAATTTTACCTTTCTAGAAAGGTGAGAAAATTATCTATCTGATGAAACCATTTCTAGAAAATTTTGAGTGCCTAAAAAGTAAAAAAATTGATTGAGGCACAAGGAAGGAAGGAATGAAAGAAAGTTAGCCAAAAATAAACAAGGGGCTTATTTTGGATAACATGTTTTCTTATTAAATCTACAATATCAAATTGTACATGAAATATTTAATTTGAAAATTTTATTTATATACAGCCTAGTACAAGTCAGAGTGCACTACCACGACCCCTAGACACTCCCCTCATGAGTCTACCCTTGACCCTGCACAGCATCAATGAAAAATTGATGGGGATTATGAGATTGCGGTAAGATTTCACATACATTAAAATTTCTAAGTTTCTAGATTATGATTGTATTTTCAATATATCCACTTCTTTAAAATTTGGGTGTTAAAAACTTGATGTTTATGAATGTGCAGGCTAAGTTACAGGTGAGCTTTACACCTAGGACCAGACGGATGAAATCTTTAGTGTCATCTACCTCCACTACATCCATGGTTCATGGACATGCTTCTACTAGCAGGGCCAAGAGAGGGAGGATGTTTCATGATTCTTCATAGGATATATAGATATATATGACATCAAGTCCTTGTGTCCAGTTGATCTATTTTAAAAGGTGTATATGTCGAGGGGAAAATTCATGACTCATATCATGTGTAACCCGGTCTCTATTTTGTGAAAATACCACTTTTATGGTTGAGGATTGTAAAGGTATGCCATTATTGGAAAATCCCTCTAACTCTTTTCCTTTTCAAATGTTACCTCACTTCTCCCAAGTATGAATTATAGGCTGAAAAAAATTTCCATGAACTTGGTGGATGGTCAAAGACAAAATTTAGAAACCACTAAGAGGATAGTCCCCATGGAAGAAAGGAAGGGTGTCCATGTGTCTCCCCGATGCACCTTTGAAAAAGTAACAAGTCATCCCCCCCAAGTTGCGAGCATTCACCATGTGGCTTATGCATAGCAAGGCAGTCCCAGTAAGCTGAAAAGTCAAAGAAAGGGGGAGAGTGTGGATGTTTCCACGTGTCACCCAGGCACAATTTAGAAAAGGGAAGGGCCCACGGAAGGAATGAAATCCTTGTGAAGTGATAAATAAGCCCCTAGAAGTGATTTTCAGAGCCTCGCAACTCAGGGATAGTGTTGCAAACCAAGAAGACAGTGTGAGGGTTGCAAATCACCATGAGATAGGTTGTCTCTTCCAGATGAGTTGCAACAAGTTTGAAATAATGTGATACACTAAGAGGATGAGGAAAAGTGCATGATTGCAAACCATTGAAAGTGTAGTAATGGGTTCTTTTCATTACTGGTTCCAGTACTAAGCTAAAGAGTCTGTAATGTAGGAACAAAAAATAATTGCATGTCAAAAGGTGAAAATTTAGATGTGACATCATTTGAAAGTAGTCTCATATATAATTCAAAATGGGGATTCTATAGGGGCCCCAACCCATGGTAAAAGGGTTCATTTACATAATTGAAAATAAAGGCATAAAAGACAAACATAATGCTTGGAGACCCTTCATTCCTTCATAAGTTCCCCCCAGTGGAGGTAATTTGTTCAGCAGCTTATTCTTCCTCAGTGTGAATTCATCAGAGCCATGTGTTATCTGGATAAACATGATGGACCCTGCTAAATCCCATGACATCCCCATATCCATTAATGACTCAAGAGTCATTCTTGGTTCATTCATGATTTTCTCTAGCTCAATCTTCTTCTGGTAGGAAGATACCCAGTCTAGAAGATCCAGGCCACCTGTGAAGAATGTCATCTTCCCCTTCCCCTTGTGAAGGGTAGACTTGTTGAGAATAGACTGAGAGGGAATGGCTGGAGTGGTTGAAATACCAAGGACTACATCACGGGGGCCAGGAGGAATGAGATACTTTGAGCTAGATTCAGCTTTCCATCTCCTTGTAAAGGGTGGATGCTCTCTTGGGGAAGGGATTGGCCAAGGACCTAAGAAGCCATGCCCTGATGAAGGAACATAACACCCTGAGTGAGTGGATGACAAAACTACAAACCTACCCCTGTTATCCCAAGCAGAGGAGATTGTTTCTCTTGAATGACAAGTAGATATGGATAGCTCCTCTTCTCCATCTGAGATAATGATTGGGGCTGAGAGCTTGATTCACCCCTTCTCTTGCCCAAATATGGTGTTGAAATTGTACTTAGTTGTGAGGGTACAAGTCTTGTCTGCCCCTTCTCCAGAGAGGCAATCCTCCATTCTAATTCATCCACCTTGTGAGAAATGGCAGGCATGGTGTCAATGGAATATTTTTTGTATAACACATAAGATTCCTTGGGAATCTCCTTTAATACAAATTCTTCATCACATAGGAATGGACACTAAAATTCAGTTTTCCCAGACACTTGAGGCCTCCTTTCAATCCAAAATTTCTTCAGGTCTTCGGGAGCCTTCAGATGTTCCCATCGAAAGAGATGAAAATACATGAATTGAAAGGTTGCAAAGACAAGATTGATCCTAATTAGCCTTGTGAGAAGTGTGAGCCAGACCTGCTGATAAGTCAAGGGTCCTTTGGTGTCTCCTGCACATTCTATGTCAAACAAGGCCCTAACAAAAACCTCATCAGGACCACACAGGTCAAATATTTGATTCAAATCTTCTGAACAAATTTCCTTCAAACTATTTTCCACAGGTACTTTTGCCATGTCACTAGTAGAAAGTTGTAAAAAAATTCCTCACTTACAAGATAAGAAGAGAAATGCATCCTGGTAATGGGATAAAATTGGGTTTTATAGTAGAAGTGGCACAGATTGATTGAATTGAAAGAAATAATTTACACCTAATAAAGGATCATCTTGCTCAGCTCACATGAGGAAAATTTAAAGGTTGAAGTGAATCCAAACAAGCATGATTGATGAATTAACTAGATTTGACAAGAACCATGTGGGATAGTTAAACCAAGTAGATGTGATAAGGAATGCACATCACCCAAGATGTATCTTTGGATAGTAGATAAAAAAAATTTATCACTTCAGGTCACCTCATTGTGCTCAAAGGATATCAGAAGCACCCATCCAATCACCAGGTGGAAGGAATCATGAAAACATTAGTCACAAAGCAATGACATGATATTCTAATCCTATATGATAGGAGAAAAATGAAGAAGGCCCATACTCTTTACACCTGGCAAGGCCAAATAAAATATTTTCATAAAAGTATCATTGATACACCTGGAATTTTGTAAAATAAGAATATACTCTTGAAATATCCACATTTTGGGGGGGGGGGAAATTGAAAATAAAATAGGGATGGAATTGTATAAAGGCAATGAGAATACTCTCACAAAGGGGGTTAAGATTTCTGAGAAATAAAAAGAGAAAAGAGAGAAGAGACTGAAAAAATCCATTTTTCCAAAAGACTTGTCTAAGAAACCTGTTAATTTCTTGAGCCTTCAAAATAAATCATGTCAAGATGGTTGCAAGTGTATAGCCATTGACAAGCATTGAGACTGTAAATGAAACTTTCCCTTGTTGATAAATTTGATGAGCCCTAAGTTAATTGTGTTAATCATGAGCATTGTTGTGTCTTCTTTCAATTTGAATATGTTTCAAGTAGTTATTCATGTTCCTGTCACAATATTATGTTAGGAATTCCTCTGAATCACACAAGATCTTATCCTTGTGGTAGTATTGTGGCATTTGCAATTGTGTTGTGAGAAGAGCTTTCATTTCACCACGTAATAAACAATTTAAATTCACTTTACTTCCATTTTGCTAATATAGATTGTTTGTTAGTCTATGAGTGTATCTTAGGTGTGATGGACCAGGGATTTTTGATGTTTAGTTGAGTCTTTGACATGAGATTTTATGTTAAATTCTCAAAGAATGTGTGAAACTGTGCATCTTTGGGCTTCCATGGGTGCACATCTTCTGGTTAAAGGTTCATTATCAACTATTTGAAAGTGTTTTATCATCTTGCTTGGCAGAATTTCCAACTTTTGTTAAAATTTCCCAGGAATCTGCTATAATCAACTTTATCCTGCTTAATTCCCCAACAAAATCCATCTATAAATGATAAATCCTACAAGAACTACCCCTGCTTTCACTATTTTTCCATAAATGCTAAGGATATTTGTTGAAGTTACCCATCCTTTACTCAGAATATGTAGGAGCAATCAGGTTTTATTGTTGTCTTTAGTAACCTAAACCTTGTTTAGGAGACATCTTCATTCTCTAGGGTGACAACTCAAGAGAGTTAGATTATGTTGCATTGACCATGTCTTCTCAAGGTTTTCTTTCAATATCATAGAAGGAGAGTCAAATATTGTTGATCCATTTATATTCCTTACAAATACAGGTTACAAAATGGGTCCTCTCACCCTGGTTGAAGGAAAAACCTAAAGTAGGAGGGTAGGTCATACCCTCAGCACGGTGTTATCTAATTTCTCCAAGCTTGAGTGACAAAGAGTTAGTTAAATCCATCCCTAGCTACAAAATGACTCAAATTCTGATCTATCTGTCTCTAAGCATCCTTCTCTTCCTGTTGATGTTGCTCGGCTTCAAAGGGAGAATTGATTTGGGTACCAACACTGATCTGGCATTTTATCGGGAGTATTTGTGTAACTACATACACATACTGAACTATGGTATTATTCTTACATGTTTCGATGCAAATATGTTGTTTAAACTTCAACCTTTGTTAAGAATTTGTGAATATTTAGCAAGATTAGAAGTTCATTGTGTAATATTTCCTAGTTTGAGTGAATGTTGCACTATATTTGTATCACTAGTGATAAAAATTGACAAAGGATGACTAGATCTGTCAAGATTTATAGAGATTGAGTATTGATAGAGACTTGACAAGTTACTCACAGTGCTTTGGCATATCTAAGGTGAAAATCCTTGGTGGCGACTCCATTTTGGTTTGAGATTTTGGTAAATGCCAGTGTCTTAGGCTTTGTCAATTAAGATTTATTGTTAATATTTGCAACAATGGAAGGAAGAAGGTATTTCTTTAACAAGGATCCTACTATAAAATTTTTTCCAGAGCTAGGGAAAACAAATCCAAAAAGGAGACAAGTCTAGAAAGCATTGGGGGATCAGGAGCCAAGAGAGAAGGTAGTACCAGTTGTGGAAAGTGATCAACCTGTAGTTGAGGATTATCCTACATCTTCAAATAGTTCAGAATCAAACAGTCCTCGGGTGAATTTAAATACTCCAACTGGTGAAGGGCCATCATTTGTGTCTAGAATAAGTGTCCCTTATTTCTTTCCTTTATCACTCAATACTGATAGGGTTTTTTGTGAAACTAAGTCACTAGGGGATATTTACTTTGAATATCACACACCTGTATCCCAAAGACCTCTAGTCCCACACTCTCTTAATCCTCCTATAGGATCACCTCCTCAAAATAACATGGCTCAACCTCCACCTAGGCCTCCTTTTGTTGTCAACACGTTTGGACCAATAAATTTTAGAGGCATGGTTGGGTATCCTAATGTTGTAACATAAGATGTAAGAAATAGGTTGCCTAAATTTCAGGGAAATAATGCCATCACTGGTGATCAACATTTAAGAATTTTTGTTAATATGATGGAGGATTTCAAAATAGAATATGAAGATGTATATATAAATTTGTTCATTCATACTCTTGAAGAAGATGCACATGATTGGTACAAATATTTTCTAGATAACTCAATAGATTCATGGACTGAGATGAAAAATTTTTTCATATTTCAATATGGGGATAAGACAGACCCAAGGTTCCTCTTGTCTGAGTTTGAGAATATAAAGAAGAATCCAAATGAGTCTATCCAGGATTTCAATACCAGATTCAATAAGACTTTAAATAGACTACCCATAATTTTGAGGCCTAGTGATGAATCCTGCTTAATCAAGTACTCTGATGCTTTTGACAAGAAATTTGCTTATTATTTGAGAGATAAGAACCCTGGAACTTTATGACAGGCTTTCATAATTGCCTTGCAAATCGAGAACAATATTAAGGCAGTTGGAAAACCCCCTAAGAGGGAGGGTGTCAAATTGATTAATCCTGATAGACCTCAGTCAAAAAAAGTAGTGGATCTAGAGGAGGTTGTGAAGACTTTTGCTGGAGCAGTTAAAGAAATATCTTATAAGCTTGCTAGAGTAGAAAAGGGAATAGGACAGAGTTCTCAAGGTCAGCACAAACCACAGGGCCAAGATAGATTTGGAAATCATCTTAGGGGTGATCACATAGAATAGATGAAAGAGGAAAAGGACCCATGGGGTCAGGAAATAAACAACAACAACCTAGAGAAAATAAATAGATCCTGATCCTTTGATTGTTAGGGTTGTCATGGTGGAAGAAAATCATGTTATTGAATGGTGTGATAGGTGTTTTTTTCCACATTCCCCTTATGAACCTATTGAGGAAGTGGAGGAGGAAAATTATGATGAGACTTATGGCGATGTATGTATGATGGAAAGCCCTGAAAATCCATAGCAAGGAATCAATTCAACTGAGCTGATAAGTGTCAGGACTGTAGAAAGTTTTGGGATTACATTCACCGGGTATTACCTCTTCCTCATAATGATGATATAGAAGTTGATATGGTACAATATTTTGATTTACCTAATCATGATTTTGAATATCTAAGGGATTTAATGATTAAGAAGTATGATGGAGGAATTCCTTCTGAGGAAGACATGCAACTTTTGATGAATGTAGTTGTTGCTCAAGAAAAGGAATACAATCTCAGAAGTTGAATTGTTAAGGGAGGAGGACTACAACCCAAACCCAAGACTTCATTGCTTACCAATATCCCAAATGAGTCTCCTAAGAAGGATACACCAACTAAGGGTCTGATTATCCCAAACAGAACTTGTACCCCAGTTCATGCCCAAAATGTAAAAGGTCTTGTACCACCATAAGGGACCGTTTCTCTTCCCCCTAATATGATCTTACCCAAATATGTCTCATGTTATATTTCCCATATTTTGAGTCAGATAAAATTCAAAGTTCCTATTGTTGAATTACTTCAGATCCCTGAACATAGAAAAAGAGCATTTGAGTACTTGGGGTTCAAAGAGGATGCACTACCCTCATGTAAAAATGTGAATCATGTGGATACTCCCCCTATCATTGCAGAAGTGGAAGTACCTCAAGTATTAGAGGATTTGGGAGAACCACCTGAGGTATATTTAGGAACTTCTCTTGTTGAAACCAACTTGATGTTTACCCTTTTTATACTACTTTAATCATAAAAGATAGGTTAGTGCACAACTACATGTTTGATTCAGGGGCCTCTTGTAATGTGATGCCTCTTGAGGTAATGAATGAATTGAATATCAAAGTAACAACAGTTTTTGGAAAGTATACTGCTATGGACGCAAGAGAAGTATTGGCGATTAGGTATGTCAAAGGATTGGTAGTACAATTGGCATCTTATCTAGGCAAGTGTTTAACCATGAATGTAGTCATTGTGGATTGTCCTGCTAAATGGGGAATGTTGTTGTCAAGGAAATGGGCTGCTAGTGTTGGAGGGAGTGTGTAGATGGATTTTTCATATGCGACTATACCAATAGAAGGAATCCTTGTTAGACTTTTTGGAGAAAAAATAATGTTGCATCTGATTGAGGATCCCAAGAATGCATCCTATGAGGTGTTGTATACTGATGTGGATGTTGATAATTTTATGGGTTATGCAGATTTTAAAGAGCATAGCATTGAAAAATGTAAGTGTCCCAAGTGAATTGGTTCCCCTTGGATTTTGATGTTTGATGGAGCTTGCTCTAAATTTGGGAATGGTGTTGGTGTTGTCCTAATATCTCCAAATCAGGAGGTTTTCAGTTTTTCTTTTAAACTCATATTTGAATGTACTAACAATATTGCAGAATATGAAGCACTGCTTTTGGGTTTAAGGATTTCTTGGAGGTATGGTATTAGGGACATTATTGTTAAGGGAGATTCAGAATTGGTAGTCAAGCAAGTTAGGAAATTTTATGCAACCAAAAATCAAAGAATGAAACAGTATAAGCATGCAGTTTGGGATTTTGTTGAAATGTTTGATTCTTTCAACATAATTTACCATGATAGAAAGTAGAATACTGTTGCAGAAAAGGTTGGCAGTATTGGGATCTAGATTTGAAAATTGTACAATGTCTCCTTACTATGAGTATGATATAGAAGTGTTGACAAGACCATTTGTCCCTGACAATGTCAAACATTGGCAAGTTTTCGAAGATGATGCCCAGGTTCAGAGGTTTCTACAAAATAAGGGAGAATTTACAAATCAGAATATAGATTGGGAACTGATGATTTCTGTGTGTGATGGTAAGGAAACTCTTTTTGGCCAAGAGGTTATTCAATTAAAAACAAATACAATTCCAAGAGGGTTAGTTGCTTTGGAATCAAATTTTGACAATGTTGATAGGGTTGTTCACAGACACATCCATGTTTTGAGAGATGTAGAAGAGCACAACTTGGGGACTAATGATAAACCTAGAAAAATATGGTTGGGAAGTAACTTGAGTAAAGAAGAAAAAAAGTCATATGTCCAGTTGTTAAAAAAGTACCAGGATTTCTTGGCATGGTCATATTCAGAATTGAAGGCATATAGGGAGGATCTTTTCCAACATGAAATACCTTTAGAACCCAATGCCAAGCCATTTAAGAAAAAAAAAGGAAAATTAATCCACTCTTGTCTTTGAAAATGCAAGAAGAACTCAAGAAGCTGAGGGATGGAGGTATTATACAACCTAAGAGATATTCTTCTTGGGTGGAAAATTTAGTACCAGTTAGAAAAAAGAATGGGGATATAAGACTCTATGTAGATTTTAGAAATATGAATAAAGCCTCAATGAAAGATAATTATCTGTTGCCTAACATGGATAATATGTTGTAGTTAATCACTGGGTCAGAACTATTGTCTACATTAGATGGATTCTCAGGATATAACCAAGTGGTCGTGAAGCAATCAAAATGAATCAAAACTGCTTTCACCACTCCTTGGGGTACTTATGTGTACATAAGAATGCCATTTTGTTTGATGAATGTTGGTGCCACCTTTCAAAGAGCTATGGATGTGGCATTCACCAGATATATAAGTGATTTTATAGTTGTATACCAGGATGATGTGACAATATTTTCAAGAAAAAGGGATGATCATTTGCAACATTTGGAAAAGATGTTACAGAGGTGCAAGGAGTATGGTATCTTGTTGAATCCTAAAAAATATCATTTTGGGGTTCATAAATCCAAGTTTCTAGGGCATATCGTATCAAAGGAAGGGGTCATGATTGACCCTGAGAGAGTGGAAGCTATTGGGAAAGTTCCTATCCCTAAGAACAAGAAGGGTATTCAGTCTTTTTTCAGCCAAATCAATTTCATAAGAAGATTCATTTCCAATTTTGTGGAAATGACTATCCCTATCATGAAGATGTTGAGGAAGGATCAAATTATTAAATGGGAGGATGAGGCTATCCAAGATTTCATCGGGATCAAAGAGGCATTAAAAAATGCCCTTGTCTTAGCGGCCCTTGATTATAAGAAGATTTTTCAAATTTTCTCTTTTGCATCTAAAAATACCATTGCATATGTGTTATTGCAAAAGAATGAGGAAGGGAATGAAAGGCCAATTTATTTTTTCAGTAAAGCATTGTAGGGAGCTAAGTTGAAGTACACCATTATGGAAAAACAATCTTTTTCCTTGGTTAGAGAAAAAAAAGATTTCAGGCCATATATTCTAAGCTCAAAGATCATAGCTTATGTTCCTCATACAATGGTCAAAGACATTTTATCAGAGATGGAGGTTTCCAGCAAAAGATGTCGGTGGGTGAACAAATTGCAAGAATATGACATGGATGTTCAGACTACTAAACTAGTTAGAGGTATGGGCTTGGCAAATCTAATGGTTGAAAGCAACTTACAAGTGATGGAAGTAAATGAGGTAGAAGGAGGAGATGTGGAGATACATGAGAAATTGATCAATTCTATATGGTACAAAGACATCATATTCTACCTAAGAAACTTGGAATGTCTGAGGCATCTAGATAAAAATCAAAGAAGGACACTCAAGTTAGCCTCCCAAAAATATATCATCACTGATTATGGGTTGGCCTAGAAAAATCCTGAAGGGGTTCTTCTCAGATGTGTAATGGAGGATGAAGCCCCTAGGTTAATTTCATACTTTCATGGGGGAGTGTGTGGGGGACATTTTTCTAGAAGAGTAACTACCCATAAGATACTGAGGGTGGGATATTGGTGGCCCACACTTTTCAAGGATACAACCTTGTTGGTAAAAAAATGTGAAAGTTGTCAGATATTTTTAAGGAAAATGAAGGCTTCTGGTGCTCTCCCTCTGCAACCAGTATCAATTGAGGCTCCTTTCAAGTAGTGGGGCATGGATTTTGTAGGGGAACTGTCAGAACCTTCCAGTGTAGGCCACAAATGGATATTGGTGGCTACTGATTATTTCACCAAATGGGTTGAAGTTATCCCCACCAAGAAGGTGACTCATCAGGTTGTTATTGATTTCATCCTAAATCATATAATTTACAGGTTTGGTGTACCCACAAAGATAGTTGCTGACAATGCCATGAGTTTTTGAGCCAAACCATTAGTTGTTATGTGCAAAGAATATGGTATAAACTTAACATATGCATCTAATTATAACCCACAAGGAAATGGACAAGCTGAATCAAGAAACAAAAATTTACTGAAGATAATTAGAAGGACATTAGCAATCAACAAAAGAAAGTGGGGGGAGCAGTTGAAGTTTGTTGTTTGGGCAGATAGAATTACTGCTAAGAGAGCCACTGGAAAATTCCATTCAAGCTAGTTTATGGAGTCCAAGCTCTCCTTCCTTTACACCTACAATTGTCTTCTTATCAGTTCATCCAACAACTTGAAGATGAGGAAGTTAGCCCTTATAATGTGAGAATAAACCAAATCATTAAGTTGGATGAGGAAAGATGAGAATCCCACCAAAGGCATTTGAAGTTTAGGGAAAAGCTCAAAAAATAATTTGAAAAAAAGGTGACTCCCAGAATCTTCAACATTGGAGATCTTGTATTGTTATGGGACAGTAGACATGAGGATAAGGGAAAACACAAATTTTTTGATGCATTATGGATGGGCCCTTATTCCATTGATATCAGGATTGGTGAACATACTTTCTTCTTGAAAGACCTGGATGGAGAGTTGCTCAAGTTTCCTGTCAATGGTAGGCACCTGAAGCATTTTCTTGATTAAATTTCAGAGCAAGGTATGAACCAATGTACAGTGTATAGTTTTCCTACTTTGTTTTTTTTTTGTGTGTTTTTTGTTTCCCTTTTCTCTTCCCTGGTCTTTTGTGACTAGTTGCCTTGGTTTCTCAGGTGTTTTTTGGAAGATGGGTTGTTATCACTCAACCTGGTATGTATGATATTTGACTCCATAACCCAATGGATTTTTGGCACTTGGTTTGCATTGAATAGTTCTTGTGGCACCTACAAGGGGTACCCATCCCCGAGTCAGAGCCAATGTTGGAGCTTGAATAATCTCACCCCTTTTTCTTTGAGTTTTACCTTCAAAGTCCTTGTGTCCATTTGATCTATTTTAAAAGGTGTATATGTCGAGGGGAAAATTCATGACTCAGATCATGTGTAACCTAGTCTCTATTTTGTGAAAATCCCCTTTTATGGTTGAGGATCGTAAAGGTATGCCATCATTGGAAAATCCCTCTAACTCTTTTCCTTTTCAAATGTTACCTCACTTGTCCCAAGTATGAATTATAGGCTGTAAAATTTCCATAAACTTGGCGGATGCTCAAAGACAAAATTCGAAAACTGCTAAGAGGACAGTCCCCACAGAAGAAAGGAAGGGTGTTCATGTGTCTCCCTGACACACCTTTGAAAAAGTAACAAGTCAGGTCCCCCCGAAGATGTGATTATTCACCACATGGCTTATACGTAGCAAGGAAGTCCCAATAAGCTGAACACTCAAAGAAGGGGGAGAGTATTGATGTTTCCATGTGTCTCCTAGGCATAGTTTAGAAAAGGGAAGGGCCCATGGAAGGAATGAAATCCCCACAAAATGAGAAAGAATCCCCAAGAAGTGATGATTCAGAGCCTCACAACTCAGGGATAGTGTTGTGAACTAAGAAGATAGTGCAAGGAGGGTTTTGAATCACCATGAGATAGGTTGTCTCTTCCAGATGAGTTGTAGTAGGTTTGAAATAATGTGATACACTAAGAGGATGAGGAAAAGTCACATGATTGCAAACCATTGAAAGCACAGTAATGGTTTCTTTTCATTACTGGTGCCAGTACTAAGCTAAAGAGTCTGTAATGCAGGAACAGAAAATAATTGCATGTCAAAAGGTGAAAATTTAGATGTGACATCATTTGAAAGTAGTCTCATATATAATTCAAAATGGGGATTCTATAGGGGCCCCAGCCCATGGTAAAAGGGTTCATTTACATAATTGAAAATAAAGGCGTAAAAGACAAACATAATGCTCAAAGACCCTTCATTCCTTCGTAAGTTCCCCCAGTGGAGGTAATTTGTTCAGCATCTTATTCTTCCTCAGCATGAATTCATCAGAGACCTATGTTTTCTAGATAAACATGATGGACCCTTGCTAAATCCCGTGACATCCCCATATCCATTAACGACTCAAGAGTCATTCTTGGTTCATTCATGATTTTCTCCAACTCAATCTTCTTCTGGTAGGAAGATACCTAGTCTAGAAGATCCAGGCCACCTGTGAAGAATGTCATCTTCCCCTTCCCCTTGTGAAGGGTAGAATTGTTGAGAATAGACTAAGAGGGAATGACTGGAGTGGTTGAAAGACCAAGGACTACATCACAGGGGCTAGGAGGAATGAGAGACTTTGAGATAGATTCAGCTTTCCATCTCCTTGTAAATGGAGAATACTCTCTTGGGGAAGGGATAGGTTGAGGACCTGAGAAGCCATGCCCTGATGAAGGAACATAATGCCCTAAGTGAGTGGATGACTGAACTACAAACCTACCCCTGCTATCCTGAGTAGAGGAGATTGTTTCTCTTGAATGATGAGCAATATATGGATAGCTCCTCTTCTCCATCTGAGATAATGATTGGGAGTTGAGAGCTTGATTCACCCCTTCTCTTTCCCAAAGATGGTGCTGACATTGTACTTGGTTGTGAGGGTACAGGTCTTGTCTGCCCCTTCTCTAGAGAGGAAATCCTCTGTTCTAATTCATCCACCTTGTGAGAAATGGCAGGAACGGTGTCAATGGAAGATTTTTCGTATAACACATAAGATTCCTTGGGAATATCCTTTAATACAAATTCTTCATCACATAGGAATGGACACTGAAAGTCAGTTTTCCCAGACACTTGAGGCCTCCTTTCAATCCATAATTTCTTCAGGTCTTTGGGAGCCTTCAGATGTTCCCATCAAAAGAGATGAAAATACATGAATTGAAAGGCTATGAAGACAAGATTGATCCTAATTATCCTTGTGAGAAGTGCGAGCTAGACCTGTTGATAAGTCAAGGGTCCTCTGGTGTCTCCTGCACATTCTATGTCAAACAAGGCCCTAACAAAAGCCTCATCAGGACCACACAGGTCAAAGATTTGATTCAAATGTTTTGATGAAATTTCCTTCAAACTATTTACCATAGGTAATTTTTCCATGTCACTAGTAGAAATTTGTAAAACATTTCCTCACTTACAGGATAAGAAGAGAAATACATCCTGGTAATGGGATAAAACTGGGTTTTATAGTAGAAGTGGCACAAATTGATTGAATTGAAAGAAATCATTTACACTTGATAAAGGAAGATCTTTCTCAGCTCACACGAGGAAAATTTAAAGGTTGAAGTGAATCCAGAACAAACATGATTGATGAATTAACTAGATTTGACAAGAACCACGTGGGATAGTTAAACCAAGAAGATGTGAGAAGGAATGCACAACACCCAAGATGTATCTTCAGATAGTAGATGAAAGGTGTTTGTCACTTCAGGTCACCTCAGAGTGCTCAAAGGATATCAAAAGCACCCATCCAATCACCAGGTGGAAGGAATCATGAAAACATTAGTCACAAGAAATGACATGATATTCTAATCCTATATGATAGGAGAAAAATGAAGAAGGCCCACTCTTTACACTTGGCAAGGCCAAATAAAATATTTTCATAAAAGTATCATTGATACACCTAGAATTTTGTAAAAGAAGAATATACTCTTGAAATATCCACATTTTTGGGGGGGAAATTGAAAATAAAATAGGGATGGAATTGTATAAAGGAAATGAGAATACTCTCGCAAAGGGGGGTTAAGATTTCTGAGAAATAAAAAGAGAAAAGAGAGAAGAGACTGAAAAAATCCATTTTTCCAAAAGACTTATCTGAGAAACCTGTTAATTTCCTGAGCCTCAAAAATAAATCATGTCAAGATGGTTGCAAGTGTACATCCATTGACAAGCATTGAGACTGTAAATGAAACTTTCCCTTGCTGATAAATTTGACGAGCCATGAGTTAATTGTGTTAATCATGAGCATTATTGTGTTTGATTTCAATTTGAATATGTTTCAAGTAGTTATTCATGTTCTTGTCACAATATTATGTTAGGAATTCCTCTGAATCACACAATATCTTATCCTTGTGGTAGTATTGTGGCATTTGCAATTGTGTTGTGAGAAGAGCTTTCATTTCACCACGCAGTAAACAATTTAAATTCACTTTACTTCCATTTTGCTGATACAAATTGTTTGTTAGTCTATGAGTGTATCTTAGGTGTGATGGACCAAGGATTTCTGATGTTTAGTTGAGTCTTTGACATGATATTTTATGTTAAATTCTCAAAGAATGTGTGAAACCGTGCATCTTTGGGCTTCCATGGGTGTGCATCTTCTGGTTAAAGGTTCATTGTCAACTATTTGAAAGTGTTTTATCATCTTGCTTGGAAGACTTTCCAAATTTTGTTAAAAGTTCCCAGGAATCTAGTATAATCAACTTTATCCTACTTAATTCCCCAACAAAATCCATCTATAAATGATAAATCCTACAAGAACTACCCCTTCTTACAATGTTTGTCCATAAATGCTAAGGAGATTTGTTGAATTTACCCATCCTTTACTCAGAATATGCAGGAGCAATCAAGTTTTATTGTTGTCTTTAGTAACCTGAACCTTGTTTAGGAGACATCTTCATTCTCTAGGGTGACAACTCATGAGAGTTAGATTATGTTGCATTGACCATGTCTTCTCAAGGTTTTCTTTCAATATCATAGAAGGAGAGTCAAATATTGTTGATCCATTTATATTCCTTACAAATATAGGTTACAAAATGGGTCCTCTCACCCTGGTTGAAGGCACAACCTAAAGTAGGAGGGTAGGTCATACCCTCAGCATGGTGTTATCCAAATTTTCCAAGCTCGAGTGACAAAGAGTCAGTTAAATCCTTTCCCTGGCTATTAAATTACTCAAATTCTTATCTATTTGTCTCTAAACATCCTGCTCTTCCTATTGATGCTTCTCGGCTTCAAAGGGAGAGCACATAACAATGTGTTCATTCAAGTGATATGACATCGTAATCATATTTGTTTCTTGATATGACATAATAATCATCTTGTGCTTTGGAATATTGCATAACAATGGAAAAATTCTTGATATTACATCATAATCATCTTTGTTTTGCTTTGTCACACATACAAAATGTCTTTGTAATTTCATATATATGCTTCATGTAATCATATCTTTTTTTCTCTTCATATGCTTCATGTAATCATGTCTTTGTTTCTCTTTATATGCTTCATGCACAATCATGTCTTTATCGTGACCTTATTCAATCTCCTTAAAGGATTTTCATGTATGAAGTTCACTATTGGTGTGGTGGCATTCCTTGAGCCTTCGTGTCTTAATTTTTTGCAAACTACCTTGTCAAGGTAGTCCTAGGCAATAAACAAAACTGAGTAGTGAGAAGTCATGTCTAGGGATGTTGTGGGATGAAACTACCACTGCTAGCATGTCTAGTTGGAGGTGTATATACCTTCGGGTGCTATGGTGGTCTCCAAGAAGGCCCAATTTGGAGTCGGACCACCCGATCCAAAGCCAAGAACTTGTTCCCTATTGATCCCAATTCACGTTTTAAGCACAAACTTATGACGATCACAACATGTCAGTCGGTCATCCAAACTAAGAATCATCTGAGCCAAAACTTGAACAAAGGAGGCCTCTAATCATACCCAAGAATTGAGGCTTGTGGCATTTCTTGAGCCTTCATGGAATAATTGTTTGCAAACTACCTTTTCTAGGTAGTCCTAGGTAATGAACGGAACCGAGTAGTGAGAAGTCATGCCTTGGGACGTCGTGGTAGAAAACTTCTACCTCTAATGCATCTATTTTGGGGGTATATGCATTTGGTTGCTATGGCGGGCTCCAGGTAGGCCTAGTTCGGAGTCAGACCACCCGATCTAGAGTCAAGAACCCTTTCCCTATTGATCCCAATTCATGTTTTTAGTGCAAAATTTTAACTATCATAACTTGGCACTCATTCATCCAAACCAATAACATTATTTTCCAAAACTTGCATGACAAAGGCCTATAATTCCACCCAAGAATTCATGTTCGTGGCATTCCTTGATCCTTCATGGAATAATTGTTTACAAACTACCTTTTCTAGGCAATCCTAGGCAAAGAACGGAGCCGAGTAGTGAGAATTCATGCCCCGAGATGTCATGGGAGTGAACTGCCATCACCAACAAATCCAGTTTCAAGGGCATACACCTTCTATTTTATGGTGGGTTCCAAGTAGGCCCAATTCTCAGTCAGACCACCTGATCCAAAGCCAAGAACCCTTTCCCTATTGATCCCAATTCACATTTTCATAGCAAACCTATGGTGGTCACAACTTGGCACTCGGTCATCCAAACTGAGAACCATTTGAGCCAAAACTTGAGAGAATGAGACCTCTAATTGCACCCAATAATTCAGGCTCGTGGCATTCCTTGAGCCTTCGTGTCATAATTGTTTGCAAACTACCTTTTCTAAGTAGTCTTAGGCAATGAACGAAGCTGAGTAGTGAGAATTCATGCCTCGGGATGCCATGGGAGTGAAATTTCACTGCCAGTGCATTCAATTAGGGGTTTATATGCCTTTAGGTGGTATGGTAGGCTCCAGGTATGCCCAGTTTGAAGTCACACCACCTGATCCAAAGTGAAGAACCCATTCCCTATTGATCTCAATTCATGTTTTCAATGCAAACTTCTAACAATTATAACTTGGCACTCGGCCTTCCAAACGAGAACCATCTAACCCAAAAATTGAGAAAAGGAGGCCTCTAATCACACCCAATAATTCAGGGTTGTGGCATTCCTTAATCGTTTGTGGCATAATTGTTTGAAAACTACCTTTTCTAAGTAGTCCTAGGCAATGAACAGAGCCAAGTAGTGAGAATTCATGCCCTAGGATTTCATGGGAGTGAACTACCACCACCAACACATTTAATTGGGGGGTATACACCTTTGAGTAATATTTCAGGCTCTAAGTAGGCCCAGTTCAAATTCAGACCACCCGATTTGGAGCAAATAACCCCTTCCCTATTGATCCCAATTCACATTTTCAGCACAAAATTTTGGCAGTCACAACTTGGTGCTCGATCATCCAAACTGAGAATCATCTGAGCCAAAACTTTTGTGATGGAGGCCTCTAATCGTACCCGAGAATTTAGGGTCATGGAATTCCTTGATCCTTTGTGGCATAATTGTTTGTAAACTACATTTTTTAGGAAGTCCTAGATAATGAACGAAGCTAGGTAGTGAGAAGTCATGCCCCAAGACGTCATGGGAGTGAACATCCACCGCCAACACATCAGGTTAGGGGGTATACATCTTTGAACACTGTAGTTCACTCTAGGTAGGCCCAATTTGGAGTTAAACCACCTGATCTGGAGCTAAGAACCCCTTCCCTATTGATCCCCATTCACGTTTTCAGCGCAAACTTATGGTGTTCACAACTTGGCGCTCTACCATCCAAATCAAGAAATGTCTAAGATAAAACTTGAACAAAGGATGCCTCTAATCACATCCAATAATTTAGGGTTATGGCATTCCTTAAGCCTTCGTGGCATAATTTTTTGCAAGTTACCTTTTCTAGGCAGTCCTAGGCAATAAACGGAGCTGAGTAATGAAAATTCATTCCCCGAGATGTCATGGGAGCTAACTGCCACCGCTAGCATGTCCGATTGGGGGTATACACATTTGGGTGCTATGACAGGCTCCAAGTAGGCCCATTTCAAAGTTGCACCACCCGATCCAGAGCCAAAAACCCCCTTCACATGTACATAAATTATTGTTAGTTGCTTCTCTTTGATTAGAAAACAATGAAAGCTTCTTTTAGCTTCGAGAATATAAAATTCTCTACTAACAGTTCTAACCATGTGAAGGTAGAAGCTTTTATGGCACCACTAACCTACATAAAAGTGTTAGTCAAAGTAATTTAAGTTGAATCAAAACCATACTAGATATATACAAAATACACAAATTTAATCAAATATACAAACTTGAATCTAGTAGACAAATTTAAAAAATTCAAAGAAATATATATCAGATGAGCATGTAAATTCATTCCAATAAACCATCAAGATTGGATCTACTTTGAATAGCGTACAAGATTGCTTCATGATCTGATTCTTGAACCTTCTAAATAATCTTGTTATTAGGCCTTCCTCTATATCTATACAATTGAATATTTGTCACTAGAGCTAGATGTGAATATAAGAGTATTTTCCTATGTGTCTCAAAGTCTTCAAACACCCAAACAGAGGAATTTTTTAATGGATACCGTCAAATTCAAGTTCCAGTAACTACCACTGACCCTATAGGGTACTCAATATCTTCACCATCTATAACAATAGAAGGAAACTTCTTTCTTTCCTTGATGCAATGACATAAGAAATAGTCAGTTGCTTCTTCATTGTCTTCTATCGTAATAACTGCAAACACATGTCCTATAAAAAAAGAGGTTTCAACTCAAATTTAAATTACATACTAATTTCAATGGACATAACTCAATATAAAAATTGTAAATAGACATTTACCTTGTTGCACCAAAATTGAAATGTTGTCAAAGTCCTTGGATGTTGCAACTTCATCTAGAGAAATAAGTCGTAATGTTTGTTGAAGTTGATAACTAGGAAGCGGAGTTAGAGGTCTATAAATCCATCCATCCACCCATTCTTGTGAATCACACTCAGTAGTTGTAAATTCAATACAAGATACACCAAAAAATGTCAACTTTTTTGTCCATATGGCCCACGAAGTAGCGTTTGAGCTAAAAAATGAGTGTAGATCATTGGACCCTATGAGTGTCATACAATCCTTGTAGTTAGCAATTTTTTGTTCCTCTATCAACCAAAAATATCTGTGAACTGTGGAATTTTCTTGAAAACCATAGGCCATGTTGTCAATATGCCATTCCACTATGCTCTTTACATCTTTCAATTTAGCACCATCATTGTACTTCAACTCTTCTCTTGCACAAGCTCTTTTCACAGATGCTTCTGCACTGTCATGCTCTCATTTTCCATGTCCATCCTTATTGAAACTCCAAATATGTTACACACCCATCTTGATATACATCCTACTCATCCAATAAAACATTCATGCATTCTTAAATTGAGACATGTAATTATCTGACCATATATAATGTTGATTGAATCAAATGTCCCTATTAGACAAGTTTTCATAAAATAACTGGAAACACCCTTGCACAAATTCATTAGAACGAGATTGATCATCACTAATATAAAAGTGGTACTCTTTTTTAAAAATTGATCATTCTCTGTACTGTCAAGAGAATGTATAAATATTATATGCACAAAGATGGCAATCTGTACTGAGTTGTAATATGGTGATTGAACCTCCATTTGTTGTTGCAACATGTAATTCTCTACAAAATCGACCATTGAAACAATAGTACCAATAGGAAATGTTTCCTTTCATATCTTGAATTATTCATCCAACCACCAAGCTCTGTTGTATGCCTAACATACTCATAAAAATTTTCATCTTTAAATTTTCTCATAAATTTAAAAAACATGTATATGTTCTGTAACTAGCTCACACCATTTAGACTCCTTTCCATCTTTTAATTGGTATGGTATTGATTTATATTTATTAAACCCACTTAAATTATGTCCTATTGCACCTCTAATTTTATCATGGATACAACTTTCTAATTTAGGTAATCCACCGCACGTACCACAACTTCCATCTAAACAATCCTGATTATTGAAAAAAAAAAAATTCTCTTTCACAAAATATCGTAGGAATGAGATCCCTGGAAGATATTGGTGGATCTTGAACTCCACATTCCTATAGTATAGTTTTAGAATGCAAATAAGAATGAATACGTCTAAAATTATCATAATGTATCACAAATTCAATATGTTGCCTAAAAAAACAAGTGGTGCGACTATGGTTGATTTTCACATAAAATGGTTTAAACATTTCAAAAAAATGTTGACTAATTTTAATTTTTGGATGTTCTTGTTCAAATTTATGAAAAAAATGAGTTTGAGTCATATCTAAGAAATGCTTTGTATATGGTTTACGATTAGTAGAACCAACTCTCCATTTTACAACATCACTTGTATTAGGTGAAACTCTAGTGTTACCATGCCAAAATTGAACAACAAATTCTTTTATAGCATCATATATATATCTTTGTCTTTACGAGGTTCTCTAGCAGAAAATGCCCAAAAATTAGTGTTATTGGGTGATTGAAGGATATTACGCCTTTCAATTGCTTTCATTAGATTTTTTCGATTAAATTTCAACATTCGTCTTGTTTTCCTGATAAAACGTCATTTTTTTGTTGATTCACTTACAACACTAGTAGCAAGTACATGACGCATGACATTACTATCCCTTATGCATCTCTTGACACCAACAGTGTGATATGCATCATGTAGGTTTTCAACAATTGGAAATATTTGACCACGTATATTAGATTTTGTCAATCCTAAGGTGTTTGATGTAGGTATTAATTTATTCAATTTCATCCAACTAACCAAAAACTGACATATTTGGGAATCATTTAAAATTTCAAAATGATTATCCCAAATTTCAGTGGATTTTCTTCGGATTTTCCATTCTAAAAATTTGTTAGACATTGGCTTCAAATTGTTCTCATCAATTTCAATAAAATAATTAGGTCTCTTTCGAAAAATCCTAGGAGGTGTTTTTGCCAAATTTTGGTTTTCTATGGTTTCAAAATGAGTTTCCTGATTCACATTTTTATTTTCTCCTTCAATTTCAACATCAACTACATCATGAGAATTTAATTCATCTTCATCACGAGGATTTAATTCATCTTCATCATGACTATTTAATTCATCTTCATCACGAGTATTTAATTCATCTTCATCATGAGTATTTAATTCATCTTCATCATGAGTATTTAATTCATCTTCAACATTGACGATAAAAATATTACTTGGTTCCTCAGCGCTTACAATAGTAGGGGTTGAAGATGAACCTCTTCTTGATTCACAAAGTTTTTGCATTCGTTCCGAATTTTACAATTTTTTTCCTCTAATTCCTCTGATGTTTTTTACTTATTGATTTCCTTTTTGAACTTTTTTTTGTGTCTCCCATGATGTTTCAATCAATGTAGGAAAACTCCAAATGATGCAGGGCACCTTAAAAATAGTAAAAAAAAATAGCTTCCAATGACAAGAAAAAAGTGCAGAAGGTGGCAGAATTTCACATAAATTCATATAGTCAGGTCAGATAATAAAAGCACATGGTGAATTGGATTTTAGGATTCATGTAAATATGATTTTAAGAATTGCGATTGGGGTTCTTTTACCAATAATTCAATTTATAACTGTGATTGAGGTCCTAACTGTATTATCAAATGCAACCCTCAAGGCTCAGGAAATATCTATTTTTCCCAAACTTGAGTTTTGGGAGGTCATTATGGCATGAGAAAGTTCAAAAACATAAAATTTTCTCTTCTGTAGACTTGATCCATGCAAAAAAATGAAAACATGTCACAAAAATGGTACCATCGCACAAGGGAGACTGTTAGCTTCGTAGAAATATTGATTTTAAAGTGATTAGAATATGATAAATATCATTTTATAATTTTTTACTAATAATAGGTCTTTTAGACACTTTTTCCTGTGAATATTCATGTCTACGTTTAAGAATACAACTTTGGTTTCACTTTTCAGAGTGTGATAAAACCTATACCATCCCAACCGTCGCGAAATTCTATACATGTTTAAAAAACAAAGTATTTGATTTCAATATTTTTTGATGAATTTATGGCAGGCAAATGGAAAGTGCTTCATTTTCTTTATGTTTTCATACCACTTGTTGGTGCCATTTTTGAGCTCGCACCATGTTGCCCTAAATTTTCAAATCTGTATCTACTCAAAAAATGTTTTATCCTTTGATTGGATGGTCTGTAACTCTTCCCCTCCAGTTGAAATGCTTTAAAAATGCTCACAAACTTTTTGTTTTTCCCTAATTTGAAAGAATAATCCAAGTTTGCCCTTTTCTGTGCCCTAGTTTTTTCAATTTTACGGGCTATGTCATTTTTTCCCTTTGCTAGATCATGGAAAAATCGAACATTGATCAAATCATACTTGTGTGCAATTGAAAATCCAAATCCCAAGCTCGAAAATATTCGTAAAAAACATGCTTTAGTTGATTTAAAATAAAAAAATCTGCCATCCTTGGTTAAAAAATTGAATTCTAGGGCATCCTCTAAATTTTTTATGCATTTTGACAGTCATACGAGCATCATTTTCCCATCAAATTCATCCTCAGAAGGTATTGGAAACATGGCGGGTTTTCATTGGTCGAGGTGTGGTGAGAAAATGTTTATAACTTGTCATTTTTTTATTTTTTGGCAAAGTGGCAAATTTGGGTCCACAACTCCACCTTTTTCAAAGTTGCCTACGTGGCATGTTCTTATTGGCCAAGGAGAGGCGGGGAGTCGAATCTCCTTTGAAAATTTTGACTTTATTTTACAAAATTTCCTAAGTCAAAATTTTGCCTGAAACCCTCACAGCCAACCAGAGGAGGACACGTGTCATGGAAGTATTTTGGTCAGAGGGGGTGCAGGTGGCAGAGAAAAACTTATGAATTTTTGGGTTTTTGGCTCAAAGGGTTGAAGTAAAATTTTGGGCTGAATCTCTGCAACAAATCAGGAAAGGACATGTGTCCAAAAAGGTAAAAAGCAGATGAAGGGGTCGAAGGAAAATTTTATGACTTTTTGCCTTTGTTGTCTAAAAGGTGAAAAATGAAAAATGGCTCTGCTCCTATCTACATGAGACACGTGTCACAATTTAAGGGTCAGAAGGCGGGCAAGGTGGGTTGGTGGGCCGCCAGAGGTAAAAGGGGAGTTTTTTCCCTTTTTGGGATCAAAAGAGTTCAAAATGAAAATTTTTAGCCCGAAAGCCCTTGTGAACAAATCATAGGTGGACACGTGCCCATGAAGGGTCAGAGGGAAGTGCGGGTTATAGAGTGAAATGGGGAATTTTTTCCCCTTTATGGCAAAAGGAGTTAAGGTGAAAGTTTAAGCCGCGGGCCCACAAGTAAATCAATGAGCAACACGTTGCGGGTAGAGCAGACAAGGCGGGTTGGCACGGGCTGGCGAGAGGCAAAGTTAGAGAATTTTTTCCCTTGGCTTACAAAGAAGGCTTAAGATCAAAGTTTAGAGCTCACTGGCCCTCAGAAAAATCACAGAGGAGACATGTGGCAGAGGGAGAAATCAGAGGTGAGCGAGTCCAACGGAGGCAAAAAAGTGAAATTTTTCCAATTTTCCAAAGAAGGCATCAAAATGCGTAGAATTTGGAATGCGTGATCCCACAAGGGACCTACCATGAGACACGTGCGTTAGCTCCACAATTCAAAGGTAGCAGGCCTGCGGAGAAAAAAGTTAAAAAAAATCTATTTTTTCAAATTTTCAAAAGGTCATAAAGTAAATGTTTTAAAACTAGGCCTAATCCAATCATTTTTTGCCACATGTCTGGCCTTATCCAAAAAATTAAAAAGGTAACTCAATCTTATTTCTAAGTATGCATCTTCCTCGTGGAGGGAAAGGATTAAAAGATGGATAAGATCGATGGTTTGTTGTGCATCCATTTGTTTTGAGTGCACTATGGGAGCTCCAGGAAGCTTGGAAATCATGATTTTTGCATCAAAATTCATCAAATATATAGTGATTTTGTGTCATCTTGGCCTTCCAGGATCATTGGAATCACTTTCATGGCTTAATTATTTGATATGAGGTGATTTTGAAATGAATTTTGCCCGAATCCATCCAAACACGTGAAATGTCAAAATAAAAAGTTGCAGACGTAATTTGAAAAGGTAAAAAGGTAAAAATGATGAGTGAAAATGTGTTTGCATGCCTCAATGATGAAAAACGTGCTTCTAGGATGGATAATGATCTGGATATTTGTAATGATTTAATCTTTTTAGGATCACACTTGGCAACCTGTGAATGTTTTTCTGTTTGATGTCATTTTCATTGAATCATGAGGATTGTTTTGTAACAAACTTGATCCCATGGCATATTCTTTGCTTGGGAAAGAAGGCTCCAATGATGGCAAGAGATATATAATGCATGTTTTGAGACATCCAAAAAGGAGGGGGGTTGGGAAAAAATTGAAAATCATGAGCAAATTCTGAGAGAAAGCTCATTTTTTCTTAGAAACCCACCAAAGGATCAAGAATAATTTCTTATGTGTTGGATCTTCATGTATGTGAGTTGGTTACAAGTGTATAGATATCACACAGCTCTGAGATTGTTCATGAAACTCTATCCTGCTGATGAATCTAATAAGCTTTTGAGTTAATCTATGTTAATCTGGGCAATATTAGTTCTATTATCATTTCTAAATGCCTGTAAATAGTTTTCATTGTCTATTGTTGCAATCTTGCATTGAAAGTCTTTAGAAATCACACAGAATCTTCATTTCTTGTTGAGAGTTTAGTGGCATTTTCAATATCATGTTTAGAAGAGCCTTCATCTGACAAAGATATAAACAAATTTAAAATCACTTTACCTTCCTTGACTACAAAGATTGCTTGTAAGCCTTTGGGGGTATGTTAGGCATGGTTTGATCAAGAATTTTTGTGTTTAATTGAGTTCTTTACTTCAAGCTTTTGTGGTAAGTTCTTAAAGATTGTGTGATAGAGTGTAACCTGGGCTTCCATTTATGCCTCTTTTGGTTGAAAGAGTATCCTAATTATTTGAAGCATTTTATTTGATAGTTGTTCAAGTATTGTAGAGGTTGTCAAAGATATGATATATCCTAGTTTTTCTTGTCAACACCCCACACAAAAAATTCATTCAAATAAACTAATCCTACCCATACTACCCCTGCATTGCACTATGCGTCAACAAAAGAATACAATCCATTTACAAAAATGCATAAAGCAAATCAGGATCATATAATGTCTCCAGTAACCATTGCCTTGCATTGAAAATATCTCCATAATCTGGGAGTGACAACTTGTGAAAGTAATATTTGGAGTGTTGATCATATCTTCCCAAGGCCTTTTCATACTATTTGCATAAATTGAGGGATATATTCATCTCCTTCACCATTTGGAGGTTACAATGTAGATTCTCTTACCTTGGTTGAAAGGCACAACCTAAAATAGTGAGGGTCAGATCAAATCCTTTCAAAGTGCTATCCATCTTTCTACAAATCTGAGTGCCAATTAGATCACATCCTCGGCTACAAAATGACACACATCATGATCTATCTGACTTCAAGCTTCATGTCATATCTCTGATTCTGCTCAAACTGAAAAGGATAACAAATTTGGGTACCAACACCACTTTCATGGAAAAAATCATATAAAAAAATATTGCTTGAAAAAATACAAAATAAAATCTATCCTAAGATAGACATTGGCATCTAGCTTTTCAAAAAAAAATATCAAGTTTTGGTCATCCAAATGATGGGAAAACGGACTACAATCTTATATGATTTTTTTTAAAAATACCAAGTCATCGAATTTTGAGTGTTTAATATAGCTAAAATTATCTGTTGTTTTTAAAAAATAATAGTTTAGAAACTAGATTTTGGGTGTTATGATTCATATTTATATAAATTTTTCTAGTTTTGAGTACACGCATTACTAATAATCCCTACAAGTTGATATTTTGTTATTTTTTGCAATATGACATCCACTTATGAACCCTTTTTGGCCCCCCAACTTGTTGCACCTACCATGTGTATACAAAAGAGAGATACCATGAAAAGTGAGTTTCATACATGGGACATCTCTCACAATGTTACAAGACAATCATGGATGAAGTGGCCAAAATCATATAGTGTGCATACAAGACAAAGGGTATAGCCCACAAACAGTGACATACAATAGAAATCAATGGAAAATAGTAGCAAGAAAAGTATAAGATAACCATGGTGGAAAATAGTTCTTGCAACATAAATGTTACACATGAAGCACCTATTAGCATGTTAGAAAGATAAATAATATCTCAAATCATGTATATATCCATGGAAAGTGATGTGCTAGTAAGAATAGGAAGTAGTAAATAATCGAATAATAACACTTGTGATGTGCAAGAGTATAAATATAGATGCCCCCAAGAGCCTCGGTGGGACGAGTAAGAGGTATAGTACCAAGCATCATTATTGTGTGTAAAGATCTGTAGGAAGTCTACATTCATAACTAAATAACAAGTGAACACACATGTGTATATAGAACATATATTTACATACTAATTATCAATCTAGCATAGGAAACAAAGTTTACATGTAAGTATGAATAAGCAAGAGTAAATGCAACCAATAAATGCAAAATGTTGTGAGTGAGTGAGTGAGATGGAATGGTATGCAATGTAAATGTGATAGGAGCGACGTTCCCCCAATGTATGAGGATGAGTATGAGATGAGGTTCATTTATAAAATACCCCTGAAAAATCAAGAATGAACCATAGAACAAGAGTGTGTCATTGAGAAATGGTTTGATAGTGTGCGCTAGAAATATATGATCAATGAAACATAGAGCATAAAGAGTGGAAGAGGTGAGGTTAATTTCAAATTGAGACCCTCAGCAGTCGAGTACGAACTGTGGAACTAGAGTGCATCACAGGTTAATGAGTGTGTGATAATAGATGCTAGAAATATGTACCATGAAGCATCAATCATGAAATGTGGAAGATGTGAGGTTTATTTCATAATTAGACCCTCAGTAGTTGAGTATGAACCATGTAAATAGAGTGTGTCATAGGCTAATGATGGACAAAGTGTATCAAGATGTGTAATATTTCTTAGAAAGGTGAAGTATGAAGCACAGAGCGTAATAATAAAAGTGATAGACACATGATGATGTTAGGAAGGGGGAGAGAAAATTATGCATGATGCCCCTTGAGTGTGTGGATATATTTGATGTTTCTAAGGGGATTAATGGAAGGATTAGTTTCCTTGACAAAAATTATTGGTTGTAGTTTATGTGGGATTGATGATGCTAGAGAAGACTTGAGAGGAGGAGGTGTTGGACCACTTTTTAGAGGAGGTTGCTTAATTGGAATATGTACTATTACAGAAGACTTAGTAGAAGGAGACGATGGGGTAGATAATTTTGAATATGGTATAACATTGGATTAGATAGGCAATGTTTCACTTACAAAATACATAACATTAGAAGTGATGTCATGATGCTCATTTGTCATAGCATGACCAGATTTGGGAGCCCATTTGGATGTAGCATTTGGAGATGGGAATGTAACAAAATGTTGTGTAGTAATTGAGATAAAACCATGATGCTCAAGGTGTTTGATTCATCATTTTAAATTATAGCAATCATTATCATTATGTCCATTGATTCGATGATAATTACAAAATGAGAGACCTTGATATGGCAAGCCAATAAGGAGGATAACAATGAATAGGTGGAAAATTGTTTAATTTTTGATTGAGGAGTGCAGGAAGAATGTCATGTTACTTAGCATTCGAATCAAACTTGAGAGGTGTGTGTAGGGGAAATACTTGGGTTTCACTGACACGAGTACATGTAGAGGACATATAAGTGGGATGAGATGTAGAATAAGAACAAGCATGGGCTTGAGAAGCATCCTTGATATCTTGGATTTCAATTTTAAGGGATGTAATTGTGGATTCCATAGCCTAAATTTTATCTTGAAACAAAGAGTTTAAAGCTTGAATAGACTCTAATATGGGTTGATTGGATTGATGATTAGGACTGATAGAGTCATTAGACAGATAACCAAAAATAACACTTACTTGAGCCAGTGGCATACTACGAGGAAGATACATAAATTCGAGGGTTTTTTGAAGAACATCTTTGCAAGATGGGTGAATTTGAAACAATTGATTTAAGGAGACTTGAGGAACCTTAGGAGCCATGAAAGAAGAAAAAGAAGGATCTAAGTGGATTTGAATGTGGGTTCACCAAATGATTTAACAAAAATATAATTTTTGTATGAACCATAATTATAGAGTCACATATGATAAATAAATGTTAATAAATGTTAAAGTACGTATTTGATACAAACACTAAGCTAATAAAATATAAAACCCTAATTGCAATAGAGAGAGGAAAGGACTTGGTTGATTTATGCTTGTGTTGACCAAATTTCCTCAGTTCCTATCCAGATTAGTGAACTAGTACTTAAAGAAAATAGGTAACTCAAAACATGCAAGGGTTTAAGGTGACGATGATGATGTGGACGGGCACAAAGATGGATCCTCCTTGCTGCTAGCTCAATAATCTACACAACAAAAAAGACTAAGAAGAAAAATGGATTACTAGATATATGGAGGGTTTCCTGACTAAGTCAGCTCCAAGAAACATGAACTTCCTTGGATGGATGTCAACCCTCTTGTAGATAAAATAATATGAAATCAATGATTATGGGTGTGGACATAATGTAGAATTTGATATAAAATGGAAACTGAAAATGTTGATATATAAGGAAAATATAGATCTGATCAAAATATATGTAAAGTGAAACCTACACAAATCAACTACAATTTGGGTTGGATGACAGGAAAATGTCAAACAATCTTACAAACTCTTCTGTTGTGGATTAAAGGATGCCAAGAAATGGGATGGCTAAGGGAATCACAAGGGCATTTGGATGATATTATGATGATATTAGTGGAATCACAAGGGCATTAGGATGGTATTATGATGATAAGTGGAATCACAAGGGCAATAGGATCGTGTTATGATGATAAGTGGAGTCGCAAGAATGGCATAGTTTTGTTATGATTTCTAGCTTGTTCAAAAGAGGGGGAAGGCTCTTATTTATAGCCTGAGGATGGGATTAATTTAGGTAATCATGATTTAGAAAATTTACCCTGATTAGGTGAGTGGGGATTATTTTTGAATATTAAATTCAAAGGTGGATTGCATATGGATTATTTTTTAATATTAAATTCATGAGTGGATTAGATATGGATTATTTTTTAATATTAAATTCATGATGGATAGGATATGAATTATTTTTTAATGTTAAATTCTTTAGTGGAATGACATGGATTACTTTTGAATATTAAATTCATTAGTGGATTGGATATGGATTAAATTTGAATTTTAAATTCTTTAGTGGGATGACATGGATTATTTTGGAACATTAAATTCATATGTGGGATGGCATGGATTCATTTGGAATATTAAATTCATAAGTTTAAAAAGGGATTAATTAATCAATTAACATTGATTAATTAGAAATATTTTTTTGGTGGGAAATGGAAATCGAATGAAATTAGGAGGGAAAAGGAATTTGAATGGGCAAGCCTAATGAAGGAGATCAAATGTGGGGTGAAGTGGAGTAACGACACCAAAAATTGGTGTCTATATTTGTCCTTTTTTTATGAGTGGTTTGTGTTAAGCAAGTCATGAGACAAAAACGATGAAGTAATGAAAAGATGAATGATTGGGTGCTCCCCCTCAAACTTGGGATTGACAACATAAAGGAAGTCAATCATGAGTTTGAAAGAGATAGATGAATAATGATGTGAATAGAAGATGAAGGGATAAGATATCCCAGATGAGGATAAAAAAAGGAAAATATGGCAGTGATTAGGATATCACATTAGTAGGAAACAAAGGACGGTCTGAATGGAGATGAGAAAAATTTTCTATGGACATGTGAGTGGTCAAAAATCACTACAATATGGATGTCCAATCCATGGGACCGATGAGTTAAAGGAAGACATCAAAAATATGTGTAAACAAATGCAAATGGATGTATTATACACACCCAAAATTACATGTGCTATATTGTCAAAAAACGGTTACGAAAATCCCCAATGATGATTTAGGTCCTTTCAAGAAGTTGTTAGAGCTCCAATTTCCATTCGTAGTGTATATTTGTTGCCTAGACATCTTTACTTAGCCTTCCCATGATTTTTCCAACTTCCTACCTCTTTCTACGCAATTTTTTCCCTTAATTATCAGGATTTCCGCCCTGCCTGGGTGACTGTTCTGAAACCACCTCCCAAGACAAAGCGGCGGTCCTGAAACCACCGCCCTGCATAGGGCAGTGGTCCTACCCACTTTTTCCAGATTCTTCACGCGTGTTTTAACATGTGACGGTTCACTTAGTTTCACTTTTTGCATGCATCCATGAGCCGAATTGTCTAAAATTAGCTTTGATTGCTTGGTTCTCCTTCCTCTTATTTTTAAATAGATTTAATGGGTTGGAACTGCTCCTTCTTACCTTGTGCATGAAGGCACCTCCCATCCTCCATTCCTATATATTCCATGCTTGTATTCAAGAAAAGGGCCTTGAGAATTTTGTGTATCTTACATTTTATTACTGCTACGATCTTGTTAGGAATTGCATAGCCAAGCTCTGATCTCTTGTGTTATCTCTCTTCTACCTACATTGTATCTCGACTGCCATCAAATGGCCATTACTCAAAGCGCCATCCTCTTATTGTTGTTCTTATATTCCCAATCTCTTGGACTCATATGAACACTCTAAGAAAGAAAGGAACATACTGAGGGGATAAATACAGACACAACTAGATTTTCCAAAGCTCTTGCTTGTCCAGGTTGGAATTGTGTGTTTTTTCCTTGTGTGTTGAATTGTCAATTTCATATCAAATAGAGTAGAAAATCATTCATATCAAATAGAGTAGAAAATCATTCATATCAAATAGAGTAGAGAATCATTCATTTCAGTAAGTTTTCCTTTTAACATTACCAGGGAAGTTGTGAGGGACAATAGCCCTTTCAGGGTCATGATTTGTTCTTCACCTCTGAGGTAGGGTTTGGAGGATTTTGATCAGATTAGGTTGTTTGATTTAGATTAGATTCATACATTTGCACAAGTAACCAACTACATCTGGTTGACTACTTGTCTTTAGTTTATTTATTAGATTAGAACACATTGCTTAAAGATTAGAAAAGAACAAAAAGATTTCCTTTGATAGGTTAGTTTTCTTTTATTGCTTTGATCCAAAATATTGTGAAAACTCCAAAAACATAGATTAGATCTCTTTCAGTAATTATTTTGCTTATTAAAAGTCATTTTATTTCATTTTGTATGACCATCAACGGTCCACAACAGGAAAAGACATACAGTTGTGATCCATTGGTCCCACAACCCAATGGGCCAAAATTAATAACTGACATTGACACCAGCTTACGTTTGACAGTCTTATGCACACTTGCAACTTTTGCTGAGAAGATAGAACAACTCAATACACTAAACATAGTTTTTAATCAAGCCTATGACTATTGGACTGCTCCTGGCAACAGGGTTTGATTACGTGCATGACCATCCAAGGGCCACAGCCTCCACAAGTCTTTGGTTGTGATCCTTAGGTCCCACAACCCAACGGGCCTGCCACTCAGTTAGATATTAATGTTAGTTTGCATACATTAGTATTCAAATCTTCACCACTTCCACCAAATATTATTGCACAACTTTCCTTACTGAACATAATAGCTGACCATCAGAAGACTTTCTAGACAAGACTAGAAAATCCCCTGTAAATACTTGTGGCTTCATCATGCCTCTCATTCTTACTTCAATGACCTTCTCTAGAAATCTATACGAGGCACCTGCATGTCATTTTCCACGTGTTCAATAACCAGTGAATAGAATCTCAGTTGAGCTCGACATTAATTGGAGTCTACGAGTTGCTATTATCTCAGACCGAACTATCACACCACTTCAAGTTAGGAGAGAATTCTTTTCTTTAGACTCGCAGATCCTGACATTGCGTGTTGAAGATATAAGATTGCCCAATTAGCTTGATCCCCATCACCACACTCACATTCACAATCATTCTATACCGGCTATCTCGGCATGACCTCGGGAGGTCAGGTGCGAAGAAGGTCACATGTTGATTTTCTGTCGTACAAATTGGTGAACCCGATGTGAAGAGCTAGTCTCTAAATGTTTCCACTTTCTTCGTCCATCCTTTATTCTGCAGGTATTCTTATACCCCCTGAATATGTCAGGATATGATGAGTATGGTCAGCCCATCCTGGGTTTTGACATGTACAATTACCAATCAAGTATACCACAACAATCACCTTCACTTTCAACATGGGCAGACAACTACTCATCCATTCAAAACCCTCTTCTTTATGGAACCAATTTTGGTCCCTCTATACGTATTGAGGAACTTAGCCAAGTCACTCAGACCTATCCCCTTGAACAATCAAGTTCAAATAACATGACTTTCACTGGTGAAGCAAGTTCATCTCCTTGGGTATTGTTTCGACAGCCCATTAGCATGCAATCCGATCAACTCCCCCATCTAGATGAGGAGTATTTAGCACGATATGCTAGGAGTGAACAACACTTCTAGAACATGAACCAATATTTCAATAGGTTGCAAGGAAAAGGTGATGTCCTACTTCAAAACAATAACGCTACCCCACCACCAACTGACAATACTGCCAATGAGGGGTGGCAACATTGTGAACAATTCATAGCAGGATACCATACTCCTCAACAACCTCTGAGGGTTCAACAAAAGGTACCTAAGCAAGGCACTGACCCATCAATGAGTGATGTCATTTCAGCTTTGGTAGAAAAATTCAAAGAGTTAGAGCTTTCCCAAAATACGTAGAATTCATACGCATGGAAAGCGCAAACTCCTTCCTACCCACAGAATTATAAGCAAATACCTACTACACAAAATCATCCAAACTACATGAATACTCAAAACCCTGGAGATCTGCTTACAGGGATGGGCACCTTGGGTATGCCCCCCAAGCCACATATGGATATCTATAATAGGCACTAGCTATAAGTGAGTTCTCAAATGCCATACCAACTGGAAATGCAATGTTCCCTGGCTTCATGCCTTCGATTACATATCAATGTAATCAACCCCCCTATGTACACATGTATTCTAAATCTCACAAGGGGGACATGTATACCTACCCAGGGTCCATATGGAAAACCACATGGGGATGCCATATGCACCCAACAAATTTCTATGTTGTCCCATTTCAGCAACTGATGCAAACCCCCACCTCCCCAACAAGGATCTTCAATGGTGGAAACATACGCAATGGGGACCTATTCTGAATATCTCAAGGAACCCCTAGACTTCTCCATTCAGAAAGTCATGCTCCTGAGACCCTTTCCTAATCTTCCAAAGTTCAAAGGGGAGGGCGATCCTAATTCCCACATCAAGGCTTATGCAATGACCATTCGAGAGTTTCTCCCATGGGACGCAGTCATTGTAAAATTTTCCCTAAGACACTAGAAGGTATTGCTCTTGACTGGTACTATAGGATACCAGAGGCTTCAATACACTCGTTCAAGCAACTCATATCATAGTTTATCAAAGATTTTGATATGAACAAGATTTTGAGAACAAGAATCAGGGAATTCCTTCATATCAAGAAAGAACACAATGAGTCTGCAACCCACTTTATTCAAAGGTGGTGAAAAGTTCTCTACTCCTCTGCAAGCACTCCAAATATGGATCAAACGAAACTTTGTGATTTGTTCCTTCACTCTCTCAACAGAGAGATGAAGGAAGAGGTTCAAAAGTTCCCATTAAGGAGCTATGAAGAGGTGCTAGAGGGTGCTCTTCAGATTGACCAAGTGGCCATTGATAGTGGTCATAAGACTTATGGAGCAAATGGGAAGTTAGTCACTCCCAATCAAAATAATCTCGGTTACTCCAACAACACAAACAATAATCAAGGACCAAAGATCCTTAATAAGAATCATGGAGCAATGACCGACGGTGTGACTGACCAGCCCAAAAATCCTAATGTTGTTAATCCTACTAGTACATGTGCTACAAATAACAACAATAATGGAAATAATAAGAGAAACAACAATTTCTTAACCTCGGTAAACTTTGTGGATTGTAATCATCCTCAACAACAACAACAACAACCTCAGCAACAGAGACAAACACTAACCCCAAGCCCTAGTCAATACCCAACCAATTCCAAAACCAAGGGCAAGGGTTCCAAAAATTTAATTATAACAATCAACAACCAAACAATAACCATAGTTTTGAACCACAACAAGGAACAAACCAAAGGCCTCGAGATTACGATCCTGACTTATACTGCGGTTTCCATAGGGTTCGCGGGCATGATGCAAGAACTTTCCATGATTGTAACAAGTTTTTGCAGCATTTTCCAAAAGACCAAAGACAATTATTTTTTGACATGTTTTTGGAAAACCCAACTGCACCCACTCAAAATGCCTACATGGGACCAGTATCTCCACAGAACACACCACTAGGGATCTTCAATGATCCTCTCCCCACACATCCAAAGGATGGTAGATTAGATCCCAATGGTTTGAATAAAGGTATTGTAATAGGGACTCATGATCGTGAAGCCTCAACTTCATCAAACCCACAGGTGGCACCTTTTTGGATGGTCGTCAGCAAACAAATGAAGATCGTGGGATTGGTAGAGTTAGACAAGTGAACCCCAAATTAACGCTGCCACAAGAACCAAGGATTATTCTTCACAGCCAATCCTGATTTATCTAGTTATGTCAGAAAATGTTCATGATACACTAAGCAAGCCAGTAGGGGCTTATGATCTAATTAGTGATCTAACCAAGACCTTTTCACACATTTCCTTCTTGGATCTACTGAAGAATTCCCCTGCTCATCGAGTTGCTCTGTTAGAAGCACTAGGTCTCAGCCATTTGATTAATGTTACCCCTCCACCAGAGGCATAGATAAATCACATAGACTTCGATGTTAGTCCTCCAGGGCAGCCTGAGAGAGATATTGGGTTCGTGTTTGACATCAGCAAGATGCCCACGGATATTGAGATAGCTCGTAGGGGTGACCCAACTTTGTTTCTGCAAGTTTGGATTTACAATAACTATGTAAAGCATGTAATGATCGATGATGGGGCAGTAGTTAACATAGTTCCCTTCTCTTTTCTTCAGAAGTTAGGGTATGGGGAGACCAATTGCTCCTTGACACAAAACACACTGAGAGGCTATGATAACCTCAAGGTGATGTTGATCGGAACCATAGTATTACCAGTTACTCTCGGGCCCAAGACGGTACTAACTGAGTTTTATATTATATACTGGGAAACCAACTATAATATGATCCTTGGCCATCCTTGGATCTATTGCATGAAGGAAATCCCCTCCACTCTATTCTAGGAGGTCAGATTCCTGCATTTAGGGAAAGTATTTGTGGCACAAGGTGATCCAAAACCCTTTGATATACATTTGGCTAACTTAAAGAAGAGGCCAGGGGTCCACTCTGAATTCAAGCTTCCCACGAATCAGTTAAACAAACCTACAAGCATGAGTACCAGAAGAAAAAATAGTTCCTACAACGGAGTTAGAAGTCACGGGTTTGATCGAAAGGCATTCCAACGGTCAAGGATGAAACCATTATTATAAAGACATTGTCACTAGGAACCACATCAAATATTGTCGAGCTATTGGAGAAGGATTTTCCTATTCTCCTCCCCTTTGATTCTATGGGTATGGGACATACCCTGGGACTTGGTTCCCTTCCAACAGATGAGGTTTGCATGGTTGAAGTAACCAAGGTAAAGGGAGAAGGTACAAAGGATGACTCAACATCCATCTTTCTGAGTAGTTGTTGGACTCTCCATTTTGATGGAGCCAAGTGTCATTTTGGTGCCAGGGCAGGTGTGATCCTTACTTCACCCGAAGGAAGGATTCTACCTTTTGCTTTCAAGTTGAATTTCAAATGCACAAACAATGGGGCTGAATATGAGGCTCTCCTATTAGGTCTCATTGTAGCTAAGAGAATGGGCATCCTCAATATTAGGGTGTTGGGTGATTCACAACTAGTCACAAATCAGATATCTGAAGTATATGAGACTAGATCTGAGCATCTACAACTTTACAAAACAATATGTGCTAGGTCTAACAAAAGGGTTCAATTTCATCTCAATTGAAGCAGTTCCATGTGAACAGAACCTTCTCACAGATTCTATAGCAACTTCTACTTCACGCTTCACCCCAAGTAGTGACCTGGAAGATACCAACTTCATGGTTTCAGTTCACACTGAACCCTTGATTTGTAAAGCACCAATGACCCCAATGTTGACATACATAGAAACTGAGAGTCATCCCAATTGTTCAGAGCACATTAATAGTGATGAATCAACTTTAAGTTATTTAAACACTTTGGCAGAACTGCATCTTACCTATCACAAGATAGACCTTTCCTTAATTTCGCATTCCTCTTCTTATTTTGGGAATCCCATGATCGAATCCTCCCTGGGAAGGGGTCTTGAGATTTACGAGGTAGAAGAAGAAGGGGATTTAGAGTTACCTCCAGCCCCACCTGAGTTTGAGGAGGGAAACACCTCCTTAATCGAGGGAATGATTGATATAAATATTGGAACAGAGGAAGAACCAAAGATTTTGAAACTAGGATCCTCCTTAACTCTAGAGGAGGTGGAAATACATACCCAGATCCTCAAAGAACATCAAAAGGCTTTTCCATTTAGTTACAAAGAAATGATGGGAATTGCACCACATATCGTAGTGCACAATCTCATCACCAAACTAGATGCAAAGCTGATTAAGCAAAATTCGAGACCCATGAAGCCAAAAGTGGCCCTCATGGTGAAAGAAGAAGTAATGAAACTTCTCCAGGTGGGATTCATCAAGCCAGTCGATTATTCACAATGGGTATCTAATATCGTCCCTATTCTCAAAAAGAATGGAAAGATCCATATTTGCATAGACTTCCAGGACATTAACAAAGCTTTCCCCAAAGATGATTTCCCATTACCATCCATCGATGTTATTGTTGATGCAACAACTGGATTTGAATTGTTGTCTCTCATGGATGGGTTTTTGGGATATAATCAAATCAAAATATCTGAAGAGGATCAAGCCAAAACTACATTTATAACTCCTTGGGGAACCTACTGTTATGTTGTCATGCCATTCGGTCTTAAGAATGCTGGCGCCACATACCAACAAGCAATGACATACATATTCCATGACCTTATTCATAAGATTGTGGAATCCTACGTGGATGACCTACTGGCCAAGGCCAGGAAGCACTACGATCACCCAGAGGTGCTTCGTATCATCCTTTCGCACTTAATCGAGTACGACGTCACATTAAATCTAGAGAAATGTGTATTCGGCATAACAAGAGGCAAGCTTCTGGGTTACATTATATCTTCACGAGGGATTGATGTCAACCTAGCCAAAATCTGGGCTGTGTTAGAAATGGTTCCACCATCAGACGAGTCTGGTATTAGATCTTTTCTTGGGAAACTTGGTGCAATCTGAAGGTTCATCCCTGACTTGACCTTTTCTATTCATCCAATCAACAATTTGTTGAAAAAGGATTATAGCATTGATTGGACAGAAGAATGCAACGAGGCCTTCAAGGTAGTTAAATGATTTTTGTTATCCCCTCCCATGCTAATGTCACCTAGATCAGATCACCCTTTGATCTTGTATTCATGAGCTATAGATGTTTCGCTAGCCTGCATGTTGGCTCAAGAGGATGATGATAAATGAGAACGTGTAGTTTATTTCATTAGTCAGACGTTACTTGATTATGAGACATGTTACACACAGGAAGAAAAGGAATGCCTTGCCATAGTCTTTGCAACAAAGCGTTTAAGGCATTATATGTTGAATCAAGAAACAAGGGTTATTGTTAAGACATATCACTTGTGGACATTCCTCATGCAAGGATCCTTGTCTAAAAAGGTCGAGGTGTTTCATAACCTTAATGGGTGAGTTTGAACTAACATTTGTAAATCAGAAATCCATTAAGGGAAAAATCATTACAGACTAGTTGGCTGATAATCCATTGGATGGAGGTGATCTGGTAGATTTAGACTTTCCCAATGAGTGCGTGTACTTTTTCAAGACCAGGCCCCCTATCTCTGTATGTCCTTGGTATACCGACATTGTCAATTTCATCATGGACCACACATACCCAGAAGGGGAAACATCGTAACAAAGAATGTGGTTACGCATCATTGTCACTAACTACATTATTTTGGAACAAGTGCTCTACCACAGAGCCTTTAACGGAATGTTGTTAAGATGTGTTGATGTCAAAGAATCCGAAAATATTCTTTATGAGTCACATAGCGGAGTATGTGGAGGTCACTTTGGTGGCCACGCCACTGCTCAGAAGATACATTTTCTGGCCCACTCTAGAACATGATGTGGTAGAGTTTGTGCGTAGATGCCACAAATGTCAAGAGTTCTCCCATGAGATCCACATACCGGCACAAGCTTTGCAACCAATCGCAACCCCATGGCCCTTTTCCACGTGGGGCCTGGATTTGATAGGGAATTTTTCTCCCTCATCAATGGATGGCCATAACTTCATAATCACAGCCACATAATACTTCACCAAGTGGGTAGAAGCCATGCCTCTTACCACTGTACCTGGGTCTGTGATCGCTAAGTTCATCTTAAACTAGATCATTTGTAGGTATGGCGTCCCACAGGTCATTATTTCAGATAATGGCACGTCTTTCAAAAATGATGAGGTGCGTGAGCTGTGTACAAAGTTCAAAATAAGTCATCACACGGCTTCTCTCTACTATCCTTAGGCTAATGGACAAGCTGAGGCTACGAATAAAACATTAAAGGCCATCCTTCTCAAAACCGTTAAGGAGAATAAATGAGATTGGCACCTAAAGCTTTTTCCGGCCTTGTGGGCCTATCGAACCTCAGTTAGAATGCCAATGGGGGCAACCCCCTTTTCTTTAGTGTTTGGTGTTGAGGTGGTTCTGCCACTTGAAGTCGAAATACCTAGTCTCCGAATTTCACTACATGGGATCCTGGGAGAGGAGGGTTATTGAGAAGCACAACTCTCCCAATTAGAAAGTCTCGATGAGGCTAGACTTAATGTCAAACAATGGCACAACATTTACGCTGACCAGATGGCTTGGTAATACAATAAGAAGGTTTACAAACATGAGATCTACGAAGGATATTTGGTATTAAGACTCGACATCTGGATAGTCAAAAACTAGCGAGGGAAGGAAATTCAGACCTAGGTGGTTAGGTCCGTATCGAGTTGTAGAAGACTACAAAAATGGGGCATTTCACCTGTGTACACTAGAGGGTAAGGAGTTTAGTGAATCCATGAAATATCTTCACCTAAAGAGGTACTACACATGATCCACCAACATTTTCATATGTACATTACTGCATCTACATTGCTTTTTCATCCGCCAGTTCATTTTGTAAAATTTGTGATCAAGGGATTTATTCTTATAGCAACTCCTAAAAACTTCTGAAAACATTGGCAAAAACATTCACATCATATCTCTTCAAATCTTCATAGTATCATCAATTATTTCTGAATCATTTCATCAGTTCAAGCAAGATAAGACAAAGTTTTGATCCATGATCATACCAAGGCCTGCATACTTGGTTCTGCTTATAGTCTCTTTCTAGATTACAGTGTCTTTTCCTATAGTCTGTTCTAGAAGCTTCATGGTGTCACATCTATCCCATAAAAATATCTTTGGAAATAAGAACATACTAAACATTTTTCCTAGATAAGTAAAATACAAATCCACAAGAAAATTTTTATTTTACACATTTCTTTTCCCTACCAACCTTCAGTGTTGAGCCTACATCTCTTACTAGTGATGTAGGGTTGGGAAAGGAGAGAAATGCCCTTACTCGCCTATTCCTTGTCTGTGGTGATCATCCCATGCTTCCTCCTGGTAGCATGGGACAAGGAGTAGGGGGTTTCGTTGATAAACTTGAAAGTTACAAATAATTCACTTCAAATATTGTGAGTTCATAAGTAAAAAACAAAGTGAGTTAGATGTCCAAAATTCCAAGAGAATTTAAAACCCCAAATCCAAATTTTTTCAACCAAGTAGCCATCCACGGATCTAATTCTAGATAAATTGTAAAGTAAATCACATGCTAAGCTATGAAGTAACTTGAGTAGGGTGAAGTTGTAGTGTCCCAATTTGGTCCTGTCAAACCATTATCTTTCCCTTATCATTACCATTCAACAAATTTTTGTAACTCATGCCCTTCCTGGCTCTTGGTGTTGAGCCCTCACATCCTACTAGTTGTGTGGGGTCAGGAGTGGGGCAAGTACATCTTCTTATCATATCATTTTATTATCATGTTTTGTTCTAGAAAATATGAAGTATCAAAGGTTTCTTAAATAAGCTAAAATTCAAATATCAAATTGTGTTCGCATTATCATGTATAAACATTATCAAATACAAAAATAAATCATTTTGTTATCATTTCACATCCACTACATACATTCTAAAAAGCATATAAAATGTGGAATTTCTAAATATCTAGAGTACACATGAGAGATAAACCAAAAGAAAGTCAACTCAGATACGATGGGATACCGAACCAAAAATAAGAGTCTGTATATATCATAGTGAATCAAGTTTGTATACAATGTCACCATGCACTAGGCATGGTCAAAATGCTCGCAATGAGCCTAAAACATACAAAAAAAACATATAAATGACCGACCAAATGTCATCAAAGAAATAAAAATTGTCCTCGTGGCCTGTCAGTCCTTGTGAGATCCCTTGGATGGCACTCGACTGCACGTTTGGGGATATTACACCAGCTACGATGACTCTAAGAGTGAATAGAATGATGTGAGTGCTCATGATTACATCCACTGTCCATGGCCTCACTCCGAAAATGGATTTATCTCATCAAATGCTTGACAGTATCATACCTAGACCACCTGTGATACGGAGTGTAGTCACTATCTCTTCTACCTTCCACACAAGGGTCAAACACGTCAGTGTGTCTTCCTGCGGCTAATGGTTGGCCCAACTCTACAATCAGCTCAACTCAGGTCATCCCCGAGGGTATCAGCAGAGTATCCATGCATACCTGACAAATGAGCTCTTGTCACTCATGTGTCGTTGTTGTAAGAAGAAAGTAAGAATAAAAATAAATAAAGAAATGCATACAAGTCAACATTCCTAAACAAAAAAAAGAGTATTAAACTTACTCGGGTCCCCCGACATCTAGGTAAGATCAATAACTATTATTATTGCTATTTTTGGTGGCTGCGGGGCTTCCCCAATGTTGGAAGTGAATCATTTTCATATGATGGACTCATCATCCCCCTCTCCACCATGAGGAAGTATCGACTCTGAGACTAAGGTCTCTCTCTCAGCATTAGCCTCCTCTTATGTTGCTCTCAACATCTCCTGAGTATCATGCCACTGAAGGTCACTCTCCTCCTCCTCCCCATGGGCTACCTTGCCATTTCCTAACACCAACTCTCTTATCCTCTATGTCCTCTCCAACTGACTTCTCTTCTGTCTCGTCTCATGTATCCTTCTCAAAGTCAGAGTCCAAATCAATGGGATCATCCTGCTCCCCACTGTGAGTAGGACCGGTCATAATCTGAAGCAGGGGTGCTCGAGTGGCACCAACTTCTCAATGAGCACATACAACCTATCTAACTATAATGGGTACACTTGGAATAACCACTGTCCAACCAGGATACCCTCTAAGGCCCCTCTGAGCCTCCTGAATAGTCCTATAAACTGGAGTGACATGAGGGAGCATATCAATGTATGGAAGGCCAAACTGTTGGGGGGACCATTCAAATGGGTGGACCTCAAGTCTCCCTGCTCTTTCAATCAACTGACCTATCGAAGAGAAATCTACCATCATGGTCACCTCCAATCCCCATATCCCTGCCATGTCCTAGTAGGGTATGGCAGTCATGTCTTCCGTAGTCAGGGAAGCCACGAGCTAATGTGGTGTCTTTAGTATTGATATACCTGTCTAGTTACCTAAATATCCCCTGGATCTGATACTGGTATTCCCCTGCCATACGGGATGAAACACTCATAAACCTAACTCATCACAAGAGTGGGGTGGCTCAATGACTTCCCCTACCATTTGACCACCTTGTATAGATCATGTTAGGTGGTTCCTAAGATATATGTGCCCCAAGCATATTTAGGGCCATACCCCTCAATTTGTATAATGATAGGATCCAAGCAATATAAGAGGGTATCACCACCCTTATCCTCGATCAATCGAGAGGACAAGATGCCCATGATGGCTCTATATATAACAAGAATAGGAGTGGTAGAAATGGACCAAACCTTCATCCCCTTCTTTGAGAAAGATTAGAAATGGCATCTCCCATATACGTGGCCCACTACATCATCACAGCCCTGGACCCCGCTGTCTCCAAATTCAGTCTTCTCCCAAGTATCGAGATCCCAATAATATGGTATACATCCTCCAAGGTGATATTCCACTCAACACTGACACCTAGGAACCAGAAAGTGTTCAGGTATGCATCCCAATAGGAAAATAAGTCACATACAATGTGACTAGCAAGAGCAACATGAGAAACCTGTGTAATCCTCCAAATATTGGCCCTCTAGAGAATATCTATCTCATCATGTGTCAGCTCATCTAGGATACTAGAGAGCTAATCACACTCCCTCTCCTGACTCCATCTGATGTACTCCTCCTTCTGCATTCACCAAAACAAGGAAAAAGGGAAAGTTAGTAACATAAACTAAATAATAAGCTCACCAAAAACATCACAAAACATGAAAAATAAAAAAAAAATTATTCAAGTCAGTGCACATTTTGGTCATTTTTTTTAGAACCGCCACCCAGTGCAGGGCGGCGGTTCCAAGACTACCGCCCAAGCAAGGTGGTAATCCCATGACCACCCCCTGATTTGGGCGGTGGTCCTGAATTGATTTTTCAAATGTGCCCTTTACCTTAAAATGCTCAGGAAGACCAAAAAAAGACCATTTTTAACAAAATAAAAGCATGTCCTACGGGTGCCCCCCCTAGAGACTCATTTTAGACCAAAAAAAATTGAAAATAATTCCCCCTAGGTGAACTTTTCAACATTTTTTACATTTAGGGTATAAAAAGAAAAAATTGAAAATAACCAACCTTTGACTGCGTTGGTCGATCTCCTACACGTGGATGCATGGTCATGATCTTGTCACAGTTGTATCAGTTGTATTCTCATCGAAAATGATCACCATGGGTCCAGAGCTCCAAATTCACCAAATCAAATAGCACAAATGAATTGAAAATTGAGTTGTTTTGGTATATATATGTTGTTTTAACCTCATTTTGAGTGTTTACGTTCACAGGGTTGGAGCATTGGTGCAGGTATATTTCTACATCCCCACACAGATGGTAATTCCTCTTGTCATTTTTTTCTAATGTTTATTTTTCAATACTTTATCTATCTGCACATGAGTCCTCTTTTCCTCTTGCAGGTAGCAGGAGTTTGGACAGTGAGATTTCAACACACGGGTGTGTCAGGTATAGCTTCTAACTCCCCATTTTGGGAATGTCATACTCAAACTCTACATTTTACGCCATTCCATGGCTAAGATGCTTCTCCAAGGGGGTAATATGTATGCACCCAAAATTTCATGTGCTACATTATCGGAAAACGGTTATAAAAATCCCCAATGATGATTCAGGCCCTTTCAAGAAGATGTTCGAGCTCCAATTTTCATTCGCAGTGTATATTTGTTTCCTAGACATCTTTTCTTAGCCTTCTCACACTTTTTCCAGCTTCCTACCTCTTTCTACTTAAGTTTAGGCCTTTAGTGCCAAGACAGTCACCCTTCTTGGTTCTGAAACTGTCATCCTTCCTAGGCGGTGATTCTAAAATCGTCGTCCTTCCTGGGCGGCTGTTCTAAAACCACTGCCTGCACAAGGTGGTGGTCCTACCCACTTTTTCCAGATTCTTCACATGTGTTTTAACATATGACAGTTCACTTATTTTTACTTTTTACATGCATCAGTGAGCCGAATTGTCTAAAATTAGCTTTGATTGCTTGGTTCTCCTTCCTCCTTCTATTTTTAAATAGATTTAATAGCTTGGAACTGCTCCTTCTTGCCTTGTGCATGAAGGTACCTCCCATCCTCCATTCCTATATATTCCATGCTTGTATTCAAGCAAAGGGCCCTGAGAATTTTGTGTATCTTGCATTGTATTGCTGATACGATCTTGCTAAGAATTGCATAATCAAGCTTTGATCTCTTGTGTTATCTCTCTTCTACCTGCATTACATCCAGACTGGAATCAAGCTGTCATTTCTCAAAGCACCATCCTCTTATTGTTGTTCTTGCATTCCCAATCTCTTGGACTCACATGAACACTCAGAGAAAGAAAGGAACATATTGGGGGGATAGATACAGACACAACTATATTTGTCAAAGCTCTTGCTTGTCCATGTTGAAATTGTGTGTTTTTTTCCTTATGTGTTGAATTGTTAATTTCATATCAAATAGAGTAGAAAATCAATCATATCAAATAGAGTAGAAAATCATTCATATCAAATACAGTAGAAAATCAATCATATTAAATAAAGTAGATAATCATTCATTTTAGTAAGTTTTCCTTTTAACATTACCAGGGAAGTTGTGAGGGATAATAGCCCTTTCAGGGCCATGATTTGTTCTTCACCTCTGAGGTAGGGTTTGGAGGATTTTGATCAGATTAGGCTGTTTGATTTAGATTAGATTCATATATTTTCACAAGTAACCAGATACATCTGGTTGACTACTTGTCTTTAGTTATCTGTTAGATTAGAATGCATTTCTTAAAGATTAGAAAAGAACAAAATATTTCCTTTGATAGGTTAGTTTTCTTTTATCACTTTGATCCAAAATATTGTGAAAACTCCAAAAACATAGATTAGATATCTTTCAGTAATTAGTTTTCTTATTAAAAGTCATTTATTTCATTTTTTATGACCATCAACAGTCCACAATAGGAAAATACATACCGTTGTGATCCATTGGTCCCACAACCCAATGGGCCAGAATTAATAACTGACATTGGTACCAGCTTACATTTGACAGTCTTACACACACTTGTAACTTTTTCTGAGAAGATAGAATAACTCAATACACTAAACATAGCTGCTAATCAATCCTACGACTATTGGAATACTCCTAGCAACAAGGTTTGATTATGCACATGACCATCCAAGGGCCATAGCCTCCATAAGTCTTTGGTTGTGATCCTCAGGTCCCACAACCTAATGGGCCTACCAGTCAATTAGACATTGACGCTCATTTTCGTACATTAGTATCTAGATCTTCACCACTTCCACCAAATATTGTTGCACAACTGTCCTTACTGAACATAGCAGCTAAACAGGTGAAGACTTTCTGGACAAGACTGGAAAATCACCAGTAAATACCTGTGGCTTTATTTTACCTCTTGTTCTTACTTCCATGACCTTGTCTGGAAATCTATACAAGGCAACCACAGGTCATTTTCCGCGTGTTAGACAACCATCAAATAGAAGCTTGACCGAGCTCAACATTGATTGGACTCTATGAGAGGCTATTAGCTTAGACCAAACTATCACACCACTTCAATGTAGGAGATCATTCTTTACTTTAGACTCGCATATCCTGACATTGCGTGTTGAAGATATAAGATTTCCTAATTAGCTTGATCCTCATCACCACACTCACATTCGCAATCATTCTATATCGGTTGTCTCAGCACGACCTCAGGAGGTCGGTGAAAATAAGGTCATGTGTTGATTTTCTATCGTACAGTGTTCCTTTGATAAGACATTATTTTGACTAAGAAAATAGAAAGCATTCCTTTTTCTCATGCGAATGGGGGAAGAATTCGATCAAATTTTTCTAAGAAAAATTTAGAGAATTTGTTGATTAGGGAGAATAGAAGGTGATAGGATATGATCATTATGGTATTATTTGAGACAAAAATTCCATGGGAATATGTGATGAGGGATATACATGATGATGCCCCCTCAAGAGGGCTGACTAGAATGGAAGAGATGACAGACATCCCAAAAAGAGGAGAATTCAACTCTATAGAGAGGAGGATGAGAATATGGTGTAATGGAATTGATCAGTTGTGGTGCACAAATGGAGAAATATTTGAATCAACCTTTAATGTTAAGTTTGAAGATGTGTTTAAGAATGTAATGATTGATAGTGGAAAGAAGGAAAAAAGGGAATGGACGAGAGGAGTGGTTGATTATGGGTAAGTGAGGAATGGGGAGAGAAAAGTTGGAGGTGAAGAGTCCAAGGGTATGGAATAGATTGGAAGTGGTGGAGGAGGGGAAAAATAAATAAAAATATATAAGACAATAGTAGAGAATGATGATTGAGGAAGGATGAACAAGAAGGAGAATATGATACAAGACAAGGTGAAAGAGTAAAGGGGGAAATTAGGAAAAAGGGAGAGAGAAGTGTAAAATAAAGGTAGTGGAATAGAAAAGGTACAGTGAGGGAGGTGATGAAGATGAAGGGGGAGAAATTATGGAAAATGGAGGAGTTGAGGGAGAGAAATGATGGAAATAAGGAGATGAGGAAGATGAATAATTTAAAGAATATGAAAGAGATGATAGAACTGAGAAAAAAAAGAAAGTGTAGAAGTAGGAGCTGAAGAAGATGATGGTAGGGAATAGAGTGGAAGGAGATGGGGGATGAGAAAAAAATAGGTGGAAGAGAATAGTATAGAAGGATGATAGGAGAATGGAATGAAGAAGAACAAATAAGAAGGAGAAAACGAGATGAAAAAATAAAACATAGGAGAGGGTGAAATCAGGAAAAAGGGAGAGAGAAGTGCAAAATAAAGGTAGTGGCATAGAAAATATACAGTGAAGGAGGTGAAGAAGATGAAGCAAGAGAAATGATGGAAAAATGGAGGAGATGAAGAAGATTAATAATTTAAAGAAGAAAAAAGAGATGATAGAATAGAATAAAAAAAGAAACTAAAGAAGAGAGTAGGAAGATGTGGAGAAGATCAGAGAAAGGAAGAGAAACAAAAAATGATAGGGGTGGTAGAGAAAGGAAGGGGGGAAATTTTTAAGGTGAAAATAATGGGGAAAGAAGAGATGACATAGTGGAGACCAAGGTAAGGAATATGGTACAGACCACATGAAAATGCATGTGGATGATAAAGGGGTAAAAAAGGTGGGATATTGAGGAAGAGAGATGGTAAAAATGGGAAATTAAGAAGGGGTCACGAAGAAAAGAAGGGGAAGAATATGTAAAGAAAGAGAGAGACAAGAACGAATATTTGCAAGGAGAAAAGGATAACAAAGAAAATTATGCAGAAGGAAGGAAATGAAGAATGGAGATATGATGTGGAGAGCGGGTAGCATCAGAAAAGTAGTGAGGAGAAAGAGAGTAGGAATGACATGGAGAGGAAAATCTATAGAAATGCATGAGATGAGGATAATAGGATAAGAGGGTTGTATGATGAAGAAAGTAAAGATATTGAAAAGGGAGAAGAGAAAATTGAGAGGTGGCAAAGAAGTGACAAGAAAGGGCGGAGGTGGAGACAAGGAAGGGAAGGAAAGAGAGAATGGATGATGGAGGAGGAAATTCCTATCAAAGAACGTTAGTGGAAGAATAATTATTATTATTATTGGTGAATGATGAGGGGGAAAAGTGAAGACAGAGAAAGAGGGAATGAGGAATAAGAGAGGTAATGCTAGTGAAGGGACGTTAGGGGAAGACCAATAATAATTATTGTTGGTGAGAGATGGGGGAAGGAATGGAGAAACAATGGAGAAGGACAAAGAGAGTGAGAAAGACAAGGAAGAGTGATGTGGAGTGATTTTTAGGGGTCGGCCGATAATAATAAGTAGTGTGGTAATCTAAGATGATCATAATTATAGGGGGAGACCAACAACAATGAGAGTTAATATGTGGGAAAATTTGAGAAGATGGATTGGAAAGAGTAAAGAGAGGAGGAATGATGATTTTTGAAAAGATGAAGGCAAGGAGAGTATGTGGATGATGAGGATGAATGAGGTGAAGATGAAGAAACAAGACATGAAAAGAATGGTAGGAAGCGGTATGAAGGATGATGGATCAAGAGGGGGAAAATGGGGGGGAAATTACAAGGTGGAGATGGTGAATGTACTTTGTGATTTGATAGGTTGAGAAAGTGTAATTTTAGGAGGAAAAGTTGGTTAGTAGGGATACCAAGAGGAATGAATAGTCAACATAGGGAATGACGAGTGAGAAGAAGGCATAATCTAGAATGACAAATCTAATTTAAGTAATATTGTCGAACTGCATTAATAGTTAAGTAAAATTTCCAAGCTGGAGATAAAAAGACATAGAGTGGTGGAAGGGGACATGAATGGTGAGAAGGGTAATGTGGGGATAAACAACGGATGAGTAAAAATGATAAGGGAGGATAAATGGATCAAATACATGTTGACCATGGTGGGGGATGAGGAGTTGTATGATAACAAACTCTCCTTAAGAGGGATCCTCAAGAAGGATTCGCAAACTACAATGGAGATCAAGTAGAATTCCCAAACCGAAAAGTGTATTAGAGACAGTGTTCATAGATGTTAATATAATTCATGGAATTATGGATGATTGTAAGATATGGCATCTTTAAAATTAAACATATGGATATAGATTTCATGGTTTGAAATTAGATATACAAGAATGTGACCTTGATATGAGGTGATTGTAATGAGATAAATGAAACATAATTGTAGAAAATAGCATATGAGGAAATCATGCTTTGAACTGGATTAGAGTAAGTAAGAAAGGGAACCACTCACGGAATTGCACTTGCAGCCAATAGTAGGTGTTAACACATAACCAACGATAGTTAGTTATACCAAAATACCATGAGGGAAATATGGATGAAATAAGCTCATAAACCTAATGTCGACACAACAAGGGGGTTACAGATGTAACTTATATATGGGAAAAGGGTTCTCCATAGGTGGATTTCCCTAAGTCTATGCCCTAGCTCTGGGTAGGGGAAAGAGAGAAAACAGATCAATGCGGGAAGTTTGCAAAGAGAAAATTGATTAATATGGGAAGCTTTTTGAGGATGCTAATACAATAGAAGGTTGGTCAATGCAAGAAGCCTTTTCTACGATGACAAGAAAGTAGCCATCATTCAAGGGTATGATCTACTTTATACATTTATGATTTCTATGGCAAGAATGATATACATGATAGACTTCCTTCAGGAGATCAGACTATTTATTAGATTTTTTTTATATGAATAACTGTCCTTCGAGGGATTAGTCTATTTTTGATAACTTTTACTTTTGATAAGAGCATCCAAGAATTTTTAATCTTACATGGGGAAGAGTTGGGGATAGCTAGGTAGACCACTATGGAGAGGGTGATGGATGTATAAGTGACACCTTGATGACCCTTAGCATGGTTTCAATAGGTAAACATGAGAGTGATGGATGTAATGATCATGGATTTCTCACCAAAAAGGGAGAACCTATCCATAAGTAAAATGCTATGGATAGAGTCGTGGTGCCCATATTTAAGGTCATGTCCAGGAAAGTGATGGTAGACCACATATTTTCATATCATTCCAATGATAGATTGAAGGGGCTAATGATGGAGGTGTGATCTAAAGATATGACTATTTTCTCACTGGTAGATATGTTAAGAATAGAATGGATGCAAGTGTAATGCATTAAGGGAAACCAAATGGTAGGCCCTTAACCCATAATTATGTGTGATAATGTAATGTCCAATCTAGTTGGGAGAAAACTTTCCAAGTTGGCTACTTTCTAGAGTAGTGACATTTTATTTTCTTTTAAGACAAGGTCACTAATTTTAAATTCATGTTCTTTGATATCCTTGTTATAATCACACTTGACGCACTCTTGATATACATGATGATGCTCAAGATCAATAAGGTGGCACTCGTCTAACAACTCAAGCATATAAACATGAAATGAAGTCGTGAAGAGACAAGCGCATGGATGGAGTTTGAACTTTGAGGGTAAGAATGACTTCAGAGCCATATATGAGAGAAAAGGGGGTAGCACCTATGGAGGTATGGATGCTAGTCTAGTAAGCCCAAAGAGCGAAAGGGATATGAAGGTGCAATCACGACCTAATCTGTCAAGCGTCTTGGCCAAAATGTTACGAATATTTTTATTAGTCATTTTGGATTTTCCGTTATCTTGAGGATAATAAGGAAAGGAGAAGTTAAGCTTGATATTGAATGATTCACAAATATTCTTAACATCTTTGTTTTTAAAGGACTTTCCATTATCTATGATGATTTTATGAGGGACACCGAAGCGACAAATGATATGTTGATAGATGAAGTTAACAATTTCATTAGCTTTGGTTGAGGTGAGTGCAATTACTTCCACCCACTTGGTGAACTCAGTCACAGTGATGATAGAATGATGATTGATGGTACCAATGAGATCAAGGCCCCATTGCGAGAAAGGCCAAAGGTCCTAATCTGGTTGTAAGGCCTGGCTATGAATACGAACAAGATTCAAATGTTGCTGAAACTTGACACATTTCTTAACATATTTGCAGCAATCCTGATTGAGAGAAATCCAATAATATCCAAGGAAAAGAACGCGCTTCGAAACAACTAAGCTACTAAAGTTTCCACCGCAAATGTCATCATGGACTTCTTGGATAGTGAAAGTACATTCATGGGATTTAACGCATTGAAGGAGAATACCGTCAAACCCACGTTTATAGAGAATAATGTCAAGAATGACATAGCATTTAGCACATTGAATAAATGACCTCCTACCATTATTAGATAAGTCAAAGGGAATGATAGATTTGGATAGATAATTAAATATTTAAGAGTACCAAATATTTAATACATTGGATTCAACAATATTGACATGAGGTAACCCATGAATGTGATATGGTAGATCACGATGATGAACAACAACAGAAAGTTTGGATTCCTTTGTTTTCCATGGGATGAGAGATGAAAGAGATGCCATCGTGTCAGCAAAATGATTGGATGATCGAGGGATGGCTTGGATAGTGTAAGAATTGAAAGCCTCAAGGAGAATGATTACAATGTCTTTATATTTCTGAAGAATATCATTTTTACATTGATAATCGCATGTAACTTGTTTGATGATGAGATCAAAATCCCAATAGATATCAAGGATTTGTACACCCAAAAGGATGGTAGTTTCAAGGCCCAAAATGGAAGCCTCATATTATGCCATATTGTTAGTGCACTCAAAGTCAATATTTTGAGTGATGGGGATAGGAGTATCCCTAGGAGGAATGATAATGACACCAATGCCTCCCCCTTGTTGACACTTAGAGTCGTCAAAAAAGAAATTCATCCTAAGAGGAGAATCCTCATAGTGGAAATTGTTTATGGATTCATCTAGAAACTACTCATCAGGAAGGTGAGCATCATAAAGAGGGGATTCAGCAAATTGGTCTACAATAGCTTGGCCCTTGATGGAATTTTGCGTTAGATGAGAGGAACCTACAAAAAAATCTTGTAAACTCTTATTGTTTCACCGTTTTCTTTGCCTTTTGAATGACAAAATATATAAGCATAATGGGTGAGGAGGAATACTTGTTTGTGCTAGTCGATTGATGGTTGTCACATGTGTTCTAACTTCTTGATCAATTGCTGATTATGAGAGCTTTGTTTTGGCTAGGAGGAACTACCTGTAATATAAAGAAAGACCAAAAAAGAGAAGTTAAATGATATATGACAGTGGACTGCCTAGCGTGTGATAGATCCGAGAAGTGTGATACTCCCTAAATGGTTGGCAATCCACTATTTAAAATAACTTAATGTGAGAAATAAAGGAAATCCCCCTATAGATGATATGATTTAGGTTTCTCATTCAAGTACAATAAGAAAATCTTAACATAATAGGCTAGGCTATGGTCAGATTAGAAAGGTAGGTAGTTTTCAGGGTGTCGGGATTAGTCAGGGTCTAATTCTGGGTTGTTTAGGTCAACTGATGAGAGGTTATTAGGTTCTGTTCTAGGTTAGGGTATAAAACACAGAGACCAATGCCGGTCTTATATGACCAATGGAAGTTTATGTAGAAATGATGACGGTTATGGGTAAGCAATGTCGATACAGTTGGGGTGTAAGAGAATAAATGAAAACTAATTGTAGGGTTTGATTTGGGATATGATAAGGAGGGTATGATGGATAAAGAGGTTGATAGGGGTATTAGGTATACTTAGGAATGAATAGCTGGTGAGAATGGGTGATCTGACGTTGTGGGTAAATAAAATATTTGAGTTATAAGCTAGAAAGAGATGAAGGAATGAGCGTGCAAAGTATAAATTGATGACAAAAATAATAGAAGCTAACTACACTAAAATGGATAATGCTAGTAGAAATGTACTTACTATGATGCAAACTTGATGGCTGAATGGTAATGGTAGTTGATTAGAAGAATGGTGTTTTGTGTCATAGAAGTGGCTCCCATATGATTCCGTGAGTGCAATGCTTCAACATATGTTCTGGTGATGGCTCTGGATGTCTAGATACATGAAAGGATGTTTGTTTCACTTACATGCAGCTCTGATCTCCCTCCTCTTGTTCTTGAATGTGCCAATGCAAAAACAAGGTTGCTTAGGTGAATAAATGGTAACCGATGATGGTTCTGTGTTGACCAGAAATGGTTTACGGATGACTGGCGTTGGTTAAGGTGGGATTCCCTAGGTTTACTAAAATGGTCAGATCTTTTTAATTTCTTTGTCCTAGTTAGTTTGTTCTCATGGATTAGAATGGAAACTTCCTTTCTAATGATTGGGAATGTGGTTATAGAGATTTTAGGGTTAGACCAAATCATAGCTGATTAAGGCATGTAAGACTTGGTTATTGTTGGTTATGGAGACATGCCAAAAGTAGATATAGGTTGAGGTGGCTAGTTGAGGTGTCTAGGTGAGGTGGTGGGGTAGAAATTAATGTAATTAGATAATAAATATTGTGAGGATATATATTAATTAAATTAAATTAATAATGATGTGGGGTGGAAGGGGCCATGGTTAGATGAGTATGTTTGAGATGGTTATTTGACAAGGGACCAAGGGGAGTGTGACCCAATTTTGGTGTCTAAATTTTACCCCTTTTTGTTGCATAACATGTATTGGTAAGTGACACTGACAAAAATAAGAAGTGTTTTCCCCATGTGTGGGTGAAGGTGATCCCCCTCAAACTAGGAACAGATGAGGTAGAAGACAAAATCAGTGAGTGGTTTGATAAAAGGTGGATGTGATGAAGAGGAAGGTGGACAATGGGGGTAATGGGGTAAAGTTCCAATTGGGTAATCAAGGTAATGGGCCAGGGTCAAAGGTAGTGACAATCAAACACACGCACACGTATAAACTGCAGAAAGGTAATAAGTTGAAGAGCATGCAAAATCTACATCATCTAAGGTTGATAGGTTTATCAAAACAAGGTTAAGGTGATTCTGGTATCCAAGACATAAGCTATGGTGCGGAAGCACTTCGCAGGTCAGTGCAAGAACATGTAGGTATGTTCTAGGACACCAAAGGTTGAGTTAGGATTAACGACATGACATTAGGCAAGGTAAGGTCATTAGGTCAAACAACATGGGTAATAATGTCACAAGGTATAGTGAGCACATGAGTTCACAGGTCACTAACAATGTTCAAGGTCAAGGATGCTAGGTCACGGTCACATGGGTAGGTAGGGTCGATGGTAGGTCCGAGGTAAAAAATAACAAGTCCCTAAACACAATTAAGGACATGTATAGGCAATGTAGGATTAGAGGTAGGTTGTAATAAGGGTGGGAAGGTCAAACGGTGGCTGGTTTGGTTAAGTGTTGGTCAGAAATGGGGAAAGGGTATGGGCTAAGAGTATGACAGGTAACCGATGCTAGTCATATGTAACTAGTGACAGTCTAGGTAATCCGATCATAGTTTATTAGGGAGGCTGACTGATGTTGGTTTGGGTATAACCAACCAAGGTGTGTTAGGGAACAAGACCAATGTTAGTTTAGGTATAACCGACGTCGGTCATGTCAATGTGGGTATATAAAAAGAAAAAATTTGTATAATATGGATTCATTTGTATGTTTTGGATTTTGTGAAAATGACAGAGCATTGAATGAGTTGTGCTTTGTTAGGAGGAAAGGATGAGGGATGATATCCTTGTTGGTTAGAGGAGCCAGGTAGATGGGTCCATGAGCACAGGGGGATTGATTGTGATTGTGTGGAGGTCAGGAGGATTGGATTTGGTGATTAGACATGGCAATGGTGGGAGAAGGTTTGGGTGGACCACCTACACAGTGGCCAGACATGCCACCATACCGATGGCACCGAGATGAGGTAGGATTCTATCCAATCTTGAATTTTTGATTGAAATAGGCTATTGAAATGGGGTTGGGTGAAAATTTGGGCATAAGTCTATTATTCATAATATATTGGTAAAAAAAGGAGGAAACGAGGGGTGGGGAGGTCCAATGTAGATTAAATAGGATTGGGAATGAAGCTAGGATAGGTTTGGGTAGGTTAGAGTGGAGGATTAGGGTAGATTTTGTGAATTTTTGAAAAGTAGGGTAGGGGTTTGCAGATTTTGATGTCGCAAAAGTGACCTACGTGGGTCAAGTGTTGGCTGACATCGATGGTATTTGGCTAGAATCAATCAAGTAATGGGTGACCAATGCCGGTTTCACATGACCGATAATGGTCTTTGTTGATCGGTGTCGGCTGACTTTATGGGAAAATAGGGCCATAGAGAGCAAGGGTAAGAGGTAAGGATATGTCAGAAGATGTAAGGGTAGGTTTCATGAGAGGAAAATAGGGGAGTAGGTATAAATGGCATGAATATATTGGTCTAGTAAGGGGTAAGTGGTTGGGTGGGTATGATAAGAAGTGAGGGTTGGATACGAGGTTTATGAGGTAAGGGGTGTGTTCGGTATGGTAAGGTTTTGACAATAGTGTGTTTTGTTGGGTGTAGGTAAGGGACCAGTTACGGATGTGGGATAGGGTACCTCCCTTGCTCATGGAGGTACGAGGGGGTGTGACAGCTGAGGACTGGCACCATGTTGCAGAGGTTGGCCTGATTAGGGTCAGACACTACCAGCACGTAGTCTGAGAGCCAAGCTTGATGGTCACTCTCATCAACAGATGGGACTCAATGACCAATACCTTCCATTTGCTGACGGGTGAGATCATAGTCACCCTGGAGGATGTGTACAGGATCCTGCGTCTATCGATAGTGGGGACGTAGGTGTATTCTATCTCCTTAGAGGCCTCTGAGGAGTTGATGTTGACCGTGTTTTGTGAGGGGCTGGTGGAGATGAGGTTTTATAGTGACAGTATGAGCTATGGAGATATGTATCGGGCCCATCCAGAGGAGATGAGGCTAGTAGTGTTGCTGATGGAGGTAGTCTGCTACTTTACATTGTCGGATGCAGAGGGTGGGAGATTCCCATGATCATTGATGGGGGTTCTACATGACATGGTGGAGGACAAGACTCATTTTACATGGGCACCCCGCATTCCTGGTTATAGTTATATAGAGAGTTATGGGCTTATGGGTGGTTACAGAGATTTAGCCTATGTTGTACTTTCTTACTCCATTGTTGGGCATATGAGAACATTATATGTGTGCATCTAGTTGAGTATGCCCCGGGATGATGCATTCGAGCCAGGTTTTTTTCGAGTGGGCTTCAGGCAATGGGTGCCTGCGATTGGGGAGCATCGAGCAGCTAGAGCTACACATGATGTAGCCTATTACAGGTGATTGCTAGAGGGGTTATCTAGCATGGACATCATTTGGAGGCCCTATGTGGGTTTTCCATCATATGGGTAGATGGCAGAGGAGCTACAAGAGCTACAGCTACTCTAGTAGATAGAGGGGTGATGTGTAGGAGAGCACGAGATGATACCTATGGATAGGGTTAGATGACAGTTTGGGATGCTTCAGGATATACCACCACCTTTCCCATAGTATAGGAGGGATGACGTGGAGAGGCCTCTACCTCTACCATAGTTGATAGTGCCGACAGGGCAGGAGGAGTAGGTGAGAGACCGATGGATTGATGATGTCAGGGTTACAGATAGATATAGACAGTGGTGGGATTCACATTTATGAGCAGTACCACCGAGGCTGAGGTCACCAGACTTAGCCACCATCACAGTGCAGAGGGACACCCTACAGGGGAAGGTGGTGACCCTGATTACATAGTTGGGTATAGTGCAGGGGCAGCTAATAGGCTCAAAGGCACATGTTGTTATTTTGTAGGCACATGTGGCCACTCTACAAGCCCAGGTAGTGCAGGGATAGGTACCCACACAGGGTGGAGATGGAGATGGGGTACATGTGGCCACCCTACAGGTGCATAGATTATAGGTTTGTAGGGCCAATTGGCCAGTGCACAGGTGCAGGTTATGGCCCTTCAGGCCTAAATACAGATAGGAGTGGGACAGGGTCCCTCAAGATGGTCACAGGCACAGGGATAGTGTCCCTCTTTACAGGTACCAATGGGATAGAGTCCTGAGAGATAGGTACAGGGGCCAAGGCCAATGGCACCACCACATATAGTATGGATAAATAGGTTGAGAGATGCCTTCGGTAAGGTCTGGTATTATCAGGATATTTTGATGGTCGCAGAGATAGATTTTCTGTCCTATGGGGAGTATAGAGCACAGCATGCCTCGATTGAGAGGACCAAGTCATGTACTCATAGTTTAGAGAGCACATGGGGCCATCGAGCCCCGAGACAGGGTCACGGTGAGGCCACCAGTTCATGGAGGCCAACCCCAGGTGAGGTACCAGTAGAGATCCGGCCATGACCGATGATGGGTGGTGAGATGCTAGCTAGATGTCGTACTGGGGCAAAGGAGGAGGAGGATATAGGTGAGACAGATATGGAGGATATCCAACATGGTGATTTCTGATAGCCCTATGTACCTCCTATTTTGTATAGTTGTTTAGTTTTGATATATACCGGCCTACGTGTCGAAGAGAGTAAGGATGTACATGAGAGTTTTTGATATTTTTGATGATATAATGGCATGCGTGCCGAAGTTGGTGAGGATGTATCTGAGTAATTTGAGATGATTGTGATTATTATTGGGATATATGTTCACATGTATTTTTATATAGACTATCTGATTTATAGATGATGGTGTTTATAGTATGGATGGTGTACATGTTTTAATTTGCATTGCTATATATAGATAGGTGGAAATCAAGTGGATTAGGTCTGATAGAGTCAAGGTCATGTAGGCATGGCAGAGTCAGGCATGGGTGGATTTAGGTCATAGGCATGGATGGATTCGGGTCATAGGCATGGATTGAGTCAGGTCTGTTTTAGGCATGGACGGTGTCAAGTCATAGGCATTGATTGAGTCAAGTTGGTTTAGGAATGGATCATGTCAGAGTTGTTAGGCCTGGTTGATTCAAGTTTGTTACGTATGGTTGAGTTTATAATTCATTAATTTGTGCAATCAATGATGGTGTGGATCATGTTAAGATGATTTGTAGGAAAATGTATGATTATGGTAAAGAAATTGTAGACAAGATGAAATGAATGTATGAGTGATGATGGTAAAGATGTTAAGAAATTGTTGTTTGTTTGGTTTAATTTCCAATTATTGATATAAAAAGGAAACTAACTAGGGTAGAATGTGAATAGGAAAGGGGAAGATGGAATTGGTTATGGTAGAGAGTGGGCGAGCTAACCTGCAAGGAACCCCTACCCTTGAAGTGTTGCCTACATAGTCCCGGTGAAAAGTGACCTCAGGCTGATGTAGTTCTCCCATAAGCTAGGGAAGATTATGATGAAGTAGAGGAATGGATTGATAGGTGTTAGGCACGGGTGAATGTAGGTCATAGGCATGGTTGAGTTTTTTTTAAATATAATTGTCGATGAGTTGGTCTTGTTACAAGAGAATCAATAGGTAATGAAGAAGGTAGAAAAGTAAGAGGTGCCAAAAGAACTTCCTAATTGATAAAAACCCTACTAAGTCTACCATACCCCAAATGGGCTTATGAATGTAAGACCCTACAGGCCTTACATAATGGACTATTCTAAGGGTGAAGAAAAGTCACATGATCACAAAATGTTGTGGTTAGAGAGGAAGTTAGGATAAGAAGGTAAATGAGGTGAGAATGGGTGGTTTAGCATAACTTAGTGTATGATAGGATGTTATTCTTAGCAAGAAACCCAGGATCAAAAATAGGCAAGTCCATGATGAAAATTTCATATTTTTCTTCATTTTTTTTATTTTTAATAGATTGATAGATGTGGGAAGTCTAGATGGGATGCATATATTATCTCCTTGAGGTCTTCCTAAAGTTGATCGATGCAGGAAGCTTCTGATTCGTGAAGTTGATCAATGCGGGAAGCTTCTGAATATTTATTATATTTTTGTAATGACTGTATATAGATGTCCTTCAAGGGAGCAGTCTATTGATAGTGGTAGAATATAAAGAAGAGATGTCCCTTTTGAGGGAGTCATCTTTTTCTGGAAGTTTTACTCAAGGAGTGATATCCCTTTTTTTTTTTAGACATTTAAGTCATGGACAAGACTGTAGAGGATGATTAAGTTCTTGTTTAGAAGACAAGACTGTAGCATACAAAGATTAATTGTGGATGAGGTGGTTTTGAGTGATGAACAACCATGGGATTCCGTATTGAAGAAGACAAAAAATATCCATGAGAATCATTCTATTTGTAGAGCATTGGTACTCATATTGAAGACAAGGATAAAAGGTGATGAGTAATCACATTATTCTTGTTTAGTCATGGATCCTCAAAATGGGTAATATGGAAGGTGAACAGCGCTCAAGGGATGAGCGATCAACTGACAGAAAGTGATATAGGACTTGATATCAAGAATAGAATGGTCAAATATGTAAGGTATTAAGGAGATCAGGTTCAGGTTTACCTTCGAGTGAAGACAAACGATAAGCACCTGATCCATAGGCATGGGTAATGATATAGGGTCTGAGCCGATTAGGAGAAAATTTGTAATGTTTAATTTTCTCGTCTTTGGTTACATGTTGATTTTCCTTCAGGATGAGGTCACTAACCTGAAAGGTTCGTTCATGAACAAGTTTTTCATAGGCACATTTGATATGTTTTTGGTAGATTTGGAGATGGTCAAGAGTGTTGAGACAATGTTCATCTAATAATTCAAGTTACACCAAACAATCCTAGAGAAATTCATCATCGTTGAGCATGTCTTGTAGTGATATACAGAGGGATGGAATCTAGACGTCGAGAGGTAATACAACCTCAATACCGTAGACCAGAGAAAAGGGGGTGGCAGTAGTCGAAGTGTGAATACTAGTGCAATAAGCCCATAAGGTGAAAAGAATGTGCATATGCCAATCTTTCCTAGTATTATTAACAACCTTCATAAGAATTTTTTTCAAGGTTTTATTGGTTGATTTGGCTTGACCATTGGTTTTTGGGTAATAAGGTGATGAGAAACTGAGTTGGATGCCAAAAGCATCACATAGTTTGCATAGGGTTTTGTTTTTGAATTATTTTCCGTTATCAGTGATAATGCGGTGAGGGACACCAAAATGAAAAATGATGTGATGGTTGATGAATTCACATATTTTCTCAGCTTTTGTTGAAATGAGGGGAATGGCTTCTACCCATTTAGTGTAATATTTAGTAGCAGTTATGATCCATTGGTGGCGTTGCGGAGAACGGGGGTTGATCTCACTGACAAGATCCAAACCCCATTGAGAGAAAGGCCAAAGGTCTCGCATAATCTGTAAGGTGTGACTAGGTGTGTGATGAAGATTAGAATATTGTTGGCATTTCATGCAATGTTGACATAATCACAATAGTCACAGTTTAGGGTTGGCCAATAATAGACTAGGTGAAGAATGTGTTTTGCAATAGCCAAACTGCTAAAGTGACCACCACAAATTCCATCGTGGACTTCCTTAATGGTGTAAGGAATTTCAGAACTTGTAAGGCAATGTAAGATAATGTCATCGAAACCACACTTGTAAAGAATACCACCCATGATGGCATAATGGGAGACACTTTTAAGAAAGGCACATTGTCCATTATGAGTGAGATCAGTGGGTAGAATGGAAAGGGAAAGATATTTTTCATATTTATTATACCAAAGGTCACGTGGGTCAGGGGCAATGGTTACGATGGAGTAAAATTCATGAGGTAAATAAGAGGGTGATTATATCCTTTATTTAGAGACAAATATTTTAGATTCAGCGTGAAAATCAGGTATCTGAGAAGCCAAGCAGGCCATGGTATCTACAAATTTATTGGTAGAATTTGGGGTGGTTTGAAGTGCGTAATAGTCAAAGGTGGTCAAAATTATGTCTATGTGATGCTTATACTTTTGAAGTATCTCATTATGACACTGGTATATACCATTGACTTGGTTTATAACCAACTGAGAATCACCAAAGATTTTTATTGACTTAACATATAAGGCATAAGCATCCTGAAACCAAATACAAGTGTTTCATATTTAACAATATTGTTTGTACAATCAAAATCAAGTTTGAAATACAAAGGCATAGGTTCACCATCAATAAGAATGAGGATAATCTCTACCCCACCCCCATGCTAACACTTGGAGCTATTGAAGAAGAGTGTCATTTGGTAAGCGGGTTCATCCAGGTAAAGGGTAGCTATAGACTTGTCTGGGAAGTCAAAGTTAAAGGGTTGATTCCTGGAAATAGGTGTGTTGGCCAATTGGTTTGTGATAGCCTAGCCCTTGATGGACTTTTGATGGATGTATTCGAGGTCGAGGTCGGCCAGAAGCATAATCCAACATGCAGCACATTGATTTTTATAAGGTTTTGCATACATATAGTGTAATGGGTTAGTATTAGTAATGACGAAGGTTTTTTGGTTGAGTAGGTAATGGTGGAGTTTGGTGGCGACAAAAACTAAGGCTAGGCAGAAAAATTTAGTTTGGATATATCTAGTTTCATATTCAAGAAGGGTATGGCTTATGTAATAAACCACTTTCTCTTGGTGTTGGTCTTCGCGATGAGTGCGCATGACACCTAAAGAATGGTCAGTGGCAAAAATATATAGGTAGAAGGGTTGGTCATCCTTAGGAGGAATGAGCACTGGTGGTTGAAGGAGGTATTTTTTCAAGGCTTCAAAGGATTTATGGCATTCATCATCCCATTTAATGAAATGTCTGTCCTGAGAAGATAATGGAATGGTTGACAGTGGTTAGAAAGTTGCAAGATAAAATGACGAATTGATTGTAACTTTCCTTGTAGGCTGCAAATTTGATAGATATTATTGGGTGGCAGAATTTCAATACTAGCCTTGACTTTACAATGATTGACTTCTATGCTATGCAAAGAAATGATGAAACCTAGGAGTTTTCTGAAAATTTCCACAAAGACACACTTCTTTGGTTGAAGACGAACACAATAATTCATGAGGTGGTCAAAGATGACTTTATGAATGGTAGGTGTTTGGTTTGATGCTTAGATTTGGCAAGCATATCATCCACATAATCTTCCAATATGTGATGCATGATGTCATGGAATATGTAAGTCATGGCACACTGATATGTAGTACCGGAATTTTTTAGGCCAAAGGGCATGACTCAATAGCAAAAAGTCCCCCAAGGGGTTATGAAGGAAGTCTTGTGTTGATCCTCAAGAGCTAGTAATATTTGATTACAGCCTGAGAAACCATCCATGAGCAATAACATTTCATGGCCAATGTTGAGATCAACTATTTGGTCAATTCCTGGTAGTGGCAAAGTCATCTTTGGGATATGTGAGGTTGAGGTCACAGAAATCTATGCAAATGTGGAATCCCCTTGTCACCTTTGTGATAAGAATGATGTTAGAAATCCATTGGGGATAATCAATGGGTAGAATGAAGGAAATCGAGAAAAGGAGTTGAAGGTCTTCTTTGACCAAAAGAGCAATGTGATGATGCATTTTTTGCAACTTTTACTTGATGGGTTTGGCATTAGGAATGGTTACAATATTGTGAACCATGATTTTTGGGTCAATACCAGGCATACTGGCATAGGACCAAGAAAATTTATTTCTATGGTCCCGAAGAAAAGAGGTGAAGGCTTCTTGTTCAGTGGCATCTAAGGATTGGCTGATCTTTAGAATGTGTGGGTCATCTTGAGTATTAATGTTGATTTCGATGGTTGCTTCATTCAACATGGTTTGCATCTCAGAGGGTAACAACCAATGAATATAAGAGCCTTATGCACCAAGGTAGGTGAGGATAGACTCATCATCCTAACATTGAATGACATTAATTGAAGGCATATCATCATCGATCATGTCAGGATACAGGAATGGGAGAGAAGAGGGAGCTTTGCCATTGTATTGATAGGTCACTGGTCCCAAGGAAATGGTGTTTACGAAAAAAAAGTTAGGATCAATAGATTTAGGATCTATGGACTCCATGGGTGAAGATGGTAACCTAGGTGAATGAGAGGGGGAAGATTTCTCGTCCTAGATAAGGTCAACATGAACCTTCTTGGAGTGTGGAGCGTTCAAACCAATGCTACTACGATCATTGCGTTTACAAGAGGTATAAGAAATGACAATATGGCAGCCTTGTTCATAAACACCGAAGCCAAATCCTTTCCATGTGCACCGGTGGAGGAAAGTGTGAGCAAAGCGACGGTTAATGAGGGAGTGTAGGTGGGATGAAAATGGTTGGGTTTGGGATGGAGGTTCGGGTTTATAGGTATCCATATCGAGTCCCCCATACGTTAGATTAGTGTGAAGGTGGGGAGGGCCATAAGGAAAAACTTCACTGAGGTAGATGTCATAATTGGGGTGTTGGCGGAGGTTCTCATACTCTTGTGGGGTGAGGAAGGTGTCAATATTGTATAGGCGGTATTCCCCCAGAGTGAGGCATTGAAAAACACCTTCTAAGGGATCAGTAGTTGGTATGCGGGTAGCAGGTATAGATGGCTTGCTAGATGTTGGGGAAATAAGTGTGTCAATGGTAGAGGCTACAGTTGCAGTAGAGATAGCAAGGTTAGATGCCACAGAAGTAGTGGCAGTTTTGGTGGATGGACTCATGGGTGCAGGCGAAGTGGTGACGGTGGTGGATGCCTTGACCAGTACAAGCACATCATTGGGCCAATATAGCATGTTACAGGTCTTGAAAGGTGATGGGTCAACATGGATGGTGTAATTATGTCCCTCATGTTCAAATTTGATGCATTAATGTAAATTTCAAGGGACACATCCCATGCCATGGATCTAACGATGGCCAAACAGGAAGTTATATTTGAACTCTCCTTCTAGAACATAGAAAAGTTCTGGGATAGTGCGAGGGCCCACGCGGACATGGAGAATAAAGGTACCCAGGGTAGAGGTCATGGTGTCATTGTATGAACGCATCATATGTAACATTCCCATTTTAAGACACTAGAACAAGGGAAAAAAATGCATAACGTTATCTGCTCTAAATTATGTAATTCAGAACACGCGTTTCAAGTTTTTAATAATTGTTCTTTGTTCTAATGACATAATTTAGAACACACAATGATTTTTAGATCAATGTTCTATGTTCACATATTCATAATATGGAACACACATTCAATGCCATTCGATCATATAACAAATAACCATATGCAGCTGTAATGACTTGAAGAACTACCAATCTCCCATTTCATGGCTCGAAGTTTCATCAATCTCTCATTTCATGACTCGGCTACTTACCAATCCTTCATGTTAATCCATACATTGCATACTAAGTATACTTGGTTCCCTTTACCTTTTTAGTTATTGAAGTGCTCCATTTAAGAGGCCTATCTGAATATTTTTTACCGATATTCATCTGAAATCATGCTTCTTAAACTAGGTGATTTAGGACAACGCAACCAGCAGCTTGCATTACTTTGGCCAAAGATTTTCACATGCTTAGCATGATCATATTCCTAGACAGAATACTCATCGATGGAATAATTCCTTCACCTCACTTCACCTATTATCTAGATTGGTCTTTTCCTGACTCCTGTCAGTCCTTTTTTCCAAGGCTGAACCTTAATCCAAGTTAGTAATATGAAAAGGTGTAGAGAGTCACTCGTGACAACTAAGGGTATATAGACATACATCTTTGACCCATATCAATTACGTATGTCTAGTCACCTTTAGTCCTCGTGAGTCACTTCCTACATAAGGACATATTCCTAACTTGGTCCAAAGTTTAGCTGAGGCCAAGTTCATGTTTATGTAGTCCTAGATGATTCGATTCGGAAGGGTGTTGCAGCATGTTAGTTGCAACATTGTGTTGTCATGAAGGCCCAGCCTTCATGAGGGCACCTTATTGTAGTTGGTGGGTTCCAACATCCTTCGGAATTCTCCCATCTAGGGATACATATTCCTTAAGAGTTTAATCACTTTCTTATTTTTTTTGTAATTTATTAATAAGTTTAGCAATCTTGTTGGTCCTTTAATCTTTTTATTCATTAAAGGTGTATAGTCATGAATGACTTAATTTGTCATGAAGCTAATTTACAATCACTTCCCCTTACTGAAGGGTTTTATCTCTTTTCTTGGTTCATTAATTAAAGCTTCAGACTTACACCCCAAATCAGTTTGATTAGTAAGATTAATTTACTAAACTTGATTAAGTTCATTCGTAGTTGATTCTAAGTTAAGTTTCCTTTACATTATTCCTCGTTTGAATGAGGTCCATTTCCTATGCACATGTATTCATTTATTTGTGCTTGCATTACGTTAATTTAATATTTAATAAGAGGGGATATAACTTCCTCCTTCCAAATACCCTTTGGGCAAGACACCCCAAGGAATATTAACAAAATCTAAATGCAGAATTTAATTGTCCTTTCCTTAATATTCATTTGTTTCGAATCCAATTTCGACTATTACATACACAAAAATTATATGTATTTTTAATCTTTTACAAATGGTAATTAATAGTCCATATTGACCTAAGTATTAACCATTTACACATTCCAACTTAAAAGTTGTATTTAAGAGAAGAGTAGAGTGTTAATTCCCCCTATCTCATTATATCCTTTTTAAAGCTAACAACCATCGTATATATAAATACAAATTCAACTATAGGAATAAGTTCACTATTTTATTTTCACAATTCAATAATAGTACAACATCAAAATCTCACTCCATTCCTTTTTCTTACTCCACAAGTAAAATTTACACAATTTACAAGTCCAAACAATCTGACTTAATTCATGCCTATCAATATTGATAAACTCAAACAAGACTACAAATTTTATTCCCTTTTCCATAACATTTGAGAAGAATAATAAAGTCTCATAAAAAATCCAACCTCTAGTTAAATAGAAGAAACATCCTAGAAGATAATGTCTTCTTCTAACACTTACGTACTCCATCTGCAAGAATTACCAGCACGGGTTAGTTCATCGAACTGAGCATGTTAAGCACTTACTATTAAAAAGAAGTGCTTTTGATTAACTGTTTCAGTAAAATAACTCTACTTTTATGAAACATCCCGTAATTAAGATGGACATCACATAAAAATTAAGTACCAAAAAGGATAAACAATTTAACAACCATGTCACAGTAATCAGCATCATGATCAAATAGTACCATTAATTAATAACTCCTCAAAATATTTATCGCAAACAAGCAATATTATATCTCCATTACCTAACCATTTATTTCAAAAATGAATGTAGTTCATTTTGATTTTAAATAGTTAATCCAAGAATATTAACTCTAACTGTTCTCTGATAGAAGCATTTGAAATAAGTAATAAAATTACTGTTCAAACACAATCAACTCATTCCCATTCCGTCTTGTAAATGGATTCCTCATAGTAAATTGACTAAAATTTTAAACAAAACTCTTTCCTTTTTACTACTCAATAAACATCAACTGAGTTCAAATGTAGAAGAGGAAGGTGAATAGTCATCATAAAATAACTCTTATCACTTTTCTGAATTCAACAACAGCAAGGTATTTTTCCAATTTAGAGAGAGAAAATAGAAGTGAAATGCAATTATGTACACTGGAAAGTAGTTACAAATTATTTCAGTATTTATTTACTAAGAATTTAAAAAGGGAAATAAAGAAAGGAAGTATTTCCTCCAGTTAACGATTCCATAACATCTTCCAATTAACACAATCAAACTGGTCAATCTTATGCAAGGAAGAAAATCAACTAATATTAATAGTCAAGAGAGAAAAATCTAGAAGTCATTAATTAAAATGAGATAGAAATTCTCGTTACTTCCTTCCAACACATTACCAAAATATAAACCATGATATGCAACCATAATGATAATGTAATTCTTTTCATACCAAAAACTGGAACAATTTTTAATATCTTATCAGCCACTATAAAAAGAACGGTATTTAATTACTTCATTTTACAACTGAATAAAAGTATCAAACCATAACAGAATTTCCAATTGCACCCAACAATGTTAATTTCCTTCATTGAAAACAACTTATATTCCTAAATTTAAAACAAGTAAAATTTACACCCCAACAACATGATCCCTCTTACACCGGGATAAAAAAAAAGAAGAATTTGTTTTTAATCACGAAGGTAGGGAGTTTACTCTCGTACAGTTCCAGCAAAAACAGCAAGAATTTTAAATTTGTAGAACCCATACACACCATTGAGTTTAAAGAAAAAGTAAAAAAAAACATACGTTTTAAAACACTTCATCAGTTATACAATTGATATAATTTCTAGATTCAGGAAGAACTTAATTCCAACATCTAGTCATAGTACCGAAAGCAAATAGGAGAAACTTTATAACATTTCATAACTAACAGTAGTGAAGGTGATACAACGACCTTGTATCCCAAAGAGAACACACATCTCTATTAACTATTTTTCGAGCAAAGAAGGACAAACCCACAAAAGTTCTATCCAAACATACATGAAATCCACAACTTTTTATGCATATAAAACTCAACGAATAGTATACTAGTCATTATTACATTTTTCAAGTTTAAACCCACAAAATACCACAAAACAAACACTCGTATTTCCTTAAAAACCCTAACAACAGTGAAGAATGTTATACCCATTTACAGTTTTAACTGAAATAACCATTTCCGCGTATGCATCATTTCTCAATAACAATTTCAAACATAAATCAAAGTCCCCAAATTAACATACTGAAACATTTGAATAAAAACCATGAATTTCCAAAAATAGAATTCATTTATTGAAACATTTAATGAAAATCATAGCTATTTAACAGAAAGAGCTTAACATGCCTGATTAAAACTTCTTGTTGGCTTGTAGAAAATCACAGTCGTGTCCTCAAAATTTCTTCTTTTCAACAACGACCACCAACAAAGTTGCCCAATGGTCTCCTTGTTTCCACGAGCTCAAAAATAGCCGAAGGTGATCAAAACAACAACAACAATGGCCGAAAATGAATTTTCAAGTTCGAAAGAACAACCATTGCAGAGCAAAAACCAGAAAACCAAATGAGTAACAATAACCCGCGAAAAATCCTCTTTCCTCTTTCCTAGGCAGGCTAGTTGCCAAAACCAATGCCTATAAATGCATTGAATGCATTTTCTCTCTCTTTCTCCATGCCACCGCCAACTCAAATTTGGTGAGTTCTAATTTTAAAATTTTTCATGTAATTCGAATTTAGCTATATTGTTATTTAGGTACCTCCAACTTCCATGCTCCCGCTAAACTTGGCAATTAAAACTACAAGGACTGCATTTAAGTCCTTCATTAAAGTTTAAAACCTTCCCCTTTATCCCCGCACTTGACATGTATCCCATAGGTCCCTCTTAGGATTAGTAATAGTCTAGGTTACATATTAATAGTTAGGTTTCCTTCTAGGTCATAGAACCTTAGGATTCACCTTAGGTTAGTTTATAAACTTTTTAATTTAAAATCCATGTAGGATAAATATTATTTCGTAGGTTAAAACATAACCCATAGCAATTCCATAATAGGTTCCAAGTAGGTTTTACCGCCTTAGGTTTTTTTTTAAAACCAATATAGTGCGAGACATTCCATCCAATGCCAAATATATGCCTTAATATCCCTGCATTTAAACCTTTTTCCATTTTACATTTTCCAATGTTACAAATTATATGTAACCAGATTCTTTAAAATTTACAACAAATTCCAGCTCGGTTCTAGACTTCATTTTATTTGGAAAGTCAATCGACAAGATGACAATAAAGAAGGCTGAAGCATACCTTGGATTAATGGAATTGATTCAAGGTGTGCTGTCAACATATATAAATTCATCAAGTGCAACAGAAATTCTGCAGGTTCTCAACTTTACAAATTACAAGATGTAATGACATCATTTCCAAGTAAGCAAAGTTACAGTATGCACGAATTCTGGACAGTAATACTTCCTCACTGCAAGCATGATTTTCAAAATCAAAGAATACACCTTCACATGGCAATTATCGTTGCAACATTTGCAATGTCAGAAATAAAAGTTATCATAATAACAGTCATGACCAAGATGTTACAGCATAACAGGGTTACAATGCATGCAATCAGCAAGTATCCGCATTTGGTCGTATGCATGGGAGGAGATGATATTAATGCTAGCACCACCATTGATCATAACATGTCATATGTGTATATTATCGATAAAGACAGAGATGAAAAGAGTGGGGTCAGGGTTGTCAGACTAGAAGAGAGTGATCTCTTCATCTGAAAAGCTAAGGTCGGCCACTTGGCAAGTGGGTGGATGTGGAGAGGAAGGTGAAGACCTAGTGAGATATGCTAAGTGGTGAGGGGTAATGATGGAGGCTATGGGTGTGGGGTCATTTGGTAAGACTTTGATAGATTGAAGGACCTCCATGAGGGCTTGACGATGTGAATCTGAGGTTTGTATGAGGTCGTATAAAGACATTTTGATGGGGGATCGGTGTATTTTTTTTAGCATTATGTAATTTGTGACCCCTTCGAAAATGGGATAACCGAGGTGTTGTGGAGGTAGGTGGTGTGGGTTGGGCAGGAGGTGTGAGTGAAAGGGAAGAAAGTGTCATGGGTAGTGAAGAATTTATTAACGATAGTGGAGGTATGGGTGGTAAGAAGGTTATGGGTGAGGGCGGAAGTTGTGTGGGTCACTTGGGTAGTGAAAGGGAAGAAAGTGTCATGGGTAGTGAAGAGGTTATTGACGGTAGTGGAGGTATGGGTGGTAAGAAGGTTATGGGTGAGGGTGGAAATGGGTTGTTGCGTTCTTGGTTTACCGATGGACGGGGTTTTCTTGGTCAGGATCGAGTGGTGAGGTCCTGGGATGGACATAAGGGGTGAAGGTGATAAGGGCATGGTAGGTGAGTTTGGGGTATGAAATATAGGAGATTGGATCTTCTTTTTAGGTGCCGGTGTAAGTTTAGTGTTAGTTTTGGAAGATGTGGCAAAATCTAATTTGATGGGTGGGTGAGTAAGGCCATCTGTCTATATGACCCCTAAGGTAGTGATAGGTTTAGGTAAGGGAGATGATATAGGCATGGATTTGGATGTAGATGTATGTTGGGATATGGGTAGAGGTGTGAGTTGGGTCATGGGTAGTGACACAGAAGGTATTGCGATATTTTTGGTTGTGTTTGGTTTGGTCACATGAAACACTTTTGGATAGATAGTGAAGGTGTCAGCGAATGATAACTGCATTTGTGTTGAAACAGGAAGTAGCAGGCATCCCAAAAGTAAGGCTCTATCGACATAGTTCAAGTGATCATCCAAGCATGAGAATGGTACTGACATAGGTGGGGCTGGCATGGATCAAGTGGCAATCCCCGTAAAATGTGTTTGAGATACCGAGAAATGGCTAGCCTCAAACTCTGTGGGTAAGGGAGCAGAGAGCATATCAGTGAGATCTTGATGGTTTCATGATGAAGGGTCATCAAAAGACACTGGAACTTCTATAGTATCCTCTATGGGTAGAGGAGAGGATGGGCTAGATGAAGTGGATTCTTATTGTGTTGGTGTAGGTGGTGGACTTGCATCTTCTATGAGTAGGAGAGGTGCCACTAACAATTGCTCTGAAATTTGAGGGGTCTGAGGCGGTGTGCTGATTATAGGATCTTCCATGAGTGAAGGAAAAAATGAAGGGGGTTCCTCTATGGGTGGAGGAGTAGATGAAATGGGTTCTTGTGTAGGTAGAGGAGCTCAGGCTAAGATTTCATTTATGGAACATGAGGCAATTGGGAAGCAACTGGTATGTCATCGAAAATAGTGTGGATCTTGTGGACATTGCTATCATTGTTTGAGGTGTCACCAGCTTGGTTGGAAGATGGGACATGATTAAGGAATGGATTCTTGAAGATATGTAGGTTTTGGTTAGTGGGTGCATTTGAGCTATCCAAGACTAGGTATCCATTGTCTAACATTTCTTGGATGATGTTCTTGAAGGTGATGTAGTTATTGTTGTTATGACCTTTGACATGATGATAGTTGCAAAAGTCATGTTACTTATACCACATGGGCATCAGGTGCTCACGATCAAAACTAGTATGTGGTTTTATAAGTGGAAGGGTAATGGCACTAGCCTTAACAAGCTTTTCCAAAACAAAAGAATAAGATTCTCCTATGGAAATGTACTTTCGTTGTTCTCGTCTGAACTAGAAAGCTTGGACATGAGAGAGATTAGAAGGGGGTTTGGCTGAGTTTGATTGATGAGGGGGGCCAACCTTGAGAATTACGGCATTAGCAAACCATTTGGGTTTTGAATAGTTGTTTTGGGGTTTTAAAGATGATGAAGCATCATTTGATTTGAACGTGATGTTATTGTTATGAAGTTGAATCTTCTTTTCTTTGATAGCACGAATTTCTAATTTTCATGCCATGGTGAATGCCTCGTCAAAAGTATGAAATGTCTGCACCTGTAGGGTAGGTGAGATGTGTCTAGCACAAGCCAGAGTAAATAGCTCTATGAGTTCAGTCTGAGGTAGCTGGAATGTGGGATGATTAATTAAACTGCGCCAACGAGCAACAAAGTCAGTGATAGACTCATCGTCGTACTGCCGAGTGGAATAAAGATCAGTCATGGTAACCTTCTTGACAATATTAATCGAGAAGTGGTAAAAGAAGGCCTGGGCTGGTTTATTAAATGAGTAGATGGAATGTCTTGGTCGCCCACTATACCAGTCCAATGCAAGTCCTGTCAAGGACATTGGGAAAGTCCTCAGAAGTAAAGTGTCATCGTGGGAAATCAAGTAACACCCATGTTTAAAGGACCGCAAATGTTGTTGTGGATCTTCTTCGCTATTGAAGCGGTTGAATTTTGGCATTTCCCAATGTACAAGGTATGGTTGAATAGGAATGGATGGGTGAATAGGCTCATTACAAATTTCATCATAGGTGAGGGAATTGCATGAGCCAAAAATTGATACTTCTAGTGTCTACATTTTTTCCATCATTAACTTGATGAGCTCATTGGTAGGTTGTGGTGGAAGGGCTCCTCCTATGGCATAAGGGAGCTGGTATTGAACCTGTGATGGGGGTGGCATTCCATTGTATGGTGATGCCGAATATGGAGGTTGAGAATAGGGGACCGACATAGAGGGTATGTATCCAAAATGGGTGACAGACGAGGGGGTTGTTGATAGTATGTGTATGTAGGTGGGATGGTCATCCTGAATCTATTAGCGATTAGTGGCAGTGTTTGTGTTATGGAGAGGAAAATATTCTGAAATGGAGTAGGGGTCACCGAAACCATGGGAGGTTGTGTTGCAATGGGTATTTATGAGACAATGGGTGTGGACTGGGCTATAGCCTGGGTGGTCAATGAGGGGACAATAGATACAAAAGGTGTGAGTGATACTGCAGACGCAACGGTCATGGTGGGTATGGATCCTAGCTGCAAAAATACTGGGGGTGAAGCAAGTGAGGGTAACACCACATTACTTGGGGTTGATGCAAAAGTAGTAAAAAGGGTAGGAGAGATGGATACAAGCATGTCATATATCAACTGACCTGAGGAGTCTCGGGGTGAAAGAGTGGGAAAGATAGAACTGTAGGACCTTGGGATTCTGATTAAGGAGTTGTTGTATAAACCTGACACAAGGGAAATATGGCAAAGGGGTTCCAAAACCCGACATAAGGAAAATTTGTCGGAGGGGTTCCAAAACCCAACACAAAGGAAATATGTCGGAGGGGTTCCAAAACCCGACACAAAGGAAATATGTCGGAGGGGTTCCAAAACCTGACATAAGGAAAATATGTCGGAGGGGTTCCAAAATCCGACATAAGGAAAATATGCCAGAGAAGTTCAAAAGCCCGACAGGAAAATATGTCGGAGAGGTCAAGAAACCCGACATAAAGGAATTTTGAGTTTTGGGTTTCGGGAAACATGAGACATGAAGCATGAAAATCGCAAGGCATGTCCCGATGCTTGAGAGTTCCGAAAACTCGAAACACTACCAAGGAAAATCAGGTTTTGGTGTCGGGAAAGCATGGGGCAAAAACATGTTGAGGCACCCTCCAAACCCGATGCAGATGCAAAGGAGAAACCCGAACCCGATTGGAAACAGACCCTGACTTGAGGAATATTCAAATGGCCATAACTTTTCACAGGGAGCTCAGATTCACACAAGGTTGGACTTTTCGGAAAGCTCTCGGCGTCCTCTACCCAATGGAAAATGGATATCTTGATTTGGGTGAGAAAAATTTATTCAAAAATGTAAAAAATATTTCGCCATTTTTTGGGTTTGTTAGGGGTCTCACCTACCGCCATAATGAGATGAGTTAGGTGCAGTCTTGGAGGTGGTTGGGGCAGATTTTGAATTCCTCTCTTCTCCCTCACTTTTTCCCCCTATAAATTGTAAGGAGGGGCTTCTTTTAAAAGGTTGGACTTTTTTTTTTTGCCCCTCCCTTCTTCTCTTTGGCAGGTGAACTTGTGGAGTTAAAACCTCCCATTTAAAACTGTAATGCAACCTTTACCTCTTGGCATTTTTGCAATGTGTTGTATCAATCTTTGGAGCAAAGTAATGCATGTCTGTGGATGATTCTCAACCCTCTCTATGTTCATTTGCATCCTCCTGATCTTTCATTGTGAATCTGGTTATCTGTGCATGATCTTGCATTGCATTTTTTATGGTTTGTGTTTATTGGCAAGACAGGTGTTATTCATTCCTCGGTGCATCACCTTTGTAGTTTAGGTTTTATTTTATGCATTTTCTTACCCTATCTCCTTGGCAAGTTAGATTAGGTTTTTAGTAAACCCTCTGCATTTTATTTGTGCATCTGAACAGAGGAATAGGAACCGGCCTTCATCCGGAGAGCTTTTCCAATTTCGCAAGGTCCCACACTTGGGAAAAGCTCCATGTTATGCAATCGTACTGAGAGTCTCAACCCATCGAGTTGCGGACACTCAGGGGTGCTGCGATTCATCACCAATAGTTTTGGCATGCCTGGTGGGACCAAGAGGTCATTCCACAAGATTTGAAGGAGTTTTCATGAAATTCAGACTAAAAAATTGCAGTTTTTACAATTTCAGATTTTGCACCTTCCAGGCTGAACTCCGAAATCAATTTTCAAGGGCTTAACTTGCTCAAAACAAGTCAAAATTTCACCAGTTGGTAGATCTGAGGGTAATCTTCAAAAGGGTATCCTTAGTTTTTTGAGACTTTGATTTTCAAAATTTCATTTTTTTTTGGGTTTCGAGTTTTCGAGGTCCAAGAACATCAAAGCAGACCCAACAGTCATTTCAGGTTTTGGGGGATGCGTTGCATGGTCCTATTCCTGACAACAGTCATTTCAGGTTTTGGGGGATGCATTGCATGGTCCTATTCCTGAAAAAAATCATTTTGGGTTTTCTGGGGTGTCGGGCATGTCCCAAGTTCCGACACATGGCAATTCAGGTTTTGTAAGTTGCATTGCATGACCTGAGTTCCACCTGTACCTTTCGGGGATCCGCAGCTGCGCAACAAGGCCCAAATTCTGAATTGAAGATTGTCTCCTATGGGTCCTTCAAAGTTTAAATTCCATTTTCATATTGTCAAGTTTGGTGTGTAACTTGGCGAAATCCAACCTTTTAGAAGCTTGTCATCTAACACATATGGTGACTCCAAAGGGATAGAGTTCAGCGGTGTAGCAGAACAAGTTGCCCAGGCACATGAGAAGAATTCGAACTAGGTCTAATACTCGAGAAGAGGGTCTATTTGTCCATTTGCAACTATCACCAGGCAGAGGGAGGAGAGGAAGAAGACCACAAAGATCACCATCTCCACCTAACAGGACTTTGTCTACGCCTCCACCTGGTAGACCTTTTCTCGCATCAACCAGGGTTCTTAGGCCAATCATAATGGCACATATACCATCGAATCCCTTTGTCAATTTCATGGGTAGTAGTCCACTTTCCCTAAATTCTCATAATCAAATTCCAGTTGCAGCGCTAAAGAATATCCCCTATTTTACAGGAGAAAATCATACTACTCCTATTGATCACATCCAGGATATTGCTAATGCATGTGCAATCCACAAAATAAATGAAATGGATGTTGCAGTCAAGTTGTTGGCTTCATCTTTCAAAGGTAAGGCCTTACAATGGTTTAGGAGCCTAGCAGTAGGGTCTATTATGAATTGGAACGAACTTTGTTCAGCTCTTTGTAACCAATTCGGGGAGAGGGCAGATAATTTGTCTTTATTGGAACAACTAACAACAATCAAAAGGGCTCCTAACGAAAAAATGACAGATTTCAACTTCAGATTCCAACGGACATGGGACAGGATTCTAATAGCTGTTAGACCAACCGCCGAAGGTGCATTCCTTTATTTCTTAAAGGCTATAAATTCAGACATAGCCATGATGATCCAATCAATGGGAGGGACAACGCTGCCAGGGGCCTATGACATAGCTATCAGAGCAGAGAACTGTTTGATCCAAGCTGGCAAGCTTGCGCCAAGGCCACCAATGCCTCTCTATCCAGATATGGGAAACCCTACAACCAGTCAACCACTAGAGTTGAATCCCATTCCAACTCCTAGAAATCAAAGCAATAATGAGGCATCAACTCCTTCAAATACTTCAAAGGAATTGTAGGAGGTTATGAAACAGCTGCAGAACCTTGGAAATGAGCTAGTGACTATCAAAAGATAGCAAGCTCAAAGTGCTAGACCATATCAGCCTCAAGCGCAGTACCAGGCTAGGCCCCCATACCAACAAAATAGACCACCAGCTCAGGCTACAAATCAAAACCAAAACCAGGGACAACCTCAAGCTACCAGGCCATTTCGACCGTATGATCCAAATGCAATGACATCCTCAAGAGCCTTGGTTTTAACACAAAACAACATGGCACAAGAGTACAACTGGTGTTACCCTTACAATCTACCTCATAATCAGTTAGCGTGTTTTAATGGTGCACTAAATCAGGCCTTGATGGTGCAGACCATTGGTGTTCCTCAAGAACCAAGCCAGGACGAGAATAAGCAGCAAGAAACACAACAAGAGGGACCTCCAACAGAGACCACATTGGCCAATTGGCAAACCGAAGACTTCTGTGGAGTTAACCAACAACCTTTTCAAGACATGGCTGCCAACACATGGTCAAAGAAGAGAAGCATAGAAGAGGGACAACCGTCTAATCCAGTTGTTTCTCAACCCACTCTTACACAACAAGGAGTCAGTAGACCAAACATAACTCCAAATGTGCAAAATCAGCCTAAGGTACCTGTTATAGCAACACACGCACATGTTCAAGCTCCAGAAAAGTTTGCACCAAGTAAGTGACAGCGAAAGGACAATTCATCCCCCTTCAACATCATCAATCAAATGAAGAAGACACATGTGAACATTTCCATGTGGGAATCATTGGTGATCCTAGGGCAACGAGATTTATTGCAAGCTGTAATTGCTAATTGGTCTGCCACAATTGTATCAAACCAGGGACATGAGAAAGTTCTCACTAATGCAGTGCAACATGATGGGTGCCAGACAAGAAAAAAATTGAAGCCTCCACCATTCTATGTTTCGTTGATTGTTGGAAACCATTTGATACACAACTGCATGATAGATTCAAGAGCAAGTAGTTCAATGATGAAAAAACAAATAGCAGATCAACTGGGTCTGAAGTATGAGCCAGTGCTGAAAGGAGTAGTGCAGCTAGATGGAACGGCCGTAGGAACTGTTGGAGTCATCAAGGGGTTAAGCCTAACACTACATTTGTGTCCTAATGTTACAGTTTTGCAAGATGTGTCTGTGATTGACCTTCCGCCACTCTTTGTGTTGTGTCTATCAAGAGACTTCACTGTAAAAATCGGTGGATATCTATCTGCAGATTGGTCACACATGATTTTTAGGACAAGGTATGGAGCCAAAGCAACAATCAGGTCAGAACCAATTACTAATTTCCATATTGAGCCTCATGTACCAAATCCTATCAATGCAAATTGCTCAGCTTTTGATCAGGAGGAGTGTTCAAATGATCTAGAAACAAGTACTAAGGTTGAGGGAATTCCTGATTTAACTTTGGATGAATGGGCAAACAAGAGTCATGAATTTGACCCATACAAGGAAATTGAAGAATCTGAATTGGGTGTGTATTGTATACACGAAGAAAATTCACCCGTTCCCGACATCATTCAGCCTAAACAAAATAATGAAAGCAAAGTTTGGAAATTATTTTTTGATGGTTTGAGAAGCAGACAAGGTGCTGGAGGTGGTGCAATGTTGATTTCACCTCAAGACATCAAATATTTTTCAGCTTTTCATTTCCAGTTTTCCTATTCAAACAACACGGCTGAATACGAGGCATTGATCCATGGACTTCATTGGGCCAGGAAAAGGGGCATAAAGAACTTACAGGTGTTTGGAGATAGTGAGCTGATCGTCAATCAGGTCAGGGGACAACATGCTATAAAGAATGACCTGCTAAAGAGCTACAAGAATAGGGTATGGGACCTCATTGAGGATTTCGAAGCTTTCAACATTGTGTCCATACCTAGGAAGAGAAATGAAGCCGCAGATAGGCTCGCAGCAGTTGGAGCAACGTTTGATGTGGTTGACAACATCAGAAGGGAAAAAACACAACCACATATCCATGTGATTGTGAGGCCAGCAGTTCCAGATAATAACATAAGTTGGCAAGTGTTTGAGAACGATCAACAGATCATCAATTTTTTACAAGAAGAGGCTGAATTCTCAGCTAGAAATCAGGACAGACTAGAGCAGTAGTATGGGGATCAAGTAGTGCAGCTACGGACAAACAAGCTTCCCAAGGGTTTAGTAACATTGGAGTCTATCTTCAACCCTAACGACCAGTTCCGTAAGGAAAATGCTAACATACAGGTCAAGAGAAAAGATTCAGGGCCAATTCTGGTTAGGGAAGGAAAAACACTTCAAATTGGTAAAGTGGCCACTGAGAAGGAGAAATCAAATTTCACACAGCTTTGCCAAGAATTTCCAGATGTCTTCGCTTGGAGCTATGAAGACTTGAGAGGATTCAATCCGAATTTGGCACAACATACCATAGAATTGGATCCAGATGCTAAGCCCATCAGGTAGAAGCAGAGACCTGTTAACCCTCACATTGAGCCTCTAATGAAGAAAGAGTTAAACAAGCTAATAGAGGCGAGTTATATTCCCAATCAAGCACTCAAGCTGGGTTGTAAACTTGGTTACGGTCAGGAAGAAGAGCAGAGAAATCAGGTTATGTGTGGACTTCCGAGACCTCAATAGGGCATATCTCAAAGATCATTATCCGCTTCCTTCAATGGAACAAATATTGCAAGTAGTATTCAGTTCAGAGAGATTCTCTCTCCTAGATGGCTACTCAGGGTATAGTCAGGTGATGGTGAAAGAAGATGACCAGTTCAAGACGGCTTTCACCACCAAATGGGGGACCTATGCCTACAAGAAGATGCCATTTGGGCTATCAAATGCTGGAGCCACCTTCCAAAGGGCAATGGATATGGTGTTTAAGGGGTTGATCAATAAAATAGTTCTGATATATCTCGACGACATCACTGTATTCGCAAAAAATGTTGCGGATCACCTCTGTCATTTGAGGCAAGTATTTAGAGATGTAGAAGATTTGGGGTATCATTGAATCCCAAAAAATGCATATTTTTGGCTCACGAGGGAAAACTTCTAGGCCATATTGTTTCAAAGGAAGGGTTGACAATAGACCCAGAAAGAGTTGAAGCAATTCGAGCGTTGCCATTGCCAAGTCACAAGAAGGCTCTTCAAAGCTTCTTGGGAAGGATCAATTTTTTCCACAGGTTTGTTCCAAACTTTGCAACTCTCGTAAAGCCAATAACGCTGATGTTAAAAAAGAGCATGGCATTTAAGTGGACATCTGAAGGAAAGGAAAGTTTTGAGGCAATAAAAGAGGCTATATCTCAAGCTCCCACTCTCGTCAATCCAAACTTCTCCGAGGACTTCGTGCTATATGCCTTTGGTGGTGGGGACATGATTTCTGCAATCCTGGTACAACAAAACAAAGAAGGATTAGAATAACCAGTTGCTTTCTTCAGTTAAGGCTTGGAGGAATATGAAACTAGGTACTCTTTCATTAAAAAGCATGTCCTTGCAGTAATCAGGAGCTTAAAGAAATTCAACAACCTAGTCTCAAACAACAAGATCCAATTATTGGTCTCTCATGCGGGAGTCAAGGACTTCCTTCTAAACAAGGATCTGAATGAGAAACGTGCAGGATGGATCACTCGTGTCATGGAATATGACATCGAGATCAAAGTCACTAAACTAGTACGTGGAAAAGGACTATGTGAGCAGCTAGCCTTGAGTCAACAAGTTGAAGCAAGTGATGAAAAAGAGACTACCTTGGTATTGCAGGATGGTCAAGAACAAGAAAATGATGATGTAGCCGCTCCTTGTTGGACTCAGAATATGATACACTTCCTACAGACAGGAATATGCCCTCCAAAAATGAGCAAAGTAAAGAGGAGATACTTTAGATTACAAGCCATTCCATATGTGCTTGTTGATGGTGTTCTGTTCAAGAAAGACATTAACGGGGTTCTATTGAGGTGCATTGGGACAGGTCAAATTGAGAGGGTGTTACGATATTTTCACAATGGAAATTCCGGAGGACATTTCGCCCCACGAGTAACAGCTCTCAAGATAATGAAGGCTGGGTATTATTGGCCCACGGTGTTCAATGACTACTATACATGGATAAGAAAGTGTAAGAAATGTGCACTCTTCACAGGAAAAGAAAGACTAGCAGTGCTTCCATTGCACCCAATTTTGGTTAACCAACCATTTCTGCAATGGGGATTGGACTTCATCGGGGTCATCAATCCAAACTCAAGCCAAGGCCACAAGTGGATTCTCATGGCAACGAACTATTTCACCAAGTGGACTGAAGCAATAGCGCTCAAAGAGGCAAACAAGTCTAATATACTAGAATTTTATGAAGGAATAGTGACCAGGTTCGGTGTGCCGGCCACTATCATATCAGACAATGCATTGGCATTTATAGGTTCCAAGATTACAGAATGGGCTGTCAAGAATGGAATCTATTTGAGCACCTCTTCAAATTATTACCCACAGGGTAATGGATAGGCAGAGTCCACGAAAAAAAATTTGCTAAGAATCATCAAGAGGACTCTGGATGAAAATCAAAGAACATGGCATACCAAGCTAAAATCAGCATTATGGGCTAACAGAATAACACCAAAGAGGTCTACAGGTAATTCCCCTTACAAGTTGGTCTATGGAAAAGAGGCAGTATTGCCTATATCATTAGAACTGCCTGCATTGGAGTTCATGAAGCAATTGGAGTTGACTGAGTTCGAACCAATGGAGGCCAGGTATGCAGAGTTGATGGAATTGGAAGAAATTAGAGAACATGCAGTTCAAACAATTGAGAAAGATCAGGCCTTAGTAAAAAGATGGTTTGATAAGAAAGCAAGAGCAAGGACCTTCCAGGAAGGGGACCTAGTTCTAAAATGGGATGCAAATCGAGCAAAACCAGGAAGGCATTCCAAGTTTAACACCATTTGGAGTGGCCCCTACATGGTCATGGAATGTAATATTAGCAATGCCTTCCAATTGTCCACATTGGATGGAGAAGAACTCCCGATTCCGGTCAACGGAATCTATCTTAAACATTGCTACTGAAAAGAAAAAGATTTACCCTTGTAAATATTAGCCTAGATTTATATTCCTCTAAGTGCGTATGCACATTGTCTTGTTTTAGTTAGGTTTCAGTTTCCCTAAGTGCGTTGGCACAAGTTTCATTGCTCCTAGGTTGGATTTCTACAGTTCAGCGTGCTCTCGGAGAAGGAGTTCCAGTATCAGGCTCGGGATCAGATATCAGGTTGGCTTCAAGGTTGCTTATGACTCCGTGCCCAATGGATCGCTAAAAGGCCACTAATCTTCTACCTAGCAGGTAGGTGATCCCGTTGAGTTACCAAATTGTTGTATAAACCCGACACAAGGGAAATATGTTGGAGGGGTTCCAAAACCCGACACAAAGGAAATATGTCGGAGGGGTTCCAAACCCGACACAAAGAAAATATGTCGGAGGGGTTCCAAAACCCGACATAAGGAAAATATGTCGGAGGGGTTCCAAAACCTGACATAAGGAAATTATGCCGGAGAAGTTCATAAGCCCAACAGGAAAATATGTCAGAGAGGTCAAGAAACCCGACACAAAGGAATTTCGGGTTTCGGGTTTCGGGAAACATGAGACATGAAGCATGAAAATTGCAAGGCATGTCCCGATGCTTGAGAGTTTTGAAAACCCGAAACACTACCTAGGAAAATCAGGTTTTGGAGTCACGAAATCATGGGGAAAAAACATGTTGAGGCACCCTCCAAACCCGATGCAAATGCAAAGGAGAAACCCGAACCCGACTGGAAAGAGACCCTGACTTAGGGAATATTCAAATGGCCATAACTTTTCATAGGGAGCTCGGATTCATGCAAGGTTGGACTTTTCGGAAAGCTCTCAGCGTCCTCTACCCAACAGAAAATGGATATCTTGATTTGGGTGAGAAAAAGTTATTCAAAAATGTAAAAAATAGTTCGCCATTTTTTGAGTTTTTTAGGGGTCTCACCTACCGCCATAATGAGATGAGTTAGGTGCAGTCTTGGAGGTGGTTGGGGTAGATTTCAAATTCCTCTCTTCTCCCTCACTTTTTCCCCCTATAAATTGTAAGGAGGGGCTTCTTTTAAAAGGTTGGACATTTTTGTTTTGCCCCTCCCTTCTTCTCTTTGGTAGGTGAACTTATGGAGTTAAAACCTCCCATTTGAAACTGTAATGCAACCTTTACCTCTTGGCATTTTCACAGTGTGTTGTATCAATATTTGGAGCAAATTAATGCATGTCTGTGGATGATTCTCAACCCTCTCTGTGTTCATTTGCATCCTCCTGATCTTTCACTGTGAATCTGGTTATCTGTGCATGATCTTGCATTGCGTTTTTTATGGTTTGTGTTTATTGGCAAGACAGGTGTTCTTCATTCCTCGGTGCATCGCCTTTGTAGTTTAGGTTTTATTTTATGCATTTTCTTACCCTGTCTCCTTGGCAAGTTAGATTAGGTTTTTAGTAAACCCTCTACATTTTATTTGTGCATATGAATAGAGGAATAGGAACCGGCCTTCATCCGGAGAGCTTTTCCGATTTCACAAGGTCCCACACTTGGGAAAAGCTCCATGTTATGCAATCGTACTGAGAGACTCAACCCATCAAGTTACAGACACTCAGGGGTGCTGCGATTCATCACCAACAGGAGTCATGTAAATTCTTCTTCACCTGCGGAAATGGTGATAGGCTAAGTAAGATCCATGGGTGATAGGATGGAAGGTGGTGAGGGACTAGGTGGGAGTGGTTGACAACTCATATGAAATATAAGAGTGTTGGCTTGACTGCATCTCAACACCATGTGAATGGGTATATATCAGATGATTATGTATCCTACTAAAGACACAGGGGCAGTAAGAAAGAAGAAAATAGGTTCCTATGGATATATTTGTGTAATATATCAGTTGATGTTTAATACAGGGTAACCAACGCTAGTTAAGGTTGACCCATGCCAGTTAAGGGGTGACCGATGCCACTTAAGGTGTAACCGAGGTCGGTTACTATGAAACAGGAATAGTTTTATCAAATGAAGCAAAGATTGTTGACGGTCAGATGAACAAGTTTAATAATGATTGTGTATCAAAGTAGAGAGAGTACAGAGACTCACAGGAGCTTGACAGTGAAGAAATGAAATAAGGGTTCTTTTAGGTAATACAACCCAAAAGAATAGCAACCCAATGTCGGTTAAGAAAAAACTGATGCCGGTCAGGGATAACCGATGCCGGTTACTGTGAAAATTGGAAAGATGAATAAAAATGGATTATTATGAGTTTTAATGAGATAAACCACCAACCCAGAGTTTTGGAGATGATGTAATGAAGTCCTAAAACACTCAGAAGAAGTCATAATACTCCAACTGTGATTATGGAGCGTGTAAGGCAACAAAATAAAAAAAATGGAGAAGCATATCCTCAACATGCTCCTAACAAGTGATTTATAATGTATTGAGCTTATGTTATTTATAAGACTGACTCAAGAATTTTGGAATAGATTTTTTGGTGAGGAAGGCTTCCTACGAAGAAAGACATCTAAAAGGAGAGGTTTTAGGCATGTTATGGCAGGGGCAGGTTGTCTTCTGAGATAATGACTCAACAGAAGCAACGAGCTGGGGAGTACCTGTCAATCGGATCATGTGATCACTGACAGATGTTCCTAGGTAAGGTGTTATTTAAGAAATATGTGTATATTTCAAATTTTGTGCAAGTTCGGTAAGACACAGAGAGAGAGTGTGTGCTTTTTATGATTCTTTGTATCAACCATCAGCTGGGCATGACTTCCAGCATATAGGTTGCCCTCATTTTAATGTGAGCTAAATGTATCAAATCATAATGTAATGCAACCAATTTTAATCCCAAATCGAAAGATTATGTTTGATGACACAAATGGTGAATAGGAGAGGGTATGCTCTTTCACTAAATGCAAAAAAGCAAGAAGAATTTAAATGCACCAAAAGAAAATGAATCCTTTAGAGAAATTAGAAAGAAGAGAAGATTACTAAGGAAGAAGATTAATGTGTAAGATTTTTGAAGGGAAACAAACCCACAAATTTTCCTAGGAATGAATAAAATGCAATAAAACCCCTGATGGGTCCCACTGGGCGTGCCAAAATGTTTCACTATTTTCTTTTCCTTTTGAATGATGAAACAGATAAGGGTAATGGGTGAGGAGGAATACCTGTTTATAATAGTTGGTTGAAGGTTGTTTCACACATACTAACTTCTCAATCCACAGCTAAATATGAGAGCTTCCTTTTGGCTAAGAGGAACTACCTGAACTAGACAACAAGACCACAAAAGGGGAGTTAAATGATATATTACGGTGGATTTCCTAGCAAGTGCTAGCTCCAGGAAGTGTGATACTTCCTAGATGGTTGTCAATCCACTGTTTAAAATATTCTAATGCCAGAAATAAAGGAAATCCTACTGTAGATGATATGATTTAGGTTTCTCATTCAAGTACAATAAGAAAATCTTAACATAACAGGCTAGGCTATGGTTAGATCAGAAAGGTAGGTAGTTGTCAGGGTGTTGGGACTAGTTGGGGTCTGATTCTGGGTTGTTTAGGTTAGCTGATGAGAGTTTATTAATTTATGTTCTGGGTCAGGGTATAAAACATAGAGACCAATGTCGGTCTTGTATGATCGATGGCAGTTTATGCATAACCAACAACGGTTATGGGTAACTAGCATCGATAAGGTTAGGGTGTAAGAGAATCAAGAAAAACTAATTACAGGGTTTGATCTAGAATCTGATAAGAAGGGTATGGTGGATAAAGAATTTGATAGGGGTATCAGGTATACTCAGGAATGAACAGCAGGCGAGAATGGGTGATTTGGCGATGTGGGTAAAGGAAATATTTTAGTTATAAGCTAGAAAGATATGGAGGAATGAGCATGCAAAGTATAGATTGATGACAGAAATAACAGAAGCTAACTACACTAAAATGGACAATGTTGGTAGAAATGTACTTACTGTGATGTAGACTCGATGGTTGAATGGTAATGGCAGTTGATCAGAAGAATGGTGTTTGGTATCATAGCAATGGCTCCCAAAATGATTATGTGAGTGCAATACTTCAATATTTGTCATGTGATGGCTCTGGATGTCTGGATATGTGAAAGGATGTTGGCTCTGCTTGCATGCAGCCCTGATCTCCCTCCTCTTGCTCTCAGAATGTACCAACCCAAAAGAAAGGTTGTTTAGGTGAATAAATGGTAACCGACTATGGTTTCGTGTTGATCGATGTCAGTTTAGGGGTGAATGGTGTTGGTTAAGGTGGGATTCCCTAGGTTTACTAAAATAAGAAAATCTTTCTAAATTCTTTGGCCCAGCTAGTTTTTTCTCACGGATTAGAATGGAAACTTCCCTTATAATGAGCGGGAATGTGGTTAGAGAGATTTTAGGTATTGATTTTAGGGTTAGACCAAATCTTAGCTCATTAAGGCAAGTAAGACTTAGTTATTGTTGGTTATAGAAACATGCCAATAATAATTCTAGGGTGAGGTGGCTGCATGAGGTGTCTAGATGAGGTGGTGGGGTAGAAATTAAGGTAATTAGATATTAAATATTGTGAGGATATATACATTAATTCAATTAAATTAATAATTATGTGGGGTGGAAGGGGATCTGGTTAGGTGAGTATGTTTGAGCCAATTATTTGACTAGGGACCAAGGGGAGTGTGACCCAATTTTGGTGTCTAAACTTATGTGGTTAATGAAAGGATGCCAAGAAATGGGATGGCTAAGGGAATCACAAGGGCATTTGGATGGTATTATGATGATATTAGTGGAATCGCAAGGGCATTGGGATGGTATTATGATGATAAGTGGAATCACAAGAATGTCAGAGTTTTGCTATGATTTCTATCTTGTTCGAAAGAAGGGGCAAGGCTCTTATTTATAGCCTGAGGATGGGATTAATTTAGGTAATCATGATTTAGAAAAGTTACCCTGATTAGGTGAGTGGGGATTGTTATTGCATATTAAATTCAAAGGTGAATTGCATATGGATTATTTTTTAATATTAAATTCATGAGTGGATTGGATATGGATTATTTTTTAATATTAAATTCATGAGTGGATGGGATATGAATTATTTTTTAATATTAAATTCTTTAGTGGAATGACATGGATTACTTTTGAATATTAAATTCATTAGTGGATTGGATATGGATTAAATTTGAATTTTAAATTCTTTAGTGGAATGACATGGATTATTTTGGAATATTACATTCGTTAGTGGGATGACATGGATTCATTTGGAATATTAAATTCATAAGTTGAAAAGGGGATTAATTAATCAATTAACATTGATTAATTAGATATGTATTTTTCATATGGAATGGAATTCGAATGAAATTAGGATTGAAAAGGAATTTGAATGGCCAATCCTAATGAAGGAGAACATATGCGGGATGAAGTGGAGGAATGATTCTGAGATTATGCAGACTGAAGAAATTGATGAACAGGAAGGACAGACTGTCACAATTGTGCACAATAAATTCTAGAACTATTGACTAATCCTAGACCAGGGTACCTGGACTAGGTTAGGGGTGCTTAGGCACTAAAGTCTACTTTTGGGCACCTGTGACTACATAGGATCTTAGAACCTGAATTTTTTGGTGTCCTATAAGTGTCACTAGTAGTTGTTGGTCGAATGTATGTCATTATATGATTGTTAAATGTGCCTGTAACCTGTAAAACCCTCAAGCTACGTCAAATCTCAAAAAGAAAATAAATAATATGGGGAGTCAAAATGACCCCAGCGGTCACCCGACTGAGTGAACTTACGACCGAGCATTGCACTATATCTTAGACTCCATTTAGTTCTTGTGTGTTTATGAAATAATTGTTAGCATATGAAAAGAGAAGAAAGAACTCAGAGAAGGAAAAATGCACTGCTCAAATGACACAAGCATAGGTTTATTTATATGTGAAGAGGTGGTTACAAATTGCTTAAACAATTAGCAACCGAACAACTACATAACTACATTATATACTATATAATGCTTTATATTTTAACAGCCCATCTTAATGACTAAACCGGAAACAATACCAAGTTTGTCTAGAAATTTTACAAATTTTCTAAAGCCCACGTATTTATTAATTACATCTACAAACTGTGTCATAGGTTGTACTTCAAAATTATCAGTCCATGATTGTGTTGCGATTATCAAATGTAGAAGAACCACAAAATAAAAATATGGTCGTATGAATAAAGAATATGACAAGTGGTCCATTGGTTCTTTGTTACTGATTCATTGACCAGTGATGAATCACCAATGGCTGAGAGTGTCATCTCCATCTTTAGATTGTTGAAATCTGAACCTCGAAGAGATGGATTTAAAAATCTATGTTAGGCTTATGTAGCATGTTGGAGTCTACACATAGACTCAATTATCCTGCAGTAGAAGTCACCTCGATCATTTCCTTGCAACACCATGTAGTTCTCATAAAAATTTCTCAATAAGAGAAATGTGACCATCTATGTAATAGGAGTTAGAACCAACTCTGCAATAATAGGAGAAATAACCATCCTCATCTCATCTATCTCAGTAGTGGGAGAAATAACCATCGTCACCTTCTTCTCGTCTATTTGCTCATATACCCCCCTCTGTTTAGAAAGATCTTTCACAACACAATGAGAAAATTGTTCTTGCTCTACTATCCTTTGAGCAAGTAGCTCTAAGTGAGTGGTTGGGCATGTCATCTCACCATGCACTATCAGTGCATCTAGAATAGTGGAGTCTCCATCCACAACAAATTATTCTTAATAAGGAAATCGATCCTCCCAAGGCATGTCCACCTCTCGTACATCTAGTATATTAGATACTCCCTCCACAATAGGCACATGTAGGTTGACTGTATCCAAGTCAAAAAAATTGTGAGGAATTACTTCCTCCCATGACATTGAAGACTTATGCACATCCTGCATGGTGGAGTTGTCCTCCACATGTGCATTCATGTTCATTATAGCCAGATCAACAAGCCAATACTGACCACCTTCCCCAATACCAAGAGAAATTATCTGTCTCTATTTCACATCAAAGACAACACACTTCTTCCTATAGAAATCCATAGAAATATTAGGATTTTTAGTCAATTGATGAATAGATAGAAGATTCTTTTGTAAAGAAGGTACATATCTAACATTTTGTACCAACAATTTATGAAAATTATTCAATACAATGCATATGTCTCCTATCCCTTATAATGCAAGTGATTCACCATCTGTTAGTACTATTGATTCAAAATAGATATTCATAGTAAATGAAACATACCAATCCCTGTGACATGAAAAGTGTGTGGACGCACTAGAGTAATGATTTAACAACTAGTACCACTTCCATACAAACATGATGTCATAAGGCAATAAAGAGCATGCTCATCATCTGAATCTCATTCTTATTTAATTGTTGTCACGTGTCCCCCATCACAGGGATTTTTGTTTTGTTGTGAATGATCATAATTCCACTTTTGAAAATCCTTCTTAAGATGCCCAACCTTGTGACAGTAATAGTATGTGACCTGATACTAAGTAGATGATTCACCAGAATGATGTTTCCACTTTCCCTTTGACTGAGTGACAAGAGCACTCTCTAAATGGTCACAATTATATTTTTCTTGAAGTTGTCTCCAATCCTTTTGCAACAGGTAAGAACTCACCTTGTCAAACATGAGTGTTTGGCTTTCATTCATTAAATGGAGTGCCTCCACAAAATACTCATACGAAGAAGAAAATCTATTTAGAACCAAAGCGACCATATCATCATCGTCCACCTTTTTATTTATGAAATATAACTGGTCTCGAAGGTCTTTCATCTAAAGTAAGTACTCAGATAGCAATCCACCTTTTTATAATTTTACGAAAAGAGCATATTTTTTTAGGTATAAAACCTGACTCTTTTATGACGTCTGATACTTATCACTTAGACTGGCCCATAATGTGCTAGCCACAGTAGCATTCTACACTTAATGTATCATATCATCCAACACCAACAACTTGAGAAGCAATAACACTTCCTTATGAAATTTGTCATAATCCGCGAAGTTCATTCATTGGTTGACTTTCACTACCCGTGATTATTTTATCACAATCATGAAACTTCGCAAACGTTAAAATCTTATAACTCCATACATTGAAATTAGTGCTCATTAATTTTTTTGTCTCCAGAAAATTAAAGTGTGAAATATTTATCATTTTATTATTCCAAAATAATAGAAATAATAAAATAAAATTTTGCCCACACTTAATAAAATATGACCTTTTCCATAAAATATTATTTAATTAATTACTCACATATAAAACACCTACAAACTGCCCTCAAACTATATTTTCATTAATAAATATTATTAAGCGTGGAGGAATACCTTTATTGATGAAATAAAACAAATGATGCCCTTGAACCTTTAGAGAATCTTAACTCCTTTCTTCACACTTTTTTTGCTCCAACGACTCAACATTCGAACTATGGATTTGCATGATTTTTGTGTTCTCGTTTTGCCCTCATCAAACCAGCATATGGTGAACTCTCATGTTTTTCTGCCCTTGCACAACACAAACCAAGGATTGTTCCTTCTCACGATTTGTAACTAGGTAGCCACAACTCTGCTTCGAATGGTTCAAAAAATCCTAGGAACTCCTCACGACTGTTTTGTCTTCAAACTGAGTCACATTTTTCTCCTTTCTACCCATAATTTCAGGCACTCTCAGCCATGAAATGGGTCACAATTTTTGCAAAAAATGACTATATTTGCCCCACATTTTCTTTCCACGACTTTATGCCCTTGTACCACGTCTTCTGGGCCTCAAATGGAGTAATTTCTTCCTTATTTTCCCTAGTGTCTGGTATTTTTCTCTAAATACCCCACATTTTACCAAATTTGTGCCTTGTTAGGGCTTCCTCAAATTTTTAGTTTGTGCCTCTTGGAGGCTTCCTCAAATCGCAACCTTGGATGCTCTGATACCAATGCTAGCATCTGCAAAGAGAAGAAAGAACTCAGAGAAGGAAAACTACACTGCTCAAATGACACAGAGAGAGGTTTATTTAATTGTAAAGAGGTGGTTACAGATTGGTTGAATATTTACCAATTGAACAACTATATAACTGCATTATTATGCTATATAATGTTCTATATTTTAACAATAATCATGCCCTAGGAAGCCCTTATGCAAGTACACTTAATGGCGTGCAATAGCTAGATGTACCAATGTAAAAAAATGTCTGGATGGAAAAGTGAACTTCCCCTTCCTATGAAGTGTATGTAAAAAATGCAATCCCTTGTCCCTTGAATAAAATCTAGATGGATTCTTTTGATGCTCTTAGATTCATTTGGATGCAACCTTATGTGATTATAATATATGATTAGAGTTTGGTCCTTTATTTTAGTCACATAACTATGTATTTATATGATTCACTTACTTGAATTTCATAATTGACAACTGGAAGGCTGACCCATAAGAAAATAAGATGCCCAAAAGATAAGATAGGCCCAAAAAGTGCGAGTAAGGTGGAAAGAGGTCAGGGGTGCCCAGAGGGGATGAGGGCACCTGGACATTAGCGTCTTGATTGGGCATTGGTGTACAAAGTCATAAAATATAGGTAAGTAAAGTTCTGACTGGTCTGTAGGGTGTGTAAGACCAAAAAGAAGACTAGAAACAAAGAAAAGAGGCCAAATATAGTTGTTAATAACTATTTTTCTCACTTAGGAATCATATGAATGCAAGTAGGCTTTTAAGACCTAGAAGTCTGTGATTTTGTGTCTAAAGATAGTATGTAGATGTGATTTCCCCTTAGAATTTCCAGCTAGAATAATAGTGTGTATGTTTGTATATATATGAATCTCTTGTTTGAGTTTTGACATTAGTGACACAAAAGGCTGACTATGAACACATGATAAGGATAAGAAAACTAAAAAGGCCAACCGCAAATGTCAAAATATGTCAAAAGAATAAACATGATAGAAGCACCCAAAATGGACACAGGCGTTTGGGCGTCAATGTCCAAAGTGGACGCTAGTGTCCTGGGATAAATGGTGAGATATGTGAAAAGAAAAATAGATAGGAATCCCTGTGACCTGACCAGAAGTGGATACAGAAATGACCGATGTATGAGAGAATCAAAATAGAAATAAATCAAAGATCAAGTATGGACAAAGAACTATGTCACCAGTGAATACTTTTCTTACTTAAGATTCATGCACATAACAATACTGACGACATAGTAAAATAATAATATAACTGTAATTTTGGGTCTACAAGAAGGCTTATGATCATATCGAGTGGCCTTTTATTCTGGCCATGCTCACAAATTTAGGTTTTGATGAATCTTTTACTTCAGTTGTTCAAACTCTATTTTTCAATGCATTTGCTTGCCTCACTATCAATGGTCATCAGCCTTTCACGATTGGCCTTTTCTACTCTAGTAGAGATGGGTGCCCTTTTGTGACTTCTCTTTTTGTCTTAGCCACCGATGCTCTTGGATATCTTATTTTTAAGCGTGCCGATCAGGGGCACATTTGGGGCATTTTTTCTGGATTTTTTTTCTTGGCTCATAAATTGGCACTTTGCAGATGATTATTTTCTCACCCTTGCAGAAACTGAGCAAAATTTTGTTGAATTTTTTGAATGCCTTGACATATTGTGTCTTGGTTCAAGATCCAATGTTTCAATGGTTAAAAATTTGGGATATCAGAAAATTTATTGCTCTATGCATGACTAGTTAAAAGCTTACCCCTGGAAGTGGATTGGTCATAGAGAACAATTTAAATTGTTGGGCATTCTTTTTGCCTTTGATAGTGATTCTACAATTTTATGGCAATATGTAATTGACAAAGTCAAGTATAAGGTTTCTTGGTGGTTTTCTAAATCTCTCTCTTTAGTCGGTAAATTCTAGGTGTGTACCAAGATTCTTGTTGTCACCCATGTCTATTACTCTGATTATTAGTGCCCATCTCGGGCTTCCTTTTCCAAGCTTACCAAGATGCTCTGTGATTACCTATGGTGTAAAAGTTCTAGTTCAGTTGGTTTTCATCAGGTTCATTGGGAGGTTTTTTATTTGCCCCATGATCAAGGTGACATGGGTGTTATTGATTTTTTCCGCAAAGCATCACTTTATGTTCTAAATGAGGGGTGTGTTGCCTTGCGGGTAATCAATCCTAGAAAATTCTACTTCACCATTACATTGCGTCAAGTTCTCCTTATAGAAAAATATGTTGGAATAATATAGGGTTACATACCTTAATTATCACGAACGATAGTATCTCGCTTGCTAAAACTTTGGGCATCAAAGCTCTCTATTTATCTCAAAAAGGGACTCAAACCATTCATGATTTGGTTTCCCATAGAGGTTGTATTTCTTACCCTTATCTTAAGTTGAAATTCAATCAAGAAGTCAATGCTTACCTTCCGTTTATCCATAGAATTCAATATTTTTTGTTAGATTTCATGCTTCATAAGTTGGGACTTAAACCTCTAAATGTTTGGTGGCGGGATTGGAGGTGGAATCAAAATATTGATTTTTTCACTATAATGCTAACACAATTTACAAGCTATTGATTCCTATTTCGCCTACCATTTCAAAACTCAACGCCCATTGGGGTTTTCAATCTACCTGGACTACTTGCCTTCTTTGGATCTCCCATGCCTGGAACCCTCTGTTGGAATCTAAAGTTAACCATTTTCTTTGGTGCCTTACTTATCAGGGTCTTCCTATTGGGGAATGGCTCAATCATATTGGTTTTCCTAATCCTAAATTTCCCTTCTGCTCTCGGCCAGAGTATTTTAAACATTTGTTTTTGTCTTTCTCTTGTGCCCAAGACATTTGGTCATGGATTCACACATCGTTTCAAACCTACCACCCTAAATTCTTTCATTGAAGGATGGTTTTTTTTGGAAATTTTAGTTCTTGGCCTCCCTATATTGACTCTCTATGGCATTTTTTCAAAGCCTATATTCTCTTTCAAATTTAGAAAACTTGTAATATTCCAATGCAGTCATCTTTCATATACCTTCTTTCTACCCCAAGCATGTCAGCCTATCACCCAATATGCATTGGGCGCTCACCCGAGGTGCATAGGGCATGGAGCCCCTCCTTTATGTGAGCTTCACAAGAATGATCCACCATTAATGGAGGATGGGTTACAGGAATAGAAATATAAGTATTTACTCATAAATAGAAAGTACATATACTAGATCTAGGCACATATGTACCATTAATGGAAATAAACATTATAATAAGCATAAAGAAACTACATTTGATCCATAACAACATGAATAACACAAGGGTTTATACCCATAAACAAGGATATCCAAAATAACACATCATATATTGATTTATAAACATCTACAATAGCCTCATTACATCAAAAAGGGTCATCACAGATCATATACATCATGGAATATAATTTCATCCCTACACAACTACTCTAAATAGATATCCTAGCTATGTTTTCCCATTATCACCCTTGTTTCAGACCTGACGCATACATATATGCTTAAACATCCTTGCTAGCATACTTTTAGCACTTCGTTACCTCTCTATCCTCTCCTATTTCAGACCCAAGCACTCCTTTAAATAAGACCTAGATTCACCACCATAGTTACCCCCATGAGCAGATCACATGCTAAGTGGAAGTGTGGTCCTCCATGATCGAGTGCTTATGTTATCTTTCAAAGGCCTCCACTAACTGTAATGATCCTTCCTAGGAATATTCCCTACATGGAATATTCTTTTCTTGACCTCAAAGGCTCTAAGCTGGCACCTTATCCATTCATCACACCTACTCCACTCTTCAGGTGTTTTTCCTGTTATATTACCTCAGAAATGTGGCTAATTCCTTGAGCCCTGCTTTACTTCCATGTGTCAACCTCTTCTCTCACACACCTTTCCTTGAGCACCATTCTACACACTTGCCTTGTGCACACACACTCTTCTTCTACCTTTAGACTTAATCAATTTCATGATCTAACATCACCCCACACTAAAATTTTTGTCCTTCCTTGGAAACAACTTGATCTTCTATAAAGAATAAATAATGGGAAGAATAGGATGCTTTCGTCCTATGCCAAAGAAAGAAAGAATTTCATCACTGGTGAAGAAGAATTGGGAAGTCCTTATTCAAGCCTACTTCAATCTTACTCCAGGTGTCCACCTCATTCTACGCTTGTTGAAACAAATCCCCTATCAATGCGCCAACTTCATTAAATGACAACTCCTCACCCTTATCCTTCATCGTATCAAAAAAAATTTCCATCTGTTTGCTAAGGTCGCTTAGTGCGTCCATCATATGCGTGACAAGGGGATATAATTCTTTCACTTTATTTTTAATCAAGACCCTAGGCCATGGATCACACCTCAAAATTCCTCTCAACCTCCATGATTATTTTCTCTAGTTCTACCCTATTAATATTATTCTTCTCTTGGAACTCCTTCAGGTCAGCCTCATAGGTCCTATCACCCTGTCCATGTCTCCACAGTTTTCATAGACAACTTCAGCCATGTGTGTCGTAGTTTTTACTGAGGCAAGGAGCTTAGAGTACTGAGTTATGGTTTCCTCAATCATTTTTTCTCCTCGGCCCTCTGTCACACTAAACTTCCTCTTTCGAATCCAACACAAGTGGTGGCTTCTCCAATGTGACAAAATGCGCAACATCCTCCAGGCATACAAAAGTTGACTCATACTTCTACTCATGCAGGACCAAATCTAGACGTGCTCAAATGATGGAGTCTGAGATAATCTCCACCTTCTTATATGTCTTGTGCACTTTCACCTTTTCTTCCCTTAACTTGGCCTTTTTCTACGCAATTACAGTCTCCTTCCCTTTTATCTCCATGTCTCTCTCAATTATCTCCTTATTCTTCTCCTCCACTTCATCCTCTAGGGCTTTGATTATGTTATTCCTCCTAAATAATTGAGCCTCTACTTCCACTGACACCTTGTTGAATGTGTTACAGACCTATTCATTAGTTAACCATTGAGTATCCACAACATGATTCACCTCACTGGGGTTCTCTATTTCTATTATTACATCCACGCCAAGTTCATACTCATGCTCATCAACATGAGACTTGAAGGTCCATGAAATCATCTTCCTGGTGCGCATGTATGAGCTACCACTATCAAATGATGAGCAAAAAAATAGTTTATTTTTGGGTATTATGCTCTGGAAGTGCACATGAAGTACCTTACTAGGTTCATTGACATAAGTCATTTATCCTTACACCACTGCCATGCCCTTACCACTAGTGCACATTGCCGTTGGGAAGCTTACTGCTAAGTTGGGATCTCCACCTATGCTCACATACTCCTTCTTTATTTCCTTTCTTTCCTTTAATATCTCCTCAGCATTTTTCTCCACTTATTGTTCCACCAAGTTCTGAATGATGCATGTCACTTCACTTTCCACCGTATCCTCCAATTGTCCTCCGACAAAGGGTGGGGTCTTCTATGCATTCATCTCCACTTCTTCTTCACTTCCTCCCATATCATGAGTTCCTTCCTTATAATCATTCTACTCCTCTTCACGGTCATGTATATCATGTATAGAGGGACTCTTACCTTACTTTCACTCTTCATTCTCCACCCATGATTCATCATCCTTTATGCTTTCCGTCTTTTAAGAGTCTAAACTCTACACCACCTTCTGCTTTTTCTTCACTGGTGGCTCCTCTAACACAGGAGACTCTTCTTTTTCTGGTAACTTCTCATTAACAGGGGACACCTTATTTTAAGATAACTTCTCCTTAACGAGATATTTCTTCCTCCTTGTGTAGGTACTTGGACCAGCGCCTGACTCCTACACTACTGCGGTCCAAATTATACGTGCATTAGGCACCCTGCTTGTTGTAGTCTCCTCCCTCTCTCTCTTTGTCCCTTTCCTAATGGAAGGGTCCTCTAGGATGGATACATCATCTTAGACGTATGTGTCTTTCTCAAACTTGGGCGTTAGGTGTATATAGACCCTTGTTGTTGTCTATCCTGCAATAGGAATTGAAACAGATTTTACCATACGTACGTCATGGGAGACATACTTCTCCATGTACGTGAGTTTCTTAGGGTATACCAACATTCTACACAGCGCGTAGTACTCTTAGTCTACCTCACTAAAATAAAATCTAATTTTCTTATCCTCCTTGAATATGTTGACGGCGCTTTAAAAATATTGTGTTGTGAAGGAAAATGGTAATCTACACCATAGGCTTCTTGAGCCATCTATCAAAGTAAATATTCCTATGCATAAGTGTTGATATACTACAAACTCAACCTCGCCATGCACTAGGGCTAGTAGTTTCTCAGGGATTCTCCACTCCACCCTAAATGCATCACGCATTCTCTTGTACCATTTCTCCAAGTGCACCTTATGTGCAGTAGTCATTGTGTCACAGGTGTATGCTTCAAACCTCTTCGCAGGGGGAGGGTCCTCATCAAGGTACTTCTAGACATAGAAATTTTGCCCATTGGGAACTCCAATCTCTGAAAACACAATGGTAAGAAGTAGATTACCATACATGATCTTGTACCTGCTACGTGTCGTATCTATGATATCTTCTATAATGGAGGCCGAGATGTTGTAGATTGTTCCCTCTAAAATCTTCCTGTAAATATTCAACCACCTCTTATTTACTTGCATCAAGTGCTCTTGTCCATTCACCTTGGTTAGCAAGTGTGCGGCCATCCTCATAACTGGGTTGGTGATCTTACTAATATCAAAGTAACGCGAACCCTTCTTATACTCATACTTTATGGTCATTTCCTTGATTGCATCCTTATCAGTCAAATCATAATCCAGCGACTCTCACGTGCATATAAGTCCAGTGTAATTAGAAATTAACTCGGCATTCAAGCGCATTCTCCTTTCTGTGAAGTAAAAGTAATCCTCATGCACACGCAACATTAACCATTGGTACAACCTATCAGGTTTACCAAAATATGGAAACTCATAGAGTTGCAAGAGTCCAGCCTTCTCTAATGTGGTTTTTACAGAGTCGTCATAAACATGCTTATCATCTTGTGTCCTCTCTCCCATCGAGTGAACTAACTCTAATTCCATTTCCTTATTTGTAGTGCTCATCTTATGGTTTTTATAACTTACAGACATCTTTCACCACATGAGACACCCATTCCATACCCAATAAAATTCCATCGGGGTACTACATCTCTGCGTACCATTCTTCATTGAAACTAGTTGATGTGGTTGATTTTCCCTGTAGATCTACGTTTCTTGCTTCCTGTCCAGGTGAGTGTATGAGTAATCAAGAAACACGAGACCACGTCGAGTATACAAGGGCTTAGTACCTTGGAGATGGAGATGGATGATACGGGTGTAAAGAAATCAGATGCATGATATCAAGAAGCTAGATCTACAAAACTAAACCAGATAAGATTAGAACACAATATGCGGGGGTTACCCAGACAATGTCGGTTCCAAGAGGATTTCAACTCCCTTGGAGGATGTCAACCCCCATGTCAGACAAGATAATAATAGATCATGAACAGTAGTAAAAATGACAAGCAACTGAAATAACAAGAATACTTAGCTTATGTCCTGCTATGGAAATGAACCGGGCATCAAGATGGCAAGATAAGAGACATTGTCAGAGCTTTCTCCTTCTTATTTTTAAAAATATATCCTCCCCCTCCTTTAAAAAAATATTCTCCTTAAAAATCTTTATATCCCTTTGAAATAATCTCCATCCCTCTAAATATGGGGGAAAACCCCATATTTATAGTTTAGATGTGAGGCTAAACTGCAGGTTAGATGATACCCAGGGTGTAGTAAAGTAACCTGAGTTAGGGATGTGATGTGATCATGTGGGTCCCATATTTTGACTTATTAGGCAAAGTGGGGGACATGATTTGAATGGGGGGTGAGATAAAGATTTCATTTTAAAAAAAAGAGTGTCAGATATATGCATTATGAATTAAATAATTTGTGAGAGATGGGGGATGATGCCAAAAATTGAATTATAAAATGGGTCCATATGGAGCCCATTGGTAATTCAATTTAAGAGAAATAACTCTTTAAAAAAAGAGTGTCAGAGATATGCATTATGAGAAGATGGGGGATGATGCCAAAAATTAAATTATCAAATGGGTCCATATGGAGCCCATTGATAATTCAATTTAAGAGAAATGGTGTCAGAGATATGCATTATGAATTAAATAATTTGTGAGAGATGGGGGATGATGCCAAAAATTGAATTATCAAATGGGTCCATATGGAGCCCATTGATAATTCAATTTAAGAGAAAGAACTCTTTTTAAAAAAAAGAGTGTCGGAGATATGCATTATGAATTAAATAATTTGTGAGAGATGGGGGATGATGCCAAAAATTGAATTATCAAATGGGTCCATATGGAGCCCATTGATAATTCAATTTGAAAGAAATAGATATTGTCGAGATTTTATTTAATTTAAGATGGGGGAAAGAGATTGAATAATCAAATGAGGAATTGATAATTCAATTTAATAATGTGAACAAATTAGGATGAGATGTGAGATGAAAATTAACGTGCATGTGAGATGTTGGAGGGGTGCTATACCGAAAATAGGTGTCTACATTTGCCCCTTTTTGTTGAGTGGTTTGTGATAGCAAGCCACGAGACAAAAACAAAAAGGGTTAGATGAAAGATGTGTCTGAGGATGGATGAAGACATGACCAAAGGCAAGATGCCCCAGGAAAAATAGGATCGCAATAAATAAAAAAAGTATGGCGGTGACTCCAATATCACATCGGTAGAGGACAATTGCGGTCTCAATGGAGACAGACGACAATGTTCTACAGACCAGTGAGTGGGTGAAGACCACTGCAGTATGGATGTAAACCAAGATGACCAATGGGTCATAGGAAAACATCAAAATATGTGCAACTAAATGCAAAAGATGTGCGCAATCCTTTGTTTGTGAGGAATCATGCAAAAAATCATGCGTCCACAAAAGGGACGTAGATGAAGATAATGATGCCCCAACATAGGGCATGAGAAGGACACAAGGTGAGTTATATGCGTTGACAAGTACAAAGATGAAAAGGGCCCCAACATAAGACATAGATAGAATAATCATAAAAGTGGACAAGATGAGCAGATAGGATAGAAAGGTGAGATAAAATGCCCTAAAAGGATAATAAATATGATGGCAATCATGTTTTATAGGAAAGATGCATAAGTGTTAGCAAATTAGAAGATAAAAGTACTCCTACTTGTTCGATAAGTAGGATAAGAAGTCAAGATACTTTTGTGACAAAACAAAAGTAGAGAAAATATTCAAGGAAGAGAACAAGATTAGATAGGTGATGTCCGTTATGGTATCTTCCAAGACAAAAATGTCAAAAGAAGATGGGAAGAGATTCTTAGAAATGGATATGATGATGTCCCTGCGAGAGGACTGACAAAGATAAAAGATGTGACAGGGTTCTCAAAAAGAGAAGAGGTCAATGTGGCAAAGAGAAGAACAAGAACGGTAATGAAAGGGATAGATGACGATACATAAACAGAGAAACATTGGCATTGACTGTGAATACCAAATGTAAGGGATGTTGAGAAAGAGAAAAGGGAATAGACATGAGGATTGGTTGATTATGAGAAGAGCAAGAAAGATTGAATATGAAGGTGACAAGGATATGGAATAGAGGGATGAAGACAGAAGAGGAGAAAATAAAGAGTGAAAGGGGAGGAAGAAGATAACAAAGAAGGATTATAAAGAAGGACAAACAAAGAGAAGACAAGAAAAGAACAGAGCAGAGGATGAAACCATGAAAAAGGAAGAGAGTTATTTAAAATGAAAGATGTGATGAAGATTGGAGCAGAGGAAAATAGGGAGGTAATGGAAAATGAAAGAGATGATAGAGAAAATAAAATTGAAGGAAACATATCATAGTGAGGAAATCCAAGGCAAAGAATATGGAACTGACCACATGGAAATGCATGTGGATGATGAGATGATAAAGGAAATGGGATAACGCTGAAGAGTCAGGTTTTTATGGGAAGTAAGGAGGAAGTGTGAGGTAAAATGGGGAGAAAGATGATATAGAGGAAGTAAAATAAGACGAAGATCAGAAAGGAGGAGAAGACAACGAAGAAAATTATGCTGAAGGAAGTGAACCAAGAATGAAGATATTTGGTAAAGAGTGGGAAGCATAAGGAACGTAAAGAGAAACTTGAGGGAAGGAATGACATCGATTGGAAAAGAAATAGAGATGCATGAGATGAGGATATGCTGATGATGAGAAAATAGAGAGAAGGTGTATGATGAAGACAGTGAAGAAATTGGCAAGGAAGAATGGTAGATAGAGAGGTGGCGAGGAAAAAGAAAGGATGGGATAGGAGAGGCAATGCCAGTGAATGGATGTTAGGAGAAATCCACCGATAATGAGCAGTAGGAAAAGATGGGACAAAAGATAAGACAAGGGAGAAAGTAAACAAAGAACGGGAGGAGGAACGCCAATGAAGGGACATTAGGAGAAGTCCTCTGATAATGATCAGAGGACACAGAGGAAGGAAGGAATGAAGATAGAATGGAGGAGGTCAAAGAAAAGGATTCAGGCTATGCAGAATGGGGATGAGTGATTTTTAGGAGAAGTCCACCGATAATTACTAGCGCGGAAATGGAAGGATATGATGAAAGAATGTTAGGAGAAGATCAATGACAATGACATGTAAGTATGGGGGTAGATATGTGGGAGAACTCTAGAAGATGGAGTGAAAAGAGTAAAGAAAGGAGGGATAACGATGTGTAGGAAGATGAAGACAAGGAGAGGATGCAGTGGATGAGAATGGATGAGAGAGAAATGAAGAAACAAGACATGAAATGAATGGAGAAGCAACGGTTAAGTAAGATTACCCAGCGATGGATGATGGAGATGAACAAGGGACCAGTAGGAAGTGGTGTTTGCGAGAATGAAAGAGGAGGTGAGAGGATGTGATGATGGGGAATGTCAAGAAAATGTAGATGGAGAGAATGTGGGGTAGTGGGGGAGTGTAGGATGACAAATCATGCTTAAGAGAGACTCTTAAGTAAGATCGCCATGCCGCAGGAGGATTTAAGTAAGATCACCAAACCGGCAGTGACGATATGGAAGGAGAAAGACAACATTGTATTGGATGTAGGTGTGGAAGGGTTGGTTGGAATGGATGAGTACGATGAGAGGCAGAAGACAGAAGATGAGGAAGAGATGATGGGAGATGGAAAGATCAGATGGGAAACCATTCTTAAGAGAAACTCTTAAGTAAGATTGCCCTGCGACGGAGATGGTTAAGTAGGATCGCCAAACCGAAGAAGAAGAAGAATGATGAAAATACTAAGCAGTGTATACCAAAATGGAACAAGAGATGAAAGGAGGTGATAACAATGTGATAACAAGGAAACAGAGGAGTGTGACATGAATGGATGGAGGAACATATGCAGTGTAGATGGAGAGTGTAAGGGCAATCCTTAACTGGGATGCCCACACAGTGGTAGTGATGATGCAAGAGTGTTAAGTAGAAAAGGAGGAGTGGAAAGACGTTTGTGGTGGTGATTGTCGTCCGTTGAAAGAGGAAATGGTGGAGAAGCTTCTACAGTGGGAGGATCCAAGGAAGAAGATATACCTTAACTAAGGTTCTCTGGCTATATGGATGGTTAAGCAAGATTGTCAAACTGAAAGCGGAAGAGTAAAAGAGAAACTCAAGAGGAAAGATGAGTAAGATATCTGGCATCGTGCAAGGGGACAGAAAGGTGAGAAGGATGATGTGGAGACAAATGGTGATGAGTGGACATGGAGAGCGAGGAGCAATGGATCAAAGATGGTGTTGAACATGTTGAGAGATAAGGAGCTATAGGATAATGAACTTTCCTTGAGAAGGACCCTCAAGTAGGATTCGCAAACTGCAACGGTGATCAAGTAGAATTCACAAACCAAAGAGTGTATTTGCAAACACATTCATGGAGATGATGGATAGATATAAAATTCATAGTGTGAAATTTGATGTGATTTTTATAAAAGATGATTTGGATGAGATGAATGGAACATAGCTATAGCAAGGGTGTACAGGGAAACTATGTTTCAAACTGGATTGGAGATAAACAAGAAAGGGTACCACTCAAGGCATTGCACTTGTAGCCAATAGCAGGTGTTAATACATAACCAACGATAGTTAGTTATACCAAAAGATCATGAGGGAAATATGGATGAAGGATGCTCGTAATCCTAATATTGACATGACAAAGGGATCAAAGATGTGACTTGTACACAAGAAAGAGGGATCTCCAAAAGTGGTGTTCCTCAAGTCTATGCCCCAACTCTGGGAAAGGGAAAGAACAATAGTAGAAAGCTGATCAATGCGGGAAGCTTTCAGAAAATGTTGATAAAATGAAGGTTGATCAATGTGGAAAACCTTCCAGATGCCATAATAACAGAGTAGCCATCCTTCAAGGGTATGGTCTACTTTATACATAATATAGATGACAAGAATAATATGATAGCCATCCTTCAAGGGATCGGTCTATTTCTTTTGATTTTGATTTGATTTTGATTTGTATACTTTTTTTTTTTGCATGAACAGTTGTCCTTCGAGGGATCAGTCTATTTTTTATAACTTTGATTTTGCCTTTTACATACATGAATTTGAGCTTCACATGGGGGAGAGCTGGGAATAGCTAAGTAAACCACTTAAGAAGGGATAAGGAATGTACAAGAGACACCCTGGACCCTTCGCATGGCTGCAATAGGAGAATGAGAAGGTAATGGATGTAATGGTTACGGGATCACATCAAAGTAGTGAAGGCGGACCGCATAAGTCAGATTATTATAGTGATAAATGGAAGGGGATAAAGATGGCAGAACAATCTAAGGATGTAACTAAGTTCTCATTGGTAGATATGCTAACAGTAGATTGGTCGCAAGTGCAATGCATTAAGAGGTTCCGTCTCTGGTTTACCACCACGAGAGATAAGACAGTGTAGTTGCAATAAGATGAGATGATAGCCAAGTAGGAAATAAAACTAACATATGACCACAATGGTGGATTTAGATGAAAATAAATGATGTGCCCCAAGAGAGACATAAACATAGAAGGACAATAATGGCCTCAAAGGAGGGCTTGATGAAATAAATGATGTCCCAAAAGAGACACACATATAGCCACAATGGTGGGCTTCGAAATAGATGGTGCCCCAGAAGAGACATAAATATAGCCACAAAGGTGGACTTAGAGAAAAAGGTCCCTCAATGGAGAGACAAATATGGCCTCAAAGGAGGGCTTCAATGAAAAATATGATACTCCCAAAAGGAGCATAAAAAGAACAAATATGGCCTCAAAGGAGGGCTTACGAAATAAACGATGTCCCGAAGGAGACACAAATATAGCCACAATGGTGGACTTCAAAATAGATGGTGCCCCAGAAGAGACACAAATGTAGAAAAAGGTCCCTCAATGGAGAGACAAACATGGCCTCAAAGGAGGGCTTCAATGAAAAAGATGATACTCCCAAAAGGAGCACAAACATAAAAGAACAAATATGGCCTCAAAGGAGGACTTAGAATGAGATGAGAATTTGGATATAATTAATTTAGATTGAATGGATGTGAATAAGGTAGATAAAAAAATGTCAAAGAGCAAAGTCCCCTAGTAACAAGGGATTTGTACAGATGATGTGTTCAAGGGCGAGGGAAGATTATTCTCCCAACAAGTTAAATGTGAAGGAGGTAAAGGATGTCGAAAGAGCTTAGATGAGATTGTTTTAGATTTGGATGGGGTAAATGATCGGAGACCACAAGTGTGTTTAGCAAGATAAGCGACATTGATGAACAATGGCGGGCATTCCTTAGGAGGAATGACATGGGCTGGATGAATATTAAGGGATGATGTGGATGGAGGGATCATGGGAGATCTGACAGATGGGATATGGATTGGATTCAAGGTGGATGAAGAAGGAACTTTCCCCTGAATGAGGAAATCATCTTTCTCTATAAGATTGTGGACGATTGACCGAAAGGCCTTACAATGTTCGATGTCGTGACCTGGGGTACGATGATAAGCACAACTATAATTAGGATTGAACCATGATGGCTTGGGACCATATGGATTGAAGGCTTTAATAGGAGGAAGTTTAATGGTAGATGTTTGAGTTAAATGTTGAAAGATGTCTGCGTATGACCCCATTGAAGTGTCATGGGGAAGGTAACTTTTATGGGTTTTGATAGGATGTCTCAACTTGGAGTTAGGAGAAAACGTAGATGTAGATTGGATGTGTGAATTTTGTGTTTTGGAGGACAAATCAAATTTGGTTGAAGGATGATATTGTTTGGATGTGGATTGATTATTGCAAGATGTCGTAGATGGAAAAACTGATCCTGACATGGATGTTGTGGAATTGGATTGTTGAGAAGAGGGAAAACCTGAATGTTTCTGTGGATGTGCAGGGGACTGTCGGGGATGTTTTCCTCGAGCCTTAGACTTCAACCAAGAAGATTTACCTTTAGCAGGGATGACAATAATCTCAACCGGAGGATCTGATAGCGGTGGTGTGGTTATTAATGGAGAAACTGTTCTAAAACAAGATGAAGATGTTAATGAAGAGATAGGTGTTTGTATGATGTGATTAATGATATCTATGTGAGACATGGATTGTTTCAATTTGGGCATGGAAAGAGATGATTTTTTAGAGGGAGAAGGTAAAGCATATTTATTTGATCGAGGTGGATGTGTTGGTTCAATAGGTGATTCAAGGGGTATATTTGGTAGGGTTGCAGATCAAGAGGATTTGATTGATGTGATAGGATGATTGAGTAAAGAATATTGGGGTAGACTGGGTGATGTGGCCATGGGAAAGGTTGTCAAGGTAGAGATAGGTGGACTTGTTGATATGATAGGTATAGGGGTTTCCAGGATAGATAAAGATGTAGACGCTTTTGGAATATGTGGAGATGTGAGTGACATGATGACCGATGGAGTAGACCTTATGGGTAAGGGTACTGCAGTAAATGCAGGAGCATTTTTAGATGTAGAAGTAGGATGGACTGGTTGTTTCATAAATGTTTTGAGGGGTAAGAATGATATTTTTGATAAAGGGATTGATGTCAAAGATAGGGTTGTAAGGGTGCATGTTGTAGAACTGGGTTTAGTTGGGATGGTTGTGAGAAATATAGGTGTAGTAACATGTGTATTTGATGAAGATGTCGGTGAATGAATGGGTGTGAGAGACGTAGGGATATGTGTGGATATGAGTGGAGCCGAAATAAGTGCTAAGGATGAATCTAATGTGATAGATTGGGGTATGTTTGAAGTGGTGGAAATGGATGATATAGTTGAATTTGATGTGGATGTGGCAAGGATAGGAGAAGGTACAGGTTCAACATAAGTAGTGAAAGTTGATGTAGGTGTTACAGGTTCTGAATAAGAGATGGGAATAATGTCCACTGTGGGAACATGCGTAGTTGGTGACAAGATGGGATCTTGATTGACAGTGTCAACCATACAAGTGTTTGATAGTTGAGATGTAAAGGGGGTGATGTGATTTGTTGGTGGTTGATTAGTCTGTGTACTGGAGGTATCAATTTGGATATCCCCTTGATTTACAAGTTGTTGGACATGATCTTTGAAGGAATGACATCTCTCAATGTCATGACCTTTGACTCGATGATATTTACAAAAGTGGGCCTCGTGATACCAAATAGGCTTGGCTTGCGAGTTGTCTACGGGTCGTATGGGAGGCAGTTGGATAGAGTTTACACTCATCAACTTATCAAATATGGAACTGTATGATTCTCCTAAAGGAGTGTAGTGGGATGTTGATTGAGGAGATCGTTGTTGAGACCATGTGCTTGGTGTAGATGGGGATGAGGGTTCAGTGACCATAGTGTTGGCCGCAGTCTTGAACTCGTCATTATGTGTGAATGGTTTAGTGGATTCAATTTTTGATTTAGTTGAACTTAATTTAAGATGACCCTGCTCAATGGCACGAGTTTCAAGCTTGCGAGCCATTGTGAAAGCTTCATCAAAGGTTCAGAATGATTGGATCTGCAAAGTGGATGATATATGTTTGGCACACGAACGTGAGAATAAATCGATGAGTTCAGTTTGCGGGATAGTGAAGGATAGTTGGTTTATAACAGCATGCCACTATGCGACGAAGTCAGCGATGGTCTCGTTTTCATTTTGTCGAATGGTATATAGATCAGCGATAGTGGTTTTGCATGTGATATTGATAGAAAAGTGTTCTAAGAACAACTATGCAAGTTGGGTGAAAGAGAATAAGGAATGTCGCGGGATATTGTTATACCAGTCCAGCCCAAGACCAGACAAAGACATGGGGAAAGTGTGAAGAAGTAGATCATGATCATGCGCGATAAGACAACATGCATGTTTAAATGTGAGGAGATGTTGTTGGGGATCTTCTTTATTATTGAACTTATTAAATGTAGGAAGTTTCCAATGAGGGGGATAAGGTTTGATTGGAACCGATGGATGAATCGGTTCGTTACAGATTTTTTCATAGGATAAGGTGTTCTTGGGTGGTACGGTAAGGGTTTCTAAACTGGCTAACTGATTCATTAAGGCATGAATTGAATTAGTCGAGGTATTGTAAGGTTGAGATTGGATCAGTTGTGTGGTTTGAAAGGTAGTTTGATAAGGTGAATAATGTGTTTGTGGGTGTGTGAGTGCTTAGTGAAGCGTCTAATAAGGCGGTTGATAAATTTGTGGATAGGATGTTTGTGGAATGGTTTGATAAGACAATTGATTAATTTGTGGATATGTGGGTGTTTGGGGAGCTGCTTGGTAAGGATGAACATGTGTCATGGGTTGAGATTGTTGCATAGGTTGACTTTGAATAATAGGAATATGGTGTGTTCGTTGAAGCTGGGTAGGTTGTTGTGGTAGATGGTAGGTAGGGATATGAGTGTTAAGGGGTTGAGACTGTTGGAGCATAGGATGGGTAGGGATGTAGGTATTCAAAAGCTGAGATTGTTTGATGGGCATACTAGTGGCAGATGAAATAGAATTGACAAAAAGGGATGTGGGTGGAATGCGATCCACCAATTGAGGAGATTGGGAGGATTTAGAGATTATAGGAGATTTTTGGAGTAAGAAGTCATATATGGGGTTAGGAGGAGATTCAGATGTATCTAGAGGAGTAGGAGATGGTGGTACGATTGATTTAGGAAGACTGGCTTGACGAGGGATAGGAGGGTTGGTGTCAAGGTGGGGAGAATTTTGTATGACATGTTCTCATGAGGTGAGACCATGGAGACTGTAGATTGTCTGACCGACGACGTGGTTTTGAGTTTAGAATCCTGTTGAGTAAGATCATCAGAGGAAGTAATATCATGGGATAAAGTAGATTGTTTGTTTGTCTTGATTTGGGAGAGAGTGACAATAGGTGTGAAGTAAAGAAACATCTGTTTATGTATGTTGTTGACAAATAAATCAAGCAAAAAAAAAATTAGCCTCATGATTAATTTAGAGGATGTGAACATAAAAGAAAAGTAAGTAATATAGGTGCCTAAAGGAGTCTAAGGCTGGTTTCAGGAAATTATGGATTGGGAGATGTCTGAGACGGTTGTCTCTTGGGTGTTTAGGTCCCAATTGATTAACCAGGTGAGAGGAATGTTTTGATGTGTAAATTATGTTTGTGCAGTTTTAGGCAGTGTGTGATAGGTGAAATGCAGAGAGTTAAATCCTTTACTTAAGCTATGTGATCAGGCAGGATGCAGAAGGTTCATTTTAGACCAAAATGAAATGTGACGTTCGATGTATACAGACACTCAGGAAAGAGAAAGTTCGATGTAGAAAAGAGAAAATAGGGAAAAATGAGAAATACCTGGAGAATCGCTTGTTGGTGTTATGTGATTGTACTTGATGATGGTGTTTTTAGAAGCGCCAGTCAGTGGCCTGGAATGCCCAGGTACCCTAAAATGGCACCGTTTAGAGTTGCAGATGAGGCCAGTAAAAATGAGTATTTTCTTTTTTGTTGTTTTTTTTTTGGTTTTGTTTTACAAAATGGTCTTTGACAGCATGATTTAATGGTTGCAAGGTCGTGGAGTTTACCTGCAGAAGTAAATAAAACAATTAATTCATGTAGATGACAGGATAAGAAAAGCAATATAATGGTCCTAATGACCTTGTGTATTGAAAAGAAATTTAATAACTAATCAAGTTAATTATATTGCAAAAAAAATCTAAATAATTAATTTTTGGGTGAAAACAAAGGTAACCTACGTGTAATGACACAACTTAAGCCAATACCACTTAAACATCAATATTTATAAGACATTAGCAAAATAAACTAGTCAATAACTGAATTTCTAAAAAATAAATAATAATAATAATAAAAAATAAAAATAAAAATTAATTAAGTTGCTAACTAAATTAAACTAACTAAATAATATCAACCTAATAAAAATTTAATAGATACTAAGGTAAATAAGAATGAACTATACATTAAAAATAATGATCACAGATTAACGAAATAATATAAATAAGAAATAATATGTTGTTAAACAATAAACTATACTACCAAAACAATATAAATGTGTATGTTGCATTTATTTGTATAGTGAACTAGCGATAAGAATACTTATAAAGTAATTAAATTATTAATGTCTTATACCCCACAATAATCGACCGACAAGATATGAAAATGATAAGATATCTACAATAATGGGACAGGAAAAGGAAATGAGGAGCAATATCTTATCAAACCTTTTTATTGAGAAAAAAAAATTATTCACTTTTAGGTATGCCCAAGGTGGTCCTACTGCACATGGACACAAACTTTTTACATGTGTGGTGACATAAAGTGAATCACATGAAAAAGAGAACTAAACGGGACATATACAAGTAACTATGGTGTTGACATTCCATGGATGTGGATTACATTTCAATATTGAATGGCATTTTTTTTATAATTTAATTCTAATGTTATTTCATAATGTTTTTTTTTTAAATTGTTATTTTTAAATAAATCAATATTGTCTATTATGTTTTAAAATAAATAACTATAGATTATTATATTTTAAACAAGTAACCATAGATTAGTATGCTTTGAAATGTGAGATTTATACATAATTAGAAATTAAGATCTAGATGAATATATAGACATATTTTGTTAGGTCAAAGCAAAGGCCATTAAAGGAAAAAAAATTATATCTATTATACAACTGAGATCACAAATAAAAGCAAGACAATAAGATTAGTTTCCGGATTTGTTCCCCATGCGAGTAGAACCTAACATATGAATTTTTTTATTTTTATTTGAGTATGATTATGTATTTAATAATAAAACTAAACTTGAAACTAAATACCAAGCCGGTTAAACACAAGAAGAGTACTTACCTTAAAGGCAACACAAACCTCTGATACAGATGAAGATAACACCAAATCTTGCAAAAACGTGAGTCCACAAGATGAAATATTTATCACAGATATTTGAAAACTATGACACAGGAGAACCGGTATGTTTATAATACCTACACGAGATGAATAAAGGAACAAGACAAATGAAATGACCAGATCTTGGATCTGGTCCCATCAGGCGTGCCAAATGTAGATCTGCGTTTCCTGCTTCCTGTCCAAGTGAGTGTACGAGTAATCAAGAAACACGAGACCACGTCGAGTATACAAGGGCTTAGTACCTTGGAGATGGAGATGGATGATACGGGCATAAAGAAAGCAGATGCATGATATCAAGAAGCTAGATCTACAAAACTAAACCAGATAAGATTAGAACACAATATGTGGGGGTTGCCCAGACAGTGTCGGTTCCAAGAGGATTTCAACTCCCTTGGAGGATGTCAACCCCCGTGTCAGACAAGATAATAATAGATCATGAACAGTAGTAAAAAATGACAAGCAACTGAAATAACAAGAATACTTAGCTTATGTCCTGCTATGAAATGAACCGGGCATCAAGATGGCAAGATAAGAGACACTGTCAGAGCTTTCTCCTTCTTATTTTTTAAAATATATCCTCCTCCTTTAAAAAAATATTCTCCTTAAAAATCTATATATCCCTTTGAAATAATCTCCCTCCCTCTAAATATGGGGGAAAACCCCATATTTATAGTTTAGATATGAGACTAAACTGCAGGTTAGATGATACCCAGGGTGTAGTAAAGTAACCTGAGTTAGGGATGTGATGTGATCATGTGGGTCCCATATTTTGACTTATTAGGCAAAGTGGGGGACATGATTTGAATGGGGGGTGAGATAAAGATTTCATTTTTAAAAAAAGAGTGTCGGAGATATGCATTATGAATTAAATAATTTGTGAGAGATGGGGGATGATGCCAAAAATTGAATTATCAAATGGGTCCATATGGAGCCCATTGATAATTCAATTTAAGAGAAAGAACTCTTTTTTAAAAAAGAGTGTCGGAGATATGCATTATGAATTAAATAATTTGTGAGCAATGGCGGATGATGCCTAAAATTGAATTATCAAATGGGTCCATATGGAGCCCATTGATAATTCAATTTAAGAGAAAGAACTGTTTTTTTTTTTAAAGTGTCGGAGATATGCATTATGAATTAAATAATTTGTGAGAGATGGGGGATGATGCCAAAAATTGAATTATCAAATGGGTCCATATGGAGCCCATTGGTAATTCAATTTAAGAGAAATAACTCTTTTTAAAAAAAGGAGTGTCGGAGATATGCATTATGAATTAAATAATTTGTGAGAGATGGGGGATGATGCCAAAAATTGAATTATCAAATGGGTCCATATGGATCCCATTGATAATTCAATTTAAGAGAAAGAACTCTTTTTAAAAAAAGAGTGTCGGAGATATGCATTATGAATTAAATAATTTGTGAGAGATGGGGGATGATGCCAAAAATTGAATTATCAAATGGGTCCATATGGAGCCCATTGATGATTCAATTTAAGAGAAAGAACTCTTTTTTTTAAAAAGAGTGTTGGAGATATGCATTATGAATTAAATAATTTGTGAGAGATGGGGGATGATGCCAAAAATTGAATTATCATATGGTTCCATATGGAGCCCATTGATAATTCAATTTAATAATGTGAACAAATAGATAGGATTTTATTTAATTTAAGAGAAAGAGATGCGAGAATAGAAAATTAACATGCATGTGAGATGTCAGAGGGGCGTTATACTGAAAATAGGTGTCTACATTCCCTTACCCATTCTCTTCTTAGGTGAAGTGTTCAATCCCTTCCTTGGTGCCATTTTCCTCACCTGTTCCTTGTAAGGTCTTCCTTTCCCCTTGTTTTAACTCTAATCAAACACTTGGCTTCACTCCTCTGCAAAATTTCTCCAAAACCCGTGCCCTAGCTATGTAAACCCTAACCTAGAAATCTCTCCTTCCACAAGACAATGTAAAACCTATGGGAATCCACCCAATAACCTTCTCTGCTCATGCCCATGTACTCACTTTCCACTCTGGTTCATAAATCTTTCCGCTTTGCACGTAAATCTCCACAATTTTTATCACAAAGATTCCCTAGTTTGCGAGAGCTCTTCAGCAACAAATGCAAGGTAAAAAGAATAACTCGCTCTGACCTTCTATTTATAGATTTTTTTGTTTCTCGCACAAATTCCCATGCCACCTACCAACTTCACCACATTAAAGTTGGCTTTTTCCAACTTCATTCTTCCATGTGTTTTATCCAATGCTTTTCCTTTGCACCCAATCCTATGCAAAACTCCCGCTACCTTCTAGTGCGTAAGACTACATCAATCAAACCTAGTCCTTGTCATTTCCCACCTCATGTTGCTCTATGCTTTTATCCTTGTACATGGATTTTATCAAGGTTTTAAACACCAATCTCCACCCATAATCACTTCTACTATGTGCTCTCTTCTGAACCCAAACGCTTATCCTTAGGGCCACCAAACCACATCATTTTTTATGCTTGCTCCTTATCAGACTCTTCATAGAGGCTCTCCTTTGACACCTTCCACCCCACACTAAACAAATGTGCCGTCCTCTGTGCATAAAAACCCTTTCAAAAAGTAACTAGCTACCAACACGCAAACGCACCCACAACAAAATCAAAATACAAGACAAAGTGACGAAGAAAGGAAACACAAATAAAGAAAACTACATTAAGGGAAATCCTAAGCTAACTAGCAATATTACCTTATTTACAAACAAAAAAAGACTTATTTATACTAGGGCTTCAACCTACTCACATTAAAGTAACCGGGAAACCTTGTTCCATCAAGTGCCTCTAATTGGCAGGCACCCAAATCAAGTATGCAAGTGATAGCGTATGGGCCCAACCAATGTACCTTGATCTTTCCTCGATGGCGCAAAAACTTGGAATCATATAATAGGACCATCTGCCCCACCTCACACTTCCTGTTCTTGATATGCGTATCATGCCACGCCTTTTTCCTAGCCTTTTCTATTTTCTGACTCCATTGTGTTATGGTACATCTCTTCCAGTTGCATCAACTTGTCAATACACTCCTCAAGCACTTATTCATCAGCCAAACCTCATACGCGCGTAATACACAGGGAGGGAAACATGAACTCGACATGTAATACAGCCACCGTGTCGAATACTGACTGAAATGGTGTTTCTTTGTTTAACCTTTTTTAGTTTATTCAATATGACCATAACATGGCAAAGACTCTGTCATCCCAATCCCTTCTCCTAACATCACAAATATTTGTTAACGTGTGGCTTAAAAAAAATTTAAAGGCCTCAGCAGTCCCATTAGCTTGGGGGTGATAAGGAGTAGTCTTGTGATGGGCCACCGCAAACTCAACCAACAAGATTCTAACTGTCTCATTTAGGAAATGAGTACCTCCATCACTTGTTAAACTCAGTGGGCATCCATACCTACTGATTATATTTTCCCATAAGAATCTCGTTGTTTTCTCTACCGTATAATCCTTCGTAGGCTCTGCTTATGTCCACCATGTAAGATATTATGTGCATATAATGATATAGTATGAACGTGTCCTTTACATAGCTAGGGAAATAGGGCCCAAAAATTCAATTGCCTGTTAGTGTGAAATCACAGCACCCCCAAATGAGTTATAGATCTACTTTTCTAAGGCAGGGTCATTTGGTGTGATTTACATAACATTGGATCATTCTCCAAGCTGTGGGACTTGCAAATGGGAATGATCCTCCAGAGAAGGTTGGTTCCTCTTCCTAATCCTAGCACTAAACTACTTCTAAGAAAGGATATGTGACTATCTACTCCTAATCTAACAATTCCAAGGGACCAAGGAGAGAGAGTATGAAAATAAAGAAATCCTACACTACAGAGGTGATAGCATCGAGAAAAGGGAACTGCTGATCACAAACCCAACTACTTGAAATGGAGAGAGGTGAGCAATGGAGAGGATGGACAGATGCATCATAGACCAAGGATGAAGTTCACACAGAATACCATTTCAAACCCCTTAAACACAGCTCCCAAAACCTGTAATGGACATCAAAGATATGCACAGTATACCCTACAATAGTGAGAGGCGAGAAGAGACAACAAAATGAGCAAAGGATGGACAAAACACATCACGAAACAAATTTTATTGCTCCAGGAGTTCACACAATACACCATTAATGGGAAAGAGGCAAGAAAATGCCATTATAAAGCCGAGGGAGGAGGCTTAAACTCCTCATTCGACCCTAGAGAAGAAAGAGAGGGGGGGGAAGGGAAGAATAATGAACAACCCTTTACAATGAATCCTACCCCTGTATTTATATATTTAATCGGAGAGAAGAAATAGAGAGGGAAGCGAGAGAAGTGGGTTGAAACTCAACCAATGTTGTTAATGCTTCTGATAAAATATGCCCCAAATTCATCTTTACTGCATGATTCCTTGATTCGGCACCTTGAAAGAAGAGGAAACGGTGGAAACAAATCGAATCCAATCTGGTTATTGTGACAGATGGATCCTGCATTGAAGGCCTAAAGACATTTCCTCCATTTCCTTCACCTAACCTCCTCAAAAATAAATTCTTAGACCTCCATGGTGTGGGTGAGGCCGAGATCTTTCCAATGGTGTCAGATCTGCAATATTTCGAGCCCTGAGTCGAAAGATATTCCCCTTCGAAGTTTGTATCAGGTTCATATGAATGGACAAGGAAAATAGTTTTAAAAATGGGCCCCCCTTTTGGTTTGGGACATGTGGCAGCCAGATTAGAACAAAAAATTGGTCTTGCGGGTTTGTAATTTATCTTTTTCCCTTTGAACGAAAGGAAAATTTTCACTTTTCCCTCCAACTCCCCACCTTGGCTTTGACTCGAGGTCTAACACTGACTTTTTCCCCGATGGAGTTGCGGGCCATTTTGTAACTTTTACACTTTTGTGATAACAAGGGGCAAAGAATCAACTTTTCCCCTGATGCCCCACTTTCCTCTTGGACAAGCGTCAGTCTAGCACTCATTTGTTCTTCCCTTTTTTTACTCAGTTCCTCTGTGGCAATGCCCCTTCTTCTTTGACCCTGCAATTCCATTATTGAGTCCTCTCTCGACCCTTTAAATAAATTTAAGATATGGAAACATTCAGAAGAACTGTTTCTTCTATTTCTTCTTGTGTAGAGTCGAATTTGACTTTCTCGGGCCTTTGTTTTCACTTTGCCTGGTTCTAGAACTCGAGCTCGTGGGTATGAGTCATTTCCTTCATAATTTCCTTATGTGTAGGAGTTGTCTTGACTAAATTTGCCCGGGGGGCAAATTTGGGATAACATTTCCCACTTCTCAAATGGCTCTACACTAGTGATAGGTCTTAATGGCATTTCATCTCTTTTCAATGGTTTACCAAGGTGCTAACAATGATCACAGTCCTTGTAAATTGTCTCCCACAAAAGACCGACTAAAAGGATCTTACACGCGGTTACATTCCCTGCATAGTGGCCTCCTGCAATTCCACCATGAGCCTCTTCCATGATTGTAGTACACTCATGTTCTAGTACGCACCTGCGTAAAACATCATCATGGCCTAGCTTGTATATATCTCTACCAATTAACATATAGGGTGCGACACATATGACTAACTACTTTTTCTCCAAGGCCTTCATTCCTTCTAGCGCCACAACCGTTTGTAGGAAAACAAAAATGTCTTCTAAGTCAGAGGGCACATGCTACAATATAAATAATTGTGCATCTAACATCATGTCCTTAATGCTCTATGCATCCTCACTTGAAGTAATCTTTGAAAAACGATCAGGTCCCAAATTACTTTTCCCTGGTTTCACCACAATCGTGAACTAAAACTCCTTAAACAATAGTATCCAATGACATACGTGCCCTTGCAAAATGGGCTTATTTACTAAGTACCTTAATTTCATGTGGTCCCTGTAGAAAATAAAACGTGTTTCCAGCAAATACTACCTAAATTTGTGTAATGCATAGATCATTGATGATTCCTCACTCTCCATGGTAGTATAATTTTGTTCTGTTGGGGTCAACTACTTGTTAGCAAACACAAGAGATAGTCAACAATCCCCTCTCTAGGATATTCTAAGACCACTCCAATTGACATTTTAGATGCATCAACATGCATGTAAAATGACCTATCCCAAGAGGGAAAATATAAAATGGGCATGGTGGTAAGCTTTTATTTCAATGTGTCAAATGCCACCTACTGTGTCTCTCCCCAATAAAACTTAATTTTATGTTTCAATAACTCTTCTAGGGGTGAGGAAATCTAGGCATATCCCTTGATGAATTTTATGTACTACCCTGTATTCCCTAGGAACAAACACACCGTGCTTTTACTAGTAGGCTCCTCTAAACCTACTATAATAGAAACTTTTACGGGGTCTACCAGTAAGCCTTCTTTGCAAATAATGTGTCCCAATGACATGCCAAAAGGAGTGGCAAAAAAACATTTCTTAATATTCAGGGAGATGCTCAACTGCCTACATATCTCAAACATCAACCGTAGATTGTCACAATGATCTTTGACTAACCCATACACCATCCAATCATCTAGGTAAACTTACATAAAATTATGGATGAAGTCTTGAAAGGCCTACACAAAAATGCATGAAAACACAGCAGGCACGTTCTTCAATCCAAAAGGCGTGACTGTATAAGCAAAACTTCCCCATTCAGTGGTGAAGGTTGTTTTCTCCTAGTCTTCCTTCACAATTCTCACCTAGTGATAACCCGAGAATCCATCTATAAAAGAATAAATATAGTTCCAGACTACACCTTCAAAAATCTCTTCAATAAATGGGGTTAGGAAAGGATCTATGACACATGCAGCATTGAGATCCCTATAGTCTATTTATATTCCTATTCTTGCATCTTTTTTTATACTAATGACCATGGGGCTTACTCACTTGTATTTCTCAATAGCCTCAATAATTCCATATGCTATCATCTTGTCAATTTTCTCCTTAACATTTACGTGTAAATTCAGGTTCATTCTATAGGGTCATTTTATGATGGGGCGTGCACCTTCTTTCAATGTGATCCACATTTCACCCAATGAAGGATAAACCCCTTTTAACTCATAGTACCCACATGGGAACAAGTCTTGGAAATCATGCAGCATTTCAACCTCTTTTGAAACCTCCTAGTCTGTTCAGTAGTCTCTAATAACAGCTTCCTTGGGCTCTACTTTGGTACCAATGTTAACCTTCTTCATTTTCAAGGGTTCATGGTAGGTACACGTTTTCTCATCTACCTTATCGAGGATCTCTCGCGTTCCTTCTTAATGCTCAATATGAAAATTCTCCATCTCCTCGCCATCCACCAGGCACACCAACTTACCCTTTTCTTTCTCTATGCAAGTGCGCTCAAGTTGTACTTCTTCCACTTCTTCCTAAATGAAGCTCACTCCCAACTCAGGTTCTCCTTTTAACTCCAAATTTGGTCCTCGGCCATGGCACAATCTCCCAAGGTAAATCACTTGACTACTTGCAATGCCTCATTCACCAATTACTTAGGGGATTGGTACTCAAAAGTCTAGATGATATCCATCATCATCTCCTGTTGATTCCTCGTCTGACGACATAACTCTGAATGGATGTACCAAGCACGCGCATAACCCTGCAAGGTAGAATAAAACTTATGCACCCATAGGAAATGGGGTAAATATTTTTTTCCTCCCATCCAAGTCTTCTCACACTCCAAAACATGGCATGAGGTGGATCCCTTCCCATCATAGTCATGAATTTGAGATGGTGCATTGCTTTGGAGAAACCTTATAGAGAGGGTGATACTCACTTTGTGTCACTCTAGAAGGTTATCTCGATGGGTTGCCCACCAACGTGTTGTTGTTCCGCGTAGGGTGTAGGTAAGAATGTTCCTTCTCTCCACTTGACACTTCCACTAGATCTCTATTTATCACAGAAAGACATCAGGGTTTCCCTACCTGGTGTAACGTGGAAATTACCTTCCTCTCAAATGCCTAACTGAGCACACTTTGATAACTTGTGTTCCAGTATCCTTTAGATGCCTTCCAACTATCTCGTATGTTCTATACACCCAATTATCACAAACAATGTTGTTTGTATCACTCATAGACTGTGCATCATCCCACTTAATGACCCCTTCATTGGATGGTTGAATGAACTTCGGGTCCTTAATGGTACGTAAATATATCTTGTTTAAGTCTTCTTCACCCAATGGTTCCATATAAGGTGTATACCATCCATCAGTCAGTGGAATGATCACGCACTCCTCCTTGTTTCAAGGGTACCCAGGTAATGCTAGGAAACTATTAGCCTTAGCAAGCTCTAGAACCTCAAAATCTCCAGTAAAGTTTTCCCCTTGAATAGTTATGGATGCACTCTTCAAAACTCCTAGAGGCATGGACTTTGTCCTGTTATCCATATACAACACATTCGAAGATGGCTGCAATGGGGTCCTCCCCATCTAATTCCATACATCTAAAGTAAGGACATTGACCTTCACACCTATGTCAATCAATGTGTTTCTTGGAATCCATCCAACAATAACTACATTCAGTGTGATCTCCTTGTCATAATCAATGTTGTGAGGAGGTAGGTTAACATGTAGGACTTATCTCTCGCGCCCTCCTCCAGCGTGTGGTACCTTTTCTCTCAGCCATTCTCCCAATAGAGGAATAATGTTCTCCTACCATAGCATCTGACATACTTCCCTAACCTCATCCATATCCTGTTTAGGAACATTAGCACTCTTCTTCTACTCTAATTGACATGATTGCTCCTTCAGATACTATATTTCCCCTTACAAACTCCTTATCACCTCTATGGTCTCTTAGTACACCTCCTTATGGGTAGGATTAGGATATCTCCCATGTAACACTTCTTCTTTAGAAATCAAAAGGCCTATGATTTGGTATCCTCTTGGATCCCAAGCAGTTTCAATGAATGTGAGTCTTGTCCAATCCATGGCTACAAGACTCGGAGTTAAGCACTATCTCCATATGAATTCAAAATGTGGATTGGTCCTGAATGCAAGAACCATCCCCAGACCTAGTAGCTCCTATAATGGAAGAATGCTCTAAGATGATAATACAGCTCTGGGCTATACTTGATAAGCTCTATGCTACATCCCACACTGTAAGTACTGCAACAGGTCAGGAGGACTCATGACTCCTTAGTATTTATTTGATCCACAATTGTAACAGATTCCACGGGGAAAGTCACCTCTTCCTCTGCAACCGTTACATCCTTTGAAGCCTCTGTGAACAAGGTCTGAGTTAACCTCCTCCATCCATCATGTCGTTGATACTAGAGGGTTGATCCTCAACCTTAGGAGATTATTCCCAGTGTTGGTCCTGGTATGTTGGGGTTAGCACATCGATTGTACAGATAATATATCATATCTAAGCATACATTCAAATAAAAGTGGATATTCTACCAGAATAAATATACATAACAAGAGATATAAATCAACACCAGATTTAACGTGGTTCACCTAGTGTGGGCTACGTCCACCAAGAAACAAGCCAATCTATTATCTAAATCTTTCACAAGATATACAATGAAGATTTACAATCTTCCACACCTCTTAGATGTACAGTACTTTCTTTCTCTCAAGCTTTTTCTTCTTCTCCAAGAATTCTCTCTCACAATTATTCTCACAATAATCATCAACTTTTGCAAGTTATTCTTAATTCTTACTTCTAAACCCTAGCTTTCATGCTTATATAGGTGTATACAAACTTAGGGCACTTAGCCATGTAATTACAATCAATAGATCTACTTTAATACTAAAAATAGATCTAATTCCCGTGAGTTAATAAAAACACCCACACACAGGTAACTGATGTCGGTTAGCCCTAACCGATGTCGGTTCCTCCTTGTCTGACTAATGCCCGTCATAGGTGACTAATGTTGGTCACCTCTATAACTGATGTCAGTTACTATATTTTCCAGCAAGTTTCATATTGCATGCTAATCTGAAGTAATTGAGCTCCACAACTCAACAATCTCCCACTTGGAGATTAATTACTGCACTATACATGTATAGTGTCATTCTTGGATCCTTCCTTAGCTTTGTTTCTTCCTCTTCAAGTCTCAAACTTGAAGACCAACAGAAGTGGAGTGTAGCTCCAAATTCTCCTTTGCTAATGAATTTGTTAGCATATCCGCAGGGTTCTCACTAGTATGAATCTTTTCCAGATTCAACTGCCCATCCTCCAATACCTGTCATATGAAGTGATACATCAACTGAATGTGTTTCTTTCTCGAATGAAATGCCGAGTTCTTTGCCAAATGAATTACACTCTGACTGTCACTGAACAATTTGCAATCATCTTGTTCCTTTCCCAAATCTTTCATGAGCCTACTCATCCATATCACCTCCTTTCTAGCCTTTGTAGCTGCAACATACTCTACCTCTATAGTAGACAAAGCCACAACCTTCTGCAATCTTGAAATCTAGCTAACTTGTCATCCCACCTACTATGAAAATATATCTAGTAGTGCTCCTCCTACCATCCAGATCTCTAGCCATATCTGAATCAACATAGCCACATAATGAAATATCCAAACCTCCATAGCATAACTACATGCTAGATGTCCCTCTCAAATACCTGAGTATCCATTGGATTACTTTCCAATGCTCTTTACCTGGATTGGCCATATATCTACTCATAACTCCCACTACCTGTGTAATGTTTGGTCTAGTACAAACCATAACATACATGAGACTCCCAACTACTGAATCATATGGTACTCATGTCATGTATTTGACCTCCTCATGTGATGAAGGACACTGATCTTTACTCAATTTGAAGTGTCCAGCCATAGGTGTACTAACAGGTTTTACATTTTGCATCTTGAACCTTTCTAACACCCTGTAGATATAATCCTCCTAAGACAAATACAATTTCTTGTTCTTCCTTTCTCTGTGTATTTGCATGCCAAGGATTCTTTTTACAGCTCCTAAATCCTTCATAGAAAATGTGTGAGCTAGCTTTCCCTTAAGCTCACCAATGTCCTGCATACTAGATCCTGCAATAAACATATCATCCACATACAATAACAAAATAATATAGCTCCCATTTTCAAGCTTCTTAAAATAAACACAATGGTCAGATTCACATCTCAAGTAACCATGCTCATGCATAAAACTATCAAACCTCATGTACCATTTCCTTGGAGCTTGCTTGAGCCCATATAGGCTCTTTTTCAACCTACACACTAATTTCTCCTTACCCTTGACTTCATACCCAAGCGGCTGCTGCATATAAATCTCTTCATCCAAATCACCATGAAGGAAAGTCGTCTTCACATCTAGTTGCTCTAAATGCAAATCCTCTACTGCAACTAAACTCAATATAGTACGAATAGAAGTCATCTTTACAACAGGAGAAAATATTTCACCAAAGTCAATACCTGCTTTCTGTGTAAATCCCTTTACTACAAGCCTTGCCTTGTACATTTTCTGTCCACCCTCTTCTTCCTTGATCCTGTAAACCCACTTGTTCTGTAATGTCCTCTTACCTGCTGACAACTTAACCAAATCCCAAGTCTGGTTCTGTTCCAAGGAGTCCATCTCCTCATCCATGCCATGCTCCCACTGGACGTGGGTCTTATCCTGCATTGCTTCTTCAAAAAAAATTGGTTCACCATTATCAGTCAATAATAAATAAAATAGAGAAGGTGTAAATATTTCTGGAGGTTTACTTACCCTTTGTGACCTTCTCACAGGAGTTTGGGGTACCAGAGGCTCATTCTAGACCTCCTGGACATTTGTATCCAAATTGTCAAACCGACGCTGGTCACCTGAACTGACTTCAGTTTTGCTAACCGATGTTGGTTTGGATCTTCTATAACTGATACCGGTTCTGTTGACCGATGTCAGTCAAGGGTCAACCAACATCGGTTACTGTGTAACCCTGTCAGTATTATTTTTAAATCTGAGAGTTCATTTTCATTCACAAACTTCTCAACTGGTTCATCCTTGGGTACCAAAATTTGATCCCTATACATTCTCTTTTCATTCCATTCAATATCACGACTCCTAATAATTTTAGAATTCTCTAAATCCCAAAAATGGAAACTAAAATCACCAGATCCATAACCAATGAAAGTGCATCTCTTGGATTTTGCATCCAACTTTTTTCTATTTTCCTTATCAATATGCAAAAAATATTTTGAACAAAAAAAATTAAGAAAAGAAAGATCTACCTCTTTTCCGGTCCAAGCTTCCTCTGGTATTCCTCCATCTAGTGAACTTGAAGGCCCATGGTTAATCAAATAAACTTGTTGTATCAACTACTTCTACCCAAAACTACAAGGGCAATCCAGAATGTATCCTCATACTTCTAGCATGTTCCATGATTGTCCTGTTCATTCTCTCTGCAACACCATTCTCCTGTGGTGTTCTTGGAACCGTTCTTTCTCTACGTATCCCATTCACTAAACAATAATCATTGAAATCCTTGCTACAATATTCACCACCATTGTCAGATCTAAGGCACTTTAACTTTGAATTTGATTCATTCTCAACAAGGGCTTTCCATCTTTTAAAAGTTTCAAAAACATCATATTTATGTTTAATACAATAAACCCATACCTTTCTTGTAGCATCATCATTTAAAGTAACATAATTATGGGATCCTCCATGAGAAGCTACCTGAGCTGGTCCCCACACATCTGAGTGTACAAGCTCCAATTTTTGATCCTTCTTAGTTGCCCCAACTTTGAGAAATCTCACTCTCTTTTGCTTTCCAAAGACACAATGCTCACAGAAATCAAGATCTAAATCTTTCAAATATGATAACTTACCCTTAGCCTTTAAGATCTGCATTCCTTTTTGACTCATATGGCCCAACCGATTATGCCACATGCATGCATCTGAATCTGAAGTAGATAATGCAGAAAAGGAATCAGTAATACAGGTAGATAAATATAATGTTCCTACCTTCTTACCTCTTGCCACAACAAAATCACCCTTGGTGACTTTCCAAGAGTCTCCTGTAAAAGTAACCATGCAACTAGATTCACCTAGTTACCCTACAGAAATAAGATCCCTCCTGAGGCTTGGCACATGCCTCACATCTTTCAATACCCATGTATTTCCATTCTACAATTTTAGATGAACTTCCCCTTTACCAGTAATACTGCAAGGTTCATCATCACCCAAATAAACATGCCCAAAATTACCTTGGACATAATTTCTGAAATAACCCTTATTAGGGGTTGCATGGAAAGAAGCTCCTGAATCTAAAACCCATGATTCAATTCTATTATCTAAAGAAATAATAAGAGCATCTTGCATTACCTCTATTGAAACAAGATTTGCTTCTTTACCTTTGTTGTGTTGTTAGTTCTCTTTATCCTTTGACCAACAATCTTTCTTTGCATGTCATTTCTTTCCACATTTCTAACAAGTAATTCCCTTACCTCTGAATTTAGATTTGATATCCCTTGACTTTGATTTCCCATTACTCTTACTCTTGGATCTCTCCTTCTTCCTACCCCTGCTTTCTACATTCAAAGCATTCCCAGATGATGATTCCTCTGTACTCTTCCTGCAAATTTCTTCATTCAAGATTATACTAACCACATCATCAAACTTCAAAATATTATTAGCAAATGTTGTATTACTAACAACCATTACCAAGTTATCCCAACTATCAGGAAAAATAACATAAGAATAAAAGTGCTTTCACTTCATCATCAAATGGTATATCAACCGATTTTAACTGATTTACAATAGATCAGAAATCATTCAAATGACTAGATGCAAATCCACCTTCATGCATCTTAGAACTAAATAGTTTCTTCATCAAATAAACTTTATTTGAAGCACTAGGTTTTTTCATATAAATTAGCAAGAGATTTCATTAACCCTACCGTAGAAGTCGCTTCTGTAATATTGGAAGCCACAGATGCTGCCAGGCTCAATCTTATAGATCTCAAAGCCTTTCTATCAAGAATCTTCCATTCTTCATCAGTCATCTTCGTAGGTCTAGACTTCTCATCCAACGGTAAATACAAATCTCTTTGATACAGATAATCCTCAATCTACATCTTCCATAATTGATAATTTCAGCCGTCAAATTTCTCTACCTTGTATTTTTTTTCTTCTGCCATTGTTGTAGCTCCCACTCAATCAGAAAACCCTCTGTGAGTAAATCTGTCAACACATAAAACCCTCAAACAAAGCTCTGATACCAATTGTTGGGGTTAGCACACTGGTTGTACAGATAATATATCAGATCTAAGCATACATGCAAATAAAAGCAGATATTCTACCAAAAGAAATATACAAAATAAGAGATATAAATCAACACCAGATTTAACGTGGTTCACCCAGTGTGGGCTACGTCCACCAAGAAACAAGCCAATCTATTATCCAAAGCTTTGACAAGATATACAATGAAGATTTACAATCTTCCACACCTCTCAGATGTACAATACTTTCTTTCTCTCAAGCTTTTGCTTCTTCTCCAAGAATTCTCTCTCACACAATTATTCTCACAATAATCATCAAATTTTGCAAGTTCTTCTTAATTCTTACTTCTAAACCCTATCTTTCATGCTTATATAGGCGTATACAAAACTTAGGGCACTTAGCCATGTAATTACAATCAATATATCTGCTTTAATACTAAAAATAGATCTAATTCCTGAGAGTTAAATAAAACACTCCTGCACAAGTAACCGACGCCGGTTATCTCTAACCGATGTCGATGCCTCCTTGCCTGACTGATGTTAATCCTAGGTGATTGATGTCAGTCCCTCCATAACCAATGTCAATTACTATGTTTTCTAGCAAGTTTCACATTGCATGCTAATTCAAATTAATTGAGCTCCACAACTCAACATGGTCCATACCAAGATCAATGACATCATAGATTTGGTCTATCAATCAACAGTCCTTCGTATCATGAGTAGTGGATGTGAAAATATTACAATAATAAGACACATTATTATGGATCACATGTTGCAACAATGAGCATCTACTTGCATCATGATCTCCGTGACAAATTTCACATTCCACTGACACAGCATGCACCGTCCTTCGTGGGAAACTTTCCTTCGTGTGCCCCTCCACTTCACAATTTGTGCACCAGAGTCCACCATGTGTTTCATGAACCTAATTCATAGACATATTCTTAATTTCATTAGCCATGGATGCAATCTGAGCTTCCAAAAAATGACTTACGCCAAATTCAACGCTCTCCCCAACCTCAACGCGCAAAGTAGCCTCCAAGGCCTCAAGTAGATCCGTGAAAGTTTTGTGTGAAAGGTCTCACCTTAAGGGTGTGATCAAGCCCCCGACAAACCATTGTGCATGCTGGGATGGATGCATATCATAGGATAACTTTGACAGGAGAGTCTTAAAAATGTGTTTCATACTCCTACATGCTCTCTGCCATACCTTGCTGGATTTCCTTCAATGCGTTGATGCTCTTATGTTCAAACTCAGGAATGTGGAACTTTGCAAAGAAGTCATCACACAACACATTATAATCCACAACCGTCTGATGGGGGTCATACTTCTAGTACTAGCTATGCACATGCCCTTGCAATGTAGTTGCAAATTGACTTGATTTCCACTCCGAGGCAGTGATGTCGTTTATGTGCCATTGCAACTCACACTTGTGTACATGCTCCGTGACATCTTCAATGCCCTCGTAATCAGGTAAGTGGAGAGATGTCTCTTAAAACACATGTGTTATCCTATAAAATTGACGAGGGCAATTTTGTAGGTAACCATACCAAAATTTTGTTCTGGTTCCTCGTCAAGGTCCCTCAGCGTTCGGAATGGCGTAAAATCCCTTTCCAGAAATCTAGTTTTTTGAACTTAGTCATTTTGGTCCTTTTTGGCTAGGCGCAGATTTTGCTCATGCAACATAGGATGAATTTACGCCCCTTTCTATTCCTTTGGCGCACCCTTTGGAATGTTAGCACAACAATTGTTGTGCCTCCCCATGATGCGCCTTTCTTGCATGCGCTCACCTATCAACAGAAAAATTGTTGCGCCCTTAAGTGGTGCGCCAAGGTGCTCAGAATCCCATGTTTACAGTCCTAAATTTACGTTAAAGGTGCAGATAATTTCTTGCTGACATAAACATACCCGCACCAAAGGGCGCAAATATTTTTATGTCAACATATGTTTTGGTGTGCCCTTTTAAAAAGGTTGGTGGCACATTTATTACACTTTTGGCTATATATAGGTGCATCTGCCCTATCATTTTCACGATTGAAAAACATGTGAAAATTTTATTTCTCTGCACCTGTTAGCACTCTCATCATCCTCGTGTTGCGTTCGTGGACCCCACTTCATTTTTTCCAGTCTATATATCTTTGGTAAGTGATTCTTGCTTTTCTTGTGAGTTTTGCTTGTTGCTTTGTTGTGGTTTTGCTTGCTATTGAATAAATAAATAAACCTAAGAGGCTTCCCCCAAACCAGTTTTACCCTCCTTTCAGATCTGCTGCCTAGAGGGCTTTGTCTCATAAACAAACCCAACAAACCTCTTTGCTTTGTTCCCCTCACTGTCAAATCATGCTGATAAGGCCAAAAAAATCACAAACCTGTCTAAGAAGAGAGAAAATGTAAAGTTGTTACATTTCCACCCACTATTTTCCTTTGGCACAAACGCCATTCCTGTTACATAAAACACAGTCACGCCAAGAGGGTGCACTGTCCCTTATTACAGCACGCGTCCTTCCTGCGCCATACAAAACTAAGAAAATCCTTATATAGAAGTTGGCGCAACCCCACTTACAACAACAAACGGTGCCATGCAAGCTCTTCCCGCGTCATTCCTAAGGCCCCTTGGTGCACGAAAATTCCCTGCAACATGTCCCATATTTGCACCATTGGCACATTCTGCTCCCATGTAACACCAAACTTATTTGCACCCAATTTAAAACCTTCTATATTGGCGCAGGTGCAAATTTTTCTACAACAACATTTATGTTATGTGTAAATTTCCTACACCCTGTGCCCTTTGGCATTGTTTTCTTCCTTGTAACACTCTGCATCAGTACGCCTTGCTTTATTGACCCTGCAGCCAGCAATATTCTTACGCCCTATGCCCAGAAGCTTTTAAATTGCTAACTCCTCTTTCTATAAAGCTCTGATGAATGATCTAACAACTAACATGGCTCTTCCTGTAACTCGACTTCAGCGATCTTCTTCTAGGAAATCGAGAAAACATGTAAACTCATGGTATATTGAATATAGTTGCTTCCACTCAAGCAACATTCTATGCACACAGTCAAAGGGTAAATTTAGAAAATCATCTCACAAAGGAAGAAATCAACTAACCACTAGATGCAAAGGAAGTCACAATGCCCGAGTCCCAGGCATAATGTAAGTTAGTACATCTAGAGATTCCAAACGTGGGACGTACATATACAGAACATGGAATAAAAAATGGGTTAGAACCAGAAGGGTCTACCACTTAGCCACTCTAGGTTTGAACTAACTATTGGGCAGTGGTCTGCATAATCATAATCCAGGGGATTCCTCCTGCTCTCTGAGTGGTCCCTGTACACACTAAGTTTATGGTGGTAATGGCTCACTGTCTTGTAACAAAGACACAAAGTGTCTAGAGAATGGGTTACAATGGCCCACACTAGTCATCAATTTTACCAATTATGTTATCGGCACTATCTATATCATCACTAGGCATTTTTGCTTACACACTCAACATTACTTGTGGCTATAAGCCAAGAAGTCTATATCAAGGCATGGGAGGAAAATCGAAGACTATACCCTTGCAAATTTAAATTAACGAACTTTCACATTACTTGCACATAAGCCTCTAGGTACCATAACATCAAAGAAGGGCACAGGTAATGCACATACGTTATGGGTGGACCACTTCACTTTGGTCCCTGAGTGATCCTCTAATGACACATTTCTTAATTTGAAGGGTCCTTTAGTACACTTCTAGTTAGCCCATTACTTCCACAGTTGGATCCTTGGGTATCTGGAAATACATGATATAAGCAATTTTTCCTGATCTCCCATTTTGAGGAGGAAGATTATCATCTATTTGCACCATCTCTAAGCAGCTCCAATGAGACTCACCACTAATGAGAAGGTTCTACAAGAAAAAGCTACGTAGTCAATGAATGCAGCCTCAAAGAGATACATATACTCAGTACATGAGCTCGATTATATGGAAATCATGGCCACTCAGATATGAAAGTACAAAAGACACTATCCTCTCAAGTCAAGCTAGGAGAACAACAGGTCATGTAAAATCACCAAGATCTACGATATCTTCATGCTAGGTGAGAATCGACTTGCCTGGTTTGAGGCCCTCTTTGAAGTCACAATCGGATATGACTTCTAAAGTGCACATGGGTTCCCAAAACCCAGAAGTAATGGGCATTTTTTACACGACTCTTTCACCGTTTCAGGGTTTGTGAAGATTCAATCAGCTACTTGGGAGAGCCAACCAAGTGTACCAATCTCATGTAGGGCCCTAAGTGATCCTGTAGACAAGAGAAGATCCAAGAAGCTAATGTACATACCCATGAGAAGTGCCTAGAAGTTAAGGAAGTACAGAGTGGAAAATGATATACCCCTCACAATGGGCATAGTTAAAAAAATACACTTTTCAGAAAAAGGCCCTTAGAGGTTTTTCTTTCAATTTATTAGATTCAAAAATGGACCTGCTTTTTTGTAACCTAAATCACAATTCTAATTTGAGCATATGGTCCACCTTTGATTCATTTGAGGATGGTAGATGTTTTCTCAACATCACTTTTTAAATTTTATCCAATCCATGTTCCACAGATAACATGACATCTTCTTCAACCTGTATTCTCCTTTTGGTCGTACTCATTAGAAAGGATCCATCTTCATCCTGGCTATATGTCAGAAGTTATGCAATATGAACAAGGCCATTGACTTCCAACATGTTCTTCTTGATAGTACCGATCAAACCTGAATATTTGATCAGGTATATCTAGACACGGATGCGTGACAACTGGCAGTGCACTATGATTAACACGATAAAGGCTCCTTCTAATTTACCATATGAGGCGATGATTAATATCCCATTGCAATGCACAGATCCTTGGTTCAGAATCGCTACGGCCAATCATCTACCTTGGCTCGAAAACCTTTGATACCACGTCCCCTGTTATGTACTGCACCTGCCAGACCGAACCCTTTTCCTAAGGGAATAGGTCTCTTTAAAGAGGGAGAACCTAGTGCCATTACATGCTACACATCACCTTAGCAGCCCATCCCTCCGCCGCACTACAACAAGTTCTCATCATGGCATCTACGCATTGGAGATATTATAAAAGATCTCGTTGAGTGTACATCTTTTTGAATAGGTTATCCCTCATTCCTCTCATAATATTGCTTTCAAATAATTGTGCGTACAACCATTGAGGTGGCAAATGATACATTCTCCCACTCCTCCTTCCCTTCCTCCCGTCGCCCAAGCAACCATTCCTTTGGTTGCGTCTTCTCCCCCACCTTCTACTGTTCCCCTTTCCTCTTCTCCTATCTTCTCTTCCCTCGGGGAGCTTTCCCCCAATATTTCTTCCCTCATCTCTCAGTTCCCTTCCGCCCCCACAGTTTCCTCTCCTACAGTAGCTCCTACCCCTGTGAGAATTGGGAGTTAAGCTTCTCTATCAATGTCACCACCAAGCATCTCAACCCATTTCCTTGAGTACATTGTAGTTGCTCCTTCTTCTTTCGCCGTTCCTTCTTCTCCCTTAAGTCTAGCATGGATCTCCCAACACCTGAGTCAGCATAAAAGGAAAGTCCCCATTGCACCTATGGACTTCTCCGTCATCCCAACGAAAGGAGCTAAGAAGTAGAAGCCAACAACCCGCTTCTCTCAAAGCACCTCAGGTGAAAGAGTAATGGAGATCACGTATCCCGATCTCGCAAAGGATAAAAAGGATCTCTCCCCTACAGATTATACAGTGACATGGGTCACAATGGGAACTTCATCCGAGAGTCTTCAAGGAGAGGCCCTATCCGCGGTGGATGCCCTTTGCAAGAAGCTTCAAGAATCAAAGGAAGAGAAGAAGCTACTGAAAGAGTAGAATAAACATCTTCTCGGCGCCCTGCAGAAAATGGGCAGTGCACCTCCTACAACTGCCACTGAAACTCCTGAGGCCCTTAGTCAAGATAAGATAAATGAATACGCCAAGATTGGTAAACACGGCATGGCAGTATCTGCCTAGAGAGACCAGATCCTCAAAGATAGTGAGGAAGTAGTCGTCAAGTTCACCGAGTTATATCAGAACATTGGTCGGGTGAACAAGGAACTCCAAGTGATTGCAAAACCTATCTCCGAAGAGTTAGACCATGCTAGGTTGCAACATGAGACATTTTAGAAGATGCTCGACTGCTCAGTCGATGATTTAATTAAATTCAGCATCTTCGATCACCTCAGAGCACCCAACAAATTCCTTGTTGCTTTGGACTACCAGGTCGATAAGATGGAATTTGTCCTGGAGAAGATAGATAAGGTCAAGGAGGAAGCCCTAGATGTAATGCATCAAATGGAGAAAATTGTCCTAAGGATGTCTCCAAGCTTTCTCACTCCGTCATTCACCTTGAGGAAGATAGATGAAACCATTCGGATCTTCAAAGAGATTGTCTCGCAAGGGTTAGAGCCAGAAGCCACTTTTGACGTGGAATCCATCAATAACCTTCTGGCTTGCCGTTATTTTATAGGGTACCTAATTAATAACCTTCGTAAGTCGATGATTTAATTAAATTTGGCATCTTCAATCACCCCAGAGCACCCAACAAAGTCCTTGCTACTTTGGACTACCGGGTCGATTAGATGGAATTTGTCCTAGAGAAGATAGATAAGGTCAAGGAGGAAGCCCTGGATGCAATGCATCAAATGGAGTAAATTGTCCTAAGGATGTCTCCGGGATTTCTCACTCCGTCATTCACCTTGAGGAAGGTAGATGAAACCATTCGGATCTTCAAAGAGATCATCTCGCAAGGGTTAGAGCCAGAAGCCACTTTTGACGCTGAATCCATCAATAACCTTCTGGCTTGCCATGATTTTATAGGGTACCTGATGGAGGCAGGTAATGAATACTTCAAGCTCCCAGAAAAACTTAGAGATGAACGGGAGACTTATGAAGTCATCGGCGATCACACCAAGGGTCCTGCCCAAGATCTACTCCAACCAATAATCAAAAAATTCATGGAGTATCGGACTCAATTCCATATCACCTCCCCTTAGCAGAAGCAGGATACTCTCTTCCAGCCGCTAAACGACGACGAATAGATCCCTCCTCTTGGCTTTTCTTTTGTAATATTTAAAAGTATGTTGGCACAAATGATGACATCATCCATGTTGCACCATAGGATGTTGTCATCCACCAATTTGCCCAAAGTCAATAGTTGACTTTTAGATATTTTGTAAATTTTTGTAATTAGTTGTTGGTTTCTTTTTGCCTTCTCTCTTCTCCTCCTTCTATAAATACTTTAATGTTTGTTGTATTCAGTGGTGGGCACTTTTTAGATGAAAAATAAAAGTGAGAAGAAAAGGCTTTGTACTTTTTGTAACAGAAGAAACATTAATACAAATATTAAAACTTTTTGCTGAATATGTGTGTTATGGGCATCTGATTTTTCCTATGTCAGATCTGTGTGTTTATTCTGTTAGATCTCTCTCTACTTTCTTGTCATTTGTTCATCAGTATTGCTTTTCTCGTTTATGCAAGTAGGTTTGGCTCCATTTATTACCAATCCCAAAACATAAACCCTCTGACCTTTCTGCTTTGGAATTCATTTCTTTTCTTCCTTCGAACACATTATTTCCTCGTCTTTCCCTCAATTCCTTTCTTTTCACAGTTGGAGGCACCTCTACTGGGATGAGATCCCAAACCCCCAAAGGCAGAATATTGTGAGACTTGCACAAATTCCAGCTAGTATAATAGCAATAAACCAGTTTCGCTTTGCTGTCTCAAAGAGGGGCTATGCCCTGCACATTGTTGGCTCATCTATCTATAGATCTGCTCTTGCGACAGATTTTCAGACCAACAACCTATTGATGGTGTTGTGAACCTTTCTCACTAGATCTAGGACCTTGATTCCCTCATGTGTTGCCTTGACCACCAGATCCACTAGTTTTTATGCTCCAAATCCACCAGACCCTCCTCTCATAGTAAGTAAGGGTCCTAAAGCAGTTGCACTCTGAGTCCCTAATGTCGCGCTAAACTGTGTGCTGATAGTCTGTGATACCAAACGACTCCTAGATGTATTTCTTGCACCACTTCTAGACACGATATCCAAACTTTGTGAAGCAAACCTAGCCTAAACAATGTGCCAAACAAAATACCTCTAAAAACTAGAAATGTCTGTGTGGCCATAGATGGGTGCAATGTGAAATGATATCTACCTGAAGCTATTTTCTCACCAACACCAACTGACTAGAAGTACGTGTATTAGATACTGGAAAACTAAGTGATAGGGTTAGTTGTCATGGGCTAAGATGTGTGTCTACAGCTCTCCTTTATCCATATGATGAGCTCTCACCAGAAGTTGAGGGGGTTTCTCTCATGCACTTGCCAAGATGGGGTAGCATAGACTGCTCAGGTCCCACGCCCTCCACGCGAACCTCAAATCCTTCGCACAATGTCTTCCTCTATAATCCCATCACACCAGAAACTTCACGTTGTCTCACCAACTCCCTTTCTCGAGCTTCATTATACTTAAGTTGCCTCTTCTCTCTCTCTTCATCTGTCGCAAGGTCCACCATTACCACCACACCAGTTTCCATGCCCCGCGCCTAACGATAGTTTAGCCAACCATAGGAAATGCTTCCAAACTCAAAGTGATCATCAGGATCTTGATGGATAATGGTAAAGCATGCAAGAACGATCCTCTTGGTTCCCTTAAGAACTCAAACTCAGCAATCTCCGGGCAAGAATACATGGAGATCACATATTCTAAGGTATAACTAGTCAACACACCTATCCACCAGTGATCAACAACACGAGTCCAGGTCAAATCAGCATCCTATAATCGTTGATATTCCTCTTGGGTCCAAACACGAGGTCTATAGTACCAACTTGTCCTCGATGCATATGTTGAGAGCCATTCATATAACTCTACTAGGAAACAACAGAAGAATGTCTCATAGATCTCATGAGATAGGTTCTCCTCCACACATTTACATGCATCAAACTTAAATCCAGTGTTGAACCTCTAAGAAAACTCATCTTCCATGCTTTTAAGCCAGGTCTCGATGCTCCGTCATAACACATCATTCTCACAACTACTTCAAAAGAGGTCCCGACAATGGAACCAAAATGTAGTCATCTTTCATATACCTTCTTTCTACCCCAAGCGCTTCGGCCTATCACCCAGTATGCATTTGGCACTCACCTGAGGCGTGCAGGGTGTAGAGCCCCTCCTTTATGTGAGCTTCACAAGACTATTCTGCCATTAATGGAGGATGGGTTGCAGGAACAGAAATATATGCATTCACTCATAAATAGAAAGTACATATACCAGATCCAAGCACAAATGTACCATTAATGGAAATAAACATTGTAATAAGAATAAATAAACTACATCTGATCCATAACAATATGAATAACACAAGGGTTTATACCTATAAATAAGGATATCCATAATAACACATCATATATTGATTTATAAACATCTACAGTAGCATCATTACATCAAAAAGGTCATCACAGACCATATACATCATGGAATATCATTTCAGCCCTACACAACTACTCTGAATATAGATCCTAGCTATGTTTTCCCATTATCACCCTTGTTTTAGACCCGAGCGCATACATATATACTTAAACATCCTTGCCAATATTCTTACAGCACTTCGTTACTTCTCTATCCTCTCCTATTTTGATCCCAAGCACTCTTTTAAATAAGACCTGGATTCACCACCATAGTTTCCCCCATTAGTAGATCGCATGCCAAGTGGAAGTGTGGTCCTCCATGATTGAGTGCTTATTCTAGCTTGCAAAGGCCTCTACTAACTATAATGATCCTTCTTGGGAATATTCCCTACATGGAATATTCTTTTCTTGACCTTTGTTGTCACGCGAATCATGCACCCATTGAATCTTTGAGTGATCTCATGCAACGTTGGAACATCTCGAAGGTGTGGGACCTTGTTGCCTTGGGATGAACCTCTGGAGAAGTTTGGCTTCCTTTAGAACCTAGAGCACTTGATCTATGATAAAAACGCAAAGCTAAAACACTTAGAAATATCCTAATCTACTCAGTCTTTGGGATTAATGTTAGAGATAAATAACAATAAAACTTTAAATAAGGTGATGCACCAAGTTACAAACTGAACAGATAGATTCATTCAACAACAAAATTAACATATCACAACAATCAATTATATGCACATTTCATGTGATACTCTCTAATCTTTGACTGGTAAGTATAATTCACTTTCATAACAAAAAGGGAATAAATTCTCCATAGCTCAAACACGAAGGTTTTATGTCATGTTCCTTAAGATTAAAGAAATATAGCTGATATAAAGGTAGATCAATCAATCCATATCAGGGAATTAAAAATTCACAAATTAGAGATTAATCAATTGGATCACAATACACCATACATTCCATGCCAAAATATCGTTCTGAATATTATCAAAAGGCTTAAAGTAGCTTAAAAACTCTTCCAATATTGAAGAGCATTCTCACAAAATCTAAAATTCATCCCAATGCTTAACACCTCGAATCTATTTATAAGTTCAAGAGGTTGGCCATTACAACCCCACCTTTAGCTAACTAATTGCTAAAAATAGAATGTATTTAAGTTCAAGGGAACATGATCGCATAAAAATATCAACACAGTTTCAAAATTTTGACTAAGTCAATCGTGTAACCTTTGACCAACTAAGAACTCAGAACTTGTTCATAAATGGCCGCCAAGCTCATCTTGGCCCTGCAGTATCTACTTCTTGTTCATATTTATCCTGACTCTCCTTGCTTGCAGTCGTACGTTGCTTAAATTCCATGAAGCACTTCACAATTTCATGTATTTCGTCCTCTTCAGGTCCACATACATACTGACTTAGTACATCTGTTGTATCCACTTCCCTTGCAACCTTAACTGACAACCCTTTCAACTTGATTATAACTTTCTTGATCTGATTTATGAAATTCTGGCATGAAACAAGTCTGTAGATCGAATTAATGTCGAAGGTTTTTGTAACTTCATCATCTTGCTTTACCAAAATTCTAAAATTGGTTTTCACTTGATCAATTAGAAGAGTGTCAATGTTCTCATTGAATAAATTACGGTGTATCTCCTCAAATTCTTCTAAAATATCACTCAACACGTCTATTATTTCAACCTGTTTTTCATCCAATTTTTTAATCAAATCTTGTAACACCTGTGACCTGGATTTCATGGCCTTTTGAAATTCAAACAGCTTGTAGGCACTACTCACCACACCTTCTTGGAATAGTATATATGTATCAATACTTATGATTTATTCCCAGGTAACCAAACTAAGACCAAGATTGTTGCTTTCTTCAGACAGGGATGCATCTAGTTTCCTTATGGGATCTTTCTTAGTATTTAATTCATTATATAACTCTACAATTATTTTAATCAATGGATTTGCTTCTTGAAGTATGCCATCTGTCCATTGATCTTCCCTTCTGACCTATCTTATCGATTTCATGATATGAAATATCATCCAAGATGGAAGAAACTATCATAGCAGTTTTAGTTGAAGGATCACTAGACGAAGTGGGTTGTGTTAATTTCTATAGAAGAGAAGTGAGTTACTCAACCTTTTTATTCAACCCATCCTTTCAAGCCTTATCCTTGTCATATTTTCCAACAAATTTCCTAGATCCATTTTCACACCTTGTTTCACACCATCATGTGTTGATTTTCCTAGTAAAAACCTAGAAATCTGATAATTTGCTTCAGTAATAGTTTCTTTGGTTTTTCCTTCCATGGGGGTAGTTATCTCCATAAACCTTTCACCTGACTAATTTCTTGATAAGTTAGAGAAGATTCTTGGCCATTTGGCATGTCTTGTCAGAGTTGATTCTAACACACTTAGGTCAATTATGTCCACCAGGGGCACCTTTTTCTTTTGCTTTGGGGTTTAGCGATATAGCCAATCAGGTATGGTATATGTAGATGAAGATGGCATTATTGAAGTAGAAACTATGGTACTGGATAAAATCATGACACTAGTGGCAGTGGTAGAAGATGGAATGGAGGTGGTAACGATAGAAGGCATAGGTGTTAGAATAGCCTCAGGATTGGATGAAATAGGAACAAAAGTAAGAGGAAGATGATGAGAAGGTGGAGTAGAATTTGGGGAAACAATCACCTCTCCAACTGAGAGAACGAGTAGGGATGAGAAAACCTGGGCCATTGAAGGAGATGGAAAAGCGGAAATGGAATATAGAACAATATATGACAATGGAAGAGGAGGAACCACAAGTAGTGAACATGACAATGAAGGAGTTTGAAGTGAATCTTGAGACTCAAATGGAGAAGCACTAACATCAATAACCTTATAAACTTGTATTTTTGGGGGCACAACCTTAATAGTAGAAAACTTAGAAGAATAACCTCCAAAGGAAATATTTCTTGGATTTAAGCTAGTCTTTTGAGTGGATATTTTACTCCTTGAAGATGTGGGAAGGCTTAATGTTGTCTGAACTTGAACTGCCTTTATAGGTTGATCCTTGGGTGAAATACCTAGAGTAGCCAACCATTCATAAGACATTTGCAAAATTGGCCCCACCGTTTCCTTTGTGTTAGAACATTCTTCTTGATACCAATCGATCCAAGGTAATGGTTGATTAGCAATATTATCACTCCTATAAACCGGGTCAAGTATCTCATCATCATCTTTGATTTCATCTGGAACATTTATAATACCATATCTTTTAACCTCTTTCAAAGTTCATCTTTTGAATTCTCGATGTCTAATGATAACTTCATCTCGACAGTGGATCCGAATGTCTTCTAACTGTGGCACATGGGAGTTTTCCAGCCATGTTTCACAAAATTTTCCCCAATAATCAAAGTTGGTCCTAGGATGAAAAGTCTACAAAATGACCTCAGACATTTCTCCATCTACGTTCTTGGCTTTATAGATACTGGTACAAGTATACCTTCTGATTGCAATAGGAAAATGGACTCCTGATTTGTGTCGCTTATTCTAAATCTTATGATAATCAAGTAATTGGAAAACCAATTCTAACAGGACCCATTTATTAGTTGGACATCTCGGCAACTTATTCAGAGCACCCAAAAACCATGGAACCCTGATATATGTAAAAGTCAGAAACTAAAGATATATGGCTCCCCATTCCCTTACTTCCTGAAAGGCCTCATAAGATATTCTATGATTGTACAAATCTTTATAAAAATGATATAAAATAATAACAAAGAATGCATAATTTACTCTCTTTAAATGCTTACTTCCCTCCTTCATAGTGAGTTGAGGATAACACTCGTAGATTTGATATGTGCTTATAACACCTTTGGGTTTCAATCCAGTATATTCTCCCATAGTAGTTGTTGCATAGACAAGGAAATAAGTCATGAAAAAGTCTTTTGAAACCAAAACAGTTTCCAATTCATGACATATTGAAGTACTAATATCTTCCCCCCATCGTATGAATTCCTTATTTATTTTTATGGTGGCGATATATAGGAACATCCACTGATGAAATTCTTTCTCCGAAAAAAGACCTGAAACTCTACTCAAGAGAATAATAAGGTCATTTACCTCCTAGATAAAATTCGAGTGGAACAATGTTTTAGGGAGCTTAGTAGTACCCTTAGCTAAGTAATTTTTCATCATGAATTTTGTACATAATTCATACTCTTTATCCCAGTGTTCGACTGCCATCTCAGGAGAAATTGTTACATATTCCTCAACATCCGGAAGTTTGAATAAATATTTGAAGAAATCAACATCCAATCTGATTATAATATTGCCATCATCATCCTTGACATACTTAGTATCTTTATCAAAATGAGTTGCCGCAGTTAAAACAAACTTTGGGCAATGCATGGATGCAGGAAAGGCGGCTGCGAGAGCAAGCCCACTCTCAAAAATAGATTACATCCAGGTTGTTTTCTTGAGAGCCTTTAGTCTCTACTAGAAATCTACCATGTCCACTTGTCCCAAATTGGTGTCTCCGATGTTTCCTACATCTGACAATAAACAAGTATGAGGAGGGACTCCTAAGAATGTATACTTCATCTTTCCCTTGCCTTTTGATGAAGAGGTTGACATGAATTCATGGTTCGGAATCCGATTGAACCTTGAAAATTTATAAACAACCTCTTAAAAACTTTGAAAAACCGAAGCCTGAAAGTCCAAAAGAAATACAACTCCGAAACCTGAAAGTTTGAAAACAATCCAACTCCAAAACCTGAAAGCTAAATAGTTCTGAAAGTCCAAAAGCCTTGGTTCTAAAAATCTTGGTTCCGAAAGTCTGAAATAGCAACCTTCGAAACGCAGAACTCTGAAATCCCGAAAAATTAACTCCCAAAATGGTGGCTTCCAAAATTTGAAATGTTGACTTCCAAAAGCTAATAATTCCACAGATCTCAAAGGAAAATTTTACACAACCCTTGAATTCAATGAGGTTTGACGTATGTTTGCAAAATTGAATAAAAAGTCCAGACGACATGTTTGAAAATACTAAAAATAAACAAAAAATAGCATTGGCTTCCATGTTTGAGAAAGAAGAGAAAGAATGGAAAGAAAAGGATGATAGAAAAAAAAACCATAGTCAATCTAAACAAAAAAGATTAAATAAACTCAAAAAAATTACCTTGAAAACGATGCCTTACGTTATGATATGGCACAATAAAAATTAGGGTTTCAGAGTGAAAGCCAGGTAAAAATGACGGGTGAAAATCTAGATTTATATAGGTAAACCCAAAATTAATGCCCGCAGGTCGACACGTGAGGGGTAGTTAGAAATTAAATGTTCCTTAGAAAGCCTAAAATCTAAAATGTACGCTCGAAAATTTTAATATGAAACCCAAAACCCGAAAGGCCGAAGTTATGAAACTTTGGAAATTCAGACTTTCAGACTTCAGAATTTTTTAGACGAAAGTATCCCTAGGTGCGAAATGAAACCCCAAAACCCGAAAGGCCGAAGTTTAGAAATTTTGGAACTTTGGACTTTCAGAGTTCGAAAACGAAATATGAAAACAAATGAGAAATGTTAAGGAAAACTTCAAAACTCGAAAGCCTAATGTTTGAGCAAATTTCCTTGTTACAAATAATGAAGAACCCCAAATAAGAGAACTTTGAAATCTGAAACCCAAATTTTGGACTTCGGAGTTCGGAAAACTCCCAATTTCTTAAAAAAACTTTAGGCAAGAAATTTTCGTGGGATGGCAGAAAAGTTGAAATTTTTTGAAACCTCCCTCCCATTAAAGGTAACTTAAAATTTAACCTCCAAGGCTCTAGGCTAGCATCTTATCCATCATCGCGCCTACTCGGGCCTTCAAGTGTTTTTCCTATGATACCACCTCAGAAATGTGACTAAGTTCTTGAGCCCTACTTTACTTCCACGCATCAACCTCTTCTCCCGCACACCTTTCCTTGAGTGCCTTTCTACACACTTTCCTTGTGCGTGTGAGTGATCTTCCTCTACCTTGGGACTTAGTCAATTTCAAGGTAAAACATGCAATCTTCCATAATGATCAGTCTGTCTCTTTATTTTCCACTAATGATAAAGTGGCTATTTTGTCTATTGTGCACATATAGACTCATGCTCAAGCCGACAAAGTTGTTATGGAGTTTGCTCACCTACAGGAATCACTCGCACACTGATGGTATGTTGGCATATGGATTTGCACGCATGCAAATGACATGCAACAGTATGGGAATGAAGTCCCTCCTCAATGAAGGTGAGGCTACCTTTATTGAAAACAAAAATTGTATTTACATATGTACATTCAAAATTGTATGTGGGGGGGTTGGAACATCAATGGAAAGAAAAGTGAATGAGGGAGGTGTAATAGAATAAAGGAAAGGAATGGAATGGAATGAATAGAAGTAACATGCAAGAGTTAGGTAAAATAAGACCCTAATATTGCATGGAGAATAACAATAAATAACTAACATAAATAAAATATATTTTGCATCAGCTAAACGAGAATGAGTAAAAGGGAACACACATGAGCAAGTAAATAATAGAGCTTGATCACTGTGAACAAGAACAACAACTAAATAACATTGACACTAAGATCAAAGACAATATTTACATGCAAGATTTAAACATATAGCATCTAATCAACATAAGAACATCAAATGTTACAAGAGACACTGAATGAGACACAAAGTTCGTATTTCATTAACTCCAAAATGCTTTCACAAAAGAACACAAAGTTTCTTCCTGAAACAAATCTTGCACACAAAGTATTTTCTTCTCCTCTCTCAAAAGTTACTCCTTACAAATGAATCCCTCACTTCCTTTTATAACCCAAAAGTTGATTACAAAGTAGTTAGGGTTTTACATGAACATTAAATAAGGCACTTAAGTGACCTTTGACTTTTTCAACCAACTTTATTAAAGTCAACTAAAAATAGAAATCACTTAAGTTATCCACAGTTTTCCGAAACCACCTAAATAACAACATTCATTTCATAAAATCCCATTTTTAAAAACATACAATAATAACCAGTGCCTTATCCATTGAAATGGGGTCCGCCTATCTCAAAAGTATGAGAAATGGACTCTCCCACTTCGTTAGATACCAAGAAAACTATCTCCTTGAACCATCGGTAAAATTAGGATTTGTCGCTTTTGCCAATTGAAAGGATCTAAACCTTCCCAATTTTTCAAACATCTTTTCTTCTTCTTGAGGTTCATTTAGTCAAAGAATAGCCTCACAAAATACCTGTAATTCAATAATCCTACTTGGCATATCATTTAAATTAACCATCTTTGATTGAGCGTTCTCAAACAAGTTCTTTAATTTGATGCAACGCTCGATTGAGGCTGACGATAAATTGTTGGTGGGAGTGTACATGTCCTTAAACAATTGTGAAAATTACTCTTCCACATGTTCTGATGAACACCTTTGATTATGCTCATTTATGAGGTTGTAAGGGATCTCAGCTATGAATTCTTGAATCAAGGTGAGTGAAGTGAAGGCTTCATTGCATATGCTCTCATAATGGATCATAGAATCCTCAAGAAACATCTTCCTTTATTCGAGATGTAGAAACCAAAGAAAACATGTCCCTTGATGTTCGAATTCAAGAATTCCTTCAATGGCTAAAACTGAGGATTCCATACTCGTCATCTCCAATAAAGAGGGCTATATCTCATCCAATTTTGATATGTTAGAAACAAAAGTTTCCTTGAAAGAAAGAAATGGATCAAGATATGCATTGACATCTTCATGGAGCTTGTTCATTGTTTTAATTCTCTCTTGGCCTAAAACGAGAATATTTGAAAGCCAAGTTTTAGTGACATGGCCTAATGTGTTTATTTCTTTTGATAAATTGATATTTTCTTCATCAGGGAAGCCACTGCATCCGGTACTAGGAAAGTGGATGATATGGGATTTATTATATGTTGAACATATTCCACCAATTGATTCTTTTTAGCCTTGAGCTGAGAGTTCTCAGAATTATATTTCTCAAGTCTCTTAAGCATGATATCAATTGAATCTCAAGCCATCTCCATGTCACTTTCCAATGTGGACCTCCCAAGTCCAAGTCTAGAAACTTCATAATCAGTAGATGTCATGGCATCACGCTCCTTGTCAACTTGTGGGATGGCAAGATCCGCAAATCTATTTCCGTCACTATCCACCATAATTCAATAAAGCACTTTAGGATTCTTGGGAATGATTTCATTTGAAAGTTTGAAAAGGGCATCAAAATTAATGGCAATTACCTTGACAACCCTCTTCCTTTTCTTGACCTCACAATCAACCCAGAAAAGAGTATCATTCCCTATTTCTGTATATAAAAGCCTGGAGCTCAAAGTAACATTCTCATTGTTCTCGACATCATGAGATTATGCAAGAATCCTTTCCACGACCTCAATTTCAGGAGAAATAACCTCGATATCCACCTCCTGCTCATTTGGGAGATTTTTGGGAAATCTCCTCATGAACTATAGGCTCCAAAGTGTTCGATATTTGGACTACCTGCACCTGAGTGGACACTTGCGCAGGGCATGGTTAAGGATCGTTTGTCACTAGCTTTTGAGAACTATTAACAGTGTGAGTAGAAGAATCTCTAATTGAAGTAGAAAATCCCAATACATGCTCTCTTCCTTCACTGGGGCTAGGACCCTTAGGTTTTTCTCCTCGTGATACATTATTCAGTGAAGAGGATTTTGGCAACCACTCCTTTCTTGCCGATTGTGTATGATTGGATGGCATGAAGGTCGATTGAGAAGGGGCTTTGGTTGAATGAAGACCTCCTCAAGTTGGTCTTGTGATCCTGAAGTATGATCTTGAATTGACTGCAACTTGGCAAGTTCTCTTTCGTACCAAGATATGCTTCTTTCAAGGATCGGTTGATTCTTACTATCAAGAGAAAATTCATCTCTTTTGGTCCAGTCAATTCAAGGCAACGGGGTAAAAGTAATTGCATCATATGAAGGATCAATAACATCTTCATCATCATTTATGAATGAATCTAGAGGGCTCTTGATGCGAAAGGCCTTGATCTGAGCAAGGGTTAGGCGAGAAAACTCTTGTCTTCTTAATTTAGAAATCTTCCATGGTAGGTTTATGTTGATACTTTGCTCCAATAATATTCTACATATATCCATTGATATCAAATTGGGCTCTTTTCACATATAGATGAATTGTGATGAGGGAAAACTCTTTTTCCATGAGATGTGCATTGAAGAGATTTGGACATTGGTATTCCCTAATTTGGATTGGGAAGTGAATTCCTGAGTGATGCTTGTCACTAAGAAGACAGTGAACTTAGAATAGTTGTCGCGTAAGCTCCATCAATGCCCATTTGTCATTGACGTACTTAGGAAGTTTCCATGGAGTACCTACAAAGCCACTTACATGAATGTAGTAAAAGGATGAGAATTGAATAAACCAGGTTCCCCATTGGGAAATGACATCCATGGCTTCTTTAGAAAATATTTCCTCTGTATTCCGATTCAGGTTCTGAATCACACGGAAGGTAAATGCGTTGTTGACCCTTCTGAAATGGTGAGAGTTATTTATAAAACTTAGTTGCATGTAATAATGGAAGACACTATTTAATGGACCCATGACTCCTCTTGTTTCACGTCCAGAAAATAGCTTTCTTTTTGCCACTGCATAAGTCAGATATGATGTCATGTAGAAACATCTAGACATATTTACTTCAATCAATTGTTTGTGAAGGGTATCACTAATGATGGTGGCCCAATCCACAAACTCTCTCTTGGCAAGGATGATACAGATAAACTAATACATCCATTGGTGGAAAATCATGGCAGAGGGTAAACCGAAAACTTGACTTAGGAGAGTAATCATGTCCCTGATTTCTTCCACGAACTCAACACGGTATAGTTCTTTAGGAATCTGATCAATTTGAGGCATCTTGGTCACTAACCAATTGTTATTAACCATATTGCTCCACCTGAGGCGTTCTTCATCCAAAATTCCTATGTTGATTGTCGAGTGATATCTTCATTCTCAGAGAAGTTAGGTATGCTGAGCAATTCCTCATTGTGCTCTCGTGTGATTAAGAGGAAAGGCTTGCGATTATCTTTAAAAATTCCTCGTCTCTTGGGATCATAATGCTCCGCGCAAGCGATAACCAGCTCTGGACACTGCACCTATGTAGGAAATGTTGCTACTTGGGGTAGACCACTATGGTAAACCCTATCCGAGAATATGGTTTTGCCTTCAGTTTTCACCCGATCACATAATTGTTGGACATTGATGTGACCCAGATTCGTATCAGTTATATTGTCATATACCAACTTAATGGAAATTTGAGGGATGATTCCTTGGAATTCATACTTGAGTGTGGATTTGTTCGATTTCTCCACTGGCTTCCTTGATCTTCCTGCAGATTTATTATATTTTTCAGCCATTATGAATTTTACAGAAAAATTACTCAGGCACACAAAACAATGCAAGTGTGGTCGGGTTTCAGTCTCTGAAACCCCCGTCAATGCAATAATAATATGACTTGTTTAATTATTATTATTATTATTATTTTAAAAATAATAATAATAGCAACCAGTCCCAGTTACAACTTTTTTTAATAAATCATACCGAGACTAGGCTCAAATTTTGACTCTGGCGACAACAATTTATTTATTTATTTTAAATAAACAAAATCACCCGATTTTAATATCCCGATTTCTATTTAATTTTCTAGAGTAAATTCTCCTTGGTATGTGTGAAAATTGATTGATTTTAATGACCACGCAATTTGAGATTTACTTCTTCGATGCGATCTTCTGATCGATGCGTGACTATACTTGTTGAATCTTCTTTCTTGTAAATGCGTTGATACACCTGGAGAACGTGTGGTTTCTTGTGTTGGAAATATAAATGATTTAATCTTTGCTCAACTGGGAAAATGTGTTCTTCTCTGCAAATTTTATTATTTGCATTATTTCCTGGACAACTCCAGCTATCCTTGGCACGTGGTATCTCTTATGCATGCGTTTAAAATTGTTTTCTCCTCCCTACTGCATGATGAAAGACCTAAATGAATGCGTGGAGGGTGCTGTAGTTTTGTTATTTCTCTTTTATTTAAATTTTTGCACCAAAAGCTCATGTGTGGACTTCTTTATTTTGATTCCCAGGCGTTGAAAATTGTCTTCTTTTTTTGTTTGCGTCCTTGGGTTGCGTGGAATCTTTCCTTTGGACTATTTTGCTTTCACCTTACGTGGAGATGCCTGAAGAGTGCGTGAAGAGATTTGGTGGAGGTTTTGACATTTCCTTTTATCTCACTTTGCACAAAAAGATGTGTGGAAAATGCTTTTGTTGTCCCCCGTAGTTAGAACTATTTGTTGTTTGGATTGTGTGAAGACTCTCTTCCTACTTATGCATGGTCTTTTGGACTATTCTCCCTCTGTTATTTTGGTTGGATTGAAACCTATTTTCTTCTCCCTACTGTGTGGTGATTCTCCTTCTATCTTTGGCCTCCCCAATCAAAACAAAAACATATGGTTTAGACTATTCTGTTTTGAAAAATGTGTGGAAACTTGTTCCTTCTGTTGCCTATGTGTGGTGAAATACCTGGAGAATGCGTGGAGCAGCTTGGAGACTGAGTTCTAGTTCTTAACTGTTGCTATGTTTTTATTTCATGTATGTGTGGGATCTTCAAACTGTTCCTTCTTTCTTCCTTCAACGTGAGATCCTCTATTCTTGTAAAACCTATGATGAATACACCCAGAGGAAATAATAAGGAGTTTGGAAAAACTAAAAATCCTCCAAGATTCTTATTTACTTTGCATGACTTTTTCCAAGGATTTTGATGGATGATGATTTAGGAAGCTTCCTCACAATTGTTTCTTATTCGTCCCGTTATAACAACTTCCCTCTTTCTCGTGTAGTGGCATTAAGTGTTAGGGGGAAGTGGGGAAATAAACAGCCAATTACCAGCAGAAATGGTAAGGAGGGCTGGCAATCCCCATTTTATTTCCCCATGTGGGAAATCGGGAGATTTTTTCCCCATTTGTCAATTCATTAATTTGGCAATTGGGGGAAGAAATCCCACAAGCAGGGAATTAAAAAAAATTCCAGGAAAAGGGGAAATTTGGGTCCGGGAAGCCAATTTGGCATCCCCGACAATTGGAAGCGGAAGCTTACTTCCCCTCGGCAATTAAATAAAAATTTGTCAAATGAATTTTAATTAATATTTATTTAATTAAAAACCCAAAAGTTAATAAAAATTGATTTTATCAAATAAAGGATAATAAATTAATTAAATATTAATTAATTAATTGTTAATGTAGTTTATAACCTGGCGAGAGGAGTTCTCGCCTAAAATAGACGAAACAAAGACCGGAATGATCACAAAAATGAGATGATCGCAACAAGGGAGTTAAATCACACAAAATAATACTTTATAAAGTTTTTAAAATTTCCATGTTTATTAATTTTGTGAAGTCAAAATTAGCTGATAACAACTGGCTCTAATTGGGGACAAGGAATTTATGGACACAACAACAAACCCAGACCAAAATTTAATGAACATGATCCCAAAAATATTTGTGCACAAAAATGGGATGACATAATAGAGAAGATAGAAAAATGGGGAAAAGAAACAAACCAAAATCCTAATTACCTATGTACATACAGGGGACAACCCATTTTCAATTTTGATAATGCTTGAGATATTGCACCAAGTAGGGCAAATCAAAATGAGTTCCATTGGGATATGCTAAGTAATAGGTGCTATCTTCACAGAAATGCCTGAAGTTGAATGGGCCTAGCCATAGCGAATCAAAATTCCCATGCTTTCCTTTCGGTTCACGTCTCTTGTCCCAGAGAAGAACTAAGTCGTTGATTTGGAATTGCCTCTCTTTAGTTTTCCTATCAAACAATTTCTTTACCTTGGATTTGTGTTCCTCGATCCTGTTTGCCACTTGACTTCTTTGTTCTTCAAGCTTGCTTAGGAACATGATCCTTTTATCTAACGCATTCGCGAAACATTCATCATCAACTACTTGAGCCAATCATAATGCTAGTAAATCCAATGTGATGGGAATTTGAGCATCGGTTCCATACAAGAGTTGGAATGGAGACATCCCGATTGCTCTTTTGGGAGTTATGTGGTCAGCCCACAATGCAACATATAACTTCTTATGCCAAGTTCTTTGATTTTCTTCGACTAACTTGTGCACGATAGTAATGATGTTTTTGTTACTGGATTCTGCCTGATTGTTTCCCTGCGGGTGGTAATCTAACAAGTGAGACAAAGATATTCAACACCCATAAAAAAAACCTATCATCTATGCAGAAGAGAAGTTGGTGGAATTTTGCGTCATGATCTTTTGTCGAATTCCATAACGAATCAATATATTCTCTTTGATGAAGTCACAGATTACCACCGTAGATGTTTGTTTCACCAGAATAGATTCTACCCACTTCGTAAAGTAGTCAGTTGTAATAAGCACGTGAGTATGACCAACACTAGAATTAGGATTCAGAACTCCGATGTAATCTAAACCCCATTGTTGAAAGGGTTCTTCAATGACAATTGGATTTAAAGGAAAAGCTGCCAATTTAGGTCTTCCAACAAATTGTTGACAAGCTTCACAATTTGTTACTCATTTCTGAGCATTAGAAAACATAGTGGGCTAGTAATAATGTGCTCACAAAATTTTATGAGTTTTCAATGGGCCAGAGAAATGACCACCGCAAGCATGATTGTGAAAGGATTCCAAAAACCTAGGTTGTTATTCTTTATCAACACATCTGAGGAACATGCCGTTAATTCCTTTCTTGAACAAAGTGTTGTCCCAAATGACATACCTGACAACTCTTAATTTGATAGCTCTCTTTTTCTTAGTTGTCAAATTTTTAGGACATTCACCATATGTGAGAAAGTAGGCTATATAAAAATACCATTCATCTGTGGTACTAAAAAAAACTACCAGTGGTAAAATTTCTTCAACTGGTTTTTATTCAGAGTCATCTCGTGGCTCATTCTCTGCGATGAGTTGGCAGAGTCCTCTTCCTCGAACCAACTTGGTAGGCTTGATGTCCAAATCATATTCCTGGATTTTTGAGACCCAATTACCTCTTTTAGATCATGGTTCTTATTGTGTCAGTATCGATTTAACTGCGGTGTATGGTACCAAGACTTTGGTGTGAGAATTCAGCACATAGTACCTGAAATGTTTCAAGGCTCTCACCATTGCGTACGCATGCATTTCAAGGGGAGTGTAATTGAGTTCATGTTTCTTGAATCTAGAACTTGTTAGGAAATTGTGTTGAGTCAAGAGATAAAATATGTGGAATAATCCCTTACAGAATCGCAACAGTAGAAAATAATATGCAGAAAATATTACAGATCTCAAATAAAAGTGCATAATAAATAACACAATACAGAGAGACACTATTTAACATGGTTCACCCAATTTGGGCTACATCCACCAAGAATCACTTGCTCAGGTTTTATTACAAGCCTCCACACTCTCAATACAATACCCAGATCCGTTTAGAGCTATGCTCAACAAACTCTACAGAATTCACACCCGAATTCAAAGCACATCTGCAATACATTTGTGTGTCTGTCTATCATATGCATAAGACCATATAAATAGACAACTGCTTAAGTAGTTTTATAAAACCATGGGTATCAAACAATGGGAAAAAACAAAACCGCCCCATAAACCTATGGGTAGCCAAAGAGGCGGTTTTACAAAACAATGGGTATCGAAAAACCATGGGCCCAAAAACAGCCCATAACGGTTACCCATTACCCATGGGTTAATAAACCACCCATGGAAATTTTCTTCAGGGGCTTCGCCCCCGAACCCCCCTGACTCGCTCACCGGCGAGTGGGACCACCATAAAAATACCTGAGTGTAACACACAAAAGGTGTACCACACTCTAACATGAAAATAGGCTCCACAAACATAACAATCTCCCACTTGGAGACTGATTTCCACTGAGCAAGCTTCTCAACCCTTCACTATCATCCACGAAGGCCAACCAAAGCTGAACATAGCTTTAGTTTATCCCTTGTGACCACCTTGGTCATTATGTCTGCAGGATTTTGACTGGTATGAATCTTCTCCAACTTCAACTTATCTTCTTCCAAAGCTGTCCTGATGAAGTGATATCTCAACTATATATGCTTCATCCTGGAGTGGAAAGCAGAGTTCTTAGCTAGGTGTATAACACTCTGACTATCACTATGCAGCTTACATTCCTTTTGCTTATGCCCCAACTCCTCAAGCAATTGTTGTAACCAAATAATCTCTTTTCTTGCCTCTGTGGCGGCAACATACTCAGCTTCCGTGGTTGATAAAGCCACCAACTTCTGTAGTTGTGAAATCCAGCTCACTGCTGTCCCACCTACAGTGTAAATATAACCTGTCATGCTCCTCCTGCTGTCAACATCTCCAGCCATGTCTGAATCTACATAAACACGTAAAGTGGTGTCTGATCCACTGTAGCACAAAACTGTCCCCATGGTCCTTCTCAAATACCGAAGGATCCACTTTACTGCTTGCCAATGCTCTTTACCTGGATCACTCATAAATCTACTCACAGCTCCCACTACATGGGCAATATCAGGCCTAGTGCACACCATAGCATACATCAAACTGCCAACCACTGATGAGTAAGGTACCATGGACATCTGGTTTCTTTCCTGCTCTGTCTTGGGACACTGCTCCTTTGATAACTTAAAATGGCCTACTAAAGGAGTCCCAACCGGTTTAACATCTTGCATGTTAAACCTGTCCAATACCTTCTTAATGTACTCTTCCTGAGATAAAGTCAACTTCCATTCCTTCCTATCCCGAGTTATCCTCATACCAAGGATTTTTCTGGCTGCCCCCAAATCCTTCATATCAAAGGATTCACTTAACTATTTCTTAAGTAATTTTATTTCCTGCATGTTTTTACCTACAACCAACATGTCATCAACATACAAACACATGATAATATAACTTCCATCCTCAAATTTATTTATATACACATAATGGTCAGAATGACATCTAATATAACCTTGCTCCATCATGAAGCTATCAAACTTCTTATACCATTGACGTGGAGCTTGTTTTAAGCCATACAAGCTCTTCTTCATTTTACACACCATCTCCTCTTTACCTTTGACCTCATAGCCCTCTGGTTGCTGCATATATAGTTCCTCCTCCAAATCACCATGGAGAAATGCAATCTTTACATCTAATTGTTCTAAGTGCAAGTCTTCTGCTGCCACTATTCCAAGAATAGTTCTAATAGAAGTCATTTTTACTACAGGAGAAAATATCTCATCAAAATCTATACCTTGTTTCTGTGCAAACCCCTTGACCACCAACTGGGCCTTATATCTTTTCTTTCCTCCTTCGTCTTTAACTCTGTACACCCACTTGTTCTGCAATGCTCTTTTGCCTTCCGGTAGCTTCACCAAATCCCAAGTCTGGTTCTCCACGAGAGACTTATGCTCCTCATCCATGGCTTACTCCCACTTCTTACTAACATCTACCTGCATTGCTTCATCAAATCTCTCTGGATCTCCACTATCAGTGAGTAATAAATAATAAAGAGAAGGAGAAAAACGTTCAGGTTCTTTTCTTACCCTAGAATATCTCCTCACTGTAGGAGTTTTGGGTTCCTGTTGAGTAGGTTCCTGAACTGATTCATGGGTCACTTTCCCATCCGGAAGATCCTCTACCACTGCATATTCTTTCTTGGATTCTTCCCTATTTTCCTGTAACTGTTGCTTATACATGACTTTCTCATTAAAGACCACATCCCTAGACCGAATGATTTTCTTGTCCTTAATACTCCAACATTTAAATCCAAAGTCATCACCACCATAACCAATGAAAGTACATTTTTCTGATTTAGCCTCTAGCTTGGTCCTATCATCCTTGTCTATATGAACAAACACCTCACATCCAAAGACTCTAAGAAATGAATAATCAACTTTCTTACCATACCATGCCTCCTCAGGTATGCCTCCATCCAAGGAACTTGAGGGTCCTCTGTTTATCAAGTACACAGTTGTGCTCACCGCTTCTGCCCAAAAAGAAAGAGGTAGTCCTGCATGTAACCTCATGCTCCTAGCACGTTCCATTATTGTTCTGTTCATCCTTTCTGATACCCCATTCTGTTGTGGAGTTCCTGGAACCTTCTTTTGCCTGCGGATTCCATTCTTAGAACAGTAATCATTAAATTCATTGCTGTAATACTCCCCTCCATTATCTGACCTGAGACATTTTAGCTTAAGACCTGTTTCATTCTCTACCAAGGCTTTCCATTTAACAAAAGTGTCAAATACATCAGATTTGTTTCTAATACAATAAACCCAAACTTTCCTTGTTGCATCATCAATAAAAGTAACATAATAACTTGAACCCCCAAGAGATGATACCTGAGCCGACCCCCACACATTAGAATGTACCAGCTCTAACTTACTCTCTTTCTTCGTAGGTCCAACCTTGAGAAACCTTACTCGCTTCTGTTTCCCATATATGCAGTTCTCACAGAAATCCAAACCTGTTTCTGTATATCCAGGAAAATTCTTCTTTATGATGTTCATGCCCTTATGGCTCATATGACCGAGCCTATAGTGCCATAATGTTGTATCTGCATCTGAAGCCACAAAATTACAATCATTAGTATTATCAGTGGTTAAATACAAGGTTCCAACCTTCTTACCTCTTGCCACCACAAGAGCACCCTTGGTATCCTTCCAAGAGTTAGCTGTAAATATCACAGTACAACCATCACTTGCCAATTGCCCCGCCGATATCAAAATTCTCCTTAATGTAGGCACATGTTTGACATCCTTCAATAGCCATGTAGTCCCATTCTGCATCTTAACCTGAACAGAACCTTTTCCAACTATACTGCAAGGCTCATTATCACCAAGAAAAACATGCCCAAAATCCCCTTGAACATAATCAACAAAATAATGCCTATGTGGAGGAGCATGAAAAGAAGCCCTTGAATCTAAAACCCAAGATTCAGTAATATTATGCAAAGAAAGAATCAAAGCATCCTGACATACATTACCCGATGCCACATTTGCCTCCTTATTTTCTTCTTGTTGTTTCTTCTTGTCCCAAAGCTCCCAACAATCCTTCTTTTCATGCCTAGACTTTCCACAGTTCCAACATACAATCTTGCTCTTGGATTTTGACCTTGCTCGATCTTTCGATTTTCCATGGTTTCCTCTATTCTTCTGTCTCCCTCTAGTTTCCACTGTCAAAGCATTCTCTGAAGTAGAAGATTCCCCAGAGCTTTTTCTTCACATTTCCTTGCTTAGAATCACCCCTACAACATCCTCAAACTTCAACTCCGAGTTAGCTGGAACCGAGTTGCTTACTGCCATTACCAGGCTATTCTAACTTTTAGGTAAAGAGCACAAAATTAATAAAGCCCTAACTTCTTCATAAAATTCTATTGTAACCAAAGCTAGCATATTCACAACCGTATTGAAATCATTTAAATGATCTGCTACTGAACTATTCTCAGACATTTTCATATTAAACAACTTTTTCATTAAAAATATCTTGTTAGAGGCAGAGGGTTTTTCATAGAACTTACCTAATGCATCCATTAGATCTTTTGTAGTCTTTTCCTTTGAAACATTAAATAATACCGAAGATACAAGACACAGCTGGATCGTTCCAAGTGCCTTTCAATCCAACAAATCCCATTCCACATCTGTCATACTCGAGGGTTTGTTCACCTTCTCAGACAACGGAGTATAAAGATCCTTCTGATAAAGGTAATCTTCCATCTGCATCTTCCAAAGACTGAAATTCTACTCGTTGAATTTATCAACCCTATATCTTCCATCATCTGCCATAGATCCCACTCAAGATAAAACTTTCCATGCGATTCAACACTTTAGCAAACCAAACTAGGCTTTGATACCACTTGTTAGGAAATAAGAGATAAAATATGCGGAATAATCCCTTACAGAATCGAAACAGTAGAAACTAATATGCAGAAAATATTACAGACCTCAAATAAAAGTGCATAATAAATAACACAATACAGAGAGACACTATTTAACGTGGTTCACCCAATTTGGGCTACGTCCACCAAGAATCACTTGCTCAGGTTTTATTACAAGCCTCCACTCTCTCAATACAATACCCAGATCCATTTGGAGCTATGCTCAACAAAATCTACAGAATTCACACCCGAATTCAAAGCACATCTGCAATACATTTATGTGTTTGTCTATCATATGCATAAGACCATATAAATAGACAACTGCTTAAGCAGTTTTATAAAACCATGGGTATCAAACAATGGGAAAAAACAAAACCACCCCATAAATCTATGGGTAGTTGAAGAGGCGGTTTTACAAAACAATGGGGTACCAAAAAACCATGGCCCCAAAAATAGCCCATAATGGTTACCCATTACCCATGGGTTAATAAACCACCCATGAAATTTTTCTTCGGGGGCTTCGCCCCTGAACCCCCTTCAATCAGGGCGGCTTCACCTCCCTGAACCCCCCTAACCCACTCACTAGCGAGTGGGACCGCCGTAAAAATACCCGAGTGTAACACATAGAAGGTGTACCACACTCTAACATGAAAATAGGCTCCACAAACATAACAAAAATCATGAAGGCAATATGAGATTCGATTCCCTTTTGATTGTGTTTAGTCAGGATGGAAGAGATCATGTGCGGCGAAGCATACCATAGATTATAAAATCCATTTTAAAATCAGGACACACCAATGTAGGAAATTTTGCAATAACACCCTTGATTTTTCCAAAATGCTTCTCTACCTTCCTTCGACCATTTGAAGGATTCATTGCCTTTCATCATATCACTGATTTCTTTGGTCATCTCAGTGAAATCTGGCACAAACCTTCTCAAAAATTTCACCTTCCCAAAGAATGAGTGGACTCCAGGCTTACTTGTAGGTAAGGAGAGATTCTTGATAGCTTGAACACGCTCATGATCGATCTTAGTTCCTTCTTTAGAAACAATATGACCTAGGAGTTTCCCTTATGTAACTCTGAACACATAATTTTTTGGTTTCAGAGAGATCTTATGAAGTCTGCACCTCTGCAATATTTTCTCTAAATCTCTTAGGTGATCTTCTCGTTTCTTTGAGAACACTATCAAGTCATCTAGGTATATCACGATGATCTTGTCTTTATAATCTACAAATGCCATATCCATAGCCCTTTGAAAAGTAACACTAACATTGATCAAACCAAAACGCATTGGTTTTATGTTGGTCTTCTCTAGCCACTTCAATTTGATTATATCTAGAAAAATTATTTAGCATGGATAGCATTTCTGATCTAGTTACTGCCTGCAGAATATGGTCCATGACCGGCAGTGGGTAGTTATCCTTCAAGAAATCTTGATTAAGATTGCGGAAATCCACGAAAATCCTAATTTCTCTATTTTTCTTGCGATCCGGTACAATATTAGCTATCCAAGTTGAATGTTGAATAAGAAAAACTATTCATGCAGCTAACATCTTTTAAACCTCATGGAATATTGTGCTTGCTATCTTGGGATTATACTGTCTTTGCTTCTGCTTGAATGGAACTACACCAAGTTTCAAGGGTATGACATGCTCCATTTCCCTAGGTTAAAAAGATTTCAAGTCTTCATATGAGTAAGCCAAGACGTCAGAATATTTGGTAAGGAGGCTTAATTTTTTTTTACGCTCCTCAGGTGAGAAACACTTACCAATGTTGACCAGGTGAGGTTTATGCTCGGTACCAATGTTAACTTGCTCATAGTTAACAGAATTCATAGGTCCTGCCTGCTCTTTCTCTTTAATAAACCTGTCATGTTTATCAAAAAGTTCTTCAAGTGAAACCAATCCTTTTGGAGTTTTATTTCCTTTGAGTTGAATGAATCCATCGCCAGGATCCTCGTTCTCAACTCCTTGAATGGGTGAGGTTGTCGGTTCACGAAATGTAGAATCACTTCCTTCAAAGTAAAACTATTCAAAATTATCCCTCTTTTCTAAGAAGGCAATAATTTGTTGATCATCATTGAATACTTGCCAATTTTCTGCATTGTCAGAAACACTTGGCCTAAAAACCATTTCAATGGTGTATTTGTCTTGATCAAACTCTGAATGAGGGATCATTAATGAAGCTAATACTACTATAGAATATGCTTTGTCATTATTTTTGCGAGGGGTGGATTCTATGGAAAAAGCATCGAAGACTTCTATCGCATCCCACACTTTATTTCTGTAATGTCTCAAATGATCATTCTTTACTTGAAATTGATTTTTAACTTGTTTTACGATCAACTCTGCATCTCCAAAAACTTTCAAAATTTTGACCCCTTTCTCTTATGCAACTTGGAGGCCGAGAATTAATTCCTCGTATTTTTTAGTGTTGTTGGTATTTGAAAATTGGAGTTTGTAAGAAAAAGGAAATATTTTACCATTTGGAGATATAAGCACCACTCCTGCGCCAGAACCTGTTGAGCAACAACTTCCATTGAACTCAAGAGTCCATATCTCATTAGGGTCTTGGTAAGTGACCTCAGGTGCATGAACCTCTGTAGTCATCATATAATTACCCATACTCAAGTTTTGAAACAAGAATTGTGCGCGGGGATCATCAGTTTTCTCTACGGTGAACTTTGCCTGAGTTTATGGCATTAACTTCTTCATTTCTCCACGGATAGGGATCATAACATGAGACCAGTCCATTTGAATCTCACCACCTAGATCTCTGTAAAATTTCCGTTCTCAATAACATACCATATGAAGTAGGAATGTCAACAACTAGAATAGTTACCTTAACTCACTTATGAGGAAATTGGGATAAAACCATCTAAGCGTCTTTAATCTACCCAATCAGAGGAACTTGTCTCGTCTCCATGGAGTAACAACATCCAAATTTTCTCGTACAAGTCAACCCAAGAGCATGCTACTTTCACAGGCATCACATTATCTGAGGCTCCAAAATCTATAATGCAATTACTAAATTTGCATCCGTTGACCAGAAATGACACAAAAAAAGGTTCAATCTTTTCATTCGAAGGTGTAGTGGCTGCCAAAATATTTTGAGTCTTCCCATCTTTGGGAGTTTTCAGAATTCTTTTGGAGAAATGAACAATAGAGTCGCCTTTAATAAACTGGACCAATTTCTTGAGTTGATTGTTATTGGACTTCAAGTACTCAACCTGTGACATGGATTTTTTTTTTATTGATGTGATCAATGATATCAAATTTTGGAAAAATGACCATACTTGATGTCTAAGATAATAGTTGTTTCAAACTTGATGATGACACACTTTTGACCTTTGTGTCAGGCTTGGTTGATATTGATGTGGAAGAAGAAACTTTCTTCATTGCTGATTTATCAATTGATTTCCTTAACATAGGCCCTCCTTTCTTTAAGATAGTTTTGACCTTGGAAACCTCAGTCGCCTTGAACTCTTTAGGAGTCTCATTTGTCTTGGATTCTTTGGAAGATTCTTTAGTTTTAGATTCTTTAGGAACCTCCTTGGAGCTATTTTTATCTTCCACCTTAGTGGTACTCTGATCCTTTTTTTGAGAGCGTGTGAAGACAACAAAGGATTGACTATTCATATTTTCTATAATTTCTTCGTATTCATCTTCTTCTTCTGAAATATACTCAAAGAAATGATTATTACTTTCTCCTTCAGGCTCTTCAACTTCAGGTTCAGATATTCTAGAGTTTGGCTCTTCTTCATCAACCTCGAAAACCTCAACTTCATCATCAATTTCTTTAATGACATTACACTTGGAGTTAGTTGTGAGAGCCGCTTCAATAACAAGCCTTGTCAGAACACTTGCAATTCTGGATTTGTTGGGAACATAGCCTTTTCTTGGGATGTCTTTGTAAGGAGAAAGTTTGTTACTTTGAATAACTTGATTTTTTAAAGCTAGCACATCATTAGCCAACTTAGTGAGTATAGCCTCTGAAGCATTGGGGGTTTCTTGACTCTTTCCCTTGAGGGAAGTTTTATTGAATTTTCCTGCCATGATTAAGTCATCTTCAATTTCTTATGGCCAAGGATTGAGCAAGTTCCAAAGTAGCCACTCTAGCCCTTCTCAGCTGATAGCACACTTTTGGTTGTTGTGCATTAATAAAGAAACATTTTTGTCCGTCAAGGTTTGGATGAATCCTAGCAGGAACTTTGTTTACCATTTTTTTGAATTTAGCCACGAAATTCCTCATGGGTTCTGTTGGCTCTTTCTTCACCTAAGATAGTTGGGCAAGAAGGGCATGTTCATCTTCTGCCATTTTGAATCGGTCTTCAAACTTAGTTTTCATATCATTCCAGTTTGTAATGCATCCATTTGGCAGATGATGAAACCAATATGCTGAACTATCATGCAATATTTCAACAAAGATGTGAATAATAAAATCTTCATATTCCACTAAAAAAATTGCACACGCAGCAAAGAAAGCAGAAATGTGGTCATCTAGTGATGTCTTCCCATCTCCATCGAACTTGGGAAGAATCTTCCTCAATCCTCATGGGAGGTCATGTCGAGCTAGTAAGGCCAATGGGCCTATGGCATTTCTCCATGGTACGTTAACTGTCCATCTTGGGAAAGGTGGTATGTGAAGGCAAAACAACTTGAGCAAGAACAAGTGCTTGAATTGTAGTGATTCCTTCCTTCCTTGCTCTTTCAGGACTTGATGCAAGGCTTACAGATCTACCGAGGAATTGTTCTTCCTTGGGAGGAGATAACTTGAAATCATAATTTCCTTGAAAAAAAAAAATGGGATCATATCGACCTTTATCTTTTTCTCCTCGTGTAAACCTCTTTCCTGCCAGTTTGAAATCTTTACTATGAAGGATCACTGACATGTTCTGATTAGCTCTATAAATTTTCTCTTCACTCTCTTTCTTGATCTCTTTGCACCTGAATAACTCTAGCAACTCTCGTGCAACTTGATATTCTTAGTTATCTAGTACTGATGTGGCAAGATGAAAATGATAGTTACTCGTGTGCTTTTCCCAAATAGCTTGCCTTCAAATCTGATGATATGTCTTCTTGAGTATCTGTAAAAAGAAGATTCGGTTGCAAGATAGGTGGGTTACCTGTAATAGTCATACAAATTATTACCTTGGTGGAAGAGGGCCGCATCGGTGAACAACGATCAACATGTGTCCAGGAGGTCTTCTTTCCACAAGTGTGGGTGCTCTTCTTCTAAGGTCTTCAATGTATATTTCTCTTTCAATGGCTCTATCAACAACCACAAATTGTTGCAATATTTCCCGATTTTCCCAAGCCACTATTTGAAGGTTAGCATCAATGTCTCCTTGAAAATATTCGTCAGGCACAAGGTTTGGTTGAAGAACTTGATCTTGTGTAGAGGGGATAGTCATAAAGATTTGACCAAGCACTGGTTAACGATTCCTAAATCCCAAGTGGAGTCGTTAAAAACTGTTAGCATATGGATTTTCACGTATGTAAATGACATGCAACAGTGTGGGAACGAAGTACCTCCTCAATGAAGGCGAGGCTGCCTTTATTGAAAACCAAAATTGTATTTACATCCATACATTCAAAATTGTATGTGGGGGGTGTTTTGGAACATCAATGGAAAGAAAAGTGAATGAGGGTGATGGAATGAAATGAAGGAAAGGAATGGAATGGAATGAATGGAAAGAACATGCAAGAGTTCGGTAAAATTAGAGCCTAATATTGCATGGAGAAGAACAATCAATAACTAACACAAATAAAGTGGAGTTTGCATCAGCTAAACGAGAATGAGTAAAAGGGAACACATGTGATATAGTAGATAATAAGAGCTTGATCACTATGAACTAGAAAAACATATTAGTAGTGTTGAAAATAAGATCCAAGACAATATTTGCATGCAAGATTCAAACACTAACATCTAATGAACATAAGAACATCAAATGCTATAAGAGACAATGAATGAGACACAAAGTTCATATTTCATTAACTCCAAAATGTCTTCTCAAAAGAACAAAAAGTTTCTTTCTTTGAAGTAAAACTTGCATACAAAAGTATTTTCTTCTCCTCTCTCAAAGTCACTTTTACAAATGAGCCCCTAACTTCCTTTTATAACCCAAAATTTGGTTACAAAGTAGTTAGGGTTTTACATGAACATTAAATAAGGCACTTATGTGACCTTTGAATTTTTCAACCAACTTTATTAAAATCAACTAAAAATAGAAATCACTTAAGTTATCCATAGTTTTCCTAAAAGCAACCTAAATAAAAAAATTCATTTCATAAAATCCCATTTTGTAAAAACATACAATAATAACCAGTGCCTTATCCATTGAAATGGGGTCCACCTATCTCAAATGTATGAGAAATGGACTCTCCCACTTCGTTAGATACCAAGAAAACTATCTCCTTGAACCGTCAGTAAAATTAGGATCTGTCGCTTTCACCAATTGAAAGGATTTAAACCTTCCCAATGTTTCAAACATCTTTTCTTCTTCTGGAGGTTCATTTGGTCGAAGAATAGCCTCACAAAATACCTGTAATTCCAAAATCCTACTTGGCATATCATTTAAATTAACCATCTTTGATTGAGCGTTCTCAAACAAGTTCTTTAATTTGATGCAACGCTCCATTGAGGATGACAAGAAATTATTGGTGGGAGTGTACATGTCCTTAAACAATTGTGAAAATTTCTCTTCCACATGTTCCGATGAACACCTTTGATTATGCTCATTTATGAGGTTGCAAGGGATCTCAGCTATGAATTCTTGAATCAAGGCAAGTGAAGTGAAGGCTTCATTGCATATGCTCTCATAATGGATCATAGAATCCTCGAGAAGCATCTTCCTTGATTTGAGATGCAGACACCAAAGAAAATGTGTCCCTCGATGTTCAAATTCGAGAATTCCTTCAATGGCTAAAACTGAGGATTCCATACTCGTCATCTCCTGTAAACTGGGAAATATCTCATCCAAATTTGATATGTTAGAAACAAAATTTTCCTTGAAAGAAAGAACTGGATCAAGATACACACTGACATCTTCATGGAGCTTAACAATTGTTTTGATCATCTCTTGGCCTAAAACGAGAATCTCTGAAAGCCAAGTTTTAGTGACATGGCCCAATGTGTTTATTTCTTTTGATAAATTGAGAGTTTCTTCATCAGGGGCAGCCACTACATCAGGTACTGGGAAAGTGGATGATATGGGATTTATTAGATGTTGAACATATTCCACCAATTGATTCTTTTCAGCCTTGAGATGAGAGTTCTGAGACTTATATTTCTCAAGTATCTTTAGCATGATATCAATTGAATCTCGAGCCATCACCATGTCACTTTCCAATGTGGACCTCCCAAGTCCAAGTCTAGAAACTTCATAATCAACAGATGTCATGGCATCATGCTCCTTGTCAACTTGTGGGATGGCAAGATCCACAAATCTGTTTCTGTCACTATCCACCATTATTCGAGAAAGCACTTTAGGATTCTTGGGAATGATGTCATTTGAAAGTTTGAAAAGGGCATCAAAATCAATGTCAATTGCCTTGACAACCCTCTTCCTTTTCTTGACCTCACAATCAACCCAGAAAGGAGTATCATTCACTATTTCTACATACAAAATCCTGGAGCTCGAAGCAACATTCTCATTGTTCTCGACATCATGAGATCTACAAGAATCCTTTCCACGACCTCAATTTCAGGAGAAATAACCTCGATATCCACCTCCTTCTCATTTGGGAGATTTTGGGAAATCTCTTCGTGAACTATAGGTTCCAAAGTGTTCGATATTTGGACTACCTGCACCTGAGTGGACGTTTGTGCAAGGCATGGCTAAGGATCATTTGTCACTAGCTTTTGAGAACTATTAACAATGTGAGTAGAAGAATCTCTACTTGAAGTAGAAAATCTTGATACATGCTCTCTTCCTTCACTGGGGCTAGGACCCTTAGGTTTTTCTCCTTGTGACACATTATTCGGCGAAGTGGATTTTGGCAACCACTCCTTTCTTGCTTATTGCGTATGATTGGATGGAACAAAGGTTGATTGAGAAGGGGATTTAGTTGAATGAATACCTCCTCGAGTTGAGAATTTTTGTGATCCTGAAGTATGATCTTGAATTGACTATAACTTGGCAAGTTCTCTTTCGTACCAAGATATGCTTCTTTCAAGGATCGGTTGATTCTTGCTATCAAGAGAAAATTCATCTCTTTTGGTCCAGTCAATTCAAGGCAATGGGGTAAAAGCAATCACATCATATGAAGGATCAATAACATCTTCATCATCATTTACGAATGAATCTGGAGGGCTCTTGATGCGAAAAGACCTTGATTGAGAAAGGGTTAGGTGAGAAAACTCTCATCTTCTCACTTCATGCTCGTCTGAATAGGCAACCCAGAAATCTTCCATGGTAGGGTTATGTTGATACTTTTCTCCAAGAATCTTCTGCATATATCCATTGATATCAAATTGGGCTCTCTTCACATATAGATGAATTGTGATGAGGGAAAACTCTTTTTCCATGAGTTGTGCACTGAAGAGATTTGGACATTGGTATTCCCCGATTTGGATTGGGAAATGAATTCCTGAGCGATGCTTGTCACTAAGAAGACAATGAACTTGGAATAGTTGTCGCACAAGCTCCATCAATGCCCATTTGTCACTGACGTACTTAGGAAGTTTCCATGGAGTACCCACAAAGCCACTTACGCGAATGTAGGAAAAGGATGAGAATTGAATAAACCAGGTTCCCCATTGGGAAATGACATCCATGGCTTCTTTAGAAAATCTTTCCTCTGTATTCTGATTTAGGTTCCGAATCACGCGGAAGGTAAATGCATCGTTGACCCTTCTAAAATGGTGAGAGATATTTTTAAAACTTAGTTGCGGGTAATAATGGAAGACACTATTTGATGGACCCATGACTCCTCTTGTTTCAAGTACAGAAAATAGCTTTCTTCTTGCCACTGCATAAAGTCAAATATGATGTCATGTAGAAACATCCAGTCATCTTTACTTCAACCAACTATTTGTGAAGGGCATCGCTAATGATGGTGGCCCAATCCACAAACTCTCTCTTGGCAAGGAGAATACAGATAAACTAATACATCCTTTGGTGGAAAATCCTAGCAGAGGGTAAACCAAAAACTTGACTTAGAGAGTAATCATGTCCCCGATTTCTTCCACGAACTCAATGTGGTACAGTTCTTTAGGAAGCCGGTCAATTCGAGGCCTCTTGGTCACTAACCAGTTGTTATTAACCATCTTGCTCCACCTGAGGGGTTCTTCATCCCAAAATTCTTGTGCTGACTGTCGAGTGATATCCACATTCTCAGGGAAGTCAGGTATGTTGAGAAATTCCTCAATGTGCTCTGGTGTGATTAAGAGGAAAGGCTCATGATTATCTTTAAAAATTCCTCATCTCTCAGGATCATAATGCTCCACGCAAGTGATAACCAGCTCTGGACACTGCACCGAGATAGGAAATGTTACTGCTTGGGGTAGACCACTATGGTAAAGCCTATCCGAGAATATGGTTTTGCCTTCAGTTTTCACCCGATCACAGAATTGTTGCACATTGATGTGACCCAGATTCATATCAGTGATATTGTCATATGCCGACTTAATGGAACTAGGAGGGATGATTCCTTGGAATTCATACTTGAGTGTGGATTTGTTTGATTTCTCCACTGGCTTCCTCGATCTTCTTGCAGATTTATTAGATTTTTCAGCCATTATGAATTTTACAGAAAAATGACTCAGGCACGTAAAACAATGCAAGCGGGGTTGGGTCTCAGTCTCTGAAACCCCTGTCAATGCAATAATAATATGACTTGTTTAATTATTATTATTATTATTATTTTAAAAATAATAATAATAACAACCAGTCCCAATTACAATTTTTTAATACATCATCCCGAGACTAGGCTCGAATTTCAACTCTGACGACAACGATTTATTTATTTATTTTAAATAAATAAAATTGCCTAATTTTAATATCCCAATTTTTATTTAATTTTCTGGAGAAAATTCTCCTTGGTATGCATGAAAATCCCCTGATTTTATTGACTGCGCAATTTGAGATTTACTTCTTCGATGCGATCTTTTGATCGATGTGTGACTATACTTGCTGAATCTTCTTGTAAATGCGTTGATACACTTGGAGAAATCATAGTTTCTTGTGTTGGAAATAGAAATGATTTACCTTTCTTTGCTTAGCTTTTCCTGGAAAAAGAAAATATGTTCTTTGACAACTGTGTAAAAATGTGTTCTTGATGCAAAGTTTATTATTTGCTTTATTTCCTAGACAAATCCAGCTATCCTTGGCACATGGTATCTCGTATGCATGCATTTAAAATTATTTTCTCCTCCCTGTTGCGTGGTGAAAGACCTAAATGGACGCCTGGACAGTGACTGTAGTTTTGGTGTTTCTCTTTTATTTAACTTTCTACACCAAAATCCCATCTGTGGACTACTTTATTCTGATTTCCAGGCGTTGAAAACTGTCTTCTTTTTTGCATTTGTGGCATGATTTCTTGTCCTTGTCTAAAACTGTTATTTTCTTTGGACTCTGATTACGTGGAGATGAAACCAAAACAAATAAATTTCCTTGACCTGCGTGGACTGACTGGTATTTTTAGTTGCTTTCACCTTGTGTGGAGACCTGCTCCCTGGTGTGTGCATGAAGAACTTTGGTGGAGATTTTGAATTTTCCTTTTTCTCACTTGCTGCACAAAAATTGCTTTCGAAAATGCTTTTGTTGTCCCATGTGGTTAGAATTGTTTGTTGTTTGGACTGTGTGAAGACTCTCTTCCTGCTCCTGTGTGGTCTTTTAGACTGTTCTCCCTCTATTCTTTTGGTTGTGTTGAAACATGTTTTCTTCTCCTTGCTGTGTGGTGATTCTCCTTCTAGCTTTGGCCTCCCCAATAAAAAAAAAACATATGTTTTGGACTGTTCTATTTTGAAAAATGCGTGGAAACTTGTTCCTTCTGCTGCCTATGTGTGGTGAAAGACCTGGAGAATGTGTGGAGCAGCTTGGAGACTGAGTTCTTGTTCTTAACTGCTGCTATGTTTTTATTTCATGCATGTGTGGGATCTTTAAACTGCTCCTTCTTTATTCCTTCAACGTGAGCTTCCTCTATTCTTTTAAAACCTGTGATGAATACACCTAGAGGAAATAATAAGGAGTTTGGAAAAACTAAAAATCCTCCAAGCTTCTTATTTACTTCACACGAATTTTTCCAAGGAGTTTGATGGATGAGGATTTAGGAAGCTTCCTCACAACTGTTTCTTATTCGTCCTGTTAAAACAACTTCCCTCTTTCCCGGGTAGTGGCATTAATTGCCAAGGGGAAATCAATTGCCAATTGCCAGTGGAAATGGCAAGGTGGGCTGACAATCCCCATTTTATTTCCCCATGTGGGAAATCGGGAGATTTTTTTCCCGTTTGCCAATTCATTGAATTTGGAAATCGGGGGAAGAAATCCCACAAGCGGGGAATTAAAACAAATTTTCCAGGAAAGGGGAAATCCGGGTCCAGGAAGCCAATTTGGCATCCCCGACAATGGGAAGTGGAAGCTTATTTTTCCCCTGGAAATTAAAATAAATCTTTTCTAATGAATTTTAATTAATATTTATTTAATTAAAAACCCCATAGTTATTAAAAATTAATTTTATGAAAGAAAGAGTAATTTAATTAAATATTAATTAATTTATATTAATGCAGTTTATAGACCTGGCAGGAGGAGTTCTCACCTGAAATGGATGAAACGAAGACTGAAATGATCACAAAAATGAGATGATCGCGATGAGAGTGATAGATCACGTAAAGTAACACTTTTGAAAAATTTCAAAATTTCCATTTTTATCAATTTTACGAAGTCAAAATTGGCTGATAATAGGGTGATGCAGAGCTATCAAGCAATAAATGCCAAAATAAGAAAGAAACCAATAAACTCACCTCCCCTTATGTTTTGCCTTGAGGATCTTGATTCCTTAGCCTTAGAATGGCTCAAACATGCACAAACTTATCTTATTAGCCTTAAGTAGCTTCTATAACGAATGTACCATGTTTAGTCATGCAAAACTAGGCTATCATCACCTTCACAATGATCTAAAAACAAGGAAGACCACACATGTTTACATCATACCAAACTGTCGTTTCTTCTCATACACCATGCAAGCCTAAAGGTTCAAAACAAGAAAATTTGATCATATAGTCTTAACTGGGGTTAAAATGTCATTGTCTCTTATCCAATACCCCTGTTTAATGCCAAACACATCATCAAAATGGTCATTAACAATGTAAATTATGATCTTCCCAATTTTTCACAAAATTATCCTTCCTAGCCTTTTCAAGTAACTTACTACAAAATAAGTAAAATTAATCCTTAAGGCCTTAACTAGCTCTCTTCGATCATGTGCTCTGTTTCATAAGCTCATGCCAATGCAATACCAACAACTAATGTGAAGCAACATGATCAAAATTTCGAATCTTTCTCAACTTCACCAAAACTAATTTCTTGTGTTCTTAAGGGTAAAGCTCCTACTGAGTTCATGTTTGGAAACATCCACAAATAACTAAGACAAACTAAAAAAGTTTACAAGTACCCTTTTGGATTCTTAATGTGTGTGCCAAATTTCTTGACCCAAAACCCAAGACAACACCCTTTTTCACTATCATCTTCTTCTTAACAAGCCCACATTTCTAGTAGCCTTGTTTTGATGCCTTTTCTAGCATAACTTTTGCAAACATGAATTTCAAAGCAAGAAAAGATGGTTTATAAATACCCATTTGGCCCTTAGTTCATTTTCTAAAGTTTCACTATATCTCTCTTAAGAAAATATCCTTCAAAATTCAATGTCCAGCTTCCAAAATTAGGTCTAGGAGCTCTCATTCATATCTGCAAACCTACTATCATGAACGGTGGTCTTTAGGGGCACAATCAACACTTGAGAATAAGAAATCATGAAAGATGAGGTGTCATTTATCATGTGTACCAATTTTGACTCCTTGAAGTTGAGTTATGACCCTCCAAAACACAATTTAACACCGAACCCTAAGAGGGTTTCTTAAAAATCTGGTAGGAAGAAAAAAACTTATAAAAACAAATACACTTAGTTTAAAGCTCTAATATTTCACATGGAGTTCTGTACACCCCTCACTCACACTCCAATCTTAATAGTACAATGAAACTAATCACCAAAGCACGTAAATGGAGCTTTTCATACTTGTACAACCTGGCAAAAACAGGGGTATCTTAGTCCTCAAGCACCATCATGTCAAAAAAATAGAGTATAATCTTACAAAAGAAGGTCTGGAATTAATTCAACAAAGGTGTCATACTCACCAAAAAATGATCCAAACCTAGATATCATAATGATTTAACTAAAACTCTATAGATTCATACCAAACAATTAAGTTTTCAATGTTTTCCTTCTCTACAACCACAATTTTACAATCTAAGTCTTTTTACCCTGTAATGAGGCGTAACATGGAGGTTTTCCAGCATCAAATACAAGATTTTCATATATAAATCACCTTACAAAAATCACTATTGATAATATAATCAATAACAAGGAAGGAAGTAACTTCTCAAGATAAAATAATCAACAAACACTCTGAAAATAGAGTTTAAATCTCTTCATGATGTATCCTAGAATTTACAGTGAATAACCCAGGCACACTAACACATCACTCAACCAAGGCTAAGCACTCACCCAAAGCACGCAAAGGTACCAAGTTCCTCTTTAGAGTTGCTTGTACAAAATGTTAGCATGATGGTGCATATATATATATCCAGATTCATTAACAATAATAAACAACACCCAATGCATAAACCAGATCTAGCTCTTAGAACATATTTAGGATGAACTAAACAATGACTATAAAAAGATTTACCATGTAAGAACTAGATCCAGTCATGTTCAACACCATAATCCAACTAATATGAACCATTGTATTAAGTACTGTAAAACACAAAAGCTTCTTACATTACATAATTATCCTCATGAGTCATGTGCGCGGAAAAACCAACAACATTACTCTACCGTAGTTCTCCCCCACTAACTCATGTAAATTAATACATATATATAGGGTGGGGACTTTCCCTTCACCGCCCATGCACTTCTCAAAACAGGTCACATTTTAATAATAGCCATACGCCTTTACAATAAGATGCACACATGCAAGTGCTCTAACAATAGACTTCCTATAGTTAACTCTAAGTAGAAATCCTATTATTAGCCTAAACTATGCATGGCACTCAATTATCGCTTGTTCCCAAAATACCATTGTGTGGACCACAAGTCTTCATGTCTTTGTGTGCTCCGCACACTATCTCCAAAAGTAGTCCTTATCCACAAACGCTTAAGTCCTGAATTCAAAGTGTTATGGCACACACTCATTTTGCTATTCTTCCGTGCCTCAAATGTGCCTTGCTCCAGCACGCACATCCTTTATGTGCCTTCACCTTAGAATAATATATTATATGCTCAACATTACCCCACACTAAAGTTCATTTCCACCCCGGAAATGGGAATTCCTTCTTACGCCACCAATAATAAAGAATAAAGAATAGAAGAATGAATGAAACACTGTACAAAAGAATGAAGTTTACTCTACAACACCCTCTTCCACAGGTAGGACTAACTCTGGATATTAATTTTTGAGTTCAACCTCCAAGGTCTACCGGTCACTTAACACGTGTCTTGTCTTTTCTGAAATGTCTATCATTATGGCGTCTATTTCATCCTAAATGATCTTTTCCTTCTCATTTTGTAGTACTTGGACAATATGCGTCATACTTGAGACCATTGCCTCCATGGAGTCCATTTTCTGCGCTATAATTTTCTCAAGTTCATCAATCCTATCTCTGTGTGGATCTTGGGTTGTTATAAGGTCCTCGAGTTTTTGTTTTACAAGGACTAACCTCTCTACGTGCCCCCAAGTGTTTCATCCTTCATTACCTTCAGCACTTCATTATCCTCTGCTATAGTCTTGATTCTTATAATGGCGTCTAGCACTACACACATGTTCAAAGCTTGATTTGCTTTCTTTAGCTCATCTTCCAATGTTTGGAGCAAGGCCTCAAAACTTGAAATTTTCCAAACAATGGCAGCCCTTGTTCTTGCTATTTATTCTACAGGATCTTTTGGTGTGGCCATAGCAACGAGTGCTTCATTTAAAACCAGACCCACCAGAGTGCACAAATAATGCATTACAGAAGGAAACTTCGGAGGAACTTTAGGCTCCAAATGAGGCCTTACCTTAAGAATATGATCACTGATTTCCTTTTCCATGCTAACAAAGGCCTCATTCTTTGCCTCTGCTCATTCCTTCTCTACTTGTAAGCGTTTTATTTCTGTAGTCATATCCTTGTTATCTTCAAGTAGCGCTCGAATGGTGGCAGCCTTATCAATGTTCCTTTGTGTCACTTAAACAGATACCTTGACCAAGGCATTTCTTACTTGCTCATCTGACATTACCGGTGGCTTGATAGTCATGTGCCTAAACTGTTGTTGCTTCTTTACCCAGTACAAGACACATGACTCCTCACACACATCAAAATTTGGTTCATCCATGTGTGTCTACATAGACCAGGACAACTATTTACTAGTCCGCGTATTGGCCTTTTCTGGGTCCATTAACTCCCAGCCATATAAATCTTTGGGCCCTATCATGCTTTGGAACCTGGCTTGAATGATCTTGTTGGTGTCCTCTATGTACCCCATAGCTGGAGTCGCATAGTCCTCACCTTCTTTTCATGTCCTTGCCTTCTTGCCCTTAGTAACTTGGGTGCTAGAATCTGTAGTGGGTCCTTTACTTTCATATGTAGAGTGAGGCATGCCAGATGACTTGCCCATTTCCTCTTGTCTCCTTGACCCCCTCTTCATCATCTTTCATTTCCTCATCACGGGGCTCCTCTGCATTTTTGGGTTGCACCGAGGTTCCTGGCACGCTTTCACCAGACTCATCCTCTCCGAGCTTTAACTTTCTCCTCTTATTCTCAAGAATTTCTTTCTAAGGGGAGATCTGAGGTGATCTGCGTGGAGGTTGTGATGGCCCCGCACTCTAATTCCTTGTCCTTCTGAACACCCTTTTAAATTGGTGTTCCTCAATTATTGGGTTTGCATCTAAGGTTGGCGCTTTTGTTTCTAAGTCCTCCTCCTCTTGTTATTGCTTAGGAGGAGTAACCTCACACTTACTTTCCTTCGTGTCTGAGGGCTGCCTCCATCCCCTGCACACCAAACCACCGTTATTATCTTGTTCATCATCATCTTCTTCTAATGGTGAAGTGGGCTTTTCAGCCGCCAGGCTCCCAAGTGTATGTTTCCCCTTTGGTGGGCTTGGTAGCATACAATCATTTTTGACATACTTACCATTTTCCAGCCTAGGCTTAAGTTGGATATAGATTAGTGTGGCCCCACTGTCACCAATGGCCAAACTGATAGGCCTCATGGTTATATCATCTGATATGAACCTTTCAATGTAAAAATAATTACATGGGTATGTGTAAGTCTTCCTCAAGGTATGGTAGTCACAGTCTACCTTGTTCGCATTGTAGACTAACCTATGAACTATCACCTAGAAGAACCGTGATGTAAAGGCATAAGGGAGTTTATACTAAGGACTCCATACCCCATCCTTCATTACAAAATGTGCAATACAAAAGTATTGGTTTACAACAAATTGTATCGTCTTTCCAACTACTGATGGCAACTCCTTAGGAATTATCCACTCCTCTTTAAAAGCCATAGTAAGTTTGTCATATCACAGCTCTGCCCTTTGCTTGAACGGGCCACTCATAGATCCCTCACATAAATACTTCTCAAACCTCTCCACTAGAGACTTATTCTCTGTAGGATACTCCAAAATCTTGTTCTTTGGCCCATCGGGCACTCCAATTTCAAATAAAACAACAGATGGCAAAATGGCGCCAAAACTTATCTTCTCACCTTTGCACACTTATTCAATGATGGTATTTGCTATGTACCCTACCAAATTGTAAACTTCCCCCTATGATATCTTCTTAGAAATATGTAGCCACATGGTATTCACTTGTGACCATCTCTCCTGATCGTTTAACTTGGTAAGTAAGTGCGCGACTGCCTGTACAACAGGACACTTCCTTAACTTGTAAATGTTCATTCCGCGTAGACCCTTTAAGTAACCTAGCTCCTTGCAGGTGGCCAAAATAACATCTTTGTTAGATAATTCACCGGTAATCTTGGTCCCTGTTCCCTTTAAACCTACCAGGCTTATAATTAAGGGCGCGGTGATCCTCATCTGCCGCCCAACAAAATAAAAGAATTCCTCATGGACTCTGCTCATAAGTCATTGGTATAACTTCTCTAGTTTTCCAAATTAAGGGATTTCAAAGAGATGCAGGACCCCTACCTTCTTCAACAATTTCTCTCCAACATCATCATAAACAAGCATGTCATCGACTGTGCGCTTGTTTGTCTTTCTGCTTAAAAGTGCATCCAACTCTTCCTGGTTGTCAGTCGTGCGATGATTAGAGTCATTTACCTTGCTCTTGCGAACGTGAGAATCCCAGTCACATCCCACGACTACGTTCTCTGGGTACTACATTTATGAAAACCTACTTTCAGGGGCATCCTCGATCTCCACCTCAATTTCTACCTTCTTCTTCCCCTTTGTTCCTACTCCAAGTGCTTTCCTTGGTGTCATGGAAAAATAAGGTTGAATCTTTGTACCTTTGTCAATCAAACTCATGTGCCCTAGCTCGAAACCACATGCCCTAGCTTCTTCTCAAACCTTGACACCCTATTTCTTCTCTTTGTATGATTCTGCTTTGCTTAAACCCTTCTCCAATGGGGACGCAAGCCAAGTTCATGCACAAATCCACTCTCATCGCCTGGTTTAAAAGCTCTTTACACCTCGACGCGTCTCACACAGCTCGGTCATAAACAACTTGCTCGAAAAATCATAATCGCAAAGGTAAAAATGAACCCACATCACGTCCTTATATAGATTTAGAAAAAGTAATCACATTTATTTCTCCTCCACCTACCACCAATTCTCTCGTTAATTGAACATTTTACCACATTTCTGCGTGATATACCTGTTTTCCCTAGTCATAACCTTCCAGTGAACCTTTCTACCTTTTGGCCATAGACCTCCTTTTATAGGCTTCCATGCATCGAAGTACCTCGCCACTGTGCCTTCCCTTAATTAGATTCCACGGCCGCAACTTACCTCGCGTTACACTATCCATTATTTTTTCCCATTATGGTCTTCTTTTAGATGAAATTTTCTTTCTAATAACACCTTTCCATACCATTTGCACTTTGTGTCAAGAGAAATCACCTGCACCAATTTTTTCCTTATGCATACCCATCTTTTAATGACAACCACCCCAGACTAAGGGTATGTGCACTCCTTTATACATAAAACCACTTCAGATTATAATCAACTTTTGGTGCGCAAGCGCACTTATTACACAAAACACTGAACTAAAATGATAAAGCATAGCGATGAGGAGAGAAAAACATTAAATGAAATACAGTAAGGGAAATCTAATCTAAATGGTAATATCGCCTTATTACAAACACCAAGAAGGCTTATTTATAGTAGGGCTTCAGCCTACTCCCATTGAAGTAACCGAGTAACCGTGTTCCATCAAGCGCCTCTAACTGGAAAGTGTCTGACTCAAGTATATGAGTGATAACATATGGTCCCAACCAATACACCTTAAGCTTTCCTGGGTGGCACAAAAACTTTGAATCTTAAAGAAGTACCATCTGCCCAACTTCAAGCTTCTTGTCCTTGATGTGCCTGTTGTGTCATGCCTTCTCTCTGGATTTTTCTCGCTTCTGACTCCAACGTGTTATGGTGTGCCTTTCATCATGTTGTATCAACTTGTCAATTCTTTCTTCCAATGCTTGCTCATAAGCTAGACCTCCCACGCACGCGATACACAAAGAAGGTAACATGAATTCCATGGGAAGAACTGCTTCTGCGCCATACACCAACTGAAATTGTGTTGCCTTATTCAACCACTTATAGGTTGTTCTATATGCCAAAAGTATAGTGAAAACTTTATCATCCTAGTCTGTCCTTCCAACAACACAAATCTTTGTCAAAGTCTAGCTCAATATCTTGTTGAAAGCCTTAGCAGTCCCATTTTTTTAGGGTGATACGGTGTTTTCTTGTGGTGTGCGACCATAAATTCATCCAATAGTATCCTCATTGTCACATTCATGAAGTGATTTCCCCTATCACTTGTCAAATTCAAAGGGCATCCATACTTGGTAAGAATATTTTCCCACAATAACCTCGTTGTTGTAGTTGTCGTGCAATCCTTTGTAGGTGTTGTTTCCGCCCACCTTGTCAAATAATCCATACAAGTGATGATGTAGCACAATCCAGTTCTACGCATGACTGGGTAAATAAGACCCACAAAGTCTATTGCCCATTTTTCAAAAGGCTCTGCACTACTAATAGGCCTCAAAGGCATTTCCTCTCGCTTCCCAGGTTTCCCAAGGTGTTGTTACACCCTTAACCTATGGCTTGTATTAGGATATGAGTAGCTGACTTGTGGCTTACCATATCATTTTATTATATCATTTATACTTTCTCATGCTTAATAGGTCAGCCTTGGTGATGGTCATAGCATATGAATAGTAAATATAGGGGATTATAGGTAGTAGTTCATTATCATTTGAGCATTTGAGTCTTATTATATGGTTTGGAGGTTGCCCCGTCGAAGTGGCAAAGCTATTCTAATTACATATTGAGATCATTATTCTAAAATATTGTGTTATTTTGTGTTCTATTGTTGCTCATAATCTGAATTATACAAGTAATTTCATTACAAGTGGTATCAGAGCCGCGATTTGGGCCAAAATTAGGGCAAAAACCCTAATTTGTTGTTTCCACCATATATTGTGTACTAGAGAGAATTGGTGGGAGATATTTTTACCAGTGTTGTGAAACAATTCAAGTAAGGTTACCTGAAAATTTCAGACTTTTTTGATTTATTTTGCAAAATTTATTACAAATTTAGGGTTTTTCATAAAATTGCTCCCCAAGGTGGGAATTATGGAATGTTTTCAATTTCTTTACATTTTCGGAAAGATCTCAAAAAAATAGTATTAGTATCTTCTCTATGTTTTTTCGTGTTTGGCTGAATTTGTATCAAAACCCTAAACCCTAAGGTTTGACATCATGGCGAGGCCTTCCACAAGAGCAAAAAAGAATTCAGTTACTCCAGGTAAAACCCCAGATAAAGATGCAGTAGTGATTGAAGAGATGGAGTCAGAAGGGGTAAATACAGATTCCTTAGCACTAGGGATTACCTCAATTGATCATAAGGTGAGCCAACTTGAGTATGAGCTGCGAAATGTACAATCTAAGATGGCCTCTAAAGGAGACATAGAACAAATCAATCAACGGTTGGATGATATCATGTAACAAATCAAACCAAGGAGGATCTTCAATTCAAAATCATGGATAAAATAACCATGTTGGATAACTTTTCCAGCCCAATCAGAATCCAACTTATTCGCAACCACGGAACATGATGCTGAAAGTGGATATGCATAAATTTGATGGTAAGGATCCCCTAAATTGGATGAATCGAATGGAGAACTTCTTTGAGTTACATCAAACGCCATCAGGACAAAAAGTGACATTGACATCCCTGTATCTTGAACCAAACCAATTTGTTTGGTATCGATGGTTATGTCCTCAGAGGCAGAAGAATGGTCTTGGTGTCACTTGGACAGTTTTTACTGAGGAGTTGCAATTGCACCATAGTTCCAGTGTTTCATAGAACTACTTTAGTCAATTAGCAAATTTACGGAAAATACGATCAGTAAAATATTATTTGCATCAATTCCAGAACCTATCCTCAAGGGTGGAGAAAATTTCAGAAGAGAATCTGAATGACCTGTTTCTTGGGGGTCTTAAGGACCACATCGAGCATGAGGTACACATGTTTAATCCACTCAAAATTTCTGATTCTATTATCATGGCATGTCGAGCAGAGGAAAAAGTTCTTTATAGTGAGAAGTCACCTTTCATTAACACCAAAGACTGTAGTATCTCTTCCCCTTCATTTGCTAGGCCAATTAGACTGACTCCTCAACAAATGGAAGAAAAGAGAGCAAAAGGATTATGTTTTAATTGTGATAGAAAATATGGTCCGGGACACAAATGTGTTGAGAATAAATTGTTCTATATTGATGGAGGTAATGAGGATGTTGAGGAAGCTGAAATTATAGGAGAGGCTGAGGAACCAGTAGAAGATGAAGTAGAGGATCACCAACCTACAATTTCTTACCATGCATTTTTAGGTATTAGTACTCCTCAAACACTCAAGGTTATTGGTTATCTCAAAAAATAGAAGGTGATGGTGTTGATTGACTCGGGGAGTACTCATAACTTCATAAATAGTAAGTTAGTTACCCGCCTCAATTGTTTTATTTACCTAGCTCCAGAAATGCAAGTTATGATTGCGGATGGTGGGACAATCAAGTGCACAGGAAAGTGCTATAGTATCAAGCTTTCCATGGTAGACTACATGTTAGACTCACCTATGTTTGTTATTTCTATGGGAGGGGCAAATATTGTTTTGGGTGTCCAATGGCTCACAACCTTAAGTACTATAGGAATAATTTCAAAGAATTGTTCATGCAATTTCATTCAGATAGAAGGACAATACAATTGAATGGGATGGTAGCTAAGTCTCCACAAATTATTATCTCTCATCAGATGCAGAAGGTTCTCAGAAAAGGAGTAGATGGATTTATAGCAAATTTATTTTCCATAGAAGTACAAAATTCAGAGTCTTCAATGCCACCCAATCTTCAGAAGATTGTTGATGCTCACTCATCTATTTTTGATGCAATTCCAAAGGGACTACCACCAGTTAGGGATCATGATCATGCCATTTATTTGATTACAGGGAGCCAAACACCTAACATCAGACCATACAGATACCCATATTCCCAGAAAAATGAGATCGAGAAAATGGTTGAGGAAATGTTGAAGGCAGGTATCATCAGACATAGCCAGAGTGCATATTCTTCACCAGTGGTCATGGTACATAAGAAGGATGAAACATGGAGGATGTGTCTAGATTATTGAGAACTCAACAAGTACACCATCAAAGATAAGTTTCCTATTCCAATAACTAATGAATTACATGGTGTTATTTATTTCACAAAATTAGATCTTCGTTTAGGGTACCATCAAATTAGAATAAAAGAGGAAGATGTTCATAAAATGGCTTTCAAGACTCATGAGGGCCATTATGAGTTTTTGGTAAAGCCTTTTGGTCTCACAAATGTGCCCTCAACCTTTCAAAGCTTGATGAACACTGTTTTTAGGCCATTTTAGAGGAAAGTTGTATTAGTTTTCTTTGATGACATATTGATTTACAGTAAGACATGGGAATAACACTTACAACATGTAAACAAAGTGTTGGAAGTTTTGGAGAAACATACTTTGTATACAAAGCCATCCAAATGTTCTTTTCATGTACAAGAGGTAGAGTACTTGAGTCACATTGTATCCCATGAAGGCGTCAAAGTTGATCCTCAGAAGATCAAAGCTATGGTGGAATGGCCAAGGCCCAAAACTCTCAAAAATCTTCGTGGGTTCCAAGGACTAACACAATACTATAGACAATTTGTGTGGGGATATGGTAGAATAGCAACACCACTCACTACATTGCTAAAGAAGGATGCCTTCCATTGGATAGACGTAGCCACTAAATCCTTTGAGCAACTGAAGGAAGCCATGTGCAGCACCCCAGTTTTGGCTACTCCTAGCTTCTCAAAAACCTTCATTGTTGAATGTGACGCTTTAGGATCAAGATTGGGAGTAGTTCTAATGCAGGAAGGAAGACCAACTGCATTTGAGAGTCGCCAATTCAAAGGAAAAGATCTGCTCAAACATGTTTATGAGAAAGAAATGATGGCTATTCTTCATGCGGTCAAGCAATGGAGGCCCTATCTCATGGGTAGACACTTAAAGGTAAAAACTGATCATGATAGTCTCAAATACTTTTTGGAGCAATGGTTATCATCTGAGGAACAACAAAAGTGGGTAACAAAAATGTTGGGTTATGATTTTGAAATCATATACAAAAAGGGTAAAGAAAATGTAGTAGTTGATGCATTGTCCAGAAGGGATACATCTGCAGATGCCTTACTATGTGGAATGTCTATGTTGACAGCCGATTGGGTGGATGATGCAAGATTGGAATGGGATCAAGAAATGGATACACAATATCTAATACATAATATCAACCAAGGATATATGACATCTAACAAATTTGAGTGGAAAGGTAATGCCATATGGTATAAGAATAGGTTATACTTGAGTAAAGATTTTGAGTTGAAGCATAAGATTCTTGCAAAGCTACATGCCTCACCTATTGGAGGACACTTTGGGTTTTTGAAGACATATCATAAAATAAAAGGAGAATTCTTTTGGGAAGGACTCAAGGGGGATGTATAAAAGTTTGTATAAGAGTGTTTAGTGTGCCAACAAAACAAAGGGGAAACAATTAAGACATCAGGTCTGTTGCAACCCTTACCAATTCCTAGTCAGAGATGGGAGGAGGTCTCCATGGATTTCATCACTGGATTGCCTTGTTCAGAGGGTAAGAATGTTATTTTTGTGATTGTGGATAGGCTCACAAAATATGCCCATTTTTGTGCCCTATCACATCCATTTGCACCTAGTACAATCGCAGTTATTTTTTGGATACAATTCAAAGGCTACATGGAACCCCAAAGATAATTGTAAGTGATCGTGATCCTATTTTCACAAGTAATTTTTGGACAGAATTATTTTCATGTTTGGGTACTCAGCTAACTCACAGTTCATCTTATCATCCTCAAACTGATGGGCAAATGAAAGTGGTCAACAAATGCTTAGAGGGGTATCTACGTTGTTTTGTATCAGATAAGCAGGAAAGGTGGATTAAATGGCTACCACTTGCAGAATGGTGGTATGACACATCTTTTCATACCTCTTCTCAAATGACCCCATTTTTAGCATTATATGGTTACCATCCACCTTCTATCACTTCCTCTTTGAGGGTGTAAACTAAGGTCAGAGATGTTGAGGAACACATTCAACATCAACAACAGGTTTTGGCTAGTTTGAAGGAGAATTTAGCATTAACACAAAACATGATGAAACAACAAGCGGATCAACACCGTAGTGAAAGACATTTTGAAATTGGTGACTGGGTTTTTGTACATCTCTAGCCTTACAAATTGATGTCCCTAAAGCAACAGAAAAAGGACAACAAACTTGCTCCTAAATATTATGGCTCTTATCAGGTTCTACAGAAAATTGGCAGTGTTGCTTATAAACTAGAGTTGCCTCCATCTTCACACATACACCCAGTATTCCATGTTTCATGCCTGAAGAAGGTTATTGGACATAAATTTGAAGCCCAAACAGAGTTACCAGAACTTGATGAGGAAGGAAGAATCATTTTGGAGCCAGAAAAGATTTTACAAACAAGTACTAAGAGGCTAAGAACCAGAGACATTAATGAATATCAGATCAAGTGGAAGAATATGAGCATAGAAGATGCAACCTGGGAGGATGAAGGTTTTTTGCAGCAGCATCCATGATTTTTCAACATTGAGGACAATGTTGGTTTGAAGGGGAAGGACATGCTATGCCCTTAACCTATTGCTTGTATTAGGATATGAGTAGCCAACTTGTGGCTTACCATATCAATTTATTATACCATTTATACTTTCTCATGCTTAATAGGTCGGCCTTGGTGATGGCCATAGCATATGAATAGTATATATAGGGGATTGTAGGTAGTAGTTCATTATCATTTGAGCATTTGAGTCTTATTATATGGTTTGGAGGTTACCCCCTCGAACTGGCGAAGCTATTCTAATTACATATTGAGATCATTATTCTGAAATATTGTGTTATTTGGTGTTCTATTGTTGCTCATTATCTAAATTATATAGTAATTTCATTACAGGTGCTGGCAGTGATCACATGCCTTACAATACTCCTTGCAATCCTTGTATAAGGTTTCCCACCATAAACCAATGAGTAGAATCTTGCGCGCGGTGGTGTCACCTGCATAGTTTCCTCCTGCAATATTGCCATGAGCTTCCTCCATGATTGTCGTGTTCTCATGCTCCAGTACGCACCAACACAATACTTCATCTTGACCTAGTTTATATAAGTCACCATTGATCAACATAAAAAGGTGCGGCGCAAATTTTAAGTTATTTCTTCTCCAAGGTTTTCATCCCTTCTGGCGCCATACCTGTGCATAAAAAGACAACAATGTCCTCTAATTCCAAGGGTGAATGGTTTAACCTATATAATTGTGCATATGGTATTGTGTCTTCAATACTTTGCGCGTCCTCTCTTGATTGAATCCTTGATAAGTGGTCTGGGCCATAATTACTTTGACCTGGCTTTACCACAACTGTAAAGTCAAACTCTTGGAATAATAGAACCCATCGACATATGTGCCCCTATAAAACAGGCTTATTTACCAAATATTTCAATGTTATGTGATCTGTATAGAACACAAAAGGTGTTGCTAACAAGTATTGTCTAAACTTATGCAACGCATAGATCATTGACAAAGCTTCGCGCTCTATAGTTGTATAATTATGTTCTGCAGGAGTCAACTTTCTACTAGCAAAATAGATAGGATGATCTACAATACCTTCTATAGGTTGAGCTAGAACTGCACCAATGGCCATACCAGAGGCGTCCACATGTACATGAAAGGGTAGATTCCATAAAGGGAAATGTAAAATAGGCGCTGTAGTAAGCCTCTCCTTTAGCGCTTTGAATGTGCACTATTGTGATTCTCCCCAATAGAACTTCCCTTTAACTTTTAATAATTCCTCAAAGGGCGTAACAATCTTAGCATATCCTTTGATAAATTTCCGGAAATACCCTGTGTGGCCTAAGAATCCGCACACCTCACTCTGACTTATGGGTTCCTCCAAGCCTAAAATGAATGCAACCTTAGCCAGATCTACTAACAAACCCTCCTTGCAGATGATATGCCCTAACAGAGTCCCAAAAGGTGTAGTAAATACACACTTCTTGATATTTAAAGAGATGTTTAACTGTTTGCACCTCTCAAACATTAACCACAAATTGTCACAATGATCCTTGATAAGCCCATGCACGGTCTAATCATCCAAGTAAACTTGCAAGAATTTGTGAATAAAATCCTGGAATGCTTGAACCACAGCGTACGAAAATACTGTAGGCACATTCTTCAATCCAAAGGGCATCACTGTGTATGCAAAATTTCCCCATTCAGTGGTGAAAGTTGTCTTCTCTTGATCCTCCTTAGTAATTCTTACTTGATGATACCCAAAGAATCCATCTGTAAAAGAGTAAATTTCACACCCTGCAACGCCTTCCAATATTTCCTCAGTGAATGGTGTAGGGAAATGATCAATCACGCATGCAACATTCAGCTCCTGATAGTCCAAAAAAATCTTGATTCTTCCATCTTTCTTTATGTTGATCACCATAGGGCTGACCCACTCTAATTCTTCGATGGGCTCAATAATGCCAAATTCCAACATCTTGTTTATTTCTTCTTTAACTTTTATGCGCAGGTTGGGGTTCATCCTATAAGGTCTCTTCCTAACTGGGTGTGCACCTTCCTTTAATTTAATTGTCATCTCGCCCAAAGATTCATGCACCCCTTTAAACTCATGGTAGCCCTTAGGAAACAAGTCCTGGAAATCACGTAGCAACTCAATTATCTTAGCCACTTCAGAGTCAGACCAATAATCTCCAATTATGGCTTCCTGGTTCAAAATCTGTGCTAATGTTCACTTTCATTGTCTTCATAGGTTCATGGTAGGAACACACCTTCTCATCTGCATTATCTAAGACCTCACGCATACCCTCTGAATTATCTATGTCCAACTGTTCCACCTCTTCATCATCCACCATATAGACCATATTTCCTTTCTCCTTCTCTGGGAAAGCACGCGTAAGCAATTATGCATCTGTCTTATCTACGTCATCAAGACACGCTTCTAGGTCTGACTCACCAAATAACTGTTGAATGAGTTATTCCACCTTTGCACTATCTCCCATAGTCAATCACTTCATAACCTGTAATGCCTCTTTCACCAGAGGTTTAGTGGAGAAGTAGTCAAAAGTCTGGATCATCCTTGCAGTTAGGTCTTGCCAATTTCTAGTCTCCCTATGTAGCTCCACAGAAACATACTAAGCACGCGCGTAGCCTTGCAAGGTGAAATAAAGTTTGTGCACCCACAATGAAGGTGGTAAAGCTTCCCATCCCTCTGTCCAGAGTCTCTCACATTGCTGAAAGTGGTGCTGAACATGATTATTACCATGATATTCACATATTTGAGTAGGTGCATTACTCCTAAAAAACCGGGCTGATAGAGAAATTCTAACTTCTCTCCATTCTATGAGATTATCCCTATGACCCATCCACCAACGCGTTGTTGTCCCGCGCAGGGTATACACTAACATATTCCTTCTGTTCACTTGATCCTTCCATTGTACTTCCATGGATTGTAGGAATACCTCAGGGTTTCCTTCACCAGTGTACCATGGTACAGGGTTGTTGCCTAACCTCTTAACACAACACGACCTACTTACCCATGTAGCTGCTCTTCTTACTTCACACACAACCATCTCATAAGTGCCATGTGCCCAATTGTCACATGTAATACTTGTAGTATCACTGATGGATTGTGCATCATCCCACCAGAGGATTCCTTCTTTAGATGGCTCAAGCGCTTCCAGATCTTCAATGGTGCGCACATAAATTATGTTCAGGTCTTCCTCACTTAAGGGCTCAACATAAAGTGAAAATTTCCCATCTATCAAAGGGGTAGTAACCCATTCTTCCTTGTTCTTGAAACTGATATATCCCTTATTGAACTGTAGATCAACATTATTTGTATAGCACTAAGGGCACCCAAGTAGAGTTGGGAAATTGTCTGCTTCTACAAGAGCTAATACCTCAAAGTCCCCAGTGAACTTGGCCCCTTGTATAGTAATAGATGCATCATTCAATACCCCAATAGGCGTGGCCTTAGTCTAATTTTCCATGTACAATACATTGGAAGATGGCTACAATGGAGGTTTACCCATCTGAACCCATGCATCTAAGGTAAGTACATTCACTTCCACACCTGTGTCAATCAAAATATTGCTCAAAAGTTATCCATCTACAACAACATTCAGAGGGATCTCCTTGTCATAATCCAAGTTATGGGGAGGGAGATTGACATGCAAAATTTGTCGTCCTGTCTCAATACCAACGTGCAGAGTGTTTCCTTTCAACTAGCTCCTTAGTAACGGAATAATGTTCTCGTGACACATCATCTTGCAGACTTCCTTCAGATCACCAACATCCAACTGGAAAGTTTGAACTACCTTCTTCTGTTCCAACTTCCGTGACTGTTCCTTTAAACACTGTATCTCACCCTATAGATTTCTGAGTACCTCCATGGTTTCCAGATAAACCTCCTTCTGATGTGTAGGATCTGGATATTTTACATGTAAAACCTCCTCCTTAGTGATGGTAGGCTTCTGTTACAATGTTTCTCTGGTGCGTGCAGCCTCAATGCATGTAGTAATCTTCACAGGTACTACCTCAGGATCCGGTGCTAACTTCGACATCCATTGGTTTTCCACGGCGCGTTGTATCCTAACCATCCCTGCACCCTTGTTCTCTTGTTTGTGCTTCTTTCTCAGGTGTTCATATAAGTTTGCGCACTCTTCATAGTTATGATTCTTTTTACAAAAAGAACAAGTAATGTTTTGAGGACATTCACGCCTATAATGGTTAGTGGAACCCCACATATAACATGTTCCATGAGGGAACTCACTTCGTTCACCGTCGCGGCCTTGGCCTCTGAATCCACCATGATATCCTTGACCTCTACCATGGCCTCCCTCAAAGTGCTCTTCATTTTTACCATAACACCCTTGAGTGTGATCATGATCATGTCACTCACCTTTATCCGTAGAGTTATTCGAAACCCTTGTTAATCGTACACCAATATCAATGACATCATGGATTTGATCAATCAACCTACAATCTTCTGTATTATGAGTCGTGGACCGATAAATTTTACAATAACAAGACACGTTCCTTCTTACCGCGCGTTATAATAATGGAAAATGACTTACATCATGGTCCAAATGACATATCTCATATTCCAGTAACAAGGAACACACTGATCTACGAGGACAACTATCCTTAATATGCCCCTCTACTTCACAATTTGTGAACCAAATCCCACTACGTGTCTCATGTGTTGTATTGGCTGATAGTTTCTCCAATTGCTTTGTCATTACTGCAATACGAGATTCCAGGAATGGGCTCACTCAAGTGTCTATGCTCCCAACTACCTCAGCAAGCAGAGTTGCTTCAAGTGCCTCGTGCAGGTCTGTATAAGTCTTATGTGAGACTGCCTTCCTAAAAGGCGTAATCAGGCCTCCGACGAACCACTGTGCATGTTGACTTGCATGGATATCATATGATAATTTAGATAAGAGTGTTTTGAAACGAGCATCATATCCCGAACACTCTCAACAATGCCCTGTTTGATGTCCTTGAGTGCGCTTATAATTTTCTGTTCGAACTCAGGTATATGAAATTCCTTAATGAAAGCATCCTGTAATGTTGTCTAATCCACACAAGTTTGATTACGGTCAAACTTTTTGTACCAACTATGCGCGCGTTCTTGCACCGTATTTGTAAACTAACTGACCTTGTGCTTTGGAGTTGTAATTCATTTCGCGTGCCACAATATCTCACACATATGCACATGCTCATCAACATCTTCTATTCCCCTATACTCTGGGAGATGAAGTGACATCTCCATGTAAATATTCTACGGCTGGTGAGGACCATGCCTACCAGATTCATAACCTCCTGTGTCACCTTTACCCCCAGATCCACCAGATCCCGAGCCACTTGTTCCACCTGATCCTCCACCTGTAGTAGGAATTGGACCAGAGGATGCACTGCCCTATGTCCCAACAATGGCGATAAACTAAATTCCTATAGTCTGAGAAGTTGTTCTACTCCCCGATGTGAGTCCAAAGATCTACGCGCTTGTGTTTTGTGCTGATGACGCGCTTGTAAAGGTTCCTCCAACCAATCCTCCAAATAATAGGGAGGATTTCTGCTTGACCATAAATGCACTTGATATATGATTCACCCCTCAACTTATTGATAAGTCAACTCTACCTGTTGCTACTCTACTGCCCAAACTAGCTTGCTAACTATTGGTTGTACTAGAAACTAGAAAACTAAGCGCAAGGGCTAGGTTGTCAGGTAGATTTAGATGCGCGCTCGCATCCCAAGTTGTCTCTGTTAACACGCTCTCATAAAAGGCTGACGAGGGTTCCCTATCATGCTTGCCCAAATGGGGAAGTTCCAGGTGCTCTAGCTCCACGTCCCCTACGTGAGCTCCAAATCCTTCACGAGCCATCTCTCTCCTCAACGCCATATATTCTGTAATCTTGCGATGCTTCCCTAAATCCATCTCACGCGCCTCATTGTACTTAAGCCACCTTTCTTCTCTTTACCTCTCTACCGCTCGGTCTGCCATCCTTCACCACACCTACTCCTGCCCCCGCGCATGGTGGGGTTTAGCTAGCCATAGGATTTTCTTCCAAATTCAGGGTTACCAACAAGATTTTGATCGCCAGTGGAATGCCTTGCATATAGGTTCCCCTGGGATAACGTAAAAAATGAAACTCAGCTACCTCTGGGCAAGAATAAGTGGAAATTGAGTACTCTAAAATATAGCTATTCAGAACACCACGGAACCAAGTGTCCACAACGTGCGTCCAAATTAGATCAACATCATAGAGGGCCTGAAATTATTCTTGCGATACAAATTCTACTTCACCCATGTGCGTGCGTCAAACCAGATCCAATGTTGAATCTCTGAGCGTACTCTTCTTCCAAATCTATTATCCACTCCTCAACACTCGCCAAGGTCAACTGGTACGTCTTCATCACGCAACATCCTGAAAACAATTGAAAAAGAGGTCCCGACAACAAAACCAATGATGTAGCGTAAAATTTATAGTGAATAACCCAAGCGCACTGGCACATCACTCAGCTAGGGCTGAACGCTCACCCGAAGCACGTAAAGGTACCATGTCCCTCTTTAGAGTTGATTGTACAAAATGTTAACATGATGGTGTATATACATATCCATATTCATTAACAATAGTAAACAACACACAATGCATAAACTAGATCTATCTCTTAGAACATATATAGGATGAACTAAATAATGACTATAACAAGATTTACCATGTAAGAACTAGATTCAGTCATGTTCAACACCATAATCCAGCTAATATGAACCATTATATTAAGTACTATAAAACACAAGCTTCTTACATTACATAATTATCCTCATGAGTCATGCACACGACAAAACCAGTAGCACAACTCTACCATAGTTCTCCCCTACTAACTCGTGCAAATCAATACATATATATATATATATATATATATATATATATATATATATATAGGGGTGGGGACTTTCCCTTCACCGCCCATGCACTTCTCAAAATAGGTTACCTGCTAATAATAGCCATGCGCCTTTACAATAAGATGTACACATGCAAGTGCTTTAACAATAGACTTCCTATAGTTAACTATGAGTAGAAATTGTATTATTAGCCTCGACTATGCATGGCACTCAGCTGTCACTTGTTCTCAAAATACCATTATGTGGACCGCAAGTCTTCATGTCTTTGTGTGCTCCGCACACTATCTCCAAAAGTAGCCTTTATCCACAAACAGATAAGTCCTGAATTTAAAGTGTTCTGATGCGTGTTCATTTTGTTATTCTTCCGCGCACTCAAATGTGCCTTGCTCCATTGCGCGCATCCTTTATGCGCCTTCACCTTAGAGCAATATATTATTTGTTCAACACTTCATTTCTTAATCAAGTTCCTTTCTCCATACATTCATTCCTGAACTCATAGAAGAGCCTCCTCTCCCCGACTCTATCTGTCTCATTCGAGTTTCATCTTATTTTCTTAGCATCAGTCAAACCCTAACTAACTTTTACAAGTAACTTAAAATGCCCATACAGAGTAAAAAGACATAATACATCCTCTATATCATTCATTTGACTCAAACTTAGCTCTAGGACTTATTGACAACATGTTTAAACACCTACACACACTTCAAACAATCAAAACCTCCTTTCCCATCACTTAACAAGCCAAATTCCACATTTGCATAATTAGAAATTTGAATTTGAAAATGGAGGGAAAACACAAAATTTGAAGTTTTGAACAACTTGACTCAACGTGACACTTTGAATTGCAACTTAGACCCTTTCTCACAAGTTTATGACTTCTATCCATCTTCCTTGACTCCATAAACATGACAAGAAGGAAATTTGACATTTTGAAGCTTCTTTCTTTGATGCTCTTGCATCAGGGGGAGTGCTCCTTGCATGATGAGTCAGGTCCCTCCTGACCCTTTGCTGCCGCCACCTCGACCATCTCCGCCACACTGACCGCCACCGCAAGGATCGGAAGCCGTTCTCGCAGCCATTGCTCCGCCTCTCCCCCGGGCCGCCCTTTAGCTCTGTCCTCGTCAGGGCCGGGTTGGAGTCCTCCTCCGTGGGGGAAGGCTGTGGCAAGTTCTCCACGATGGGCCTCTCCTCTACGTGGAATTCATGCGTTTGCTAGCTCTCTGCCCCTTGGTTGGGGAATTATGCTGCCTCTACAGATGCAAATGCTTGATCATGATGGCTGATAGGTCGATCCTCCTTCGGCTGACTCGTCGAATGGAGCTTACATCCCTCCTCAGGATGATCCTCCTCCTCCTCCCGGAGCGACAACATGTGCTTAGTGTTCTCTAGTTTTATGTAATTCTCGTATCTACCCTCGCGATGTTTTTTGTTTGTCCTTTGAGCATTTTGTAGTATCCTTGTGACTTTTTTGTGGGACCGTGAGTTGTGGGGTCGCCCCTTCTCTTGTAACTCTCTCATATATTATTTAATATAATGGAGAGTTCCAATAGTAAAATTATCTTCATTCTTGCTAGGGATGTCATTATATAGTGTAATTAGTAATAATTACGGTTGAGGCGCTTCCTCTTCGTTTTTTCTAGTCGCAAGAGCAAGAGGAGCAACATCATCGTGGTGGTGGGAAAAAACGAAGGTCTAGTGATCGTGCAATGGCGAAGGCGAAGGGGGCATTGGAGCATGACTGCGCCTCCTCCACTTCCCCTGCGGCGGCGGAGGACACGAACACGAACAAGGAGAAGGAGAAGGAGAAGGAGAAGGAGGCTAGTTCGAGTTGGAGTCAGCCCAGCGGCAGCAAGAGTCACGGTCTTCGCATCTACAATTCTCTCGCCAGAGCAAAGGTTCCTTTTCACAACAAAGATGATGTCTCCGGTTTGGGTGCGTAAAATTCAATTCATTCACACTTCAGTTTCTATTTAGGAATGCCCACACTGCTGATGCTAGTAGTATTCGTGTGACAGTTACCTGGTACATTTGCGGTCCAACTGTTTATGATTCCTCCCATGTTGGCCACGCCAGAAATTATGTAACTTTCGATATTCTCCGCCGGATTCTGGAGGTAATTTGGTCATTGCGTTATATCATTTTTTAAGGAATCAGTCATGGCATTGGCAGCGCACTCTGCATAATGTGTTGTGTGATGTCAGGGTTTCTTCAACTACCGTGTGCAATATGTTATGAACGTGACTGATGTGGACGATAAGATCATAAGTAAGGCCCGTCGGAACTACTTACTGGACCAATACTTATCAACTACATCTCAATTCAATACGGTGCCTTGCTTTCCCTTCACCACCATATCTTTTAGGGTTTCAGATGAAATAAGCCTGCCTTAACACAGCATATATTTATTTCTATTGACAATATATCTTACAGTGTGTGAAGTTAAATGATTTGTTTTATTTCCTTTGTTTCCTTTTCCGGTTTTTCTTTCCTTCCAAGAAACGCCAAAGTTATTCCTGATTCTCTCATTCCACAGGTTCTTGAACATTTGGATATCGCATTTGAAGAAGAATATTCCAAGCAAGAAACCAAGGTATTGCTTATACCTTAGCATGATTTCATGGATTACACTAAAAATTCTTATTCTATTGGTAGTTAGGTAACAATTCAGCCACTTTTCATATCAGGATTACTTGCTTCCTTGTTTGAACTCATCTAAGTCCTATTGCACCTCTGTATTGTACTATTTTTTTTGGATTGAGGGTAAATTGAGGGTGTTTGAAAGGACCCACATCCTTGTACACTGGAGGATTTTTGAAAGGATCCACAACCTGGTTACAATGAAGGGGACCACTATTAGGAACCCAATTGAAGCAACCATGAAACCGAAGTGAAGGTGCAGCGACCGTCGACAACGACCGCAACGAGTGGGACAACTATTAGAACAGCCACCAGCGTTGGCAATGAGAGGAGCAGCCACAAGTGTCAGCAGCGAGAGGAGCAGCCATGACTGTAGCGAGAAGAGCAGCAATAGTGAGCAGAGCAGCCACTAGCGTCAGCAGCGAGAGGAGAAGGAGCCACCAGCGTCGACAACGAGAGGAGCAGCCACCAGCGTTAGCAGTGAGGAGTAATCACCAGTGTTAGCACGAGCAGAGATGCCGCCTCTAGCGGTGAAACCACCTCCGAGGAGGATCGTGCCTCGGGGGGATTTGAAACTGGGGGGGCAAGCACACAACCATGTGACTTGACCGCACCACTCCCACCCCATCGGCCCTCTGTATTGTGCTATTAGCATTTAACAGTACACCGATTATTCGTACAGGATAAGTATTTCCACCCAAGATTGTGTACGACTTCTTTGCACCTTACTGATTGAATATATCTAAGCAGATATTTGGCAAATTGATGATGATGGTCATACTCTTCTTGTGCATGACGATAAAGCATAATGATTTTCCTAGATAATTGGCAATTTGGCAGTACATGACGGTGGGATGCCTTATAGTGGGATCATCAAATGTAGAATCACATCTTCATGATTGGAGTCTATTGATAGAGCAATGCCCGTCTTTCAAAGGACGATCCTAAATTTTTTCTCTTGCAGGGATTGTATTGCAAGCAAATTCCACATGGAATGAAGCGTTTATAGAATACGGAGATGTTCTTTTCTTTTGTGTGATATTTCTAAATCAGTAAGTCAATGCAGCATTGTCCTTTTCCACCATCTTTTCCAAATGTTAACATCATCAGCACATTTTGAAGAGAATTCAAGTGAAGAGCAAGTGCCTGTTGAACCCTAACTTGACAATTGTTGTCTTTTTGGCATTTTGTATCATTTCTGATCCTCATCCATAGGTAGAGCTTCAAAAACAATCGGATTGCTTTGCAGTTTGCATCCTTTTATGTTAGTATGCAGTTCATAGAAAACCATAGTAAAGTTTTAAGGCTGTGGACATGATGCTTATACATTCCATTCAAAGAGGATAATTTAGGTAATATAAGTCTTGACCACATTTTAGGAAATATAAAGAGCTCTAGTATCAGGTATGTATGGGATATTCCTCTCTTTGATTTGAAATACTATTAAAGTTTCATATGGGGAAGTATTTCAGTTATAGAAAGAAGTGACATATGGCAAAGTATTTCAGAGATAAAGGGCATGCTTCTCAGTTCTGTATTCCATTCAAAGAGGATAATTAGCATGGATGGTAATTTCTTATACCAATTTATCATAGAAGTTTTGGTCACATTTTAGACAATATACAGAGCAACTATGTATAGGGTAAGCCTCTCTTTGATTCAAAACACTTTTAAAGTTCCATATGGGGAAGTATTTTAGAGATGGGAAGAAGCTACCAATAACTTTAGAAAATAGGAGGACAATAATAAGGGGCACCTGATTTTGTGACGTCTCCTCATCTTATATACTTAGCCTAAGAGAGATTCCCTTCTTAGGAAAGCAGGCTGTTGAAGCCCATCGATATGATTTTCATTGAAACCTATGTCTAGAAAAAACAAGAGAATAGAAAGGGGAAGATGGATGTTAGATTTTAGGTTAAAGACATTTTTTATTATAAATATTTTAAAACCTAAATTTGTTATAATGCTCACCTATAAAATATTTAGATCCCTATAACATTGCATGTTGTGAATGCGAAGTCCTTAACAATATTTAAGAACTCTATGAGAGTGAGAAGGTGGCTATAACTTGATTTTGGACTTATTATGAAAATTCTCTTAGGAAGAAAAGAAAGCATGGTTATAAATTTTGATTATTGTGGGAAGAATTTATAGATTTACATGAAAGCATATTTGTAAGGAAAAATTATAGATAGAAAAAAGAAGCTCTTTATATGTTAATTTCCAATGCATAGGACATGAGGATAGATAAGTTCCGCTATTTCCATTTCCTTGCTCCAGAAAAGCTGGTTTAACATACTATCTTGATATACTTTTAAGGTTAGAAATAACAGATTAATGTGCAAGTTAACGCAATGCATTGTAAGGCTGTTGGTTCAAAGACGGACTAGCCAGGTTTGGGGTACTTGTCCTTGTTTGTGGTTGTTTTAACTATACATTGCAGATTGTGGATATAAAAGATAAACCTCAAATGATAGCTAAATATACAGGCATGCATCATACTAAACATTGATTATGATTGTTTGCTCATGACTTGTAATCCACAAAGGCACATGTTTATACACTTTTGGTAAGTGCTTGTTCTACATGGATAAAAATCAGTAACCCAAAAAGCTTTTGATAAATGCCTTGGTAGTTTAAATGAAATGATTGTCTCAACTACATGAAAATGGAGTTATAGCTTTTACAGGGATTGAGCTAGGGTGTGGATTGTTATGAACATATTTTGTAGGTATTATGATTCTATACGAGTGGTGCTTCTGCAGTGAATCAAATTATGTGATGATATTTCAGGATTCAGCTGTGTAGTTTTAAGCCAATATACATTGACCCTTATTTCATGTGTAGTGTTCACAAGACAATGAATGGTCCACATCTAAGTACCCTATATGTTTTGGATACGGGTATGGATACAAAGAATCTGACATGCGGATACAACTTTTCTTTTCCCGAATACAGCTTTGGATATGACGGTACACAAACTAGACAAAGAATAAATAATTTCTAGCCTAATAAATAGGAATTAATCGCATAGTATGCATATAAAAAACAAAATAACCACAAAACACTATTGATAGTTTGTATAATGCCAAATGACAAGTCATAAATGTCATGATAAATAGAAAATTTAAATATTATATCAAAATTAGTATTTAATATTCCATATTCATCCCTGTCATTAAAGGCATTGACATCAACATCACGACGTGATTCATTAGAACCACTTGTACTCCGAGCATTCTCGCTACCACTCCCACTTGGGTCATGTGATGCCAAAGAAGTGAATGGAAGCATCCAAGGCACATTCTTTGCGTCTACATCCTAGTGCTTCCTCATCCCTTCCTTGTACTCCGGCTGCTTGTGTGATAGAAGGCACAAGTAAGAATGTATATATGCCAAATCCTCGGCTTTTTTTGCTGCTATCCTGCTGCGCTTTTGTGAGAGGATGAAGCTGTATGTATACAACGAGACGAATGAGAGGTATGTGTTTTTGCTTTGGTGTTTTGTGTTGTTTTATGATGTATTAACTTTTAGGGTTTGTAGAGTGTTGTTTAAATTTTTTTTGTCACTTTATATTTTAATATTGTTTTTAGAAAAAAGTTAATAAGTCTGTTTTTGGGCCCGAGTAATGCCCCAGATCTGCCTTGGGTGGTCTGTGTACATGCGATACCTATATCCTTTCTTGTCTTCCTTGTTTTTTGCTGTATCAGTATATCATGTCCACATGGAACTCATTGCATCTAGGTGATGCTCACATGATATAAGAGATAATCCTCAAATGATAACTAAATATATAGGCATGGATCATACTCAACCTTGATTATATACTACATGATTGTTTGCTTATGATATGTAATCCATAAATGCATGTTTATACACTTTTGGTGAGTGCTTGTTCTATATGTGAAAAAAATTAGTACCCCAAAAAGGCCAAAAGCATTGACACATCACTTGGCCGTGTAGATGAAAAGATTGTTTCAACTACATGAAAATGAAGTTATAGCTTTGCAGGGCTTGTGTAGGGTGTGCATTGTTATAAACATTATGTTTGTAACTATTATGATTGTATACATGTAGTGTTTCCACATTGGATCAAATTATGTGATGATTTTTCATGATTCAGCTGTGTAGTTTCAAGCCAATCTACATTGACCCATATGGCATGAGTAGTTGTTCACAAGAACCCATCTCACACGAGCATGAATGGGCCACATGGAACTCAATTGTGGCAGCAGGAACCCATCTTTCATGAGCATGAATGGTCCACGTGGAACTTAATTGTGGCTCACAAGAACCGATCCCTCACGAGCATGAATGGTCCACATGGAACTTAATTGTGGTTCACAAGAACCGATCCCTCACGAGCATGAATGACCCTCGTGGAACTCAATTGTGGTTCACAAGAACCCATCTCTTATGAGCATGAATGGTCCATGTGGAACTCATTTGTGGTTCACAAGAATTGATCTCTCACGAGCATGAATGGTCCACGTGGAACTCAATTATGGTTCACATGAACCCATCTCTCATGAGCATGAATGGTCCACATGGAACGCAATTGTGGTTCACAAGAACCCATCTCTCACGAGCATGAATGCTCCACGTGTAACTCAATTTCATATATGTGACGTTCACAGGGGTGAAGCACCAGGACTTCCTTAAAAGTCACCCATACTAATATTGTTTCGGCTCAAGTGAGCTTAACCATGGAGTTCCCCACAATTCACCTTGTTAAGCTTGCTACACCATTTGCAAAACCTTCCACAAGTGTTTTCCCTTCTGAACTATTCATTCTGGAGCTCCCTAGCTCATTCATTGTATGCAAGTGGTGTTTCCACATTGGATCAAATTATGTGATGATTTTTCAGGATTCAGCTACATAGTTTCAAGCCAATGTACATTACACCATATTTTATGAATAGTGGTTCACAAGAACCCATCTCTCACAACCATGAATGGTCCATTTCGCACTCATTGCATCCAGGTGATGCTCACTAGGGTGAAACAGCAGTACTTCCCGGCAGTTTGCCCATCCCATTATTACTTCGGCTGACGTGCGCTTAGCCATGGAGTTTACCCACAATCCAGCCAGTTAAGTTTTCTACCCCATTTGTGCAAAACTTTCAGCAAGTGTCGTGCCTTATGAACCATATATTCTGCAGTGGATCAAATTCTGTGACAATTTCTTGGTATTCCGCTGCATAGTTTCAAGGCAATCTACATGGACTCATATTTCATGAATATAAGTTCACAATTGATATTTAAAATTATGCATTTCAGTGAGTGGAGCCCATTAGGATTTTTTTAATAAGCATATCTTGTGGGTTTATTGGAACCAGTAGTAGGGGTCCACTAGAAACTTTTGTTTTAATTTGTTTTGGCTGGTCCACGGGGACCAGTCTCGTGGGTCCAGTTGTATTTTGGTTCATCAGGTGTAATTTTTTAATAAGAAAACTGATCCCTCATGCAAATAAAATGAAGCCGCTGTTGGAAATTACCTAAAATTTGGCTGTAGGTGTCAGAAACTGACATGTTTTTGGAGAAAATAAGTTCTTGTGCATGACCATGAAGACTGCGTTAGGCCAAGATGGTGCCTATACTGCACTAGATCCGGTCTGAGCCGGCATCAACACTCTTTTAGACAAATAAATATCTCAGATCTGTACTTACTACTGATTTCTTCTATTTACAGTAATATTACAGCCACAGTTGTAAATTTTCTTTTCAGGAGTATCAGATTGTAGTTTCTAGCTGTTTCAGATGTGACATAGAACAGAGACTTTAGGCTTTACACTGGATCTGACTTTATAGCATTGCAATTGTAGGTTTCTAGAGTCTTTCTGTCAGTTTCAGATTTACAAGGTTTAGAACATCTACAGCAAGTTTAAAGTTGGGCTCATAACAGTGGTATTAGAGACACTTTTTTGGTCTTGTGGGGAAATTCCTAGCAATGGCTGTTTTTTTTCAATGAAGTTGAGTGTCTATTAGTCCTCATTGATCAATATTCGGGCTTACGGGAAATATATAATACACTCGAAAAGATCTCTTTTTTGCGAACATGTCGAGCTTTAGGAAAAAGATTAAAAGAAGTGATTTTTGAAAGAGGCCAGGAGCAAGGATAGAAATAGTTCCTGTTCAATGCATGAAGTTGTTGCCGAAGACCCCAATTGTCATGATTCTCTTATAATTATGAATATAAGGCTAACAATGATGTTGCTGGAAGCTTGCCTAGTCATTGTAGTTATCATCCTTTTACAATTGTTGTTGTTGAAGAACTTGAAGTGGTTGGCATCCATCAAGAGGAATCAACACTCATGGCACATTGTGATTCAAAAAGACCGTGACCAGCAAGAAGTTCCAAATGTTTCTCTTGATGCCATTTTAGGGACTGATGTGATTATGGGGATGCAATGGCGTGAGACCATTACTGAAATTTCAATGTGCTATAGTGATTTTTACATGAATGTAATGTCCCCTTTTCAAAATTATTTAACTCCGGATATCTGAAGCCTATTTTTATTATTTTCCATAGGCTAAGGGGAAATTAAAAGAGGAAAATAAATTAATTTAAGATGTCCAAGGATATTTTTATATTTTAATTGGAAAAGGACCCCCAAATTATATTTTAATCCAAAAAAACATTAATAGAATAAAATAATAATAGAAGGTTGACTTCTATAATGGGCACTCGAGTTAGAATTAATAAATAAATAAATAAAGAGGGCTGCACGAAATACCAAAATCCTAATTTTAGGATAGGAGGTGAATAAAGTATTTTTAAATGTGTTTAATCCTATTCTTAGGATGGGGCGCCAACGTGGAGGAGAATTTTATTATTTTTAATTGTTCAAAGATCATGCATGTAAGTCTAAAAGGGGGATGCCCATTTTGGAGAGTGTTTGGAGGTTATAAAAGCAAATTTGGGGTTCATTGTAAAAACATCTTGGAAATTTATGAGTTATTTTCTTTGTTTGCAAGTAGCTTCTGCTTTTGCAACAACAATAGAGGAGGAAATCTCTCATTTGCATATGGATTTGAGGACGGAACCCCTCACTTCTCGGCTGGGCAATTCCATTTAGGGGTTGCAGTGGTCATTCAGGGTGCAAGTGTTCCACCAGTTCAGCTCCAGACAATTGTATTTAGACATTGTTATTTTTTATTGCAACTAGTTGAAATAATTAAATAAAAGACTAATATTTATGCCTTATGGTTCATTGTTCAAAGATCATGCATGTAAGTCTAAAAGGGGGGCGCCCACTTTGGGGAATGTTTGGATCAATAGTAGTTTGGGGCTCAGGATTGTAAGAGAACATCTTGGAAATTTGCTGAAGTTATTTTCTTTCAAGGATCTTATAGTAGTATCATTGAATTTACTCAACTAACAATAGATGGACGAAATCTCTAATTTGCATAAGATTCGAGGACAAGAATCCCTCATTGTCAGCTGGGCAATTCCATTTAGGGGTTCATGGTCATTCAGGGTGACAATTGTTCCGCCAGTTTAGCTCTAGACAATTGGATTCAGACACTGGTAGCTTTTTAACTAGCAGGTTGGAAATCATTGAAAACTCGAAAGACTGCATGTTTTGACGCTTTATGCTTCACTGTTTAGGGATAAAACATGATTAGCTGTTATAATGGTTCATTTTATCAATACTGCAGGCCATAGAATGTGCACATGGATTCTAAACAATGAGAAGTATTTTTTTCAGGGATATTACAATGAAATCCGAGAAAAACCAAGAAATGATAACAGTTACAGGCCTATATTCATGTGCAGGCAAGTTGATTTTAGCACAAAAGTTGCACAAGCAGCTTGGTACATGAGAGTTGGGTTCTATGTTTGATTATAATTCTGTCAAGGGATTCATCAAGGTTAGAGTACAACATACGAGAAGACAAAATGCAGTGTTATATATGATAAATGAGTTTGCATGTGTATAGAGCATATGCCATATCCTTCACCAATTTTAGTTAATCTGCATAGAAGTTTTGAGGTGCGAGTTTGCCAATGAAGACCATGTTGAGGGGCAAAAACTGCCATTAAGTTTACCGGATTGCTAATCAAGTGATTTTCAATATTGCTGGAAATACATTCAGAAAACCTATGGGTTAATACAAATATAAACTATAAATATAGAAACTAGACCAAAAAATAAATTCAAAAAATTAGAAAAATATATATAAAAAATTAAAATAAAACTGAAAATAACCTAAATTTTTGCTAAACAAACTTTATATTTCTGTATCAATTGTGCCTACAGAGTTACACCGTCACGGTGAATGAAGACTGTGGTCTTAAGCTAAAAGTTCTCTTAGTCAGAAATTGGGGGGATGTGTGAAGATATCTCAACCATGCTTTATTCAACAAAGGAGATTGTGAACAAATTGCAGGATAGCCAAAGTTTTGAAAGTGTTCTGCCTTCCTGCTGCTTCCTGCCACTCATAGTCATTCAACATTGTTGCATCATGAGACAGTACCCAATGGATAATGATATTATAGAGTGAAGATCACGTTGAGTCCAAAGGGATTCATAGATACGTTCAACAAGCTGCAAATATGTGCAAACATGATAGTTTCCTATCTAAGTATTTGAAACAACTCAAGACAAATCTTGCATATTGCTGAGTTGTTAGCAACTCCGGTAACAACTCACTGTAATGTCTCCTTTGCAAATTAATTAGTTTGTTTATACCTGAAGCCTATTTACATTATTATTTTCCAAATAGGCTAAGGGGAAATTAAAAGAGGAACATAAATTAATTTAACATGGTCCAAGGATATTTTTATATTTGCAATTGCCGAAAAGGACACTCAAATTTGAATATTTTACAGGACAAAAAACATTAATAGGATAAAATAATACATAGAAGGCTGACTTCTGTTATTGGGCACTTGAGTTTTAAGGAAATAAACAAATCAAGAGGGCTGGTTTTACAGGAATACCAACAATCCTAATTTCAGGATAGGAGGTGAATAAAGTATTTTTAAATGTGTTTAATCCTATTCTTAGGATGGGGCGCCAATTATGTAGGAAACATTTTATTATTTTTAATTGTTCAAAATCATGCATGTAAGTCTAAAAGGGGGATTGCCCATGTTCCCCCCCTGGAGAGTGTTTGGAGGTTATAAAAGCAAATTTGGGGTTCATTGTAAAAGACATCTTGGAAATTTATGAGTTCATTTTCTTTGTCTGCAAGTAGCTTCTGCTTTTGCAACAATCAATAGAGGACGAAATCTCTCATTTGCATACGGATTTGAGGACATGAACTCCAGCTCACTTCTCCGTCCTGGGCAATTCCATTGCTAGTTCAGGGGATTGATCAGTGGTCATTCAATAATGTGCAAGTGTTCGTACCAGTTCAGCGTCCAGACAATTGTATTGCAGACAATTGTTATTTTTTATTGCAACTAGTTGGAAATAATTAAATAAATTGACCCACATGATTTTGATGACTTAACAAAAATCGACTCATTGTTCAAAGACCATGCAACTAAGTCTAAATATTTTGACTCCTTCACTTTGGGGAATGTTTGGAGGTTATAAAAGTAGATTTGGGGCTCATTGTAAAAACATCTTGGAAATTTATGAGTTATTTTCTTTGTCTGCAAGTATCTTCAGCTTCTGCAACAACAATAGAGGACGAAATCTCTCATTTGCATACAGATTCGAGGGCAAAATCCCTCACTTGTCAGCTGGGCAATTCCATTTAGGGGTTGCAGTGGTCATTCAGGGTGCAATTGTTCCGCCAGTTTAGCTCTAGACAATTGTATTCAGACACTGGTATTTTTTATTCTAGCTGGTTGGAAATAATTAAATAAAAGACTGATTTTTTACGCTTTATGGTTCACTGTTTTTATTTATAAAAATCAGATTATCGCTGTTATAAAAGTTAATTTTATCAATACTGCTGCCCTAGGATTTAACATAAATATCTAGTTTTGCTAGAAGTATTTTTTTAATGAAGATATTGACTGAATGGATACTCAGCTGGGGACGAATTTTGATCTAATGATAGACAATTATCAGGCCTGTTTTTATGTGCAGGCAAGTTGACCTTTTAACAGTCCATTGTTGCGCCATAGCAGCTTGGTACAATGAGAGTATGGGTCCGTAAGGTTGATTATAATTCTGCCCAGCACCAGGAAGATGCATGCAAGGTCAGAGTACCAATGAAACATGCGTGAAGCACTCGAATCACGCATAGAATGATCTATTTCATGACAAATCAGGAAATGCACTCTGTATATAGCATAGCTGCACTTATTGGATTTCACAAGGTTTGGCGTTTGAGGATCCACAGCTTTGGAGCGACGTGGAGCCATTGTTGAACGCATAGCAAATGTACTGCCCCATTATCTTCTGGATTCTTCACTGAAGTAGCTTGGACGCATGCAACAGGATACAAAACCACCAATATATCCCATGCAAAATACGAAGATTCCATTTCAAAGGATATGTAACTGCGTGAAATGGAGAAACTAGCACACTGTAAGGATCACGTGTCAATGTATTAGCTTATGATGCTTTTGTAGACTCAAAATATCAACGTGTTAGCAGGCTGTGCATAGAAGAAGAATGGAGAAAATTTTATAACTCTAGCAAGCGAAGACTTCAGATTTCTGTATGCAATTGATGCCTACATATGTTGCAGAGATCAACAGGCAGCACTAAAGAGTGTGGTCAGAGCTATTTCTCTTAGTTGCAGAAATTGCGGGGAGTGTGTGGTGCAGAGTTCATTAATGATACATTGCTCCCACAGACTCTCATAGCAGACATATGCTTCCTTGATAGGATCTGCCATGCTGCTGCCCCTACCAAATCATAGCAATCAACCAGTTTTGCACAGAGAAAGTACACCAAATAATGATATTATAGATTCAAATCAATCGGGATTCATACATACTGAACAAGCTGCAAATATATAGGGAGATAGTTTCCTATTAAGTAGGAAACAACTCAACCACAAATCTATATATATGTGAGTTGTTATAACTCCCAAACAACTCACGTATATAATATAATAACCTGATATTATGAGTTTGTTTATTACAACTCATAATATATTACATAATATTATTCATCCAAATATATGAATAATGTGAGCACTATATAAGTATTCCTAACAGCCACTGTTTGGCGTTGATTCCTGCACAGGTACAAATGCACATCACCTCTGTGACTCTGCTCATGCTTGATACCTAGGGCATGCTCCCTCATAGGGTAACCCTGCTGCACAGAAAATATACACCTCTGCACATCTTCAACTTGATTGATTGCTGTGATTTTTCACTGCATTTTGTTGGCTGAACCGTCTCGAATTTTTTCACAGCATAAAAAAGGGGTGCATTTTGAACTTCATGAATAAAAAATGCCGAACTTTGTGACAATCTAGCCAGATCTGCACCCAATCCGTCTGGATCTGGATTTTTTGACCTTCCCAAAAAAGTTTGTTCCAAATGTTTTTTCTAGGTTTTTGAAAAAAAAGACACCCTGCAAACTTGTGTTATTTAATAGTAAATTTCTTAACATATTATATTACGTATTAATTTTTTTGCTTTGTATTTGTCAATTTTGATTATTATTAAATTATGCTCATGTATATTTTGGACTGGATTAATCCAAACTTTTTCAAGAATTCCGGATTTTTGGATTTTTCTCCCTCCCAAGCAGATCTAGATTTCCGGATTTGGTAACTTATGGTTTAGAGAGTTACCTCACATGCTTTCACAAGATAGGGGCAAATGAATCTTTCTAATTGCTTTGAGGGCAACACAATTCAAGGAGGCGGGGGACTGTTATGATCCTTTTTTCATAATTATTATTATATTTAAAATTGTAGATTTCACTCACTGGAGCACATTAGGAAATTTTTATGTATATCATGTGGGTCCGTTGGGACCAATTTTGTGGGTTCTTTTGGGATCCTGGGACCAGTTATATGTGTCCACTAGAAAGTGTTTTTTTTAATGGTCCATGGGGCCTGGTCTTGTGGATCCATTTGGGCTTTTGGTTCATTAGGTGTTCAGAAAACTAATTATCACGAATGCAAACAAAAAAGAAGCCAGTTGAGGAAATCATTTAAAAATTTACTGTCAGTGTTAGAGCACATGTTTCTGGAAGAAAGAAGCTCTTTTGCACAAGTCTGAAGACTGTGTTTGGCCAAGGCAGCAATTAGAATGATTTGGCATGAGTCAACATCAGAGTTTGATGGATATGGATACAGATATGGTATCGGATGTGGATACGACTAGTTTTTAATGCCCCTTGATATGGATATGGTTGGATACAGCATAATATATATCATTTAAAGTACTATAATAATCTAGATTATAGATTAAAATATATTATTAACAATTATCGAATTTAAATTAAAAATGAACTTATACATTAGAATAAAATTACATGCAAATTACACATTTCCATCGCACAGGAAGGTATGAATTTTGGTATTCAATGGAATTTTTTTTTTTGGCAGGTTTTGTAGGCCAGCGAAAAATAGACGACATGAAAGAAAATAAGTATAGTAGGCCAAAAGAAACAGGTCAAAAGAATTGCATGTTGATAAGAGCCAATGTGAAAGCTTGAAGTAAAAAAGTGAATCAACACTCTCACCTCCATGTCCTCAATTGTTGCTACTAAAATGCATTATAGAAGATCCTTTGCTGTTTTTAACATATTTTTAGCCTTTTGAAGGGGGTTTAAAGGATTTTTTTCAACCATTAAATCATAAACGGCTATAGTTGCCCTGCTTACTGTATCCGGCTGTATCTGATACGATACAATTACGGATTTGTATTTGGATACGACTCAGTATGGTATCTGAGCTGTATCTTAGAAGCACCCAAGCCGTATCCGTATCCGGCATGAGGATACGCTCACCCTAGCAGTAGGGGCGGAGTATCCGGCAACACTGGTCAGCATTCACACCCTCTTAGGAAAGTAATTTTCTTTCTATTCTTTACTATTTTAAGTAATATTACAATTGACAATCACAGTTTTAAGTGTCTTTTAGATGCTTGTTTTGTTTTACAAAACTCTCAGGTTGTAGTTTCCAGCTGTTTCACATTTCACTCAATGTGACAGATATCTTGGGCATTACATCAGTTTTAACTTGATCACATTGCAATCCTAGATTTCAGATGATGTGTCAGATTTCCTGTCTGTTTCAGATTTCTGTTCCATTTTAGTGTCATATTATGTAAGGTTTAGAACAGCTATGGTGCATTTTATGTTGGGCTCATAACATGCATTGAAATTTGCCTTGTGAACTAAAGTTGAACTAGGTAAGTGATGTTTTGGTATAAGATTAGCACACTGAAATCGTCATTACATTATTATTCAATACGTCTAATACATATATAGCCTTTTCATATTCTAAAAGTAAGGAGACAGGCTTCATCTAAATCTACTCGTATCCTGAGTATCTCTTCTAATCTCCTACTCTCTCTCACACATCCCTTTATCTCTCATATGTACACTCTCATACTTATCTAATGCGAATACTAACAAACTATTTCCAACATACCCCCCCTTAGTATGAACATTGGTACGTTTGGCTACATGAATAAATGAAGGTGGAGAGGGAACCCATCAGTCTCTCATCAACCACTCCACGGACGAGGATACATCAACTTAGTCCATGGGTAGGAGCTTAGAAACTGAATAGGGACCCACACATATGTTCATCCTCCATTCCATGTAAGCGTACACTAGTTCGCAATCAAGTATAACAACTAGGGAAACAAAAACTGTTACAGCCACATACACAAGAACTGTTATACCCACATACATTTATTTACTTTCAGTGAGTTCTAGGCTTCTCATTGATACAACACAAATAAAAATGAAATATTGAGGACTGGGCCCTCGTTGTCTTCATTTGCAGCCTCTATTCATGATTGCTTCCACTTAATCACGAACAACATAGGCAACCTCCATGCCATTGGAAACTGTCCTCGGCATTAGTCAGTTTGGCGCAGACGATTTTTGCCACTATTGCAACTTGAAACGCCTTTGTTAGCAGTGAATGAGAGGAGCTGTTTGGCTTCTTTCCTTTGTTGCCTCTGACCTCCAATGGTATGTTGCTTATTGAATTTGATCTTGAAGCAAATCTGCATGTTTTAGTGAGAACATCCCTCTCACAAAATGGACATCAAGGTTTGCTTGATACTAAATCTGTATAAGAATAATTTTGACATTCTTTTGATGCTTTGGATGACATACAATGACTATTGATGCAACATTTTTTTTGAGTAGGTAATAAAGAGGTTTGAAAGGGCCCTCAAACCTTGTACAATGCCAACCAAAGATAATGCAAGAAAACCCACATGAAACTAAAACCAGAACAGACTATCGACACAGCATTTCAATAACACTTCTATATGTGATTTTTCACGAACAATAACACTAAATGTTTTGAGATTTGTGTGGACTAACAAAACATTTAGCACGACATAATTAACAATGGCAAACAATAAAAGAAAATAGACAATTATAAAACATGCACTAATATTTGAATACTTTTGATAATTAAAGTATTGACAAATCATCTATAGCTTAAAGACTTTAATACACAAGATGTTAACTCAGGAATTAAAACGCTTAAGCAAAATAACAATAATTAAACAAACCTATAGCTATTAGATTAAAGGACTATATTAGAACAAAAAGATATAATTCCCAATAAACAACTATTAGAATGCGTCTGGATGAGAATCACCAATCAATGAAAGCAATATGACACATGGATTGTACATAGCTTTGGAGATGGTGATAGATCTGAATTATCTGAGCAATGTGACTGTGTACGGGTCGGCAAAAAGAGTTGAGACTGGCAACTGGTTTGTCAGAGATGGTCAGATGGACCAGTCTTGCATGGATCTGCAGATGCACGGGAAGACTGAGATGAAAGAAGCAGTTAATGAAGAATTCGAATGGTGCTGATGTCTTTGGCAAGACAGCCATATAGATAAAGACGGTAGGTCAGATTGTCCAAAAAAAACCTCAGCCGAAGCCATACATTGCGGATACCAGTCAGAGCATGAGGGTCTAGACTCTAGATCACGCACACATGAATCGGCTCAGGTCAGAGCTGATGCACAATGACTCTGACAGATCTGTAGAGGACACATGATCGATTGGGAGATGCTCATGTGGAATGTTCAGGCGGCAAATAAGTACGTCAATGCTGGCAGAGTTGATTAGCAATGAGAAATCCAAGGTGAATTCAGTACACAAAGATGTATGTTTGATGCGTCAATCAACACAGTATGTGCTGGCAAATATTATCAGTTTGGAGGACGATATTAACAGCAGACCATTAATAAATACAGCAGCGGCAGGAGTCGACCAAAATCCACCAATTGCACGATGAAAGGTAAGCACGATCCAATCATCCAAGGTCTGCTGGAGGTACCACAAACACTTAAATACAAATGCTAATCTACCTTAAACTCTAACCGAAACTTCGCAAAGATGCACACATTAAACTATTCTAAAGCTAATGGCTATCAAGACAGACTACCCTTATTTGAGGCAACCAACCAAACAATTGGAATTGCCCCTTGGCAATTAGAATACCATTTTGCACCGAGTCACAAAAACCTTGCTCTAATACCAAATCATGTTTTGGTATAAGATTAGGACACTGAGATCTTCATTACATTATTGTTCAATATGTGCGATACATATATAGCCTTTTCATCTCCTAAAAGCAAGGAAACAAGCTTCATCTAAATCTACTCATATCCCTAGTATCTCTCCTAATCTTCTATTCTCTCTCACACATCCTTTTATCTCTTATACATACAGTCACACTTACACTAACAAACTATTTCCAACATTAAGGATATCATAAAAAAGTATAATGGCTCTCACAAAGATGTTGAATTTGGGTTGGACTCTTAAATGTTGTTGTTTACCCTAATAATGATTGTAATAATGTGGATATTGTATATTGTGGCCAACAAAGTCTTGATTGACCTATTGCATTGTAGGTTGCAACGTTGCATTGTCTATTAGAGTCGAAATATGTCTGTCAAATCGACGAGTGAGCTATAGAGGGGTTTGGGTATGTCTTTGAGAACACAAATATACTTGTGTATGTCTTTGAGAACACAAATATACTTGGTCCTACTGGTGATTGTGGCATTCACTGGATGTTGGGTGATGCAGGGGCATCTCTCCAAAGCTTGAAATTTTGGTTTGTCATGACAATTTTGGTTTGCAAGTTGGTCTAGAAGGTCCTAAAGTCATTAGAGGGTTCTTAGGGGTCATTTAGTGGTGTTAGTTTAGTGCTAGCTCTCACAAAATTCAAATTTTGGCATTTCCCTCCAACATGTAAATTTGAATTTTTGAAGGTTTTTGGCTTGTTCAAAAGTTGTTTTCCAGGAGCAATTGAGTTTGGGGATTCTTGAAATAGGTCCTCAAAGGGACTAACATGCTATAACACTTGACATGACCACAAGGTTCTTAAGAGTCTTGCTAAATATGTTCTTAAGGCAAAAACATGCGACTTGAAGGGTCATAATGGGGCCCCAAATTCGGTTGAGAACTTGGAGGAAGCTATATATTGTTTTGTAACTTCTTTTTTATACAGATGGATTTGAAGGGAGAAGAAAAAAAGAGCTCCAAGAAGTTTGAAAAACCATTCTGGTTTGAAACAGTTACATTCTTGCAGTCTTAATTCTGTGCATGAAGGTTTTGTGAACAAGATACAAATGAGTACAGTCTAAAAAGGACCTACATTGTTGGTAAGAGGTACATTTATCTGTTCTTATTGGTTCTTAGCGTGCTTTCATTTTTGTTTTTGTTGTTAGGGCTTGGAATACCCTTTTTCAGGCAATTTACAAACACAGTCAACCCAGATAAGGCAGTTTTGGAATGTCATTTGATCAAAGGGGAGAGGTTTATGAATGAAAAAGTTGTATTTCGTTGGCACAGACCTTATTCATCCATCACAGTTCCCTGGAACTCGAAAAGGAATCTAAAACCTCATTATTTCCCTTCTCGGGCTGTAGCAGAGCATCCAAACCCTCATCTAGGGTTTTAAAACTAAAAGTTGATTTGCAGGAGTTTAAACCGGTGAAATGTGCTAAACTTTGGTAGACATAAGTGTTTTGATTCCCTCTATCAGGTTTCAGTGGTTTGGAGTTAAACTTGTACTCCTGTGTACGGATTTTATGAACAGAGTACCATCAAGGGCTTATTAGGCCTATTTGGACTGTGTCAGAGTTGGAAAATGGCACTTTTGCTTGGAGTTGGAACACAAAACTTCTTGGGAAGCCATAAAAGGATAAAGGGTACCTGAAAAGTACCATATTATGTTTTGAAACTTCATGCTTTTGCCATTAAGCTTGGAAAACAGGTCATCAAGGCTACTAGCCTTCGGAAGCAAAGTTGACAGTTCGGGCTTGGACTTGTGATTTGAATCCTCTTCCACAGCACCTCTGCATCATTGGGAAAGGTTGAACTTGAGTTGTTAATGAACCTGCTTATAATCACTATCAGACCACTTGTCAATGGAAGCATGATAACATCTTACGCCTCAATCAGTTGTTGACATTCTATTTATGTGGAAAAGAATCTCGTGGATTCCAAAAAGCTTGAATAGAGATTTGAGACTCAATTGAAACTTGGGGAAGGGAATAAAAGTTTGGAATTAGTTAAGGGGAAAATGATGACAAAATACAGAGGAAAAGCTGTATCCTTTTGATAACTGAACTTGCCCAGCGGATGTTTAGGGCGACTTTTATTTAAGTTGTTGATTGCTGAAATGAGAAACCTTGACTTAGGTTCCTGTCACCTCTAGATTGAATACGAATGATTTTTGAACCTCAATATTGTCTCCAGGTTATTCTTCTACATGCTTGTTGGTTGTGGCATGTTTTAGGGTTGAGACATGACAGAAGCTTTGGTGCATACCATTAAGTCTTTTGTAAGAGCATTTCTCGTAAGACAGTAAGAAATTGATACTCATGTGCTTGAGTGACATTCAATCTATTGTGGATATAGAATAAAGAAACAAAATGGACTTTGACTTGGGTGTTTGAACTTGAACCTTCCACTTCCAATGTCTTTTCCCATCACTCTTAGCCGTGTTTCTGCATCCAATGTTGCATTAAATAGTAAAACCATTGGCGTTTATGCTCCCATGTCTTTCTTGATGCTGCCGTGGTTAGGGGTCCATGTTATGGGATGCCTTAGAGTCTTAGACCATGCAACCCTCAGAATACCCAGCAAAATACTTATGCTAAAATGCTACATACACGACCCAAACACAGTAATGGAACTATGAAACTCAGCAATCTCCATTCAAACTTAGAATGTATTGCTTGGCAAAACAATAGGTACCTCACAGGCGAAATGCTCAAACACCCTTAGACACACACTACCTTAGTGCACATGCAGGTGGCAATGAAACATTACAATATACATTTGTGCGGCATAAGACTCGCACAAACCACACACAAGACTCTTGCTCAAAGAACACTTGCATGGAACACACCAACAGACTCGTGTGCAAACAACACTTTCACGGAGCAATTCAACAAAAACCTGCGCAATCAAGACTTGTGTGAAAGTTGAAACTACAGAAATGTTTTTGGGTGATGCAAGATTGCTGTAAACCAGGTTGCTCCTGCATCATTTTGCCATCTCTCTAAAGTTGTGTTTCACATACTAAAGTGAACAAAGAATGAAATTTTTATGATACATTGATAAATGTAAAGTTACTTAAAGCTCCATGTGTCCCTTGAGAGAGCAATGGTGTATATTTTTTTTGTCCCCGAAAAAAACTGCATGTAAATCAGCATTGTGATTGGCAGTTCTAGGGGAAAAGGATGTTAAGTGTTGCTCCCTTTACATGTGTGGTTTAGCATTGCGAGTAGAGCTACAAGCATTGATGACATCAACTGATGCTCTCTGTCCACACTTCGAAGGTTAAAGAATTAATGTCTTTAAAATAGGATTAGTATTTGTTATGGTAAAGAAATACATTGTAAGGGTATACTAGCATGGATATATCATCTTCACCACTGTCATTTCGGTATTGTCTTGTGTCAGCTTGTTTTGTGCGCTCTTTATTGTTTCTGTCAGTTTTAATTTCATAGTGCCATTTATGTTTATATTTGGCTGGCTTTCAAGAGTACTTTTTTTTGCTAAAGGCTGTATTTTTTTCATTAGCACTTGTACCAAATACCTGGAAATGGACTGTTCTTGTGTATAGAAGAGCCTCCAGCTTATCCGTCTCAAGATATTAACTTAGGCTCACAAGTATACTGCTGCAGAATGCGTATGGTTGTAGTGCTGATTTGTCACTGGATATCTTTTGAAATGTAACTGCATATGGAATCTGTGTAATTGTTTCAGAAATAAGAAACAAAACTGAAGGAATATTCATTTTGTCCCATAGTTTACTAGTTTGCTTTGGATTGGAGTATATACATCTGATATTTTGTGGAGACATCTATATGATCTTTCTGATGAAAAAGATTTCAGCCTATGCAGCAGAAGAAGTTGCACCCTGACAAGTTTTCTGGGCTTTACTTATAGATTAAAAACTTTATTACTGTACCCAAAACGAACTGGCAATTTAGACTTATTCAATAAATCTTGCAGGGTTACTTGTTTATAATTGGTGGTTTACAAGATTATCCAAGGTTTTGTTGGTAATGCTATCCTTATTTCCTATGTTCAAACGAGTTCTCTACAGGGACACATGCTTAGGTCTGGGACAAGGGTACGTGTCCCTTGTGTTTCCCGCATCTTGGGGACATGGAGATGCATCGCAGACGTTACCATAGGTCCACAACACAGTGAACACATCCCTTGTGTTCTGGCTTTGAGCTTTCCGAAATTTCAGTTATATATTCTCAATTTTATCCCACAATGCTGAAATTCTGGTCTTTATAGGGCTGAGTTTTTATCAAATTTAATGTCTACCAGTTCTATTTTTCAGTTGATTCTTTTCTGTTATAATGTTAAAATCAGATCTCTTTATGATTTTTGATTTACATTTATTTGAGAGAATTAATCCTTTTTTGTGGATCTGAAATAGTTCTGAATAAGTGGGTGAGAAATGCAGATTTTGAATAAAGATGATATTTGATTTGTTCTGGAACTTAAAATTTTAGTGTTTAAAATAGTTTTCTCAATCAAATAGTTCTGATGTACAGTATATGTGAGAAATGCAGGTTTTGATTAAATATGATATTTGATTTGTTCTAGAATTTAAAATTAATTTTTTAAAATAATTTTCTACATCACAAATGATGAGTGGGATTTTGCATGGTGATTTTGTTTTATGAATTTATAATGTATCAAATTATAAAAAACATTCTTTGCGTAAAAAAAACCTTTGCATACATTCTTAGACTTGCATCCTTTTGCATTTTTACATGTTTGAAACTTTCTGGAACATTGTTTAAACAATTTAGTATGCCTTTTGAAGTTTTCTTTATAAATATTGATTACGGGTGCACAAATATTCTCATTCGACTACTTTTGAATTGATATTGATCTTCCATGTTTTTCTAAAGGCAGTTCCCTTCTTAGTCCATTTTTCATGCGCGTACTTCCACTACTGGTCTGATAACATTGAAATTGAAAAAAATGCTTGTCAAATATTCAAATCAGAGAAAGCATATATAAACAGAAGCAACCTTGATATTAAATGCTATTCAATCTTACTTTCTTGATATAATATTCCTTGATATTTTTTTGATAATTATTTGCAGTTGAAAGCGGCACAGAAAGAGTTTGATGAAGCTACGTCTCGTCGAAAGGATGAACTTGATGAAGTGAGTACATTACCACTAAAGAAAGATTTGGCATTCCAATGTCCATCCGTTTTTGTCACTTGTGTTTCCTTGAGTGAACTGCCTGCTTGTTAGTGCACTACTGTTTTCATTGTGATTTGATCTTTTAATATTAAGGCCTTCTATGTTAGACGGCGGATGAATAAATACAGCCGTATTGTGTGTTTGTATTTGTATACTTAATTTTTCTGAAATATGAGTTGAGCTGATGATTTGTAATATATGGAATGCACTTTCTGAGTTATTGAACCATTCAAAGCATAATATTTTTGGTAATAGGTCAAGAAATGTCATAAGCAGTTTCAAATTTCTGATAGCTACATGTTAAGTGTTGGAATTTTGAGAATACTTTCATGTATTGTTGTGGGAATTTGCTGCAATATTTGCTTTTTATGTTCAAAATACTATGGTTCACATTATTTTCTAACTTGATGTAGCATCTCTGAGTTGTTTATGGAACTATGCTCTATTTGAAAGCAGAAGATAAAGCAGGAAAGGCTGAAGCTGCAAAAGATCCAGAAGCTAAATTCTCTAGTAAAAGGAAGGGCAGACAAATTTCTTGCCATTGGTGGCAAAGCAGGCATTGATTTGCTCCTCGCAGATGGTATTAGTGACGTTCTTGCATCATATTTGGATGCCAAAGAAGGGTCCACCATCACAGATTTGGCAATTTTCCGGGCTCATGCAGCCAAGTAAGCAATATACATATATCAATAAGATTGTAATATGAGTATGGTTTCTAGCTAATTTGTTTTCTATTTAGGGAGATTCATGATAGATAGATAGAGATTTTAGTAACGTCGATGAGACCAAAACAGTCTACGGGAGCCCAAGAACAAAAGGCATAATGAAAGGAGTGAGAAGCTGTTGAAAAAGAGAAGCAGAGAAGCTTTGAGCAGCTGGGCCCTTGTTCAAATATCTTCTATAGTTTTGCATCTGACGGTTCATTCTTTTGCTGTGGATTTTAATCAGAAGTTCCCTGTTTTTTCAATGATTTCTTCTTTGAATATGGTGGACATAGAAGTCCCCTGCAGGCTGTCCTGGTTGGTAGCTAGAATGTCATCAAACACAGAGCATTCCATGATATAGTGCCACTCCTCCTCAACCCTCCGTGATGTACTGAAAAAGACATTATCTCTTCCCACCTTTCTTTTGAGATCTTCCACCTACCTGTCTTGCATCTAAAGCTGGTGTGATCGGGTTCTTGATTGGGCTAATCTTCATTTTCCATTTGATTTTCATCCCTATGTAAGTTTTTTGGTTATGCTCACAAGTGGGGTTAAACTCAGTCATGTAGTATTACTTTTTCCTCTCTAGTTGCTTTTCCACGTGATTATTTTAAACTTTTCCCTGACATAAGTGTTAATCTCTTGATTGGTTACTGGGCATTCATGTAGGTTGATGCCCCATTTATTCGTCCATAATTTGTTTTGCTTCATTGATGTTCTCTTTCTTTTGTTACGCTCTTCTATCATTATTACCTTTGTCCATCTTTCCTCCTCCGTTTCTCTATTTTCTATATAGCCTAGGAGATGTATCACAGCTGCTGCTTCTATTGAAAGAGTACCTGGTTTTTTCTAGGAGAATCTTCTATGGGACTGATGCTTTAATCTTGAAGCTTCTTGTGATTAAACATTTCTAAATTCTCTTAATTTGTTTCCTCTTTCGAGCTGACATACTACTGGCCTAGACCTCACACCCGTAGAACACCACTGCACTACCCCGGTGGTCTTCCAATCACACTAATCAGCATCTTTGCACTTGTTTTGAAGAGAATATAACACTCTCCACCCTCGGATTCTTTTCGTTATGCATGTTTACAAGCTGAGCTTGTTAGTGAAATCAAGCCCTAAGTATCTATATTCCGAGAATATCTCAAGGGAGTTCCCCTTAAATATGATCGAAGACTCTTAAACTGGCCTGTCTGATTCTCTCTTTTATTATTTCTGCAGCAACATAAAACAACTGTGTTTGAGATTTTTTCTTGCCCATGTTTTGGGCCAACCATGAAAAGTTTTAGAAAACTGATGTTTTTGGGTGTCAATCAGTGGTTATTGATCAAGCTTGAAAAATATTCAAAATGTTAAATGATTTTCAAGAGAAACAATAAATTGAAGCCTGAAGTGCCATTTGAGGCTTTTTAAAATGTTCTTTTTGGTTGTTGCTCAAATTCTTTGCATGGAAAAAGCTTGAGACAAAAAATTGGCTTTGGATTGAGTCTTTATTGGATTGATGTTCCTGATCTACTCAGTGCTCAGGCAACGAATCTTTATCCATTTGATTGCGTTTGGGTTGTTGAACACCAGCCATTCTAAGTTTGTCATAGGCTTTAGCTGTGGGGATGCCAAATATTTTGGTGAATTGTTGTAAATATCCATAATTGTTTCATATGTATGTCCATCACGTCTTCAAAAGGCTAGAAGACCTTTCATATTTCTGTTTTTATGCTATGCCTTTGATATCTCTGTTTTTATGCTGAGAGGTGTTCTACAGTGGCAGATGTGGGAGGGAGGGAGGGAGGGAGGGAGGTGGGGTTGAAGAAGGGGCGGATGTTGGAGATTGTGGTGGGCTGTAATGTCCGCGAGTGTGTTCACTTTTAATTTTGACCTTAAATTTTAATGTCCATTTGACTGTCACTAAGTTCTTCCTTTTTCCTTGGAGAAGTCAATCAAAAAATTGTAATATCTTGGCCATACAGTGAAGTTTGCAGCCTATTTGTTTTTCTCCATTCAGTGGGAAATTTGTAAAGAAGGTGATGAAGTTTTTTAATAATTGTGGCATGCTAAAAATCCAAGATAAGGGCCTTGAGATTGATATCCCTTGGAGTTTCTCAGATTGTGGTGGGCTGTAATGTCCGCGAGTGTGTTCACTTTTAATTATGACCTTAAATTTTAACGTCTATATGACTGTCACTAAGAAGTTCTTCCTTTTTTCATGGAGAAGTCAATCGAAAAATTGTAATATCTTGGCCATACGGTGGAGTTTGGAGCCCATTTGTTTTTTCCAAGAATTATTTTTTCAAGCCTTACCCATTAATGTAACTAGATTGACACCGTTTGTCATCATTCAATTGGAAATTTGTAAAGAAGGTGATGAAGTCTTTAATAACTAGACTGTTTTGGTACGGGTACGGTATTCTGAAACGGATTTTTTTTTAAAATCTCGGGTATGGTATGCTATGGGTATGTTCGTACAATATATATTTAAAAAGTAAAAAATATAAATATATACAAAAATTTAAAGAAAACAATAAGCTTATAGTCTCAGCAACCTATAAAATATTAGAAGCCAACAACAAGCTTATTATGAATCAGAAGCCATCTAAAGCGAAATTTCTTTGACTGAATACAACAAGACCACAAAACATTAAATCTATGATACCATCTGCTAATGGGCTCACAAACATTTCACTTATTGTTGAGGCCCAGGGAAAGGTTTGGGGAGAAAGCAATCTTTTCATAGAGTTGTTTGGAGGTAGCCTCTTGGAGAAGGGGCCCTTTGAGCCAACTCATAGTATCCCAAAAGTCATTCTCATCCTCCATAATTAGTCCTGTAGAGGGAGCTGTGAAAGCATTTATGAGCATTGTATACATTATGAACTGAGATTGAGGAAGCTTATCGAAAGCTTTAAGGTCTGTCCATTCCATCCACTTCCCAAATCTGTACAAGTCATGAAATATTTTAATTCCTTTCTCAAACCAAAGGAGGGCAGAGCAGCCTCTTGTCAAGACAAGGATCTTGTCATTATATTTCAGATTTGACAAAATCGATTTGTAGGCTTGGCATCTAGTGTCAAAGGAAGAGAAGATAGGCTGCCCAACCACCAAGTGCTTTACTTGTTCCCATGCCTTCCAAATTGACTGAAGAATAAAGGACTCATGAGGAGCAACAAGAAAGCACCCAAATAGTAAGTCAACCAAATGAAGTCCTTTTCATCTCTCTTGACCCGTCGGAGCCTATTGGCAATATTGAATCTCACACAATCTTTCCAAGGTTCAATTCCAGTCAAAGCCCTCAAGTTTTATTTATTTTTTTGCACTTAAAAAAAACCATGTGGGTATGTACCCACAGGCCCTGGGTGCGGAAATCTGTACCCTGGACGTACCCATACCCGTACCTGTACGCGGTATGTATCAGACTTGGTACGGGGGGATACTTGGCGTTTCTGGGCAGTCTAGTTTAATAATCGTGGTATGCTAAAAATCCAAGATAAGAGCCTTGAAATTGGTATCTCTTGAAGTTTCTTAGATATATGTATTTAAGATATTTGTACTTGTATGACATTGGTAGCTCATTTAAGATATAGATTAGCTGTCTTGTATATTTCAGATCGGTACTGCATTTCTGGACGAAGAATGCGTATTGTGGGGGTGATGTAAGGGTGACATGCCAATGTGAGGCTGTGTAAAGCCAACATGACTATTGGATGAATACCCCTAGATAAATAGAGGGAAAGGAAAGATCAAAGAGGAATCATCCTTGTTTCATCATCTTTCTTGTAAGAAAAGACAAAGATTAGAACACACAAAACCTAGATCCTAGATCCTCTGCCTTATTTGATCCCGACTTTTCCATTTTCAAGTAATTATTAGTTTTTTGTTTTTTTCCCTCATCTTAGAGTGTTTTTTAAATATAAACTGATCTTTTCTTAAAGGGGTTAGTGTGGGACCCAATGCCCTAAAATTGTACAAAAATGTGGCAAGTCTAGATGATGAGTTTCTGGGTGTTTTTGGGGAGTTTCAGATTTTAAAATGTAACATGGCCCTAGGGATTTTTTGCAATATGTAATAAACAATGTGAAATCTAAAGTAGAAAATCCCATGTTTACATGTTTCTAATTTACATTCAATTTTCAAACAAATTGGCATGTCCCACCATTTCAGTATTTCGTTCCACTAACTTCTTGGTCTTCCAACAATGTTTATCACTCCATTGGAACTCAAAAATTCTTTGCTTTCTACTTGAGATCTTTATTCTCTCGGGTCTTCTCCAGCTTGTGTTTGTTATCATGTGATGTAATTAATGGGTTGCTATTTTACAATAGGGAAAGTGTCATATCCACTATTTGAGGATTTTTTTCCACTATAATACTCCATGGAAGGGAAATCTCTATGCACACACTAACTCGTCGACACTGTGAACTGCCATTTGTCTCCAATACCATTGAGGTACAAAATAATTATATTTCTCATCCCTATTCCTTTTGAGTTACCATCTACCAATCTCACTTCTAAGTTGGTATGAACTAGTTCTCATTAGGGTTAAAAGTGTCCTTGTTTTCCACTTGATTTTCATTCCTATGTAAACTTTCTAGACATGTTCATTTGTGGGGTTGAATGTAGTGAGGTACTTTTGCCTCTTTCTATCTAGTTTCTTTGTCCACATGGTTAGCCTGAATTTTCTCCTACATAATTTTTGATTGTGATTAGCGTTTGGAAATTCATGTAGGTTTATGTCCATCTATACATCCGTTTGTTTTTTTTAACATCCAAGCCCTTTTTCTTCTATTCAACTCTTTTTCAATCAACACTCCAGGCCATCCATTCACCTCCGCGCCTTCTACTTTCTTTAGGTAGCTCAATTAACGAATCCGTTACCAACCTCACACTTGTAGAGCACCACTGGTAGGATAGGTATCTCTAGAAAGAACCCGGTGATCTCTCAATCCCACAATTCTGCATTGTTGTATGTATTTTGTAGTGAATACGATGCTTTCCAAACTCTCTGCTTTTTTATGATCCTGCACAATTCTCAGCCGACTTTGTTGTGAAAATATGCGACCAGGTGCCTATACACTCCTTTCTAAGAGGGGAAAACCAAGATGTTACATTTGCAGAAGTTTATTTGTGTTCCTAATTCTTTACAAGAGAGTTTTAGGGCTTTCAAGTGGTCTGTTGAGCTTTAGTCTGTATTTTCAACAGAATATAATCATTGGCATATAAAAGAAGCTTTATCATGTAGTTAACCATGTGGACACTTCCATCTCTGAACTTGTCTATCCATTTTTCCAAACAATTTGGGGGACAACGGGCAGCTCATTTTGAACGTTATGTCACAATCTGAACATTTTAACAGCTATGTGCTTGGTATGATTTTGATGTGGGATGGTTTGTAAAATCTGTGTACCTGGACGCATGTTAATTTCTTCTATCTTTTTCTATAGTTTGCTTCTAGGAATCATGTCAAAGGCTTTCTTGAAAACAGCAAAGCAGCAAAAAAATTGATTTACTTTTTCAATAAAGTGTGAGAGTAATGCAGTGATCTATTGTTGAGTGTTTTGGTCTAAAATGTGCTTGCCCTTTCGCCCTCTTTCCTTGTTCTTCAACCCAATCAATTTTATGTTCCACCATACTTCCAAATAAGTCTTTGCCAAGAAGTGGTTGATCATAATGGTCAGGTAATTTGACAAGTCATTGACATCTCCATTATCAAATATAAGTTAGACTAGAGTAATTGTCCATTCTATTGGAAAGGGATCTTGAACGATGCCATTAAATGTCTTTAATGTTTCCCAAGATATATACATCCATTTTACATATTCTTCCTGCAATCTATCTCTGTTTCGAGCCTTACGACTAGTCATCCTTAAAAATAGCTTTGTACATTTCCTTTATACTGAACAATTTTGATTTTGTGTTGATTGTGGTAGGAGCGTTCTTAACTTGCTTGTGTTCACACTATTGTTTTGATATTCTAGCCATTAGGTCTGTGTGATACCGTTTTAGTTTTCTTTTTATTGGGTGCAAATGTAACAATTATCCATAGCCATTAGGTGTTTGTGATACATTTTGTGTTTTATTTTTATTTAGTTGAACAATCCTGGTGTAGACGACAACTCTTTGCCTTATTGTCCACATTCTCAATGATTAACAAACAGCGGAACATAAATCAGCAGCTCCAAACCAACAGAAACAAAAAACCACTGTCTCTTAAGGAGCTTCAACAAACTTAGGATTAGCATCTGGCACACCTTTATGAAATTATTTTTCATGCAATCCATTGATGTGGGAATAAAAACACACATGAACATAATGGGGGAGCATGCATCCCAAGATCCTATAGCTGATAAATGCCTTCAGCAACCTAGTCCTGAGTGGCACTCCTAGTGCCACCATTCTTCAAGGTCAACTAGAAATGATCAAATACATTCTGAACAAAATCTTTGAGTTGGATAATCATAGGCTGCTCCAACCAATCTACGAAGAAGAATTTAGCAGGACTGTTTTCTTTTTCCAACCAGACAACATCTGGCCCAAATGGTTTTCTGGCTTTCTGTTACCAATCTTTTTGGGAAGTGGTAAAATAACCAAGAAAAAGGAAGCAAATGCTTTGGCATATAAATGCAGAAAAGTTGGCTCTTGTCCCAAAAGTATCAAATGCAGAACATTTGGATCAGTATAGGCTAATTGTTTTATTTGATGGCTATGAGAATAAAGCTTTTCCTTCAGGAAATCATCTTCTCTATGCAATCAGCCTCTGTTCCAATGAGGCAAGTTGAGGACAATGTCACATTGTCACTTCTATCAGTTCAAGAGATACTTCATTCTCTTCACTGTTAGAAGTGACGATGTGTTCTCATCAAACTGGACTTTTCAAAAGCTTTTGATAGGTGCCATTGACGACTGCTTGAATGCACTCTTTGGGATTTTGGATTCAGTCCTTAGTTTACTGAATGGGTCAATAGTTGCATTCGTGCCCCAATGTAACCGGAAAAAAGAATTAGGAACCCCCTTCCTATCTTTTAGAGGATCGTGTCAAGGTGATCCTCTCAATCCATAATTGTTTTATTTCACGGGAGTATGTAGGACAATTGAGCAAGCAAAATTCACTAGTGCAATTCATGGTCTTCCGATAGTTGTATGAGGAAAGAGATGCAATAATTTTCACTTCGCAGATGACATCTATGAGGAATCAGGAATTTAAATCTACTTCTGTAACAATATCAAATAGCTTTGGGACAAAAAGTAGCTAGGGAAAATCTCATGTCATATTTTCCCATGTGCCAGTTCTTAGTAAGTGTGTGGTCCTTAAGGATATTACAATTCCTAGAAGGCAATCCTCTAATGACATATTTGGGATTCCCTCTATCCACTTCCTTTCGGTGCTTGGACTAATGGTGCTTGGCCCTTTTTTATCGGGAATGTGTCACCTCTTCGATGTAGGTCCCTATAGGCAGCCCTACAGCTCCCAGGCTGATCACCTCTTTCTTTCACTGCATCACAAAGGTTGGTGACATTAAACCCCCAACGGATATTGCTGCTTCACACACTAAGGCAATACTCATCGTTGTACAACACTACTACTACGGTGCCCCAAGTGTTAGGAATATCATGTTAGTGTTCACAATGCACATGTCATTGTTTGTACGTAGTGTGATGAGTTGAAATAATAACTCATATAGTTATTGTGTTGTTAGTTGGTTAATAATGTATGAGAGAGATTCTAGGAAACGTTACTCTCTATAGTTAGAATGTAACGACTCGTGATATTTTTTCTGGATTAGGGTAAAGCGGGGGTTTTGAAAGGACCCTCATCTTTTTACAAAAAATCCCATTCGGCTAGATTGAGTAGTGGAAATTACATAGAAAATACCCATAGGTAATCCAAAAAAATCTATAACTAGATACAACAAAACCATAACTTAACATAAAAGTTTTTTCAGTTTTGTAACCACATTCTTTGCTGCAACAGAAGCACTCTGCTTTGCTAACGTGTTACCCAGGGCAATTATCTCAATGCACTCTTTGTCTAGGATAGCTCTGATGTTGTTTGTGTAGTCTTTCCAGGTTTTAAGGACACTAAAATATCGCTGAAGTGTTTCCAGAATGGAAGTCACCACCTCGACCTAGCTGTCGCAATGAGATGCTTTTTTCAGGAGTTGATTTTCATTAATTTCCATGTCAACATTGTTTGTAGCACCATGAGGAGATTCCATAGGCTTCATTCCAGGGGATTCCATATAAAGAGTAGAGAGCCCTAGTAAAGCTTCAGGAATGAGTTGTTCAAAACCCAAATCTAGATGGTGCTCTGTAGGGGAGGGCCCAAAGGACAGAGGGGGAACAAGGGAAGCCGTGGAATGGCCAGGAGAGGAGGGGGAGGAGGCACCAACAGAGGGTGAACCAGAGAAAGTGAAGGAATACCCAACAATGGCCACATCTGAGTCAGAATCTAAAGAGATTTTCTTGCGATGTCGGTTGTTGTTGGGCTTAGTGGAGGGGGAAGGATGGGCAGTGAGCAACAAGAGTGGGGAGGCAGTCGATGTACAAAAGTGTTTTCCCAATTTTGGGGGGAAGTGGAGAAGCTCAGCCAGAGAGGCAATATACTGGAAAATAAAGTAAATAAGGCCATGGTGTAGAAGAGGACCCTCCCCTTCTCTTGCCAAATTAATGGAGAGCTCGAGATATTGGAACAAAAAGGCCGAAAGATTGATCTTCTTACCATAATACAGGTGGGATAGGAGAAATAAGTGAGGCCCATAAACCAACTTGTAGCGCCCGTTAATGGTGAAATATCACATAATCACCTCCGCCACTTTGTCCCATGGGGGATTCAGAGAAGCCCACTCATAACCAAAAAGATACTTATGAGGTTCCTCACCAGGCCCGAGGAATTCAACCATTTCCGTTTTCAGGGATCTCTTGAAATAAACTGTGCCTGCCGAAGGTAAGACACTCTCCACTGCAATTGCATTTTTAGAGATGGTGAACTTAGTATTACCCACTTGCACCTTTCCTTTCTTCCACGAAGCCAGGACACTACAGGAGACCTGGACCGAGTGGCTCGAAAGACACTCCATGAAGGTGGTGATGCCACCTTCCTTTAGGATATCCCAAACCTCTTCATCTTCATGAAATTCTGCGCATGAGACAGGTTCGATGCGCTTAATTTGGCCCCCATGATTTTGAACAGAACAAAAAATGCCGAAAAAGCACTCTGGGCCCCAAATTTATAATTGCAAAATGATTTTTTTGAATGGTCCTTCACACGTGTCCTCCACACCTGGGTATGATTGCTAGAAATAAATGCAAATCTTGCCCAAAAATCCACTTTTAAACTAACGTCACTATTGCACATGCCACCGTCTTCTAAACGTCCTTTCATTCTTATGGTAACTTTATAACATATGTCACCAAAACTCCGGGGAGCGTTATACCTACTCCTGCTGACTCTCGATATAACATTATCCAAACCGCTAAGAGAGACAAAAAGTACCATAAAGATATTAATGCTTGAGAGAATGATCATTATGTAAACTTCTGAGGAGGTGACTAGGAAAATCTTCAATCAAGATTTTTGTTCATCCAGTTGAACACCCATATTGGAAAGAAGGTCAACAATCTTATTGCCCTCTCTCTAAACACGCTGATACTTGATTTATTGGAATATGAATTGGAGAATTTGGATATCTTCAATGATGTTTCTAATTATCCATTTGCTAGGTTATTTGGATTTCAAGATCTTGATAATATTTAGGGAATCAATTTCCACCAAGAGTCACTCACGTCTAATTTGAAGAGCCAATTCCAATCCCCTAAGAATTGCGATAGCTTCAACATGGTGATTGGTGCCCACACCAAAGCTTTCAGTAGTAGTAGCTAAAGGAAAATTGTCCCGATCACAAAGAATGCCCCCCAGAGTTACCTAGGTTTCCTTTGGCCACTCCATTAGTATTTAGTTTCAACCAACCAGGGGGAGGATTCCAAACCACAACCACTTGTATAACAACCGAGGGGTGAGCCTCCACCTGGAAATCATGATGCTGACACAATTTTTTTGAACCACATAAGTTCACCTTTTTTTTAAAATATTTTTTCCAAATACATCTGTTGAGGTTGTCTTGGAAGAGGATACCAATGATTTTAACCACCTACACTGGGTCCATGGCTTGCTCTTTAAAGATATGCCTATTTCATTCCTTCCAAATACCCTAGAGGCCGTGAGGGAGAAGAAGTTTCCAAGCGAGGGAAATAATCTGATGAGAGAAAGGGGAGAACCATTGGTTGAAGGCTTCAGACAGAAGAGGAGGGGAAGAGCCAAGATACACCAAGGTGACCCAAGAGCTGATCCCAGATGATGTGGGAGAACATGCAGTGGAGAAGAAGGTGTGAAGTGGATTCCAAAGCTGAGAGGTAGAGAACACAATGGGAAGGAAGAGAGAAGCCTCTTCTTTTGAGGTTTTCTCTAGAAAGGATGACATTCCTGAAGGATAGCCACACGAAGAAACCAATCTTGGGGGTGACAACAAGGGTATAAATACAATGAAGAGGTGGACCACAAGGGGTGTGAGTTTTATAAGAATAGGCCACCTTGACAGTGAAACTTCTTGAGGTAGAAAGATGCCAAATAAGCTCATCCTGTGGTAAGAAGAAGGGGATGTATTGAGAAGACAAAAGCTTTCTGAGACTCATGAAATGCTGATTTTGGATACTGCTGCAACCATGTCGAACTGGAAGAAACCAGTAGGGTTTATAATTGATAATATTAAAATACCTGTTGAATTTCCTACCACACATGGAGATTAAGGTCCTTTTGATCATATCCCAAAAAGGATCTTGAGAAAGAGGCTTGTCCCCAATCCACTACTCCAACCAGAAATCAATTTGGAGACCATTTATAAGGTGCCATTTAGTGGTTACCCGCAACATAGGAAGAGAGCTTACCACTAAATTCCAAATGGATGAACCTCTGGGGGGTTTGAACTATGAAAATTATTTGAGGGAAGCAAGTAATTTAACCTTAGGAGCTGAACCCAAGGGGATTTTTTCTCAGAAGTAACCTTCCAACCTATCTTAGCAAGCATGACCTCATTCATATCAACAATTCTTCTTAGCCCCAAACCACCCGAGAGGGTCGGAAGACAAGTTGTATTCTAATACACCAAAGAAATTGTTTTTGAATTTGCTGTATTCATTTTGAGCAAGACATAAAAAGGGGCTTTGTTCTCAAATGAAGCATTCATTTTCAACAATTTTTTTAGTCCCAATCCACCTAGAAAATAATTTTTGAAGACAATCTGTATTCATGGGTGGAGACACCAAAGAAATTGTTTTTGAATTTGCTTAATAGAAGCAATCACATAAGATGGCATTTTGAGCAATGACATAAAATAAATAGGCAGAATCTAAAGCGTAGCTTTGACTGGCTGCAATTTACACTCCTGGCTGAGGAGAGCACCCTTCCAACCTGCAAATTTCTTTTGGTAGCGTTCAATGACCGACATCCAAAGGTTTTTAATTTGTCTTCCTTTAAAAAGAGTCATACCTAAATAAGAAGAGGGAAAATCCACTATGTCACAACCAAAAATATCAGAAATCTTTCTTTTCTTGCTGGGCAAAGTGTTTATGAAAGAAATACAACATTTAGATAAATTTATCAACTACTGTGAGGTCATTTGATAACTCTTAAGAATTATTTTTAGGGCCTTGGCCTCAACCACTGAAGCTGCACTCATGAGAAGGGTATCATCTGTAAATTGATTGTGAGTAGCAACAAGAGATCTAGTCGTAATTTTGATGCCATAAATCATAAAAGGATGTTTTACGGCTTCTAAAGCACTGCTTGTATCAACCATTAATATAAAGAGGAAAGGTGATAGAGGGTCACCTTGCTTAATCCCTTTGCTATTTTTGAAGAAACCAGCTGGAATGCCATTAACAAGGATTGAGAAGCAGGTAAAATAGATGCATGTGAAAGCCCAACTGCACCACTTGTCACTGAACCCGGAGTTCTTGAGTACTCTCAATAGAAAAACCCAACTGACTCTATCAAAATATTTTTGCATATCCAACTTAAGTATCATCCCCATTGTCTTTTCATGCTGAAATGAATGGATTGCCTCATGGACTATGATAATTCCTCCCTGTATAAGAAAAAATCCCATGAATCCATTTTGTTATTCAGAAATTAGGTTGTTCATTAGTGGTTTCACCCTTTCCGCCATCATTTTCATGATTATATTATATGTAGTGTTATAAAGGCTTATCGGTCTAAAATTAGAAACCGATTTAGATCCAAGTGATTTGGGAGCCAAAACGATGAAGATAGTGTTCCTTTATTTTAAAAGATAGTTGTTTCTCTGGAATTCATTCACAACATTATAAAGATCTTCCTTGATGATTTCCCAGTATATTTGGAAGAAGACAACATGAAATCCATCAGGTCCTAGTGGTTTATTCCCCTTCATTATAAATATAGCTTTATGAAGCTCCTCCGTGGAGAAGGGATGCGTCAGGCTTTCATTCACACCATCTGTTACCAACTTAGGAATGTGCTGTAGCATTTTTCTCATTTTGTTTTCATCTGGGGGTGCTTCTTCCTGCAGGAGTCTAGAATAGAAAGAGATAAGCTCATTAGAAATATCATCTTCAGAAGATAGAAGCTTACCTTAAGAGGAGAGAAGCTCCTTGATTTTATCTCTGCTTTTGTGCTTAGATGTTGTGGCGTGGAAATTTTTTGTATTCCGATCCCCCCGTTGAAGCCAAAGTGCTTTAGATATTTGTCTCTAATAATTCCCCTCTTCCACCAGAGTGTTGTGATAATCACTTAACAGAGAGATTTCTTGTTTGTGAAGCTGCTCCGATCTGCTATCCTTCTCAATATTGGTTGAAATGTCCATTATTTTCTGAGTTAGCTTACTCAAGTGAATGTTTCTAAACACTTTATTCTTCCAAATCTTGAGTTGCTTCTTGATTTCCTTTAAATTTTTAGCAAACCTGAACATTTCCATTCCTTGAATGTCCACTTTCCACCAGTTCTTAATAAGGTCATCCAACTTGTTATTCTCCAACCAAGCCAATTCAAAATTGAAGGGAGGATTTTTAGTCTTGTGACAAGATTCACCACTTAAGAGAAGAGGAATATGATCAGAGGGAACTCTAGGTAGAGTACTAAGATAGAAGTTCAAAAATTACAGAATCTAGTCCATTGAACCAAGAGCCCTGTCTAATCTACTTTGAATATCCCCAGTCTGCGATTTGTCCAAGTGAAAGTAGTTCCATGCAAATCCATATCAAAAAATTCCCCTGCCTGATAAATTCAGCCAAAGCTTCCATATTGTTGGGGTTAGCAGGTGAGCCACCTTGCTTCTAAGAAGGGTAGAGAGTTCTGTTGAAATCACCCACTATAAGGCAGGGAAATTACGAGCAACTCCTTTTAAACTCCATGATATCCTTCCAAATATTTTTTCGCTAGGAGTCCAAATTAGGTGCATATAAGTTGATAGCTATCCAACCTACTTCAGATTCAACCTCTTGGAAGAACATTCCCAAGAAGTTTATATTTTTGATGATGCATTCACCATACATAATTTTTGGGTTCCATAGTGTGCAAAGGCCCCCTAAGTTCCCATAAGAATTCTGAGAAGAAAAGGAGGCAGTGGACCACAACCTAGGAAGGTTGTCCTCAACTTTTAACTTTATTTCCTGAAGCATGATAATATCCAGAGAATGTTTGAGCCTAATGTCTTTTAGGACTCTCTTCTTTTGCAAAGAGTTAAGCCCTCTTATGTTCCATGAAATTATTTTTATTTTTTAGATTTGGACTTGTTCCTTACTACCATAGGATGGGTACTTTGAGTTCCTTGTGCCACATTAAGTGTTGATTCTTGTTGGAGCTTAATATTCCCAGGAGTTCTACCTTTTGGCTTCTCGGAGCCCATGTCAAATTTCTTACTAACGCTTCTGGTGACTTGAGGTTGGTTACTGTCACCAGAGGTTAGCGAAGAAGGGGAAAGAGGCACCTCCAACCCAAGAATTGGGAGGGTAAAGGGAAGGGGAAAAGAGGTTGAAGCATCAATAGAGGGGGCAAAAAAATTGGTGTTAAGAACCTCAAGAACGACAGGAACCTTAGGAGTGACAACAAAGGATTTAGGCAGAGGAGAAATCTGAGGTAGCTTGAGAGGGGAGGGCTTGGTGAGGGGAATCTCACCATCTTCTAAAACCGAAAAGGGGTTAGAGGTGTTAACCTCTGGAGAAGCCTCAGGGAGAACCTTGGGAATGAATTTAACCTTTTTCTTAGGAGAGGAGTCAGAGCCTTTTTTCTTAGGTTGAGGTGTAGAAGGGAAAATAGGAGCCTTGTGGCTAATGCTCTTACAGACAAAACAATCTTGGGGGATATATTCATATTCTATGGGCTGTGACCACACTCCAAAGTCTGAAAGAAGGTCAATAGCCTTCGGAAGTGGGCCACTAACATCAACATTAACACAAAAATGAGCATGAATGAATCTAGTTTTTACCTTAGTGGCCTGATCCATTGCGATAAGGGAGCCCATGGAGAGAGTAATACCTTCAATAACCACCGGATCCCAAAACTTCAGCGGAAGTCCTGACAAGCGAACCCATATTAGAGTGTGTGTCATAGTTTTAGTGTGGGGATTGAAGCCCGATGACCATTTATGCAAGTAAAATCCTCTCCTTCCAAAAAACCACGGTCCTCCAAGAAGAGCACAAGCAAAGTCCTCCTTGAGGCTGAAAGTGAACAAAATGAAATCATTAGGCATGGCAACAATCTCCAATGAGCCACAAGGAGGCCATTTCAGACGCGCTCACTTTTTTATGTCCTCTAAAGGAGGTTTGGGACCTATGAGCTTTCCAATTAGGGAAAAATCCCTCGAAGCAGAAGCCACATCAGTAATGTGGGAAGGCATCTGCAAAGAAAGCATCCCATCAAGAACTGGTGACAACTTATCTGTATGTGGAGCGGAGGGGGACCCAACTACCACGTTTTTCCATACCACCTGCTGAGGGCGAGGTGACAAGTCACTTGAATCGTCAGGCGGGATCTCAAGGTCCAGACCAGAAGGGTCCGACATTAGTCTTTTTTCATGAATAGGTGAATAGTAGAATTTGTTATGTCACTCATATTTATCTAGACAGACACACATTCAATTGAAACTGACATCTTGTGTCCTTGAGTTTTTTGATTTTAAGATGGACATTCCATTGGAAAAATTCACTAGTTTGAATTTTCACACTTGGAAAGTCAAAATTCAGATGCAACTAATGAACAAGAACTTGTGGAAGATAGTAGATGGAAAAGAGATAGCACCAATAGATCCAAGTAAGTAAACATGATGATAGAGTAAAGATGATAAAGCCAAAGCCATTATTGGTCTTGCTCCTTTAGATTCTAAATTACATTCTGTAGAATTTGAAAAACCATCCAATGTAATGTGGGAAAACCTGAACAAACTGTTTGGAGCAAAGCAATCAACACAAAGTTCTCTCTAAACTCCATCTGTTCAGATTCAAAATGAATCGTGGACTCACCATGTGTAGCCACATTAAGATATGAGATCTCTCATGAGACAACTAGCAGAAGTCAAAGCTCCAATAGACAATGAGGATGTAAAGGCCATATTGTTGTATAGCTTGCCTTCCAAATACAACAACGTTGTTTTTTACTCTTGGTTAGACGCCTTCTCAATCATTGGAAGATATGATATCAACTCTCCTAGCTGAAGAAAAAAGGACTACTACAGTTGATGCGGAAGAGGAAAGTGTGATGTACTCTAGAAAACAATCATAAAAAAATTAAAAAAGCAAGGAGAAAATTGAATGTTTTTACCACATGAAAAAGGGGCATACAACCTGGAGTTATAAAGTTCGAGCTAATGATTTGCTTAAAGGGGAGTTCAAAAGAAATGAAACTAATATGGTCATAGAGAAAGAACCAATCGTCAAAGAATATTCAATGAGTGTTCATGTTTAAGATGAAGAATACTTATACTAAGTAAACAACAACAAATAATGGAAGATGGAGGTAATGGAGGTTGGAGGACAGTAAATTTCCTCTCGTTAGCTACTAGCGACAGGACCCCACATTATATATAGTGGCATGCTTTTTTCATTTAAGTTGTTTTCATGTTTTGTGTGGTGTGTAGAATGAAACCCTGTTGTGACATTTTATATTGTAACCTATTTTGAAGAATCTTGCTTTTTGGGGGTAGGAGAAGATTACGAGGTAAACTCAATATGGATTGTCATCCAGATAGTTCTGAGTTCTAGGAATTTGGTGGATTTGCAATTCGGGAGCCCGGGGAATGGGGAACTAACCCAAGGAATTTGGCCTGTAGCAACGCCTTAACAAGGGTAAAGAGACAACTTGATGGAGTTGTATGGGTCTAAGCAGTGTTTTCAGAGAGATTGTTGACTTCTTTAGAATATGATTATCTTCTCCCATGTGCACACGAAGGGGGGAATGTTAGCAATATCATGTTAGTGTTTACATGTTATTGTTTGTACGTAGTGTGATGAGTTGTAATAACAACTCATATAGTTATTGTGTTGTTGGTTAATATTGTATGAGAGAGATTCTATGAAACATTACAATATATAGCTGGAATGTAATGGCTCATGATATTATTACGAGTGGTTGAAGGAGATAACATTGACTCGTAACTTATATGAGATCAATTACCGATATATGTATTGTCACAGTTTGAATAATGGAACGAGAGTTTAATTGTGTATTCATGAGTTAAACTCTAGACCAAATTCTTCACCTACACAATCTCTCTCGCAATGTGGATCTGCCTTTTCTTAGCGTTGTGGATTCACCCCTGCTTGGCATCGTGGATCTACTCCTCGACCGCTTCTCGGGCCTTTGGGGACACACACAAATTGAGAGTTTTTTTGTTGCCGTGGGAGTTTTTGGCCTTGGATGTTAGCAGGGATTTTAGTAGAGTGCTTTTTCTCCTGCTAGGGTAACCCAAGCTGGCCCCATCAGCCCTAGACACCCCCCAACGAGCATTATCAAATCATGCATCGGCCCTTTCATAGTGATAGATGATGATCAAATGATTCTTTTGTCCTGGGCATGACCAAACATGTTTGATGGGACCAACATCGAGTCTGTGCGACTTTCGTCAGCCAATATTCTTTGGGGTTCTGTCTTTCCCCACATGGCTGTTTGTATTGGTACCTTAATCAGATGGGTTGGGTCTTTTCTTCTTTGGTTTAGGCTCTTTCCCCTTTTTGCATTTTTTCCTTTGCCTGACCCCCATTTGTTTTTAGTGCTTTAGTTCTTTTTTATTTAGTTTGTCTTTGATCCTAGGGTCCTTTTTTTCTAGCACTTTCTATTGTAATTGGATGTATTCTCGAGTCGCATTGACCTAATTTTGGTCACTCGTGGTATTAATATATTTTTCTGCATCTGAAACGATGGTAAGCTTCGTGGGATGGAACCATTAAAAAAATGCACAATAAACGAACTTTTGGGACATTTTATTGGCTCTCGTTCACTGGTAAAATTCAGAAGCTCTAGACGGTTTTTGCACCCTGTTCCAATATACCTCCAAAAATATCAGCAATGAACACAAAATGTTGCAGCCACATTGCTCAATATCCAAAGGAATTTCTTATGAGGGGAGCAACATAAAAATATAAATAACCTTTGTTTTCATGGGAGAAATGTTTTCTTTCCAAATCCCTTGGTGGTCTCAACATTCGCAATTTGATAGATTTCAGGTAGGCTCTTGCAATGTGGGTTATTTGGAGACTCAAAAAATTCCCATTTGATCTGGAGCGCTATCATCAAAGAAAAATTGGGGAACTGTATTATCAAGAATATCCAAGCATAGACAAAAAGGATTGATCTTGTTGCAAAAACTCACGTGGAAGATTCGGAATTGTAGGCTCATTCATCTCTCGGAGGACAGTTAGGAAGGAGATACAAAATTGTAGTATTAGATCCTTGATGAGCTATGTGGTATTCTTAGTAACTTTTTTCTCAAAAATATTGTGAAGCTTCCACAAATGGAATGTGATGATGAAAAAATCAGATTGACATGCTTAGCTCCCTTTCTTAAATAAAGAAATTTCTTGAGCTACCTTTATTCTTTCTTCCTCGCCTTCAACACTTTGCTGTGCTCTATTTGCTACCAATTTCTGCACCATCTGTTACTTCTCATATTTTTTCAAGATCTTTTCAATTGCTTCATGGGCCATATCATCAGCTGTCAAATTGGGTGATTTGTCTAAGGAATTAAGCATTTTCTTGTGTAATTTTAACAACCTTAAAATTTTATTATAGGCAGCCACACTTACTTTATCGGCATCAATTGTTAGAATTTATGGATTCTATTAATTACGGATTTAATCGACATTAATAAACTATGCAATATTAAATAAATAAACATCACATCACATTGCATAATAATAAAGTAATAATTACAAAAGTAAATAACACAGGACACAATATTTATAGTGAAAAACCCAAACGTAAAAACCACTGTGAAAAGTTGGGTGCCATTGTACGAGCACATTTCTTACATTTGGAGTTGATCACCTCATCCTTAGAAACCTCATAATTTTAGAGGCTGATTTCACACTTTCATGAGATTATTTGGGGGCTTGTAACCTCCATTTCCAGCCATTGTTATGAGCTTGTAATTCTACTGTCGTTATATTTAATTGATCAGCTGTATCCCGATCTTCACCTAATTTGCATACCATTTTGAAGTTGACACTTTTGCCAAGGTATTTAAATCCATTGAATAATATAAATATAACTATTTCTTAGAATTATGTACATCCATTTTCAGCTAAAGTATATTCCTAGGGTGTTTGAATGCCCTAAAAATAACAAATACAGTATCACTGCTTAGGGTATTAAATATTTACTAGACTGTCATAGAAACGCCCTAGGGGTCACTCCGTACCAACCTGGAAACGTACCAGGTACTGGTACAGAGTGACTAGTACGCTTTGCGTGTACGCTCGGAAAACGTACCCGCAGTGGACAGGGTACGGCCCGGGTACGGAAAAATTGTACTCAGACCGTACCCTGTCCCCTGTAGGTACGTTTCCGAGCGTACCCATTTTTTTACACGCGTTTTTTGACACGATTTTCATAAAAACTCAAAAAAAAAGCATTTTTTTTTAATTTTAAGACTTTCTAAATCTAACCTAACCCTAACCAACCCCCCCAAACACTTATAAAAACACCCAATCCCTCTACTTTATTCTCACACTCAATATTTCATTATATTTGATATTTTGCTTGAGCTTGAAGGAGAGCGAGAAAGAGAGGTTGAAGGAGTAAGGAAGAGCTTGGAGGAGAGAAAAAGAGCTTGGAGGAGAGAGTGATTGAACTTGAAGGAGGAAGAGAGAAGGAGAAGCAAGTCTACAAACATCAAGGAGGATTTTTCCAAGTATATTACATGCATTCAGGCCTTTTTTTTTTTAATTTTTTGAGCATTGTTTTGTATATGAATATGATCAATATCATGAATGATGTGTTCAAACACATCATTCATGATTATTGATCATGATCTAAATTTATTTTTAATATTTATTATTTAATAATTTATTTATTTTACAGTTATTAAAATATAATATATTATTAATTTTTCCGTATTTTAAGTTTAATAGTGAAGTTTTGTTTAATTAAACGTCTACCCTCTGTGTATGCTCTCACCTCGCACCATTTATGGCGAACTTGGTGATCAGAATCAGAGATTGACGTGTAGGACTAACTGTTTAATTTTTTTAGTTATGTGTTCGTTTTTTTGAAATTTTAAAGTTTAAAATTGAATTTGTTACAAATTTAAACGTCTACCCTCTGTGTATGCTCTCACCTCGCACCATTCGTGGCGATTGGTGATCAGAATCAGAGAATGACGTGTATGGGTCAACAAATTATTTTAATATTTATTATTTAACAATGTTTTAAAAAATATCTCTTATTGTAGGTTATTGAATTAATCCTACAATCATGGCATCCAGTTCAGCTTCAGTGGGGCAAGAGGGGGAAAATGTTTCGGGTGGTATTGCAGTGAAAATGGATCCGAATTATCCTTTATGGAGACATGTGGAAGTGACAGAGTTTGTTGCCGGTGGTGGTGTCCGTGTTTGGACGTGTCCCCATTGTGCCACCTCATTTAAATCCTCATATACCCGTTTGAGAGCTCATTTGACTGGGGTATCGGGGACGGGTATTAGACCATGTAAGAAGGTGGAAAAGAGAACCATAGCCACGTAACTAAAAGAGCAAGAGGATGCAAACATTGAAGCAGCAAGAACTCGCTCAAGAATAAGAAGCATCACAATGCAGAAGGTATTAGAAAGTGGAGCATTTAGGCCGAATGGTGGAGGAGCCACGCCTGTAGAGTCCTGGTCAACGATTATGCCTATGTCACCGTTTACGATGTGATCAATATATCCACCCCAATATCAACACAGATGGATGAAGAAGATTGCCTGTATATGACTTGGTGTAAAATGTTACAATGGGTGCATGTAACAAGAACATCAAAATAGTGTGTCATTGTTGATAACACCTGCCTGATAGCTGAAATATGGAGGTTGTCTCAAGTCTGATGTGAAGGTGCTATATACTAGCATGTGAATGCTCATGATCCTCAGAAAGAGTCGAGTGAACAAAAAAAATAGCTCTGTCAATGTGTTGATCCCAATGAACTATGGTTCTCGAAAACTTTCAATTGCTATCATGAGCGAGAATTCCACTTAACATGTGTGAATAGTAGGAAACAATACCCTGCGAATGTCTGCCAATGACTCCGTTAGTGAGACCCATAGAACTGTACGCATGCCTCAGATCTGAATGCAGTGGTATGCTTCTCAAAAAGGCCATGCAGCTGATGCAGAATTGTAGCAATTACACGGACATTTGGTACTGTAATGATTTCACATATGTGAATTGAGCATGCAGTAACAAGCTTCATAGGTGTATGAGCATCAAGAGCAGGAACGAACTCAAAGACTTGCAGATCAATGTCAGTTGGGTTCAACTTTGATTGCAATAGCATTGCAAGTGGACTAGGTAGCATGGATATGGTTGTCCACAATATGATGGTAATGCTATAGGCTAGCAGGAGTTATTGTATTACTTGTTTAACAGGAAGTTATATTATCTATGTCCTTATCGTGAATGAGTGATCCTGTGAGAAGAGAATTTCACTTCTGGCCAGCGATCTAATTGTCTTCCACAAATTTCTACAAGGATCCTCTTGAAGTCCACATGCTTTAGAGAAAAGCCATATCTATTCTCAGAATTCGCATGCATAGATACTATAAATGTAACTCCTAGAAGCCTTTAGGACGTTGGGCTCACAGTCCGAAATTGCGTCCATGGCTGTATTACAGACACTCCTAAGATATTTGTGCACTTTATAATCCTATAGTGAAAGTCGTCAAATAATCTATAGATTCCAATGCCGCAAGAGCACAAAAAAACAAGCACTTTTGCAAAGAGATTGTGACGGCACTCAGAAACGTGTTGTCTCACGAAGCTATATCAGTTACAAATCTTTTCACCTATTTTTGCTCTGTTATTTATTTTAGTTGCCACTAAAACAAGCTAAATCTCGTTGTTTTCTTCACCACACAAATAACAATTAAAGGGGGGTCTAAGGACATGTTAAGCATCCTACTAGTCAGGAATCACAAGCTTTAAGCCCTCATATGACCATCAGAATCTAAGGATTTCAATTCTGGTGTTGATTGTGAAAAGACTCCCAATGCTAGATCTCGCTGACTACTCCAAAAAACCCAAGGAAAATCTGTTTCCTCATAAGTTTCATTAGCTAGTTGTTGGTGCGAATCTGCGAATTGTCAAACCGTGTGTATTTCACTGCAACCACAAAAATGACTGGGCTCTAGAAATGACGTGGAGTTTACAGATCTCTCCGATCTTAGCTGATTTTCACGTCATTCTGGATCCAATGTCGAAGCCTCTGTTTTGCATAAAAATGCAAGCTAACAACAGAGGTGAATGAGAGCAACCAAAGTCTCCAAGGTTATATGAATATACACATATGGCACTTGGATCTCGTATTGCAAAATAAAACTTACAGACGGATGTCAACAACAATCTCCTGCTTTGATAACATAAAAGGAACGATAACCAGATCGTACCAAGCCAACACTACAGATGCTAATCAAACACCGTGATCAATAAGATGAAATTATTTCGCCAGAATAGCTTTATATAAAACCTTTGCAAACAATATGAGCAGCAATATCATATATTATTATGGAACTCAATGCAATACATTGAGAATGGGTCCTAACTTAAATAGGAAATGAATAACAATCTAAGAACCAGTCAAGGTCGTAGATCAAGCCATAAATCAAGGAAATAATTATTCATCAAAGATCTAGTTAAGGGCGCATAGATTTAGGAGTTACAACTAGACATCCAAGGATAATAGCTCAATACCATAGATCAAGGAAAGAACTATACCTAACAACTAGATACATATCTCCTAATACTAAACGAGCTTCAAAGACATATTTGGCTAAGTTAGCAGCAGACTGATGGAGGAAGGAGGCAATATAATAAGGAGGGTCGAATAAAGTACCTCTCGTGAACAGTGAGCTAAGGTACGGGGCCTACTCAGAAGCAATTTGGTGGCTAATATGTGACTGGTGTGAACTTAAAGGATTTTCAGGAGAGGTTTCCAGGAGAGAAAGAGAGCTTGGAGTTTGCAGAGATCCTGATTTGTGTGGTATCTTGAAGGATGAAAGAGAGAAGGAGAAGCAAGTCTACAAACATCAAGGAGGATTTTTCCAGTGTATCCTTTCACTGACATTCAGGTCATTTTTTTAAAATAAAAATCTTCGTTGAGCAGATGTTTTGCTATATGAATATGATCAATGATCAATATCATAACCATGATTTGTTTCAAGATCAAACTAGCAAGATCCATTCACGATTATTGATCATCGATGCTAAATTTATGCTTCTAAGTATTTATTTGAGTGGAATTTCACATGGTGGGGGGGAATACATACCATATATTCCATTCCCATTTTTCACGTAAATTACGATTTTAATCATTGAAAGTTTCTATTGGTAGTTAAACTTTTACCCTTTGCTGTATCGCTCTCGACCTCGCACCGATTTATGGTGGCAAAGACTTGGATGATCAGAATCATTACTATTGACGTATAGGGCTAACTATTGTAATTTTTTTTCAATATAGTCTATGTATTCGTGCAGTTTTGTGATATGCATGTTAAAGTTTCCTAAATTGAATTTGTTAAAAATTTATAAGTCTACCCTGGTGAACAGTATGCTCTCAGAGTCACAGTCATTTCATGGATCTTGAAAGGGTTAGTGGGAGGATCCAGAAAACCAGACGAGGTGGACAGTTGTATGAGGTTCTAAGAAACGTTAAGGTTTGTGGTAAGCTTGTATTTATTGTTTTTAATTAAAGAGCCTTATTTTTGGATCAAGGTCATGAGTCACAGAGTTTTAAATGCCACAGGGGTGATCTCTTATTGTAGGTTAAAAGTGTAAAACAAATTAATCTTGCAATCATGTCATCTAGTACAGCTTCAATGGGGCAAGAGAATGTTAGGAAATAGTATTCGCAGTGTGTATGACAACGAATTACGTTGGATCAATTATTCTCCTATATAGTGGAGGCATGTTATTAAGTGGTATTAGCTTGTTATATAAACAATAATATGTTATTGGTGTCTGATGTTGTGGACATTGCCCCGGGATTGTGCCAATCACATTTAAATCCTGATATACCCATTATCAGATCTCCCTATGACTGAGGTATCGGGAACGGATATTTTGACCGTGTATAGGTGGAAATATAAAAGCCTGTAGCCATGTACCTAAAAAGAGCTAAGAGGATGCAATATCTTTGAAGCAACAATAGCTTGCTCTAATCAAATCTGGTTCTGTGCTTTCAAGAGGACCATGGGAAAACCACCAACATCAACACCATATTTTCATCCTTTCATTGAGACTCATTCTGAAACTATTCCAGATGATGACCCTTTTGATGCAGATGCCTCAGGGCCATCAAGCAAGAGAACAAAAGGTCCATTAGAAAAAAACATTTAACATTGAGAAGAGGGATATTGCAGATGAATTGGTGTCTCGGTGTATATTTGCATGTGGACTACCATTCAATGTCTTGAGATCACCTTATTGGCAGCAGATGGTGAGAGGTATTAATGAGGCACCACAGGGGTATACAAGCCCTAGCTATAATAAGGTTTGCACTTCTCTTTTGGCAAAAGAAGTGCAACACATTCAGACATCTCTACAACCAATTAGAGATTCTTGGACTGATTCAGGAGTCTCTATTATATCAGATGGATGGAAAGACTCCAGAAACAGACCTCTCATCAACATTATTGCAGTATGCCCTAAAGGGCCAATGTTTCTGAAGGCTGTTGATTGTGAGGGGGAAGTAAAAGATGCCCAATTCATTGCAAATATTCTCATTGAGGCTATTGAGTCAGTGGGCCCGCAGAGGGTTGTCCAAGTCATCACGGACAACGCCAAAAATTGCAAGGCAACGGGATTGATAGTAGAGGGTAGGTATGAGCACATATTTTGGACACCATGTGCAATACACTCCCTGAATCTAATGATGCAGAAGATTGGGAAAATTGCATGGATTGAGCAAATATACATGGAGGCAAACGAGATTCAGATGTTTGTCACCAACCATCACATGTCTCAAGCCATATTCAGAAGATTTTCAAAGTTGGAGTTGTTGAAGGTAAATGAACAATTCATTTTAAATTTAATATTTGATTTTAAATTTTTAAATCAATTTCAATTGTGTTGTTATTGAATTGTTTCCATTCTTTTTTAATAGGTTGCTGAGACTAGGTTTGCCTCTCACACACTCGTCTTAAGACGACTTGTGAAGGTGAGACGTGCTTTGAGCATGATGGTGATTGATAATGTTTGGACCGTCTAGAGGCAATCTAACACAAAAAGAGCCCAAAAAATAAAATCATGGATCCTTGATGGGCATTGGTGGAGAAAAGTTGAATATTTGTTGAGTTTCACGGAGCCTATTTTGAGTATGATACGATTTGTTAGACAAAGATAATGCTTGCATTGGAGAGATATATGATGGCATTGACTCCATGCTTGAAAAAATCCATGATATCATATAGGCCAAAGAGCAGGACCCTGAGGAAAATTTTTACAGTGAAGTTAAAAATGTGATTGTGAAAAGGTGGAACAAAATGACCACCCCATTGCATCTCCTTGCTTATGCTTTAAATCCCAAATATTACAACAGTGAAATAGTTGGGAGAGCTGGTAGGCAACGACCATATGATGACCATGAGGTTGCAAATGGGACGAGGGCAACATTCAGGAGGTTGTTTCCTGATCTAGCTACATCACTTGCAGTCCGCCAGGAGATGTTAATGTTTGTAAATGGACAAGGTAGCATGGGAGAGATAGAGGCTATTTGTGACAAACCCACCATGGATCCAATCACGTGGTGGACTTGTCATGGCCATGATGCCAAGTTCTTACGACTAGTTAGGATCAAATTGCTCTCACAGGTATAAAGTTTGTAACTTGTTATTTGATATTTTAATTACCAATTACGAATTAAAATTCAAAATGATATCATTCTTTTTTTTAATTAATAATATTAATACTTTGTTTTTTGTGATAGGTGGCTAGTAATTCTTCTGCAGAGCGCAAACTGGAGTACTTATGGCTTCATCCACTCAGCCAAACGCATCATGTTGGCATCGAAGAAAGATGAAGATCTAGTATACATTCATTCCAACTTGCGCCTCTTAACCCACAGGACGCAAGAGTATACTAGTGGTCCTAACAAGCTTTGAGACCTCCAACCTGAAAACACGGACTTTGAAGCTTCCACTGTTTGTTTGGCCAATGTTTCACTTCTTGGCGATGATGAGGAACTTCCAGGGCGCCCTTCACAAGGGTTCAAAAGTGGAGCTAGTGGGAGTGGAGCTGCAAGTGGCATCCATGAAGATGATTTTGACGATCATCTAGATGATATGCTCTAAAAGTTGAGAACTTGAATGTATTATGTTAGTTACTATCATGTTTTGAACATTATGAATCAATACAAACTCAAGTCTCAATTCTCAAAGTATTAGAAATTTCAATTTTGTTTTCATGTTTAAGTATGAATGATTTTAAGTTGTATGCAACTCTATGAGTATTAAATTTCAATAAGTATGCAATGTATGAGAATTAAATTTCAATAAGTATGCAAATGCTTCTTTAAATATATATATATATATATATATATATATATATATATAACGTACCCAAAAGCGTACCGTACCCAAGATTTTTAAAAATTTGCCGTTTCAGCGTACTGAAACCGTACCCGTACCTGCATCCGTGCAGTCTAGATTGCATTTATGCTATATAATGCATTGACAGCCATATGCTACGTTACATTGTGGAGTGGCCAGTTTTCATTTTGGACCATTATTAGTAGAATCCAACTTTCTGAATCCCCTATGATGAGAAAATGTATTGCTATACACGGATGGGTGAGAGTCGAAATACGTGTTAGATTAAAGTACTGGATGTGTAAAAGCTTACGTCATGGTACTGTTCTAGAGCATTAACACGTAGTACTTATCCACATGACCTTGTTACAAATCCAGACTGGGTTTGATGAGTGTCGGTAAATCCCAGCAAGTATAATAGTGCTGTCATTATATCGGGATTTTTCATCACAGCACACAGGAAACTCATAAGCTATAGAAAAAACCTTTATTGAACATTGCCATATTATGATATTGTGCTATGATGCTTAAGGGATATTCTTCAAGCTAAATTAGATTTGATTATCTTAGAGTGAGCTATTGTCAAACAATTTGTCACACATATTAAATCACGCATGATGAAAAAATCTAGATCAGAATAGAACTGAAAATGATGATTTTATTTGCTATATCAAACTTCTTTGGCAGCTCACATGAATCATCTTCAATGTAAATATCTGCAAGTACCACTGAATTTGGCCTCACACTTGAGGGGGAATTTGAACAATGGCATCTAGTTTAGATTTCATTAAGTTTTCAACTCGTAGCATCAACTGTTCTGCAGAATGATATTCGTATCTTATCTACTGGTCAGTACAACATGATCGAATTGCTTCTCTAAAATGTAAAGCTCTGCAATATCCTTGCTTTGTTTTGCACATATCCTAACATGATCATGTAACTTGTGGTATTAAAGCTTCTTTGTATGATCAGTAATTTTATATGCATTTTCCAATACAATGAAAGCCAAAACATTCAGTAAAGTGTCATAATCTATTCATATAATATATATTTACTTTTTGTATGGACGTATCCAAGACGTAATCGTATCTAGGGACGTTGTAATTATAGCATTGAGCGTAACTGCGTCATACGCTTGACGTATCCAAATCCATACTAATGTATCTGGTCACATACTCCTGGCAAATCAGATGCTATAACCATATGTTTATGGAAGTCATGGGTTGTCTTGAATGCTAATTGGGAACGATTCAATCTCAATTATTAAGTTTGTAATCCTATTGAAATGTTTACGAATGACTACGGGTAATGATTCCACATTTTAGTTGATTATGATCTAGGCATGTGACAATTCCAATGTAATACTTTGAAATCAGCAGTCCAGTTGTGTAGCGGTTGTAGACATGGAGATGGACCGCAAAGTTTGATAGAATATCTATACGATGTATAGAAATATTGGATATAAACAATGTATGGATCCATTGATTCTGTACGTGTACAATGGATTCATATGAAAAATGGATCAGTACCTGTAATCACTTGGCATGAACTATGTTTAAACCTCATCTTCGTAGTGTTGGAATCAATTTAACTCGCAACCAGGTGAGATTGAGTACTGCTGGAATTTAAGGCTTATGTAGCTTGTTGGACTGTTCCTACAGATTTACATGGTTAGCTTGCAAACAAAGGGTCACCTTCGATGCATGCCATTGGACCACCATGGACTCGTCCATCCTATTCAGGAGAGCATGGCTTCAAGTGCTTCCATCATCAAAGCTTGAGTTGTCGAATGAGAGAAATATGATTAATGTGAATGGAATACTCTCATCATCCAACTTGCATAGATAGTAGGAGCACATAGCCTCATTAGGAGTTAACCGGAGGCATCATCTGGTCTCATGAGTAGGAGGAAGATCTGATATGCGTAGTATGCAACCATTCTCTGTCATCTATCTTCATTACATATCCTGCTGAGTGCGTGTCCATGGCCTTTGCAGTACGACAATGAGCATCTCTTAGAGTCACTCTCTTTTGCCTTCTTGATAAATACAAAAATCTGATTGAGTTGAGAAGGTTTGCCATTCACCCTCATGTGCAGAAATTTCTTGTTGCATACCTTGTATAGCATGCAGAGTCTTCAGGATACCTCGTGCCAACTGTTGCTTCAAGAATGAGGATAATTTTTCCACCACCTCCCATGCACATCTGGAGGCCCCCTCGACTGGAATTTACTCGGATCATCTGGAAACTCTATCCTAGATGGATGTTCGCAATCACACATAATGTGCATCGTAGCGTTGACCATATCAAATTTTCCACCGTCTGATAACCCAATGGCTTCCTACCAAGATTCCTTACTCCTAACCATTAGTATGGTGGAACTCCTGTTTGTTGTCCACATTGCATTCATTTGTTCGTACAGAACCTCTAATAATCCGTAGCTTGAATATTGTGACCATTAATCTTGCCCTAGTATATGCCAAGGGCCCTTAATCTTGCGTCTCAACCTTCTCCAACAAGTCACATAAAAATTCATGCATGCTTAGCTTTTATGACCCATGTACAATTTATTTCTGGAAGTTAGTGCATTAGAAAAATGAATTGTTAAGTGTTCATGCATATTCTCATTGTATCCCATTCACTGGACAGTATGGTCCAACCCTTCTTTCTTCATATAGTAGGAAGTACTCCATCAATCAGTACTCACCCATTCATCATTATTTGCAGAATCACCCTCAAATTTCACCAATAGAAGGGGCCTTAAATCTAGCAGCAATGATGTTCATGGCGTCAATGAAGGCTGACCATTGCATCAATCCAAGGAGACATAATAATGAAAATTAAAACTCTATAAATAATGGGAATTTCCTAAAAAAATGAGTCATAACTCAATGAAAATTAGAACATCTGAAAATAATTGGAACCCAGTTTCCTACTATGCATTCAATTATTCAACACCCAACCCAAAAAATGGAGATTAGAATCTAGATGGAAAAGCAAAGCTGCAAATATCTTCACTTTGCGATTTTAAATCGTATGACCTAAAATAACCAAAAAAATCTGATTTAGTTTTCCTTGCTGCCTTATATTTCACCATATTCCATTCACTGCGTTTAAGAGTTTGGAGAATGAAGAGTAGAATAGGGGGCTTTATATGAATAACAAGTCCCATACTAGGAGTAGAACCCCCTACAGTTCCTAGGATTGATAGTAGAAGATGGATTCACCAAGGGAATGGAGTAATAAACAGATGTTCCCAATCTATGTTCGTTGCCTCTAAACTTTTGATCATTTTTCCCCAGCAAAGCCCTCCAAAACAGAAATCATCTCTCTAATCACCTATGACCGGGTTTTGAATTGCAGCTTTGTATGTGTGCAAGGCTGAGTTGGAAACAGTTTAGGCTTTGATATATAAGACCTTCCTCTTTTTGGCATGCCATTTCATGCTTTTATGCAAGGATATTTTCATTTCAGCATTGTGGAATTTTGTAAATCTAGAGCAAGAAAAAGGTTGCTGGTTGGGCTTAGACAAAAAAGAAGAGGGAAAAAGATGTTAAAAATACTTGGATAAGAAAGGGTCAAAAAAACAATTATCTGGTATGCATAACTACCTTAAAAATCCTGGTTTGAACATCGAGTGAAGAGGACTCTAGATGGATCATTGAAAATCCCATAAATTATCATTTGCTCCAAAGATTAATATCATAAGCCAATGTAGCACATCTACCCAGACTGCCCTAGAACGAAGTACAGAGTGCAAATAGAGTTGATCAAGTGGATGACCTAGGCCTTTAGTAACAGTTTCATTTATTCAACAACCATACTGAAAGGTATGTTAGAACATATACTATGGAATCTGGATTAAATAAAACAAGCTCCACCATCCAATAAAGAAGAAAAACAAGATGTGCCAAAGCTGATCTGCTATAATAGAAGTAAACAAACCTGCCTAGTTTAATATGCGATGTCTACCTGGCCTTTATCATTTAGCATAACATCCTGGCCTCATGTCTCATATCCCAAGATGGGCATCCATAACAACTGACACAATGCAGGCCCATCTATCGGTGGTGCACAACATAGGTCAATAACAACCCGAATCATTAAGTCCATATTGCAAACTGGTAACTCATTGGATCCTAAATCATTTTCTTCCAGGATTACCAGAAATTGTTATCTCATGGACTCTAAAGTCAGGTTTACAATACCATGCAATGTTTGCAGCAAGGTATCGCCAACAAAGCTATACATTGTGAGGCTCAATTACCCTTTTTTATTAGCACCATGTTAACAGTTCTAGATGGTGTGGTCATAAAATTTGCGATCCTCATTACGCGTCAATCCTTGAGCAATCTCAGCCAACACAAACTGATTTTAGATCATAATTGAGCAAGTCGATTTCATGTGGTACCTTGATTGGATTTGCGATCCTCAAGGCGAGCCACAGTAAAAACGCATATGGGAAGCACATTATTCACAAAAAGTCAGTTGGACATTTTAGTGTTCATAAGACTCTTGCAATCCTACAAAGTATTCTATTGGCCAAGTCTCAAGTCAGACAGTCTATAGAAAGCTATACATATGCTGACATTGCTCATGTTCAATCAACTGATGTCTACTTTTAGGGGGTGGAGGGTGGGTGAAGGGGACACAAGGAAACGGCTGGAACTACCCATAAAATTCCCAAGAAATGAGCAAACTGGCTAAGGAGAATATCTCTAGCCAAAAATTAAATACTTTAGTCTATAAAACCTTCACCATGCTAAATAAATCATAAATATAACAATTTGAAAAATTCCAGTGTAATGGATTGACTATGTTACTTAATAATCAGCAGCCAAAGTGGGAGCGCCAAGTTGGTTACGAAAACATCCCTTAAAAGGTTGTTTCTTCCATCAACAACTAAACATTTCGAAACCAAGTATGTCACTTGAGTCAAGTTTTAATTATCTCCCAGAGAGTTTCAAGACACAATTTCTTTGGACATAAATAGTGTTGGAAGTTTTGTCAGTTTTAAAGTTATATCAATAGAGAGGGACATGAACATGCCATGGAAAACAAGAGTTTTAAGGACGTGATGGGGATTTCCCCACATTGTTCAGTTGAGAGGGATGGCATGGGAATGTCCCCATTTCATCTTCATGCCCCATAAGCCAGGGTGGTGTATCACAGGGGACTGAGGGTAGTGATTCATAATAACATACATTTATGTTTCCTATGCCAAGCTCTATATATGCAAAGATCAAGGAATAGGGTTTGTAATCATAGTTCAAAAAATCGTTATCGGGAATTAATCGGCAGGCCAAATTTTGACTCGGAAATCGGGAATCGGCAATTTATCGGCAACTTTATCGCTACTTTTAAAAACATTTAAATTCATAAAATATACTTAAATTAAATGTAAAAACAATGTTAAATGATGCGAGAAGTGACTCTATAGAATGCCATAGGCCCATATGCATATTTTTGATTAAGTTTTGACCAAAAAAGAGAGTACAAAGTTTGCAAACAAAAAAATAAAAAATATTGTTTTATGAAAATAAGAAAAATATTGCCATCAATGCATAGAGCTCGAGAAAATATGCACTTTTAAAAAAAACAACACCTGAAACGGAGCCACAGAATGAAAGTTATAGCACATGCAAGTTTTTGCTGCTACATCTTCCCGGACCCTTTCCAAAAATGGCAAATTTTTTTCTATCCTTGTGGATTTTTTCACCAAAAACGAAAAACATGCCAAAAAAGGAAAGAAATTCCAAAACCGGAAAAGAGGAGAATGGAGGAAACCCGAACCGCGCAAGTGAAAAAACGACTCAGATTTGGGGCCACGATTTCACCCGCTATTTTCCACAATTTTCCATGATTTTATCCACGATTTTCGAGTGTATTTTATCGCCAAAAATCGCGATTTTTCAGAAGATATATCGTTTTCATGGTTGCAAACGATTTATCGCCGATAAATCGCGATTTTTGAAACAGAGCCATGAATAACTTCAGTAACAAACTAGTGCTTACTGTCTCGAATCTGAAATCACAAGAACCACATAAAATGGCAGACAACGATATGTTGAAAAGTTTAATGCCCAAATCTCGGAACCCCAAAACTCATGACCAAAGTCTGGACAGGATTCCTCATTGTGCCAAATAACAAGCACAATTTGTATTGGGCTAAGAAGCTCAATATGATTATCCTCTTTATCTTCTCAACAATATGGATTAGGATATAAGTAGAAAACCATTCTAGGGCCAACACACAAGTCAAAATAGAAACCGAGAGGTGTATGAGTTGTGGATCTAGAAGATGATAATCCACATTCTATTGAAGGCGTAGGGTTCCAACGCCTATGTCTACGATAGGGGTTGGGATCTTATGAGGATCCTATGTTGTAAGGATAAACAAGGAGGCAAGTGCATACCAAAGGTCTGAAATATGTTTGTAAAAGTCAAGTGGCAGATATAGGCAAGGGCTAATAGTAAGAGCAATGCAATAGATAGAATGTGCTATTCTATTCTAGTTGAAGACATGATACATCAACATAATCGATCAAACCAAAGTATAAAGGAAAAGGAAAGGTTAGGGATACTTACCTTTTGAAGACACCATTGGTGCGTTAACCACCCCCTGCATTAGTAACACCTTGAGAGAGAGTTGTTGTGTGTGGATAACAAGAAAGATAGGAAGAAGACTTAAGTAGACCTATGTAGGGGACCCCAAGGACTTGACAAACCTTGCTAGCACAACTCTTATTTTTGTGGCTCTAAGTAACCCAATGCTCCAATTTAAATTTCCAAATAAAAGCTTCATTGAACCTTCATAACCTTTATGACCTTAAGAGCACATTTGCGAGCATAGGAAGAGCCAATATGAGATGATGATGTTGAGAGAAAAGAAAACGATGACAATTATTTATAGGGGAACATAACCCAAAGTCACAAACCCTCCTTGGTGATGGCATTTGCCTTGGTCGGCTAACAGAAAGTCATACAAGGTCCATGCTGTCGGCTAATAGAAAGTCATACAAGGTCGATGCTCTCGGTTTGGAATTGTCCAACTAAGAGGTTCTGAGGGGGAAAAGTTGGGAAGTGGAGTAGATACTTGGGAGTAAATCCGAAGGTGATTTGATGAGGATTTGAAGTTGCTATAAGTAGGTGTGAAGGTAATAGAACCGAGGATATGAAGTGGTCGAAAGGAGATAGTAAGAGGATAATAAGGAAACCTAAGGCACATGGGGCGTATGATGACTCTCTCATCTGACACTGCCAACCAATCCGTCCATTCCTTGTTTGCCCCTTAAGGCATGCACTTAGAGAGATTAATGCCTTAACAGGTTCTAAAAAGAAATCATTAGTAAGAGTGAAAAATAAGGTTTATAAATATGCCCCAACTAAAGATCATCACATGTCCAAATAGCGTAATGTGAGATGCTCTTCGTGAAAAGAACATGCAACTCCAAAATCGAAAGAAATGATTGTAATCAAGTAATAAGTATGATAAGAATATTTATTGAACCAAATGAGATGTACTTACCTTGACATACCTTTCCGTGAAAGCGAATGCATGTTACCTCCCGTCTTGACTATGGAGGGTGCAAATTTGGCAAGAAACCCTAATGATACAAGACTAGAAGGGGATGATGACAAGGTAAGCGTACTCATATTAGTCCATAAGAAAGTATACACAAAATATGGGAAGAGAGCTCATAGTAGGGTGGTAAGATAGGTTTGGATAGTTAATGGTATGTCAAAAATAGGCTAGTTAGGAAACTAGTTTACTGATCTTGTAGGTCTCAAAAATAGGAAGTAAAATGAATATAAAGGTCTTGGTCAGGTCCGGATAGCCTTATAAAAGGAAGACTAAATTAGGTCTGGGAAACTTAGATGTCAAAAAGGTTCTAGTTGAAAAATTAATCAATCAATCCAATAGGCCTCCGAATAATGAATTAGCAAAATGTGACACTCGGAGTCCCAAACATAGCTAAGAGAAATAAGATAGCAATTATCAACATAGAACATCTTGAATGCCTAAAGATACCAAAAATGCTCAAACAGGCACGGTTTAAGGGAATGTCCTTGAATCCTAATGCCTGTCACAATGCTAACATGTCTGAAAAGAGACGAAGAAAAGGATGTAAAAAATATGGGAGAGACTTAGAAACTAGCTTGTTGGTGTTAAAATATAGAGGTATAGAGCATTATATAGAATGTAATGCGGTTCCTAGCAGTTGAAGAGGTTGTAACCAAACAACCAAATGTAACTAAATGTAACTACCTCTTCCTATAATAAATAAACCTTTGCCTGTGTCATTTGAACAGTGCAGTTGGCTCTCTCTAATTCTTTCTGCTCTTTGCATATGCTAAAATTAGTATAAGAGCGTCCAAGGTTGAAGTTCGAGGAAGCCTTCAAGAGGCATGAACATAAAATTCGAGGAAGCCCTAACAAGGCACGGATTTGATAAAACGTGGGGTATTTGGAGAAAAATACCAGACGTTAGGGCAAAGAAGGAAGAAATTCCTCCATTCCAAGCCAAGAAAACGTGGTACGAGGGCCTAAAGTCGTGAAGACAGTCGGTTCTTGGAGCGAGAAAGGAAACATGACATTTGACTGTAGTAATACCCAGTCGGAAAGTCAAAAATCGTGGTTCGTGGGCAAACAGAGGCAAAGTCGCAAATCCAGTTTTGAAGGAATTCGTTGAGCATCGTTGTCAGTTCGTGGCTGTGAGCTTGGAGAGTAGTCGCAAATCCTGTAGCCTGAGTTGTGTGGGCAAACGAGAGGAAAACGTGAGTGCTTTGAAAATCGTGGCAAGAAAAACATGACCAGTGAGTGCTTTGAAAATTGTGGCAAGAAAAATGTGACCAGTTCACCATATGGTGAGTCGTGTGAAGAAAGGAACAAAAACGTGAGCAATCGTGAAGTGTTTTTGAGCCTACGTGGGGAGAAAGAGAAACGACGAAATACTGCGTTGGAATTTGCTAAAGTCATGTGCCAGACAGGATTGTTTTCTATGCTTCCTTTTTGAAAGGTCGGTGAAGTAATATTCATTTTTCCAACAAAGGTATTTACCTTGTTTTTTTGAATAATCAAATTTGGAGGAATAAGTAATAATATTTTAATACAAACAACTATAGTTGGGTGATTTGCATATTTTAATATTACTTGTTGGAGACACAAAAATTAACAGGCACTAATTTCAATGTTTGGAGTCATAAGATTTTAACGGTCGCGGAGTTTCGTGATTGTGATAAAATAATCAAGGGTAGTGAAATTTGACCAACGACAAACTTCGAGGATTATGACAAACGTCATAAGGAAGCGTTATTGTTTCTCAAGTTATCGGTGTCGGATGATTTGATATCGGAAGTGCGGAATGCTACTGTAGCAAGCACGTTGTGGACCAATCTGAAGGATAAATATTAGACGTCAAAAAAGAGTCGGGTTTTATACCTAAAAAATATGCTCTTTTCTGTAAAATTACAAGAAGGTGGATCGCTGTCTGAGCACCTACTTCGGATGAAAGACCTTCGAGACCAGTTATCTTCCATAAACAAAAAGGTGGACGGCGATGATATGGGGGCTCTGGTTTTGAACAACTTACCTTCTTCGTATGAGTCATTTGTGGAGGCACTCCATTGAATGGCTGAAAGTCAAACACTCACGTTTGACAAGGTGCGTTCCTACTTTTTGCAAAAGGAGTGGAGACAACTTCAGGCAGAATCTAATTGTGACCATTCAAAGAGTGCTCTTGTCACTCAGTCAAAGGGAAAGTGGAGACGTCAGTTCGGTGAGTCTTCCACTCGGTATCAAGTCACATGCTATTACTGTCACAAGGTTGGGCACCTCAAGAAGGATTGCCGGAAGCGGAAGTATGATCTTTCGCAGCAGAACAAAAAGCCATGTGATGAGGAACATTTGGCAGCAGTTGCAGAAGAACGGGATTTGGATGACGAGCATGCTCTTTATTGTCTTACGACATCATGCTCGAATGACAGTGGTACCAGTTGCTGGATCATCGACTTTGGTGCGTCTCCACACTTTTCATGTCGTAGGGACTGGTATGTTGCATTTACTGCAAATATCTGTTTTGAATCAGTAGTACTAGCTGATGGAGAGTCACTTGCAGTAGAAAGGATAGGAAGTATATGCATTGTCTTAAATAATGCTAAAAAATTGTTGGTACAAAATGTTAGATATGTACCTTCTTTACAACAGAATCCTCTATCTATTCCTCAATTGACTGAAAATCCCAATATTTCTGTGGATTTCTGTGGAAAGAAGTGTGTTGTCTCTGATGTGAAATAAAGACGGATAATTGCCCTTGGTATTGGGGACGGTGGTCAGTATCAGCTTGTTGATCCGACTGTGATCAACATGAATGCACGTGTGGAGGACAACTCCACCATTCAGGATGTGCATGAGGCTGTAATGCCTTGGGAGGAAGCCATTCCTCACAAATCTGTTGACTTGGATACAATCAACCTATATGCACCTATTGTGGAGGGAATATCCACTATACCAAGTGTATGGGAGGCGGACATGCCTTGGGAGGATGGATTTCCTCATTTTGAAGAACAGTTTGTTGTGGACGGAGACTCCACTATTCCAAATGCACTGACGGTGCATGGTGAGATGGTATGCCCAGCCACTCACTCAGAGGTCCTTGCTCGAAGGACAGTAGAGCATGAACAGTTTGCTCATTGTGTTGTGAAGGATCTTTCCCAACAGAGGGGGATAGATGAGCAAATAGATGAGGAGTTGATTCTCACCCCTACCACAATTGAGACAGAGACCACTGTTGAGACAGAGATGGTTATTTCTCCTACTATTGCAGAGTTGGTTCTAACTCCTACTGCACAGATGGTCACATTTCTCTTATTGGAAAAAGTTGGATGAGCACTGCATGGTGGTGCAAGGACGTGATCGAGGTGACTTCGATTGTAGGATAATTGAGTCTTTGTACAGACTCCAATAGGCTACACAAGCCTGAAACAGAGTTTTCAATCCACTTCTCCGAGGTTCTGATTTCAGCACTCTGGAGATGGGGTTGACACGCTCAGCCATTGGTGATTCATCACTAGTCAATGAATCACGTAACAAAGAACCAGTGGACCACTTGCCATATCCTTTGTTCATGGGACCAGTTTTTTGTTTTGCGGTTCTTCATTCGACAACCACAACACAGTCATGGAGTGCTGATTTTAAAGTACAACTTATGGCACAATCTGTAGATGTAATGACTAAACATATGGGCTCTAGGAAATTTGTAAATTTTGGGACAAACTTTGTCTTGTTTCGGTTTAGTCATTAAGAGGGGGTGTTAAAAGATAGCACTTTATATAGCATGTAAAACAGTTATGTAGTTGTTTGGTTGGTAACTGCTCAACCAATCTGTAACCACCTCTTCACATATAAGTAAACCTTTGCTTGTGTCATTTGAACAATGCATTTTGCTCTCTCTCTAATTCTTTCTTCTCTTTGCATATGCTAACAGTTGGACAAGCGGATATGAGTAAAGGGAAGGAAGATGAGCACCACCAAGGCGAAAACAAGTTATTTACTGGAATCAAGATACTATAATCAGATTTTCAAGATTAAGAGTTTTTAACGTCAAGGGATGAAGGAACCCCAATATGTAAAGATTGGCTTTAGGAGAACTAGTGAAGTATAAAGACATCCATTTCAGTCTATGAGATGAAAGAAAAGTAAAGGTTTCTACTTCCAACGACGTGTTCTCCGTTCCTCAAGACCTTACATAAAGAGCCATAGGTCTACTGCGAGGATTAGGTCTTGGGATGAAAAGGCACGGGCATGATGATAGATGCGTAGCTTCCTACCCTAGTCAGAAAAACCATTCGCACCCAAAAGTACATGAGGCCACTGTGGAGTTTGAGCTTTCAATTTGGATGGGTGGCGTGCCAAATGATATTGCATCTTTTTTGTTTGTGATTCACATTTGATTGTATAAATTGGCCTTTTTCTACTTCCTTTTTCTTGTTTGTTCTTTCCATAATATGGCTTTTAATTTTTGCTTTGTAATTTTCATGTTCCTCCTCTATATGGGTTCGGAAGGCTGATCTAATGGGTATGAAAGATGACTGACACTATAGAGATTACACTTAGCCACCATAAAGGAGAACCTGAAATTAATGATTCTTAGATATTTTGAGTCTTGCACCTTAGAAAAGAATGACCTTGGTGTGCCCAATAGTGAGATTGGGTTGCCCCAACTTTGTGTATAAAAGAGTGATACAATAACACAGATTTGAGACTTTCATCACATGAGAGGGTAAAATGTGGATAAGAGACAAGTAAATAGACTGGAATAATTGAGCTACTAGAATCACAACTGAATGTAGGTGACAAAATGACACACTTGGCCATTTCTATTCCTTTCTAAGATGGGTGGTAAAATGTTGATAAAGTAGTGTGATAAACCCAAGAGGGAGAGGTTGTAGAAGGGTTGAAGTCATACCAAAAATCCCAAGGAGGGAGAAAATGGCGGAATAAACCCAAGAGGGAGAGATGTCAAAGGTACGTTAAAAAATGAGTTTGTAGAAATAAATTATCAAAGTGCTTGAGAGAGGGCAATGACCAGATACACTCAAGAAAGATAAGATTTCAAAGGCAGATTGTAAGGTGAGATAGGAAAGTAAAGCAAAGTGAGATATTCAGGGAGTAGAGTGAGAAGCAAGGAAGGGGATAATATGCAATAAGAGGAGAGTGCAAGTATTAATAACATGCGAGATGGCATGTATAACCAAATGCACAAGGAGAGCATACCCTTGGTGGGGTATGCTCTCAAAGAGTTAGGTGTTGGTGTTTGAAGATTTCTTGAAGTTCGATTTATTTGGATTCAATGGTTATAAGATTTTTGTTTTGAATGTGAGTTGTTGGAAGATGGAATGCATTGTAAAATGCCCCAAGCTAGAGGATGAGCGATAATAGGCATCACAAGATGCCCCAAAGATAACAACATGATAAAAGTACGATTCTATTAGTATTAAATTAAAGTGAATGAAAGTATTGAGAGATGCCCCAAAGCGTGAAGTGAGGGGATGCTCAGCATTGTAAGATGTAATGCGGATCAATAGAAGGATGGGCATCAAAAGATACCGCAAGATGTGAGAAAGTGTGGGGTAATGGACCATTATAGGTAGTGTTGAGATTGAGATCCCCACATTTTTGATTATGGTAATTTAATGCGAGACTTTGGCTAAAATCAGGGATTGGAGAATTAAGGATGTTGTTAAGTCAACAACAATAGACTTTTGATCGACATCGGCCGTGAGGTAAAAATCACAGTGGCTGATGCAGTTATTTGTGACAGGGCTGTTTAAAAATTAAAACTGCATCAGATTTTTTCCAAACAATGGTCTGTGCAATCTGACGGATTGAGGGTTTTCTGAATTGCATCAGGTTTTTTATCTTAATGGCCGGTGTAGTCTGGTGGATTAAGGGTTTTCTGAGCTGCATTAGGTTTTTTCTGATAACGGCTGATGCAATCTGGAGGATTGAGGATTTTTTTGAACTACATCAGGCTTTTACAGATAAGGGCTGATGAAGTCAAATTGGTCTGAGGGTTTTTGAACGACATCAACTTTTCAATAGGGTGACTGATGCAGTCTGATTTCATGAATTGGCTGGTAAAATTTGAAATTTATTGAATTACTCAATTGGCGTTTTCCAATAAAGGGCGGGTGGGATGGTTAAAATAGGAATGATCATCCTTAATATCTATGTGAAAGTCTGAATGTTCATATTGGAATAGATCATATAAATGAATGGGAAGATCATCTTGTGGATCTTCATTAAAGATGGGAAGATTGTCATGTGGATCTTTGGCCTAATATATGTTGAAAATGGGAAGATATTCTTGTGGATCTTCATCTAGATACACGTCGAATTTGGGAAGGTCCTCTTGGGGATTTTTGATCATGTTACATTGGATAGTGGGTTGAGGTTGAGATTGTGAAAAAGTGCACCATGAATGGTTTCCCTCAATGGTGGGCACATAAGGTAGAAAGGAGCTACCCATGTAGAATCAAAATTGGTTAAGACTCGCTAGAAGACCCTTTAGAGGTGACATGGTCATAAGTGACGAAATATAAATAAGAGAGATAAGAAGGGTATAAAATAAGAGACAAAATAGGAGATAAAAAATGAACGTGAATGTGACTCAATCAACAGTGGAGTAAGATTCACGTTAGATTCACTAGAGTGTATACGGCCTAAGAAGGTTAATATGATTATCCTCTTTATCTTAACAATATAGATTAGGATATAAGTAGAAGATCATTCAAAGCATAAGCCAAGATAGAAACCAAGAGGTGTACGAGTCGTGGATGTAGAAGGCGATAATCCACACTCTATCAATGGCACAAAGTTCCAAAACCTATGTCTAGTACAAGGGATGGGATTTTTTTAGGATTCTAGGTTGAAACAATAAACAAAGAGGCAAGTGCATCCAAAGGATCTAAACTAGGCTTGTAAAAGCCAAGTGGTGGATATAGGCAAGTGCTGATAATAAGAACAATGCAATAGACAATATGCTACTCTATCCTAGTCTAATACATGAAACGTCAACATGATCAATTAAACCAAATGTAAAGGAAAAGAAAAAGTTAGGGATATTTATCTTTTGAAGACATTGTTGGCACATTCACCACCCCTTGGGTTAGTAGCACCTTGAGAGAGTTTTTGTGGGTGGATCACAAGAGGAGTAGGTAGAAGACTTGAGTAGACCAAAGTTAGGGACTCCAAAGACTTGGCAAACTTTGCTGGTGCAACTCCTATTCTTGTGGCTCCTAGTAATCCAATGCTCCAAAGTTGACTTCCGTATATCAGATCCACTAAACCTTTAAGGCCTTAAAAACAAATTTGCAAGCGCAGACAAAGCGATAATGAGATGATGAAATTGAGAGAAAGGACAACAATGATGTGTATATATAGGGGAATATAACCAGAATCACCAACCCTCATAGTTGACGACATCTATCGTGGTCAATGCAGTTGCTAATAGAAATTCATACCAGCGGTCCATGCCGTTGAGTTGCAATCATCCGGCTAAGAGGTTCTGAAGGGGAAAAGCACGGAAATGGAGAAGATGCTTGGGAATAAGTGTCAAAGTGATTTGAAGGGGATCTTAAGGTGTTGTATGTAGGTGTGAAGATGATAAAACTAAGGATATCAAGCGGTAGTAAGGAGTTAGTAAGAGGATTTTAAGGCAACCTAGGGCACATGGGGTGCACAACGAATCTCTCATCAGGTGCCGCTAACCAACGTGGCCTTTCTTGGTACACCCCTTAAGGCACACACGAAGGGAGTAATGAATGCATTAGCAACTTGTAAAGAGAAATTATTAATAAAAGTGAAAAAATAAGGTGTATACACAATCCTTCATCAAACCTGATTAAAGTTGACAAGAAATGAAAGATTCAAAGAAATTGGAAAGGAAACAACACATGCTGATCCATAATTAGGATGGATAGTCAAATCCTAATTCATCAATACGAATCTTAAACTTACTTAAATCTGGTAGTCTCGATTTATATTGCTGTCTTCGAAGAATTTTGGTTAAAAAGAATTGTGATGCTTTTAGTGCCAAAAAATGAAAAAGTAGCTCCGTAAAATGAAATTAATTAAAAAACTGAAACAATGCATAAAAGAAATTGTGCTCAAAGCTGAAATAAGAGGCAGTCTGGACAACATATCAGCCAATTGTCAGTTGCAACTCTTTCATATTTGCCAACCAAATAAAATTGTTGCAAGAAGCCTATACATTTGTAGTGCCTTGCTCCAATTTATTCTGTGCTTGTAAATATTGTAGTGGTTTGTGACCCATGTGAACAATGGTTTCTTACCTCATAAGATGGTGCTTCCAACCTTTGGAACAAGTGAATACAAATTCTTATGATATACGCAACACTTCAAAACTGGCCCATAAATTTTTTTTAATGATAGTCTACTAGCTTACCCCCTTGCAATAGAACAACCCCCATGGTATAATTGCTTGCATTGGTTTCCACCTCAAATGTTAGCTGCAAGTTCGGTACTGCCAAAACCAGTGCATTGCTGATTTAATTTTTCAATTTATCAAATGCATATTGCTGACATTTACCCCAAGCTCAATTACTGGTATAGGGTTCAGGTATGGGGGTTTGTCATTTTTCTTGGGCCTTGAGTATGGTCTATGGCTTTGGTTTGTCCTTGCAAAAATAAAATAAAAGATATAAATATTGTAAATGGACAAAATAAACAAAATTAATGATAATATGCATAGAATATCAAACGAACCATGATGTGATATATCACCAAAGGTTATATTATTTCTTCAAAATAGGGCATCCAAATCAGCAATTCGTTCATTAAAACCAAATGCAGTAATTCTAGCGGCAGCTTAGTTATGTTTTTTTATGAGATCATGGTAACTAGGATAATAGAAGAACCTAGGACATATGTGGACTGGTACTGCTACCAGAATCAAATGGGTATGGGTATGAGGGTCTCCAGGGCAGTACTTAGTGATGTAGGCCCTAGATAAAGGACTTTCCATTTGTAATTATGGAATAGAAAGGTGCAGCCATTGCGAGAATGATGCTATAATTTTCCTTAAATACTGGATAACCCTCACAGAGCTCCTTGTTTTGGTCGCATTGGAATGCTTTTGCCATTTTATTATTGGCTTCATTTTTTTCTGGATCAATTCTTAACTCTTCTCCTCCAACTGCATGTCTGAGACAAACTAGTGATTGTTATGTAAATTCGCACTGCCTCTCATTAAGCATCAACTTATTCTCCTTCAAAACTTGCAAAATACGTCTCAAATGCTTTATATGCTTATCATAAGTCTTGCTAAACACCAATATGTCATCCAAATATAGAATGACATAAGAATCTATGAATTGTTTTGACACACCATTCATCAACCTAATAAAAGTAGTAGACACATAATACAATCCAAAAGGAAGCAAAAGCCATTCATACAAACCTTACCTTTGTGTTGAAACTTGAAAATTATTTCTTTATGCATCGTCCTTTATTCGCAACTAGTGATACCTAAATTTCATGTCTAGCTTTGTGAAGGACTTGGCATGTTGAAGTTGATCCAACAGGTCATCAGCTTCTTTTGATAGTTATCTTATTGAAGGCTCTATAATCAATACACATCCTCCAAGAACTATATTTCTTAGCCACTATAACAATATGACAGTCACATGGAGAAGTGCCAGGACAGATTATACCTTAATCTAACTAATTTTAAAGTTGTTTTTTGGCTTCATTGGCCTCTGTATTTGATTGCCTATAGAGACCAATGTTGGCGAGACAGCAATATGGTAGCAAATGGATCTCATGCTTTACCACTTTCTTGGGAAGTGTGTCTTTGGGCTCTTGGAAAACTTCCTTGAAATTCTGCAACAACTCTATTTTTTTCTTTTCTTCTTTGTTAGCAGACATGCTAGAAGAAACCTTATATTCAAAAACCTCACGATCTTGGTCATCTCTCAAAAGAAGTAGAGAAAACTTCCCACAACTATTAATCAATTTATTGGCGTGATTCTCATTTACCATGTAGAGCTTAGATTTATATTGATATGCATTAATGATGAAACTTTCTTCATCCTTGCAGTATTTATTGGCTCTTCTCATGAAGATGGTATCTCTCTCATACATGTATGTTTAGCCAAATACTACACCACACACATCAAGGGGAACACCATTAACACAATCTCATCAATGAAATGCTCATTTATCCCAATCTTTACTTTTGTGTTGTTCGGTGAATTCTATTTTTAATCCGTCTTGACTCTCACCAAACCCATTAAGGTTGTGGTTGAATATGTAATGAACCCATGCTAATCACCAACTCTTTATAAATTGGATTCACTTGTGAACAAGGATCGAAAAAGAGCAGCAACTTTTGCCTTCTTTGTTTGAATTTTAATATGAAAGAGTTTAGTGAGTTTCACCTTTATTTATGGCCTATTTGATATTCAAATTTCAAACATACCTCTCTTTGGATGGAAGTGCAAGCAATTTTTTAATTGAAATCAGACCTCCTCCATATTTTCTTTCCTTCAACAAAGTAAGACGTGACCTTCTTTTTATTGTGGTTCTTGGAATGCAATTTGGGATAAAGCTTCAAATATGTTTCATCTGTATTACCATTGACATCACGATGCCTACAATAATTTCTAGTTTCCTTCTTTGCAAGAGTAGCAGTATCAGTCTTACCTTTAACTTCTGGCTTGCGACCACCTTCCTGATTTGAAGGGTATGAAGAGGTTGATGAACCATTCTTCTTGTCCATCTCAAGGTAATGTGGTTGTGAACACGCTTTCTCTTTATCTCTAGGTTGGCCATCAAGACATATCTCCTTATACAGTTATGAAGTCCTACAAGGTACTACATCAAGGTCGTATAGTATTGTGTGTCCTTCCTCATTTGCATAACTCGCTTTTGAAATTTGATAGTGTATTCTTGCACACTTTGACCATGCTGTTGCTTAAAGTATGGTCATTTTATTGAACATTCCTCTTTATAACATATATTAAAAATTTGCTTACTGGTTATCTTCGTAAAATCATTCCAGTTGATGGTAATTTCTTCAAAGCCAAAGAATGAGTAACAACTCTCATACCAAGTGGGTGGATGATTGGAAAGTTTCAAACACAGGAAATTTGCTGCTTTTCACTAATGTGGAGCAAACTGAAGTATACTTAAAGTTGTACGAGCTAATGATCAAACTTATTTTCATCCACCTATCCTGTCCATATTGACAAATGAGAACTATCGCAGTAGTTGATTGAAACACACAATCTGAAAGGCCCTAAATACACCAATGACAACTTCATATGGTGTAACCACAGAAAAGATAAATGATATTTTGCTGAAAAGCTGGACTGATACCTCCTTACAACAGATTGGGTGTTTATAGAGAATCTATGCTACTAAGAACAATCACAGATAATATTATATACCACAAAGCGTAGACAATAGCTTCCGACTAACAAAAGGTAGTACTTAGTACAATTAATGCATTAGAAAGTGGACCTGATACAAGCCCACCTATTCCTATGTGCAACAACTATTTAGTATCAGTATAGATCGGTTAGCAGTTGACACAACTGCTCAACCGAACATCAAGTCGTTACTACCTAATGCTGAGAAAAACATCAATTGCATTTGTTTATAAAGACAGTCTACATTACCCCCTCCTTTCTATAAGTCTTAGCCCCATTGGACAACTCCGATACAAAAACAGAGCAAGAAGGATGAGGATGGGATGAGGAAAACACCCCTGAAGGTACAAAAGCTCGTGTTGGAAGGGCACCAGAAGAGGCTGCCCGTTTTGACTTTATCTGCTGTAGCTCGGATCCGAGAGCATAAACCTCACTGGTGTGCTGTTGCAGCCACTTGGCAGCAACAAGTTCACGTTCGCGAGAACCTTTGACCATCCATGCAGCTTTTTATAACTTCCCTTTTGCTTGGTTGAATTCTTGCTCAATGACCTGGAGCTTGCTATTGAATTCTTTGACAGTTATCTCATACTCAATTTTTAACGTTTGAGCCCTAGTGAGCTAAGTTGGCTGAGCAAGCTGGTCCAAAAAGTGGCTATTTTGATCTTTTAAGTGCCACATTCTTGTTTGTAGCTGTCTCTTTCATTCTTCAACCTCTGTTGCTCTCACATAGAGTGGAGAAGCAAATATTGATATTCGAAGATACCCTTAATGCTGCCTTGAGAATGCAAGAATGCTCTGCATGAGGGAAGTAATGGCTTGAGGAGCAAGTGTGGATATTCATTCCTTATGCATCTCAAAAGTATTCTGTTTTGGCCACCCTTTGTTTACATAGACCCGCATGAATTATAAGTGGCATACTTCTTGCATAAAATTTTGTATGTGAGTGGCTTCATGCAAGATCATCCGCATTTGAGATGGCCCTCCTACCACATCCAAATGCCCGACCGCAGTGGTAATGCTCTGAAGGACTTGGACAAATGGTCCAATAGTTTGCCAAAATCGAGACAAAGTTTCATAAGGACTGGTGTTATTTGGGCTGGGAGAAAACATTGGAACAAGCACATCCAAGAAACCTTGAACTTTGTGGCTCCCGCCTTTGAGAGCCGTTCGTCTAAGTGAAACTTTGAATCAATCCCAATCTGAATGTCCTCTCGCTCTGTATACTCTGGGCTTGATCCTGTTATTTGTCTATTAGCTGGAGCTGGTTAAGAGGGATCTCCTCTAACATAGGATTAATCGGCTCACATAAATGGTTTAACTATCCTTGAGTGACAGGAATCCGCTCCTTAACGTTGTGAATCTATTCGTGCTCGACTACTTCCTAGGTCATGGAGACAAACACATATTACAAGTTTTTTCGTTACCATAGGAGTTTGTTCGACCTTGGATGTTAGGAGGGATTATAGGGGGGTGCGTTACTTCCTCTTAGGGGTACCCACCATAGCTCCCTCAGCCCTAGACACTCCTCGGTGGGCATTATTAGATCGTGGATTGGCCTGTTCATTTTGGTAAATGATGACACAGATGATTCCTTTGTCTTAGGAATGTTTAGAGATGTTTGATGGGAGCACCATCTAGTCTTTCCGAATTTCATCAACCCATGCTCTTTGGGGGTTCTTGCTCCCCTAACATGGCTATTTTGTGTTGGTGCCTTATTCACATATGTTGGGGCTTTGGTGCTTTGGGTTTGCCCCTCATTTATTTTCAGTGCTTGGGTTCTTTTTATTTGGTTATTTTTTATTGAAGGGTCCTTTTACCCTTATATTTTCTATTATAATTGGATGCATCCTCAAGTCTGATTGATATACTTTTGGTCATTTGTGGACATAAATATATACTTTCTATCTATTAATCCTCCATCTACTACCCCTTCGTGATAAGCCGATCTAACTGTTCGGAAAAAGGAACCATAAATGGAGGTTTTGGCAGTCCTACCATGTGTGCACTATCATCCTCGACCTCATATGTGATAGACTCTTTGAAGTTTGCACTCTCTCTTTCGAGTGGCAAGCTCTATTATGGGTTTCCTCCTTCTTGCCTTATTATCCTTCCTAGTCTCAACAAACAAAATACGAAGATAGCTCCATCGGAAAATGGATGGCCAACTTAGGTCATAGGAATTGTTTTACGGAAATTCCTCTTAGAAGGTATCCAAAAATAGCCCAATGGCATGTTGAGTCATATAGAATCCCTTGCATGTTAGAGAAAAACTCATGAATCCTAGTCAACAACTACTCCACACAATTGTAACTCTCACCATGCTATAACCTGAGCATGTCCTCTGTCATCCAACCAACAATATTAGATGCTCTAGTGGTTGCTACTAACTGACATCAAATCACATCTAGGATGCATCACCACTCTTCTGAAGCCATGTATTCTTTTTTAATTCCATAGTGCCCCTTCTCCCACATGCTTCCCGACTCTTTCTTGGTCAATTTTTTCTGCAACGGTGTTGTATAGCTTGGTCCTTCTAAGCAGTTGTCATGTAATGGTTGGCAACCTTGCTAATTGGAAATCCATGAGAAGCCACACCAAACACCCATGTGAAATCTTGTGGAGTGCAGGCACTTTGGACTTCGTTTTCCATGTAACAAACAAATGAGCATCACATGTCACTGTTATAGTTTGAAACCATTCAAACCAAGTAGGGTTCGAAGTTCTTTGCACTGGAATATGGCATTTGTAAAATTCTATCCACACCCACGCTGTGCAGTGCTATCTTAGTTCATGGTTGTCAAGTTTACTTGCCCACCACATGTAAGAATCTATGGCTGGAAGGATTTTCCAATTGGGTGTTTGTAGAGTGGGTTATACCCATTCAAACCAAGTAGGGTTCAAAGCCCATTGCATTGAAATAGGGCACGCTCAAAATTCTTATTGCTACCCACTTTGTGCAATGATCTTTAGCTCATGGTTGTTGGATTTGGTAGAATTTATAAGATCAATTACACACTGTGCAGTTTAATGAATTTGACAAGATTTTATTATTAAGATACAAAATAAAAAAATTACTGTAAACTGAAATAGAAATGTATGCAGGAAATTAAATTGAACATTCAACACAAGATGTAACGTGGGTAAAACTATAAACATTAAAAAAACCCCATTGTAAAAATGCACATTTCAATATATTGATAATAACAAGGAACAATGCGTAACAAATACAAGACAACCCATCACAATGATCTCCCTTCACTTCTTCACACAATGTTGCATCCAAAATGAATGCACAGTAAATTATTTTCTTGCTGACCAATCTCGAATGGGAGAGCACCCTTATTTAAATGGTGGGTGATTCTGTTGCAACCTTTCGGTTTCACTGTTTCACTCTTAATCACTATTAATTAAACTAATTGTCCATAACTTTATACATGTTATTCATAACTTATATAATATAAGTTATGTTCTAAGCTTATAAAATAAACTTAGTCTAGAGCCAGATTAATGTGGTGGCCACGTGAAAGTGTCCCCACAAATATTACTGCTCCAAAACTCCTCCTTAATGTTTAGTGGGGATATATGCCAAAGTCACGTTTTTAATAAAAAAATAATTGTAATCCTTAAACCATATATGTAATGTCCTTTTTTGGGGGGACTCAAGAAATGACCAAAATCATACAAATCAGATTATAGAGCTGCTGTTATAAACATATAAACCTGCAAATTAAACCCTTTACTAGGGCAACTGCCTGTTTAGGCGTTTCAACCCTGCCTTCATGCCTTCTAAACCCTTACAATCAGTTCCGCTTAAGTCTTTAAAATTATGATATATCAACAACAATCATATAATGCAAGAAATCTGATTTTTAATACCCTAGATATGGAGATATGAATTTCAACGAAAGCCTTGTCTGCAGTGTTACTTTAAAATTTCACAATTCAACTTAGGAAGCTCCAAAATTCATGAAACTCAAGATATTGACCTTATAAATTACGAAGAACAAGCTAGTAATTTCAGATTTGCCAAATTAGCATCATACATACCAAATTTCCACTCCAAAGTGGGTCGTTCCACTCCAAACAAATATAATATGGCACCAAAGAGACCAAACATGCAAGAAATAGATACTTTATTGCCTTTCAAACCAGCTTGCACACACAAAATTTCATGAAGGGTTTTCGTCCTTCACAAATTCCCATCCAAGGTTTTTTGTCCTTGGATGAGGTCCTCAACCCAAGGGGTTTCGTCCTTGAGAGAGAGTAAAAAGGCTACACTCGCCAATTTTCACCGAGATATGAATAATCACCAAAAACATGAATCATTAATACCCAAGTGATCTCCTTAAATAGCCACAAGGAGTGCTTTTTTACAATATAAAATGATTGCCAACTCCTTAAAATAAGTGCTTTTAAATATATAAATGATATTTGGAGCCTACATGCTCATAATACCTTTATTTCCTAACTACTTAAGTCCCTCTATTGGAGTGCTAGGCTTCCCAATATGATACATGATAATAAATAAAACAATAAAAATATAGTTTATATCTTCCCCTTGCTTTCCTCCTTAGACCCGCGAGGAGAGAATGGGTTAAGGTCTTCGAAAATCAGCCTTCAAAAAGGGACACGACAGTCCCCCTTCCCAAGATTGCTTGTCCCCAAGCAATTATAAGTACCCGGATCCCAATTAAGTCTCAGCTCCTCTTTTGATATACCTACACATGAAGCAAACTCGTCAAAGAGAAAATGTGTCCCCTTCTTCATCTGCTCTTGGTTTGTGGATATGAAGTCCGATTCTTCTACTTTACTTGCCAAGGCCTCATAAATATTGTCCAAACATTTGCTGTTCCCAATTTCCCTCACGGTGTCCCAAACACAGCTATAACCATGTATTTTGTTCCGTAAAATCAGAGGGTTAGTGGCTGGCATCCTTCTTATAACAGTTGAAAACACATCAACAATGATTGTAGATTGCAAACCCTTCATCCACATGGTTGGATACTCCTCTCTCATTGTCAAAAGAATGGATAGAGAGCTGAAATTATTGTGGACAACGTATAAAAAAATGTAACTGTCATAATGATTACCTTGGCCTCCAAAAGATGCTTCCAAGCTGCCCCAAATTAATCTTTTCAAAATTTGGCTCAGAGCATAACTCATGAGTATTGGTATATAAGTATAACAGCTATATCATGCTTGGAATTTCGTTCCAAATAATACCAAATAGGTTGGAACATTGGCCTTAATTGTTCTTAATGGGTGAACCCTCTTACCCACCATTTCGCATAAAAAGAATGTCTTCAAATCTGCCCCTCTATTACTTCCCCAGGAAGATATACACAACCAACAAGCGTAGAACTCTAACCAAAGTCTCTGAGACCTAAAACAAAATAATGCACAATTTTAAAATCAAAATTTAGAGAAATTTAAAAAATAGATAAAAAATAATTAAATTTAAAAAATAAATAAAAGATAAATAAAAATTTAAATTTAAAGTTACCTTAAGGATTTCATTTGCATGCTTTGCAAACACATTATCAAAAAAGGTTTTCACAAAACTTTTCCCCTTCGGCCTTCCTAACATAGGGAGACTCCAACCACCTATGCTCACAAAACTTCTGCTTAAGAAATGTTAGTGAGGCTGCAATACTTTGCAACGTGATGAAGGTTGTGGAAAATTAGGTGACTCTGGATTGCACAAGCTCTTTTCCATTGGTTTTCTCTCACTCATCAAGCTTAGCATCTAAGGCCGATTATAGACAAACTCTGCGATATTTCTTGCCTCTCCAACCAAGTTTTTCACTCATGACATCTTTCCTATGTCCTTAAATTGGAGATAAATGCAATGAGATGTGCAACAGGTCCAAAAATGTGTAGGTTGCCTCTCCTCAAGTAGTCTCCATTTTGCGATATATGATGCCACAATGTTTTTCACAACTTGAATGTCATTCTCCATGCCCACTTGCATGATTGTCTCATTTAACATATCGCAGAAAGTGTTGGATTTTTTTACGTTGTGGTTGGCCTCAATCGATCGACTTCAAGAACATCAACTACCCACTTGAAGATACAAGAAAGTTAATCAAAGCACAGTTTTTTCCATCCACCCACCCATCAGACAAAATACTGTACCCCTTTTTAGTGCCATATTCTTTTTCTTTCCATGTACGATAAGCTATAATGTATTTTTGATGGAATCCTTCAACAATAGGTCACATAAATCATGAGTAGGAGCCTTGAGCCCCTTCCCGACAACGGTCAATGCAATTGCCAAATTCTTCCAACATGGGATTTTTGCCATATTTATTTATTGAATGGAATATTGTTGTACTACCAAGAATTTTTCCGTAGCTACCCCTACTTCATTGTGCAGTTCCTAGTTCCAACTGCTACCTTCTAGTGAAGATTGTGCCTTGAAGTACTTCGAGGAACAAAAAAATGTGTCCAATTTCATGTGAACTTAAACTATCTCTAGTAGAAAAACCCCATCACTGAACCCTTGGAGTTGGGGCACTAAGAAAGGCTCCTAAGTCATATTGTTGGAATCATCCCTTGCTGCCTTCTTATTCACCATGGCTGCAACTGCTTCAACTTTCCTTTTTTTTGCTTGCATAACTATCAAGATAAGCAACCATCTATCTTTGAGTCTTAGGTGGCACTTGTTTGCATAATCGAACATCTTTACCTACATTTCATGTGAGGTAGTATTTGAGGCGATTGTCACTTCACTCAGCTTAAATCCACAATAATTGCATATGACAAAATTGGGCTATGATTCTAGATATGGTTCGAGTGGTTCCAAGAAGGGGCATCAAACTTTTTAGGCTTACTACGACTACCTGAACTGGTTTCCATTCTTAAACTACTGCAAATTAAATGCAAACTAAAACAGTAAGTGGAAACCCTATTAATCAAAGAATTATTTTTAGATTAAAACCTTAGTTGCTTGTGTCTATCAAAGGCAGAAGAAGAAAATGGGAAAACAAAGGGCATCTTAAATGATTTTTTTTTTTTCAAACAAATTAAATAAAAAACTAAGTGAGGGCAGCTATCAAATCCGCGTGAAAACCCTTTGTAGCTGATGGAAACCACCATCAATCACCTAGCAGCATTTGTTGAATGCACAAAATTGCCTTAGTAGAGAAGAACGATAAAAAAATAGTATTTTTGATTAAAAAATAACGTTTTTTTTCTGTGGACTGTCTTTATGCATTGGTTGCTGAGTTTTTGCCACAGACATGCGAGGTTTGGCTAGAAATCACGAGTAATTACTTGCCATTGCCAAAACTCATGAGTTTTTTGAGTTTTAAAATGATTCCTCAGTCTGCAGATATTTTCCAGTTACTTGCGATTGATCACGGATTCTTCCCTAGTTATAGAACAGAGATTTAAACTTGCAAGACCAAGCAAGATCTCCATACATTAAAACATCTGTAATTCTTTCTTCCTTCTAACACAGAGGTTGAACACACTAAAGGAAAAGCCCGTGTCGACCAAATCAAAGGAGGATTGTTCGAGCATATAAAAGGTAAAGAACATGTAAATGATAAATAGAAGGCACTAAAGGCATCATTCGACCTATCCCTTCTTCAACTGTTTGACCTCCGCATGTGCTCTCCATTTGATCCCGATGTTCTTGTCGATCACGCTGTTGCACCTAACTGCATGTACGCCAAGCGGCGTTGTACAAACTTGATGCTGCTCCACATCCTGAATACCCTCCTGACTCCGGTCAAACCCAAATGTCTTGCTGCAGCTGGATACACCACCAACCACCCTCTTGTTTGATCACCCACCGCTGAAGCCATAGTTCGAACGCCCTACCAAATGAGCTTCAGAAGCAGTATGAACCTGAGCAGCAGTCTACATATATGGTACTTGAGTTACCGCTCTATGTGCCATTGCAGATTAGCCAGCCATGGTACTTGAGTTTCTTGAAGTTGTTTGATATCAAGCTTAGTAGATGGTTGTCCCCAAGTTTGGATACATACTCCAACATCAATTATGTTGATGTAATGAGAAATGAATTGGAAAGCCCTTTCCTAGTGGATTGCTGTAGAAGCAGAATGCTCTATGGGTTGGCTGCATCCTCACATCATTTCAATGAAAGTCTTCCTCCCTCTCTCAGAATTTTAAAGACCGTACAGTCCATATAGTTACAAAACAATTAGCTGTGTGGTGAGCTATGGGGTTCTTCTGGGAAGCTGTCATCTCCGAGTTTGGCCTTGTGTTCCATTTGTCTCATTTTTATCATGTTGTCCATGACTTGTGTCGATTAGGGCTCCAACTTGTTTCGAGCAGGGATAATGTAGACTGTAAAATTAGTATTGTCGTATGGTTACTAGTGTAATTACATCTTTTAGTAGCCGCTGAGTTATGTGGTTAATGATTGTATTGCTGGCCATAGATAGTTCTATATTGAATCTCATTAGTATGTTTTGTTGGTGACAGTTATGATAACCAACAACCATTCAAGTCTTCTTGTCATATAAATAGAATGATGTATGTCGGCTAAAGGGTGCTATGTTATCATGAATGAAGCATCTTCTGTGCTGTGATGTGGTACGTGTTCACTAGTTTGTGATTGATGTTCTTGGTAGTGTAGTTTCCCTATAAACACTTAATGCTTGAAATTCTGCGACACAACATCAAACTTTTTGTCTCCCCTATTACCTTCGAGTTGTTGATCCAACTGATAATGAAGCTAAGTTGTTGATCAAACCATCGTACACACTTGGTCTAGGAACAAACACGACTTGTATAGACTTGTCTTGCCGGAAATGGACTAGGAACCAACACGATCGGATATGGAATACATGGTGCGGTCTATAACATGACCTTCATCCGTCTATTATATATTTGACATTAGTGATTGCTCGTGGCCTCTCACATAATAGATTTCGATTGATACTCACAGATATAGATAGGGTGGCCCCTATATATAGATAGGTGGCACTCCCCGGCCCCAATAGACCGAAACAAGACTATTTGTGTGTAGGGGATTCCCATCTTCTAAGTATTTTTCATGGAAATTAAAGAGAATTCTCTCTATTCCCACCTGTAATGTTTATAAGAAAATACCATATCTGAGTTTTAACACTCATTGCACAATACAGTGTGTTATCCATCCAAATCCAGCAAACCCTAAAGAACCCCTTCCATGATACCATCACCCATTTTCATTATTTTAATGTGTTTTCCTATCTTCATATTGCGTCAATGTATTACAAAACGTGCCTTTAAATTTCTGATAAACATGAGAACTGCACTTATTCATGACCTTGTCTGCAGTCTATCTTTGCATTTGGAATCCAAGTACATGGCCGAAGCTGATGTGATTCATTTGTTCATAGACGTGTCACTCATGATCCCACTTTAACCCCCATGCCATAAATGCAACCACACAAATGTGTGACATCCACCCATTCTTCTCTCAGTTCATTGTCGTGTCTGTTCTTTACAGGTGTTTCAGTTGGCCAACAGGTGACAGATCAACCTTAAGGAACATGGCATTGTTCGAATGGGTAAGCTAAAGTTATGGAAATTCGTGATAATCACCATATCAGGTGACTTTGAGCACATGGAAATGTAGATTATACAAATAAACATTAGGGCCCCAGCGAACAAATCGTGGGTATTTCAGTGAGGTATAGGACCCTTTTTTTACAGCATGTAAGTTTTTCAACCACAGAACCATATTAAGCCAAATGGAATGCGGATTTCACTTAACCAAAACAGCTATAAAGAATTCAAGCAGGTTTTGAGATGTTTGCTTATTGACTGGTAGCAGATATTGGCTCCAAACTAGTTAAATGTTTTTATATTTCAGAAAGATTTATCCTATTGCAGTATAGTTCGGGACTCATAGAGCTCCCTATATCTTTATTTTCAATTTCCACAGTTCAAAAATTGGATGTACACCGATCTTTGTCTTCAAAATTATTCAAGGTAAGATGCAACCCTCTGCTGAGTGTTTAATATATTGGAGATGTTCTCAGAATCGTATAGTATTTATTTATGCTCCTCCCCCACCTTCCAGTTAAATCTGTGAAGTGTTTGATATATTAGGGATGTTCACAGAATCATATAATATTTATTTATTCTCCTCCCCTACCTTCCATCTAAATCTCTGGGGTGATTTCTCCTTATTTGCAGCAAAGACTTATCTTGCACCTGCAGACCTCATTTCCTGCTAATTCATTAAGTCTCACAAAGATCTACAACACGGAAGACCAAGACGTTCCCTTTTTGGTATTAAAAATATGCGGCCCTCTGGTTCAACACCTATACATCCTGGCCATTTTTCAGAGCTGCAAGAGGCGACCCTTATTACCGTAGAAGAGAAAGTACTGAGAGTCCAAGACAGCTGTGCATCTCAATATCCATACACAATGGGTCTCATTACTGAAGCTCAACAAATTGCTTCACTGCAAGAGGTCCGCATTCAAGGTACTGAGATGGGAAGGGTTGTCACTCAAACTCAGCGTATTGTATAAATTAGAATGCTGGGTAACCAGTGATTCAACCATGACTATACTACAGGTTTATCCAATTTGCTGGCCTTTCGAAATCCCAATCCTGTTATTGACTGTGCCCCTGGTCAATCCATACTTGAAGTCATAATCATGCCACTTCTTTTATCCTCTTAGAAAAATTGAAGAACTCACTGGGGCAGCAGTCACTCATCCTATCTTGAGAGGTCTGCTTCCAGGACCCGAATACTCCACCGTACCACCTCCAGTTGTGGTTGAACAGTGACATGGAAATCAAATCTGGCGCCTAAGATCTTTTCCAAGCCCCGCTGCATCCCTGGGGAAAATGCAGATGAGGGCCCATTCTCACCAGGAGGACCTCTTGTTGCAGATACCGGCAGGACAAGATTGTGATTGCTCAAATTGCCACTAAGAATGCTCAGAGAGCATCTATGAGGGCGATTCTGACAGAGCAAGGCAAAGGTCTTTCACTTGTCAAGAATGCACTGAAGGACCCCTCATCTCGGTCACCATCAAGCCTTAAGTTGTGTGCACCACCCTCTAGCCCAGCTCTATGGTAACCTGCCTCATTTTGCTGTCAAGAGGTCAAGATGGTCCCCCCTCTCCTGTTATACATCATCCAGCCATCCGTAGGAGCCACAGATAGGAATCACAGGACCTCTGAAGCCTGCCTGTTCATTCTTGGATGGTGTCCAGGAAGGCAAACACTCACTCTGGCTACAGGTCATGAACAGGGTGTGCTCTCATGCGGCCCGGCTATGTATACTTTTTTACAATTTATGTCTTTCTGTGTTTGCTTTATGAGTAATGGGAAGAAAGTCTGACAAGCTTAGTAGCCAGCAAAATAAGTCATTTCAAACGAGCCCCCAGTCCTTTCTATATGTGTTGTCCATAACCTGGTAGGTCTGGTTAACAGCCCATAGTTTGATGGTAAATTTATCTTACGAATATGTTTTCTATCTATCAAAAATAAGAGTGGGTGTTCTGATCTTAGGTCCATTCATTATTGTTACTTCTTTAACAATCAGACTAACCAATTTAATCAAGAATCATTTTCTTTAATACTTTGATATTGTTCTTAAATCTGTATGTTTGATAGAATTGATTATATTTAGGGGGAATTAATGAAGTGTGGCACTCAATTGTGTAGTTGTTTCAAAGCTTTATTTTTAACCGGGTTAAACATTTCTTTTTTATGGTCGTGCACAGGTACATCGATATTATTATAGCTTATATTCAAAAGATAATCGATCAAGGGTTTGCATATATTGTTAAAGAAAGTGTGTATTTTAACACAAGAACATTCCAGTAAGTATTGAAGAACCTTTGTTCTTCTTTGAACAGATATTTTTAGGTTTATAAGATGGTTTAAAAATTAAAATAGATAATAGAGTTTAAGATATTATCAGGTCAACTGATGACATTTGTGATGCAGGGAAGCAGGACACACCTATGCTAAATTGAATCCATGGGCTGTTGGAAGTTCTGAGTTGGCCTCAGAAAGTGAGTTGAATTTTGATAGCAGAGACAAACACAATAGTTGTGACTTTGCTTTATGGAAGGTAGTGACCCCTTATTTTGTTTTGTTTTTGGTACAAAGAAGCAATCGACCGTTGGCTGTATGCTTATACGCACATACAGACCACTTTTGTTTTCTTGATTTTTATAGGCAAGCAAAAGGGGCGAACCCTGTTGGGAATCTCCTTGGGGACAGGGTCGCCCTGGATGGCATATTGAATGCTCAGCAATGGCTAGTCACATCATTGGGAAATCAATTGATATTCATTCTGGAGGAGTGTAAGTTTATTAAACTACTTCCTGTTAGAAAATAATCAATTTATTGTTTACATGACTCTTCGAGAGTAAATGCTATCCTCAGGATTATATAAGATGAGAATGCAGTACCTGTATGTCAATTCTAGAGTAGAAAAATCTACTGCCAGATTAACCAATGACCAGAAATGCTCTGAACACTCTTGGATGAGGTATTTCGTCCATATTTACGTAGTTTATTCTTGCATCATTATGATTTCATTGTAATCTATAATCAAAATTTGGAGGAACAATTACTTCATATTTTTGAAGATAATGAGCTAATGCCAAGAAGTCTCAAGTATAAAATTGAAAATTACAAAATATGTGATTTTCAAAGAAGGCATAAAATTTATTAAATAAGTTTCAAGCCACTCTAGAATGGCCAACTCTTGAGAAGTGTCGGTAATAAATGACTACTAAAGGAATTTTTCAAGTGATGTGCAAGCTATGCATTCCTAGCTCACAAACTTATTGAGAGGATTCCTTTAAGTGGATTCAGAAAGCACGTGATCACCAAATGAGCTCACCCTTTTTCATGACATTGGACCTTACAAAAACATTTTTAGTGGAATATAATGCCTTTGGACAAGGAGTTGGAGCTGGATTAATGCAAGAAAGTAGACCCAATGCACCTTCAATGCTAGAAGCTTGCTATTAAGGAGCAAACTTGAGACATAAATAGCCTTGAGGTCAAGACATGTCATCCCAACATGGAATAATAACATAAAACAAACATAATAACCTAACCTTAACCCTAAAATTGACATTTTGAGTTATAAAATGATTCTATGGCCTCATTCCATATCACATTCAATATTCACACTTGAGCAAAGTAAGCAAAGAGAAGAAGAGAAGAGCGACAGAAAACGCAAGAGAAAGAGGAAGAAGAAGGGCAAGAGCAAGAGCAAGCAAGAGGTATTTATAATTTTATTTGCTTCCAATGCTTGATAATAGTCTCTAGTTTTTAAAATTTAACTTTTATTTGCATTTTTTAGGGGTTGTTTTTAAATTTTTGTACCTACATTCACAATGTAATCATGTTTATAGTTTGTAAGGATTTTACAAAATGGAGATTGCATCGGGTTTGGTTGTTACTTGTTACGATTTTTTTTTCTTTTGAAAAAAAAAATCTTAAAACATAAAACCCTTAATTGTTGATTCAATGATTCATTGAATAGGTTTGGCTAGGTTTAACTTTACCATGATAATATGATACACATTCTTAGAAACAATAACATTAGGAATACAAAAACTTTGATACACATGAATGTAGATATAAAAATGAAAAGCTTAATACTCGTATGGCTATGTTTGATGTTTCAATTTTTATTTTTTTGTTTTCTTATTTTTATTTTACATATAGTTTTGGGCATAATAGCCTATGGCTGTTTTTTTAAATCATTATGATTGCAATTTGCATGTAGTTATAACTTATGGTTGTTTTTTTAAATTTTATTCATTGCACAATGCATATGGTTATGGATGTTTTACTTTTTCTTAATCATTGGATATACCATATAGTTATCGTTGTTTTTTAAATTTATTGCATAATACATATAGTTATGGCTGTTTTTCTTGTTTATGAATTAAATTTATAATCATTGCCTTTAGTTATCGCTTTTTTCTAATTCATTGTATATGGTTATGGTTTTTTTTTAATTCATTGCATCCTCAACAATCATCACCATGAGTTTTTCTGAGTATGGTTATGAATCAGGGGATGAGATGGTTGAACTTGAGATAGGTGGAATTATTTGTGACATAATTAGGGGAGGTGCACAAGTGAGACAAAATGTAGTGCCAATAGCAACTAGTAGTTCAGGTGGTAGTGCTACCAATTGCCCCTATCAAATATTGTCCTCATTTGCCATCGGACCATTTGATAAGAAGAAACCATTGCAACAATTTACTCACATACTTCAGAATCCCAAGTCTAGAGGGGGAGAGTAAACTATGGAAGTGCAACATATGTGCTTTAACTTGGCATGGTAGCATCACCAGGACCAATGCACACTTGTTGCACCTTGCAAGAAGAAAGGTTGGTCTTTGTAAGGTTCTTTCACTAGAGCAAAGAGCAGAGATGGTGAGACTTTTTAATGGAAATACCACAAACAACGTTCCAAAAGTTTGTGGTACTAGCAGTGAGGCTAACACTCCTTTGAGCTCTCATAGGACTGGCAAGAATACTTTGGCTAGTTCTAGTTTTGGAATGACAAAAGTGGAAAGCAGAGGGAAGAGAAAGGTCGTGGGGGCAACCCCCGATCTAGTTGTAGACATGTTTGATTCAAAGGTAAGGGAAGAGGTGGATGATACTATCGGGAAAAAAATTTCTATGTTGTTGGAATTCCATTTCATGTCGCTCTCTCTCCTTTATTACAAGGAGGCTATGGCTAAGGTAGAAAAAGAAGGTACAAATTATGTGCCTCCAGGAGATACCAAAATGAGGACAACAATCTTTGATGGAAACTATTCCAAGGTTAAATTGTTGATGAAGGAGATGAGAGTCACATGGATGCAACATTATCATGGATGGGTGGACGGATATTTGACATCGTCCACTCATCAATATCATTGTCTCTTGTAAAGATGGATTGTATTTCTTGAGAGCAATTGATTGTTCTGGGAAGAAGAAAGATGTTGAGCTCCAATTTCAGATTTTGAAGGATGTCATTGAGGAGGTTGGACCTTCAAATGGTGTACAGGTCATCACAAATGCATCTTATGTGTGCAGAGCAACAGGCAAGCTAGTGGAGCGTGCCTACGATCGTATTTATTGGACCCTATGTTGTGTGCATGCCATGAACAATACACTGAAAGACATAGGGAAGATTTAGTGGGTCAACAAGATAGTGAATGAGGCCAAGGATGTGCAGGAGTTCATATGTAATCACCACACATCATTGGCACTCTTTCGAATTTTTTGAAGAAGGAATTCCTGAAACCAGTTGACACCCGCTTTGCATCCTATTTTATTTTGTTGGAGAGGATGTTTGAGTTGCAGGAGCCCCTGCAAATTATGATTATGACACAGGATTGGAACAAGGTGGCGTGAGTCCAAGACAGAGCAGGGAAAGAGAGTGAAGGAAGTGGTGGTGAGGGAAACATTTTGGGTTGATGTGAAATACATCACATCAATTATAACTCTAGTTTTTAACGTCATCAAATACTGGGATTCTAACAACCCCAACCTTGGTGAGATATACGAGTGCATTAACAGCATGCTTGGGCAAATGAAGGCAGCTATTCAAGTGAGGGACCCCACTTTGGAGTTCTACCATGAACATATTCAGCCCATCATTCAACATAGATGGGAGAAATTGAACACCCCACTTCATATGGTGCGTATGCACTGAATCCCAAATGGTATGTGGAGAGGCCAGGTAAAGTTATCCCTTAGGATGATGATGAGGTGAAGAAGGGCCTTGTGAAGGCCTTAAAAAAAATGTATAGTCCACATTCAATCCCAAATGGTATGTGGAGAGGCCAAGTAGAGTTATCCCTTTGGATGATGATGGCTGAAGAAAGGCCTTATGAAGGCCTTTAAAAAAATGTACAATCCACAAGAGGCTTCACAAATCAGGTTGGAGTGGCTCAACTTCACTAAACTTGATGGGTACAAAACTTTAGTAAAGATGGTCAAGGTAACATTGGCACATGAAAAGTCGGTGAGTTGGTGGCGACTGTATGGGCGTCCGGGACTGCTGTGAACACTTGCAATTCACCTCCTTTCCCAAATTTCTAACTCCACTACTTCTGAAAGGAATTGGTCTACATATGGTTGGATCCACTCTGTTAAGAGGAATAGGCTTACTATGCGAGAGCAAAGAAGCTTGTAGTTGTACACAGTGCTTTGCATCTTATGGATAACAAGACAACTGAGTACAAGCAAACCTCAGCATTACAATGGGATGTAGATCTCGAGGAGCCAAAGTAAGTAGAAGAGGACAATACTATGCAACGGGGATTGATTGGGCTTTTCAATGAGGACAAGGATGATAGTTCTAGCGAAGAGTGATAGTTCGAGGAGTTCATGGATGTTGTTTTAGATGTTAATTCTGATTTTTAAGTTGAAACTTTTCTTCTTTTTGTAATATTGACAATTGTTGGTGTATTTGAATTTAAGATTAATGATATGTATACAAGATATTGTCACTTGATCAATCATTTTTTACTTGGTATTTCAGCTTAATTTTAAGTCTCAAATTGAAAAATTGGTTTTATTAAATTATGTAACTATATTAAATAATAATTTAAATGTATTTGATATTTATGATTTCAGTTTATTTAAATCTCAAATGGTTTTATTTCAGCTTATATTTTTATATTATTTTAATATCTTTAAATATTTATTTAAATTAATCAGCCGTCCCCTGCCATTCCCAAAATTTAAAAAAAATTGCCGTCCTAAAAACCTTGTCCCACCATCCCGGAGTCTTAGGTAACACTGGTTTAATCCATGTCTAGAGTCGATTTGATAAATTAGTTTGCAGATTTAGATAATATCCCAAAAGGGGATATTACAACATCGCATGGCAACAACATGGCAAGGAGTGTTCTGTACATGGTCGACATGATGTGCCTCTTGGAGGTTTTACAACGTGTTGTACATTTCTACGCAATAGTGCGAGGGCTTCACAGTATGGATGCAATGATGTTGCGCAAAAAGGGAAAGATAGACCAAATGGCACTTTGAGATTGAATCTCAAAAACCTTATGGTATGAAGTTTGATCTAATTAATTCTCAACTCCAAACCCACAAGAGGTAAGCCCCTGAAACTTAGACGGTCCACACCTATCGGCGAGAGTCTGTAGTATGGTCTTACTTGAGAGTCCTATGAAACATGAATCAATGGCACTGCACAAGCAATCGCTTTTATGATGTGAGAAGCTACATGGAGTGGCCCAAAGTGCAAGAAGTTGTTGCAACCATAATTGCCACAGACACTACGGGAGAAGGCACATGATGCAGGGGGCTGCAAGAGTGATGTACAAAGCACAGTAACCTTGTGCAGTCAATGTTCCCCTAAGCACAGTCAAGATAGCATTTCATGATAGTCAAGGGGCTATCAAGGTGATTGTACAAAGCATAGTTACCATATTTGTACGAGGCATGGTCGACATTTATGTTGGCTGACTAAGGAATGCCAATTTCTAGGGAAATACTGACCACCTTGTTCGATAGCCGTGCAAAAGTTTTGACATTTCGTCACTTTAAAGTAATCATTAATGATTCACGAAAATAAATTACAAATAAATATCTGGAATGTACACAGAAACCCTAAAGCAAAAGCAGTAAAAAACTAAAAGCTAAAGCCTAATCCTCAACATGATGTGAGAGTTAATGATATGGATAGTTCCTTGGCAAAGAACGTGGAAGGCACTATTGAAAACTCTCATCGCAGCATGTGTGAAAACTGACACAGTAAAACAAGCTCAGAATGGTAATTACGCCAGCTCACAATCATAAAAATATGTCATCTTTGAGGTTCTAAGGTGCAACTAGAAGACGCCTTGCCTCCACTCAAATGGAATATGTTGTCTGAGTGCAGCTTAACCAGACAAGTATGTACCTGAGAGCAACAAAACTGGATAAACATTTACTAAAATTTTAACTTATGTGCATATTTTTTAAAGAAGTTGTATCCATCTAATATGCTATACGTCAAGGTAGCTAAGAAATAGCTAGTACTTAGGAGTTTTACTGGATTACATAAATTATTGATTATTATAGAAGTAGATTAAGGCGTTTAATAACGTTTACTTACATAAATTTTATTATTTTAGGTTTACAATGCATGTCATGTTTACGAATTTTATATTAATTTGATTAAGTATTTTATTGTTCAGTTTTTGATTTCATAATTAAATTGATTTTCCTACATGATTGTCATAATATTGAATATGACTCGAAGTTATACTTAGCAAAATCTGCACCAAATTATTTTGCACCATAGGTGTTAACAAGACAATTAGTAATTATTACCTGCCTACAGAATTTTTCTTACCCGGCAGATTTAACTGTTTGTACAAAATCATTTAAACTAACATATTAAGACTTTTATTGGTAGTATTTACAAATATTTTATATAGATTAAGGCTACATTATGTGCATAATGTATAAAGTTCACGTTTAATTAGTAATAAGATTTATTATATTTGCCTAATCATCAATCATTACAACTTATTATTTATAATCATAATCATACTGTTGTTAGTATGTAAAAACAATCCTTAATTAAAGTTGGGTCTATTATTTATTTATTAATCACGACAACATTAATGCATCATACTACTACTTGTTCTGTGGCTCCTAACACATTAAGTTTTGGCACTATCTTTTTTAACATTAAGTTGAAGGGCTGATGAATTGAATAGGTGAAAAGTAATTTACATCAAACCGATCTTGCTTTGATCAAACACAGAATTAAAAACTGAAACTAAAACAGCCAGAATTTCATGACAAACATAGAACATTTGTAGCTAACCAACGACAGAGTACATATGGTCAGAAGTTTAAATATCACATCTCCAGATTCTAACATAGATCTTTGAGAAACCATGGCAAAATACCAAAATAGGCTCAATGACAATTGGTTAAAAGCTTCAAAAGAAAGCCTACCATCTCATATATACAGAATGATTATCTATGCTTTTATCAAATGTACTGCTAAAATTTATTTGAATTGCTTGCAGCAGACCCAGACCACATAACTTATTGTTCATATTCATGATCACCAGACTATTAAAAAAACCATCTCCATGCCATCTGAAATAAGCACTGAAACCTGCACCATCAGGGTTCTTTTGAAGTGTTGCTCAAACATTCATGTGTAGCTTATTGTGTCACCTTGTTGGTTCCTTCAGGTCTAGCCCAAGCTGCATTTCCAAACATTACAACAGGTTGAATAGGGGCAGTTTGGGTTGCCTCCCAATGAAAGTCCACATCCAAAACAACCTCCTCAATGGCCTGTCTCTTGGTAGAGGAATGTGCCATCATATTCATGTGCGTATCCTTAGTTGTCTTTCGCCGATAATGTCAGGTAAAACAAGATTTTCAACGGTCTCCAACCTGCGGCCCATGATTTCAATTAAATTTTGCTGGTTCTGTTTGCTTGTCGCTAGATGCTGGTTGCTTGCAATAAGGTACTGATTACTGGCCACAAGATGTTGATTATTACTGGATAGATTGCCAATACAATCCTCCAGAATTTTCAGGGAGGTGGAAAACCCATTTTGTTATTCAGCTTCTTCATAGTGGCATCTATGGATGGAAGAAAAGTAGCGAGGATGGGATCCCCTTTTGCAGCCTTTGGTGTGCAATTTGAACTATCAACTAACTGACCCTCTAGATTCTACAGGTGGGCTTTCTTGAATTTTTGACCGAGCCTTAAAATCCAAAGTCAGCATGACAGAGTTTCTGTATGAGTTTTCGTGGCTCACAGGGAGGTGCAGATGAGTTTTCCGGGCTACTTGAAGGATAGGTAGATAAAAGGTGAGAGGCAAAATGGTTTGTGTTGTTTTGGGTTAAAATCTTGATGGTTTGACCTACAATTCCGAAATCCTCAATGCTCGTCACCTGAACATAAACTTTTAGGGTGTGTTGAGGCAGGTTTATTTTGTTGGGGCTGCTATACAGCTGATCACTTAAGATAACTAAGGATGAACGATGGAGTAGCTTACCTTCTGCCATCTGTTAGGACACCTGAGATGCTGTGTGCCCATGCAGACTTAATATTGGAATTCAAGCCCGTGTATTTTGTGACGGATCATGAGTGCCAGGGTCGGTGGGGTTTTCTTATCTCCTATACTGATAACTGCCTCTTCCTGTGAAGCCTGATGAGCTTGCTGAAGTCCCTTAAACTGATCATGTTGTTGATAGGAGTGCATTTTCCTATTCGTACTCCTCTGATACACATTTGATATCATCTTAGGATTACAATAACAATTTTATTTTGAAATATTTGATGACTGATTCATAGCTTTAGCCTGTAGACAAGGACTTCTTTTCCCCATGAGAGAAGAGAGATAGCTGAATGGTGGGTTTTCTGTACTGCAAGCTCCTTAATATCCTGATTTGAAAATCAAAGTTGTCATCCTTCACTGGTGTTGGAAGCATTCATAGCAAGCATAGGGCTGGTCTAGTATTAACTTTGTTGTCCTCAAAATTTCTCTCTTTTTGAAGTCAAATTTTGAAAATTTTGAGTCAGTACCTTGGAGTATTGGATCGCGTCGAGCCTGGTATTGTTTGCCATTTTCTATTCCATGGAGAACAATTAGAAATTCAGGCGTACAGGTGGAGTTTTTTCTTCTTCTGTTTATTTCTTCCCACAGTCGGGAATGACAGGCGTATCCTCCTCGTCAATGTTTGCCTCAACATCCACGGGTAGTACGTGGATATCTCTGATTGGATGCGGCATGGCCATGTTTCAAACAACAGCGGAAGCCTCCACGCCTCCAAACGGTGCAACTCCAAGGGCAGGGCCCCGGGGATAGTCCTCAAATAAGCGCAGGCTTTCCACGTGTCCCAGGTCCAAAATGAAAACAAAACAAGCCCAAATCGACTAAGTATGGAAGGTTCAGCGGACGACGCCACATGCCTCATTGGCGCAACTTCAAGGGTCGGAGCCAGGGGCGGTTCTCAAACTTGCGCCAGTCCTCCACGCATCCCAGGTCCAAAACAGGGACAGAGCTGGTTATTTAAATTGACTAAGTATGAGCGGACTAGCGGAAGCCTCCATGTGCCTCAACGTCGCAATTTCAGAAGTGAAACCAAAAGGCCGGTTTCTAAATGAGCGCCAACTCGCTACGTGGTCAAAGTCAATGGAGAGACAGAGTCGGCCGTTGAAAAGTCCAAGACCGGCGGAAGGAGCCACGCATCAGCTTGGCGCAATTTTAGAAGTGAAACCAAAAGGCCGGTTTCCAAATGAGAGCCAGCTCGCCACGTGGTCAGAGTCAAAGGAGAGATAGAGTTGGCTGTTGAAAAGTCCAAGACCGGCGGCGGAAGGAGCCACGCGTCAGCTTGGCGCAATTTCAGGAGGCATATACAAAGGCCGGTTTCCAATTGAGCGCTAGCTCGCCACATGGTCAGAGTCAAAGGAGAGACAGAGTTGGCCGTTGAAAAGTCCAAGACCGGCGGAAGGAGCCACGTGTCAGTGTGGCACAATTTCAGGAGGCATATCCAAAGCGGAAACTCAAATGAGCGCCAGCTCTCCACGTGTCCAGAGTCAAATATTAAGCTCGTATAGAAAGTCAAAGCGGGAAGCGGGTCGGCAGAGCAATTTGTGTTTTTGAGCCCGCGTTGAAAAGAAGTAAAATTATAAAACTAAACCATGACTCTGTCACCACTTAAGCAAGGCCACGTGCCAAGACTATCAAAAGCGGGTGGGCGGGCCAAAATGTTCCAAAGTGCCATTTCTCCAAAAGGGCACAAAATGCAACAGGCATCCTCAGGCCCGCTTTAGTTTAAATCTCTCCCACGTGGACGGTTCGACTTTAAAGTTTGCAAAGGCAGGGTGGATGGTTGCGATTCAATGCGTCTGATTTTGCTGTCAAACATGGAAACGACCGAGGCATTTGAGAAACTTAGACATTGGTTTCTCGAATCAGTTTTCATCATTTTTGTAACCGATGTAACCGTTCTTGGAAACTATTTAACGGTTTCTCCATGCTGTTGTTCGGGTTGGATCCTGGTACTCTGTAAAGTAATAGATTCGAAGTAATCAATACGGAAGTTTTCCCCTTTCTCCCTCTGCTTTTCTTCTTTCTGTGTCTGAAACTTGGGAATCATCAATCGTTTATGATAAGAAACTGTGTTCTTGTTTATAGGATTTTTGGAACTTTGTGTCTTTGGAATTATACTAGTTATGAAAGTGAATGATTCTATTCTGCATCTCCCTGGTTCAATACATATAAGGTGATACTCTGCCATCTATATCTCCTGAAGGTATTGTTATGTTCTTCCTTCCTCATCTCCTTAATTCTTCCATCCTTTCACATTGATGATCTTTGGGCATAAAACGTTTCAAAGGATCATGAATCCACAATTTGAAAGTTGTACATTTGTATATAAGTTTGCTGCTTGCTTTCAATAAGGGAACCTCTCCCATTAAAGAGGAGAGACTTGCTGTCCCCTGACTGTGGTTTGTTAAAAGGATCATTTTAAAAACCCAATAAACTTCATCATTAGCTATATTGATTTCATCTGTGTGAGGCTTAACACTAGATAGAGGGGGTATTGTGTACACAGAGTGGGATAACCATCACCATCCTTGTCGTAGATGTAAAACACAGATTTTCATTGTTGGGGTTGACAACTAACCATTCCCCATGACTATGGTTGAGTTTGTCCTTACACATTGTCTGCATAGTCTTAAATTTCCCTTAAAGATTTGAAAATTACGAAGTGGTTTTTCTTAGGTAATAGGAAGGAGTTGTAATTGAACATAATAGGGTTCTAATCGAACTCATACACCATTCTATTCACCCTTGCATAACTGCATATTGTTAATTTTTGATGTTATGATAAGAGAACGCGAGTGTTTTTCAAGACTCCGGTTTTAAATTTCTGACTACATTTTATATAGATTTGACATGATCATGTTTTTTCAACGTTTCGAGATTGAGAGCTACTATTAAATTCTTGTTTCTAACTTGGTGTTTTATGTCATTTAGTTTACAAATTTGAAATAGAACCTAATTCCTGTAATTTTATTTAGTCATTTGTGCTGAAATTCAACATAATTTTGTGCCTAGATACTTCTTAACCTTGGTGCTCTTGAGAATATATCCTGTTTTCCCATATTATGGTGTTGGATGGTAATTACTTGTACCAGAATTTGATCTGGAAATTTGTTTTTCAGTGATCTACAGTTTCCTCATCATGACAATGAATTGGCTCAAGCTGAGGCATTCTATGGCTGCTCTCAGGTGCATTTCCTGATTCAACCATGGCCTTAAGTAACTACCATTTTTTGCTTCACAAAATGAGACATTCTTATTTGCATATAATGGACTTTTTTTGTCAAAGGTATCTAGGATTAAGGATCCCGGAAAATCGTTGGCGAGATGCCAACTCGCACTTGGTGTTAAATAAAAATATGACATGAATTTCAAAAATTAAATTTAAGGATCTACTTGTCTGCCCATAAGGCAATCTCCATTATTCAGCTACAAGCATATTTCCACTACTAAAAAGTTAGCCAAAAAATATGCTAGTCACTTTTATCATTCATCGTTCACATTTTTTCTTCTTCTATCGTTCTCCTTTGTTTGGTTCAATCACAACAAGGAAGTATTGAGTGTATGTAAAGACAAATTTTTATGCACAAAAGTCTAACCTTCTTTTGATCCCGAGTTTCACATTTTGTAATAAAGAACAAGCTCTTCCACTTTGGCTTTCTTCTGAGATAAGCTTTTTTGCTAAGGATGGAAAAGGACGAGTATACATGATCTTGCCCAACTTTTCCAGCAGCCAATTGGCCGCTAGATCTGTCACTGTGTTTCCTGTCCTTCTAATATGTTGGTATGAGATCTCAAAATTATCTGTTTCCATGTTAATTTCCTGAATGATATTGTTTATTTCCCTTTCATTGCGTTGCCCATTTATTACTGCTTCAGTAATTAGCATCTAGTCCCCTTCCACCTGAAGTTTTTGCCATCCCTTTTCCTTATGAGTCTTATTCCTTCTAAGGGAACCATTGCTTTAGCCTTATTATTTATATTTAGTCCCAAATGGACTGAAAGTCTGAAAACAGTAACAAAGGCTGTCCGTCATCATATCTGAAGATCCCTCATCTTGCTGCTAATCGGGGATTTCTTTTTACAGCTCCATCAAAATTGAGCTTAATCGAATGCTTAGGAGGTTTCTTGCACACATCCTACATATAATGGACTTTAGGCAGTAAATGGCTACATGTTTTTTTCTGAAGCTTCTTTCTTCTATTATATATTTTATTAACTTAGTCAATCGCTGATCTTTGTTGCGAGAATTCTTATGTTTTATATAGTCTGCCGTCATTATTTTTCCTATTAACAGAATATGGAGAATATACATAACAGAAAGAAAGATATTAATCTTCTATATGTTAAAAATGTTTTTGGATTTTAGAACAATCAAGTACAGTTGTAAGGCACATTACTTTTAGATATCGTTATTAAATATGGATATATTTGCAACTCTACACCACGGACAGATGAATTATATATCCTTTTTTTCCATCTCTTGGGGATTTAACAAAAATGAAATCCTTACCGCTTGATTGAATGCAATTTGGAATGTTCAAAATCAATATTACTTCTTAGGTTGTCTTTTCTGGCTGTTACATGCATCTTATTGTTTACACACACATTTACACATACATGGTATGCGTTCTTTTTCTGACCATCTATGTACACTCTTCATTTGTGACGGATGAAAATAACAATATTACAGGGCCATCCAAGCTCTACGCCCCTACAAATTATTACTTATATATGTTGATCTTGATGAAGTATTTAATTTTTAGCTTGCATTACTTTTATTTGTTTGTTGACGAACTCTTTTCATTTATATAACTCGTATATTGTGTGAATTGATCACTATGCTTTCATGACACAAGGACTTATAGGATTGAACATTGTTTGGTTCATCTGATGTTCTTCAACTTTTAAATTACAAAGTAGCAATATCTTTTGTAGAGAGAAGAAAACTGATGTCTGCATATCAGTTTTTCATTATTTTTTTGGTATGACTTGGCTGTAGACACAGTTTTAGGACGGGATCCAACGTCATATGCAAGAAGATAAAATCGTGTATGCATTTGATAACTTTATTATGATTTACAAAGTGACAAATTGCAATTATTCTTGTCAATCCTATACACCTGTCGAGATTTGTTGACTCCTTGTATATAAGAATATATAATATCTGTATATCTTTATTGAAAGGGGTTTTTGTAGTATAGATAATGTCTATTGAGATACTAGACTCTCAACATAAAACATACATAGAACATTAGTTGCAACACATAACATGACAGAGTATTGAATAACACCAGCTCTGTATTCTTCAAAGATAAGTCCTAATACAATCTAACTGGTTCAGCGCGGACCTAATACAAGCCCCCCTACGCTGACATTCACTATGTTTCTTAAATGACAAGATCCAACAGTTGTCGGTTAAGCCAACCATTTAAACTAACATAACACAGAGACATTCTAATATACTAATAAAAATATCGATAAAAGATACTAACAAAACATGTCGGCCACAGTTATTTGTAAATAACAATTTGATGGTCTAAATTACACCCCCCCCCCCCCCCCCCCCACACCCCCCCCCCACCCCCCCTAGATAAATCAGAGTCCCTTCCGAATATAACAATATAAAGGCATGTCAAGAAGAAGCAAGGGGAGGAAAAGTGGAAGACACCCCTGGATGAGGTTTGGCTGTCTCGCCCGTTGGAGGGCTTGAGAGAGCAGCCTTTGATTGGTGCAGTTCAGCTTGCAAGGCATAAAATTCGGAGCTCCGTTGCTGAAGATGTTTGGCAGCTAAAAGCAAACATTTTCTTGTGAACAATTCACCACTGCGAGTTGTAACTTGGCATGTGCTTGACTGAACTCTTTCTCATACTTGGCCTTAGTTTGTTTGAGCTCTTGCTCACATTCTGACACCCTCCGCCCGATGTCTCTATGATTTGTTGTTTGCTAGGAGAGTTGCTCCTAGAATCGATCTTTGTTGATGCTTTACTTCTGCAGCAGGGCTGCCACCTCACTAATTATTCTATCCTTCTCATGTTGCAACTATTGTTGCTCGCATGTGGAAGATTGGAGCAACGAGTATTGATACTTATAGGCATGCTTAGTATTCTGTAGTAATTCGAGAACATTTTGTACAAGAGAATTTATAGTGTGAGCATCTAGTGTGGGCATCCACTGCTCAGGAATTTTGGGAAGATTCCGCTCTGGCCAGCCTTGGCTAATAAGTGTAAATTCTATATAGCAATCTTCTTGGATAAACTTCTGAATCCGTGTTCTGGTATCATGTGCACTTGTGAAAGATCTCTAGTAATCTCCTCATGCCAACCACCCTGGAAACGCCCTAGAGTGCCTCACCCATGGGGCCCAATGCAAAATCAGAGACAAGGTTTTGTAGGGATTGTCACTGTTCTGGCTGGGAAAAAAAATACCAGAATAATCCCATGCTCTGCCTGGTAATTGGTGGCCTCTGCCTCCGACTCTGTTGGTCCTGTTGTATGCACTGGTTCTCTTTTTGACGTTGCCCCTGTGGACTTGTAGGGCTGAACTGGTCTCAATGGCTACAATTTGCTTCTGAAAACCTCTACTTACACATTCACCAATTCTTCTGAATTGTGCAATCATTGTTCTATTTGCTGCTCCTCTTCTGTCTGTTTCCTGTCATTTCTTATATGAAAATGAGTGTCAGCCATGTGCTGGGATGAGGGTCACTCAGAATAGGTGGGAAGCTAGAGTCCCTTTGTAGGTCTTCCACTTCATCATCATTATCAATTTCCAATCCCTCCCCTTCTTCCTCTGAAGCAGGATGTTCGATGTTACTCTCTGCATCCCCCGGTGGATTGTGTATGCGCTGCATCGAGAAATAATTCAATAGCATGCTGGGTCATGTAAAATCCCTTACACAACAAGGATAAAAATTCGCGACTCCTTGCTGATAAGAGTTCTTCCTAGTTATAGATCTCACCTCTCTGTAGCTGAAGCATATATTTTGTTATTTGACAATGTTTGGGCCCCTAGAGGTTGCTAATAAGTGGCATCATATCATATCAAAAATATTCTGGCACTCCAATTTTAAATTCTCCTTTTAAATTCCTCGGTGCAAATTTGCTTGTATATTTCAAAGCTCTTTAGTCAAAAGTTCGGCTTGCAGAATCGTGGGGGGTTATGATCCTGTTGTGTAAATTTCACTAACACCTTGAGGTTTTGTAGTGATATTCTGAAGCAAAAGGCAAACTTGAATAAGAAACTGCCATGCAAGCTAAATATGCTACCTTACGAAAGAATCATGCCTTGGAGTTGGTGAATTTATCTCCAGGTAAACAACCCACTGGATGCAAATGGGTGTTCAAAGTTAGATGCAAATCAGATGGTACTTAAGTACAAGGCTCATCTTGTTGTGAAAGGATTTTCACAATACTAGGGAATAAACTATGAGGAGAAATTTTCTTTTGACATGACTGATTTGGGCCTTAGACACTATTGTTTAGGTTAAGAATTTTGACAACATGACCATCTCATTTTCATAGCTTAGGTCAAGTGTGTCACTAGTCTCTTGAAGAAGTTTGGAATGACAGATTGCAATCCCTCTACTACACTTATGGAGGTTGGACTGAAGTTGTTAGTGAATGATGATTCATCACTGGTGGATGAATCACTCTACAAAGAATTGGTGGGCAGCCTGATATGTCTTATGTCTACACAACCAAACATATGTTTTGCCATTCCTTTCTCAGTTTTTGTCTCAACTGAAGTTCATACATTAGACAATAACATAACGAGTGTTGCGATATGTCAAAGGAATACTTGACTTTTGTATCCTATATCAGAGGATAGTAGATTTTAGTTTGACATGATACATAGATTCAGATTGGGAAGGATCAATAGATATTCATAGGTCCATCATTACATATGTATTTTTTCATTTGGTCGAGTTGCGTTGTGCTAAAGAAAGCCACAACACCTTGTGGCAATATCTACCATTGAAGTAGAGTACAGGGCAATAGTTAGTGTGAGTTGTGAAGCTTATTGGCTATGTCAGATTTTGATTGATCTTCAACTTCTTCAGAGTACAATTGCTCCAATTTTGATTTTTGTGACAATTAGTTTATATGGATGTTGGTGAAGAATCCGGTATATCGTGTTCGCATCAAACACATTGAAATTTATCATCACTACGTATGAAAATCGGATGATTTTTGTGATATTTCTCTTCACTAACGTGCCTCTAAAGAGCAGCCCGTAGATCTAATGACTAAACCTTGTGGTTCCATTTTATTTTTGAAATTTCGGGACAAACTTGGAGTAGTCTCTAGTTTAGTCATTAAGGGGGGTTATTAAAGATATTAGTTAACTATTTGTGTGTTACAATTATCAACCATGTAACTTTTTTGCTTAATAAAAGGAAACACATGTGTATGCCAATGTGCCTTCCATCTACCTTACATTTCTTTGCATTCTCTCTCCGATACTTACTAACTCAAAGTGCCTAGCACTGAAATAGTGCATTTGTAGGATTTTTTCCATTGCCACTGCTCAAGGTTACCTTGAGCTCGTGCATGTCCAATGTACTTACCCACCAAGTACATGAGTCTATAGTTGTAGCCTCTCCCAATTGAGAGCCTTGGGTGTGGGTGATGCCTTGTTTTTTTTTTCCCTTGCTCACCCCTTGTTTCTTACTGCTCATTGTTGCACTTTGGTTTGAAATAATGCAAACTAAAGAGGTTTGAGCCATTTTGGGTGTGGGCTAGGGTTTTGCTTGGGAACTACCTAACTCGTGCCAAAATTTTCATATACAACTACTAAGACATCTTTTTGCCGGATAGTGGTTTGCATGGTACATGGAGGTGGAGGGGGTTTGTATTTCTTTCTGTCGTACTTGCTGAATTTGTTTCAATCATACTGATAAAGGAATACTTGTTAAACCCTAACTTTTAGATTTGGTCAGAACTTAGTTGAGGTCCTTGAATTTTACTTCTTTCACCAAAACATGCTTATGTTTTTTTTGTTGAGGCCAGGGCTTAATCCCTGTTTGTTGTTCTCCTTGTTCTTTTGGAAATAAAAATTGAAAATGTTTTTCCTTGAATTCTTTGTTGTATATTGATGTAATTGTTATTTCCCTTTTAATTTTTTCCTTTCTCCACCATGAATGAACAAAAAACATCAATGGGGCATACATAGGCGATTGGGTTGGCAAAGCCAATGAGTTTGGTAGCAAGGGCAATGATCAATCTAGGTCTTATAGCTGCAAAAAAACTTCAAGAAGGTTGTTTTCCTTTGGAAAAGATTTAGGCAGGCTACAAGACTATGATAGGAAGCCATACTATAGTGGGCATTGTAACAATTGTAGTTGGGTAGGTCCTATGACCTATGTAGGTCATTTCAGGCCTAGAGATGCTAGAGGTAGATTGTATGGGCATAAGGATGTTGTAGGGGTAGTACCAACACATTGACATTGTAAGGGGGTCAAATGGGAGGGGGTTCAAAAGAGGTCATATGGGAGGAAAGTGTTGGCTTAACAACATGGATAACACTATTCCACAGGGACACATCCTCCCCAAAAAGTGATGTCTCTTGGTGGGCGCCCTCGAGATGTGGGGATGGCTGGGAAACGTCTTATTGTCGTCCCCCCACAACCACGAATAGGAGGGAGATGTTTTTAAAACATTTCCCTCAGACGAGACATTTCAGAGATGTCCCACCATTTTGGGGATGTCATGGGGACGTCCACGGGAGGTCCCACGAACTGTTAAAAGTTTCTCAATATGTCCTAGAGACTTTGAACCGTCGGCGACATAAGCCTGACAAAAAATGTTTTTTAAAAAATAATTTTGTTTTATAATTTTTGGCCCCCAACCCTAATCCTAATACTTAATGCCCCCCCACTCACCCTGTAAGCACTAAAAAAAACTACAAATAAGCTTTACACCTTCACTCCAAATCACTATAAAAAATTCAAAGTAAGAGTAAAAACATTAACAAGTAAGAGTGAGAGGTTGAGAGCATTAGCAAGCAAGAGTGAGAGCAAGAGTTAGAGAAAGTGCCATGTCTTCATTGCTCAACCGTTCAAGTTCGAGTGATGAGGTGTTTGGTGTAGACTTTGGAAATGATTAGACTCATTAGAAGCATTGCGCCACTGGCCAATTGTATTTGAATTTTGAATGTAATCATCATTTTGAATATAAATATTAATATATTGATATTCAGCATTTTCATTGTTCAATGCAATGTGTTTAGTATTTCAAAGTTTCCTTAATTGTTCCTTGTACACTTTTATGACTAATATTTCATGTACTATGTATATTTGCTCCATTGTCCTGCCGCCGTCCCCTCACTGTCCCCAAACCTAGGCCCATGGTCCCCCTGCCTTCAAGACCCGTCCCCCGTCCCTCCGTTCCGAGACTTTGTGGAACACTTTCGAAATGGAGGTTGATAGGAATTTGTTTAGATAACTATCTTTTTGTGAGGTCATACGGTGCTTGAATTGCTGCTTTGACTTTTAATTTCGATCTTTGTGATGTTTTCTCATGCATTTAAGAATGATTGACTTGGTCAATCCCTGTATGTGGGTTCCCCTCTTTTATTGTTGCTTTAACTATTTCTTTCAATGGGGTTTCCATGTCTATCATGTGGATCATGTGGCTGTTTTCAGTCCTTGTTCGATACAATTTTTGTTTAGATCCATTGACCCGCGTCTTTAAGTTGCTTCCTGTCCACACATTCAAGTTTGACCTTTTCGTCCTCCAAATTTTTAATAATTTTAAATGGTTCTAACCATAATTCTTTGAACTTACCTGACTTAATTTCATGCTTCACGTTATATCTAAGTGAGAGCTCCCACTTTAAAATTCATTCGTTGCAGATGTCTGTGATCCTAGTATTTCCTTCTCCTCCTTCAGTTGTTCATTGTGCTAATACATGACATTTGTCCAATTTATTTATTTGTATGTGTCGATCTTTGAGGCTCTATTCATTCCCCAATTTCTTTTGTGATGCCACCCATACACTTGGTACGAGATATTCCATAAGGACAATTGCCTCTTTACCATACATTAATTCGAAGGGTGTCTGAATTGGCAGCGACTTTATATGCCATAAGATAGGCCCATAGTGCTACATGTTGGTGTTCATCACAATCACTTCCTTCTATACTGCATGATTGTGAATGACAGACATTAACACTTTGTTCATTGCTTCTGCTTGGCCATTGGTGCATGAATAGTTTGGGCTTGACAGGGAATGAAAAATGTGGAACTATGAAGTCGTCAACCGGTTCACATGGTTGATGAAACTATTTTTGTTGGGATCCTGAACTTGGTAACCACTTGTGCATAGGTGAACTTTGTCGTGCTTGTGCACTGTTTTCTAGCAATGCTCTCGATTTTACCCAATTAATTAAGTATTTTGTTTTTACCATGATGTAACTTCATCAAAATCTAGGCATGAAATTTCTTGTTAATCCTAGTACACTGGCAAGTGTGGCATTCCATAATCCATTCCTTCACATCATGGTGCAATGTCACCCACCAAAGTTCAATAGTATTTTCCTTGCAGTGGTGTTGGATTCCACGTGGCATTCGGTTGGTCCTTCATGATCTTCAGAGAGTACATCTTTGATTTCCTTTTTTTGTACACCAACACAAGGTGTGGTTTGGATCCATCGTATAAAACAACCCATTTATTAAAGTTTGGCCCTTCAATGCCAATTTCCAACTAATGCCTAGTTACCATTGTTTGGAAAGGATGCCAAAGATAAATATTATCCAATATTCTGATGCTACACTGGTACAAATGCATTCTGGAATAAATTAGCCTATGAGAAATCTTTGTTGACATGAACTGTGGGTTCTCCTAATCTTATCTGAAAGAGTTGGTCGACAATCACGTGGCTCTGACTTGGTCTGACAATGATCTTGAATGTGAACTCTTGTAACAACATCAAACATCTGCCTATTCGGCCTTGAATGATGGGTTTGTCTAATAAGTGCAATAGTGCCATATGGTCCACATCGAAAGTGAAGATGGCGGCCAGTAGGTGGTGCTGAAAATTTTGTATTGTGCATACCATGCCTAGTGCTTCACGTTCAGTGGCATAGTAGTTCTTCTAAGCACTGGACATGAGCTTGCTTGCAAAATACACTAGGTGATCCAGCCATTGAGGTCCTACTTGTCCTAATGTCACCTGAATAGCATAATTGGAAGTGTCTACACGAAGACAAAACTCCCTGTACTAGTCTCGGTTTATGAGTACAAGAGAACTGATCCATTGAACCTTCTATTCTTTAAATGCGTGTTCTTATTTGTTGGATGATAAGAACAGAGTCCTTTTCCTTCTCAGAATGTCCATAGGGTGTGATTCGAACAAATTTTTATATGAAACATCGGTAATACCTGACATGCCTCAAGAAAGATTTTATTTTAGTAACGTCCTTGTGAGCTTCCATTTCCACCATTACCCTTATTTTGTCTGGATCATTTTTTAACCCCTCTTTGCGCACTATGTGTCCAAGAAGCTTGCCTCGTGGGACCATGCACTAACACTTCTTTGGATTTGTAGCCAATTTCACTGCTTTGCATCGTCTCATACATTCTCTTAGGGATTACAGGTGAGATTCTGAGCCACTGTAGACTGACCGGTTGTCAAGAAAAGCTTTGAATTTACCTATAGCCATCTTGTCAAAAATGTGCAGGATGATCTACCAGAAGCTGGCTAAAGCATTACAAAGTTTGAATGGCATCCAGCTGTATGCAAAGACTCCATCTTCCACAATAAAAGTGGTCTTTATTTTATCTTCTTCCACAGTGCTGATCTGATTGTATCCTGAGAATCCGTCTATGAAGGAGTAGATCTTGTGGCTGGCTACTTCTTCCAGTATAGAGTTTGTAAATGGGATTGGGAATAGGTCCTTGATAGTAGCGGCATCCAAACTTTTGAAGTCAAACACATCCTGATTTGTTTAGACTCCTTTAGATTAATTACTATCTAGGACACCCATTTAGTTGTCTCTACAGTAAAGATTATTCCTACTTCTAACATCTCTTCTCAATCTCTTGGACTTTGGTGGCATAATTCTGATTCATTCTATATGCTTTTCTTTGTATTGGCTGAGTTCCTAGCAGCAAAGGGATTCTTTGCATGCACATATCTGATGGTTCTCCCTTCAAATCTTTGTATGTTGAGGCAAATACATCCTTGTAATCCATGAAGATCCGGAAAATCATAACCTTCAGCACAAGGTTGCAGTCATCCCCCATCATGATCATGTGGGGTTCATTATTGGATCCAAGATTTACCTTGACTGTAGTCGGTTCTTTGTATTTCCTGTCTTCTACACCTCCGAACTGGTGAGCAGGTTTTTTTGTCTATCTCTGCATCCCCTACTTGTTATTCAGTGAATTTTGGAGGGTAGATTGGATACGACGGTAATGGTTCTGCTTGATTTGAAACCGAAGAGTTTAGTTTCTTCCCAACATGCTGTTCCACCCTTGGTTCATGATTGTCTGTCATCTCTTGCCCTTCTGAACTTTGACATTCTTCTATTTCCATGATTTTGATGAAGTTACACACTAGTTGGACTACCTTGTAGTCCCCCATCTACTACTGGAAACGAATTTTGAAGGAGTTTGTTTCATCGTTAGAGCATGAGTGTAACTGCATTCAGTGTAACTCAAATAGTCCTTCCTCATTTGGTTCCACCCTAGGTTGGTTCATATGTGGTGAATGTTTTTCTATATCTTCTGTATCAGAATATGATGAATCATCTAATGAGGCTGCTTCTTGACTGGTTACCCAACATTTCAGATCTATGATGTATTTCCAATCTCTGTTCTGAATCGAGAGAAGGCTATTTTTCCTATTGTGATCTGCCTTGGATGCTATTAACTAGATTTGGCGCAAAAATGCATCATAAGATTTGGATAAGGTCATATAACAGTTTACATGCCTTGCGCAGGGTTCATGCTGCTCTTCTCTGTGGCGTTCTAATTTATCCAAACAAAATGACGATTGGGAAACCTTGTAAACACAAATACATGACTGTAGGAAACCATCTTGACGCTTGTTTGAAAAGATATTGAATGTGAAAAGAAATGATGTTTTTCTCTCTCCTCTCTCTAGCTCTATTTTTAGCTTGAAAATGAAATGAAATGGCATTTATATTTCTTCTCTCCCTAAAAGTCTGTTAAGTATTATTTCATTATTTTTATTTAAAGAGATGACCACACAATTTAACATGAAGGGTTTGGTACCTATAATTGCGTTTTGAGCCATAAAGATTCTTACCACTCGTATTCTGTTTTCATCAGCTCTCACTAATTGGAAATTTGGTGGCCAGATTGTGGGCTCTTCAAGGATCTTCCAAGTTTCTTCTAGGAGTCCATTCACACTTGAATGTCATTGATATAGTATTAGTCAGATTCAGCCCATAATCTCCATGTGGATGAGTGCTAGCCGCTTGGCTAAGTTCATCGTTAGAAGCATTAGATCAATTACTTGATCTTTTGGCCAAGGACGTTCAATAATGGGCTTCCTCTATTCGTCACCCTTTGTCCTTCTTGCCGATGTTCTTTCTTCTGACACAAGGTGTGTTGCACGCTCTATGTTGTGATTGATGTCTTGTATAACCATGGTTATCACATTTCTAAGTTTTGTAATGCTCTGTAGTACATCAGCTACTTTGATGGGTATGGTGGTTTGTAGGATTTGCCTTCCAATTTCTCTTCGAGCTGAAATGGCTGGTTAGTGTGTTTGCACGTTCACCTCTTTGTTCCTCCATCATTGCTTGTTCAACCACAACTTTTGTTTCAGCTATTCATTCTTTTTCCGTAAGCTAAATTATCTTCTTTGCTTGATCCCTAGTGATTGCCATTGCCTCGTCATTTCTTACATTAGTCATGTTGATGTTTTCTTTCTTGGGTCAATTGGTATGCTTATGATCTCCAAGTCCACACCATTGACAGAGATATCCGATGTTGACTTGATTGGTGGAGCAATCTCTTGTGAAACGGTCCCACTGGCTGCACTTTTGGCACTGAACCATTGGTCGACATTGATCATCAAATTGGACACGTCTACCACCTCCCCCCATATTGTTTTGACGTCTTGTATTATTTTTTCGGTTTCTCTAATTGCCAGGGAATGCACCTGGAAACGCCCCCACATCTCCAACAAACTTTGTCAGGGTGGTAGGTGTTGTTGAAGGTTTTGGTCGGGTAAGGATAACTTGGGCACCCTGTATTTTAAATTGTATGGGAAGCTTTTTATATCATGGCCATTGAGGTAACATATTTCACAAAATAGTCTTCTTGGGTGGTTGGCCTTGGTGTAGCACATGTAGATTGCAATTATGAGTAAATGTATTGTTTTGTACCCAACCTTGTTATGTTAACCTTTTGTCGGCATTAAGTAGTGGTGTAATGACTTTATGTTTTGTTAACCAACCGTTGTCTTGTCATACAAATAGCACAGTACATGTCAGGGTAAGGGGGCTGAGTATTAGGTCCTCCCTGTACCAAACAATTTGTATTGAAGAATACCGATGAAATAAAGCTGTGATCACTCTTCTCATATTCTTTTGTGCTCGATTGTGGTATATATTACTCTGCAACTGATGTTCCTTTGGTAGTGTAGTTTGTATAACAAACATCACTATGTGAAATCCCTTATGTGCTTAAGATTTTGCCTAAAATTCTTGTATGAATGCTTTCATGATAAATTTTTATCTGGTAATATTTGCATGGTAAATATTGTAGTAAGCATCAAATCAATGACCAAAGCAATGTGGAAAAGACTATGAACTAAAACCTGTAAAAATTGTACCCTCCCTAACCTGTAAAAGTTGTACTCTCCCTAATCACTTTGATTGATTGAATGAAATATTTTCTATCACTCTATTGAATACCTTATGCACATATATTGATGCTTTAAATGTATCTATCATTTCAGTGTGATCAGTTTGTGTCTGCTAACCTTTGTATGGGAAATATAAATGGTAAGTGTGAATGAAATAACTAAAGTGATGTGGCATTTTCTATGAACATGTATCCGTTATCAAAATTTACATATGCCATACTTAGACACATGTTCTGTATAATAATGCTTTGAAAATAAGTTTTGGTATCAAACATGACTTTGGAAAAGTAGGGAAATGAGATACAGTTATAGCAATAGAGAGAGAAATCATAATAATTCATTCTTGTTGAGTCAAGCCTAATTTAATGATTAAAATTGCAGCTTTAGTGGGTATTTGGTATTTAAAAATTTCTGAAGCTGAGGTATGCTTTCTTTTTCTTCACTGAAACAATTATGATAATTTCTCTGAGAAAGTTTAGGCATTGTGTAGTGATTGTGTGTTACTAGAATGTTTATGGGATTGTATTTGAGGGCATTGTTATAGTTCTGCTAGATGTTTGACTAAGTAGTTATGCAAGTCTCTTGTTTTTCTGAATGTTTTGAATTGTTAGAGCTCTAAAGAACTTCCTTTCAGACTTAACATAACATTACTTATTAATTCTTGTTGCTGTCACAATTTTCTCACATGATTTATGTTTTAACAGTGGGTGAACTATTTTCTTCATTCTGGTCACCTTGCCATAGAAGGCCTAAAGATGTCAAAGTCTCTGAAGAACTTTGTAACAATTAGAGAGGTATGTTTTATGCCAAAATTGTACATCACAACAATCGTTAAATAAGAAAAATAAAAATATTTTTTTTCTGGACTTTTTGATGCGTCTCTGGTTGGTATTATAATTTACTGTCATTTGCATCGTGTCTTTTCTTGCATCTTCTGAGGGCCTGTCTAACTTAAAGCAAGACTATAGACTTTAAATCTATGTCTTAGCTAAATTTAGATTCTTTCTGCCGAATCTTCATTTATCTTCAACTTTACAGTTTAATTCCTGAATTGTGCTTACATAACTTCTTAAATGTCCTCATATCATTGTATAAACAATTCATATGCATCTGTTTACAATTTATTGAAGTGTCCCTGGTTGGTATTATGATTTATTGTTAGTTGTGGCATTGTTTCTCGTATTGAGTGCTCGTCTAAGCTTAAATACCTTAAAAACCATGTTCTCTAAGTAAATTTAGATTCTTTCAATGCAGTCTTCATTTATCTGCCACTTATAAATTGTGGTTAACTACCTTCTTGAACGTTCTCATTTTTTTATGGAAACAGTTCATATACACTTATTTGATTCTTCTACTGCTTTCTAGATGTTCAGTTGATGCCTGATATGGAGTGATTGTTCACTGTGGAATAATGGAACTTGCACCAACAAATTATACACACAAATCTAGTAGGAAAAAAGATGAAACTTGCAAGGAAATCTTACTGTAATTTAGTGTTGGGAAACATGTATATTGGGAATCATGTGTAATTCATGTTGCCTGTATGATGTAGATTGAAAGTTATTTTTTTAGATAACCTATAGAATTAAGGTGGTTGTGAGAACCTTATTTTTTCAACATATAGTGTCTTATAATGATTTCTCTTCACTAAAGAGTATTACTTAAAATTATTATACATGATGTTAATCTAACATTAGTGTTGACCACCCTATTAGCTAGTAAGAGAATACTATTGAAGGATTTTATCGTTTAGTAGGAGGCTGGTTAGTTTATAGACTATGTAAAGATTGTACAGATAACTTTTTATTATAATTTTAGTAAAAGGTGAATTGGTATCCTTGGAAGCAAATTAAATATCGATCATGCATGTCATTCAAAGTCATGATTGGAATTAGTAAATAGTGTGTGCATAGTTTTGTGCTTTAAGCTAAGTTAATGAAAAATAGACTAACACTTAGTAGCCCTAATTAACAAAGCTTAAAACAAAGTACAAAGCACCATCAAGATTAAGAATTAAGCAAGGTTAGACACTAACATTTATCATATTTAAAGCTTTAAAACTAACATGCTAAATGTCTAAATCCCCTGTTCTCTTAATTAACAACAAATAAATGAATGAACCTATGTAAGCTCCATGATAATCAAATAGGTTGCTCTATGATATTCCAAGAACCTAGGAATGGGGGCTTATCAAAGTTGGGCTATAAGACTCTTTTGACACACCCATATGACCTAAGCACTTTTGGCTAGAAAAGAGACGTAACTCTCCAAGTGGCGAACTCTCAAGAAAACAAATGAAAGCTTTTAGTCTATTTTGCTATATGCTTTGCTTTTGTCTTCTCAAGAAGTTTAGGTGTAAGTGTAAAGGTAGGAGGAGGGCTCCTTATATAGCCCAATGCATAAAGGAAACACTTCATCCCTTTGCATGTGGAATAAAAGGTAAAACAAGATTAAGAATGGATAAGGTTGCTTTATAAAAGGTACCCTTACTTTAGAACGGTTTAATTTATACTTTGCAAGTCATGGGAGTTGGGGGGGCTTTAATTAATCAAAGGTGATTAACAAATAGGTAGATGTAAGCTTATAGAAGCTAATTAGAGAAATATTAGTACGATTTTGGCTATTAGAAGGGGATTAAATTAATAATTAATTAATCTAGATAGAAGGGGTGATTTATTAACGGAAGGTCGTTAATTAGGGTATTCGTTGGATAGGCGACTTAACTAATTAGCGTATTGTAATTAATTATCGACGATAAGAGAGAATACGAGCGCTTTTTGACGATATGTTGCCAATTTGCAAGAAGGGAGATAATTAGCGCAATTTAAGTATTTAAATTGCGCGGGCATAATTATGGGTGTTTACAAATAGTAAATGGTATTAAGTAGTGTGATGGCCCGGTAATGAGTACATTTTACTATTAGTAGTAAACTTTATGGTGTCTTACCTATTTTTTAAGCTACGTTGTTTCTTTAGCCTAATTGTAGCTCTAAGGACCTCGAAGCCATCATTTTCTAGTTTTTTGTCACTCTATTACTGGATGACATTGGGACTCTATAGTGTACTTGCTTCTATTAAAGGTGGAACTACACAATACCATAGCAATATGGGGGCACCCACACAACAATATTTGGACTACACTTACACATGCAAGCACTAGATGAGGGAAATGGCTCTTCCTCTTAGAGATGTGGTAACCACATATAAATTGTATTGTTATTAGAAAATGATGGATTACATAGAGGTGGCGAACGCTTATTTATAACTGAATGAGTAGCTTTTTAGACAAGCCACCTAAATAACCACTTTATATAAGGAACCTTATTGTAGCTTCTCACAAAGGCACCAACATAACTAGGTTAACTACAATGACTCTTCTAACGAATGTCCCCACATAACATATACTAAGGTAGCACAACATTACAAAATATGAGCTTATAGAAAAAATAGGTCATTTACATTACATCATAAAAGATGTTGCTATTAGGTACACAACACGCCCTATCGTTTGGGAAGCTTTGTCTCCAAATCTGGAGGAACCCACGATAGAGAAGTGCACAAGAAATACTGACAATATGCTGGTATTAAAACATGTAAAATATATTATAACCGTTCAAAAAATGCTTTATAATGACTAAAAATGCATAGAAAACATTACTCGATCTGTAAAAATCTAATAAATCATCAAACGTTTAACATTTTGCCTTGCATAAGGGTTTTGCTCAGAAACGCATGGAATTTGATACAGAGATTGTCGAAGTTATAGTTTTAAATCTCACTAAGAAATTATGAGTATTTGTGAATCATTTTTGCTTGCGAGTCTTGGGCAAAAACTCGCCAGCCAGCAATTTTAAATTTTTTTTTCCTTTGCCATATACTTGAAAGAATTTTCAACAATTTTTTCGCTGTGTGAAGTCATCATTGGATTTGAAGGATTTTTCAGGTGCTGTGATATTATAATGTGTATTGTACACATTTTTGTCTAAATCTAAAAGAAACTAGGCTTATGCATTCCCTAGATTCATGTTTTATTATTTTTATGCCAATTTCTGTAACCCACAACTGCAGCCAGGAATCGTGGCGGAGTGTAGTAGTGTGAGGTATCAATGAAAATGACAGATTTTAAATTTGATATCCATTTGACCATCACAAGGAAGTTTTTCTTCTAGCTCAAAGAAGGCAATCAAAAAGTTGTGATAACTTGGGCATACAATAGAGTTTGGAGCCTGTTTTGTTTTTCCAAAAATATTTTTTTGAGCCCAATGCAGTTGTGCAACTATATTGCGGTCATATATCCCCAATTGTTTGGAAATTTTCACAGAATGTGGTGCAGTCATTAATCAATGTGGAACCCATCAATGGGCGAAACTGTGTGACAATTCAAAGATAGACGTATTGAGATTGATACATCTCCATTTTTTTTTAAGATAAATGCATTTAAGACATCTGTACTAGTTAGAAGTATTTTACATGCTATTTAAGTTTATGTTTGAATTTATATACTTATTTTATTTGCCAAGGTTTTTACCGATTCCGAGTTTTTGAACAATGTGTCAAGCAAACATAAGGCGTAGAGTGATGCTGAAATTGTGAAAATCTGAAAAGAAACACAACAGAAATTCAACACATTTCTGTAATACGCGCAGAGAGGGATAGGGTTTGAACCTAGGTTACTGGTTTTTCCTCAACTCTTCTATCCAAATGCAAACATGCTGGGTAAATTCAAATTGGTATAAGAAACTACATAAAAACCTTTAGTGACAAAAAAGTCATATTGGATTGTAATATGCCTAGAGTTGGTTAAATGAAATCTACATTCAAATGATGAAAACATTGGCAAGAGATAAGGCAACATGTCAAAGGTACCATCAACTTGATGACATTTTTTAATTTTTAAAGCTAGGGATCAAGGATCAAATGCTATTCCATGCTTGTTAGAATATGCCAAAGTTCAAAGTTTGGCTTTGGAGGATTCCTCGAATAGAGGCTTTCACAATGACCACCGACTAGGATATCCTAGTGACCTAGGGAGAACTAAGGATGCCAACTTGAAACATTATAATGCTTACATCAAGATTTTAACCTTGTTTGATGGTAGGAGAAAATAATTTATTTTGATGAATACGATTTTTTTTGCATGAATTGGGGAGCATGTAAGTTGTGAATGAATTATGGTACATTGTCATACTTTGGCTGCATTATGAGTGTTTAAAGAAATATGTGGACAAATTTTTCACAATATAGAAGACACTTTTTCCAAGATCCAGAAGTTGATGGGATTTTAAGAAAATATTCCTATGTGGCTTTGATCCAAATTACATGGGTGTAAATCGACAAACTAAATACTAGTTACAAAGCTTAATGTGTTATGGAAATGTTGTGGAAATGGATAAAACTGAAATTGCAAAAAGAAAGGATTTTATTGCAAAATGAGAGGGAGTAAAGAGGGCAATCTCTGTGGACAGATTTATGCTTTGAACTGTGAGTTTTCCATGCAAAACTATCTATTTTATAGCTGTACAATAGAAAAACTTAAAGTTATGCGAGATAGTAAATGAAAGGATTTCCTTGAGAATTGAAGAGTCACCCGACATGGGGACGACATGTATCTTCCTTGAAAGTCTAGGTTGCTAGTATACAAGTATGGGTACAAGTACGGTACAGGTACATGGGTATGTTGATTTTCAAAAACCTTTGTGTATGGTATGTCTTGGGTATGTCCATACACATATAATAAAAATTAATACATATATTTCATATATATACTCATATTACTCATTTTTTAGTCCGTAAGAAATACAAAACTTGAAAAATATAGTAGGATCAAGGCTCAAAACATTCAATATGCTTAAAATTTAACATTTCTATTAATTATGTGGCAATATGAGTACAAATAATCTAGAATATATCATCTAGATTTTCCTCAAATACAAATTCCTACATGCCACTCCCACTAGCTCCACTTTTAGTAGCTCTACTCTCCAATACTTGTGAACTCCCTTGAATGTCATGTTCGCCATTAAATATTAAAAGTTGGGCAATAGTGGTTGTGGAGGCATCCAAGTCTTTAGTCTTTGAAAAAATATCCAAAAGTTTGTGAGGATCTCTAATATAGTCCTCAAACTTATGTGACAAGAGGTGTAAATTGCAATGCATATATACCAAATCCTTAGCCTTTTTAGATGCCAACTTGTTTCGTTTCACTGAGTGGATAAAGACATAAATACTTCAATTCCACTTTGCGGAAGAATTACTAGTCACCTATTACAAAAAAAAGTTTGTTAAATATTTCAAATTAGTAAACATACTAGGTATTTACAAAAAATATGCTAATAACTCGGTAACTTAATAAAAATTTCAATAAATGTTATACATGTGAAAGAATTTTGATGGCTATAGGCTGTAGGTACTTGGTATCATGGCTATGTACATACCACTATTTGATTGGGCTCATGGTGTACTTGAAGAGAATCTCAACCTCTCCCATGTTACCTGTTAAAGCTACAAACATGCCTATTTCGTTGTGGACTACAATGGCTATAAATGGATAAGGAAAAGTCTTATGAATACTGCGCTAAATCCATTTGTAACTTCGGAGTCATCATATGGTGGTTACATGTTAGGTAGCCCAAACATTTTAGAGCTATAATACTTTGGGTGAAGTGCATAGGAAAGGAGATGCAAAGGGGTGGTCATTTTATTCCACCTTTTCATGATCACACTCTTGACTTCATTGTAGAAGGTCTCTTTTGGATCTTGCTCTTTTGTTCGTATGACCTCTCTCATATGTTCAAGCATAGAGTCTATTCCATAATAAATCTCTTCCATGCATGTTGCATCAGTATGTGCATATATGATCATGGATAAAATGGGCTTTGTAAAACCGAGCAAGTAGTCAACCTTGGCCCACCATTGATCAAGTATCGATGATTTTACATTTGCAACTTTCTTTGTGCTTGCTTGCCTCCACACTGTCCAAACATTGTTGATCATCATACTGCTTAAGGCCTCTTTTACCTGCACAAGTCGTCTCAAAATGACTGTGAGAGAGGAAAATCTTGTCTTTGCAACCTTCAACAACTTCAACCTCGAGAATCTCTTGAATATGGCCCGTGACATATGATTGTTTGTGATAAACTTCGGAATGTGATTTGCCTCTATGTAAATTTGCTCGATCCACAAGATTTTCCCAATCTTTTGTAGCATCAAATTTAGGGAGTGGACAACACAAGGGGTCCAAAATATGTGCTCATATTTGCCCTATATAATTAATGTTGCTGCTCTATAGTTCTTAGCATTGTTCGTGATGACTTGGACAACATTTTGTGGGCACACCTAATCGATAGCCTCTATCAAAATGTCGACAATAAACTTTGCATCTTTGACTTCCCCTTCATAATCAATGGCTTTTAGGAATATTGCCCCTTTAGAGCATACTGCAACAAATGTTATCAGGGGTCTATTTCGAGCATTTTTTCATCCATCTAAAATGATGGAATTCCCTGAATCCTTCCATGAATCTCTAATTGGTTGCAAATAAGTTTGGATGTATTCCACTTGTTTCGTCAAGAGTGTGGTCCAAACTATTTTGTAACCTGTGCTTTTGTACCCTCGTGGAGTTTCATTGACAATCTTCAGCATCTGTTGCCAATATTGAGACCTCAATACATTGAAGGGCTGCCCACATGCATAAATGCATCGAGCAACCAACTCATAGCAATGTCCCTCTTCTCATTATTGAATGATTTTTCTAATGCTCCTTTTGGATTCTTTTGTGAAGTCTCTTCATCTAAAGGGGTATTAAGTGGGAGAACTTGAGTTTGGATGAAAGGATGAGTAGAAGATGGGGGTGTGGGTGGTCTTGTTGAAGGCCTTCTTTGCAAAAAAAATTGTTCTAGCTCTATTTTTTCATTTTGTCTATCAAGCTCCTTTTGCTTTCTCAGGTACTCCGCCATTTTCTCTTTTGATGGTTTGGGGCACTTTATTATCCTCACTCCAACCCTAGTCAAATGGATTTTTAGTTGACTATTTGAGGATTTGTATTGAGCATGACAACTATGACATATCCAAATACGAGCCCCGCCACCAACAATGCTTCCACCATCGTCACATGTCTCCAAAGAGGAGAAACAACATTATATTTCACAGAAACCAGTGTGTTTTTAGAAGCTTGTGGGCTTTCTTGCATTCCACTTGAAGCAAAACTTGATGCCCTGCTAATTTGTTTTTGATGAACATGATCATATAAAGGCGCAAGGTGAGAACATATATAGAGTTAGGATGTTAAAAAAATAGTTTGTATTTACATAAATAAGAAAAATTAAAATGACAATATTTACTAATTATTAATCTTCTAACAGTGTTTCCGATTCTTCAGATCTCACTAGTGGCAAGAGAAGAGCATACACAAAAGTTAGAACTTAGAATAAGGTTCCAAGTACAGTCTAGGATTTGTAAAAGTATAGATCATTCATTATTTTTAAATTAAAATAAATACACACACACAACATAAATGAGTTTTTTTTTTAAAATTTTAAACACAATGAATAATATTAAAAATTTAAAATCCAAGATTCTAAAATAAAGACCATGATCATGAATGATCTTTATTTACACATCACTCATGATCATGATTACATGTAATAGTAACATAAATATTATTATTAATAATAAAAGATGAAACTTAATAAATAAAAAAACGTAAAATAAAAAAATAAAGGGCTGAATTAAATAAAAAATACCTATAAACAACAATGAGCAAGGGTAACAAGTAACAAATAGTGGTTTCCTGCAAAATAGATCCTCCTTGTACAATGCAATGAAACTCAAACAAATACATTGGTTGCCTCTAGTCTCCTGACTTTCCTCGTTTGAATGATCAATGAAATTATGAAACAATGATTGCCTTAGGCTCTAAACAAGCTTGACATCCTTGCAAGAAATGACTGTCTCCGAACAAACTCTTTGTAGTGGCTACCTCTTCCTCTTTGGCTCTTGCACTTGGAAGTTACAAAGTGCCAAATACCAACAATGATTTGCTTTTTATATTCATTTGTGTTTTTAGGGTTTAGGTTGACCGAGTCAACAAAAAAAATAGAAAAATGTTTTTTAAAAGCAGTTGTGCTACTTTTGTTAGGGTACGTTCAGGATGTACTTGGATGTACTCGAGACATACCAGCACCATACTTGTACTCGGTACGTATCATACAGGGTACACAGGTGTCAGGGATGTACTAGTTCTTCCTAGTTCAAAGTAGAATCGATTTGCTGGATATGAATAAATACTTGGCTTTTAATTGACGATTTTATGAGGGCTAGTTTAATAGTGCCACTTGTTGAGGTCATATTTTCTTGAGCATTGCTTGAAATTTGAAACTGCTGCATGTGTTGACAGTTGTTCCAAAAGTTGTTCCATCATCCATTAGGGACATCCAACTAAACTTTCTACTTCAATTTATGCTTCGAATGGACTTTAAAATGCAAAATACAAAAATGTAGGAAACACCGAATAAAGGAATTTTTATAAATTTGTTGAATTTTGTTCAAAATTGTCAACTAGACGATTTTTTCCCCCTTGAGAAGAAATGGGCCCAATTGCTTCCAAGTCTTGGATCAAGTGTGGATATTTCTACTGAGTTTGGTTTGTGGTGAACAACTTCCTTGTTGTGCCAATTGCCATGCCTTAATCACCCATTAGAGTAGTATATCTTGATACTTCTTTTTTTACCACTGCGATGATTTGATTATCAGCCACTTGTGTCACATAGTTAGGGTTCAACATTGTGCTCTTGAAACGCTCCCCAATGTTCGATGTGTCCAGGAGGGGCGGGAAGTATGGGAAGAGGAGTTCTACATTGAAACATTCGATGCAACCCAAGATAAAATGGCCATGTAATATCCCACTTCTAGGATCAATAGAAATATGCAAATCCTCAACCCTTCAATGCACCAATCAACTGGAGATAGCAACAATTCAATCAACACTTTTTGAACCAGTTGTTAGATGATTCAGTATGCGTGGTAATTAATGCCAAAAGTAATCAACATCAGACCCCAGACAACCCTACTCAGATCGCTGGTTTTTGAGAATCCAAAACACAACTAAATTATGCAAGATCCAATTGCATAAACATATAATTATATAGACTTTGAACTGATCACTAAATACATGGGAAATCGCTGCCAGCAGACAAACCAAAGTATAACATTAAGTCGCTGATTTTAGCAGCTCACTTCACACTCCCAAACCATACCATTTCACTCCAACTGAGATCGCTGTAGCTAACAAATGAAGATTAATTAGTTCGCTGGGCATATAGACTTCCAAACATACATCAAAATATCAAATATTCACTCCAAATAAGTAGCTGGTATAAAGGATGGATCAGCAATCAATTTAGATGAAGTTCAGTTCGCTAAACACATGGAGTTAATACCCAAACCTGCCAAAACCAGTCGCTGCAGCAGAAGAAACAATACCCAACAGCCAGCTCAACAAAACACATCTAAATCAGTCCACATACTAATAAGAGAAGTCGCTGTCATATAGAAGCCATAAATCCAAGTCGTACCACTTCACAATGCATTTAAACAAGAGATCACAATCATACAACCAGCCAATCGAATCACATAGAAAACTGTATTTAAATCAGTCCCTACATCACCATAATGCAAATCGCTGTAACTGGAATGAATTTCATACATCAAATATACAAAATATGCATAGATCTCAGTTACTTCACTTCAAGGAATAACCTAACTCCAGCTGGTCGATTCTACCTTAGTTATCACATACAAAATAGCTAACACATATCAATAACACTTTGATTTGATCACGAAAACCCAGCTGCTACAGTGACGTCGCGACAGTAGTAAAAGGCAGATTTTCACTTGCAAATTTAATCAAATGCTTGCCAAAGCCAAAAACACGGGTCTCACAAATAATTACTTGAATTGAATCTCAAAACCAGCTCAATACCACCTCCCACGCGAGAGAGAGAGAGAGAGAGAGAGAGAGAGAGAGAGAGAGAGAACATCAATGGGCATGTATCCCAACTACAAGCATGGAGCATAAAATAAATCTCATCATAACATAATAATAATAATGATCCTAACACTCTTTTTATAAGCAAGGAGGCACAAAATTCGAAATCCCTAGGAGAGTTAAATTATTAAATAAAAGCAGTTTGTTTTCCCTAGGTGTGGCGCCCCCTTTTCAAAGGGTGATGTTATCAATAAAAGCCACCTAAATATTTATTTAATTAATTCCCCATTTAATTTTTATATTTTGGGAATTAAATTAAATAATCTTCATAATTAAATAATTAAATAATTATTGCTCCAAGCAATAATATTTAATTATTTAATAAAAATGTTCCCCTTGCAACATCTCAAAGCCCACGGGTAAGTATAGGCTAAGGGTCTTCAGAAATGGGGACATTACAGGCCAATTGAGTTCAAATGCATTTTCGCCGACTTGTTTATCGACGATGTATAGCCCATTTTGCACAGGTATAAGCTTCCTATTTTGACCCTTGACCTCCTCTTTTTGACGATTCAATTGAATATTTTTGCCCATCTAAAACTGATGGGGGATACTACATTGATGTTGACATTGCTTGTGCTTTTCATTGGTCCTTGGGAGAATTTCATGAACTTTCTTTGTAATGTGTGGAATTCATTCGACAAATTTATTTTCCTTATCCGATTCTTTCTAAGCATGGGGTGATGTGTCTTCTAAAGGCAGGGCATTGGTACATTGATGGGGGCCAATGGTTGAAATTTGAGACATTTGAAATGGGATGTCTAGCAGAATCATGAAAGGCTTGATCATAGGTAAATTGGTCTTATGTAAGAATCATTCTATGCGCATGGATGTTTGGAATGGTACATTTGAAGTAGATGGGAAATCATGTGGTTGACCACCTTTGTCTGTAATGGTGGAAAGTGGTGGATTTGTTCAAATTTGTGTCCTTAATAAGCCACATCGTAGACCAAAAAATTGCAAGGAACTTGTCGTCATCTGATATAATGTCTTGTTGCATGCCAGGCCAAAATGGACCCACTCATGCTTGAAGAAGAGTATGGCAGTCTTCTCTACATATATCCAAATTTTGTAGGGTATCATAACTGTCATCTTTGAGAACCTGTAAACCATCACAAAATCATAATCATAACCATGCTTGGTTGTGGGCATTACCCGCCATGAATTCTAATAAAAATATAGTCTTAAGGTTTGTCCATAATTGGAGAGGTATGCGTATATATCCTATTTCAGTTGCATAGATTCACAATTTCCCATGTTGTGTTGTAACCTCTGCCTATGTCATGTTTTTTCACCATTAAGTTTTACGCTTTCTAGGATGAAACAGATAGAAGGTAAAATGGTTAAGGAGGAATACCTGTGAGGCGAAGGTGGAAGTTAGAATGCGCGCGTTGTAGACTTTTGATCCAAGTTGATTGTGTGAGCTTCCCTTTGGCTAGAAGGAATGACATGTATAAGAAACACAACAAGACCACCAAATAGTATTAATAATATAAGTTAGTGGACTGCCTAGCGAGTGCTAGATCCGGGAAGCAAGGTGCTTCCTAGAAGGTTGTCAATCCACTTTCAAATACAATTTAATGCAACAAATACCATGAAATAAGGAAATCCTACTGTAGTTGAACGATTTAGATATCTTGTGTTAATACAATAAGTAAATCTAATCTAACAGGCAAGGTTACAATTAGATCTGGAGGTTTGGTAGGTTGTTCTGGGTTTTGCAGGTTTGACAGAGGTCTGGTAAGGGTCCGGGGTTGATTAGTTGAGGTATGGGTTGGTTTTAGGTGAGTGGGAAGCTTGTTGGTCTGAGAATATGAAATGACACAGAGACTGATATCGGTCTGGTGACTGATGCCGGTATAGGGACTAAACTGACGACGGTTAGGGAACTGATGTCGGTAGGGGCAATAGATAATAAACTATTAAGAATAGGTTTTTACGCTCTCTGTGATTGCACAGAGAGTGAGGGTAGTATGGTTTTGGGTTGTAATATGGCTGAGAGGACTCATGGATACTAAGGAGGTTTAGAAGGGTGAAAAGGCTTGGGGCGGTTGAATAGTGGGTTGGTGGGAAGAAGGTGATGTAGAGTAACAAAAGAAATAAAATACTGAATGAAGAAAGAGATCTACAATGGGATAAGCCCGAATGATTAAAATCACAGTACTTGGTGTCTTGTAGACCCTGTGAGTTGAGATGGCCGATGGTTGATTGGAGGAGAGGTGCTTGAGTCCAGTGCCGCGGCAATACAACCTGGGTGCTCCTGTGAGTATTCCAATGCTCTGGAAGAAGAACTAGATGCTTGTCTTACACTGTGGTTGTGTTCATCGTTTGGATGCAAGAAGGCTTGAAGATGAAATATCCCTAGTGGGATACCCCTTAAAAAATATTCAAAATACCGACAATTTGCAGCTAAACAAAAATCTGTTTTTTGCAAAAATTAAAACTAGGCCAGCGAACGGAAATAAATCTATAACTCACAAAATACTTGCCCGAATCACTTGAAAATTTATAGTGAGTTTGCTGATGCAATAAAAAGTATTAGAAAATTATTTTTGGAATTTTTCAGATAATAAAATGCTGCCAAAAAATTACAGCATGCCCTAGGCAGCTTGAAAACTTCAAAAATTTATTTCTCTCCGAATACAAGTGCAAAAATTATGAAACTTTGGAAATAATATTTATAAATATAGGGAATGATATTCCAACCTTCAGATTTGAATTTGTACCACTGGAAACCCTCCAATAATGGTTGCAATATTCAAAACAAGTCGCCTAACTTGGGAAGTGGTTGGAAACTATTGATAATGCCCTCAAATTGATTCTAAACCCTACCCAAATGGCTGCTGTAAATCTGCCCTGAAAAAACCCGGATCTTCTTCTCCAAAAACACCAAAATCTTTCGAAACCCTCCTCTAAAACCTTTTGAAAATGCCTCTGAAAAACAACCCTGATTTCAGCTCCAAAATGACAATCTAGGGTAGATCTCTCACTACCGAAGAATGCCTAACTAGCTATGGATGGATCTCTCACCATCGAATCTAGGGACTCTGTGGGATTTCACTCCACAAGTTGTAAATTTGCAAGCAGCAGTTCACATGAAGGAAAATAATTATGTATGCAAGAATGACCTACACTTTTTCCTCCCAACTCCTTATATATTTTTCCCTAAGGCAAAAGAGCCCCAAAATAGCCCAAGTCGCATTTTTCCTTAGGAAGGACCAATAAAATAAAAGTAACTTAAGTTACTTTTCCCCTTTTAAGTCGCCATGGTCCATAAGTAACACCCAACGCAAAATTAAAACATTAAGTGTCATGTGGCCCCTTCCTAACGACAAAACATAATATCTAGTCCCTCCAAAACACTTTACGCTCATGTCAACGAAAAATTATAACAAAATGGACTAGATAATCATACCCAATAGCTCCCAACATCCATAGCCCATTGGGTATGACCAAGGCTTGGACTCGAATTGGCCCTTAGGCCTTAGGCGTATGAAATGGGACATTACAGAAGATTCACGCTTGAATGCAATAAGACTCCAATAACTGAATGACCTACCCATGTAAAGAGTTGTGAAAGTGTATATAAGGTGACCGATGACAATTAGGTAACCGATGCCGACTGAGGAACACTGGTGTCGGTTAGGGCGAATTAGTCTCTTGTACTAAAAATAGGAAGATCTTCCTAGATTTGGCTTGTTTTCCAAGTTGAGTCCGCTTAGGGAAGTGGAGTTCTCGTTAGAAAAGGTAGGAAGGTCATCGAAGACATCCAATTAGGTTTGAGAAGAATTCTTAGTTAGATCAAGTGGTGACTTAGCACTGAGAGTGATGACTTAGTGCTGAGAGTGATGACTTGGTCACTATGAGTTAAATGCCCCTGGAATGGGTCCAGGGTGAGGTGTAATGATGAGGTGGAGGTGTGAGGATGAAATTAACTTAATTAAACGAATCAAATCAATTAATAATGTGATGATGAATATTAATATGGGATGTAGGGGTCATGATTCGTTAAATGTGTTACGTTAATTAATTGAAAGGGACTAAAGGGCATGTGACCCAAATTTGGTGTCTACACACGTATTAAGCTATGTGAGGCCAACTTATGGTTAGCGTAGCCTTTGACTTAGTCTTATGATAATTTCTCTATTTTTATATTGGTTGTAAGAGTCTTCTTATAGAGTTCTTGTAGCCTTGTTATGTTATATATAGAAGGTAGTGGTTAGTATTGGATCATCATATTATGAATTTTGTTCTCATTGTAAGGATTTTAGAGGTTGCCCCATTAAAGTGGAGCATTCATATATTTATGTATCATACACTTCATTTCTTTCATATTGCGTGGATCTACTTTGTTTTGCTCTTAGTTGCAGGTGATTGTTGTTAATCTGCTTATGTTACATTGCAATCTATTGCTATGATTCTGCTTTAGTGAAATTATAAGCTCATTAGAAGTGGTATTAGAGCGTTGATTCGGGTAAAATTTCGATTGTGCATGAGGGAAGTGAAATCACTATTTTGGGGGAATCAGTTCGTTTTCTTGCATTTCATTGCAAATGAGGATAGTAGAGGGAAGTAAAGATCTGTCTATTTTGCGGTGAAATCTTGTCACTTTGCTTGTTCTGTCCTTATGATGGATCAAAATCTGAAACTTTTGATGTAGAGGGAATTTATGGTTTTCATCTACACTTGGTATTATGTCCTTGAAAAAAATGCATAATAGAGAATATAGCAATCATTGGATTCATCTTTTTTTGGGTGATTGCAAGAGTATAGATCTCTAGTACCGTAAGTTCTGACCACTTTTCAATTTTTTTCTATTTTCACCCTTGAGCAATTTAGCAGTCTTTAGCTTCGTTTTTGACAAGGCAATTGTATTGGTGTGGGTGACTAGTAATCCTAATTTTTGATTCATGGCTAGCTGAACCATGGTTGGTGCTTTACTAGAGGCAAGGGAAATAACACCTTCACTCCGAGGAGTACGATGAGCGGGGATATAAATTTAGAGATGGAATCTGGAGAGACTCACATACCTTTTCCACTTAATTGGGAGGAGAGATTGAGCAAGGTCAAAGGAAGCTTAGCAAAAGTGCAGGAAAAGATCCTCGTAAAAGACGAGTTCGAGAAATGGTAAGATACCATGGCTACCAAAGATGAACTAAAGAGGGAGAAGATAGACAATATAAATAAGCTGGAACATAGCATCTTTACAGATTTGAGGGAGCTAACAACATCTGTCAAGGGCTTGTTTGAATTTTAAAAGCTGGTCCAACATCCTAAGTCGACAAAAACAGTTGTGGTAGCCACTCCTAATGAGTCATTGGAACATCCCACTCATGATTCAAGTATTGAGCCGCAAAAATCAAGGAGTACTACTACTTCTAGGCTTTGACACTTTATGCTAAAGTTGAATATGCATAAGTTTGATGGCAAGGATCCACATGACTGAATCAACCAGATGAAGTTTTTTTAAATCTATATCAGGGTCTTTGCCATCAATAGGTGACAATGGCATCTTTATGTTTTGAACCAGATCAATTCATCTGGTATCTTCTTTTGCCTTCTCAAAAGCAAAAGAAGAATGACAGTGGCATGTGCTTTGCTGTTATGTAGGAGCTGTTTGCAAACTATGGTGGCGGTCTGATTGATAGTGACTTCAGCCAATTGACCAAGCTATGGAAAACTGTGATTGTCAACAACTATGTTTAACAATTTCAGTCCGTATGTTTACAAGAGGATATGAATTCGAGATCATTTACAAGAAAGGGAAAGAGAATGTAGTGGTAGATGCTTTATCTAATACAAAGGAGATCAGAAAGGCATTGTTGTATGTCATGTCCATATTGTAGGTGGATCGGGTGGATGAGTTAAGATAAACAAGATCCTAGCATTTCAAATAAATTTGTGTGGAAAGGGGACTCCATGTGAAATAAGAATAGGTTAGACCAAGGAAAATACTCGAGCTTGAAGCATAAGGCTCTTGACGAGCTCCATGCTTCTCTAGTTAGTGGACATCTAGGATCTTGAAATCTTATTATGGGATCAAGTAGGATTTGTTGGGGGAAGGAATCAAAGGCGACACACAAAAAATTGTGTCATAATGTTTGGCGTGTTAGCAAAACAAATGAGAGACAATTAAGACTAAGTCTTTTGCAACCTTTATCTATCCCTATCCATCAATGAAAGATCTCCATGGATTTCATTAAGAGATTACCAAACAAAAAAGCGAAAAATGTCACCACGGTGGTTGTAGATAGACTCACCAAATTTGCCCATTGTTGTGCCTTGTCACATCATTTATAATAAGTATGGCGGGAACACCATTTATGAAGACAATTTAGTAGCTACACGGGACTCTTAAGATTATAGTAAGTGATCGTGATTCCATATTTACTAGTAATTTTTGGAGATGATTCAGTCTCTTGTTTGAGTACTTAAGTGTCTCATAGCTCTTCATATAATATCTAGTGTGATGGGCAAAGATAGGTGATCTAGGGCATGGAAGGTTATCTCTGTTGTTTTACTTATGATAAGCAGGGACAATGGGTTAACTAGCTACCACTAGCAAAATGGTGGTATAAAACTTCTTTCCATACTTCTTCCAAAATGTGCCTATTTATGGCATTCTATGGTTATCATCCATCACATCATTTGTGAAATTGTAACCATGAGTTTGAGTAGTTGAAGAGCACATTCAACACCAACCTAAGGTACTTTCTAGTCTTAGGTAGAACTTGGCTGCGACACAAAATTGGATAAAACAAGCTGATCAACTTAGGAATGAAAGACACTTCGAGGTAAGAGATTGACTTTTTATGATGGTGTAGTCGTATAAACAAATGCCCTTGAAGCATCAAAAGAATGATAACACGTTCTCTTTGAAATATTATGGTCTCCATCAAATCTTGCATAAAATTGGCAGCATGGCATACGAATTTGAGCTACCCATGTCAACAAAAATACACCTTGTCGTTTTTGTTTTATGTTTAAAGAAAGCCATTAGCCAAAAGATTCTATCTAAAACAAATTTATCAGAGCTAGATGAAGAGGGAAGAATTATGTAGATGAGAATGATGGGGCCAATTGAATGGGTACCTTACTCCCCAACTTAGGGTTCACACGCACATGCAAATGGATAGACACAGACACAGACACAAGGACACAACATGGAATCAAACACACTTTCTTTAATGAAATTCATCAATGTTCTCAATATTTACACTCTTCACACTCCTCCACCCACAGTAAATTATGAAGAAGACATACACTTAGTCGAATGACTGGTCACGGTGCATAAACATCACTCTTGCATGCTTCTGGCCCTACTTCTCGCAATATTTGAGGTAAACCCTGAATTTCCTTATTTGGTTCTCTCATGGAGTCTATGTTTAGAGCATTTTTTCGCCCACTCTCGTCTTTCACTATTGACTCCAACTCTTTCACTTTCGTTGAATTCAATCAACAGGTTTGACATTGATCCTTGACATCTCTTGGAGTCCTCAAGTTCTTGGAAAAACATCCTATATGTCAAAAGTTTGGAGTTCTGGGCATTACACTTGGTGTTCTTATGTTGTGGGGGAAAGTTCCATTATAGGCACATTGTTGGTTGCGAAACCGTTACGGGTAGATGCGAAATTGCCGGGGTGGTTATGCTACTACTGCTTCAACGAATCAATGGCTAAGCAATTGTGGGGATGGTTGGGTATTTGTCGCTTCTATAAAGCGGCGGTTTTGCCACCGTCCCAATTAGGGCTCACCTAACTTGAGGGAGATGGTTGAAACAATACTTTTTTGCATTTTCCCAAGGCTATTGTTAATCTTCGCCCATGAGCACAATGTTATCACCAAAGTTGACAAGTCGCACAACACAAACAAACATGGACAATTGCACATAGGAACCTGATCCCATGTTTTTGGTTGATGCAAGATGGTCATGAACCCAGATGCTCTTGCATTGGACACCCAAGCTAATGAATTTGTGCACGAGATCTTGCTCATGAACCTCCCATGAGCTCTTCAACTGTTTTCGCGGACTTGCCAACTTTGGATGCACTCATCCAAGTTGCATCTTCAATTGCTTTGTTTTTCCACTTAACCAAGTACACTCTGCACGCTACCTATTGTCTTCTTGCTAATTCATGTATCCAATACTACCTCAATTTCTTCCCTTGCCTTCTTAGGCATTTATTGTTCCCTATTTGTACTTGTAGAAGATGAAATTGCTCCGTCATTCCCTAGCCCCTCAAAGTCAGGTTACAAATCCATTATGTTGAAGATAGGTGACATGTCCCCATGTAGTAGCTCTATCTCATAAGCATTCACTGAAAACCTTCTGAAAACTTTGTATAGCTCAATTTTCTTTCATTTGAGGTTGTTGTATGCTTCTTTCAGGAATTTCTCCTCACGCAAATGCATTAAAACCAAGTCATCTCCTTGGAAATCTATTGCTCTTCTTGTTTGTCAGCTCGCTATTTATATTTCATGACACTCTCCTCCAACTTAGTCACTTCTCTCTGCATTTTATGCAAACGCAGTACAAAATCTTCCGCTTCTACACTCTTCATCTTTGTTATACTTCTCAAGTCACAAACACCTCGGGGGTTGCAACTATACACCACTTGAAAAAGACTCATCACTGTACTTCTACTTACTAAGTAGTATGTAAACACAACTTGTAATGTCATATCCCATTGTTTAGGCTTATCACCTACTAAGCATCTTATCAAATTACCAAGACTTTGGTTTAGTACATTTTTTCGCAGCTTCAAAGGAGGTCATCATCAGAGTGCTTAGTGAGGATATTTACGGACAATACGTCTAGGTCACCAAGACCTCCCCTTCGCAGTCGTTCAACCCTAAGCTTCGCTGAACACTTTTTACAGGTGGTGGATGGTGTCGTTCACCACCATGTCTATCTACTGTGTCATTGGTCTCATATTTTGAGGTTTCCCCGTAGTCAATTGAGGGTATGCTTAAACCAACTACTAGTTGAGATTGATGACCATATTCCATGCAAAGATTGGATTTGTCATCATTTACCCCTCGAAGAGGTGGAGATTAAAGAGCACTTCACTTTTAGATGTCCTATTTATTATGAGATTTAGGTAAAATACCAATGTTTTTACAAAGATTAGGCAACTCTCTAACCATTTTCTTTCTATACGCAGATATGCGGTGCTTGACCTTTTTTCTTCTAAAGACTATCACCCTTTGACGTAGGTCCCTACAGGGAGCCCCTACAGCCCTTAGGCTGATCACTGCATTCTTTTAGTCTGTCGTAGAGGTACAAGGTGTTAAGCGCCCTTTTGATATTGATTCCATCCACACTAATGGGGATAGTTGAGTGAGGTAGTACTCATCTCAGCACAACACTACTATTAGGGTGCCCCATCCCACTAGCATTCAGTGACGAGGATCTGCATGTGCCCAACATTGTGGTCCTTCTCCTTGGTGTCATTTGCTCCTTCGTTACCACTTTTTGGGCAAGAAGGACAAGCTAACATTACGAGTATCTCCATTACCTTAAGCATTTCTTCAACCTTGGATTTTAGGAGGGATTGTAGGGGGAGTGCTTTGCCTCCTCCTAGGATTACCCAACCTAACACCCTTAACCCTAAACACTCCTCGATGAGCATCCTCACACCCTACATTGGTCTTTTTATAGTGATAGATGATGAAACAAATGATTCCTCTATCCCTAACATGGTCAGAGATGTCTGATGAGGCTACCATTTAGTTTCTCCAACTTTCTCGATCTTTCATTGGCCGATGTTGCCTGAGGTGTTCTTGTTCTTCTTTTACTTGTTACTCCCACACAACTATTTTTTTTTGGTATCGCAACCACGTGTTAGGGCTTTATGGCATTGGGATTACCCCTTGTCTACTTTTTATTCTTTTGTTATTCCTTTTTTAGTTTGTTAATTGTTCCTATGGTTTTTTACCCTAACACTTTCTATTGTATGTGGTTGTATTCTCGAGTCCCGTTGACCTATTTTGGTCATCTATGGACATTAATATAATTTCTTTCTTCTTTCTTTTTGTTTGATTATCCCTTTGTGGATGACACATTGAACTAAAGTCTAATCTTATGCCCAAATTTCTCCATAACATTCTTGAAAAGTGCCCAAAAAATCTTGATTCTCTATTTGAGGTGATGCTTGTTGGTAAACATTACAAATGTTTTCCATTTTATTGAAGATCAATTTGCAATGTGTGTGGCATCACCCACCTTGCCACATGTTACAAAGTGTACCATCTCAGAAAATCAATCAACAATTGCAAAGATAGAATCATTACCTGTTTTAGTTCTTGGCAGCCCAAGAATGAAATCCATGTTTATCGTTTCTCATGGCCTTTCTAAAATTAGTAAAGGAAGAGATAAACTGGTATTCTAATTTTTTTCCCTTGGCATGTTGGAAAATTCTGCATCCTGTCACAAACTTCTTTACTTTTGCACTCATCCTCGGCCAATAGTAACTGTCATTCATCTGTGCTACTGTTTTATCAAGATCAAAATGCCTTGCAAGGTCTCCACTATGCTTCTTCTTTATGAAATTTTCCCTCATGGAATTTTGAGATATGCACAACTGATGTCCTTTGAAAAACAAACCATCTGGTGCCAAATTCTCCAGCCGTGGAGTTCTATCCATGCTGTTTGGATTCTTGTGTGGTGCTTATGCATCTCGAAAATCTAAGTCTTCACTGTACAACTTCATTGAATAAAACCCAGTGATCTCCACTCTCATCTCATTTGTCACAAGAATCCTCCCTACTCAAAGCATTTGCAACATTATTTGATTGACCAATCCTATGATTCAACAAAAATGAATAGCTTTGAAGAAATTCAACTCACTCAGTGTGCCATTGGTTCAACTTACCCTGGTTGTTTAGAAACTATAGTGCTTGGTATTTTGTGTACACCATGAACTCTTTGGGAAACAAGTGATGCCTCAACCTTTTGAGAGCTTGTATCATAACGTAAAATTCTTGATCATAGACTAAATACTTACGCTTTGTTTGATTCAACTTCTGACTGAAGTAAGCAACAAACTTACATCCATGACCCAAAACTCCACCAACCGTTGACCCACTAGCATCGCAATCAACTTGAACTATGTATCTTGAGGATGGGACCCCTGCGTTTTCAAACCCCATCTCCTATTGGAAACGTTTCGGGAACACAAGGACTGGTTGGAAACGTCCCCTAGCTGTTTGCGAATTGCAAAAGATTTTGAAAATGTTCCCAGAATGGATTTATTTTTCTAGGAAATGGTAGGGGATGACTAGCCATGCTTGAGATGTTAGGGGACATATAAACGTTCTACGACCGTCCTCAAATGACTAGCCATCCCCTACAACCTAACCGAAAAACTGCAATGTTTTTAAAAGAAACATAAAATTCATAAAAAAGGGATGGGGTGCCTAGAAGGACCCTCATATTCCTTTACACCAACCCTAAACCTAAAACAAGCACACTAACTAAAAATAAAAAATAAACTTGTTTCGCCAATTTACATTTTATGAAGAAGGCAAAGAAAGAGAAAAACTGTGAGAAGAGAAGTGAACAATAGGGAGAAGAAGGCAAGAGAGCATCAAACTACATTGTTTTAGGTATGTTTACTATCCACTGTTCATTCGCACATATTTTTTTACATATTTTTTTGTTTGTTTTTTCCAAAGTTTCTACACTTGGTGGGACTTTTCGTTTTATGTTTGCACTTGTAGATGAGCAGCAGTGGTGAGGGTGAATAGGTTTAGTCTCAATAAATAGGTTGTAGAGGTATTATTTGGGGTTCTTTTGAGAGTGGGACTGTTGTAAGGACTGTGAGTTCAAGTAACCCGTATGAATGCTCTTTTGAAATCCTAAAAATTTATGCAAAGAGCCCATTTAAACATAAAAAAACCATTTTTACAATGTGCAACAAACATAAACAAAGACGGCCATAAAAAAACTCATGGAAGAGTAGAGTATGGCTGTCAATTGTGCAACACGAATTATAGGGTTAGTTGCAGAAGGTTTACTCTCATATTTTGTGCATAAGTGGTTGTGAAACAATAACCCTAATTGAGAAGGTTGAGGTGACAAGATTGTAGATATAGGGTGAGTCAAGAAATGAGGGAATACCAATAGAAACTACGCGACTTAGTATGCCATTTCCTAGCCAAACAATGGATGTTGAGAGTCAAAGGGGAGAGGGTTCTATCAAGGGAAAGAGAAGGGCTACTAGTGTTGTAGTGATGTTCAATATGCAGCCATGTGAAGTAGCCGTGTGTTTTGAGTTTTCAACCAAAAAAATGAGTAGTAGTGAGGGTAACGAGGGCAAAGAGGTTCAAATTTAACAAAGAGGTCGCATAGGTACTACTTGGGGTTCTTTAGGGAGTTAGTATTGTAGGGATTGTGAGTTAAAATAACCCATATGAATGGTCTTCTAAACTCCACAATAATTATGTAAAGGGTCCATTTAACCCCAAGGAAAACCCATTATACAATTTGCAACATACATTGACAAAGACGCCCATAGAAAACATAGAAAGGAGTACAATATGGCTATGTAATTTGTGCAACACATATTATAGGGTCAACTTTACAAGGATTTACTCTCATCTTTTGTGCATAAATGGACATGGTGTAAAAGGTTGTGAAAGTATAACCATCGTTGAGAAGGCCGAGGTGTAAAGCTTGTTCATGGAGGGTGAGGCAAGAAATAAGGGAACACCAATAGAGACTATGCAACCTAGTACGCCTTTTCCTACTAATTTAACGGATGCTAAGAGTCAAAAGGGAAAGGGTTCTACCAAAGGAAAGAGAAGTGCTACTAGTGTTGCAGGGATGTTCAATATGCAATCACAGGAAGTAGTTGAGTCTTCTATTACCAAGTTTTTCTTTGCCCATGCCATACCATTTCATGTTGTACGTTCTCCCTATTTCAAACAAATGTTCAAATATGCAATTTTTGTTGGTTTCTCATAAAAGAAAACTTTTGCACCAACCTCCTTGATAGAGAGTATTCTAAGGTGAGTGTGGTGGTGGAGTACATGAGGCAAACTGTAACAAGGGTGGACAGATCGATCATCGTGGATGGGCAGAGCGATATTAGACATTGACCACTCATCAATATCATTTTCACATGTTCAGTTGGCTCCTATTTTCTTAAGCCTATTGATTATTTAGGGAAGAGGAAAGATTCACACTTCTAGTATCAGTTTTTGAAGAATATCATATTGGAGGTAGGGTCCTAAAATGTTGTACAGGTCGCAATAGATTCAACCTGTGTAAATTATCTTGCTTGATGGTGGAGGGTGCTTACAAGCACATGTTTTGGACCTCATGTTAATTCCACGCATTGAACAACGCATTGAAATACATTATAAAATTAATTAGGCGAAATTAGTGGCGGCGGAAGCTAGAGACATATAAATGTTCATCTGCAACCATCACACATTTGCTCTGCTCTTGAATTTTTTGAGGAAGGAATCCCTCAGGTCTATAAATACTAAATATGCCACCTACTTTATTTTGTAAGAGAGGTTGCTTGATGTGTAAGAGGCTTTACATTTAGTGATGATTAATCTAGCATGGTGTAGATTTTAGAGGAAAACATTGCTGAAGGAAAAAGCGTGAAACAAAATATCTTTGAGGATGATTGGTGGTCCACAGTGAGGTAAGAGATCACTAATTTTATTATTAAATTATCAATTTATTAATGTTTCTAACTTGTAAATTATTTTCATTCTTTGTAATAACATTCACTCTTTGTCATTCGAGTCTTACTCTTTATTGAAATTTTAATTTTTGTAACTTTTCTGCAAATATGTTTGCTCCTCCATCTCACATGTTGTGCGGATCTTGAAATATGTTGATACAGACTCTTGTAGTCCCAAAGAGATTTATGAGACATTAGTCAACATGCTTGGGAAAATGAAGCAAGTCATTTATAGTAGAGATCCTAATTTAGGATTTTAGGAGATGCATATTAGGCCCATTACGATGCGGAGGTGGAACACTGAGCACCGTGCTTCATATGAATGCCTATGTTCTAAATCCCAAATGGTATGTAACATGGCCTAGAAGTGTGCCTCCATGTGATGATGAAGAGGTGAAAGAAAGGCTCATGAAGGCCCTTAGAAAGATATATACCAACGAGGAGTCTACTTGACCTTGAATGTTGTGGTTATCCTTAGTTGATCTCCACGGTCCAATGCTCAACAAACCAGAGGAAAGGACAAATAAAGCTACATTTGCTGAAACCGACCCTATTGGATGGTGGACATAGCATGGCAAGGATGCACTAAAGTTGAGGATGATTTCCACTCGCCTCCTTTCATAGGTTTCCTGTTCCTTCGTTGCATAGACGAAATGTTCCACATATAACTTCATTTAGTCAGTCAAGGGGAGTAGGCTTACCTATTGATGAGACGAGAAGTTGGTGGCTATGCATAGTGCCTTATGTCTTAAAGAACGAAAAACTTCAGCCACACGTTGGAATGTTGATCCCAAAGATGCCACATAGGTTGATGAGGAGGAGGTATGGGAAGGATTGGTTGAAGCTCCATTGGATGAGGTAGCCCCTCATAGTGGCAGTGACTCAGAGTTAGACTCCGAATTTGATTCAGTGTTTGGAGACGTTGATTAGTGGTGGCGGTAGATTTTCTAATTTTTGGTCTTTTTATAGTTCAAGCTTTTAGTCTTTGGGCATTTCATTGTAATTTTTATATAATATATATGCACATTGACAATGAAAGCATTAATTTTTTCAGTTTTTTCAATTTTTTGTGTCGACTCTCATGTGAAATCTCTATTCAGCTCTAATGTTATGTATTAAGGTTCTATAGTGTATACTTATGAATGTTAATATATGAATATTTGAAATTTCTGATATTTCTAAAATTCCGGTATTTTTGAATAGGCTTTCCTTGCTGTCCCCCAAAAAATGACCTCCCAAAAAAACCGTCTTGGAAACGTCTCCCCCCATTCCTGGCCCAAAAACTTTCTGAAACATTGGCCGAAACACTTTGTTGAAATCTGACATTGCTAGTAAAGGATGTTCTGTTACCTTCTTCAAAAAGTGAAAACTATCCTCTACTGCAATAGTCCACACAAACTACTTATCACCTTTCATGGTTTCCATAATGGGTGAGGATATACTGCTGAAATTTCTAATGAATTTCCTATAGAAACCTTCAAACCCATGAAAGCTTCTTGCGATGAAACATGCTTCCAGGAGACAAACACTCAACACTTGCTCTCTCCCTTTCCAAGTCCATTTTCAACACTTCTTTGGAGATCACAAACTGCAAATAGAGCAGCTCCTCCTTCATTAAGCTACATCCTTCAAGTTGACCCACAACTTCTGCTCTTTCAATCTTTGCAATACAAATCTCAAACACAACGAATGCTGGTCTTTAGTTCTATTAAAAATCAAAATGTTGTCGAGATACACAATGAAAAACTCATCCAATTCCTTTTTTCACTCATTCAAGGACTGTTTATGTGAAACCAAACAAATCTTAGGATTGCTGTCCAGCTCTTCTCCCATTTCCTTCAATGGGATCAATGCGAACCTTCTACCATCCTTCATAATTGTGCAAGTTCTTTCTCTCTCATCATGCATGATGTTTCTGTCAAACTGCCACAGTCTTTTCAACAGCACATGACATACATCCATGCATTATGTCGCACAATATTTCATCCTTGTATGACCCAAACTGAAATTTCACCATAGTTTTGTCATTCAGTAACACTTGATCTCCCTTAAGTAACGAAGACACCTTGTATGGATTAAGATGTACTAATCTTTTTAGCCCAAACATCTCTACCATCTTATTGGAAATTAGATAATTTGTGTTACCACTATCAATAATGACCTTCCAATACTTAGCTCCTGCTTTGCACTTGTCCAAAAAAAGATTCTTTCTTTGCACTAGGTCATCCTTCTTCCTTTATAAGAGCTTCATCACACTCCAACTCTTCCGTATGTGTTGGAGATCCAACACTTTCCTCATTTGCATGAGCAATATGATTTCTTGCGTCAACCCTCTTGCAGCTGTTCTGAAATACTTTAGGACATTCAAAAGATCTATGTTTGACATATTGTCCACATTCAAAGCACTTGCCCATTAATCCTCTACCTCTACCTCTACCTCTACCAAAAGGTCCTCATCCTCTAGAAGAATATTCTCTGCCTCTTTGTGTTTAATAATGACCTTGAGAGGTGTGCTAGCTTCTTCTTCATGAGTAGGTTGTCCACCATTGGTGTAATATTGTTTTTTCCCAATTATGAGATGAACACGTGAATCAATAATAATCTGTAGCGACTCCTCGGCGGGTGACCGGAAAAACACTTTGGATTTTTAAATTTTTTTTAACCGGAATTTACTATCACCCTTAAACAGGGAATGGAAATCAATGCCTCACGATTTCCTAGTCCTACTTAAACATACATTCACATGCAAGAGGCATAAAAATAATAATAACAACATACATTTATATAATGTTCATGTTTTCTTAATAAACTTTAATGTGCACATCATTAACTTGCATGGTTTGCCTCTAAATTTAATAGGTGAATTAAATGTGCAATCTCTAAGTATTGACTTAAATGAGTTCACGTATTACTATTCATCCATTACTATGTAAGGCATTTCAATTAACTCTAAAAGCATGTGTACCCATAATTCCATTTCAATATATCCATACATAAGATCAAGCATAATCTAAGTGCTGATTTCATTTAATTATGTTTATCTATTTAACCATTCACATATCCATTTTTCTATATACCACATAATCAAAAATCCATCACACTAATTTAATCACATGATTGCCCTCAGTTTACTAGCGTACTACTATGATCAATTCATCATCCATAATTGTAAGTCCATTCTCTCATTGATAAGTTTACTTTACCATTAATGACCATGTGCTAATGTCTTTACAATTTGACATAATGGGTTTAATGAAAACCATCTTTTATTCATATAACAAACATATGATCTTTTCATAGTTCTATAGTTCTATACATCGTAAATATCAACTTTCAATCTGACAAGGTTTACAAGTTCCAATCTCATTATATATATATATATCTCAATAATACAATGATACAATCTATCAAAGCGACACCATGTCACTAGTCGTAAGAGATCCATTCTGCTGTCGAATTGTTGTAAGAGAAAGATCATCATTAGAGGTCTTTACCTCCAACCACGAGCCTTCTGGATTCCTACACACCTCTCAACACTTGAGAGTGGCCTTATCCTTCACGAGAAGGAAGATGTGGTAATCAATGAGGAAGAGAGTCTTATGTGTAATATAGCCTCTCAATCAACTGGTAGACATCGAACGAGGTAAGAATAATATACATCCTAAAATCATAACATAATGATTTTGCTTTTGGCTAAAAGTCTTAGGATAACAGTAGGTACCCACCTAATCCCTGAAATTCGACAAGATGCTAGAGCATAAAATAATCTGGAAAATGACTAATTAAGAGGGTAGTCCATGTTTCAATCTTTAGTCTACTTTGTGTCCCCTCATAGCATATGTCATGTGTGATCCAATGTACTAGGATGTCTATCTCTATCTATACAGATCACGCCTAGAACTTATATATCGGGAAATTTGCAACAAAACGTCTCTATCTCTAAGGTATTATTTTGAGCAAAGAAGAATCAGAACACTAACACACTAACCCTTCCAAATGTCCCATACCACCCGTCCAGGTTAATGCTAGAAGGGCTCTATTCTAGTTTGTTTATTCCCTAAAAAAATACAAAACCATGAGTAGGATATAGGCAATCACAACCTTCTTAGGTGTCCCATACCACTTAAGGAGACCATTATTGCAAGGTCTTGAACTTGGTTTGCTCTCACAAGCATGGGACTATAAATGTCCGTAAAAGTCTTATTTACATCATTTCTTAATTATATAGTTTCTGGTTCCACAACTATTCATGCACGTTCACTAATGATATATAACAAGAATACCTTTAATCCTTTAATATTACACTAAATCGTAATGCAAAAATACAATCATTATGTTCTCAATATCTTCTAAGCCCCCTAGGTTTCATCCGTAATATATTCTACTATTGTCTTTCCCTTGGTTTCACGCGTATATATTATACTATCATCTTTCCCAATCTTGGTTTCATGCGTGTATATTGTACTATCATTCTTCCCAATCTTGGTTTCATGGGTATACATGTATATTCTACTATCATCAAAATGAAGGTACCACAATGCCTAAATACAAGCATAAGCACAACATAAGAATAAAGATAAATAACAGATGACAAGCAAAACAAAACGACAGAAGAACAACCTATTTGCAACACAATAATAGAAAAAAGACAGCCAAACAAAAAGAAAGGTCTAATTAGACATTCCAGACATAGCCCCCTTCATACTAAATACCTATGTCACAAGGTTCGCCAAATTTTCACCTAAAAATTCGAAATTCGGCGATTAAAATATGACAGCCAAAAGTTTGGCTAAATTCGTTGCAGTTCGCATAGGGTTTCAGCAGATGCAAAAGTTGTATGACACCGAGCCATGCCGAGAATGGAGAGTATCAACCATGGCCTCGTGTATGGTCAAAACAAACTCATCGGGAAACAACGTACTTGCTAGCGACAGGAAAATAGTCTAAATTAAATCATGAGCCAAATACGATTTAGCAGCAACAAGCTTTCTAGATCTCGACCCCTAAGGGTTGAGATGTGGCTTGAAAAAACAATTAGGGTTAATACGACCACACTGCCAAAAAAACGTAGATCCTAACTCGCAAAAGAAGTGATCCTTGTAACGGCAATTTTGCATCACTATAACATAGTCATGTGACCCAGCTCGAGGAGTGGTGGACATCTCTGTTCACACTTTGCACTCACAAGTAGGGTTTCTTTTAATGTTTTTAACTTTTAGTTTCTATTTGATTTGTTTTATGTATCTTTTTTAAACACATATTTAATATCTTTAAATCGTTAGGGAAGGGTTTATTGTAATTTGTTTTTTATTTTGTTTTTATTCATTCATTCTAATTTTATTTTAGATAATAGTTAGATCTTTTTAAAGTTTATAACGTTTAATTTTTATTTGATTTGTTTTATGTATTTTTTTTAAATACATATTTAATATGTATTAATATTTTATCTTTTTTATTTTGAAATTTATTTATTTTTAATTTTTAATTTTATTTAAATATATATAATTATTTATTTTTCAATCGAACTTAATGGCGAATTTTTTTTCGAACTTTATCTACTCACGAATTTCAACCAAATTTTATCATTGGCGAACTCAAACTTGAACTCGAACCTTGTGACTTAGCTAAATACTGTGGCTTCCAAATCTTCCAGCAGACTCTGAAAGTCTACTCCCATATATATGACGACATTAATGTGTCCATAATTTCTCTTCATCATGAAAACCTTTATACGTTCTTTGCAGTCATCTATACAAAGTGTGTGTATAGTAAATGTTGTTTGTATCTCTCTCTCTCTCTCTCTCTATATATATATATATATCCAGGCTAATAATCTTTTATACACCATAACAATATTATTAGGGTGGGTCTAATTAGTACCTTTGTCTATGTAACTATTTAAACCAAAAACTCTACCTTTTATACCAATCTTAATTATATCTTCTTTTAAAGCTTTGTAAACCTATATATATTTTCATATTTATATACAAATAAATTTTCAGCCTTATTATATTTCTTTTATTGCCAGAATTTATTTGCAAGTAGAGAAAGAATGGTTAGTTGGTTTCAAACCCACAACCTCGATGTTGTAAGACTAATGTCTTGTTCCATAAGTCAAAAATGTTTTTATTTATTTTTATATATAAAATCCATATTTTAATCTACCAATTATGGTTTAAAATAGTATTATCAAATCTGAGTCAAACTCAAGATGTTCATGCCTTATGCTTAATAATTTAACCCTTACACCAATCATCTAGCAAATAAACTAATAACACATTTTTATTAAAATGGGAAAAGAATGAACCTGAAACTTATTGCAAGATTCCTTGTTTTTAATTCCCTTTAGCATTAGCCATCCCTTCCTGCTCATGGTGGCACCTATCATTAACCTCCCTTGTTGGATCTGTATGCTTTTTGATTTTCTTAACCTTCTGTGCTTTGCTCTCACACATTACTCCGTGAAATTTCTCTCCTCAATCACCTACAGTCCGTTTGCATTTTCTTAATTTTTTTTTAAAAACTTTTTCTTCTTCTCTCCCCCGTGTGTTCCAAAGAACTGAATTGTCTTCTCAATTTTTGAGTTTTTCTCCCTTTTCTCTTCAGCCGACGCTTGGTGCCCCCAATAAATTCATATTTTAAAAATTTTAAACACCCCCAAACTCTTGGTTAATTGGCCGTGTTGTTATTTCCGAGGAACGCATTATTCTCATTTCTGTGTTCTATTCTCCTTGTGCATTTTTTGTAGTTTAAACTCGAGATTCTCCATATTTAATAATTAACTTCTGTTGACTTAGCTTACCAACCATATAACTTCTTCAAAACTCTGCGTCCCATGATATGCATAATTAGTTGTACCCTTTTTTTTTCTTTTCTTTAAAACTCTTTTATTTTATGCGACGCAGCCATGGAATGAGGAGTGGAATTTAGTTATCTAGATGTTACCCCTCCAATTTGTTTTAATCATAAACTCTCGTTTCTTTTCTCTCCTACACCTAAAATTTTATGTACATGGATCTCGAAAGAGAACAAAAATTATACGAACCTAAACCTTCTAATATATTCATGGTTTTCACATTTGTGTGATGAAACCTTCAAGTGCACTGTTATTGGCCCACGTGTCCATTAATCAGATAATGTCTTCCACAACATTCTTCACTTTTCAAATCTCTAATTAACTTGCTTCTCAAAGATCCCACCGAGTAGCAAAATCCCAAACTCTCATGTCCACATAATTTGGAACTTGTATGAATGGATCTATGTGCCCTTTGCCACTCAAAGTGTTCTTCACTCTATCACCGTTTCCACTATGTTGTCCATGATGACCACACATCTGAAATGACTTAGTAGGGAACAACAAATCCACAACACTTTCATACCTTTGGCTGTCCTTAACTTGTTCATCTTCCTTTGTCGAATGAAGCTTGGTTGAGATATCTTCAACATCCCTAATCTTGTGAACCGGAACTTTTGGGTTAGGATCAACATTCATCTTCACCTTGAACTTTTCACATTCATCAAATGAATCTTGTTGAGGCATACAAACATTAGAAGTCAATAAAACATCTTCATGATTGTTGTTAAAGTCATGAACAAAGTTGATTTGCTTCCCACAGGTAGTCATTTTGAAAATTCCAGCAAATTGAATATCAACATTAGCAACTCGTAAAGCCCTTTTTTCATGTTCATGCCCCCCCAACATGGTCATCTTGGAACTCCAGCACAAAACTTTATTGCAGATCTAATTTTTCTTTCTTCGGTTCATGCCCCACGATTTGTTCCTCTCTCCTCATCACTAAGGGAGAACTCTTATTAGGATCATCAAAAGTAGGGAGTGACAACTTCCCTAAAGCTTGCTGTAGGTCTCTTTGATTAGTTTGTGGCCTAGGTTCACTTCGTGGTCCACCCTGCTTTACTTCAGATTAATAAAATTGGTGAGGGATATGACATCTCTAATCTCACCGGGAAGTACCTTGTACTCCTCATAGCTAACAACAATATCATCTGCTATGGTAGGTTGAAATTCTGCCTCTCGAAATGCTTCCTCTCTACGCAGGAAGTTAGGATGGAAGGGCTTAACAGTAGAACCAATGGCTGTCCCTTGATAAGGCTGGTTATGGTTCACTTTGGAAGAGCTTCCCTCACTGTTTGGAGCCCTTTGCACATTCGTGCTTTGCATAACTTGGATGACTTACCCCTCATATCAGCTAACCTATCTTGTCCCTGAACAAGCATGTCAAATATTGCCTCCTCTGGATCCTTGATACCCATGAATTTTGTGTGTTTTGGAGCCTTCTTTTTCTCACTCACCAAACTTCTCTGTCACTACCCTGGAAGAAGTTCAAAACTGCAATTTTTAATTTTTTTCCCTTTTCCCTTCCACAAGATGGGAGGAAATTCACTCTGATACCACTGTAATATCCCCGATAAATATTATGTGACAAATGTGGATTTTTTAATCAAACCCTAGGACAATAGTATAAAAACAGAACTTTTATGACAACAATAAACTATTTTTTTATAAAAACAGGAAACCCCAATTGCAGACAAAAAATAATTTATTTATTTATTTTAAATTGAAGCTTCAATAAAAATATAAGAATGTCTTAATACAATTATTTTTTCACAACCGTTGATCTAGATGGAAAGATGAACATAAGATAAGAGCATGCAAATTGGTTTGACTAAAATTTTCCCTCAGATGTTTGTTTGAAGAAATCCTTCGCTGTACTTAATTGTTTTGGATGCTAAAATAGCCTTGAATGTGATGCCCTAGCTGATTTGGATGAATATTTGTACTCTGAATGATCACTGCGACCCCTGGATGGAATTGCCAAGCTTAGATATGAGGGTTTCCGTCCTCAAATCTACAGGGAAATGATGGTTTTCGTCTTCTATTACTGATGCAAAAGCAGATGCTACTTGCAGAAAATGAAGTAGTTGATAAATTTCCAAGATGAATGTAATAATAATCCCCAAATCTGCCTTTATAACTTCCAATGCCTTTTCCAAAGTTGGCGCCCACTCCTTAAAATAGGAATAAACAATATAAAATTGTTTTATCCTCTCTCCCATGTTGGCACTCTAACCTAAAAATAGGAATAAACAATATAAAATTGTTTTATCCTCTCTCCATCCTAAAAATAAGATCTTGACGTTGATGTAGCCCATTCTATCTTTGACGCTTTGTAATAGAATGCTTTATTTAATTATTATTCTATCTTTATCGCCCCATAATAGAAGTTCATAATTATGTTATTATTTTATTCTATTTATGTTTTTTTGGATTAATAATATAATTTAAGTGTCCTTTTTCCAATTAGAATAGAAAAAGTACCTTTGGACTACGTAAATTAATTTATTTCCTTCTTTAATTTACTCTTAGCCTATGGAAAATAATAAGAATGGGCTTTGGGTATTCATAATCAATTAATTTTGAAAAGGGGACATTACAGTCCACCCTTCCCAAAATTGCTTGCCATCAAGCGATTGCAAGTCCTTTTTGCAAATACAAAGATTCCAAACTCTCATGTTTACACAATTTGGAACTTGTATGAATGGATCTATGTGCCCTTTGGTACTCAAAGTGTTCTTAACTCTATCACCGTTTCCACTATGTTGTCCATGATGACCACACATCTGAAAAGACTAAATAGGAAGCAACAAATCCACAACACTTTCATACCTTTCGCTGTTCTCAACTTGTTCACCTTCCTTTGTCGAATGAAGCGTGGTTGAGTAATCTTCAACATCCCTAATGTTGTGACTCAGAACTTCTAGGTTAGGATCAATATTCTCCTTCACCTTGGAACTCTCAATATTCAACAAATGAATCTTGTTGACGCATGCAAACATTAGAAGTCAATAAAATATCTTCATGATTGTTGTTAAAGTCCTAAACACATTTAATTTTTTTTTCAACAAATTGAAAATGCACATTAGTTACTGGTGAAGCCCTTTTTTCATGTTCATGCCCCTCAACATGGTCGTCTTGGAACTCCACCCCAAAACTTTCTTGCAGATCTTATTTTTCTTTCTTCGGTTCTTGCCCCACGGTTTCTTCCTCTCTCCTCATGACTAAGGGAGAAATCTAATTATATCCATCAAAAGTAAGGAGTGACAACTTCACAAAAGCTTGTTGCAGGTCTCTCTGATTAGTTTGTGGCCTAGGTTCAACTCTTGGTCCCACCCTTGCTTTCCTTCAGATTAATAAAATTGGTGAGGGATATGGCATCTCTAATCTCATCGGGGAGTACCTTGTACTCATAGCTAGCAACAATATGATCTGCTATGGTAGGTTGAATTTCTGCCTCTCGAATTGCTTCCTCTCTACGTAGGAAGTTAGGGTAGAAGGGTGTAATTGTAGAACCATTGGTTGTCCCCTGATAGGACTGGTTATGGTTCACTCCAGAAGAGCTTCCTTCACTGTTCGGAGCCTTTTGCACATTCGTGCCCTACATAACTTATATTAACTTACCCATCATATCAACTAACCTGTCTTTTCCTTGGACAAAATCCTGTCAAAGATTTCCTCCTCTGGATCCTTGATACCCATGACTTTTGGGTGTTTTGGAGCCTTTTTTTCTCACTGTGGTGTACTTGACTTCTCTGTCATTACCCTGCATGAAATTCAAAACTACAATTTTTAATTCTTTTTTACCTTTTCCCTCCCACAAGCTGAGAGGAAATTCGCTCTGATACCACTATAATATCCCAGATAAATAGTTTCTAACAAATCTAGATTTTTTATCTAACCCTAGGGCAATAGTATAAAAATGGAACTTTTATGACAACAATAAACTATTTTTTTATAAAAACAGGAAACCCCAATTGCAGACAAAAAATAATTTATTTATTTATTTTAAATTGAAGCTTCAATAAAAATATAAGAATGTCTGAATACAGTTATTTTTTCACAACCGTTGATCTAAATGGAAAGATGAACATAAGATAAGAGCATGCAAATTGGTTTGACTAAATTTTTCCCTCAGATGTTTGTTTGAAGAAATCCTTCGCTGTACTTCATCGTTTTGGATGCTAAAATAGCCTTGAATGTGATGACCTAGCTAATCTGGATGAATATTTGTACTCTGAATGATCACTGTGACCCCTGGATGGAATTGCCAAGCTTAGATATGAGGGTTTCCGTTCTCAAATCTACGTGTAAATGAGGGTTTTCGTCCTCTATTACTAATGCAAAAGCAAAAGCTACTTGCAGACAATGAAGTAGTTGATAAATTTCCAAGATGAATGTAATAATAAAACCCCAAATCAGCCTTTATAACCTCCAAGGCCTTCTCCAAAGTTGGCGTGCACTCCTAAATATAGGAATAACGAATATAAAATTGTTTTATCCTTTCTCCATCCTAAAGATAAGATCTTGATGTTGATACAACTCATTCTATCTTTGGTGCCATGTAATAGAATGCTTTATTTAATTATTCTATCTTTATTGCTCCATCATAGAAGTTCATCATTCTATTATTATTTTATTCTATTTCTATTTTGTTAGATTAATAATATAATTTAAGTGACCTTTTTCCAATTAGAATATAAAAGTACGTTAGGACCACTTAAATTAATTTATTTCCCTCTTTAATTTCCTCGTAGCCTACGGAAATTAATAAGAATAGGCTTTGGGTATCCATAATTAATTAATTCTGAAAAGGGGACATTACACATAGCAAGCACTTGCAAATGCTCGCAATAGAAGGGAAGACTTACCTTGATGACACGCATCCACATGAGAAACCACAAATTCATTGGACTATTGTGGAGAAAGTTCTTGAAACAGGGGTGTGTGAACTTATTGCACAATAATGCTCAAGGTTCTTTGATAGGCAATTGGTGGGATCATCAGATTGACAACCTCGAGGTCACAAATGGGTGCTGACAATGATCTACCTATTTTCAAATTGTGTTTGTTGGGCTGACTTATGTGGCATTGACTCGAGGTATGATATGGGTCCTTTGGGCCTAAATCTCCAATTAATATTTGTAACACATTTTTTATGAGACAAATGTAGTTCAGCTGGCTATTGTAAGTAGGTGATTGTGTGTCTATATAAACACATCACTACACTTGAGAGAGGCATCCAATTTGATTGGGGTTCCGGTTTGGGGAATTCGTCTATGTGTGGTTGCAAGGAGTATTGCAAGAGATCTTTGAGAAGGTCTGGGTGGGAATAAGAGCACTGAATTAATTGGGACAACACTGCAGTGTTGATATATGTTTGTAACCCTTCGGACAATGTGAGAGTTTGTGTAAGACTGTATTGGTGGCGATTAGTGTCAAGTTTATGTAATTTTCTTGTTGCCGATTAAAGATAGTGTTGATGCTGTTTCATCCTGCTGTGTAATTCTGAATGCAACATTGTGTTTGACATTTTTCATTAGGATCCCTAACCGTACGGCACAGCTGCATCATGAAGAAAGTGGAGTTTGGTTCACCAATCTCATGTGCAAACAGTACACAAAATTCCCCAATTCCACTCATCATTATTGCCTATTTGTTGATGTCATGAAATCAAGTCCAGTTCAAAGTTGAGTTGAATTTATATATGTGTAATGGTACCTTAATTAATTCATTATTCAATTAATTTACCATTAAGTATCCAAATATTCATATTGTGTCAGTCTGTCAGATATGTAAAAGTGATTGAGATGAATGGTTGAAAAATGAAAGTTAGTAGTTGACTGGTAGTTAGTCAACTGCCCCTTACCAACATGATATATAGAAGTCTCAAGTTTGAAAAATAAAAATAAAAAAGTTATTTTCTCTGCGTTCATTTTAGAGTCTTTAATTAATGAGCTAAAATCTTAATAGTTGATGATAGGTTGGTAATAAAAAGTAAAAACTTCGTATTGTGGGTTGCATCTGAAAACAAAGTATATGAGTGGATGTGTCTGTTTTCTAAATTATTGCAGAGGTCAGGATATTGGAGGTTTGGATTTTTTTTTCAGTGCTCTTTCTGTTTGGACTATTCAGTAGATTATCAACCAGCAATTGTGGATTATCCTTGGTCTCTTGCCCCGGTTGCATTAAAGAGGCATTAAGGGGGTTTGTGACAATTAGGGCCTTGAAGAGCTCATGTAGAAACCAAAATCAAAATTGTTTCTGAAACATTCTTTTGCTGTTGCTTCCAGCTAGATAGTTGAGTGAAGTGAGAACTATAAACTACAAATAAAGATTATGACCTTTGGATACTTAAGCTTGATGAACTTTTGAAACATATGGATTTTAATATTCAACTCTAGAGATATGCTCTCTGAATGTTGAGTGACATTTTGAAAGTCAGATTGAGTGAAACTTGTTTGTAATCAGAACATTCAACAATGTCTGTAGAGTAAGTTTTAGGGCCTGACATGTCTTCTTGTACTTTTAAATTTTACTATTATTACAAATTCTTTCTAGCAATAGGGTATTGAAATTGATTTTTTTTTTAAGAATAATACATTTGTTGATTGTAGTTGCAATGAAAATACTTTCCACTAGTACTCCTTAATTTTCATTGAATTTTGTGTATCTTCCCAGGCATTACAAAAGTACACGGCACGGCAGTTGAGGTTTCTTTTTGCAAATCAGTCATGGGAGAAGGTAAGTGAATCTTGTGGTGTAGAATCTTAGAATGGTTCCTTCTAAGAAAATTGTTGAAACTTATACTAGTACATAACGTTAGTACCTTATGGTAGCATTCTTCCATAATTTTGCATATATTATGATATGTTAGCATTTAAATAAGAATGGTGTTCCTATCTTGGAAGGTTCCTTGAAAGATAAATCATTCTCTATCTATCATTATCCCCATCTATGCGAACAACTAGTTATTTTCACTTTTGGAATAATGGTTGCATTTTAAAATCTAGATTAAATAATTTTTTGTGCATAAATGGTTTCCAAATTTCATTTTGGAAAACTGACAGTGCTGTAAAATGCAGTCTACACTGCAGAGACATGATTATTTACCCTGTATGTTCATTGTTTTCAGCTTGGCTTTTACAAGTTTTTTCTTTAACATTATTCCCCTAGACCAAAAAAGTTCCCAGCTTCAATTTTACTGTTATACATGTCTAGGGTGATTCAAAACATCGATGGTTTTATTAAATTGGAATAACAGGTCTTTCCAGAAGCTTTTCTTTTATCATAAGCCTTAAAAGTGTCAAACATTACTTATATGCACTGCAATAATTGTGTATTTATCATCTTATGTGCCATTTCTAGTCCCATAATGCATTGGTAGCACTTGGAATAGTCAATTATATATCTATCTCTGAATTTAATTTTTTTGAATTCATTTTCTGATAGGCCAAGTCTGTATTTTCATTAAGTTATCCAAAATTGGTGCATTCCAAAATGTATGTTTGTGGTTTGTGGTTTGAAGAAGTTTATCGGTTTTTTGTACTTCATAAGAAATTGCAACTTTCCAGATTTATTGTTGTTTTAGCTAAAAGATAGACATACATAAATATTTATAATCAATACATTTTTTAAAATGTTGCTGCCATAAAGTTTTCGGTTTCTACTGGCATGAAAGACGGCGATTCTACTCAAATCCGTGATTCATGTATTGCTCATACATTGAGGGGAATGCTTAGTTTTGCGCTGTAGACAACACTATGAACTACTACTCAAAATGTGAAAACTGTCCTGATTGTATTAAGTATTAATATGGCAGGTCGTTTGTGGGTTGTAACATCTCAATGGATAATTGTGTTCTTAACATAGTTTTCAGCCTATACAGATTGTTTTGATAGCTATGATAAAAGCATTATTCTTAATTAATCCATAATTTAAGTACTTAGTTTTTACAGTAATTGGTCTTTGGTTCCTATTTCCTTTTTCTGATCTTGTATAGATAAAAGTGATAATTTAGACTGTTTTGTATGTTAGCTTCATAAATGCCTTGTGCTCTCGTGCTATGTCACAGCCAATGAATTTCAGTGAATCTGTAATGAGTGAGGCAATCGCAAAGGAAAGACAATTCCAGAATTTCTTCAAGATTGTCAAAAATGTTCTCAGGAGAATGGTATGAAAAATTCAATCTTGGAAATGGTGTCATTTTCAGTCTTTCATTATATCAGTTCACATGAAATTTTGCTGCAGTGAGCAAAAAAATGACTACTTTTCAGTGATGCTTTCATTTCATCAATATGCATTTAAATACACAGATCTCGACTTTTCTATGTGAAATGGATCTTTTTCTGTTGTAGTTATAAGCCATTTACTTCTGCTTCTTAGGATTAAATGTTGTTGAAAGATTGAACTTTTCTAATGCATGCAAATATGATATCAAGATGCCACAACTCTTCTGTGCTTAAGTGAAGTCACCGACTGAGGTCATGCGTTTTGGCTTGAGCCAGCATACCCAAGACGGTGAAATACCATAGTGATTATATATGATCAAATAACTAGGGAATTGGCTGGGAGAATACCGTTAAATTATCTAGATGGGAGTACAAATAACATATGAAAGTGAAATATTCTATAGAAAATTTTGAGAAAATTGAAGTTGTGGTTACTTTTAAGTAGCTAGGCCACATTATCATTACTACGTTTTTGATTGTGAGAGGTCCACCCAACAGCCATTATGCCGTCTTATGATTGGTTAGATTAATTACTAAAAATACCGTCTTTTACAAAGCTCAACCACTGTCTATTTTTATCAATGCATTAGTAACATAATGCTAGTACACATGAAGCAGCATATGGTGAAAACAATTATACCATGCCAATGACACATCATAAAACCCAGAAGGCTGAAGGCGTGTTTGAGAATCACACATAGCCTGTATGACCTTTCCATTTTTTTTTTAATATTTTATGATTTGAGGACCTTTTACACTGATTTACTAATCCTAAAGGAAACTATATTTGCGGCAAGTGATGGATATGAACAAGCTAACATTGTAAGTTTTGATGATAAACATTAATTTTTTGACTGCTGCTACCCTAATAAACATATTATCTCAGTCAAGCGACTTAAGCACCATATGACCACCTGCAGGGACCGCAGGTCCAACTTCTGGCTGCCAAGTGCTCGATATGTTTCCCTCTTCACTCTTAATTTTCTCGTGGGTTGTGTCGGAAACAACTCCAACCTGTTTTAAGGGGGGTATGATGTAGCCCGTCATAGTATTGTAATGGAGTTTCATCATCTGATTAATTACATATTTTAGTATCTGAAATTGTTACGTGATTAGTGATTGTATGGTCCGTTTTAGGTAGTTTGCAATGAATCTCATTTGTATGTCTGGTTGTTGACGGTTCTGTTTAACCAACAACTGTTGGGTCTTCTTGTCATATAAATCGAATGATATACGTTGGGGAAAGGGCGCGGGTATCGGGTCCTTCCTGAACTATATGAATTGTACTGAGACTTATCTTTTATAAATACAAAGCTTCTATTGTTCAAATACTTTGCTTTGAGATGGTATGTTATGCAATTACTATTGTGTGTATGCTGCTATTGATAAATTTTATATCTCAGTAGACATTAATCATTTTACGATCATGTCATTAGCGATGAAATTGCAGAAATTTAACCCCACACCCTGAGCACCCCTCTTGAGTTTTATCATCTTGTCATGCCTTGCGAATGAGATTTGTTGGAATTACTGACTAGTGGCACAAACCTTTATATCAGGAATATCATAAGTGCACATCCTGCGTCCTCGCCCACTATGTATCAAGTTCTTGACCTTTCTGCATTCCATCCAAGTTGACCACGGTGGGTTCACTAGTTGGCAGGCCTTATTGTAGTTTAGCCCAGTTAACTGATGAAGTGTGAGGAGATTAACATCAATCACCATCTCCTTGTTCAAGTACAAGCGGCTGTGATGAAATCAATTCAACAAAAAGTGAACCAAACAATGCGCCTTCCTAAAATATGAGAAGTCTATCAGCTTTAACACTCCATTCATTTGCAATTGAATGAGAGCTTCCGACAGCAACCAAGGACCCCCATATAAATAATTGACTGGGTCAACTGAGTGTACCTGGCAGATTGTGTCTCAAAAAATTGCAGTTTGGTGGTTGTACTCATCCACTAGGAAACTCTCTAGTTGGCCATATAAATATTCCAATTCCTTGCACTTCTTGGATACTGTCATCAATTCCAATGTGGCTGGAGGTCACTAGAAAATAGTCTCGTGGTTTCTATCCTCTCAACGGGGTTTGTACTTTGTAGAGCGGCTGGTTTGTAATATCCTCCTGTTACAGCTCGTAGCCATCAAAACTGTCGTGCGGTGCTTGTGATGAGCCTCTATCTTCAACGCCATTACACATATGTGCGGGCACAATGCTGACTTATCTCAACAATGGACCTCCTTTTTTGCACTCTACAATGGTCTCTTACCAATCTCTTTGAGCCGAGCAATGAAGAAAGACAATGGATTGATCCTTGTTACAAAGCTGCTTCCACCACACCAAGGGTCATCTTGTTGTCACATTAACTATTTATGTCATGCTATACCATCTGGTTGTGCAAGCATCTGTGCACTTCTTTTTGGTGTCCTACGTGTTATACACCATGCGCGACACGTGTGCGCCTCTCACACATGATAATAATTTTCACAAGGATTCCTTGTATTATCAATATCTTTATAGTAGCAAAACCCTTGATTAGCTGACCACTCTTAGCATGTTGTGAAATGTGCTTACGCTATCTCCATTTGGTCAATTGCCACATCCTACCATATTGCATCCAATCTTACCGTCACCCTCCTTGGATATATATCGGCGAAGCTCATGGCACAACTTAGTTCGACAATTTATTGATGCCTGCATATCAACCCATTACTATCACCTATTGAATGCTTTGGAAACTGACAAGGAAGTCAACCCCCAAAACTTAAGCATATGGCACAGGGCCTAGAAGTAATCCCACTCGATTTGCCTGACTGGTCTTACAGGACATTCATGCATAGTACCCATGGCACTAACTTCCATTTGCCCGCATTTCCAATTCTGTTGTGCTTTGGACCTAGAAAGAACAACACTCAATTTCCTTGACTGGTGTTACATGACATTCACGGATAGCACCGACGGCACCAACTACCATTTTCCTGCCATTTCCAATTTCGTTGTGCTCTTTGCTTATTTGAAATGCAAAGTACATAACCAAAATTCTACCACTACCCTACACTACTTGGTCCTTAAGACCTTATTAGTGTGGAATCCAACTGTCCTTCAAGGATGGAACTAGATTGGTAATTCGGCTAACATTTCTGTACCATCGCACCTTAGTGCCATCCAAACACACATGATTTATGGCTCCATTATTTAGCATCTAATGAATTCTAAAGGGGACAAGCCAACAAAACTGCAGCTTTCCAGGATGATTCTTATACAACGAATCGTACATGAGAACATGTTTGTTAACATAAAACATTTTCCCATAATTGTGTCTATCATGCCATTCCTTCTGGTGCTGTTTCTCAACTATTTTTACCACTTATTGTAGCAGCTGCTTTTTTTCTAGAATCATCAGGTTATTTACCATGTAGAGAAACATCATTATTCCATGTAGCTGATGAAGCAATGTAGAGGCTGGGAACTAGGAATTCAACCAGCATAATGGCCACTCACCCATATGCCAATTGAAATGGTGTTTACTTCATGAGCCTCTTGTAGGTGGTGCGATAGGCCCACAATACTAGTTGTAACCATCCATCTCAAAGCTTTTGTCATCACAGTCTATAGCACTTTGTGTTGCTTCTTGATTTAGGCATCCAATACATTCAACTCTGTTGATTGAGATGTGCACTGCTTGTCTAGTTGCTGTTTGTATTCCCTAAATCAACACATCAAGTCGTGCAGCCTCAACATCATCCGAGTCTGTGCGACGCCTACTTGGAACACTTTGAAATTTGAATCTCCAACCCCTTCACGCTGTCCCTCAACCACTCAATCGAAAGATTATCCTTGTTGAAGGCCTCCTTCGCAACGTCACTAGTAGTTGTGAGATTTTTCATATGCTGCAAGCACTCTTTCACACAGTGTCCATCGTTATACTACGGACCTCCGGATCATGAGGAACAAGGACAAATGGAGCACTCTGTTGTTGCAAACTGGACTAGCAGGGCAGACAATTTTTAGAACCAATTTCAACATTTGTTGCACTTGGCACACTTGTTCGGAAGGTTTCGAAGAAAAGACGCTTTTAGATGTTGACCCCATATACTTATGACACATGGTCACCAATTAATCATAGAGGGATTGAATGCCAGTTTGGAATACTCGATTCCGCTGTCCAACACACCCTTCTCAACGGAGCACAATGCTTGCTCTGCACGCAGTGATTTTATAGAAATCCTAACTTGTGCAACTGAGGCCCATGATGAATTGCGCTTTTCTTGTGCTGGCCAACCATGTCTTCAAGCTCTCGATCATCCCAGATGCATTGGTGATCCCCTTTAAACTTGTCTAAACCAAAGGGAAAAAGAAAATTATGAGATCTTCATTAGGAAGGACAGGAGGCTTTAGGAGAACAATTGTTTCGTTGTTCCCATTCTTCTTCACCTTGATGTTAGGTGTATGCAGGTGCAGGTGGAGAGGAATTTAACCAACATTACTACTGATAACCAACCATTCATCCTATCCGTCCTTCCGACATCACACACCACTCTGGGATCTTGTAATTGATTCTACAGTTGCATAAACCAGCAGATGATTTGGCGAGCTCTTGTGGTGCCGCACCTTGAAATCACACAACAACACCTGGACTCTCTTAGGCACAAAATGTGTACCTTGATCACTTGTATACTTAGTGGGCAGCTGTATCTCGTAATGATATTATCATATACGAATCTCGCTGCAATTTTTTCTGTGCAATCCCTTGTCATTGCAGCCTTGACCCATGGGTGAATAAAATTGACTTGTTGTAATGATATAGTGTGCCCCACTTTTTTTTGCATGGGTGGGTTAATTGGTCCCACAAAGTCATTAATCCTTCTATCCGAAGAGTTCTTGAAACGAAACAAAATTAAATTTGGAAACATTGAGATGGATAACCCAAGAGGTCATCATTTCCGGCACTTGGATCTTGTGGTTACCACTGGGGGGTAAAATGACATTGAGAATGTGAACAATTTTATTCCATTCACATGAGTGGAAAACTGCAAACTGTGGAAAAGGAAGAGAAAGTTCAGATATGAAATCGTACCTTGCCAGGTTGCAGTGGAAAAAGGTCCTATTTGCTGGACTGAAAAGAGCTTGTTTGACACCCCAAGTCCCATGGAAACAAATGTTTTTCCTTGTGTTTGCTATTGCATATTTTCATAGAAGAACCATATCTATATGTTCTTGTATGATCATATCTGTGAGAAAGCGGCGTTTGTTGGTCAAGCCCAAACCTCAGAAATTTGATGAGAGGATCTGCATCAAGAATCCAACATGGTGGTGGGTGATTCGATGGGAGTTTCCAGGATGGCTACTATGGAGTGTGTCCATATTTGTAGCATCCTTTCAAGTCTGATAGTGATACGTTGAGCTTCATTGGTATCAATCTGTTCCTCAGAGGTTTTCTCTTTTTTTGAGTTTCTTGAAGATTTTTTGATTCCCATAGTTGAGGTTGATTGGGATGTAATTCTCAGGGGGATGCTGCTGGTGTATTTTCCCCCTATTGCGGGTAACCATGCTGAATGGGGCTGAAGCAAATTTCGTCTTCGAGACTTCTTTGTGACTGTTAGCTTCGGCAGAAGTTTTAATTGGCAAGTTAGCTTCTACTGTGGGTATAGTGTGAACTTTGTATATCCTCAGATTCTGAGTCAGCCAAAGCTGCAAAAGGATTATGCAAGGAAATGGAGGCTTCTGTGGTGGTCTACAATTTTCCTTTTCGGGTGTATGCACTTTGAAATTTACTATTTGGGAGATTTTGAGTGACAGATGATGCCTTACTTGAGGGAATTGTGGATGTACTGGCATGCTGAGAGTTGTATATGTGGCTTTCATGGGTTCTAAAAGTTGTTGGGGATAGGGATCTTCTTGTTTGTGGCAGACGCGTGATAAATGCCCATGTTCATGATGGAGCCGACTCCTGAAGCAAATATTTTCATAATCCAGGGGTTGTTCCCATTTAATCCCTTCCATATTAAGAATTTTTCGATCAGACAATGGCTGATCAATATCGATGTGGATGCAAATGTGAGTGTAGTTGAGAACTCTTGGTTTGTTGGTGAACTCTGATTCTGTGATTTATCCTCCAATGCAGCTCTGATCTTGGTGAGGCTAGATTCTTAGTAGTATTTACTTAGTAGCAATGAATCCTGACACATACTGGGATAACACATGGAAGATCTTTGATCGGATTAAAGGCAGGGGATCAGTGTTTCATAAAAGATTGGTTTATTGAAGAAACTGGGCCCCCCTTAAAAAATCTTTATATCTATCCTGTGTGATGCCGATGATGGCCATGAAGTAACTGCTGGGTATCATCAGAAGCTTCCATAAATCTGCAGATAAGGGCTTTTTCCTTTAGGAGCCAAAGTCAACTTTCAGTGGGATTTAAGGCAGGGGACCGGTGTTTCTTAAAAAGACCGAATTTATTGAAGAAACATGGTCCTCAAAAAGCTTCATCTCTTTGCTGTGTGAAGCTGAAGATGGCTATAAAGTAACCATAGGGCATCATGAGAATGTCTACAGAGCTTAAGGGCCTCCAGTTAGCTTGATCGCATAGCTTAAGAGTTTTGGGTCTTGGAGAAGCTCCCACAAATCTGAATATAAGGGCTTTTTCCTTTAAGAGACAAAGTCTATTTTCCATTTCATCAATGGAGAAGGATATCTTTGGTGGGATTTCCCTTTTGAGATAACAACCATTGGTTTCTTTTGCAAGGAAAGAAGGCTGTGTGATAGTACGTTGAGCATGGTATTGCAAAACTGCGGATAATACCTCTCTATTTAAATAGGAGCAAAACCCATATGATTTTGTTAGTTCCAATGTTTGGCTCAGATAGCCTTATCCATCTAATGGAAAATGTTTTAAGGCTATGGTTATTGGATATTCCACACATGCATGCTTTAAATTGTTGAAGCATACAAGTAATGCATCATCATAAAACTGATATATTGGTTCTAGGAACATCTTGTAATGTTCCTTTCTAGGGCTGAAACTGAAAAACTAGGAACTAACAAACACCAATCTGATTTTTTATCTGATTTCTAGACAACTGAAAATTAAATCAATATGGAACAACGAACTGATTTTTTGTAACAAGAGTCTGAAAAACGCAAGTTTTCACCCAAATATCACCCTACAATTCATCCACAATATTTATAGACCTTTTGGAATATTTTAGAATAATTCCCACCACAAAAATCAAGCTAAATACTCAGCTGGAAAATTATTTAATAACAGCAGAAATACAACGAAGAGAAATAATCAAAATGAGGGTTTCCAAACCCTAACAATGCGTAAATATGAGTGATTCTAGCCTTATAAATTATATCAAATATGAATATTAATAAATGAATGAGTGCAGTGCCCTAGAAGACACTTAGAATGACCTCTACCCTAGTCGCTCCCTGAGGAGAGGGATCCAAAAATATGTAAAAGCTCTTGTAGGTCTTCTTCTTAATGCCCTAGATCCAAATCTGGTAGAAAGTCTTCAATAGAGATTTTCAATTCACCAATATGGAGCATTTTCATTCTCCACCAAGCCACAAAGAAAGGTTTCGTCCTCCTTGGATGCCACACAAGAGGGTTTTCATCCTCAAGTGGAATGGTATTGAGCAATCGGCTCAACAAACCAAGTATAAGTGTAAATGCGCCAAAAGATGATCTCCAAATGAGGTCATACAACCTATTTTATACCCCTTGCTTGGTGCAAAAAGCCAAATAGTCGAGGACCGAACTCCAAGCTCACTTTATCTTTTAATTTGTTGTTGGCAAACTCATAATCCCAACCGACTTTCCTGAGGCAGATAAACACTAAAGAAAAACATTCAAAATAATAAAAGAAAACAGAAACGAAGCTCACTTACTTCCTTTGCTCACTTATTCTTCTTGGCCAAGGGAAGAGAATGGCAAGAAGTCTTCATTTGGGCTTAATTCGAAAAAGAGGACATTACACATTCATTCTTTGAAACCACCCACGACTGTAATCTGTCTTAATAATGAATTTTGATTGTTAAAGTTTGAACCAACATGGACATCATTGTGTGGTTCAATGGCAACATGGTCAAATGACCAGATATGTGCTACAAAATATCATCTTTTCCAGCAGCATGTGACCAATGGACTAGCTTGGAACTTAGCTGTCCTAAATCTTGCTTCTCATTTTGGCACGTTAGTGTTTCCGATAAACGAACTAATCTTGAATGGAAGTATCAAACGACAAAAGAATATCCAAAATTTGTGGTAAAACTGCAGTGAAATACTAAAGAGATGGAAAAACATCACAAAGTATTTCTTATAATGTAATCTTTGTTAAAACTTCTAGCCCCTCTGGCGGGTTAATTCTTGGCCATTCAGGGATTGCCCTTTTACAACAAGTGCAAACCACAAGTTTAAATAATTTGAAAAGCATAACTTAGCCACCTCTCATCATTACTTCCATTTAGAGGAGAGTCCATTGAATAGTATATATTTTAACTAGAGGATGTTATGATTACTTGCAGTCAATCAAATGGATATCTTAATTAAGAGAAAAGAAGATTTTATATTCTGAAATAAATGCTGTTTAGCTCTTCATTAACCTTGTAAATGAATTTTAACTTCCTTTTGCTTTTTTCTGTATAATCTAGGGATCATTAACAATTCTACAAGTATGCTTGATATTGACATTCTTTCAAACTTTACCTTTTGATTTTTGTGTTTTGTATGGTCTGTAATGGTCTAGTTACTTTCATATTCAAAGTTATGTCATTTGTGTTGCAATCCTTCTCCTTGGTGTATGCCACGTGATGAAATCACTTAATAAGGATGAGGTATCATTTAAAATGTTTAAAATATGATCTTTGATCAATGTTTTTGCAAAATTAAATCTTGAATGAAAATGCCTTGTGTGATCACGAAGTTTGATCATTTAAGGAAAGGCATATGTAATGCCCCCAAATTAGGGCAATTCAATATTCACTCAAATTCAATGAAATCCTTATGCAAATTATCCTGAAGTATTTCAATGTCTACTATTCCTACCCCGGACCGGGGTTAGAACTAGCGGACATAAGTGGAATTAATCCGAAAATAACTATAGTGCACTAAATTAGCACCAATTTGATTATACACAACTAAATGTAATTAAATAATCAAACCCTAGACTCTTGCAATGTTCTAAAATTAATTCCCGCTCAACCAACCATGCAAAATACTTCAAACTTTGGATATTGGGGTTATAAAATATGAAGTTTATGAATGTAAACTTAGAATTAACCCAACTTTCACCAAAAGTGCAGAAATGGCTCTCCTACTATTTTGCCCCGCAATTAAGGATGGTTATTCATGCAACAACACTCCACTGATCACCAAACCTTGTGCACAAGCTCATAAAAAAAATATAGAATCGGATCTGAATTTTTTATGCAAGTTTTATGCACCCAATATGCTGAAAATACACTCTTACCCAGTTGCCTAGGGGACAAAAAATACAACATCTTAAAACATCAAATTAATAGCAAGACAAGTGAGATCCAATTCTCTAGGGCATAAACGCATTACCAAAAGTACCACCAGGCAATTTGCCATCAAATAAGGATAAGATCAATTCACAATATTCAGATTTCACATTTGCATCAAGTCGCTAGGACACCAGAGAAAAAAAAACCAACAATAATGCATGAATGGATCCCTCAACAACTAGCTTGGGTCTACAATTTGCCAATAACAAGGTGGTATTGTAAAACACCTTTAGTAGAACATCAATGGGCATGCATTCATTTTCTTCAAGCTTGAAGAAATAACAATAATCATAATTGGCATACCCCACAGTGGAAGAGGTGATGTGACTTAATATTCCTCCCTCCAGAGTGGCTCTCCAAATGGGCCCTTTCTTTGCCCAATGCTCCCTTAGAATGGCGACTTACTTTAAGGGTAAGTGACCATTAAAAAGGGGGTCTTCATCATGTAAAACATATCTTGTTTTTCAATATTTAATTCACCTTTTTGAACTTAATGATTAAAATCTCAAAAAGGTAAATTTAATTCTTTTTTAATGAGCTCAAAGGAGTTAACAAATTAGTGGTGAAAACCACTTTTATAATATTTTCCCCAAATTTATCTTTTAGGCCATGGTGAAAGAATGAAGTAAAGGTCTTTAGCACCTGTTTAGAAATGTCCCAGAAAAGGGAACATTACAGTCCTCCCCAAGATTGCTTGTCCTCAAGTAATTGCAAACCCGGATGCTCTAAAACTGATTCACCTTCTCTAGTGGCATCCTCAAGTGGCAAGTCCTTCCATTTGACCAAGTATTCTTTGATGCTACGTTTTCTTAAATTCCTTTCACGGGTATCAATGATGGCCTCCAGAATTAATATCAATCTACCCCCTTCATCTAGAGGGGGCAGCTCTAAAGTAGTGACATGGTGCCCAAGAACCTTTTTAATGCAAGAAACATTAAATACATTGTGAATCTTACCACTTTCCGGAAGTTCCAATTCATATGCCATTTCTCCCACTTTGTTCTTTACCTTGTAGGGCCCATAGAAATGTGGCTTCAATTTCTCCCGCACCACTTTGTTTGAGTGAAGATTGCCTATAGGGTTGCAACCTTAAGAAAACCCAATCACCTATTTCAAAAGACCTCTCAATTCTATGCTAATCCGTATACAATTTTGGTCTATTTTGTGCTTGTTGTAGATTCTCCCTAAGTGCTTTCATGATATCGTAGCTCTGCTGCACAAATTCTTTAGCACTAGGCACCCCACTATCCATCATAATCAAGTCCATGAGATAATTTGCATCATAACCATACAGTGCTTTGAAAGGAGTCATACCTATGGACATGTGATGCGTTGTGTTGTAGCAAAACTCAGCCATATGTAGCCACTTAATCCATGCTGATTGCTGCCCTGAAGCATAAATTCTTAAGTATCCTTCAACCCATTTGTTTACAATTTCAGTTTTCCCATCAGTTTGTGGGTGATAGCTAGTGCTTGGTGTGAGTTCCGTCCCGGTTAGATGGAAGAGCTCTTGCCAAAAATTACTCATGAACCTGCTGTCCCTGTCACTCACAATAGTTTTTGGCAATCCATGCAATTTGAACACTTCTTTAAAGAATACATCAACAATCATAGGAGCATCGAACTTAGTTGGAAGTGGATAAAAATGTGCAAATTTAGTGAGTCTATCCACTACAACATATAAACAATTTTTACCTTGAGCCATGTGCAACCCGGTGATGAAGTCCATGGAGATGCTCTCCCATTTTTGAGAGGGAATAGGGAGGGGCTGCAAGAGTCCTGCTGGTAATACATGTTCACTCTTGCTTTTTTGGCATACCAAACACTCGCGAATGTACTTGAGGACCTCCTTCTTCATACTTTTCCAAAAGAACCTCTCTCACAAGTTTGTAGGTCTTAAAGTACCCCTAATGTCCTACCAAAGGAGTGTCATGCGCTGCTTTTAAAATCAGATCCTTCACCTTCGATTGGGGAGCCAAAAAGACTCGCTTTTTAGAGTATAAGCCCATCCAAAATTCTGTACCTTTCATCAACAATTGTACCCTCAAGGAATTTGTTAGTGAACAGATTTTTTGCATATTCCAAGGTAATTAAATCTTTCCAATATGCTATTATAAATGACATAGAACAGATTTCTAGATTTTCTTGTAAAGCTTTTTTGAACATTGAATTAGCTTGGGGTGTTCCATTGGTCATACCTTGCAGTGCAAACTCTTTGTTACCCACCTTGGATTTGAGCATCAAACTTTGATAGTTAAGGGCGAATTCACCCAATGAATGTAATCATTGGACTGATAACACAAGATCCATCTCTCCAATGTCAATCACATAAAAATCATCACATACTTCATATTTACCTAGAGAAATGGTGAGCTTGGGTACTCTTTTGGTGCATGGTAAAGAAAACCCATCAGCTATGGTGACCTTAAATCCTTTGAATTCTTCTACAACCAAATCGAACTTAGCCACCAAATTTTTACCAATGAAGTTGTGATTTCCCCCACTATCAATCAAAATGATTACCTTGTGTTCATTCAACATTCCCTCCACTTGGAAAGGATGGTACTTAGGTGCTCCTGAAAGAGAAGCAAGTGTGCTACCCATTCCTTTGTCTTCCTCTTCATGTACATGCTCAACAACATCTTCATTTGCCACATCATTAGTACTATCAAAGTCAAAATCTGAATCATCATCAATTACCTCAATGTAGTGGATTTGACCCTTGCCCTTACAATGATATGACCTCTAGTCCAAGGATCTCTACATTCGAATCACAAACCTTTCCTCCTTAACTCATCTTGATTCTTTTGAATGGCTGTTGTGGGGCTGCATTTTATGAGGTGGCATATAGGGTTGGAATGTTTTTTTTGAAGGCTCATTAGGTGCTGCCCTTGGTTGTTCTCCTTGTGCCTTTGATGGCCCACGAAAATCAGATCTTGGCTGTCCCGGATCTCCACTTTTGGGCAGCGAATGAGTGGCCACCACTTGCTGTCCTCTTTGCGATTCTCTTTTTCTATAAGCTGAATATTCTAGATCCAAAGCTTTAGTTATTGCATCTTGTAATGAAATAGGATTAAAAGCTCTTACTAAACCTCTCAAAGGCTCAATCAAACCCTCAGTGAAAAGGAAAACCAATCTTTTCTCACTAACATCCATTACCATGACTGAAATCTTTTGAAAATCAGCAACATACCTTTCCACATCAAGATTTTGTTTGACCTGAGCCAACTCTCGAAAGTGAATTTTCGGATCCTTCCGATCAAATCTTTCCATTCTCATTCTGCTAAACTCCTCCAAGGTGTGAATCGATCCATGGCCTTGGGTGATCATGCCATGAAACCACCATTGATGAGCCATACAGTCCAAATGAAGAGTGATGAATTTGAGGGCTTCATCCTCATACATGGGGTTGAGTGAAAAATAGGTCCTCATTTTCTGCAACCATGATCTAACCGGAATTTTACCAGTACCATCAAAAACCGGAAGTGAAACCTTACCCAATTTTTGTTGTAGATGTCTATGGGGATGCATATTTTCTGTCCTTGGTTTGGCGCCAATCCTCAATGCACAAAATTCATTGAAGTTCAATATGGCCCTTTTAGACGGATGAAGTGTAGAGTACTCATGCCTTTGTGTATCAAATAAATCCCCCACCGAAGGCTCTTCCTCTCCAATTGGCTCTTTGTGCAGGAATATGCCCTTGAAAAACTTGGGAGTGGGTTGGGTAGAAACCCTCTCACCTCCATGCGAACTTCCTTCTCCATTGGAATTATGATTCTTGCCAAAATTCAGGGCATCCTTCAACATGGTTGCCACTTGTTCGCTCATGGTGAGCTGCAGATCCTTGTGGCTCTCTTTGACCAACTCTTGGAGAAATTTCACTTGCTTCAAATAAAACCTCCAACCTCCATTTTCTTCTCTCTCCTTTGATAATACAAGGGCTGCTTGTCTTCCTGCATATAATCAAGCTTCACAGGTGTAGAAGATTGTGGCTCTGATACCACTGTAATGTCTCCTAATTAGGGCAGTTCAATAGTCAACCAAATTCAATGAAACCCTTATGCAAAATATCCTGAAGTATTCCAATGTCTACTATTCCTAACCCGGACTAGGGTTAGAACTACCAGAGGTAAGTGGAATAAATCGAAAAATAGCTAGAGTGCACTAAATTAGCACCAATCTTATTATACACAGCTGAATGTAATTAAATAATCAAACCCCAGATTGCTGCAATCTTCTAAAATTAATTCCCGCTTAACCAACCATGCAAAATACTTCAAACTTTGGATATCGGGGTTATAAAATATGAAGTTTATGAATGTAAAGTCAGAAGTAACCCAACTTTCACCAAAAGTGCAGAAATGATCCTCCTACTATTTTGTCCAGCACAATTAGGGCTGGTTATGCATGCAACAACACCCCATTGATCACCAAACCTTGTGCACTAGCTCATAACAATATATAGAATCAGATCTGAATCTTTTATGCAAGTTTTATGCACCCAATATGTTGAAAATACACCCTTACCCAGTTGCCTAGGGCACAAATAATACAACAGCTTAAAGCATCAAATCAATACCAAGACAAGTGAGATCCACCTCGCCAGGGCATAAACGCATTACCAAAATTACCACCAAGCTCTTCGCCACCAAAGAAGGATAAAATCAATGCACAATATTCAGATTTCACATTCACATCAAGTCGCTAGGGCACCAGAGAAAAACAGACCAGCAATCATGCATGAATGGATCCTTCAACAACTAACTCGGGTCTTCAATTTGCCAATAATAAGGTGGTGATGTAAAACACCTTTAGTAGAACATCAATGGGCATGCATCCCTTTTTTTCAAGCATGAAGAAATAACAATAATCATAATCAACATACCCCACAGTGGAAGAGGTGATGTGACTTTATATTCTTCCCTCCAAGAGTGATGCTTCGAATGGGCCCTTTCTTTGCCCAATGCTCCCTTAGAATGGCGACTTACTTTAAGGGTAACTGACCATTAAAAGGGGGTCTTCATCATGTAGAACATATCTCATTTTTAATATTTAATTCACCTTTTTTAATTTAATGATTAAAATCACAATAAGGTGAATTTAATTCTTTTTTAATGAGCTCAAAGGAGTTAACAAATTAGTGGCGAAAACCGCTTCTATATTATTTTCACCAAATTTATCCTTTTGTCCATGGGGAAAGAATGGACTAAACGTCTTCAGTACCTGTTTAGAAATGTCCCAAAAAAGGGGACATTACAGCTCAAAGGTCTTTAGATTCCGCTCCATGGATCCATCCATCGTGTAAATGGGAGAAAAATAGGTGTTTCATTTGAGCTACCTCTAGGTGTTTGTGTGTTAACTCAAAATTCTAGTAAGAGAGTATATATTCTAGTATCTAGATGGGGGAATCACTTCCAAACCTTCATCGAGAGATAAGTTACTACCAGAATAATTGTATTGCATAGCTTATATTGAACAAGGAACACAAATTGTATCATAAAAGACTTAGAAAATTAAGAAAAGTTAGAATTGAAGTTTCTTAGTTGCAGAATGCTTCAAATTTCATCATTTGTTACTGATAGTATTCTTATGATACGAAAATCTGGTCATTTTAAATGTTAGCATACCCAATCTTTCCATTTTTTATGTTTTTAAGAAGCAAGAATCTAGTTATTTTAAATGGTAACATGCTCAATCTTTCCATTTTCTATTTATTTAAGAAGCAAGTATGGTGTTGAGAAGGGGTGGAATTTTATTTAAATTTTGCAGGAAATTGATGGTGAAAGTTATGTTAAAGGTTTTGAAAATGGTCAAAAATGGGGACTAGAAGAGGAGGAGTTGGCACACTTATATGCAATTACTATCTCACAGGCAAGTCCACTGTGTAATGTTTTAATTCCACTGTGTAATGTTTTAATAAAAAGACCTCCTAGTGACGGGATAGGGAAGAAGATCTAAAATGGTATTTTGGTGTATAGGTAAGAGACCGTCTTGAAGACAACTTCGATACAATGGGAGCATTGAATGCTCTTTTGAATCTTGCTAGTGGTGTGCACTCATATGTTGATAAAAAGGTATTCTCATAAATTTGTTTTTCTTCGTATGTTTGAATTAACCTAGAAATTCTTGGAGAATGCTGCTTCATCATCATGTTTCAATGTATGATGACGAAGCTTATCCTTGTTTAATGTTATTTAGATGAGCGAGTTCATTTTTAGTTTGAGTTAGCAAAATACGAAGAGTCCATTCTTAGCTGTTCATGTGTTCTTTCTAATGACCATGTCAGAGCTTCATTCACTTATCTCAACACTGACTATAACGCGTAAGTTTAATATTATAATACACTAGTATTCTATATGTGCACAAGATTTAATGGTATACTTATTGAGTATACCTCCTTTAGATAATAGCACACTATTGATCAATGGAAATTTCTTAGGAATACTATCTCTTCACTCGGAAGCTAAGTATTGTTTTTAGCCATTAGAGAAGCAAAAATTGTGCAAGCCTTGATTTAGATTGGAACATGTAATAACAACGTTAATAATGAAATTTTACAATTTTCAGAGCTCTCAAGGTCTTATACTATAATTTGTGTTCATTAGTCTTGTTTGTGCAAAGTAGACAGCTTTAAATTCTACCTTTGCAAGACATGTATTCCTAAAACACTCACAAAAAGTGAAGCTAATATTACTTAAGAGCTTAGAGCTTCTAGCAATAGTAGTCACTAATTAAGGCCATGCTTTATATTTTGCTATTAGTTTCATTAGCATAATGGATACTGAATATAGAGTAAGAAACACTTAAAAGTTTATTCTTTATCTCTTAGAGTGCAGCCTTTTAACAGAGGGACCGTTTGATGGATTCTGAATGCTGATTTCTTTCTTTACCTTTTGTGACATGAATCATGATCATTGGCATTGTAAACTTCGGAGTGATATGTTTTTTCTTGGATTAAAGGTTTCTTGCTGTAATATGAACCTTTGTTTATACGAGATCCTAGAGGTTTTCGTTCTTTTATTGTTAAATGAGGTATAACACAAGATTTATCTTCATTTCTCAGACAATAAAGAACTTAACTAATCAAATTTATGATGCAGGACTTATGTAGCATTGATGTCTTACTCAAACATGACATCAACTTTAAGCCTAGTAATTAACATTAAATGCAAATAGTAGAGAAATTTTTTCTCCTTAATGATCTTTTTTTTTGAAAGATGCTTCATATATATTCAAGAATCATTTACATCCGTGCCCACATTGGGTTTTGTACTTAGGTCTTTATGTTAATACAAGCCCGATTACCTCACTGCTTGCTGATAGACCACACACCCGTGGGCTAATGCTCATATTTTTGACATGACACCCTAGATTTGGTTAGATTCTAGAAATGTATCTCTGGCCAGCTTTCTTCCAAATATATTTTCTGTTTGATCTGGACTCAACATTAAAGCAGTTGCATTGATGGGATACTAATACTTAATTGCACCCATAGAAGCATATGGCCCCAATGAATTTTTTGATATCTTGAGAGCTGGCAGTGTTATAAGGGCATACAGCTTCAGGTTCCTACACCTTTCATGGAATGGTATATGGAAATGGACACCTAAAGACACTTTTGAGATACTCTTAAAACACTTGAGAAAGGCTTCAGTACTTGATTTTACAAAATCTTTTATTGATACCATTGGTGTAAATTGTAATAATGACTCAGAATATCAGAGTAATCATTTATGAGATTCGGATAAACGAGAATATGGTTGCAATTACATCGTTTTGAATGCACACAGGCTCTATATTATGAAGATTTTGATAAAATAATTTATAGAAAATGGAATATAAATCTGCAGCACTTGCTTGTGGCTTCAGTGTGTTTTGGTGTTGCAAAATATCTTGTTGTCGATATTGATACCATTGGTGTAATTTCAACTCAAAATACCAGAGTAAACGTTTATAAGATCTGGATAAGGGAGAATATGGCTGCAATTACAGTGTCTTCAATGTATACAATCTCTATATTATGGAGCTTTCGATAAAATAATGTAAAGGAAGTGGAATATATATCTGCAGCACATGCTCCTTGCTTAGACATGTTTTGGGGAAATTGAGCTTTCCCGAGCGAAAGAAAGGAAAAGAGAAATTATTTTTATCCTCAAATGACCAAAGTATGTAAATGTGACTTAAAAGTACGTTGAGTCGCATACGAAAGATAGAAACTATATTGATATATCTACAAATAACCAAAATATGCAAGCTGGACGCAAAAAGTACAATTTGTATGTTAGCTAAGACTGTCAGTATAATCTCTCTCTCTCTCTCTCTGATATAGATCAAGACATATGTAGAAGACCATACTAGGACCAACAAACAAGAAAATGTATAAACAAGTGATGCAATAGTTGTGGATTTAAAAGAGAGTAATCTACACTTGTATCGAAGGTGTAGGGTTCCAAAGCCTATATCTAGGGTATGGTGACGAGTTTTTTCTAGGATCTTAAGGGTTGTAAGCAAGAGCTAATCCTGAACTAAGGGTTGTAATGCGATTAGGTGGTAAGCATGTGCTCTAAAGAAAACAATAATGTAATAGACAGAGTTATGCCACACTATCCTAGTCTAATACATGATACATCAATGCAATCAATGGATCAACAAAAAAGAAAGAGTTCAGGGTTAGGGATACTTACTTTTGACGACATTGTTGGCACATTAATTCCCCTCCTTGATTAGTAGCTCCTTATCAGAGATTGTTGTGGGTGGATCATAAGAGGGATAGGTGAAAGACCTAAGTAGACCAAAATTGAGGACTCCAAAGACCAAGGTAGACTTTACTGTCAACAACACCAATTGTTCTTCCTAGTAACCCAATGTCCAATGGTGATCTCCAAGTATAAGTTCCACTAAAACTCTAAACCTTGTAAATCTTTAAGGACAAGTTTGCAAGTGAAGGGAGAGCTATGTGATGATATCTTTGAGAAATGACAATAATGATGCATATAAATAGAGGAACATAACCTAAAGCCGTGACTCAACTTAGCCAAAGGCATCAACCATCCAAAAGCATCGACTATGATTGATGCCTTTGGCCATGTAGAGTCCATAAAAACTTAGGTGGAAAATAGAGGAGATGGTGGACCATGGAACTTGGAGGAGGTATGGAGGTGTTATAGGAAGACAATATGAAGGTAGATGCCTTTGGCCACAAAGAATCCATAAGAGGGAAGGTGGAGTGACAAGGGAGGGTGGAACACGACACTTGGAGGAGGTATGATGGTGATTTGACGGTGTTATAGGAAGACGATATGAAGGTGGTAATACCTAGGGTAATAAGTGGTCGTAAGTGGCACTAAGAAGGCTAAGGCACGCTAAGGAAAGTGCCATGGAAATCTCTCACGAGTTGATAGGAACCAGCCCCAATCCTGCTCTTGGTGTACCCCTTAAGGCACAAACACAAGGATTGATGCCCTAACAACCTACAAAGATAAGTCATTAGTAAGTAAAAAATAAGGTGTATAGACAATCATTTACTAAAAAGAAGTGCCAAGGTAAAAAGGCCATAGGATATGGAAAGTGAATTAACATGATACAAAATGAAAGTGAACAAAGCAATGGGGGGTAAAGCCCAAGTGGTTAACCTTGAGCCATAAGGCATAGTACAAGCATAAATAACCGTATGGGTAGAGGGCACCTCCAAGAAACATGGAGCTAATGAAGGTCAAGGAGGAGATCATCAAAGGGAGTACTGTTTTCACATGTTTGGAATAAGACTCATATCTGAAGAATCGATGACATAGTTGCTTATCACTACATAAGGAGCTAAGAAGGATCTAAGAATGATCATAGGGGAATGTCCATGTTTTAGGAGGGCAGTTGGAAAATCTGTTAAGGATGATGGGTATGATTTCTGAAGCCTTTCCTAATGTCCAAGGTACATAAACCTTTGGTAGCACAGAGAAAATTAGCAATGTGTGTATGTCTCCTTGACCAAGGTTACGGAAGAAGGCCCTTGATGCCAAAATGAATTGGATGCATTCTCCTTGGAATGAGACTGAGTAGGTCGGGGCACTTTGGTAGTACTACCCAAACAAGAACACGGGCTCACTGCATGCCTTATTGGGTGCATAATGTCTCCACTTGTTATAGTGTAGTGGAAGGAATAATCAACTTGACAGCTCTATGGATCCATTGTGATCTACATTTGAGAGTAATAATCTCTAGATGAAAAAGTGCCATCCACTTTTGATCTAGTTGTTGAAGGAAGGTGGATAAAGAACTTCTTGAGTCTCTAATCAAATAATGGTATCTCCCGAATTCCCATAATACCCAAGATCCCTAAAAATGAAGTGCTCTTTAGTTTCAACCTTCTGTGAGAGGCAAAGACAACAAATAATGTCCTCTTGTGAGTGTTTTACCTGATTTGTGCACAAGTGAACAAATGTAATAAAACATGACCCTAATCAAATCCTAATGTAAGTACAATGGAGTTAGAATTCAAAAAGCATGAAAATACATTAATAAATGGAAAGGGAGAATGGATAAAGCGTGAGTTATATTTGTATCGTAATAAAATAAAATTGATTACTGACAAACTTTTTAAAATGCTTAGAACAGGGTGAAGAGGCAAGATGGAACAAGATATAAAAGATTGACTGTGTTCAGGTACAGATTGCCAGAAGTAGTAATGGGACTGGAAATGGCCACCACTTGTGGTCACTCTTGGTAATGGTGACGCTAGTGGTCAAGGTCTACCATGACTAGCTCTGTGTGTTTTGATGACTCAAAACTTTGTGAACGTTTGCCTCTTCTCCTGTTTGGTCAAAACCGTCTTTGGATGTGCAAGTGTGCAAATCACTTCTTTGATCCTGCACCAATACCAAGAAACCCATGCAAGAAAATATAGAGAAAATGTAATAGAAATGGCCGAGCTATCTCATATGGGTGTTTCTCTACATATCAACAATGTAATTAGGGCTCATGTAGTTTTATGAAGATTTGTGTGTGTTCTAAACTAAAAGAAGCCTTAACCTTTCTCCTAAATGCTGAATGAACACATACAAATAAATCCTTCTTTTTGGCACAAGAGTGTGACAACAATGAAATTAGACAAAGGGCACGCTTTTACATGAAAGATGTTTGACGCATCTACTCGTGAAAGTGCTTGGAGTGATCTATGATAGATAATCAATGGACCAAACTATCTTATATGGGTGTTTCTCGACATATCAACAATGTAATTAGCGCTCATGTAGTTTTATGAAAATTTGTGTGTGTTCCAACCCAAGAGAAGCCTTAACCTTCTCTCCTAAATGCTGAATGAATGGATAGAAATAAATCGTTCTTTTGGCACAAGAATGTGGTAACAATGAAATTAGACGAAGGGCACACTTTAACATGAAGGATGCTTGACGCAACTACTCGTCTAAGTACTTAGAGTGATCTATGATAGATAATCAATCTCTTGGATGTGATAGATGTCCTAAGTGACCTTTAGGGTGTTTATTTATATAGGTGTCTCTAGGATAATTTTCTGTGCAAGCTGACCCCATATTCAAGTGAAATCTGACCATTAAACCATGACCAAATGAAAAAAAATAACTCTTGGAAGGAAGATGATCAGAGATGGATGTCATTAATGATCATGACCACTAACAGGATCCATAAGTGGTCAGGGCCACCGTTAGTGGTCAAGTGGGTTTGCTAGTGGTCAGCGGGTTAAAACTTAGAAATAGTGAATGGATAAGTCGACGGAGATGTAATGGATGTCCTATATCAAAATGAAAGTGAAACTGAATGTGTTTTGGAGCAATGATGGTGGTGGAAATAGTGTAGCATCGACTATAACGTGGAAAAGTATATAAAAAAAGAGCTTAATGTGTGCTAGTGATCCAAGTGTCCTAAAAGGTATCAAAAGTGTTGTTGCCACATGCCTTGTACCAAAATTAGGTGTCTACATAATGCACTTTAATGTGTGATTGTGTATGCATATTAAAGTAGAAACACAATGAATGCTTAAATTAGAGCGTGCCTTTGAAAGAAAAGGTGGGGGCTGTGAATGTTCCAATGTCAATGTTCCGCATGTACCTGCAAACAAAGATGAACACATACAAGTAGATCAATGTCTCGATAAATGAATAATGTAATTAATTGAAAAGTTGAAATGAGCAAAGGGACCAATACACCTGTTGATATGCAAACCATGCTTCCTTTTAAAAACTCTTTTGGAACTTTTCTGATTCTCAATCATTCATGTCGGGTGGAGAAATATTTGGTGCTTAGATGGTGTAAAAATTTAGAAACAATGAATGAATAAGTGCTCATAGGTGTAATGGATGTCCTATGGCAAACTGTAAGTGAAAACGAGCGTGTTTATGAGCAATTGGTGATGGCAGAAGCAGGTGGATGGTCGACTGTAAGGGGGAAAAGTATGTCAAAAAAGAGCCTAGTGGGTGCTACTGGTCCAAGTGTCCTAAAAGATGTCAATGGTGTTGTTGCCACATCACTTGTACCAAAATTAGGTGTCTACAGAGACACCAGTGACTTTCATTTGCCTCGCCTTTTGCCTGCATAGTCATTTTTATGAAACAAGATGGAAGCTTAGCTGAGCAGCGTACATTAGAGATGAAAGGGACTGTGTATGTTGTGACTATCTACAATGTCATATGTTGCAAGTGTATTTGCCATCAAATCCTTTGAAAGCATACAACCACGCATAGATGGATAATATACAGTTCAAAATCACCTCCAGTCTGAAAAGTTGAAATGAGCAAAAGAACCTATACATCTATTGGTATGCAGATTATGCTGCTTCTTTGAAAACTTTTTAGAAACTTGTTCTGATCCATAATTGCCCATGATGGGTGGGAAAATATTGAGTGATCAAAGGGGGTTAAAACATAGAAACAATGAATGAATAACTTTGTAGAGGTGTAATGGATGCCCTATGGGGAAAACTGCAAGAAGGTTAAACCAAGTGTGTATAGTGAGTCATTGCTGGTGACCAAGTGTCACATACATCAAGCACTTCACCGTGTTGTTTCCATTAAAGCTACTGTAGCATGAAGTGACCCATACATGACGTAAGTAAAGTAAAGAAACTTTGATGGGCAGAAGGGTACAGCCATATGTGAAGTGAGCAAAGCATAATGAATGCCCCTCCAAGAGCAGAAGCACTCAATTCGCACTTAGAAAAAAAGGGAGGAAGGTGTGAATGATCCAATGTCAGGATGTTTTGCAGGTATTTGCAATGGTAACATTCATGCACGACAAGTGAATCAATAGCCACGATTTGCACTTCATATTTGTATACCTTCAACTGAAGCAACTTTGACGAGCATGACATTTCGTGCAAAGGGATAAATGGACCTGTTGGTATGTGTACCTTGCTTCATGTTTTGCAACTACTCTGAGCATTTATTTTGGGCATGGCAATGGGTTGTACCATGTCAGCTGGAGAGATCTCATTTTGAAATAGTGAAGTATAGGTGCAAGAAATATCCAAAGCTGATTTGAATAAGGCAATTGGTCGACAGCATAACCATGTTCTCACTATGAGTATTCTAGGTCTTGATGTTTCAACGTAGTAAAAAATCCCTCATGGCATACTCTCCATGCTAGAGAGCATTATTTGTCTAGTCCAAGAACTAACGCCACTTTCATATTCCAAGGTGAGTGACAATAGAGCTTCCCAGTTGCAAAAAGAACACCAAATTCTCATCATTCCTGAGTAACCTCAGAATAGAGCAAGGTGTGAGAAGAACATTATTCCACCATTTTGAGGTGAAAGACCTTGCATATCACTCGTCTCAAAAGAAAAGTGTACGCGTACCATGTGTAACATCGATAAAATAACGCAAGGGCTGGAAAGATAATCTTCATCTTCATATCTATACACACAGTAGTATATAGGGGTGTAAAGATACCTCTCCATCACAGGAGGATATTTGTCCAACTAGGATCTATGTCATAATAGTAAATATCTTGTACATGATAGCTTGTAGATAGTCACAATGTTTATATTTTAAGGCACTATAAGAAAGGGAATGGAAAATGGTATGCCACGCTCGAGTATGTACTAGCATGGCATGAACGAGTATGTACTAGCATGATCACGTATAAGAAAGCAATCTGGGCAATCATATAGAACACAAGAGAACACTCATTGTCTCAATCATGGGAAGCAAAGTACCACACACAAGATGTAAGCTAGAGAAAGATATGCATAAGCAATGCATAGTTCAATATGATTATGGAAAATAGGAAAGATAAAACCCAAACACATTGAAATATGCCCCCATTGTAGAAATGCCCCCAAACGGAAGGTTTCCCTAGTTGTAGGAAAGATAAAGTTGCGAAGCATCAATAAATTAATGATCATATGTAACCTGTAGTTCCCTCATCTAGTTGACAAAATACCGTGGGAAGCACATGTGTAAAAATTGTATATGTAAACCCTTGGAAATAGGTTGGTATGTATCAATGTGTAACCTTGTAGCAAACAATTATGTAGAAGAATAAAACCAAATAAGTCAGAAGAAAGTAATGAGGACTATGTACAATAAGTTGTATGGTATAGCGTACAAGGGTTAGGCTAGCAACACTAACCGATAAACCCATCTAAATATTTATAGAATGGTCTTGTATCATCGTAATCAAAATATGAAAGTGTCAAGGACCACGAATAAAAGGAGTCAAATGAGTCACTAGTTTTTCTTCGTTAATATGATCATGACTTTCAAATTCATGTGCAGTAGCAATACTAAACCAAATACGACGAATAGTTGGGTCTTGGGCTAAGCCTTGGCTGAACTTTTGAAATCTTGATGCCATAATGCTTTTCAAATAGATAAGATAGGGGCCCGAGAAGAGAGTCCCCCATAGAGAGTGAGTATAGATAGGGGGCCCCACCCCCCACCCCATAGAGAGTAGAGTAGAGTTTAGCGAGGGGTCACTGGTGCCTCGATCTCTTGCCATATATAGGTGTAAAGGGACCCAAGAAAGACCTATATAGATCTAGTTGCAAGTGCCCTAGGGGGGCCGAGTATCTGAAATGTTATCATGAGTTGTATGGTATCTCGAATCATCAACACTAGTAATGTAGTGATGAATATGACAAAAATTGTGATAGCTATTATATCCTCTCATAATGAAGCATGTTTTTCAATTGGAACATTGGTTGGTGCTTCAACTTGAGCACACACAAGAGGTTGTGGTAAGACTATCTAAGTGCGTGGATGAGTGGGTACTTGAACTCGATTTGTTTTCACTTGAGATTGTATGGTTTGTTATTTTTATAGCACTTTAGGTAATACCTTGTTTCAAATTTGAATCAATCACTCATAAGAGGTGCTTTGAATAGTAATTATTTTGTTAGTGTGCACAAACTTTAGATATCAATGTAATGTGGATGGGACATGTCACATGTGATTTAGCCATAGGCATACAAGTAATATGTCATTATATCCCATTGTAGAGTAGTATGTGAGACCACATAGGCAAGGTCTTAGGACCTAGGGGAAAAATGTGATGCCCCGAAGAGGTGCTCAAGTAAGACCACCATAACACTGAAAAAGAGCTGATGTTCCATTAAGATCTTAGATCTTTGAATGTATCTATGACTAGTTAGGAATCGTATTGTGCAAATGTTTAGACTTGAACTATTATCTATCATAATGGTCTTTGTTAACTCTGAATGTGATGGTCTGTTAGAATCATCTTTTGGAATTTCACAGTTGTAGAATGTAATAGTAGGAAATTTTTAACATCCATCCTTGACCTCATCATCTAATACACGAGCATTGAAAATTGGTGGAGATTGCTTAGGAGCTGCCATGTGAACCTCATCTTGCTTTGTTGTATTATGAGAAGTATGATTTGGAAGAGGATTTGTAAAGAATTTCAAGTGTTGATTGGATTGTGCCACTGAGTGTCCTTCCACTTGAATGGTGTTATCATTGATCAGATCTTGAATGTTATTTCTCAATCCAAAGCATTTGTTTGTGGAATGTAATGAAACTCTATGATAATCACAATATGTATTCACGTAATAGTTTATAAAAAGAGGTCTAGATGATCAATCTCACATTGAGAAGGGAAAGAGATCATATTGCATTCAAGCACTTGGCGAGATCTCTCAAATAATCATATGAATTTTCTTCGCTCTTGAGAAGAAAGGAAAAGATTGTGAGTTGATTCTGATATTACATCAATTGTATTTTTTATTTTGTTCATAGCTTGAAAATTAGGTACATCTCTCGCCTTAGCCTTGAATGGTGATTTACCTTGATATTTGTCTACACCAGATATAGGGGTGTTAGTCCTGTATTTAAGCATGTTAACTGCAAGGAGCTTGATCTCATAGTTCCTAACTGTATATAAAAGTTCATCAAAAGATTGGTGCATGTGAAACATGACTTTGGCTTTGCTAGGTTGAAGAAAACTTCAAGAAAAGTTATCTTGTAATTCACTATGATGTAGTGAATTGCACATCTTAGGAAACATAGTTTTGAATTTAAGCACATACTCACCAATAGGCTCACTAGGTTCTTGTTTTGGCTATGCAAGCTGTGATAACATGACCTTTTTGTTACGAAGCTATTGGCCAAAGCATTGAAGGAATGTACGAAGCCTGATGGTAAAACGTGAAACCAATCTAATGTATAATTTTTAAGACTTCTTGGGAAGAGATTAGCTAACAATATATCGTTATGTACAAAATCTATACATGAGGCATAGGATTCCTAATATTATGTGAAGGGTCACCCTTGCTGTTGAATAATTAAACATAGGAGCAATGAAACCAGCAAGGAAAGGTAACTAAGGACCTCATAAGCCAAACGATTGAGTAGTATGTCATGAGAATCAAATGCATGTCTTGATTTTTTGAGATTCTTGTTGTAATTGTTGAATTTTCACTTACTGTAAGAGACCTTGACTAAAAGTTGAAGCTCGAGAAATAGGTCTAGGAGGCACCAAAAAAGCTGTAGGCTGTGAAGGAATGTTCATAGTAATATGAGTAGAAGCAATTGGTGGTCATCAAAGTATGAGCACTAATGGGGGGCACAAGAGTAGAAACAATAATAGTAATAGCCTTGGTACCTGATGAAGAAGTTTAGCCTCTTGTATGCAAGATAGGGTCATTCAGAGGTTCATTTGAAATATGTATTTCCTCAGATGTAGATTCCTTAGCTAATATATTCTTTTGTACTTACTTTAAGATAAGTAATATCTTCTTGATTTGCTCAAGATGTTCCTTAATACTTTGTGTTTGAATGAAACATGTCTTTGTACTCTATTTTAATCTACTTCATCATGTTCTATGTTTCGGGGTCCACTAGCATCATTGTTAAACATAGCATTGTCACACTTATCATTAAAAACATCGTCATTCCAAACATGATTATTAGAAACATTGACTTCACAAGTATCCATATTTTATCATTCATATTTGTATTGCTTGCATTCTCACCAATATGAGGAACATGAATATCATCAATAGCTACTGTTTCCTTTTTCATACAAGCATGACATTGAACCAAAATAGTTTGAACCAAATTAATAGGCATACCACTCAATCTCGCACTTCACCTAGTAGGTGTTGTTGATCTAGCTTTCTTAATTGACTTAAAATAGAAACATAAATAACATTCTAGAAGCGAGGGCTACTAATATATCAATCAGATCTAAACACAAAAAATATTTGGAGGGAAAGGGTATGAAACCCTAAGGTTGACACCCTAGGTTACATAGTTTAAAGAATAAAGTTCACTAATATGTGAAACCCTAAAGATATGCACTTGAAGATCGGGGGATTAACCAATATGTTTTATGTGATTTGTGCAGAAGTGCACAATTTAACTAACACTTGACCCTAATTAGAGCCTAATGTAAGTACAGTAAATTCAAAATCTAAAAACAATGAAAATAGACTAATAATTGTAAAGGGAGAAGGGACAAAACATGAGTATAATCTGTACGTTAATAACACATGTGATTATTGATAGACTCAAAACAACACTCAAAACATGCTTGGGAGGTAGGGCAGAACAAGATATTAAAAATTGACTTTGTTCAGGTACAAGTTGCCAACAATAGAAACAAATGATTAGAAGTGGCCACCGCTAGTGGTCATTGCTAGTAATAGTCATTGCTGGTAATAGTTGCCACTAGTGGTCACTGTTGATGATAAATGTTGGTAGTGGTCACTATTGGTAGCAGTTGCTGCTAGTGATCAAGGTTTGTCATTACTGGCCACGTGTTTTGACAACTTGAAACTTTGCAAAATTTTCCATTTCTCTTACTTGGAGAAAACCTCATTTGGATGTATGAATTGATGTGTGAGAGTGTGCAAATGAGTTATCCTTTGATTCTTTTCCATACCCTATCATTTGACTGATGAAGAAAACATAGAGAAAATGCAATATATTAGCCGAGGTTTTTGTGTTAGGGAACAAAACTCCATCTATGCTGACACTTTCAATCAAGATTATGCTTGAAGGTCTCACTCGAAGCACAATAAATTAGCCATGAGAACCTCATTATTGAGAGAATTGTGTGGATCAAATGCTAACCTACAGAATTATTGTGAAATATGATGCAAACAAACAAGAATTGATTCAACATATGCATATCTCGTATAAAATTATTGTTCAAAATCGAGCTAACACAATTTTGCAAGAAAACTCTATTATTCTCATTGATTCACAAGATTTACAACATGTCATACACAATTACACAGTTTACAATATGATATAGGCTCAATTGTTATACAATTCAGCTTGAAACCCTAGCATTTGCAAGAAATTACAACACAAAACTACTGATCTACCTTAACACCTTTTCTCTTACTTGTTGCATCACATTGCCTCACTTTTAGAAAATGACAAATTACATTATTATATATGTGCTCATGGGTCCACCGACTTATCCCTAGGATGTTTCCTTTTGGAACATGCTTAAATCTACAATTGATGCTTAGTTGGCAAAGCACATTCCTCTTCTAGACGTTCACAAGGTCCATGCTTATGTGCTCACTAACAATTCTTACGTTGTTACGTCCTTATTCAACTAGTGCTAATCAATTATTCTATGCCACGTCTCACTCACGTCTTGTAGAAAAGTGTCTTATTGTTGCACCCTGAATCCACAAGTCAACATCTCATCACACTAGAATTCTTGTTCGTCCTCGAACATGTTGTTGCGTTGCTACTTCTTAAGGGCATGTGTCAAAATGTTAGCTTAGGTTTTTGTGTTAGGGAACAAAGATCTATCTGTGTCGAAACTTTCAATCGAGCTTACACTTGAAGGTCTCACTCAAAGCGCAGTAAAGTAGCGATGAGGACCTCATCATTGAGAGAATTATGAGGATGGTATGCTAGCCTATAGAATTAACAACAAATATGACGCAATCAAAGAAGAATTGATTCACCATAGGCAAATCTCATATGAAATTGTCATTCAAACCCTAATTGACGTAATTTTCCAAGAAACGTCCATTATACTCATTGAGTGACAAGATTTACAACATCTCATTCACAATTACACAAGTTGAAATATGATCCAAGATTAGTTATACAATTCAACTTGAAACCCTACCATTTATGATAAATTACCACCTTAGCACCTTCTATCTTTTAAAATCACATCACCTCACTTGTACAAAATGACGAATTACAATATTAATGCACCGATGGCCCCATCAACTTATCCTTAGGATATTCCTTGAATATTTCCTGCTAGAACCTCCAATAATCTCCCTCTAGTGCTTAGATGACAAGCACATTCCTCTTTTGAGCATTTGCAGGATCCATGATTATCCGATCGCTACTGATTCTTGCATTGCCACGCGCCTTGCCCTTATTCGCATGGTGCTAATCACATATTTTGCACATGTCTTACTCACGTCTTGTAGAAAATTGTCTTATTGTTGCCCCCAAAAATGCATGGGTCAACACAATGGAATTGGTGTGGGCTACCTCCAATCGGTGTTGTTCCACATATCAATAATGAAATTAGGGGTCATGTAGTTCTATGCAGATTTGTGTGTTCCAACCCAAGAGAAGCCTCATTCTTCTGTCCTAAATGTTGAATCAATGCATACAAATGCATCCTTCTTTTGGCAGAAGAATGTGGCAATAACAGCAATAGACTAAGGGCAGCTTTTGGGATGAAACTGGTAGACTTGATTCTTCTTGTAAGTGCTCGAAGTGATCTATGATAGATATTGAATGTCTCTTGCATGTGATTATGTGCTAAATGGCCTTTAGATGTTTGTGTATATAGTCATATCTAGGATGATTTTTCGCACAAGCCAACCCCAAATTAAGTGAAGGTCGACCGTCAAAAGGAAAGATGACTGTTGGAGGTGACTAGAAAAGTATGCCATTTATGGCCATGACCACTAACAGACAATCAGGTGCTGTTGTTAGTGGTCAAGTGAGTGCGTAAGTGGTCAAAGTGTGTAAAACTTAGAAACAGTGAACGAACAATTCTATAGAAGCATGATGGATGTCCCATGGCAAACTAAAAGTGAAACTCAGTGTGTCTATAGCAAATGATGGTGGCAGAAGTGTAGGATCAACTATAAGGGCAAAAAAGTATGTAAAAAAAGAGTAATGTGTGGTTGTGGTCCAACTGCCTAAAAAGTTTTTAAAAGTGTTGTTGCCACATTCATCGTAGCACAGTAGGTGTGCACAATGAGATATGGTAGTCAATCCGAACGTGTAACTTGTGGGAACACACCCTCAATCATCCAAGGGGATTCTTAAAATTTTGTGGCCAATGATGTTTAAGATAATCATGTTGATTGATGTTGTTGTCTACATGCCGTAAGGAATACTCAACATAGTAAGCTAACTTGGGGTTGAGTGTCTATAGAGGAAAGTACAAGCAAGTTGAATGCACTTTTGGTAAATATCCTATTTCAAAACTCCATTGATGATCTCTTTGTAAGGAAGAAGGCGAGGATGGGCGTCTAAGAAGTACCTGAATGACAAAAGCCGATTATTTGAGTTGCTAATAAATTGAAGCATGTGGAGGGTCTTATTTTCATGGCATACCAACAACAATGATGTCTAGTGAGGTTTATTGAGGTGATTCTTTCTAAAGAACAAAGTACCTAGTAGGGGTATCTCTCATGGATTGAAAATAAATCACCTAAGGACTGGTGTGTATGGATTTAAAAAGTGAGCCTAAACATACACTTGAGATGAATGGATTGGGGGACCAACTTTGGTTTTATGGTGAGTCATATGCTGGAGCATGAGATCCAGATTCTTTATATGAGCCCATTGAGAAAATCCCGTACTAGGGCCCATATCCCAAGAGTTTTAAAGAGTAGCACTCTTGATAACTTAATTGAAGAGATGCAACTTTAAAGACATCCATGGAATGTATTTGATAAAATGGCACTCCATGACTAAAAGCAAGGAATATCCCTTACAATGAAACAATTAAGAGCTAAGATTTAGAATGAAAAATGGTTCGGTGAATTGAACTTTTGATTAAGTTTGATCTTTTGTCATTTATACAAGCTCACCATTGTACAAAAATAGAAACATGGATAGAGTGCCATGGTTGTGTTGAAGACCATGACCTTTGTTTTACAAGAGGGAGGCTATATATTGTAGTCTATATGCTATGCTCTTCTCAAGAGGTTGAGGGCTGCTAGACTTCTATAGGTTGCCCCTCGCCCCAACCCCTATCACGATAAGAAGGTTGATGGGGAGGCCACTACTAGGGAGAGGCCTTAATGGCCTACCATACTATACTTAGCTAGAATGGGCCGGGGGAGGAGGCAGAGGATTGTTTTTTCACTAGATCGACATCAATGCCTTTGGGGCATTTATGCCCACGTCCACCAATCCATACCACCACAACATTGTAGCTTATGTTCCAAGTGGTTCGATGTTCTAAGCGACATCAAGAACAAAACAAAGGACTTAGTTTCGCTTGGCATCAACAGGGGATGAGCAGAGATGAATAAAATGATGAATTGCTCAAACAAAAGTGGAGATGAATGATCAAGCTCATTGCTCATTACTCATCTCTAACCATTCACTACCATTGTTGGCCAACCTTGTAAATGGGGTGGGTTTCCTCATTCATTGTTGTATCCCCAATCTGATCCCAATCTATGAATCATACACACCAAAGCGGGACCCTAGATTTTGGTGATGTGTTTGGCATCTCAAACATTTCGGGGACTTGGGACTTGGATGAGACGTCTACAATTTTTTTAAATTTTTAAATTTTAATAAAATTTATAAAGTTAAAATATTTAAATATCGATTTTTATGTATTATTTTGATCATAGTAGGAATACTTGCCAAATCCAAATACTCGCCAGACCCCCAAAAAAAAAACTCGGCAAAAACTCGCCAATATTCGGCCAATACTCGGGAATACTCGACAATTAAAAAAATACTCAAACTTCTTTAAAAAACATAAATTTTAAGCAACACATAGCTACAAAATGTATCAAATGAGCCCATAAAATGTTGGAGAAGTGTTTTCTATTAGATTTGAATACAAATACAATACAAATCGCATCATCACGCGAATACAACGACCGGCTGATAAGTAATATGAATTTATGATGATTGACATTGAAAAATATCATCATAAATTTCATATCTATGCAAGTTACAATATACAATAAATTACATTTTCGACCAAGCTGACAGGTGGGACGATTAGTCCGAGCACGGGAGAATGCTCGTCGAGTTTTGGCGAGTACTCGCCAAGTTTTGGAAACCTATCCAGTATTTTTTAATTACTAATCTGTCTACAGGCGATCAAAGCTCATGATTCTTTCAGAAGATTGCAAGAAGTTGCTTGGTCCAAAAAGGTACAAAAATGGATTTTATGAAAATAAGAAAAATATTGCCATCAATGCATAGAGCTCGAGAAAATATGCACTTTTAGAGAAAACGACACCTGAAACAGAGCCACAGAATGAAAGTTATGGCACATGCAAGTTTTTGCTACTACATCTTCCCGGACCCTTTCCAAAAATGGCAAATTTTATTCTATACTTGTGTTTTCTTCACCAAAAATCCAAAAAAGGAAAGAAATGCTGTCTTGGCGAGTTTTCTGGCGGTTTACTCGTTTTACTTGTTTTTTGGCGAGTTTTTCAAAACTTGGCGAGTTTTTGGCGAGTTTTCCTACTATGATTTTGATAGCCGCCCTCCATCATCCCTAAATTTGGGATTTTTTTTTTTGTTTTCATCCTTGAGACTTGGGTAGCTATGCTATAGATGATACAACTAATGAGATGACTAGCCTTTGGGCATCCGCCCTTCATCCCAAGTCATCAAAGATTCCCTAATAGATTCCTTCATCCCAAGATCAATTCCGTACGGGTCAGAGATTCCTTTATCTTGTATTTAACCCATTGAATGAATGTAGGATGTTTCCTTCATCCGAATGACTATTAATTCTAGAGATGCCAAGATCCTGATCATGTATCGGTAGCGAACCATTGGATTGAACTGGGACTATATATATTGACAAGTTCACCACCCTTGACTGTCCATTGAATTGCCATCCATCCATCGATAGCCCAATTGGATCGAATGCTCGCTTGAATTGAATACCTAGTTTGTTGGCCACTCTCGCCTTGCCTACCATGTATAGATATAGTTACTAGGAACTTGACTGACAAAAGGAAGGGCCTTTAGGGTCTTTATCATTGAGGGGCCAAGTCAAGGAATTTGTAAATTGACACATCTATCTATGGTTTTCAACTTTGTTTTACTTAGGTTCATGCCATTAAGCAAGCATGCAAAAATGATTAATTGCACCAAATTGTCTATAAACCGTTGATATAGTGAGAGAGGATGACATCATCATCAAGGAGTAGAATAGCAATCAGAACATAAAGTAACGTATGACCAATGTCAACATGAGGATGCTGCTGAAGAAAATTCTCAAGGTCAATTGATAACCAAAATGAGTCAGCGATAAAGATCAATTCTTCTTGACTTTGATGGTACTCTTAACAAAGTCCAATAGACCATGGAGAGTCTGAAATTGGCTGTGTCATAGAGCCTCATGATGGTTGTAATGAAAGAATCTAAAATGCTAATATCACACAGCTTTTGAAAAAAATGTTTCCAAATAGCTTCAAAGGCCTTCCTAAAGTCTGCCAAGCAGCAAAAGACTTTTGAAGACTGCTGATAAGCTTCCTCAATAATAGACAGGACTGAGGAATGTAAAAATATGGTCATTTGTCTGCAAGTCTCTCCTAAAGCTTCCCATGTGCCTGCGCTCTATGATTATTGCTTCATATCCAAATAGTCAATAAGCTTCATATCCAATACTTTGGCATTAAGTTCGGCAAATGTATGCCCAACCATGACAGCCCTGTATTTATTTGGCATTGATCTAGCTCCCAATTTGTGGATCTGTGTATGTTGTATGGAAACCAAGTGGGGATGTGGGGCAGGGACAGGGGAACCTTGAGAAAATCCCTCACTTGAGGAACATGGTATGACGTCCCTCACAATCTGCTGCTTTGTCAGAACAAATATTCTGAATATCTCTCTTGACTTCACCTAGAGGGAGTAAATTACAAGAGGGGAGGGGGAGGAGATTTTGATGATGGTCTGATTTAGAATATATTAGAGTTAACATGGGGGTCACTGGTCAGTACAGCCACTATGTAATTATAAGTCGGTGGAGGATATTCCAAACTTAGGATTACGGCAGAGCAAGGATGCTAACATTGTCTTGATTTAAGGGGAAAAAAATGTCATGACCAAATGGTAATGAAGCTCGTATACATAGGAGAGTCATCAGGTAGGACAAAATGCACGCCCCTTCCAAGGTGCACAAATTGACATCAAGAGTCATACTCAAACATTCTTTTACAGCAGGATCCAACTAGGATGGGGTGAAACAGGGCAGTCAACTGTCTGAAGATATGGGTCATAGGACTGCTCTACAGTAGGATCCATGGGTTAGGAAGTGGAAGTTGAGGGTCAGGATAGAGAACTTGTGGCTTTATGGAATCCTAATACAGTCTCTTGCGAGTTGTTTAAGTCTCTACTCTGGCATCAGTTTCGTGACTAGCTACATTCTATGTGGCTTCGAGATGGGTCATTCAGTAGGTGGCATAGTAGGGGTCGCGAAGTGCTCGAATCCACTTCTGATGGCTGTCGCTAAAAATAGCATGCTCTACTAAGAGATGGTTGGTGGGGGATAAGAATTCCCACATGGTTGCTATGATATAGCTGCTCAGCATAGAACACAGGGGTTTGAAACTTGCATCCAATGGCAGGATCTTAGGGAGGCTCTTCAAGATTTGTAGTCTACCTTGCAACTCATAGGTAACCCATTAAGAATGCTTAGACAATGGGCACTCAGCTGACCTAGGAGGTAATTGTCTCACAAAAGGGAGGATAAAATTATCCCCATCTGCCATCATCCTTTGTACACCAAAATCCTCAGAGTCCATCTCCTAAAGACAAAGCATACCCTTCGTGAGATCATATCAACGTGTTTAGCAGACCTAGCTGGAATTATGGCATTCAAGGTCACAGAATACTCAGCACGTAAAGCTTCAATTGAGAGACTATATGGCTTGATTGTATAGACCTAAGAGAATGAGATAGTGTGTCTTGGCATTGCACCTATGTAGATCTGTGAAGGTTCAATGGAGTCTAGGGGAGGGATAATAAACTCCAAAAGGATTTTGTATAAGAAGCTCAGCCTACTGGTTACTTACAATGGCTCTAAGTAAACTCAAGGAATCTCTATCATGAAAACATCAACAAGGGAGAAGGGATAGGATCTCAGAAAAGAAACCATACACTACTCTCTGAATCTCTCTGCATCCAACCATGGTAAGATAAGAATACCGAGTCAAGATCATTGGATCTTATCTAGGACTCAAATTCACAATAGTGAGTAAGCACCAGAAGTGGAAGTTGAGGGTCAGGATAGTGATTGAACTTCGTATTACTATCTGCGATATCCTAATATGAGAACTGATTGCACAGTTGTTTAGGTCTCAACTCTGCCCTCAGTTTCATGCTAGCTGCATTCTATGGTGCACATCGATGATAGGTCATATCGGTAGGTGGCATAGAGGGGTCGGGGGTGCTCGAACAACTTCAGAGGCTGTGGCAGGTATCTACTCTACTAAGATATGGTCTGTATGGGGGGAGAATTCAACATGGTGCTTAAAGCCTACAGATAAACATTTTGTGCCATAATGGTATATGTATAACCATATTCAGGCAGAATTTGGAGGCTCTATCGAGATTGTAATGTCTACGTTTTGGGGGATCTCTAGGCCATGGCAAAAAACCCTCAAATCAGATTTGAGACACCGCTGTTATAAACCCTGCAGAACTAATTGCCACAAACCCTTTCTAGGGCAGGAACTTTGTTTGTGGGTTCTTTGAGCACACTTGGAAATGTACTTACAAAAGAGTTCGAATTAACTCTATTTAATTCTCCAAATTATTAGATATCACTAGCTGGAATCATGGCTCAAGGTATGGAATACTCAGCATTTGTAATAGCTTCAAATCTGAGAGACTATGAATGGCTTGGTGTTAACCCTTGTTTGAAGCGATTGGTGTGTCTTGGCATTCACAGCTTATTAGATTGTGGGTTCAATGGATCTAAATATATCACTGATTTTGTAAGGAGCTCAGCCTGACTGGTATAAACTATACAATGGCTCTAGAGGATAACTTTAGATCTCTATCCAAAAACTTTTTGCACCAAAGGGAGAAGGGACTTGACAAGAGAAAGAAACTTAGACTCATCTTCAGACTCAACTCTGCATACCAACAAATTTATAAAGCACTCTTGATCTGAGCCATAAGTCATACACAAAAAAGGGTTTTTGTCCTTGAGAGAGAGAGAGTAAAAAGGCTACACTACCCAACTTTCACCAAATTAAGAATAATTACTTAAACATAATTCATTAATGCCCAAGCGACCTCCTTAAATAGGCATAAGGAGTGCTTAAAACAATCATTACATCGTGGCCAACCCCTTAAGTAATTGGATTTAAAATATTAAAAGGGTTATTGGAGCCTACATGCTCACAATACCATTGATTCTAAACTACTTAAATTCCTCTATTGGAGCAAAAAGGATTCCAATAGGATAAAATGATAATAAATGAAAACAACTATCTAAGCAATAATAAAAATAGAATCCAGATTTCCCCTTGCTTTTCTCCTTAGACCCACAGGGAAAGAATGGGTTAAGGTCTTCAAAATTTAGCCTCTAAAAAGGGACATAACAGTTCCCCTTTCCCAAGATTGCTTGTCTCCAAGCAAGGATGAACTTTGCTGCCCCAAATCCTTGACTCATTGTGAGGATCCTTCTTGCGTTCCTTTTGGATTCCCATGAAGAGCTGGTTTCCATGACAAGGCATCTGCTGCTGCAATGTTTTTCCTCTTGACATATTCGATGTCAAAAATCAAGAGCTTGTATCTTGCTGATCCACTTTGTTGCCTTTCCTTTAGGTTCTTTTGTTGGAGGAACCTTGACCTTTTATTGTTGGTGTTTATTATAAGCTTCCCACAAACAAGAAAGTGCCTAAATTTGACTAAGGCATGCATAATGACCAAACATCTTCTTATTATAAATGTGAAGATTCAACTCATGTTTCTTGAGTTCCCTGTTTTCTAATGCAATAAGATGCTTATTTTGCATTAGAACAACTCCTATTCTTTCACTGGATCCATCAAATTCCACCATAAATGGAAAAGAAGAATTAGGTATAGCAAGCACTTGACATTAGTACATTACCTTCTTGAGTTTATGAAATGTTTCTTGAGCTAGAGGTGACTAGCTGAGTACCCACTTCTTAAGTTAGAGGGGCAACAAGATGTGAAAATCCCTTCTTAGACCCAAGGAACCTTTTGAGTTGTGAAATGGAGATGAAAGGAGGCCAACCAAGTATGGCATGTATCCTTTGATGCTCCACATGTACCCCTTGAGGCTCTGTGATATATCCTTGGTAATTGTTTTTTCTCAAATGTAATAACTAATAACCCTTTTGAAGGTTTTATCAAATATTCTATATGCAAATCTGAAAATGAAAATTGCAGCAGACGGAAGATATAAAATCAACGACTTGTACGTGCACCAAAAAAATGCCAAAAAACCACATACAAACACCTCCAATCAATTCACCACTATTTTTATATGTATTTTATGGAAGTTTTAGAAGCCAAAATAACAAAGAAATATTGAAAAATACTCTGTTGAAAAATGAAATATGCACTCGAAATTGCAGCCACAAGATAAATTATGAAATATGGGTCTAGAAACCCTCTAAATTCATGTAACTTCAAGATTCCGGCCTTTAAAAATATTACAAATCAGAATATGAAACTCACATTTCTCAAATTCTTCACCAATGTCTCGCAAACCCTACCAAAAGTAGGTCGATCCACCCTAAATAATTCAATAACAAGCTGGAAATTACAAATAGATCTTCAAATCAGCTCTTCTCTTCCGTGACTCAACAGGATGATGAAGGATTTTTGTCCTTTCACCTAAGCCACATGAAGGGTTTTTCGTCCTTCAATGAGGCCTCACAAGAGGGTTTTCGTCCTCAAGTGGATGAATAAGGAGCAACTAACTCTCTATGCAAGATATAACAAAATGCGCCAAGACTAGCTGGCAAATGATGCCTCTAATCTTCTTTTATATGGTGCCAATGCTCAAGTAGAAAAGGCAGACCTCTAATGAACCAATATAATCTTTCATTAAGGCCTTATGAAAGGCATTAAACCCTACCGACCTCATTAAGAAGGGAAAACTCCAAAGAAAACATTATAAAATATTAGATAGAATATATGCCAATAGAGGCTCAAGGTTCTCCTCCGTTATTCTTCACTTCTTTGTCATGGAGAAGGAATGGCAAGAAGACCAATTTCCAGCTCTTAGGTGGGAAAAAGGGACATTACAGGCCTTCCTCCCCATTTCTTGCCCTCAAGAAATTGCAAACTCTTTTTGTCCGCTGCCCCAACTTCTTCTTCCTCTTTCTTGCGTGGATCCTTCTTGTGTTCCTTCTTGATTCTTGTGGAGAGCTGGTTTCCGTGAGAAGATATGAACTGCTGCAATGTATTTTCTCTTGACATATTCGATGTTGAAATCAAGAGCTTGTTCCCAAGTAATTGAAAATCTGGATGCCCAAGACAACTGCTCCTTTGTACCAGCCTTCTTTTATTTGGATCAGCCCTCCTATTTTTCCCACTTAACTGGTTGGTGTCCATGCTAACAAGAGTACAACTGTAGCTAATCATTTTCATCTTAAAAGAGGCACAGGTCATGACTGAAATTACCTTTGTAGGGGCTAAGAATAGATCCTTGTTCAAGATACTTTGAATGTTCTCCCTCCAAATTGTTATGATGTATCTTTGGAATGTGTAATCAGTAGTTAGGAAAGCCCAATCAGCAACTTTGACATTGAAGCCCTTGAATTCTTCTATCTTCTACCTCATTTTGACACTAACTTTTTATCAATAAAGTGGTGGGTAGCCCCACAATCAATCAAAACCGTTACCTTTTTCCCATGGAGAAGACCTTTTCCCTTGAAAGGGTGGTACCCAGGAACTTTGGAAAGTGTAGCAAGGGTGCTGATTTCTTCCGGATCAGATTTTGACACATCCTCTTGGATTGGTTCAGAATTGGCTGCCACTTCTTTCCCTTCATTTCCTTCTCTCCATTCAAAATTCAACTCTTTATACAAGCAATGCATGCCCACACCCCTATTTACTTCTTTAGAATTGTTTCCCAATGAAAACATATCCAACCCATTATTAGGAATTGGAAAGAGAATTACATCACAGCTGTAATAATACCTTTCCTTCCTTAGCTCTAAAATGACAAGGGCCAAAAACCACAATGCAACGATTGAAATTACCTTGTACGTGGCCCAAGATGGAAGAGGCATTCTTCTTATATCCTGACCTGTCTTTTTCACTTCGAAAGGCACGTAGTAGGGACCAAGGTTGTTGAGGATTGTAATCCAACAATGTATAACAACTCTTTGATCACAATATTTGTGTAACAATTTCTCTATTTCCCATGCATACATTTTGAAGGTGACTTCTTCACTATCCAAGCCCCCTTGATTCCATACTTTCCTTTTAAAAACACGTGTATCAGCTAATTCATAGTCCATGTGAAAAAAGAAAGTTGTTACCTTCCCAAACAAACCATAGGTCTTGCCAAGAAGACAATTCCTATTCCATGTGCATAAGGCCCCCTTTTCCTTGATCCTCTTGGAAGTATTTTTGTTTCCCATGATAAGGTTTGATTCCACCTTTGTATCCAAACATACAAGGATGAGATCACCAACAACATTGATTTTAAAATGAGACCTTTTTCCAGAATTTACAACAACACCTATGCGGAAACAATAATGGGGTTGAACCCAATCATCCACTCCTATCTCTCTATTCATTGAAACATGCTGATCATAAGAACATACACAAGGCAGCGACATGGGAAAGAGCAATGAGACTAAAACATAGCTACCCTTATCAACCGGTTGTGTATGAATACAACATACCTGATCTGACATACTGATAGGTAATGAATTTGGGATTCCTATGTGCCATGCGCTGCCCGTGACCTTTGTAGGACTCAGAAATTCCGAGTTAGAACCACACTCAAAAAATATTTCAATATCACCTTACCTTCATGCTTGTTTGCTTTCCGAGTGTCATTCTCGAGGCCCCTTTGCAAAACTGATTGGCCTTGCGGATGGTGAAGGTGAGAACATGGCAGCCACCTAAGAAAGAGAACATAGACCTCCTTCCTACCCCTTTGTTCATGATATCCATTATTTTGCTAATGCCTCCAAAATTCTTTAGTATCTTGCCGCATGCAACCATTAAAAAACAAAGGAGTATCATGAACAACTAAAAGTTCTTCACCTTCTTGTTGTCTTGATGATTGCTTGACAATTTCCCCATGTTCTTGAGCTTTCATAGGGCTGAGATTTTCCGTAACTGACCTTCTTTTTGCTGCTGTTTGGTACAGTCCAGCCCCTTCATCTCGTTCTTTATGAGGAGTTTTCTCCCATTTCCATGGCCCAAAAGGGCTTGTTGAGGTATTATCAACACAATTCCAAATTAATCTTTCAAACATAAGTACATCAAGCAGATGGCCTACCAAACTGAAAGAGGAAATGGTTACTTTAGTATGCAAACCATGGACCTTGGAAAGAAGGTTACCTTTTGTTACTTCAATCTCAGCTTTTGTGCCTAGAGCGGCACTTGTTTTGATACATGCATAACTTGGGGTTTTCCCGAAAGGATGTAAGTACCCCTTGTCACTCAATGTGTACCTCATTCTGCCCATATTTGTATCAGACTGATGATGATGATCAACTCCATGTGAGGGTGAACTAGGTAGCAATAAATCTGAAATGTATTCGATCCTCATAATTGCAACAAGACTTTCATCCTCTTTTTCCTTATCCTCTTCGATAGTTGGAGCTTCCTCCCTTTGCACAACCATCATACCTTGTTCACATGTATTTGGGATAGCTTGGTGGCTCTTACCCAAGTTTAATTCTTCGCCTTTGGGTTCTTTATCGTCCGCTGTTATAAAGGGACCAGCGAGCTGAATTTTATCATTTCCACTTGGGAAATGGGTCCCATCCATCCCTATCACTACCTCTTCTTGTTCACAACCCCCTCTTTCATCTATACATTCATCAAATGCAAAAATATCATCATTATTAGTCAAACAATGATCAATACTTACTTCACCATGTTGACCATTTGAAGCAATAATGGAGGTAGGGGCTGAATCATTCTTCATGGCTCTTTTTCCTCCATGGTGTAAATTTGGAATACTGTGTTCCTTCTTCCTTGGCTCGTGTTCCGCAATTTCATTAAACCCTTGTGTCACCAAGGTGTTGTTAGGAGACCCATCCAAGTGATGAAGTGTGGCAAGAGGCTTGGAGGTTTTTAACCCTCCCAAGGGCTGCCCCTTCTCAATGACCTACTGCTGTGATTTAACATCCAATTTCTTATCCTTAGGGCAATAAGCATGTCCATCATCTCCCAACGAATTTGGGGTTATGTTCTCTTCTTCAACAAGCTCCATAGCCACTCCTTGATTGGCCAACATGATGGAGTTCTTTTTCACTAGGGTAGGGGTATTTTCCCCAAAACCCTTGTGCATGCCACGGGGCTTGGACCGAGTTCCAATGTCCACTCTTTTTGTTTCCAAATTTATGAACTCTGAAAATGTTAGGGCACCACGGATCTTCTCCGGGAGAGCTTGATATTCCTCAAAGAGAGTTACCACCTTGTTGACTTTCAAAACCCTACGCTCTTGATTGAAAATACCTTCTTGCACCTTCATCCATCTGTCCATTGAAACCCTAGGCCTTTGAGAATCCATGCTTTGATACCATTGTAATAACTCTTTTGAGGGTTTTATCAAATATTCTATATGTAGATTTGGAAATGAAAATTGCAATAGACTGAAATATGAAATCAACGACTTGCTCAAAAAATGCCGAAAAACCACCACAAACACCACCAATCAATTTGCCAATATTTTTATATGATATGTGGAATTTTTAGAAGCCAAAATATCCAATAAACACTGAAGAACACACTGTTGGAAATGAAATATTCACTGGAAGTTGCAGCCACAAATTAATTATGAAATATGGGTTTAAAGACGCTCTAAATTCATGCAACTCAAGATTACGACCTTTAAAAATAGTGCAAATCAGATTACAAACTCAAAAATTATCAAATTCTTCACCAATGTCTTTAAATCCTACCCAAGGTAGGTCGCTCTACCCAAAATAAATACAATACCAACTGAAAATGACACATTAATCCTCTAAGAAACTCTTCTCTTCAATGCCAAAGGATGATGAAGGGTTTTCATCCTTACCTAAGCCACATGAAGGGTTTTCGTCCTTCAATGAGGCCTCACAAGAGAGTTTTCATCCTCAAGTGGATGACCAAGGAGCAACTAGCTCTCTTTGCCGGGATATAATAAAATGCGCCAAGACTAGTGGCTAATGATCCTCTAAACTCTTTTTATATCTTCCTTTTTATCGCCAAAGCTTATTTAGACAAGGCCGACCTATATAGAACAAAAGAACACTAAAGAAAACATTATAATATTAGATAAAATATATTATAAAGTGCTCAAGGGTCTTCTCCTTCATTTTTTCTTCTTTGCCATGGAGAAGGAATGGCAAGAAGACCGATTTCCAGCTCTTAGGTGGGAAAAATGGACATTACATCAAACCAAATCCACATTTGAATTTCTTTGCAAGTAAGGACTGCTGTCCTAAAATACTCATCATTATGTTAAGGAGTTGTAGATGCTTCGCCTATGTTTTGCTATATCTCAAGATATCATCAAAGGAAACAACTAAAAATTCCTTCAAGTACTTACCGAGTAAGAGGTCCACACATGATTGGAAGGTGGTAGAAACTGAAAATTGCTCTAGAAGAATTGAGAATATGCAATTGGCTGTTATATCCATTTTAAAATATATGAGAAGTGTCCAATCTTTCTTTGCACATGGATGGATGTGATCGCTCCAATGACTATGTTTCATTTCCTCCTCATTCTTTATCTTCCTCACGATGTTGTTTGCAACATCCCTCCTTGTATTCTTAGCTAGAATCAGTCCCTTCTCTACTGCTGGTAATGAAATAAAATCAGATTTTCCTTTCTTAACATGCCTATCATTTTCATTTCTGATTTCCTAAATTCGTGATTAAATTCCAGTAAGAGAAATTATGATAAAATAAAATTATAAAAATAAAAATTTATGTTTATCGTGATATAATACATTTAAAACTAAACTAAATTAATAGTTTTTTAAACTATACATTTAAGTTTTATTTAACTCAAAACTTGAAGTATATATTTTATGATTTATAAATGAATATTTAAAAAAAAGTGAAAAATGAAGTTTTATTAAATCTGAAGTTTTATTAAACCTAAAACTTAAACTATATATATATATATATATATACATATACATGTATGTTTTTTATTGTTTAAACCACAAATTGAGAGTCGGGAGTGGAGAGTCGGAGACTAGCGGCGACAGTCGATGCTGGGAATTGGGGGTAGTTGGGGCTCGGGCCCATTCAGTCCAAAATCATAGTAGACCGTTCAGTCCATATTATCACAGTTCATAGCCTTTCCAGAATCGCAGGTCATAACCTTTCCAGAAACGTAGTTCCAAAATCACAGCCTTGGCGTTCAACAAGGCCTTTACAACAGTCGCGAAACCCTTGGACGAATGTGAAACAAATATAATTGAATTTTCCAATGCCATTTGCCCTTGGATTTTTTTTTCTGTGCACTAATAAATTCACGATTAAGGGAAAACTTGATAATTATTATACAGATTCGGCGAATTTTGATGTTTCTAGTTGAAATGCACCGAATGTAGTGGTTGAGGCTAGGGTAAGCTGACTCAATGCCTCCATCATTCCTTCTTGGTTCTTCATGTCCTCTCCAATTTTTCCATGCTTCACAGGCTGGGAGGAAAGAGCTTTGATACCATTGTAATGTCCCTTTTTGGGGGACCTTAGGAAATGGCAAAAAACTGTCAAATCAGATTTGAGACACTGCTGTTATAAACCCTACAAAACTGATTTTTCAAACCCTTCCTAGGGCAGCGACCTGATTTGGGGTTTTCAACTCACTTAAATGCCTTCAAAACCCTTTGAATTAGCTCTATTTAATTCTCTAAGATTATTTAATATCACCAGCAATCATCTCATGTAAGAAAACTGATTTTTAATGGTTAAAATGTGTAGATATGAATTTCAAATTAACCCTTGTCTGCAGCGTTATTTTTAAAGTTCACAACTCAACACTGGAAGCTCCAAAATTCATGAAACTTGAGATATTGCCGTTATAAAATATAAAGAACTAGAGGATAACTTCAGATTTTCCAAAGAATCGCCACACATACCAAATTACCTCACCAATTTAGGTTGCTCCACTTGAAATAAAACATATTTTGCACCAAATAGACAACACTTGCAAGAGAAAGATACTTTATTCCTTTTAAGACCAGCTTACATACCCAAAACTTTATGAAAGGTTTTTGTTCTCCACAAGTTTTGCCAACCAAGGGTTTTTCGTCCTTGGAAGAGATCCTCAACCTAAGGGGTTTCGTCCTTGAGAGAGAGAGTAAAATGGCTACACTAGCTAACTTTCACCAAATTTGGAATAATTACCAAAACATAATTCATTAATGCCCAAGCAACTTCTTTAAATAGGCATAATGAGTGCTTAAAGCAATCATTACATCATGGGCAACCCCTTAAGTAATGGCATTTAAAATATTAAAAAGGTTATTGGAGCCTACATGCTCACAATACCATTAATACTAAACTACTTAAATTCTTCTATTTGAGCAAAAAGGCTTCCAATAGGATAAATGATGATAAATGAAAACAACTATCTAAGCAATATAAAAAAAGAATCCAGATTTCCCCTTCCTTTTCTCCCTAGACCCACGGGGAAAGAATGGGTTAAGGTCTTCAAAATTTAGCCTCCAAAAAAGGGGCATGACACAAACACTGTCTAGTGGATGAAAAATTTGCTATCTTAGATCTTGGCAAGACATATGTATCTTCATAAAAGTTTCTCATTTGTAACACGAGTAAAGTTTGACATTCATAGTTACAAATCCTGTTAGATGTGGCCCAAATCTTATCAGACCTGGATTGTTCAGAGATACTGTATTAGTTTGATCCTATCTGGATATTCTTTTTATAATTTTCTTTTACAAATGAAATTTTTATTTTTCTGCAAATCCACACTCGACCCTACTTGCTCTGCTTATCTCAAGAATTACAATTTTATATTTATTTATGTTATATTGTTTTTGCAGATATATTTACCTTCTTTGTGAACTAGTGTCTGACTTTATCTGGAATTCTGGATTTTTGGAGTTTTTATCCCTCCTCCGTGAATTTGGATTTCTAGAGTGTGTAACTATGATACAATGTAAATATTATTCGTTCCACTCAAATCGCTGAGAACATCAATGCTAACATACATTTCATTATTGCAATATTAGACTGTGCCGGCTGTAAATAATGCTAGGAAATTCGGATAGAGGCTAAAGGAAAAAGCAATGCCTGTAAGGTATATAAAATGAAAATCTAGTGACAGGAGAAGAGCATTAAAATTAAAAAATGAACCTTTTTCTCACATATGCCAATACGGCAAATAAAAAATGTTGGAATTGTAACTATGAATGAATATGCCAAGAAACAGGAAATTCAAATATCTAAAGCACATAATTTTTAACATATATGATATTTTGTATGGATGTTCATGTATCCATGCTGTATCATATACTGCTGTGTTTGGAAAACTGCTGTATTTATATCACTAGCTTGATAGTTGAAACAATTACCATGCTATCTGTATCTTATTCAATTTAAAGCTCATATTTGCAATACTTTTCGTAAGTGGTTGACCATTCCTGAGTTTGATTCTACTATGTGAAAACGAGTAGACTGAACTATTTTCCCAACCTATTGCCTTTTTTTTTTATCAAGTTCCAATTCTACTGTTGCTCTTTAGGTTGTGAAGTTCTCAAGTTTTAGTTGCATGACTATTCTCTGTAAGCAAAATGAAATGCATTAAGATAACATCTCTGTATTGACAGCAGACATGGTATTATAGCAATGTTTTCCAGTACATTATTTGATTTTATTTTGATGTCTATTTTGTGGATTTATCGTGAAATGGAAAATCTGAAATATCCTTTTTCATAAGAAAATTGTTGATTTTTTACTTTTTACCTATTTTCCCCTATGTTTATCTCAATGACACATTTTTATCAGTGTACTCTGGGGACGCGTCCCCTATTTTTTTGGGGGCATCCCCAATAGGGGATGTTTCAGGGATGCGGGGATGGGTTGGAAATATCCCCTAGATGCCAAAGGAAATGAAAAACCTGAAATGTTTCCGGGATTGCAATTTTTGGGCAGAGGACGGTAGGGGATGGCTAACCATCCCCTACAGTCCAGCCTTGAAAAAAAAAAAAAAAACTCAAAAAACACGGTTTCTTTGTGGATTGATTTCTTCCCATCTTGTCCGTGATTACTGCCAAATGCAATGAAAATATTGAAAGTGCAATGAATTAGCTTTTTAACATACATTTTGCAGAAGGTATAACACCACAATATGCACTACAAAAGTAATAGAAGTCAATGTAAACAAGAAGTGGAGAAGACATAACGAAAATATTTATTGCAAAGAAAGGGCTCAAATTCACCAAACTCATTAAGACTTTTTTACTTGAGACCCTTAGTGGCCTGAAGGGTTCAACAAGTAGATATACTAAATTGCAGGGACAGATTTCTTTCAAGATTGATTTCTTCTAATCTCATGGGTGATCACTCACGAAAAAAAGAGAACTTTGTAAGATAAAACAATCATCTTGTCAGTATACATCGTGCACAAGGTATAATACTGCAAGATGCCCTTTGAACATGATAGAAAATGTAAACAATTGAACAGAAGATATAAAAAAATCAACTGCAGCTGAAGGGCTCAAATATACCAAATATATTGAAACTTTATCATTGTAAGCAAAATACCAAGTATATTAAGTTTAACTTTTACAAGATTATAATGTATGTGATGATTACTTTATCAATGTTATCATATGACTATTTGAAAGTTCCTATTATTTTTCAAGTTTTCCCTTATTTTTTAATAGCTGTCCCTTGCCGTCCCTTAAAAAATGACCGCCAAAAGCATCTGTCTGAGAAATGTGTCCCCCTGTTCCTTGCCGTCCTTGTCCTAGAAACTTGGTGGAACATTGATTTTTATTCATTGGCTCATCAAGTTGTTGTCAAGTAAAAGTCATGCTATTTCGGTGCGGTTGTCTTGGATGCTCAACCATAGATGGGAGACAGGATACCTCAAATGTGGGTTGCTTGAAGGAATCAACAATGTTTTCCAGTATATTCTTCGATTTTATTTTGATGTCTACTATGTGGATTTATTGTGAAATGACAAACCTGAAATATTCTTGTTCATGAGAAAAATTGTTGATTTTTTACTTTTTTCCCATTTTTCCGTGTTTATCCCAATGACATATTGTTATTTATTGGCTTCATCCAGTTGTTGTCAAGTAAACGTCATGCTACTTTGGTGCAGCTGTCTCGGATACCCAACCTTAGATTTGAGACAGGATACCTCAAATGTGGGTTGCTTGAAGGAATCTCCTCTTTGGTACTCTTCATGCTATTTCAAGCATAGAGTTCTTAGCTGGCTTGTTCTCAAAGTAGTGTTGAACTGCTTCAATTGCTTCTTTTTCGCAGTTCCAATCAATTGTGGAAGCTCTCTTTTCCGAGTAATAGACTATTGCATATTGCATGACTGTGGCCCATGTGATTTTTGAGGCAACTTAAGCATAACAGTCTAAGGCTAAAGCATTATGACTAATCTGATGGATTGCTACTAAAATTCACCTTGTCGGAATGAACCAGTCCTGTTGAGGGTTTTATGATGAATTCCAAGTCTTTTTATTTTTCCTCAGCAGTAAACCAGTGAATACCCCACAATTACTTTGCTCCTTATGTCTGAAACACCCACCATGAATAGTCAAGAGAGATACTGTAATTCCATCACTCTTATCAGGAGGGGCTAATGGTGAAGCATTTGACTACTTATTAAAAAACATGCTGATGTTGTTTAAATTTTATATGTAGTCTTGTGCTTACGTGCCATTGTTTAGTTTCCAGGCAGTGTTCTCGGTTCATATATTTTTGATGTTGGAGGATTCTCCTTATTCTGATTTTTTCCATTTAATAAATGCTATCTTCTTTTTATGCATTTATTTCCTTACTTGGATCTAATGAATTGGGATGATTCTCAAGGTTAGGTCATTGAGTGCATTGTATATTACTCTATATTGTTGTTTGTTAAAAACAAGTGTCTTGCCATCTACCCCCTTGATTTGCAGAAGCGTGATTGCTGTGATTTTTTTGGGAGGTTTATTTTCTTTTTCTTTTGTACTCATGCTCCTAGTTGCTTGCAATTTATTGTGGGAAGTTCATGTTTCAATCTTCATGTATTTAAATTTATTTTTGAGGTGTGGAGTTAGATTTTAGTAGTCATGGTTTTGAGGGTATTGTCTTAGTTTCCAATTTATCTATTGGCAGGCAAATGGAAACTTACTGCCTATCTTGGTCAAAGAAGCAGCGGAATATGTGACACAAATCCTGGTTATTTTTGGTAACTTTTGTATTGCAGAAGGAGATGCTTTAGTTCCCCCTTTTATACTTTAAACTCTACATTTCCATTGTTTATTTGGTTTATTGAAGCTTTATGATTCTTGTAAAATATGATGGGCTTGTTGGTAGATATTACTTCATATCTATGATTTTTCTGGTTGACTAGAACTTAAATAAATGTATCAAACTGTGAACTCGCTATGGATATTTTAAGCCATAGTAATTGCAACTGCAGGAGTTTTTTAATTCGTTTTATTTATTTTCATACAAGTGGTGCTTCCACAGTGCATCATTATGGAATGTCTTTTCGAGATTCATCTGCATAGTGTCGAGCCAATCCAAAGCACACGAAATCTGACAACTACATAAAACTTGCACTTTGAGTCTTGGAAATTTTGTATATGAAATCTGTCAACTACAGAAATTCTGCTATTTCAGTCTTGGAAAATTTGTATATGAAATCTGACAACTACAGAAATTTTGCCATTTCAGTCCTGAAAAATTTGGATACACACTGTTACAACTAAAAAGAGAGAGAGAAACCAAATAATTTTAATTTTATAATGTTGTGAATTTTTGCACTCTGTTGGGTGTGAGAGATCAGTGGACAACCTCAGGCTACACGAAATCTTACAATCACAGAAATTTTACTATTTCCAGCTTTGGAAATCTGTGAATGCTCTGTTATAAGTAAACAAAGATAGCAAAATGAAATAGTTTTGATTTTAAAATTTTGTAGTCCTTTGGTTGTGTGGCATCCGTGCACAACCTCAGGCTACATGAAATCTGACAACTACAGAAATTCACCAATTTCAATATTAGAATATTTATAAATTCATTGTTGTAAGTAAACAATGATCGCAAAACCAGAATTTTATTTTTAAAATGCTGCTAATTTGTACTCCTTTCGCCGTGAGACATCAGTGCACAGCCTCAGACTTCATGGTGGGATATTGTGAATGATAATGATACACATTATTTTTCTTAGATTACTAGGTCTTACATATCTCAGTTTTTTCTTTTTATGTTTTCCTTAAAGATTAGGAATGTGCAAGATTGGAACACTCCGGCACAGAAAAGAAGTTACGACTTAGAAATTTAAGAGACGGAGCTGTATTTTCAAAACAACTAAACTTAAACATTAGAAATGAAGACGTATAAAGAATAGGAAAGATCTTGTAACTGGCAGTAGATGTGATGTGAAAACCTAGAAATTCTGCATCTATGTAACTGGGAAAATGTAAAATCTTGAACATATTAAGAACAAGGCCAGAAATATACAAATCCGCTACAGTCAGCCAACCGAATAGTTAAAACCACTAAAAGAATGCCAAAATGAAAGAAAAAAAGAAAGAAATAAATTATATTAATTGCCATGAATAACTAAAAGTAGGTCAATGAGACTCAAGAATACATCCAATTATAATCGATGTTGCCAGGATACGGGTATGGGTTCGATACACAGATACGTCAATTTAAAAAGCCCCTTGGGTACAATACGTCTTGGATACGTCTGTACATATATGTTAAAAAATTAAAACATATATATATACACACACACACACACATACACACACACACACACACACACATATATGTACTAAAAAATGAGTAAAATGAGTAGATGTATATGTGTGTGTGTGTGTGTGTGTGTGTGTGTGTGTGTGTATAGTTTTGTATTACTTTTTCAGTTTTTTATGGACTAAAAAATATAGTTTTGTATTACTCTTTCAGTTTTTTATGGACTAAAAAATGAGTAAAATGAGTAGATGTACATATATATATATTTTTACTCATAAAAAACTGAAATAGTAATACAAAACTATATTTTTTAGTCCATAAAAAACTGAAATAGTAATACAAAACTATATATATATACACACACACAGACACACACACACACACACACACACACACACACACACACACACACACACACACACACACACACACACACATATGTACATCTACAAATTTTACTCATTTTTTAGTCCATAAAAAAACTGAAATAGTAATACAAAACTTGAATCAATGTTCAAAACATTCAATATACTTAAGACTCTGCATTTTTATTGATCATGTGGCTGTTATACATATGATATACGAATATCATGTCATGAATACAAATGAAACTTGAAATTTGAAAAATATACTAGGATCCATGTTCAAATTTTCAAAACATTCAATATACCTAATTCTATGCTTTATTTCTTTTATTTCCACTTAACGCTATATACAGTACTGACCACCATTTTCAATAATCCAGTCAGCAACAGATACACAAATGCCTTACACAGGTTGATCTTAATTAAGAAAAAATTGTAAACGTATTATTTATTCTATCTGTCCATTTAATATGTGCTCTAATGGGATAAATGTGTACAAGAATGGATGACAAAATTGCAGTGCGTATATCTGTTAAGTGAACTCAAAACATACAAGAGTATAAATGTAATATCAAATGTTGCCACAAAGACTTGCATTTTGTAGAAAATGCTACGTTATTAAAGCTCGTATTGAAGTGCCCCATGCCAAACTAATTACCCAGTTTAGCCTGAAGATTTTCAAAGCCCTATAACTTTTTATGGTGATTAGGGTGTATTATTTTATTCATTTTATTTTTAGGGTTCGGTTTTATGCATTGGAAAAGTCAAAAAATAAAAAAATGTTTTAAAACCTTTAAATGATGTTTTTTAGGCGGGGTACGCCACGGGTTCGTGTGAATACATCTCGAGTACATCCATACGTACCTGTGGCGTACCTTGGACGTATCCACACGAACCCAAGGCGTATTCGTACTCGAACCCGTACGTATTCGTACCGGATACGTATCAGGAAGGGTTCGAGGGGGGCAGGGATGTATCTTGACATCATAGATTATAATAGAAAGTGTTAGGGAAAAAGGACCGTAGGATCAACGACTAAGCAAATAAAAGAAGAAAAACAAAAGCATTGAAAATAAATGAGTGATAAATTGAATGTAGTAAAGCCCCCAATCCATGTGGTTAGGGTACCTATACAAATAGTCATGTGGGATGAGTGAGAACCACCAACGAGCATAGGCTGATGAAATTTGGATAGATTAGATGGTAGTCCCATGAAACACATTTGTCCGTGCCTAGGATAGAGGAATCATCCGTGTTATAATTTATCACAATGAAGGGGACAATAAAGGATCTAATAATGCTCCTCGGAGAGTGTCTCGTGTTAAGGGGGACCAAGTTACATAAACCTAGCAGGAAGCAAAGCACCCCCCCATGATCCCTCCTAACATCTAAGGTCGATGAAAATCCTGTGGCAACGAAGAAATTTGTAACATGTGCTTGCCCTTGCGGCTTGGGAAGTCGTCTTGAAAGAGCAGATCCACGATACTTAGGAATAAATCCATGACGTTGAATAGGGGTGGATCCCCGTTGCTAAGAGCTAGTGTGTCGGGGTACCTAAGTAGTAGTGTTGTGCATACGTGAGTGTTGCCTCTCTGACCTAGCCCCCCTTAGTGTGTGAAGCAACAATATTCAAAGGGCACTTAGTGCTGCCAATCTTTGCAATGGGTTCAAAGAAAGAGACGATCAACATGGAGGGTCTAGGGGCTCCTTGAAGGGATTTGCGTTAAAGGGTGACTACCTTGGGAAGAAAAAGGGCTAGGTACTGCTCGCCTGGGCACCGAAAGAAAGTGGATAGAGAGTTTCCTAACTCTTTATAAACAAAGTGGTGACTCCCTCAGATCTCATAATAAATAGGGCATGTGAAAATGACGTGCTCCTCTTTCTTTACATTTTGGAGGGAGCAAAGAGGACAAATACAATCCCCACGTGGAATAAGATGTTTGGTTTCGACCTGAATTAGTGTGAGCACACCCTCAACTGAATGAGGGGAAACTTTAAGTCTTGAGATCAATAACGTTGGAGATGGCTACAGTGAGAAATGACACTATCCTCTTCCCACAAGAAATTCCCAATGTAAAAGGAAAGCTTGGGGGTAAAGAGGAGAGGTCCAAGTGACCTAGATGTAATTATTGCAGATATCCTTTCTTAGAACTCTAATGATGACCTCTTCTACGGGAAGAAACCAATAAGGGGTATCCAAAGATTACTTGAAAGAAGCCTATCAAAAGAGATGCAAATTGATTGGAGCAACTAACTTATCTCAAAATACTAGCAATGTCGATGTCTATTAGGTCCCAGTATCACAATCCTCTTTGAAGAATATAGGGCTAAATATGGATACATCCCTTGACATAAAGTTGAATCCCCCATGGTTCTAAGTCTTTGAATTTAGAAAGTAAGCCTAAGGATAGTTTCAAGGCAACAGGCGTGGCAACAAACTCATCTTGGATGATGTACTAAGGAACAATCCGTTTGCAACAAATCATACACTGACTCGTGAGAGTATGGACCATGTCAATATGAGCCTAATAAATGGACCCCAAACTAGGTCCCCAAACCTCAAACCCATACAAAAATATAGGCTTGATGACTTATCGAAGAGGCACATCTTAGAAGTGGATCTTAAATCATTGGCTCTCCAAGATAGAAAAGGAGCCACATCCCTTTCAAGGGTGTGACTGAGAAGTAGGCTTCAAACTAAAAGATGGTTCAAAAAATTGGACTCTCAAGTGTAGGCCAATGCGATCTTGAAGTATTCCCCTTTATAGATGAAATAAAATTAGGGAAGAGAATGTTTGGAGGTGTTGGATATCATGACCTTAGTTTTGCTAAGGTAGACCACCAATTGACTAAGATCATAGAAATAAGCAAGGATGTCAAGTTGTCTCTCTAAACCATCGAAAGGAAAACATGTTTAGAAAAAAGATGTATGGCTTTTTCCACATCATGTAAAATGTGACCATTATCTGCATGGGTACATTGTCCAAGAAATTCCTCTAACTCATTGATGTAAATGCTGAAGAAGGTCGGTGAGAGAGGCATCCTTGCTGGACCCCAAAGCTAGAGAAACTGCTAGGAGTTATGAAACTGCTTGACAACTATCTCATGGAACCTCCAAGAGATGGTAATAAGAGAGTACGGAATCCTACATCACACAACCTTTGGAAAAGTAGATGTCTTGTAATCGAGTCAAGGGCCTGTCAGAAGTCTACAAAACAATAAGACTTTGGAAGAATGATAACGAGCCTCCTCAATGATAGCTTGAAGTGTAAAATTGTGGTCGATAGTATGGTATTATCTCCTGTATCTAACCTGCTCCACATGCTCTACAGATTACCACTTGTCTTCAAGTGCTTTGAACGCTGCATGTCTAACATTGTGGCATAAAGTTTGGAAAATGTGTTCCCAATCATGATGATCTTGTATTTGCTAGGGTTGGAGCTATCTTTGGAATTATGACTGGGATGGATTGTGTTGGGATTAAGAACAAGGAAAACCTGACCCAAATTAAAAAATATGCCATTAGGGAGGCAACAAATTCAACACCATATTTGAGGAACTTAGCATGAAGGTCCTCACTATCTATTGCTTTTTTGGTACATAACTTTTGAATAGACCATGAGATTGTATTAGCAGTGAAAACAATAGAAAATGATGGTGGAATGAAGACAATGACAACAGGTTGTTTTTGGGATGTCGTAAAGAGAGCTAGCATAGGAAACTCAGGCTTGAGCTCAATGTCAGAAGTGTGCATTTTCCTCAGGAGGAGAGTTTGCCAAAAGGTCCAAGTGGAATGGTGTAGGGAAGCAAGAAGAGATTCGTCTAGATGTAAGAAACTCACATTTCTTGCATTAGAAAAGACATCAATAAACTCTATTGTGGTCATTCGTTGGACATTTAATATATTTATTTTATCTATCTTATCTACAAGTGAAAGGTGTTGATGTAAGTTTTGACATAGGCTCCAACAAAGACAAGAATTTAATCTCACTTGTTTTAGGATCCCTGCTGGAAATAGGATCCAAAGTATGGAAATCTCGTGATGTGTAACTTAGGGAAGTATGTGGCGTTAATAACCTTTTGAAGAAGGTACCTAAATCTTTTATAATCTTGTGGGTTAACAGCCAATTTGAGCTATGACACAAACTAGATACTAACAATGGTTTTAACTAGGTGGAAGATCTTTATGCTGGCTAGATTTTCTGCACAATTGAAATCGTAGGCAGTCATGAGATAAATCTCCCTCATTTACCGGTGAGACTCCCATGTAAGATTTTCCCAGTTGTATTTCTTAGTATCTATTTGTTGGTATTACTTTAACTATGTAGCTCATGAACCACAACTAGACAATTTTGCAGCAAGTAAGCAACTGTAAGCAATATGTGTAGGAAAGGGAAATAATTAAATGCGAGAAGAAAGGAAAGGGAAAGTGCAATCTAACCAATAGTTGACAGAGTTGATCACGTGCACATAGACGAAACAAATAGATCTTAAAATGCAGAGTCTGAAGCAAGGAAAAGTTTCAGATCTAGATCTAAGACAACACAAAGTTTATGCATAGATCTAAAAAGAAGTAAGAGACGAATGCACCATTGACACAAAGTTCTCCGCAAATCTTTTCTCTATTCCTCTGCTTGCCGAAAGCTATTAGGGGTTTCAGCTCAAAGTCTGGAACACAAGAATGCTGATTACAAATTCTGATTCTTTAACCCATAGGTTCTTCCTCTACTTATAGTGTGTAGAGGGGAAATTACAAATGAGAAACTGCAATTGAACTAAAACATGAAGAAGTAGAAAGGGAACATTTGACAATCTTCCTAGAATTCCTCTCTTAGTGACATGCATCAGGAGTTTAAGCCAAAATTGTACACATCTGTCACCGATCTTAAAGAATCCTTCCAAATAACTTAAAGTAATGGTTTTTAAACCAATAACTGTAATTTACATTTTCATTCGGGAACATAAGAAATAAGAGAAGAAAGAAGAGAAGAAAGAAGATCAGCCAGCTGTAACACCTACACTTTCTTTTTGTTCTGATATTGAATATACTTGTCAAACATGTAATTCAACATTTTCCCATCTGCTTTAACAATAGCCTCTCTCTCGGTTCTGAACTGCAACAACCCTCTGGACAAAGCAACAGTGTTAGGCTTTACCTTCTCTAAACCAGGCCCGTATCCCTCAACATCTTCTTGAAGCTTTATGAGTTCGCCAATTGAATCCATCGTGAAAGGTATGGTGGCTTCATCAATTTCTTTCTGCACAACCAAAATAAATTCCTCATGGGAAGCAGGTAATTCATCTGGGATACTCTCCAGCACTTCTCCCATCTTACTTTCAAGCAACTGCATCCTCTTCAGCATGAGCTTGAGGATCTCTACACGGAAGGAAACTGAAATTTCTAACTGCTTCCCCTTTTCCATCAATCCTCCAGGTACAATTTTCTCTGCAATTAGCACATCCTCTGGCAATGAGTGTATCTTAGCTAAAGTATCCAGATGACTCTTAGCAACCATGTTCTCATCTTCTATCTGTGTCATCAGTTCCTTTAGCTGAGATACTGCCCTGTGCATATTCTCCAATTCAGTTGGTATTCTTTCAAACTGGTCTGAAGCTTGGTGAATGATTTGCTCTTTCCACTGAGCAAAAGCTTTGACTTGGTACCCTGCATCTTCCACCTCCTGCATCAGACGATTACTCACCTGCTCATGTGCTAGAATGGGTTGAGAGGAACGTTTGGCAACCTTAGCAATGATCTCACATAGCTGGGACACCTACTTTTGAAGCTTGGCTCTCTCAGCCTTCTCTTTGTCAAGCTTAAGGAATAAAGCGTTCATTAGTGTCTGTGTATCCTGCTTTAATCTTTCTGTGGTAGTTTCACCTATTGGTACTTTGGTCATTGCTATATCAGCCGTTGTGAGCTCTCTGTTGTGCTTTCCTTCTGCTGGAACTGGCAACTCAACGAACTTCTGTCCTAATTCTTCAATAATCAACCTAGAAGTTATTTTGGCAACTTTAGGTCTTCTATCTCTTCCGCCCAAACTCAGGAGCAACTGAAAGTCGTGTTCGTCCAGGTTGATCTCCTCTCTGGCTTTTGGGATCGTCTACAAAGCCAACCATGATGAAAAGTTGCTTCTCAGGGAATGAGAAGTCACTGAGTGCACCACCATCTCATGTGTTGATTTTGCTTTATCCGAATTTGCCACCGTGTTGTGACTCCCACCCTCTGAATTGTCCAAAGACAATGCTTTTTGAAACTCCGCCATCTGTGCTTTCAACTTCTTTGCATGGAGAGGTGAGGATCTGAGTGGTTGAGGAGAAAATATAAATGACGCTGGATTCAACGGAGGGACAACAAGATCTCTCTGGGGTTCCGGGGCTGCTGAAGTGCTATGAGTGTATGCTGGAGAAGCTGGAACTAGCACGATAGCTGTAGATTTGACCTTCTTCTGCGCATGAGACTTCTTGTGAGCCTTAAACTTTTTCGGCCTTCTGCTATTTTCACCTTCGTGCTTTCTTTTGCTGGAGTCTCTTGTGGTAAAAGTTACCTGTGATCTGATTCATCAAAGCTTCATTCAGGCAATATCCGTTTGTCAACAACCAGTTCAAAGTGTTAACCAGAATTGTGGAAGATTTCCTCAATCGTCTGACAGCCACCAATGTTTTCCTGAAGAGAAGCTCTATCCGCTCCCATCTGATGATATGAGTCAAGTATCACATGCCCATCATCTGTAAGATCTACATGTATCCGTGGCAAACCATAATTAGACACTTGTGCCGATAACCTGCTGAAGTCTTTCTTTCTAACTTCATACTCGTTTCTGCACTTCATCCAGATGTCCTCCAATGAAGGTACATGTGAGTATACCTGGGAGATTGTCTTCTTCGCTACCCCATATGGGTCAAAGCTAAGCCATGCTAGGAAGAACCCAGGCTCATACTCAAAAACCATTTCAGGGTCGACTCCTCTAGCTTTGTGGATGCTCTGGCAACTGTAATAATCCACCGTGACTGGAAAGAAACCCGTAGACTTGTGCTGCTTTGATTGTAAGTCATGCATCTACACGCGCTGTCTGCACAATTCCATAATGACGCACTTGTCGCTTGGATACTTCGGCAACTTCACTGGTTCTCCCGAAAAGCCGATTACCCTGAGATAGGTGAAGTCTGCAAATTGGATGAAAATACAGCCATGCTGGGATACAACTTCCCAAGCTTCTTTGCTTACCCTGCTGGTCTTCAAATCACTATTTAATTTGCAGATGAATTCATAGAAGAACCCGTTGTTGACCGCCTTGTAATCTTTGTGGCATTCACGAACTATCAACTGTGGGAAGCACTAAAAATTATGATCTTTCGCCAGTACGCCCTGTCTATCCAGCTTGAAAAATATACCTTGCAAGGCTGCTGCATATACCAGGTATGAAGTCATTTTGAAGTTGTACGTCCGCCTCACACTCCGGAGTTGCTCACTGATGTTGTCACTGATGATCTCCGCCCAATTAATTATTGAATTAGCTCTGTTGATCTCAATGGTCCTCACGAAAGCATACATCCATGAGCGGAAGTTGTGAGTATTGGCTTCTCCACTTAACCTACAAAGCAATTTAGTAATATCATCCACCTCCTGCATCAAATTAGATCGCGGAAGAGTCCTCGGGAACTTTGATGGAGACCTGGGCTTCTTCATATATCTGCTATTCATTATGCCCACGCAATCTGCTTTGTGTTTCTCCCATATGTTGCCAACATCCAACATACTAATTGCAATCACCACCGATTGTGTCGGAATCTTTAGACAATAATTAATAAACTGTGCATCCAGCCTGATTATTGTCTTTCCCGCAGCATTCCGAATTGTTCTGGAAAGAGGATGATATGACCTTACACACTCCATAACAAATTCGGGCAACTGAGTTATGACTGGAAACGCTGATGCTTGAATAATTCCACTGCTTTTTATTGCCCGCATGAGAGATGTCTTTCCAGCCCTGGATCTGTCAATTATTTCGTAGATGGGTTCAGGGCTTATGTCCGTGTCATTGATATCAGAATATCTTGAAGCTATGCATGATTCTGCTGATCCTTCTTTTTCATCACACTTCATCATGGCTGGAGCAATCTTTGTCTGAGCAATCTTTGTCTGTGCTCTTTTTCTTTTAATCCTGCAGGAAGTCTTTGCAACTGGATCAATTTGTGCAGATCTAGCAATTTCTTCAGATTCAGAAGATATATTCAATGTACATGACATTGATTTGAACTCCCTTTCACCTGTATGAATACCTGCAATTGTTTTAGAAAAAGATGGAGACCAAAGTATGAATATTTGATTTCTGTCACCAAAAATATGCATATAAAGCCTGCTGCCCTAACATTTGAGGCTTTGCTTGCATGTAAAGCAAGCATAAATATTTTAAAATTCACTTGGGCACTTATACCAACTTGCAGGTAATTATCATAGCACAAATCAAGCTATTCCAACCCTAGGCGCCAAACCTTGAAGCTTCCTGGCAATAAAAAACACCTTCTGATGCACAAAACCTCCTTTCCTTGGCGCCAAAATTGTCTGGGCTGCAATCCTTAGCAAAAAGAATTAATTGCTTCTTTATTATGGAAGCCCATGCTTATATAACCCTCAACATACTATTTTTAATAAGTGCCCTTCCTATTCCTGGCAATTTAATTAATAAATAATCACGTTTATTCACCCAAATTGTGCACCCAATTATACATGTTACCGGTTGCTTTTAAATAAATTTATTTTATTTATTTTTAGCGTGCATCCTTCAGTTGTCTTTGGCTTGACTTTTTGCTTTGACTTTTCATCCTTTCATGGCGCCAAAATTATGTGAAAAAGCCATAAATAAATATCATTAAATTCATTGTTCTCCCAAAAAGTGCGACTTGTATTAAAATTAGCCTCTTTTGATAAAGTGCGACTTGCATGGGTGAATAAATCTCTTTGGTGGGAAAAGTTATTCTGCTAGGCATGTAGAAAATTCCCATCGGTGCTTTAAGTGATTTTTCTTTATTTTATAATGAGAATTTTTACTTTGTAAAGCAGGTAAGAAATTCCTACCTGCCTGCCGCCTCTAATATTCCCATTGTAGCTTAAGTGACTTTGCCTTAATGGGAAAAAGTACCTTGCAAGGTAGGTAAGAAATTCCCACCTACCTGCCACTACCAAAAATCCCATAGCAGCTTAAACCCATTCATTCCAAAAAGTGCGACTTGCCTAGGAGAGGCTTTTTGTGCATGACTTCATTTTTTTTGGTCAAAAGTTTACTTTCTGAGGCTTATTCCTTATGGTGTTGAGGCCATAAATGATCTCCAGATGCTTTGGGCAATTAAACAGACTATACAGAACAAAGAAAAGTCCCAAGGGAATTTCACAGACAAACTGCGGCGAAGACCAGAGAAAAACGCAAAAGAAATAAATAAAAGCAAAAAACGTGGCCAGAAGTTGCAGAAAATGCTTTGAATTCATTCCCGGTGAGAATCCTATTGAGATGTGTGAATATTGGCATGCAAAACTTCAACAGTGTTCAATCGGGGGACAATTTACTTCGAACGGGGCTTTATTTATTCAATAAATAATTAAATAAAAATTTCCCGCAGACAATACTTGGGACAAGGATAAAATGAGTTTCAGCATCTGCGTATTTGTCGAAATCGGCTCATATGATTCATTGGGAATATCTTAACGTAATATAGACATCTTCTGGCAATAAAAACACGAAAAGACCCATTATTTTAAAAAGAACGATTTTTTAAAAAATGGGTAGTCCTAGATTTCAGGGTGAAATCTGGGGACACCACTTTATAAGATGGATATTCACAATGATTATTAAGAAGCTGATTTTTCAATCTTCTAAAAACACAAGAGAGGGGAAGGGTAAGGTATAAAAGGGATTCAAACTTTTGTCCAGTTGGCGAGAAAATTTGTCGAGTGGATAAATTGGTGGGTACCTTGCCAATGCTCTGGGAATCTAAGTCTGTCTACTTGAATGGTGCAACTCCATATAATTATGTGTGTGTGAAATTGAATTCTATGGTGGCTTTGCGGCTGGGGATCCAACATGGGCACTCCACTGACCTTGTAGCAAAAACATGCAATTGCTTGCAAGAGAGGAATTTGCTAGGAGAGCGGGAAAGGGAGTGAGAAAAAGAGGGGGGATTAATGTTGTAGGTAGAAAATCAGATTCTTACAACCATTAATCATAAATTCCAACACACACAAATTAGAGGAAATGCAATTTTAGAAATGGCAACAAGACAAGTTAAGATTTAGAACACAAAGTCTCTCAAATATCCTTATTAAAAAAGACAATAAACTCCTTTCTTCATTGATGCTTAAGCAAAATCTTACATAGTGAGAGTGAGAAGAACATATAGGTGAGAAATAGAGGAAATGCTATCTATTTGCTTCTTCACAAGTGATACTCTCTCATGAACACACAAAATTGACAACCCTTTGAAAAGAGTGTGTCATTACAATTTATAGAACTAGAAGAGACTCTTCGCCTACTCCCCACATGACCTTTCATATGCCTTGCACAACTTATGACTTTTCGCATTGTTAGGAAATAATGAAGTCCGCTTTTATAAAATAAGGGTGACTTATTACATTAAATGTTAAAGTCATATTCTAATAATAAGACATAATGAAAAAGTGCAACCCCAACAAGGAAATAGAACATGGAGGAGAGAGAAAGGGGGCGAGAAGAGAGAAAGAGGAGAGAGAGAACTAAGAAAGAATGTTGGTGAAGAAGATGCGTTTGATGAAGTTCACTGATCCTTGCTTGATGATCCGATGAAACGCTCCAATGCAGTGAACTCTGGATCCTTGAATTCTTTACACCATGAGAAACTTCCTTTGGATGACACATGGACACTCCAAACTAAGTGCTTAGAAACACTATTGAATGATTCCTTTGGTGACCAGGAGTGTCGCTCATAAAGATCCCTTCTGAAGAGGTTGAGGCTAGAAAATGGACCTTGATGACCTTTGCAACATGGCCATACAATTGCACTGATTGGAAAGCTCTAATGAAGTACATTTGAACATTGAAGAATGCCCATTCCACAATATGAAACAATCACTCCAAACCATGAAGTGCCATCATTCCTTAGTTCTTCTAGGTACACACTTGGATGAGAAATTAGAACAACTACTCGGGCATTGTAACCATGACGATCCTATCACCTTGAATACATTGATGACTGAAGTTGAGACTGATTTGATACCTGTGAATTCGAGCTTCATCGCTTCTGAGACACTTCCCTGTATCCGTAGGGGGAATTTACTATTTTTAGTAAATAAGAATTTTCCACCCTTTTCAACTCTGAATGCTCAAATTGTCTATTTGGATGACCTTTGTGCACATTGCTTTCGGCTAAATTGCTCTTTGTGAAGACTTATTAAAAATAGCAAGTGTATGTGTAGGAGGCTTACTATTTTTAGAAAGTGGTGTTCTAGACCTTGGTTTTCGATGAAATCAGTTGTTCTGATATGGGTGTTTCGTTTTTGTCGCACCCTTGAAATTTTACATCAACCCGGTCTCCTTTTTAAATTCAAAAATTTGCCGTGGGGAAACTGAGGTTTCTTCATTGCGGAAAATCCGGGGCGTGGTTGCAAAATCTTTCACTTGGATTCCCAAGGCGCCTAGAAATGTGTATGATTGCAAAAAACCCAACATTTATTCGTGCACTTGTTTTTTAGATATGAACAAATTTACTTTGCGGGTTACGGAGTTTATCTAGCGAAAAATCTTGCTTGGAGTCTTAAAAAATCTGGATTTTTAGATGTTTTTCTCTTCTTTAGATCATGGGAACATGTAGGCAATGGATGGAGGATAAAAATGGTGAAGGAAGAATTCAAGAAAAATTTTGGCAGAGTTTTGGTAGTGAGTGGGAAAATGTGGGGGTATGAGCAAAAAATTAGGTATGTTTGGTATTTATAAGCATTGGCAAACATGAGGGGGTGGGGCAGATTTTTTTGTCCCCATTGTCCTCTTATTTTGGGACAATAGGTGCACAAAAATGCGCCTTAGTCTTTTTTGGACAAGTGTCGCTCATTCACCGACCGAGAAGAATTGAGGGGAGGCTAGAAATGAGGACTTGGAGGCAAGTTTTGGGTTGTATGGTGAACCAGAGGGAAACCAGGGGGTGGGGCGTATTTTTTTTGTCCCCATTTCCCCCTTGGTTTGGGAAAATAGGTGCACAAAAAAGCGCCTTAGCCCCAAATTGACAAGTGGCATGCATGCGGGCGTAGGTGAGGGGGGGCTAGTCCACTTGGTCAAAGGTGCTAAAATGAGTGGCCGAGGTCATATGGTGTGACCTACATGCCTATAGGGGGGAGGGTGCACTTTTTTGTCCCTCTTGTCCCCATGGAAAGGGACAACGAGGACACAAAAGTCCGCCTCAACCTTGTGCTGCCATGTGGCACCCAAAAACTTTGACCAAGTATCAAACATGTACCTTTAGTGTCGACTTGAAATGACCATAACTTGAGCTTCTGGATGAATTTTTGCACACTTTTTTATATGATTTTGTATGGAAAAGGCATTTTGAGAAGGATGGGATGGGCTCCATGCCTTTAGTCTACTTGCAACACCTTCAAAAACCTCCTTTTCTCTTGGAATTTTCCGCTGTTCCTGGAAAGAATAAGCTGCCTATAAAAATGCATGGGGTTTGAGATGAATATGATTTTTCCACCATGTAGAGGACTGAAAATGCTTTCCATTGATATTTTGTTTGGCTCACAACTCATTCCGGAGCTCCTGGAATCGCCTCTTGATGTTCAGGTACTCTGTCGTGGTTGGTGTCCCCAGATTTCACTCTGAAATCTGAGACTACCCCATGTTAAAAAAAAATTCGTACTTTTAAAATAATGGGTCGTTTTGTGTTTTTTTTATTGCCAGAAAATGTCTGTATTGTGTCAAGATATTCCCAGAGAGTCATATAAGCCAATTTCGCCAAATACCCAGATGCCCAAACTCGTTATACTCTGTCGTTGGGGTTTGTCTGCAGGAAATTTTTCTTTAATTATTTTAAGTCCCGTTTGAGGTAAATTGTTCTTCGGTTTAACCCTGTTGAGGTTTTACATGTCAATACTCCCTTATACTAGTAGGGTTTCCACCAAGAATGAATCCTAGGCTTTATCTGTGACTTCTGGCAACGTTTTGCGTTTTGGGTGTTTTCTCGTTTTGTTTTCTGTGAAATTTCTCTAGGTCATTTCCTTTGCCGGTTTAGTTTGTTTTCTTGCCTAGAGTATTTGGAGATCATCTATGGACGTTATGCCAGAAGGAATTTGCCACAGGGGGTCTGGTTCTCTCTGAAAAGACGAAGTCGTGCACAAAAAGGCCTCTTCTGGGCAGGTCCCATTTTTGGGAAAGGAAGGTTTTAAGCTACAATGGGATTTTTCTAAGCAGCAGGCAGGTGGGAATTTTGTACTTGCTTGGCAGGGTACTTTTTCCTATGAAAACAAAGGCCACTTAAGTAATAATGGGAAAATTAGAGGCAGCATGCGGGCGGGAATTTCTTACTTGACTTGCAGGGTGAAAATTTCCATTGTGAAATAAAATAAAATCACTTAAGGCATTGATGGGAATTTTTTACCTGCCTTGCAGGGTAAAAAATCCTATTATGAAAGTCAAAATAGATTAAGTGGATCATGGGATTTTTGGAGCTGCGGTGCAGGGTGAATAATCCCATTGGAAATTGACTTTTAAAAATAGAAAGCACCCATGACAAAAACTGCGACCCCTTTTGAAATAGAAGGATAAGCTTTAATTGCATTTATTAATTATTTCTATTTCTAAAATGGGCGCCCAAGCATGAGGAAAAGTCAACAAGGGAGAAGAGGATAAAAGAAATTGGAAATAAAATTCTAAAATTAAATAAATTTAATTTATTTAATGCAGCCCCCTCTCATGCAAAAAAGTACGACACATCTAGAGGAGAATTAATACTTTTTAAAATATTTATTGATGGAATTAATTCCTATTTTTGGTGCATAAGGTCAAAGCACACTGCGAAGTCAAAGTGGACTGGAAGTAAAAAGCTAAAATTAAAAAATTTAATTTATTTAATGGCAGCCATGAGCATGCACAAAATAGGCGCCCAAGTTTAAAGGGAAAAGCTGATTTTTAATTGATTAATTGCCAAGAATAAGAGATGCAATTATTAATTATAGAATGGTGAAGGTTATATAAGAATGGGCTGCCATACTGATGAATTAATTAATTCTTTAGCAAAGAAGTGCAGCCCAGGCAATTTTGGTGCCCAATTAAGGAGGAATTTTGGCTCCTAATTGAAGGTGTTTTCACTGCTGTAAAGCTTCAAAGTTTGGAGCCTAGGTTTGAAGGAGCTTGATTTAAGTCTGATTAATTGTTTGCATAGTGGTACAGGTGCTCAGGTGAAGTTGAAAAAATTCATGCTTGCTTTGCATGCAAACAAAACCTCAAATTTTGGGGTAGTAGGCTTGATATATGCAGATTTTTATGATTAAAATCAAGTGTTCATGTTCTGGTTGCTGTCTTTGTCTGAAGTAATTGCAGGTATTCATTACAGGTGCTATATAAGAGAAAGGGAACTTAAATCAATGTCCAATACATTGAATATATCCTCCGAATCTAAAGAAATCTTCAGATCTGCGCCGATTGTATAGAATTCTGGCTAAATAAAAAGAAAAAGAATTGCTCAGACAAAGATTGCTCTAGCCATGGCAAATCGGGATGAACGAGAAAGCTCGACGGAATCATGCATTGCTTGTAGATTTGCTGACATCGGAGACACAGATCTTGATCCAGATCTAATAATTGAAAAACTTCATCCTCTTGTTTTTTTTACGCAACCTGTGTAGAAGTCAGTACGTAGACAATTCCTACCAAGATCTTGTGCATGTGCTCCCAATCTTTCAGTTGATGCCTTCATTGAATTTGCATTTACTTGGAGTGCTTTCCAGAATTTTTAATTGCTCATATGCAATTAAAAATAATAATGATGAGTTACGGCAAACATTGCACTGATGCATGTATTGGAGAAGAATTGCAAAAACTTAAAGGATAAGAGGGAAGACAAGTCAAAGAAAATTCCTGCAAGCAAATCATAGTCACTTGCTTCTGATCCAGCCGCTTCCAGATCCAGTTTGGTGAGAATCAAAGGCAAAAGAATCAATTGCATGCGTAATTTGAAAAAAGAACAAGACTGCAGCTTTTCTCTTTCTTCTTCTTTCTCTCATTTCCTCCAACAAAGTAATTGAGCGATCAATTAAATTATAAAACTTAAGTGATTGGTTTAAAAGCCATTACTTGAAGAAGTCAACTATTTGGAAATAGGTGGCATACATGCAAAATAGAAGGTTCTATCTTCAGTTGCAAGTTATGCATGTCATGCAAAGAGGAATTCGAGGAGGGAGATTGCCAGTTGTTTCTTTTCCGACTTCTACATGTGCCAGTTCACTAAAGGCTTCCTATTTGAAATTTCCCCTCTACATGCTATAAGTAGAGGAAGAACCTACGTGTTAAATGATCAGAATTTGTAAGCAACATTCTTGTGTTCCAGACTTTGTGCTGAAACTGTTGATAACTATTTGAAGCAAAGGAATAAAAAAGAGCAGATTTCTGAAGAACTTTGTCACGGTGCATTTTGTTTCTAACTTTTTGTCTCAGATCTACTTATAAACTGTGTTATTCTAGATCTAGATCTGAAAGCTGCCTTTGCTTATAATTTTGTGTTAATATCTATTGGTTCTATCTATGTGCATGCAATCAACTCTGTAATCTATTGATTGGGTTGCACATCTTCCCTCTTTCTTTCCTGTGTTTTTATTGTTTCCTTCTTCATCACACATTTCTTTTATTTAATAGCTGCTTACTTGCTGCAAAACTATACAACTATGGTTCATGAGCTGCATGGTTAAAGTAATACCCACAAATAGATACTAGCATATTTAATTGACAAATCTTACACGGGAGCCTCACTGGTAAATGAGGAAGATTTATCTCATGACTGCCTAGGTTTTCAACTATGCAGAAAATCTAGCCAACATTGGTACAAGCTCATTTGGCCTCAAAAGCCCGGTTTTGATAAATTTGATCCTTAACCTTCAAATCTTTTCAGAATCTTCCTAAATCAATTGCACTGTAATCATGGCTCTTGAATACTTCTTGATGAATTTGGGCCTTTGACACAACTCCATAGATTATGAACCTGTCTTAGAAAGGCTGATTGTAGCCCTTCCTAAGATTGCTTGAAAACCTGGTTTTTGAGATATTGGTCTTGATGTTTTTGAATGATCTTTTTCTTCCTAAATCACCTACAGGGAAGGATGACACACACTTATGGACCACTAGAAGGATAGGATAGGATTGATACGGGGAATAGGCTGACTTGGGGGGTGTCTTGGAAAGGTTCACAGTAGAATTTTTTTACACTCGTGTATGGTTGTCTTGTTTTCAAGTGAATTTTTCCCATGCAAAAACACAGGACAACGTGTCCCATCTTAAGACTAAGCTAGAGCAAAGATTGACACCTTGATATGATGGAAAGCAAGATTTAAAGAACCTCGTTCACTACCCAAACCCTCGCAAATCTTGGGTGAGAGTCTAAGGGAGAGTGAATATTGTTCTTGCATGCATAAGATTCAATTGCAAACACAACCTTCTTTACAATTTATAAACCATAAGAATGACTGAAATGACCAGTTTTGCCAATTCAACCAAATTCAAGAGTTATAATGAACATAATTCAAGATTTCACCCTACCATCCAATTCATGCAATGTTCCCCAGACTACCTAGGCACATCTAATCAATCAAGCATAAAATGTTAAACAATGCTTTCTCAAACTACACAAATTAGTGTTTGCTCAGTTTGCATTCATTAATAAACAAGTTTATAGTGTTTAGCTCTTTAATGAAATCAAAACATGACAATTATCTAAATAAATGAGAAGAGAAGATATATAGGTGCATAAGTGAACATAACGACTCCTTTCTTGCGTTTGCAAAATCAAGTTTAATTGATAAAAGATCCATTACCGTTTTTGTAATTAATTGTGATGGGACACAACCACATCTTGCTCATTGTGCAGATTGATAGTTGAGTTTAAACTAAACTAGAACAACTAACAACAAATTTTAAAATTGTTTATAGCCCTCAATCTATTCTTAGAGTAATAATTTCATCCCAAAGTGGCAATTAAGATCAAAGCTTTTGGTGGATATCCACTGCATTTGTTTAATCTTCACTTTGAGTATTAATCTGAGTTCATTATGTGTTATAATCAAGGCTCTATCGATAATCTCAAACTTAAATCATCTAATGGTTTCCAAATGTCCACTTTGTGCCTCTTTTTGATCTTGTAGGATTCCCTTGTGGATCTATTCATTCCCTATCCAAATTTAGATTCCACTATGTTCTAATGTGGATTCTTTGTCTGTGAAATACAATAGGGGATTTTGCATGTTCAATCAAGCTGAATTGAAACTCAAAACGCGACATTAATTCAAAATTAGTCACCAACTTGAGTTCATGATGGAGACTATGCTAGAAAACGGTTTCCGACAACGTCAAACATGAGCTGTTTCTCATATGTGCCATCAAACCCATTGGGACTCCCACCATTTGAAATTGCTCAAGGGCTTTCCAACGAGCATGGTCTAGCAATGTTTGAGCTTTGTTGTGATAGTTAGAGGCTTTGAAATTCCCATAGTCGTGCTGCCTTGTTTTCCCTAATTTTCTTCAGATGTCAATTTTAAAGTGTTAACCTCATACATGTGTAGGTATTTCTTGTTTTCACACTTTCAGGTTATTTCCCCCTTTTGGCTATTGTGTACTCTCTTTGGATAAGCCTGCCTCACAAGGATTGGTCTATGTGTCTCATTCGTTTATCTTCACCTTATTGGGTCTTATTACCCGTCTCCTCTTGCTTTTGACTTTAACTCCCTTTGGGCTTCAGGTGATTATATGTCTCAGTTTTGGACTTTCATATTTTTTGTAACTGGACCATGTGTCTCAGTTTTGGACTCATATTTTTCATAATTGGACCACGTGTCTCAGTTTTGGACTCCCATATTTTTCGTAATTGGACCACGTGTCTCAATTTAAGGTTTCAGGTATCCCAAGCCTTCGACTTCTCTTTCCTCACTGTGTGTTGGCTCGTGAATCCGAAGATTTGTGATTGGAGCCACATGTCTCGCTTGGGGTCTTCACTCTTGGGATATAGATTATTAAACTCTGAGACAAGTGTCGCCCCATTTCAGCTTGTCTGACTTTTCAACTCTTCTTAATAATCCGAGTTGTAAAATGATCGCCACATGTCCTCTTGCTAGCGGTACACCACTTAAAACAAAAACATGTGAAAAACATTATTAAATTTATAGTAAAGCTTAAAAAATGTGAAGATTATTGCAATTTATTGATAAGACATGTATACATTCCGTATAGTTGTGGATTCGAGGAGGCATACTTATTTAAACACTTTTGAGAAACTTTAGCACACACAAAAACACATGATCGGTCTCAAATGAGGGCAAGTTTTCTCATGTACCGCTTATGTGATTCAAACATTATGAGACCCGCATAACATAAAGTATTTGTGGCATTCCAATTTTAGATCAAACTAATACTAAGAGGGGTGCTTTGATTCAACAAGTGTTTAAGCAAGGTTCTTGGGTATCTCCTAGGAACATGAGTGGCGAGAATGTTTTATAAATGTGAAAATAACGTATGGAGAGTTTGTGAACCATTTGTGAAAAACACTTGAGGTTTTTATTTTAATTTTTTCTCATCTTTTATTTCTCTTCTCATGTTCTTTGTTTCATTTGATTAACATCCCTTTCTCCATAAAAGTGAGGCTTTCAGTGCTCTTTTAAATTTCAAGAGGGTCCCAACTTTTTGTCTAAAAAATAGGGGTGTGTTGTGCACAACAAATGACGAGTACTCCAGTGAAATCACTGTGAAAGTGTTTATTACTTAGAATCCTCAATTTCGCTAACCAACAAAGACAAATAACTGAAAATAAGCAATACGTTGGTACCTCATGAAGATTGAACATAATTTATGATTTCATTACCTGACATACTAGGTCAAAAACACTTCTAATAGTTATGTGTGAGAAGTGCATTAATCTATCCTTTGAAAACTTCAGAGGAGAATATAAAAATATGCTAGAAGCCATCTTTTGATTAAGCATATAAGCTTGGGCATTGCTTTGCTGCCAAGAAGGTGTCTTTAACCCTGACACGATTACCTTTGGTCCCACTCCAGACCTTGCTCCACTGCCAGTCAGGCGTCCATAACTGCGGTGGAGATTATCTAAATCACCCTTTTTAGAGAAAAATTTAGAATTTTCTTGATTGCAAATTTCTTTTCATTCGTGTTGCATACATTCTAAGATTTTCTTTCTACTGCTCTTTTTGTTGTATAGTTTATGAAGGGTTGGGAACCAAATTGACCTTTCCTTTTGTAAAATTTGAAGCAAACATCTATATAAACTTTCTAAATCCTTCTCTTGATTCTTAAAGGAGTACCTTGTCTTTTAGTGTATTTACGACTTTGATTTAGTTTCTGATCTTTTAGACAAACAAACAAATTATTCAAGTCCAACTATTAGCCTATGTAAGTGAGCTTCACCTTGTTTTCTGGGTTTTAATGCTTAGGTGATGGTTCTTAACCTTTGGACAAACCATTCTTTTTTAAATGTTGTCATTTAGTCTGAAAGCATGCATCTGAATATGCGTCTTATTGAAATGGAAAACTACATTAAAAAACATGGGAAGCTAATTACTAAATCAATAACACCTAAACTAGAAAGCAAGAACTACTCTAAGCCACCACTTTCAGGACATTCCTTCCAAGATGTCCCTCTCTGATTCCCTGGTTAAGCCCACGGTTCTGTATGGTTCGGAAGTTTGGGGTCCCTCTCTTTTGTACTTAGATTGGGACACTATCGAGCACGTCCAGATCCTCATGCTTAAACGCATTATCAGGTGCAAAGAATTTGTTCCTCACAACATTATCCTCGCTGAGTTTGGGGCTCGCCCTTTTCGGTTGGAGACCATCTTCAGCCTTGTGTTGCTGTTGCACCGTATTCGGGGGTATTCTAGTTCTTCTGTTGACAAGGATAGGTACACTTATCTTGCCTACTGCTCCTTTGAAGCTATCGCTTCCTCGTAACACATTAGACATTCTCGCTGCTAGTATGCCTGCATTTCACGTCTCTTCGAGTCTATTGGCATCCAGATGGACCGTCTCCCACCCTTAAGCTATTCTCTGGATGCCCCTGCCCACCTGTTACCCAACCAACATGATCTTCATAGGATAATCAGAGATGATATCTACAGACAGTTCATCCAGCACACATGGACCAACCCCCCGGGGGGGTTGCGTCCGAAGATGTCATTCTATGCGGCACACTTTCTCGAGATCTGTGATGGGGTCATCTTCAGACCCATGTACATTTCCCGACATTGGTTGCAGGTCCTTATCTCTTTGGGTTAGTTTCGAGTGGGCTCACATCAACTCCGTATTGAGATTGACCACCACTTAGACCGCTCGGAGCGGACTTCCCTGCTTTGCTCTCTCCAGGAAGTCGAAACCGAAGAATACTTCATTTTTAGATGTCCTGTTTACTATGAGATTTGTGGGCGATTCCATTGCCTGTCCCGTGAGCTTCCTTCCTTCACAACTTTCTTCAGATACTATGATCAGAGATGTCTTGCTCTCTACCTTCAGGATGCCATCAAGTTCCGGGATAGGCTCCTCCATCCTCCCCCCCGACGAATGGCTACTAGACTGATCACTTCCTTCTTCCCGTTGCTCTCGCCGGTGAGGGGTGCTAAGTGGCATTTGGTCACGTGTCTAGACCCCCAGTCTAGGTCCGTTAGGTCTCGTGACTCCGTTCCTTCCACTCGAGGCTCCCTATCTCAGGCATTTCCTAGGGCACCTCCACATACACAATGATCCACCGGGCCTACTTTGTGGCCCCGCCTTCCTCCCGGACGTCGGCCCCCTAGGCATTCCACAGTCTCTGCTTCTTGTCGTTGGCGCACTGCGAGTCACTCCCATTTGGCCTTGAGTGTTAGGTGACGTTGTTGGGGATGTTGCTCCTTCTTCCGCTCCCTCCCCACACTGTCATTTCTCTCTTCTTCGTTTCTGGTCTCTCGGCCTCTATTGTTTCCTTCTGCTCCTCTCCTTCTCACATTGTATTTCGGGTGACCCGTTTGGGTCCTCTTGCCTGGTTTGTTTGCTTTGTACTCTACAGCCCCATTGACCTACTTTTGTGGTCATGTGTTGGACATTAATAACATTATCTTATCTTATGTTATCTAGGAAGGAAAAACATAACTGAAAGCAAACTAATCTAATCTAATCCTAACAATTCATAATCAAAGGAGGACAAACATGGAAATTTTGTGTGAAGCATTTCATATTACCTGGTAAAAGTGATTTTGGAATATTTAGAGTCCTTAAGTGTGTAAAAACATCTTTAGATTCTTTCCAAATAATATCCAAATTCAGTGTTCCCAACACAAAGCAAAGATTTGCCAACTTTTGATTAATGTAATGACTTTTGAAAAACAAGAAATCAACGAATGTATTGGGCTTAGTAAGAGTTACCTCAAAATCTTGCCAAGTGAATACGTGGGACTCTATTACCTTATATTCCGTGATATTTGGAACTCTGGTCTCAGCTAATACCAGTTCTGCATGATGTAGATCTGATGTCACAATGTCCTCTTCTTTCATATCCATTGCTTGCTCGTGCTCATCGTGCTAAATTGCCTTTGGAATAAGTTCCGGGTCATCATAAAGTGGAACTTATCCCTCCTTCGATATTTGAAATAAATCCATTTTTCTGTCCTCAACATCTTTTTCTGTATCAAGGCACTCTTCTTTCTCAGCTATGGGCGGCAATATGTTTTTAACTTCCAAGGCCTCTTCATCAATTAAATGAGCAGCTTCACTTGCTTGTAAAAATTCAAGAACAACAAACCCAACAACTCCCTCTTGCTGAATGCATACAATGTCTTTTGAATCATCTTCATCATCTGCAAGAGCATGTGAACTACAACAATCCAAGATCTACGAACTATTAGTAACATCTTAACACAAGCTAGCTCCCAAGCAAAATCTCTGAGAAGAGTCCACACAAGGAATTACTTCCCTTTCATGCTCCTCATGAAGTTCGACATTCTTTTTAACTACCGCCCCCTCATAGTCAAAATTATCATCAGAAAATACTCCCATTTAACACTTTCACTTTCATCCAAAACAGATACACTAGTTGGCTCAATGAGCAAATTCACATTTGGTTCATCATGGAGGAAGTTCTGACTCTTATGATTACTCATGAAAGAATTTGGATTTTGAATTTGATGGTTGGCAAACACAAGTTACCGGTTTGGAGCAATGTGTACATAGGGTAACATATGGGCTGCATATACTAGATAAAGCAATGTAATATTTTGGTTCACATTTGACCCAACAAGAAGAAAGTGGCCTTGGGGATTGAGTTGTCTATCTAATGTGACGGCCTCTGCATATGCCAAGGGCAATGTATTTGCCTTGGAAGTTCTTAGGAGCCTGGATAGGAGGGAATCCAACCCATTGATGCACATTTTGAGAACTAGCGCATCAACAAGCTTGTATGTAAGAGTGCTTCTATTGTATAGTGTTTGAAATCTTGCATTTAAAGTTCTGATGAGTTGACTGGGTTCTCTCCTCATGGTAATAGAGTCTTGGTACTAGGTACCTGAATCTGTAACATGCCCAAATTGTGCCAAAAAACATTTTGAAAGTCTGCCCATGATCTGATAGAATTGGGTGGGAAACTGAGGAATCAATAATAAGTAGTATCCTGCAACGTAAATGGAAATAAACTGCAAGCAACATCTTCATGCAAAACATTAAGCAACCTCAAAGAAGTTTTAAAAGCTACAACATTTTTTTCAGTTTTTTTACCTCCTACTAGAGTGTAAGTAGGTAAATAACTCTCATGATTTCTTGGAAGAGGATGGGTTATTCGTACAATATTCAAAGAACTTTTTCCTACCCAATTGGCTACCATATCAAATAGATTGCCGTTAGCACATAGCTGAAAGGCCTGGGAGTATTGAGTATGGTTCTTTATCCCGCAATGACTACTTTTCTGTTGTGTGAGTTTTAAGCACACAAAACAAAAAGAGATAAGCGCAAGAGGAGGGATACCAAATCAAACCATAAGAAACCACATCCAAACATAAGAAACTGATTCCAAATCAAACAAATTCAAGCCTAAAGTAAGAAGATTATGTCCTCTCTCTAGTGCCAGCTTTCTGTTGATGCAAGTTTTAAGCACACAAAACAGAAAGAAATAAGAAAAAGGGGAGGGAAACCACTTTAAATGATAAGACACCCCATCCATACTTAAGAAACTAACTCCAAATCAAACTAATTCAGCCCTCATTCTAGTGTTGGATTTTTGTTGATGCAAGTTTTGAAACAAGCTCCAGCAAAAGACGAGAATTTAATCTCATTCGTTTAAGGATCTGTGTTAAAAATATGATCCAAGGTACGAAAAACATGGGACATAACTCAGGGAAGTATGTGGCCCTAATAACCTTTCATTGGAGGTACCTAAATCTCTTAAAATCTAGTGGGTTAACAAACAATCTGATGTATGACACAAATTGAATATTAACAATGGCTCTAATTAGGTGGAAGACCTTTACAAGATGGATATTCAAAATGATTATTAACAAGATGAGTTTTGGATTATTAAAAAGATACAAAAGGAGGGAAGGGTAGGGTAGAAAAGAGATCCAGACTTTTGTCCTATCTTTGGACTAACTCGGAGAAAACACCGGTAACTTGATATGATGGAAACCAAGATTTAAAGAACCTAGTTCACTACTTAAATCCTCACAAATCTTGGGTGAGAGTCTAAGGTAGAGTGAATATTATTCTTGCATACATAAGGGTAGAAAAGAGATCCAGACTTTTGTCCTATCTTTGGACTAACCTGGAGAAAACACTGGTAACTTGATATGATGGAATCCAAGATTTAAAGAACATAGTTCACTACTTAAATCCTCACAAATCTTCGGCGAGATTCTAAGGGAGAGTGAATATTATTCTTGCATACGTAAGGGTAGAAAAGAGATCCAGACTTTTGTCCTATCTTTGGACTAACCCGGAGAAAACACCGGTAACTTGATATGATGGAAACCAAGATTTAAAGAACCTAATTCACTACTTAAATCCTCACAAATCTTGGGCGAGAGTCTAAGGGAGAGTGAATATTATTCTTGCATACGTAAGGGTAGAAAAGAGATCTAGACTTTTGTCCTATCTTTGGACTAACCCAGAGAAAACACCGGTAACTTGATATGATGGAAACCAAGATTTAAAGAACCTAGTTCACTGCTTAAATCCTCAAAAATCTTGGGCGAGAGTCTAAGGGAGAGTGAATATTATTCTTGCATACATAAGGTTAATTTGCAAACACATCCTAAGTTTGTTCTTTAGAATTTATAAACCACAAGAATGACTGAAATGACCAATTTGTCTAACTCGAGGCAAAACAATGAGAAGCAACCTGGAGAGTGAAAGTCAAGGCAACATGGCTGGTGAGTGGGAGCTGATGGGACATAAGGAAATCTTGGATGTTGGGGATGAGGGATCTGCAAGTGAGAACATAATCTACCATGCTTGCTTCCCCCCACCCCCTACATGGGGGAAACAAGTAAATCTACTAGAATTAGGGAAACAAGTAAGCTAATTGAGAAAGTTATTCTCCAATCTGGAGAAGCTTCCACCATAGGTTGTGGCCAGAGTATTTCCATCTGCCCATTCTCTTTGTAAACCAAACTATTAAGATCCAACTCCTGAACGCATAACTCGCCTTGCGCAAGAGCACATATAGGTGTATGGTGGGTTCTTATATGGGCATTGAAGTCACCTACCTATTGAGGAATACCGGGATATCTCTGGATAAATGTCAAGGTATAGATCTCCATCAATGTGTACAATGAAGGCTTGTAAAGTGGGGGAGGGGGTGTGAAGTAGCATACTGCAATAAAGACGTCACATATAGGAAATTCCCCCTTGAACATGCAACCACATGTATCAGGAATGGACAGCTGAAGCTATCAGTAATACTCTGGACTTGAGGCTGACACGAATGAGGCAAGGCACTCCATCACAAACACCACCAAAACTAGGGGTGTCATGTCGATAGGACGAGACCCAAGCATAGCCTCTGACTAGAGGGAGAGCCCAGTTAGAGCTCTCATGGGTCTCAATAAGAAAGGTGAGATTTTGTGAAGAAGAATCATCTTGGAAAGTACATGGAGAAATACCATAAGGTACCACTACAATTGTAATAGGCAATAAAGATGCCACCATTGCCTCGTTAGACCCATCATGCTGGCAGTCCAAAGTGTGACCACCCAGGAGGGGGAGAATCAATAATGATAACCCTATAATCTCAGGTAACATCCTAATTGTGTTCATTTTTGGCAGCCACAACCTGAGTATGAGATTTCTGAAGCTCATCCACTTGGAGTTGTGTGAGTTCTGAATCTTGATAAATATTGAGGGAGTGAGAAGACTTTAATTCTTCTGCAGTTCAGAATTGGATAACAAGGGTGTTGTCTGACAATGTCCAAAATCGGTTAAAGGAGATATCCTTTAACTCTGAAGATTCATGCACGAAAGCTTGACCTGCTGTAAGGGATCAATTGACTTAGGGAGGCCATGAACATGGAGGTTGAGTGCCTTGGTTTGTTGAGTGTTTTCTTCTTCAAACTTCGCTTGGACAACTATCTTAACAACTAGAGGTGCTTTCTTCCCTTTGACTGCCTGCACCCACAGATTTTGTTCCTGAACCTGTTTTTGAATAGATTGTTGTTGGGCTGTGGTTTCTTTTTTAAGGTGTGCTCAATGATTATCTATGACTAGTTGTTCTTAATTTCTGAAACCATTTCATTAAGATGCTGCAAGCATGGGGAATCAGCGGAGGTGGCTTGTATCTCCTCAAGTTTAGTATTCTTGCCTGCAAATTGGAAATAATACCATATTTCTCTTGTAATTGTTTCTTGAAAAGCGACAAAAGGTGTCGAAGTTCGGATCATTATGTTTCAATTCCAGAAATCCGGCTGCTAATACTAGTGTATTTATTTTTTGACAACAAAACCCTGTAAACGCGAGGAGATTTAAGCTCTGGTGTTGGAGGTCACTCCATGTGGAATATCCCTTATAGGATATCACTTTAAAATATGCAAAATACAGACAAATTGCAGCCAAACAAAAATATGATTTTTGCAGAAAATTAAATCTAGGGCAGCGAATAGAAAATAATGGATAACTCCAAAAATACTTGCTCAAATTTCTTGAAATTTTAAATGGAGCTTGCTAATACAATAACAGATATTATAGAACTGTTTTTGGATTTTTTCGAATAACAGAATGCTGCCAGAAAATTACAGCGTGCCTTAAACAGCTGAAAACTTCTAAAATTAATATTTTCCGGAATATAGATGCAAAAATTATGAAACCTTGGAAATATTATCTATAAATAAAGGAGATGATATCCCAACCTTCAAATCAGAATTTGAGGAAGTGGAAACCCTCCAAAACAGGTATGCAATTTCCAAAACAAGTCGCCCCACCTAGGAGATGGTTGGAAACCCTTGCAAATGCCTTCAAACTGATGCTAGACCTTACCAAAGAGGTTTCCGTAGATCTTCCCTGAAAAACCCTGAAATCTCTCCTCCAAAATACCCAAAATCCAGCAAAACCCTTCACTGAAACCCTCTGAAAATATCTCTAAAGAACAACCCTGATTTTAGCTCCAAAAATGACAAACTAGGGTGGATCTCTCACCACCGAAGACTGCCCTACTGGCTAGGAGTGGATCTCCCACCACCAAAGCTAGGGTTCCCGTGGGATCTTATTCCACAAGTTGGATATTTGCAAACATCAGTTGCACATGAAAGGAAATATAAGTGTATGCATGAATGATCATCTATTCACCCCTCCACTCCTTATATAACTTTTCCCATGCCAAAGAACCCTAAAAAGCCCAAGTCGCAGTTTCCCCTAGGGAAGACCAAATAAATAAAGTAACTTAAAGTTAACTTTTTTCTTTTCAAGTCTCCATGGTCCAAAAGGTGACCCCCAACGCAAAATTAGAACACTAGGAGTTAAGTGGCCCCTTTCAACGATAAAACATAACATCTAGCCCCTTCGAAATCACTTTATATTCCTGTCCACGGAAAATTATAACAACTGGACTAGATATTCATACCCAATAGCTCATAGCGTCTGTAACCCCTTGGGCGTGACTAGGGTTAGGACCCGTACTGACCCTCTGGCCTGTGGTGAGGGAATGGGGACATTATAGTCCTCCCTTCCCAAAATTTGTTTATCCCCAAGCAAATGCAAACTAGGATGTTGTAGAATCTGCTCTCCCTCCCAAGTAGCATCCTCAAGAGGCAAACCCTTCCACCGTACCAAGTATTCTGTAATCTCTCTGCTCCTGAGCTTCCTCTGTCTGACCTCAATAATAGATTCTGGTTCTAAAACGACTTTCCCCACCTCATCCAATGGTGGCAACTACGTAGAAGATACAATATGCTGCCCAAGTGCCTTCTTAAGGCATGACACATGGAAGACATTATGTATCTTACTGTGCTCTGGAAGATCCAACTCATATGCTACTGTACCCACTCGCCGAGCTACCCTGTATGGACCATAAAACTGTGGTTTTAGCTTTTTTGTCCCCTTCTACTTGATTGACAACTGCCTGTATGGCTGCAAACGTAGGAATACCAAATGTCCTACCTCAAATGAACTCTCTATCTTGTGCCTATCCGCATAAACCTTCTGCTGATTCTGTGCCTTTTGGAGGTTCTCCTTAAGAGCTCGCAGGATATCCTGGTTCTCCTGTAACCAATCTCGAGCTTTGGGAGCCCGATTGTCTGTTAATACCAAATCAGCAAATGACATGGCATCATATCCATACAAAGCTCTAAAAGGAGTGATGTCGATGCTCATCTGATAGGTGGTATTGTAGCAATACTCGCCCATGTGCAACCATCTAATCCATGCCTACTGATGTCCCGTCACATAACTCCGCAAATAGCCCTCTATCCATTTGTTAACAATCTCTGTCTGCTCATCCGTCTGAGGGTGATAGCTTGTGCTGGTAGTCAACTCAGTACCTGCAAGTTTGAATATCTCCTGCGAAAAAGTGCTCATGAAGATCTTATCCCTATTACTGACAATATTCTTAGGCAAACCATGAAGCCTAAAAACCCCTGTATAAAATAACTGAGCCACATCAGCTGCCTCATGCTTCTTAGGTAGAGAAAAGAAATGGGCATACTTGGTCAATCGATCAACTACCATATAAATGCAATTGTGCCCATGCACCATAGGGAGTCCTATGATAAAATCCATGAATATGCTCTCCCACTTCAGCTCGGGGATGGGAAGAGGCTGGAGTAACCCTGCAGGAAAAGAATGCTCCGATTTGGTTTGCTGGCAAACCATACACTCTTTGACGTGATTAAGGACATCGTCCTTCATTCCCTTCTAAGTGAATTTCTCTCTGATGTACCTATATGTTTTGAAATATCCGGGATGTCCAGCTAATGGCGTATCATGTACTGCATGAAGGATTTTGTCCTTCATCTTAGATCCCGGTACAAGAAAAATCCGATCCTTGTAGAAAATGAGAACATCTACCACCCTGTATTGGTCATCCTTGGTAATACCATCCATGATCTCACATGCAAACTGATTCTTGGAGTACTCAACAAGTATGTGAGCCTTCCAATCTATTGAAATCTCAAACATAGAACTCAGCATAGTAGTAAGGTAAGGCCTCCTAGATAAAGCATCAGCAACAACATTATTCTTACCTCTAGTGTATTCTATGTCAAAGTCATAGGTTTATACCTTGTTCACCCATCTTTGCTAGCGGTCGTTGAGATCCTTTTGCCCCAAGAAGAACCTCAAACTATTGTGATCCGTACGTACCACGAATCTGCTGCCCACAAGGTACTGTCTAAATTTGGCGAAGGCATGCATGATGGCTAACATCTCCTTGTCGTAAATTGAATACCCTCTCTCTAGCGGGCTCAATTTTCGACTCTCATAAGCAATGGGATGCCTATCCTGCATAAGCACCGATCCAACCCCCTCTCCTGATGCATCACACTCTAGAACAAATGGCCGAGAAAAATCTGGTAATGTGAGGATGGGACATGAACTCATCACCTCCTTGAGATGATCAAAAACCTGCTGTGCTGCTTCTGACCAAGCGAAAGCTCCCTTCTTTGTCAAAATCTGTCAATGGGGCAGTCAATCGTGAGAAGTTCTTCACAAACCTCCTGTAATAGGTGCACAGTCCCAAGAATCCCCTCAGATGTGTCAATGTCCTGGGTGGCGGCCAATCCAAAATTGCCTGTATCTTCTCTCTATCCATCTTTACTCCCGCTTCACCAATCACATATCCTAGGTATAGCAACTCTGTGATATCAAACTCACATTTAGAAGCTTTTGCATATAGCAAATTAGCTTCTAATATCCCCAATATCTCATCAAGGTGGCGGATATGACCCTCCCAAGTCCTGCTGTAGACCAATATATCATCAAAGAAAACCAATACAAACTTCCACAAGTGGCGGTTGAACACGTGGTTCATGCAAGACTGGAATGTAGTTGGTGCATTAGACAGTCCGAATGGCATCACTAGAAACTCAAAATGTCCATAATGGCATCTGAAAGCGGTCTTATGCACATCCTGCTCTCTAACCTTGATCTGGTGATATCTAGATCGCAAATCTATTTTAGAAAAATAGATTGCCCCTTGTAGCTCATCGAACAGCTCATCAATACGTGGCACTGGATATTTGTTCTTGATTGTCTTCTTGTTCAATGCTCGGTAGTCGATGCACATCCGCATGGTCCCATCCTTCTTCTTCACCAATACCACCAAAGAAGCAAAAGGACTGAAACTCGGCCTAATGTGTCCCATGTCAATAAGCTCATGGATAGTCCTCTCAATCTCATCCTTAAACGGTTTGGGGTGACGGTAAGGAGTAGTAACTACTGGTCTAGTGTCCTCAAGCTCAATCACATGCTCAAATCCCCTATCTGGAGGTACACCTGGAGGTATGTCACTAAAAACTGCAATGTGCCTATCTAATAGCCCCTGTATATCCACATGATACTCTGGTTGTCCATCCTCTGATTTCTTGGTAGAAACCAAGCACTGTACTGCCCAATCAACCCCATTGTGCATGTGAATCCTCTCGATCCTCTTTGCTGAAACAACCTTGGGTGCATCTGAAGATAAACCCCTCAAGGTTACATTCTTCCCCTCGGACTTGAACTTGAGTTCAATCGTCTGAAAGTTAGTTCGAAACTCTCCAAGAGAATGGAGCCACTGTACACCGAGCATAAGGTTGGTCTCTCCAATACCAACCACATAGAAGTCATCAGTAACTGTATGGTTACCCATGGTGATACTCAACTATGGAACTCGCTGCATGCATCTCAAGGACTCAACATTGGCTACCACTACATTGAAGCCCTCAAAGTCTTCTGCCTGTAATCCCCGCTTCTCTACCAAAGATGCATCAATGAAGCTGTGGGTTGCCCCACTATTAATGAGTACTACTACTCTTTGACCCTCCAATACTCCACTGACTCTGAATGCCTTGTACCTTGAGGTACTAGACAAAGTAGCAATAGTCTCATGGTGAAAAGTCTCCTCCTCCTGTTCAATCCCTGCACTATCCAATGTCTCTCCATCTCCATCCTTCGACTCCTGAGCATCCCGCTCCTCCTCGCTCTCGCTCTCCTCGAAGACCTCTATGAATTGGGCCTTCCCTTTCCCTCTACAATCATGTCCTGGAACCCATGGTGTGCGGCAATCGAAACATAGTTTCTTTTGCCTCAACTGATCTCTATCCTCTCTTGAGACAAATGGTCTCCTTGCTGCATCCTGCCTAGGTGGTGGCCCCTTCGGCTGTGAACCATCAACTCTCGAAGGAAATACCTTAGGTTGAATTCGGGGTGGAAACCTCGATTTTGGAGTGGACAACTCCAAATCACGTGCTCTCCTACTAGCCTCATGTAAGGAAGAAGGCTCAAATGCCTTCACAAATCCTGCTAAAGCGTTAGTCAACCCTGCCATGAAGAGTGAAGTCAACCTCATCTCTGAAACATCATATACCATAACTGATAGACTCTGAAAATCTGTAATGTACTGGTCTAGAGAACCTGTCTGCCTTAAGTGAGTCAACTCTCTGAAGTGCCTATCTGGGTCCCTCCTGTCGAATCTGCTCATCAACCTTTGTGTAAAATCTACATAAGTAGTGATATGCATGTGTCCCTGTGTGATCAAACCATGGTGCCACCAGTCATGAGCATCTCCCTCGAGCTGTAGGATAGCAAACTTAATTGCATCCTCTTCACGCATGGGATTCAAGTCGAAGTAAGTCTTCAACTTCTCAATCCAAGACTGCGCGATACACTTCTTAGAACCATCGAAGTGTGGAATAGAGATTTGTTCCAATCTCCTCTGAAACTCAGGTACCTGTGTCTGGTGATTTCTCCTGGGCATGCTACCAATCTTCATTTTACAATACTCTTGAAATGGCATGTTATCCCGGAAACCCTCACTCAATGTCTGGTACCTCTCCCAACAAGACTCCTCATCCACAATGTTTGCGGGCTGTCGTGTCTGTGAAACTTCCGGATCCCTAAAAAAAGAAGGCTCGTGGAGTCCCAAAGATCTAGTAGAAGCATGAGGGGATCCCTGTCCTGAATGTCCACTCTCACCTCTATTACCATGTTGTCCCATATTGCTAGCTTCCCCTTTGTCTATTCTGCCCTGGGCTAATCTTTCCGTGAGCTGGCTCAAATAAAGATTAGTGGTTTCCTGTTGTTTTACCATGTTGGTGAACAGCGGTTTCATTAGATCCACACCCAGTTCCTCACTGTTTTTGTCTCCCATTTTTCCAACCCCACAAACAAGAGAAATAACTGCTCTGATACCACTGAAATATCCTTTATAGGATATCACTTTAAAATATGCAAAATACAGACAAATTGCAGCCAAACAGAAATATGATTTTTGCAGAAAATTAAATCTAGGGCAGCAAACAGAAATATAATAGATAACTCCAAAAATACTTGCTCAAATCTCTTGAAATTTTAAATGGAGCTTGCTAATACAATAACAGATGTTATAGAACTGTTTTTGGAATTTTTCGAATAACAGAATGCTGCCAGAAAATTACAGTGTGCCCTAAACAGCTGGAAAACTTCAAAAATTCATATCTTCTCGAATACAGAGTGCAAAAATTATGAAACTTTGGAAATAACATATACAAATATAGAAGATGATATTCCAACCTTCAAATCTAGAATTTGACGGCCAACTGGAAACCCTTCAAAATAGGGCTGCAATCTCCCAAACAAGTCGCCCTTTTTAGGTAGATGGTTGGAAACCCTCATGCAAATGCCTCTGAAAATGATGCTCAAACCCTTACCAAATTGCTTTCCGTAGAGTCTGATCCCTGAAAACCCACTGAAATCTATCCTCCACAATACCCAAAATCCTCAAAAACCCTTCATTGAAAACCTCTAAAAATATCTCTAAAGAATTAGCCCTAAAAATCCGCTCCAAAAATGACAAGCTAGGGTAGATCTTTCACTACCGAAGAGATGTCCTGCTAGCTAGGAGATGGATCTCTCTCCACCGAAGCTAGGGTTCCTGTGGGATTTTACTCCACAAGCTGAAGATTTGCAAACAACAGTTGCACATGAAAGGAAATATAAGTTGAGTATGCATGAAGTAACCTTTCCTTATTCACCCCTCAACTCTTTATATAATCACTTCCAAGGCAAAAGAACCCCAAAAGGGTTCAAGTCGCACTTTTCCTTAGGGATTGGGCCAAATAACATAAAGTAACTTAAAGTTACTTTTTACTTTTTAAGTCTCCATGGTCAAAAAGGTGACCCCCAATGCAAAATTAGAACACTAGGAGTTACCATGTGGCCCCTTCCTAACGATAAAACATAACATCTAGTCCATCCCAAAACACCATATGCTTCATGTCAACAGAAGGATTATAATAAATTGGACTAGATATTCATACCCAATAGCTCATAGCGTCTGTAACCATACTGGCCCTCAGGCCTGTGGCGAGGGAAAGGGGACATTACAATTTTATTCCTGAACCTGTTTTTTAATAGACTGTTGTTGGGCTGTGGTTTCTTTTTTAAGGTGTGCTGAATGATTATCTATGACTAGTTGTTCTTAATTTCTGAAACCATTTCATTAAGATGCTGCAAGCATGGGGAATTAGTGGAGGTGGCTTGTATCTCCTCAAGTTTAGTATTCTTGCCTGCAAATCGGAAATAATACCATATTTCTCTTGTAATTGTTTCTTGAAAAGCGACAAAAGGTGTCGAAGTTCGGATCCTTACGTTTCAATCCCAGATATCTGGCTGCAAATAGTAGTGCATTTATTTTTTGACAACAAAACCCTGTGAACGCGAGGAGATTTAAGCTCTGGCGTTGGAGGTCACTCCATGTGGAATGCAGTCTATGTTATCTGAAGAAACCTGTAGGTCTGAATACCCAGAATCTGCCCTAGACTGCAATCTGTTCAGGACACCATTCGCTGCACTATTCACGGGACTGTTTGCTTCACTGTTCACCGTACAGTTCAGGAGTTAACAGCGAACAAAAAAACTCCGTGTAAACCCATGAAACTGCTGTAAACATGTTACCATTCACACTCTACAGTTTATGTTTTTGTAGTTTTCGGGGGGTTTCTGAGGTGCCCATTCTGCAAAGTGTTAGCTAGGGTTTTGTGCAATCAAACACTGAAGTTTCAGTCAACAACTAAATTTGTGGTTTCTTCCCTGTAAACCCAAAAAATTGCTGGAAATTACGTTACTGTTCACGAGCTACTGTAGATTGCATTATTGTTCATGAAGTATGCCTTTTTGCCAGGATGGTGTGGATGGTGTTTAAGATTATGTAAGTATTAGTGAAACTCTATTGACATATAGAATTTCACCACTACATTACCACATGGAAGGTTTAAACGGAAAAATAGAAAGTTCCAAGAAGTGCTGAGAACAATTGCAAATGGTGCATCTCATGTATAACTTCTCTTCACCCTCTCACACTGAATGCACAAGAGATGTGAAGTACCAAGATGTTCAATTGCTGATAAGTTTTAGACGTAGCTGCAGGCTGAGTTCAATTTTCCCTTCACTGCCCCTCTTCATGTTGAGGGTTGTTCCTAGGAGATGCGGAGATGATTAAGGAGAGCTGCAAATCTTTATGGAATACTATCCGGTTTTCAGCCATTGATTTCTTGTGGTGGATAAAGTATACAGTGACCTTATCGGAGGATATTTTCCCCATTAGCTTTGGGGAAGTTGAAGCATTTTAAGTAGGATCAAGATTTGGTTGTGAAAGAAAAGTTTTCACGGTTTCACAATAACTTGAACACTCTTCCCATGGTCAGACCCAGTGCTTTCGTTCCTTGCGTTTATAGGGAGAGAATTTTCCTGTTCTGCTTTTGTTCAGTTGATGTAACTTTTTTGTTCCCATTTGTGTAAATGTATGACACCTGTTATTAATTGCAATTAAATTTAAATTTAAATTATCATATATAACATTTGTTATTTGAGGAGAAGGAAACACTTAAGTTTAGCTGCATGTGGTCAGTGAGCTTGATTTTAGCTAGATTTCCTTAGGCAAACAAACATATGCGTGCATAAAAAGGGAAACCCTATTAACTATTAAGAATACAGGGCTTCTAATATTACTGATTATAACCTAAACGTGGTACCTCATTTTTAATTACAGGAAAAAGGGAATTAGAATCAAAATTCTAGATTATAATAATTACATAATGGAGTGCTGACCTTGAAGTAAAAATGTGACTTGGGCAAAACTATAATGCACATCAGCCAGTGCAAACATTGTACAATATAGAAATGATCAAAATACGTGCAACAAAAGTGCAAATGTGCAACAGTAAATCTCGCTGTTAGAACATATGTGATGGTAATTTTTATTGTATTGTTTAATGATTGTAATGAAGATTATTTATGCACCCTCTTGTATTTTTAAATATGATAGATTTAGTTTGAATGCACATGAGTACTTGGGAAAGATCACTGAGAAAAGCTCACTCATTTAGTTGTTTCCATTGCATAGATGATTGATCCCTATGGGAAATGGAGATTAGGAGGTGCTGTGCTTTACAATTATGGTTATTGGAGAGCACAACTAGGGATGTATTTACATTACAAGCGTAAAGAACTCCAGCTTCCTGGTTTACACAGTCTTTACATTTAACGTGACTATCCCTGTCCAATGTGATGTAGAATATGAAGGTGGAATGCCTAGTCTTTTGTATGTTTGAGATTTCAATCTCAAGATCTCATTCATCTTCATGAGTAACACAGTTCCATGACTATCCTTCAATCTTCATAGTTGGCAATAGAATGGGCCATGTGTCATTGCCTATTTATACATTAGTTATTAAGCTTTTGGCTTTGAAATTTAATTATCAGGAGTTGGTATAACAAGGCTTCTCAGCTGAAAATGGGAAAAGAAGATATTGCCGAGCAGAATAAGACCCAGCCAATATGGAAAAATTTACATGACAGCTGCAAATATTAAAGCTGCTTTGTGCGGGCACAAAAGATAGGTTCAAAAGGTCAAGGCATTATAATCCTCTTGTAAAGATATTAAAAATTCAAACCTTAAAGCAAAAAAAAGTTAAAATAATTTCAATCTTGTGTAATTTTTTGTCTAAGCAGAAATCAATTTGATCATTGGTGTAACCCACCTTCAATATGTGTGTGTGTGTGTGTGTGTGTGTGTGTGTGTGTGTGTGTGTGTGTGTGTGTGTGTGTGTGTGTGTGTGTGTGTGTGTGTGTGTGTGCAGCCGCGCACGCACACGCGCACACACTCACTCGCGCACGTGTGCACATATGCACCCTCTCACACACACACACACCCATAGACACCCACGCACACCCACGCACACACATACACGCATGCACACACACACGCACACACACCCGCATGCACACACACATGCACGCACACACGCACACACATACAATGCATGCACACGCGCACGTGCACGCACACGCACACGCACATGCAACAAGCACACGCACATGCACACGCATGCACGCACGCACACAAGTTTGTAAATAAATGTACAAGTTTGTTTATAATTTAAATTTGATAATTATTAATTTACTATCAATATATTCCTAATTTATAATATTAGATCATTAAAGTATTTTAAATATTATATAGTATCCAACCGTATCCATATCGAGGGGCATTAAAAACTAGTCGTATCTGTGTCCATACAACTCTCATATATGTGAATGTGTGTGTGTGTACACAAACACATGTATACATATACACACACACACAAATTCGGAAACTGCCTCTTTTGTACAACAAATAGATAATATCTCAGTGATAATAAATGATAAAATTAACTAAGATTCTTGTTATCAGTATATTATGCAAGAAACATTCACACTATACTGAAATTGAGAGATGAAAGACAAGGAGACATGAAAATTATCTTGGAGAAACCCAATTTTGGGAAAAACTCCAGCTATGTGAGCAATTTCTCCCCTTTCACTATGTAAATTGCCAATACAATACAAGTTCACTGCCAATAGGTGACCTTCAAGAAAGATTCAAGCTCCTTCTACTTGCATTACTTGGTTACAATCCTCAATAAGAAAGAACACAACTGTTTATGAACAAAACAAGAACAATTCAAATTTTCTCCCTTTTCTCATGCTTGAATTCACTCGAATCCACTTGCCTAGATGAGTAAATGTGCTTGTATTTATAGTTGCTCTGCCCAAGAATGAAAGGAGAGGGAAAACAAACTGGTTTTTGGAGTCCAAACATTTGCAACTATTTGGATTCCCATTTTGACGTTGTCGGGGACGGAACCACCACTATCTGCAGTGGTTACGTGACCGCCGGTGCTTGCAGGCGGCGGTCCCGCAACCATTGCGGCGGTTGCACATTTATCACACAAAGCAAAACAACAATGGCCTTTTTTGTCATTCGAAGGTGTCCAAATCACCGTTAACCTGACTTAACCATTTCTAGAACAATGAACATGCTAAGGGTATGCACTGCAAGTTTCAATAAGAGAATACATAGAATTGGGTTCTTCTAGATCCATTTTTGGATCACACACACACACACAGACACTAAATTTATCTTGTTCTTTTAATCAAGAGTAAGTGCTTACTAGTAGCCTCGTATTTCATAATTTGGCATATCATTAAAATAATAATAGCACAATATAACAATATTGTACTTATCTTTCTAATAAGAAATACTAATACAAATGGAACCAAAAGATTTATCATATGCCCTTTTCTGGCCTTTCCGCAGGCTATCAAGTTCTTAGGTGATGGTTATCAGGCAAATTCTTGTGCTTGAACTTGGGGGTTGGCCCATAGGCCTAACGCTTGCCAGGTTTAAGTTATATCCTTGTTATATAGTGTGGTTATAATTTCGTAGTGCAACAGTACCATGCAAAACAGATGAAATACGATTCAAATTAACACGATTAACAGTGTATAACTGTTCACTAAGATGAATGAAATATGGATTTGCTTTGGGAAACATAGAATGTTTTACTAATTATCTTCCCATATAGGGATTCATTATATCTTTTATCAATCAAGTGCCATTTGATGAAGAGGCAATGGTATCTCTTGGCAATGGCATGGGCTTTGCTTATGGATATTGAAGAGCTGATGTTGTCTTTTCTGTTATAGAATTTACAGCAGGGATTCTCTAGTATTGTAGCCTATCTTCTTCTATGTGATCCCCAAATTATATTTCAAACTGTACATCCTTTTGATGGTTCACTCGTCATTGTTTATAGTCTCATTTTTATATGTGAGAATGTCAATTACAAGGACTACAAGAATTCAAACAATTCCAGAGGGCCATGATAGAAGATATACCATTTATCCTTTGCACATTGTACAGTTCTGGGTGCCTTATTGTCCAGACTCCTGCTGCCATCTGTCATTGTCACCTTGTCGGCATGGGGATCTGTTCTTCATTTTTGTCACGGGGAATGTCTTCCTGATGCCTAGCTCTCTGTCTCCTCCTTGTCGCCAAATCTAGGTGCTGGTGACAGTTACATTTTTAAGGGATTTGATGCGGTTTCTTCGATAGTAACCACAAACTCATTTGGCATTGAAGTTTTGCTACTTCTGCATGGCACTATCATGGAGTTCTTCCAAAAATCAAGTCTCATAATCGATTAATATTTATGCTATTGAATTTCTCTTGACATATAATGGCTTATTGCATTCACAAATTCCTATCAAGCCTAAATGATCCTTGTGCCAACTTCTTGTTATGGGCATGAGGCTTGCTTCCCACATGGATATGGAGCATAGTCACAGGAATTGTATTGAAGGGATCTGCTCCCAGTTTCAATTCTTGAGGTGCTCTGAAATTGCCTTCTCAGGGAATAGATATTGGAATTGTCAAATTCATGTGGCTGGATTTTTCATGTATGTTTCCAGCAAACCAGAAAACCACTTGGTATTTTTGGGAGCGAGAAATGACTTCAGTTTTCCATCAGAATTTTAAGGCAATCGAAAATTACTTTTGGTGTTAACCATTATTACAATAAGTACACTACAAAGAAATTTGCGAGTTTAGCCAGTTTATAAATGATTGGGCAAAATTTAAACTTTAAATTATTAATATTTTATGTAAATCATATTTGATTTTATTTTTTATTCCAACCTTGAAATAAAATACTAGTACATATATCTATAATATATTTATCTAAATAACACTAATAGATATCGATCTCAAGGCACACATCTAAGTTTTTCTCACATAGTTTTTCCCAAAAAAGGGTTAGTCATTGATTAAAGAATTCATCACGTTATTCACAAATGTTCCATTAATTGGTGATAGATGGCCTCAATCTAATTATACGACTATGTTGGGCCCAAATAAATCTTTCTAGGGGAAAAAGAATGGGCTTCAAATTCCTCCACATGCCCAAGATATCGTGATTCTTTGATTGCCTACTCCAAGCAAGGTAAAAAGACCTCCTTATGACGGTCAAATGGACGTCAAATTTAAGGTCATTTATTTTTATTTACTTCTCACACTATTACACTTCACCACCCCTTTGGCTGCCATTGCAAATTATGCCTATTGGTGTAATTATTATATTTTCTGATTTCCCCGTGATTCCTAAATTGGATGGGTGTATAGTTCCACTTCCGAACCACACGTGCTTGTTAGTTGTCTCTACCTCTGATTCAAAAATCGCCAAAAATCGCCGATAAATCGCGTTCAGCCTGCAAAACGATTAAACTTACTAAAAATCGCGATTTTCGAAATCTGATAAATCGCCGATAAATCGCGGTCAAAAACCCTCGAAAATCGTTGTAAATCGCGGCTAAAATCGGCGAAAATCGGGGAAAAAAAACGCGGCTAGGGTATAAGACGAAAATAAAGTAAATCGATTTGTTTTTTATGTTGTTTTCTCTTTCCACGGGCTACAGTCGACGCGTGAGGGCACGCAAATATAGCGCGTATTTTTTACCAGTTCGTGTGCATTTCTTACCAGTTCGTTTGCGTTTTTTACCAGTTCGTGCTCGTTTTTACCAGTTCATGCTCGTTTTTATCTGTTCGTGCGCGTTTTATACCTGTTCGTCTGCGTTTTTTACCTGTTCGTGGCGATTTAGTTCGTGGCATTTTGAGTTTTAATACAGAGATATATATTATATATTATTGTTATAAAGTATAAACAGATCATAATTTATAACATTTAACAATGATGTATAACAGTAACAATAATATAATTTATAACAGTAATATATTTCGTAACAGTAATATACTTTGTACTCTCTTTTTTGGTCAAAACTTAATCGAAAATATGCATATGGGCCTATGGCATTCTATAGAGTCACTTTTCGCATCATTTAACATTGTTTTTACATTTAATTTAAGTATATTTTATGAATTTAAATGTTTTTAAAAGTAGCGATAAAGTTGCCGATTTTTTGCCGATTCCCGATTTTCGATTCAAAATTTGCCCTGCCGATTAATCCCGATTTACGATTTTTTGAACTATGGTCTCTACACGTTTGGTGACCTTTATGTAACTATCATGAATGCTATACATTAGTTGTCATCGTCAAATTCTCAAGTGTCAGAAGATAAACATTCATGTAAGGTTTTCAGAATACTTAATAAGGACTGTTCATAATACACATATAGTGATGGCTATTGCAACTTAAAACCTCTTGAGAAACACATTTTACCTTGTCCAAAACATATATTTGAGCCACTTAATGTCTTAAAATATAGCGTATCGTCGCGAATCAAGTAGGTTCTCTATTTTTCTTAAACTATTGGCATCCTGTGTGAAATAGATGTAGAAGGAAATTATATTAATGTCCATAGATGACCAAAAGTAGGTCAATGGGACTCACAGATACAATAGTCAACAATAGAAAATTCTAGGAAGAGAGATTCCTAGAAGAAAAATAAAGGAATAAAAGTACATAAATCAAAATAAGTAGTGGACCACTAACACAGGTGGAAATTAAACCAATAAAAATAGCAATGAAGTGCGAACAAGAGCCCCAAAAGCATGTGTTGATGAAGATTGGAAGGAAATCTCATCAAATATCTTTGGTTGTTCCTGAAGTAGATTCGTCTGAGCCATCAATGATCACTTAGAAAGATTTGAAATGCTCATTGGGGAGTATTCAAGGTCGGAGAGGGGATGACCTTAAACAGCACGCACAAATGTGCGGGCCCTACATTCTGCACCAATGGGAAAATCCAATTTGTTAAGGCTTTTTGTTTATTAATTATATGATTGGTCCATTATGTAGGCCCCACCACGTTTGTGCGTGCTAGATAAGGATTACCTCGGAGAGGTGAGGCCTGAAGACCCTATAAGTAAGCAAAGCACTCCATCTAGAATCTCCCGTAACATCCAAAGCCAATGTAGCTCCTATGGTAGAAAAGAAAGTTGTAATGTGAGTCTACCCTTGTGGTTTGATGGGTGTTTAGTAAGTAGTAGATCCATGTTTCTAGAAAAGGGTAGAGCCATGTTGATGCAAAGGAGTAGAGGCACGATGTCGAGGGAGAGTAGGCTCGAGGATCTGAGTAATTTGATTAATAATGGTGTGCTAAGAGAAGTGCTTCCTAACTAGTCTTTTAGCTCTAATATGTGAAGTGACAATGTCCAAAGGGTGCTTAGTGTTTCTTGTCACCTTAGAGGGATTGACAAAAATGGTGATCAACATGGGGGCTCTAGTGCCTCTAGACTTCCCTTGTAGGGATTTGTGTCAAAGGGTGGTGGCCTTACGAAGATAAAGAGCCAATGAGTGTTGGTCTATATATCTGATGAAAGTAGATAGAGTGTTGCTTGAGTCGCTATAGAAGTAATGATATCTTCCCCATATCTCATAGTAAATGGGGCATCTGAAAATGAAGTGCTCCTTAGTCTCCACCTCTTGGAGGGAGGAAAAGATGACATATCCAGTCCCAAGAAAGATTGTGATGATCAATTTTAACCTATAATTGGTGAGAGAACACACTCTCATCTGGAAAGGCGAGGTCTCAATATAGAGATGGTGAGGGTGACAAATAATACTGTCCACCATCTATAAGAAGTGCTTGATGTAAAAAGCAAACTTGGGGTTGGGTGGCTCATGAGGGAGATCAAGATTGCCTAGATACAATGTTTTAGATGGTTTCTTTAGTAGCTTTAGTGATGACACCCTTTGTGGGAAGGAGGCGGTGGTGAGCGAGGGGGGCAATGTCGACACAATACATGAAAGGGGCAGCGTATCAATATGGATGACAATAGAAAGAAGAAACAACCTAGTCTTAAAATACCAACAATGCAAGCATTTGGTTAAGACTAATGGGGCATTGGGGACAAGTGAAGCAATCCTCTCTAACGAACAAAGTGTTAGGTGTGGATATCCCTCATGGCCAAGAGTTGAATCCCCCATGGATTTGAGTTGAAGCCCCCATAGATATGAGTTTTTAGATGTAGAAAGTAAGCTTGAAGATAGTCTCAATGCATAGTGGCTTGGAAACAAATTTACCTTGGACAATGTGTTGAGAAACTATCTTCTTGCAATGGATCATGCGTTTTAGCACAAGATTTTGGACCTTGTCAATACTGGCCCAATCCATGGCCCTTGAGCTAGGCCCCAAAAGGTCAAAACCATATAAAACTTTAGGAGTGATGATTGTGTCAAAAAAGGTGTAACTTGGAAGGAATGTCCTATTAGTGGATATGAAAGCATTGACGTTCCAAGACAAAAGGAAGCATATACCTTGTAGAGACGTGAGTGAAAGGAAGACGTCATGCTAAAGGATTGACAAAAAAATTGGACCCCAAAGTAATGTACGTCGATGTGATCTAGAAGTTCCCCTTTGTAAAATAATGGAATTTGGAGAGAGAGTGCTTAGAGATATTGAAAACCATGACCTTAGTTTTACTAAGGATGACCACAAGTTATCGAAGTTCACAGAAATGAGAAAGGGCATCGCCACTATAAGTCCTTGGCAGATCGAGAGGAGAACATCATTGGCAAAAATAAGGATAATTATAACCACCTCATGCAAAATTCAACCGTCATCCAAATGGGTATGCTGCCAGAAAAACACCTCTAACTTGTCAATGTAAATGATGAATAGGGTCGGTAAGAGAGGACATCCATGCTTGACCACAATGGTATTCTTCACAAATTCAGAGGAACTGTGATAAGTATGCAACTGCCCAATAACTATCTTAGAAAGTCTCGAATCTGCGGCAATCAATGAATTTGGGATGCTAATATCTCTCAACTTCTGGAAAAGTAGGTGGCTTGGAAGCGAGTCAAAGGCCTTCTTAAAGTCAACAAAAGACTTTACAAGACTGGTGATGAGCCTGCTCAATAATAGCCCCAATTGTAAAGATATGATCAATAGTTTGGTAGTCCCTCCTAAAGTCAGTTTCCCCTTAACTTTGATGTTATTCCTTTCCAAGTAATTTGCGAGCCGCATGTCTAACACTATGGCATAGAGTTTGGCAAATGTATGCCCAATCATGACGGCAATGTAGTTACTAGGGATAGAGATATCCCCAAACATATAAATAAGGTGAATGATGTGTTGGGACCACAATTAAGAAAAACCTAAACACTCCACCTCATTAAAGTGTGTGGCAAAGGAAATCCACACCATATTTGATGAATTTAGCTTGGAGACCTTCGCATTCAACTACATTTCTGGTGCGTAACTTGATGATAGCTCTCTTGACGGAAGACGTAGAGAAGACAATGGAGGATGGTGGAGGAGTGGGGGAAGAGACAATAGGATGGTTTGTAAAATCATAGAGGAAACTAGCATAGGAGATCTATGCTTCGGGGATGATGTCAAAAATTGCATTTTTCTTGGGAGAAGAGTGCAACAAAAGGTATTAGGTGAGTGGTGTAGATCAACAAGGAGTGTAATTCATTTAAATGCAAGAAACTCCCATTTCTTACATCAGAGAAGACAACGGTACTCCCTACAGAGGGTGGGTATGGAGGGATGGTCATGGACTAGGGAAAATTAAAGTCTCCAATAAAGGGATTTATAGTCATCATCATACCACTGATTCATGGGGTAGGATCCATTGTGGGAAGGGAATTATGGATTAATGTACAGTGTGGGGACACGAGTCGAAAGTAAACTAACATCTTTCTCTAGTACAAAGAGGAGTGCATACTTCAATCGTGAATTTATAAATGAAATGCTTTGAAATTATTGAGTGTGTTGTTGTTTATCCTATTAGTTTGTTGAACATTTCCACCCTATAACCATAATTATTGCAACAAGTTCAAAAAATAACATCCCCAAAATTATTACAAATCACCTATGGCTGGTAACTATGTTCAAGCCACGTATTTGTGAGAACCTCATTAGCTGACTTGTCAGTAACTTGGAAGTTTCATCACGACTTTTTTCCGCTTGTTTCTAGAAGTATGATTTTTCTAGAATAAGATTAAATGTTTTGTTTTGTAGTGAATTTTTCGTATAGACATTAAGGTATTATTATTACCAAACAAGATATTCTAGGGCCTATAAGCTTAAGGAATCATGAAAGTATGATAAGGATTATCCCAATTCTTTAATTTGGCGTGCTTATGGAACCAATATTATTTATATTCCTACCATGCATATGTTATTCAAATACTGTCGAATAGTGCTTTGCTTTTTGATCCTAGTAGAATCAAGAAGGGGTAAGCATGGAATAGGACTTCTTAGATCCTAGTGTTCTACAGAACAATGTGAGGCTAACATTTGGTCAAGACCTTCAGAATCAATTCAATGAATCATCTAATCTATTAGTTTTCCTTTGCTGGCACAATAGAGGGTGATAACTATTCTTTCAAATAATCCACTTAGCGACTACCCACTTGTTTGCAGGAGCTGACAGAAATCAGATGATGTAAATTGAGAGAAATGAGCTACTTGTTGGTCAAGAGAAACCTAAACCTCTTGCTTGTCCTTCATTAGGATAGGGTCATATATTTCGTGACGTATGTTGAGTGCCTAAAGGCCCTCTCCCTTGAATAAGAGTTATGCCTCCCCGAGCCATTCCATTTATGAAGCATGTGGCCTTTAGTTACTCAATCGATAAAGGTGGTCAAGGGCCTTTAACCAATAGGTTATAAAGTCAATCAAGTGCATGAGGTCCTCTCCTTCGACATCCTTCATTGATTGAGTGGTTTACTGCTTCTCTCTCCATGTCACATAAAGAACTAGAAGCTTTTGAATTTTTTTTTTTTTGTCGATGATTGCGACAAGATCACCATATGAGTATGTGAGGACACATACTATCGGCACTTGATTGACTTTATGACCAAAGGCCTTTGAGCATTTGGTCGTAAAGTCAATCGAGCGCATAAAGGCCCTCCCCTTCGGCATCGTTCATTGGTTGAGTGCTTCATGGTCTCTCACTCCATGTCACTGTTGTGACCTGAAGTTGCACCCCTTCTAAAACCGAAGATTCAACACCTCAGTGAAACATGGGATGATCTCTCAATGTGGGACTTGACTGAATGAGATCAATCTCTGGAGAAGGCCGGCTTCCTCTATCTTATTAATGGTAAACTACTCCTAAGTTAGGTTATACTAGTAAATTGCGGGGGTAGGGGGGAAAGGGAGAAGGAATGCACGAAAGGGAAACTAAGCTAAAGAGTGGTGATAACACCGGAGAAAGGGGATCTCTCTTTCCTTAAGTTCGGGGAAGCAAGGAAGGTTCTCGTAAGACTGAGAGGGCAAATATTGACCACAATGCAACTTTATGACTCCATCAACCTAAAACCCTACATATATGACACAATGAAATGAAAGCCATGCAAATATAGTCCATACAGAACATAAAATGGAAAGAACATGTAGGCAAAAAGACAATAATCTAAGAAAAAGGGCGGATATGAGACACATTCGATGCATATTATTGCTTATAAGGATGCACAATCTGTTACAATCACTCAGAAGGCATTGGATTCATTACAAAATCTCAAAGCAAAGGTCTGCAAATTAAATTTCAGCTAACATTTTAGTGTGGTAACTGTTGATGCCAAATTACAGCATCCCCAAATAGCCTTAGATGTGAGTGGGGCATCCGGTGTAATCTGCATAACATTGGACTATCTCTCAAGCTGTGGGACTTGCAGGCTTGAGATGGTCCTCCGGAGAAAGCCGATTCTTGCTCCTAAATTACCTGCCACAAGCTACTCTAGTGCAGGCAAACTATCTAATCCTAATCTAACCTTCTAAGGGACTAGGGAGTGAGAGTGCATGAAAACAAAGCCTACACTAAAGCGGTGATACACCAGAAAAGGAGGGTGTTGATCACCAATCCAACTGCCTGAAATGGAGAGAGGTGAGCAATGGAGAGGATGGACAAGATGCATCACATAGCAAAGATAAAGTTCACACAAAACAACACTTCAAACCATTAAGCACATCTCCCAAAACCTGCAATAGACATCAGAGATATGCACAATATACCCTGCAATGATGAGAGGCAAGAAGAGACAATAAAATAAGCAAAGGATGGACAAAATGCATCACGAAATAAAATTTATTACTCTATGAGTTCACACAGTACATCATTAGTGGGCAAGAGGCAAAAAAACGCCATTACAAAGAAGTGAGAGGAGGCGTAAGCTCCACATTCAACCCTAAGGAAGAAAGAGAGAGGGGGCAGGAAAGAAAAAATGACCAACTTTTAGTAAAAATGCCCCCCCTTACAATATATAGGAAGAATGAGAGAGGAAGGAGAGAAGAATTTGAATCTTGCTTCAACCACCCCAAAAGAGCATTGAATTCGCCTGCAATAATGATGGGTTCCACTGTTAAACCCATGCCTCCATGTGCTTTGACTTGTTGGGCAAGAAAGGAGGCCCATACCTCATTATGGTGGTAGGTGAGAAGCCTGACTACCTCAAAAATGGCGGACTGTATTTAAAATTCTTGGTGGGCTTCATGATTCATTTTTTATTGAATTGACCTTCCGCCAATCTTTTCCAAATTGCTTTGGGTTTGGAGTTTATCCGTGCAAGATCCACATGGAAGCCCCACGCATTCTTAAGATTTTGCTGCCTTTTAGGGTCCTGGGAATGCGACGTGCCGACACTTGGCACCGTATATAATGTGCAAACCCCTTTTTGGGTGGTACCTTTGTAGTTAGCTCCTCGTGGAAACCCTGCGGGCTTCCAAGACTTGTCCCCTCCTTTCACTCTTAAAGTTGCGACGGTTGGACACTCGACATCGTCCACGAGCCTGGTCTGCTTTCTTTGTGTTTTGGCTAAGTCCCTTCTGTTTAGGAACAACTATGTTAGACCCTAGACACTTGGAGGGCCAGCGCATGTTTGGGGACCTACCTTTGGATTTCACTTTTGAAGGTGCGCTGAGCTGACACGTGGAGGCTTCTGCTGGCTCTTCCATGCTTAGACTTTTCAATAGCTGGTTCTACCTTTCTCGGACTTTGACCACGTGGAGAGCCTGCACTCGTTTGGGGACCCCGCTTTTGTCGCACCTTTGAAGTTGCGCTGATGAGGCATGTGGAGGCTTCCGTTGGCTCTTCCCATGCTTAGACTTTTCAACGGCCAGTTCTACCTTTCTCGGGCTTTGACCACGTGGAGAGCTTGCGCTCGTTTGGGGACCTCGCTTTTGAGCACCATACCAAAAGTGCGCCGAAGAGACGCGTGGAGGCTTCCGCTGACGATTGGACTTAGCTCCACGTGGAAACCCTGCGGGCTTCCAAGACTTTACCCCTGCTTTCCCTCTTGAAGTTGCGGCGGTTGGACACTTGGCATCGTCCGTGAGCCTACTATGTGTTGAGATCCACATGGGGGTCAAGCGCATTCCTAGGGTCTCCGCTTTGTTGCACCGTTTGAAAGTGCGCTGATCTGACACGTGGCACCTTCCGCGGCTCCGTTGTTTTACTTCGAGTCGACTCACTCTGGGCTCGATTTTGACTTACCAAGTTAGCTTTTCTTCAACATTTCTATTGGCCATTCATTTGCCGACCCTGCTTCTCCATTGTTGAGCCCACCTGCAACTTGATTTTTTGGGATTGAATGTAAGCTCACATGGCTGAACCAACCTCTCTATTTCTCCTGTGTAAGATTTCGTTCGACCAATTTTGCCCGAGGGGCAAAATTGGATAACAGTAACTTTACAAATTGAAAAGAGGATCCTTTACAATGAAAATGAATTGCATTTTATATAAAAGAAGTGTAATATACCTTTTGGGGATAACACTGAAAAATTAAGGAAATTACCTTGAACCCCAATACAAGAAAATCTGATTTTTTATGACAGCAATTAATAGAGGACCAAAAGCAAACTCTCAAATCCTAGCGACTAGTAGAGAGAGAGAAATCCACTGTAGAAACACTCAAAATTATGGGAACATTGGTTTGGCCTTGATTTTAGAAGCTAGAAAATGTGATCAAATAATCAAACTCAAAATTCTAGAATTTATAATGGCACAAAAATAGCTGAAGCTTGTAAATTCAATAACTCATAGAAAACAAGGAATCTCCACATATATGAATAGTCAAAATGATCATAAAAATACCAGCAATCAAATGAGACCAATATCATAAATTTCCAACCATGGAAACCCTCTCAAAATTGATCCCGAAATCTTTAAATGAGTAGATAAAGCTTCCCAATGCCAATAAAAATTTGAATATAAATTATTCTCCTCAAATCTGCAATAATCTTCACTCTCAATCAATTTTGAAGGTTTTTCATCCTCTAACCAAACCACTAGAAGGGTTTTCGTCCTTCTAGGAAGCCACACAAGAGGGTTTTCGTCATCAAGTGGAAGAACACGGAGCAACAAGCTCACAATGCCCAAGTAGGAAAAATGCGCCAAATCTAGATGCTACAAATGAGGTCCTAAGTCTCGTTTTATAATCTTCTTTTGGCACCAAAGCTTAGAAAGATAAGGCCGACCCATAAAGATGTTATATTTCTTCATTAAGCTTCTTTTATTTGCCTTTAACCCAACCGACCTACTTCAAGAGGGAAAACACTAAAAAAAAAACATAAAAATTAGAAAAACGAAAACAAATGAAAGCTCAATGTTCTTCTCCAACTCCTCTACTTCTTTGCCATAGAGAAGGATTGGCAATAAGTCCAAATTCTGATTCTTAAGTGGGAAAAAGGGACATTACAGTCCTCCCTTCCCAAGATTGTTTGTCCTCAAGCAATTGCAAGTCCTCACCCCAAAAGCCAATGTATCCAAATAGAAGAACATGCTGTAATACTTCCACAAACGAGCTCCCACGCATGTCAAATGAGAGAGCTTATGTAAAAACAATATTTTGCAATGGCTGCCCCAATCTTCCTTGAATTCCTAGGGCTACCCATGAAGACCAACTGCTGTCATACCCAACATTGACAAGAAGTCTGAAAAGTAATCATGAATTTGACAAGAAAAATCAATTCTCATCTTGGTCCATGCATCAATAATGTTCCTCAAAGCGTAAGAGAGTTCTTTAACCATGAACATGAAAGCAATTGAGTAATATAAGGGGCTGTAGTAATTGATGACAGCGGCCTTAGTGGTTGCAAATGAGCACCCAGTAGCTTCGTACTAGCTCCTTCCAACCTTAGAAAAAGGTAGAATACTCCCCTCTCCTTTCTTTGTGAGATCTTGAGGTCCTTGGGCATGAATCCTCGAGTTATGAGCCATATGAACATGCATTTTCTGTACTAGGCCAAGATGCAAAGAGGCTATCCCAAAAAACTCAAAAATACACATCAAAACATTTCTCATTTCACAACAATCAACCATCATGCCCAATTGAAAAATCATCATGTAATGGTGCCACAAATTAGATGTAACCAAACCATTACCTTGTTGTAGGAGAGCATCTTCTTGCCCAAAAGTGAATGCTTGGAACACCAAAAAAAGTATTCCGGGCTGCGTACTTACCGCTGTCCATAACCCCCACAATTTGTCGAACTCAAGACTGAGAATGTGCATCCTATCATCCAATGAAGTGACAACAACTGAACATTCATCACGAGTGATTAGAATAGTCTTGGAAAACTGAAAAATTACCATCTCTAATGGCTTCCATGAACATGCTTATTCTACCCTCAATGCATAGTGGAACATTTTCCCAAACTTCTCCAATGATTTTTTGGGTCTTTGGAACCCAAACCATGATCCCAAGTGACAAAAGATTACGCATTTGTGGCACTTCTATATCTTGCAAATGGGCTGTTCTATGATACTCTGAAATGCACACCATGCTATTTTCCATTCTTCCACAAGAATCAACTTTAGCACACAAATGAGGAAGCAACAAACAAGTGTCTCAAATTTGATGAACCCAAAAGATTACCTTGTTGTAGAAGACACTTTGATTGCCCCAACTGGAGCATTTGGAACTCCAAAACTTGATTTCCAGGCTGCATACCAATTGCTGTACCTAACCTCTTCTAATTGTTCAATCTATGCCTAGAAATATGCATATCACTACCAATTGAAGTCACCAGAGCTTAAAGTACTTCAATGGTGACCCATAATGCCTTGAAAAAATGAAAATTGTCTTTCATTATGGCTTTCTTCTTGTGCCAATCAGCAAGTATGATGAAATGAGATCTGAAAATAATGTTCTCCATACTTATGTTGCAAACCATATCCATTTCTCTAGCATGCTTCTCATATTGATGCACAAATTGACATGTTGTAAGCAATAAATTTGAAAGACTTTCATAGCTTAAGGTGATCTCAAAATGTTCATCTTTCTTTGTCACAACAACATCACTCAAACATGACATGTGATTCTTAACAACAATTTTCCCACCATGATATAAGTATGGCAGCGATATAAAAGGAGATAAAATGTCAACATACCTTGAGTTATTCCCCACAAATCTACCTTCCCATACCGGATGAGGAGTGATCGAAACATCCTCCATTTTCCCAATCTTGTGACTCAGAATTTCTGAGTTGAAATCAGTCTTCTTCTTCTCCTCAGATTCAACAAGTGAAGTCTTTTATGCTTGAGCGTCAACCACATCTTGATGGTGTTCACATAGGGCATCTTCGTAGCTCTTACCGTGCTCATGGACACCATAAATCCGTATCTTATTGTCTGTTGTTTTGAACAAACCAACAAGCTTAATGTCATCATTTTTTATAGGAGAAGGGTTTCCAACCAATCCTTCCTCTCTCCCAACATGCTCAACAACCCTTGCTTCATTTCTGGATTCATCACATGTCAAAACATTTTTAGTATTAACCACAACATGAGAAATATTAACCGTATGACGTTGATTCTTCAGAATGGGTGCAAGTGTCATGGCCTTAGATATCTTGATCACCAATTCTTCCGTAATGAATCCCTCTCTTATTGTCATATGAGAATTACTTGAGTTATTCACTTCACCCTCTTGATCCTCAAGCTTCCCTTCATCCTCCTGCTCATGTTTCCAAGTTCCCTTAGTACTTTTCAACATGCAACCATTAAAATTTCTTTAACTTCCCTTTCTCTTGGCTCTTTCTTGGCCATTTCTTTCTCTTCTTGTGCTTCCTTAGGGCTGCAAGAAAAATCAATGAAGGGTCACCTTTGGCTACGGCGGTTGGTGTTTCTAAGGTTCCCAAGGGCTGTTCCCTTTTAATAACCAACTGCTGCAATAATTCTTCCTCCCTCTTCTCCTTAGGGAATTAGGTATTTCCATCCTTGCATGGTGAACTTGGGGTTTTGGTCCCCTCTTCAACAAGCTTCGTGCTTTCTTCATGTTGCTTGTGTGGCATGTGATGTCTAGGATTGGGCCTAGGTCTTCCTTGATTCACTCCAATGAATTCAACGAGTGAAATATCCTCACGAATTTCTCTTGGAAGAGCCATATACTCTTCATAGCTTGCGGCAATATTCCGTCCAGCGGTGGGTCTTGTTTCTTCCTTCGGAATAGCTTCTTCTCTAGGAAGGAAAGCAAACTTTGTAGCGGATCCTCAGGATGATTCCATTGGTCTCCGTGTATTGTTAGCTCCAAATGAGCTACTATGACCATTTTGAACCCTAGGTTCAATGATCCTTTGGAGGGATGGGGCAAGAAAATCCATTAATCCGTAAGTCTCCCTTGGCCGGCAATCAACTTGTCAACTTTGGCTACTTGAGAGTCCATAGTGTTCTCCTTCTTTGATAGTATCAAACCCTTGTTGCCTTCTTTCACTCAAACCCTAGGCCTTTGAGAATTCGTGATTTGATACCACTATAATATCCCATTTGGGGATAAAATTGAAAATAAGGAAATTACCTCAAACCCCAATACAAGCAAATGTGATTTTTTATGACAACAATTAATAAAGGACCAAAAAAACCATAGTTACCCGAGATGGGGGGACGGGGTTTCCGGGATGGCAAAGAAGTTCTAAATTTGAGGGATGGTGGGGGAAAGCTAATTAAAAAATATATAAATATTTAAAATATAAAGATATAGTGACTAAATTATATAAATAAGCTGAAATAAAACGATTTGAGATTTAAATAAGGTCGAACTTGAACTCATAAACATCAAATACATTCCTTAATACTATAATATCAATATGTTAATGTCATAAATTGAAAATTCATAATACATATTTGAATTTTGAATTTGAGACAAGCTGAAATTTCAAATATATTATAAAATATAAAAGTAAAACCATTCTAAATTACAATTGATCAAGTGATAATAGTTGATATTCATATCATTAATCTTATAGCCAAATTTATAACATAAAATTGCACTTTTAGGGTTAGGGTTAGGTTAGTAATGTTGTTTTTATATTATAAGTGATTTACAATTTAAAAAAAATAGTTTAAAGTGTTGTTTTTATGTTTTTTTGTTGTAAAAAGCGGCATACCACGTAGGGGACGTCTGGACATCCCCCCCATGTTTCCTCGTCTCCAGGACGTTTCCCAACATCTTCAAATGTCCCCAAGACATTTCCCAGCAAAAAACACAATGGGAAACGTGGGGGAAACGTTTCACCCACGTCCCCGGGACATCTCGAACGTGTCAAAATTGGGGGGGATGCGTCCCCGTGTAACTATGAAAAAAAAACTCTCAAACCCTGGCAACTAGGAGAGAGAGAGAAATCCACCGTAGAAACACTCAAAATAATAAGAAGTTATTTCTTGGATTGCCCTTGATTTTAAAAGCCAGAAAATGTGATCAAATCATTAAACTCAGAATTCTGGAATTTATTATGGCAGAAAAATAGTTGAAACTTGTAAATTCAATAACTCTTAGAAAACAAGGAATCTCCACACATGAATACTCAAAATGATCATAAAAATACCAACAATCAAATGAGACCAATATCATAATTTTCGAACCATGGAAACCCTCTCAAAATTGATCCCAAAATCTTTAAATGAGTAGATGAAGCTGCCTAATACGAATAAAAATTTGAATATGAATTATTATCCTCAAATTTTCAATAATCTTCACTCTCAATCAATGTTGAAGGGTTTTTTGTCCTCCAATCAAACCAATAGAAGGGTTTTCGTCCTTTTAGGAAGCCACACAAGAGGGTTTTCGTTCTCAAGTGGAAGAACCTGGAGCAACAAGCTCACAATGCCCAAATAGGAAAAATGCGCCAAATCTAGATGCTCCAAATGAGGTCCTAAGTCTCCTTTAATAATCTTCTTTTGGCACCAAAGCTGAGAAAGATAACGCTGACCCATAAAGATGTTATACTTTTTCATTAAGCTTCTTTTATTTGCCTTTAGCCCAGCCGACCTGCTTCAAGAGGGAAAACTCTAAATTAACATAAAAATTATAAAAAACGAAAGCAAACGAAAGCTCAATGTTCTTCTCCAACTCTACTTCTTTGCCATGGCGAAGGAATGCCAAGAAGTCCAATTTCTGATTCTTAAGTGGGAAAAAGGGACATTACAAGAAGAGGAGAGAGGGAGAAGATGAGAAGGGAACCAACCATTCACCGCCCACCAAGGACCAATCGCCAATTATTTCGCGGACTAAGTATGGGCGCCTCACATTGCTCTAATTGCACACCATCAAATCACCAGTGCAGGAGGACTGCATTGTTCAAAATTAAATTCTGGTTGTTGGAGTGGTTGAGCACCTGGTTCAAATTAGGTGTGACTTTGCTTTGCTTTGTGGAATTCAGATGATTGTATTTTGATCCGCGGTTTTCTCCTTTGTCTGAATGATTTGCGACTTTGTTGACCTCCACGGCTTTTGTTACCTTCATGGACGTGAAGGTATTCCTCCTTGTTGCGCACATTTTTTACCTGCGACCATGTTCCTTCAATTCCCTCATAGAAATCAAGGATATTAGCTTCATTTGTTTCCTTTAAGGCAAGTGCTTCTGTTCACTTGGTGAAATAATCCGTTGCTGTTAATATCCATTTGTGTCCCATGTTTGAATGTGGTTTGATTACCCCTATAAAATCCAACCCCCACTGTAAGAATGGCTGCTCAATTGAAATGGGGTGGAGAGGAAGGGCTGCAAGTTTCTCTTTTCCCACAAAGAAAGCACATTTTTGACACTTTTTGACCCATGCATGACAATTTTTGAAGATATTAAGCTAATAGTAGCCTCCTTTCATGATTTTAAGTGTTGTTGCTCTTGGGGCATAATGTCCACCTGCTGATCTGTCATAGAATTCTTGCAAAATCCTCTCGATTTGATTTGTGTTAACATATCTCAAGAGAATACCATTTGATATCTTTTCTAAACAATATGCCATCCACAAGAACATTAGGAATGGATTGTATCCTAAAATATCTCCTTTTAGCTTTGTCCAGACCTTGAGGGCACTCACCTGTTTGAAGGAAATGAACCATGTCATGAGTCCAACTGAAAGGTATCGAAGTTTTTGTTGATTGTTGGTCATCTCGCAACACTAGGACAACATTTTTATCATCATGCCTATTAAAAGCTAGCTGCTCACATAACCCTCTGCCTCTAATCAACTTTGTGACCTTGATATCCACATCATATTTTATTACTTTCGTTATCCAACCTGCCCTCTTCTCATTTAAGTCCTTACTCAAGAGGAATTCTTTTACACTTGGATGTGAGACCATTAAATGGAATTTACTGTTAGAAATCAAGTGTCTGAACTTCCTGAGACTTCTTATAATAGAAAATCATTATTTGTCTAGAAAGGAGTATCTTACCTCATAACCTTCTAAGCCTTGGCTAAAGAAGGCTATTGGTTGCTCCATATTTCATCATTTCACTGCACTAACATAGCTGAAATAGTATCAATGCCTCCAAAGGCGTATAAGGTGAATTCTTTGGAAATTTCTGGATTTATGAGGGTAGGAGCTTGTGATATAGCTTCCTTAATTGCTTTAAAACTGTTCTTTCCCTCTTTGGTCTAGGTGAAACCCATATTCTTATTCAACATAGAGGTTAGTGGCTTCACAAGTTTGAAAAGTCAAGAATATATATCATAACAAAGTTTATTATTCCCAAGAAATTTTGTAGTGCTATTTTGTGACAAGGTAGGAACAATGCTAGAATAGCACTTACTCTTTCAGGATCAACAGCAAGCCCCTTTTTGGAGACAATATGGCCTAAAAGTTTACCTTAGTGGACTGAAAATATGCAGTTCTTGGGGTCGAGTGAGACTCCGTACTGTCTATTCCTTTTAAACACTTGCCTAATATGAGACAAATGATCATCTGCGTGCTTGGAAAACACTGTAATATCATTAAGATAGACAAGAACAATGTTATTGATCAGTAAAATTCCATATCCATGATTCTCTAAAAAGTAGCTCCTTCATTAGGCAAACCAAAAGGCATATTATTATATGCATAATTCCCCCAGTTTTAGTGAAATCCTTGTCTTAAACTAATCCTCTTCTTGTACCAGATCTGGTTATAGGTGAAATAAACATACAAGATTGAGAATCACTCTGGACCTATCACCATTTGTAAGATTTATTCCATGGAAGGTAATGGGTATTGGTACTTCATTGAAGCTCTATTCAGATCCCTAAATTCAACACACAACTTATCTCTCTAACTTCTTTTCCTTATAGGGACCAAATTGGAAACCCAACATGAGTGTTTAATAGGAAATATTATGTTAGCCTTCTATCAACTTATTCAACTGTTGCTTCATGAGAGGCTATAAATGATGGGTTTATAGGCCTTTGATTTTTCTGCAAAAGGATTGACATTGCTGGGTCCAAATTTATGGTTTCTTGTGTTTTATCTCTTAAAACCTTTTAGATCACCATATCCATGTTCGCCAATTCTCAAACTCTTAACAATTAGCTAAAAAAATGTATGTTTTTCTTATAGGGTACATACCTTGCTAAGGTTGAGAAGGGTTTCCTTGCCAATGGGTTTGTTCATAGTCTTCATGGATTAATCATGATCGGTAATTTCTCTCCTCTAATATGGTTGAATTAGTGAGTTGAAGATAGACTCAACAGTGACCAAACCTGATAGCTTGTTTTACATTAGTTGGATGATTTGATTTCATATTGATGTTGGTAATGTTTCCTAATTCTTAATTGAGAAATCACGCTTTGTTGTATAAAATTGATTATTTGTTGGTCATTTTCAAACACATGTTAGTTAATTCTTATTATCAAGTACAGTTGGCTTTATAACCACCTTAATATGTTGTTGCACTTTGTCCCTCTTGATGTCCTTAGGAATGCCAAACTATCACACCCGTTCCAAATTTCCTAATTTCCGTCCCATTATTTGATGAATCCACAAATTAATTAGTTATAAAATTTATTTTAATAATTATACGGATATTTGTATATACAAACATGTATACCACCATATACATATGTAGCATCTATATGTATATATTGTATTTGTACGCGGTTGTGTGTGTGTGTGTGTGTGTGTGTGTGTGTGTGTGTGTCTGTGTTGTGTCATTGTGTTGTGTGTGTGTGTGTGTGTGTGTGTGTGTGTATTTCACAACATAATACTATTAAATTTATTTTTGATGACCAATTTTTTGCATAATTGTATAATGTTAATGGTTAAAACTCCATTGTTTTACATTAATTAAGGGTACTTTGCAATTGTTAAGGTTATTTAACATTATTTATTGATTTCAATGTTTTGGTTAAGGCATTGATGGGTGATTGAACTCCAGTTTCATACGTTGGAGAAAATATTGGAAATGTTCCTTTATGTTTCTAGGTTTTTGACCCTTTTTAAACTATCAAGATAATGGAAAATACACCTTATTTATTTGAGATCTTGTACCAAATATGGGTTGGCTACGAGTTTCGAAAATAACCATATCAAGGTTTTGGTCTAGTTGAATAATTTGTATGATTTATTATTGTAGTTTGTTTATGTTCTTAGTGAGTATCGATTTAATGAAACTCGTCCATCTTGAATTGTATCCTGGTGTTTAAATGTTTATGGACAGGGTCAATTTAACTTCTGTCATTCTTATCCCTCTTCCTTTTTATGAATGAAGTCTATTTGAACCTTGGAGAACATGAAATCATTTTAGGTTGCTAGTCGGTTGTAGAGAAAGATTTGTAGTTTCTATAACGATTTATTTTCATCTTGAGTGTATTTAAGAGGGTTTATCATTGATGTTTTGTGGCCTTTGTTTTATTATGCCTAATTTTACCCCTTTGATGTACCATTGACTGTGTCACTGTTTTAACAATAAACGTGAATGTTTGAGTATTATTTAGTCCTTATGATCTTGATGTCTTTGGTTCATAAGATCCTTAAAATTTGAATGACCAAAATCTCCCTCTCTCGTACACCTGTTGGTAGAAATTCATGTAAGGATATTATTTGGTTTATCATATTTCTGGAAGTAATGAGTAATTAAGATCCTTTGAATTTGTTTGAATAGGTTCTTTGATTCTTATAAGTATGACTGTTGATTTATTTCTTAAAAGAATAAAAACTAACAAGGTATATGATATTGATGATTTTCTCAGGGATGTTACCCTTAACTTTGTATTCACTATGGAAATGAATTTATGAGTAAGAACGTTGAAATGCATACCCTTGGTTTGATTATTGATGGGAATGATGTCTATGGGACGTTAGTCAAGTAATTACGGGAAGTAGGTGATGACGGTTATGAATATTTATTTGATCATAACATATATAATTTAATGAATAATTTAATGTTTTTTCCCCTGTTTTATAAGGGAGTTGAATGAATGTTGTTGTAGATAATTTGCCTATTTAATGTAATAAAGATTCACACCAGTATGATACTTCTACAACTTTAAAGGTCATGTTTTTCAGTTGGATTCAAGGATTGTTTGAAAACATAGTTTAGGTGTATTATCATTTCTAAAATGCAATATATAGTCTTAATGAACTGAAGCTTATTAGTTACCAGATAAGGCAACCTTAACTTATTCTTATATTTCATTTAAATACAACAAGAATATGAGTTAGTGAACTCATGTCAGTTCTTTGAACTGACCCATAGCATGTTCTCTCTCCTACAATTCTGTAGGAAGGAATGATTCATTAAGTGATTGATTGGATTGTTTACACATGATTGTGTCATGTATTATTGTTTAAAATCTAATAAGGTTTTATATTTATTTGTTAATTGCGAATCACATTATCTTCATAAGTTGATTAATGGGAATTTTGCCTAATGTACTTAATGATTAATTGTATATCATTGCCGACAATAATTTAGATTATTTTATTAAGTTTCAATAAAATATCTTGCTATTTTGTCATAGTTCTATGGGATATGAAAGTTTTTGGAGCATGTTGCTTTTCAATAGATTATAAAGAAAAGTTGATTGAAAAGTTTGATATATGCATTTATTACTGATTTTAGAAGATGTAGTATGAAGAGGAACAAATATGTGAAGTTGCCGAATATATATAAAATAAGTACCACTACATAACGAGCTTTAAAGATTGAAGCAAAATAATGTTATCTTATTATCATAAAATATGAAATTGCAAAATGGACTATTCATATTAAATTGCACGATCATATGAAAGATTCATTGAGCTATTTGGTCATAAGTAGACATGAATAGATCAACACTAAAAGACAGGATTAGTGAACCAAAACTTTAACGACAAACACTATTTCCCGTGTTTGATAAGACTAATTCATGAAACCTAGTAATTTGTTGAGTTGGATATAATCCTTATTAAGAAATAGGAATTCATCTTGATACATAATCAACAAGATGCGTAAAGGGTGAATTTATTTACTAATATTTTTGCATAATTTTTGTTTGAGTGTAAACTCAAAGCTTTGCGTACTATGTCTCAGATCATTCCTTTCGATAGAATCCTACCCAGTTCCAATTAAAGGAATGGCTTATCTTTGAAGGATAGCGAAACATAATGGAGAAAGTCATTACGTGGTCACTATATTTCCCATAGGGATCCTAATATGGATTGATAGGATCCTTTCGATTAGAAGGGTGATTCATTTTCTAAGTTTCTCAAAATCCAGAAACTAATTTCTTGGCCGAACAATGGAGTTAGATCCATATAAATGATGTTTGAGATTTGTACGGTGACTGCCGATTTTGGCTTGGGTGCAGTCATGAACTAAGTACACTAAAACAATTGAATCTTTTGCCAAATTAGTGTAGCTAATTGCTGATTATATTTCTATTCAAATTAACTTGCTTGTGTTAGATATCAAATTGGATTAATTTGGGATGTTTTCTAGGTAGACACTCTAGGAGATCAAATGGTTTGTGACCTGCTAAAGTTGGTAACCAAAAGTTACAGGTTATACACACTCAGTTTATAGGCCTTTTATTTTGCCTATCAGGTTTGATTTGGGTCCAACATCTATAGTCATGTTGTGCTGATTCCGGATTAAAACATTTAAGATCACCATATCCCCATGCAAAAACATCATCAAACTCTTGACAAAGCATTGTTTTAAAAAATGCATGTTTTTCTTCTAAAGTACATACCTTGCCAAGTTTGAGGAACTTTTCTTTGCCAACAGATTTGTTCATAGTCTTCATGTTTAATCATCATGTTTAATTTCTCTCCTCGAATCTGGTCATCAATATTGAAGATGGACTTAAGAGTGACCAAACCCCGAGGTAGCTTGTTTGACCTTAATTGGATGATTTGCTCTTTATATTGCTGTTGTAATGTGTCCTGATTCTTAACTGAGAACTCAACTTCTTCTTGTAGAAAATTGATTATTTGTTGGTCATTTTCAAACACCTGCCAATTGGTGTTATTATCAGGTACAACTAGCCTTACAACCACCTTAATATATTGCTGCACTTTTTCCCTCTTGATGTCCGCAGGAATGTCAAAATAATGTGCCTCAATGTTTGTTCTCTTTCCTAGGAATGGATTGCACGTTGAAGTCTTTGAACTCCTCAATAAGGTCCATACTCTATTCTTATAGGACTTCAACAAGCTGTTTTTTGTTACACTCTGCCCTCTTACCTAGTTCACAACTGTAATTCACTTATCATCCTTTAGACCTGTAATTGTTTTATTCCTCTCCTCCTACCCCATTAGAGACCATGTACAAGGGCTTCATACTAAGCTGAATTTTTTGTACGACTAAATTGAAACCTAAGGGCAGAATAGTATTTTTCTTTCATTGGAGACACCAACATGATACCTCTTCCTACCCCATTTCTATTCCTAGACCCATCAAAGTACATTTACCAAACACCATCATCTTGCTCATTTAACATTCACAAGGTTAGGAATGAAAGAGTCTTCTTCATGCAAGCAATAAGTACCAAGACCATCTTGGAATCCTCTTCAATGTTCTTATAAGTATAAAACTCACGAATTTCAGTCCCTTGTTCATCAAGCAATAGATTAGTTATTCCTTCAAGAAGAATATTTGGCTCCTTTTCAGCTAATTGATCCTCTTCATCAATGATTACGCAATTGGAATTGATGACATTTGGCACATTAAATAGTTCTATATGGTTATTTGATCAATAGGTTCAACCTTATGGTGACCTTAGTACCATACATGGTTCTAAATAACATGTGAGACCAATCTGATGACAAAAAGTCCCAATCATTGGCAACGTGAAATCCCTATATAGGCATAAGGCAAAGTATGGAGGAATGGTCAATTATAAAAACGTCTTGGGGAATTTAGAAATTAGGACATGCATGTAAATGAGATGCTTAATCCCTATGATACACCAATAATCTCTATGAATGTCAATATCAAGTTGCATAACTCCTTTAGAAAGAGGTTCATACTCTAGACCAAGCTTGTTAGCTACCTGTCTGGGCATGACTGAACTAATGGCTACCAAATCTATCATGCAGTTGTGGACTAATTGGTTGTAATGATCAATTGTACACATAGAAAGGAGGGGGCCTTAATGCCTTTATATTTGACTAAGTAAATTCTTGGCTGAGGTGTATTGGTAAGTACAACACTTGATTGTTCTTTGGATGATTCATTTGAAAGGCCGAGGTTAGACAAGGTGGTTTATAAAATATCCTTCTGTCTAGGAATAGAGAGACTCCTAAATTGAAATATTCACATTGGTTTTCTTCATATGCTCAGAATATTAGGAGTAGGAATGACCTTTTGTTGCACTTTGCTTACAACAATATCTTGCTGACTTAAGGTGACTTACAAGCTGTTCTTGAGCTCTTGAGGCTTGATTTCTTTGAGTCTCCTGCACATTTAGAGCTGAAGTAGGACTATTAACTCTTTAGGGTGTTGGAGAAGATGGTAGAATTTTTATAAGTTAGTTGCTCTACCTCCATGGCCCTTTTCTTGGACTTCTGTTTAGCCAACACACCTGAAGATAAGCATAATTGTAACTTTGAAGGATTCACTCCACAAAACTCTTTTGTTTGCCAGTTAATGAGTGTAGCATCACTTTGTGTTGGCTCTTGAGTAGCCTCTTGTGGTGGTGGTACCCCAAATGAGGTACTTTGAGGAAATGAGGAATCTTGCACCATTAGGGCTTTATTTAGGATGCCATTTGGACAAGTACTTTGATTGTGGGCTTGGTCGTAAGGAAAGCACCACTCATAGTCTTGTACTAGATTATTTTGAATGGGTACCATTGCTTTAGAAGTGCTAGCATTATTAGGGTTGTATGATTGGTGAGGCCTTGCATGTGTAACTTGGCCTTGAAAGTTCGCCTGATATGGAGGCTTATTAGGCTGATAGGGCTGGTAAGAAGGTTGATAAGGGGCCTGATAAGGGGCCTGATAAGGCCAGTAATTTTGTCCTTGCTGCCTTTTGAGAGTTACTAATTCATTGCCAAAAGTTTGAAGAAGACTCTTTACCTCTTGCAAGTCATTAGATGTACTTGGGGCAGTATTGATTTGGCTTATAGGTTGACTAATTGGCACTAGAATAGGTGCTATTACAGGTATTTGAAGTGGCTTAGATGGTGTTATTTCCTGAAAATATAGGTATATGAGCCTTGGTGTAATATTTCAGCTTGTATAAGATTATTTTCTGCCCTAATTACAACCTCATAAACATCTAGAAGTGTTCTACCACCCATAGATTGAATCATTACTGAAATATCACTATTTAGTGCTCTTAAATAACACAAGAAGGCATATTCAGGGGTAGGTCTTACCAATCATGGGATTCTATCCCAAGTCTTTTGAAATCTGAAATTAAAATCCATCATGATTTCATGAGGGGCTATTTTAATAGTGGTAAGTTGCTCTATGAGAGATAGGTGATCACTCTTGTCCTCAAAATTCTTGCAAATTTTCTCCCCAAGCTCATCCCATGTATGAATAGAAGTTGGATGCAGACTTATATACCATTGTAATGATTTTCCTTTAAAAGCTGAGGATCTTCAGTGACAAGGTGGACTGAACAAACATTAGCAACATCCAAGATGTGCTCAATAGGGGTGGTTGAATTTTCTCCTGTAAAAAGTGTGATGCTTTTTAGGGCAGCTACTAGGATATCATGTTGGGGATTCAAAGCCAAGGGGTTACCACCATTGAAAGTAGCAAAAGGTTGATTTCTTTGATGGGTCATGAGGGGAATTGTCTTAGGTTCCTACGAAGATGAGAGAAAGGCCTACCAAAAAGGAGAGTTGAGTGAACCCTAGGTGGTGGGGATGGAAGTCTTTGAACATGTCTTCCTCTTCTCCTTGGTGAAAGTTGCAGGTATTCAAAAGGCTCCCCTCTTGTTGTGCTTTGTCTTGTATGCACTATTCTCATGAAACTGAAACACTTGACTGTTCCACTGGGCATGCCAAAAATTGTTGTCACTTGAAGTTGCACCCCTATTAAATCCGTCAAATTTAGCACCTCAGTGAAACATGGGATGATCTTTCAATGTGGGACTTGACTGTATGAGATCAACTTCCAGAGAAGGTCGGCTTCCTCTACTTATCTTACTAATGCTAAACTACTCCTAAGTTAGGTTATACTACTAAACTGTGGGGGGGAATAGGGAGAAGGAATGCATGAAAGGAAAACTAAGCTAAAGAGTGGTGGTAGCACCGGAGAAAGGGGATCTCTCTTCCCATAAGTTCAGGGAAGCAAGGGAGGCTCATGCAAGACTGAGAGAGAAAATAGTGACCACAGTGCAGCTTTATGACTCCATCAACTTGAAACCCTACATATATGACACAATGAAATGAAATCCATGCAAATATAGTCCATACACGACATAAACTGGAAAGAAAAGAAAGGAAAGAACCCAATAGTCTAAGCAAAAGGGTAGATATGAGCCACATTCAATGTATATTATTGCATATAAGGATGCACACTTTGTTACAGTCACTTAGAGCACATGGGATGCTTTACAAAAGCTCAAAACAGAGGTCTGCAACTTAAAGTTCAGTCAACATTTTAACATGGTAACTTTACAAAATGAAAAGAGGATCCTTTACAATGAAAACAAGTTGTATTATATAGAAAAGAAGAGAAGAGAGAGGGAGAAGATCATATTGTGCCAGTAATGAAGGGAACCAACCACTCGTCGCCCGCCAAGGACCAATCGTCATTGATTTCGTAGGCTAGGTATGGGCGCCTGACATTGCTCCAATCGCACACCATCAGATCGTCAATCCAAGAGGATGGAGCCATTCAAAATTAAATTCTAGTTATTGGAAGGGTTGAGCGCTTGGTTTAAATTAGGCGTGGCTTTGTTGTGTTTTGCGGAATTTAGATGATTCTTCTTTGATCCGCGGTTTTCTCCTTCATCTGAATGATCCGCGGCTTTGTTGACCTCTGTGGACTTTTTTGAACTCCGCGGATGTAAAGGTCTTCGTCCTTGTTACGCGGCATTTTTACCTACAACCATGTCCCTTTGTTCAGTGGCTTTTGAAATCCGGGGAACACTACACTTTGAGAACCCACTAAACACATTATTTTGTTTCACGACTTCCAAACTTAGTCACATTCAACTTACTTTCATTTTTCTCGTTGTGTCTCGCGGAACCTTTTTCTTGCATCCCAACTTCTTCTAAGCGGACTACATACTTTGTTGTGTGGTTTTAACCAACTTTGTGGAATTCCATATTTTCCGAGTCAGCGTAACACTATATTTTTCTTGCCACAAAGCACTAAGCTTTTCACCAATGTCGCAGAAGAGTAACCTTCTAACTTCTTTGTTTTGTGGATTTCAACGCTGTAAATTCCGCGGAACATTAGATTTTTCCTCAGTTTTATGTGGAACACTATGTCTTCAACTTCATTCTGCAGGTCTTCAATCTAGAGCCGCTTAAGTTTGAAAATTGGATGAGTTCTTAAAAATAACATGGGGTGCTATTCTGGAAAACAGTTTGGCGACTTTCAGGGGACATTTGCCTACTAGATGTGAAGATCTCACTTCTCATAATGCAACTCGTGGTTTCACGATTTGATGATTATTATATCGTGAAAGCACATGAAATGGGGTGTTATTTTGGACAATAGTCACATAATGAACTAGAAGCTTTTGTAAGCTTTTTTTCCAACGAATGGGACAAGATCACCATATGAGTACTTGAGGACACATACCAATTGCTACACGCTTAACCTATACTATGTATCGGTATGTGTATGGATGACTTGTGGCTAGCATAACCTTTTACTTAGTCATATGATAATTCCCCATGTCTTCATATGGGTAGTAGGGTTTGTTTATGGATTAACCATGGCCTAGGTAGGGTATACATAAGAGGTAGTGGCTGGTATGTGATTATCATAGTACATATTTTGTTCTTATTGTAAGGTTGTGAAGATTTCCCTCTCAAAGTAGCTCAGTCATATATTTCCAGTATTTCACTCTACTCTCAATCATATAGTGTGGCTTTGAGCTTTTAATATTACGACTATTGGTATTAGAGCCTTGATTTGTACAAGATTTTTGTGCTACATCTGATCAAGATTTACTTGGTTGACAGGTCAAAAAAACAATTCTTGTGTTCCAGAAGAAATACAAGTTTTTTATTTGTGCGATATTGCTTTGGGTTTTTTAAGAAAAAATGTTTGGAATTTTTTTGAACCCTTGCACATTATATTAGTTGTTGGATTCGTCTTGGTGTGACAATTGTAATGGCATGACACTATTAACCCTATGTTTCAGTTTTTTGGGATTTCTTGTGCTATCACAATATAATAGTCATTGAATTTATCTCAACGAGACAGTTGTGATGGTATTACTATTACGCTGCCAATAACCCTAATTTTGACCTCCTTTGCACCCTTAACCCTAAACCCTAAACAATGTGATAGAAATACTTTTAACCAAATTGTGACAAACAAGATCTTTACGGGATTATATCCAACAATTCCAAAACCTATCCTTGAGAGTGGAGACAATTACATATGAAAACATGAATGATTTATTCTGGATGGGCTCAAGGATTACATCTAACTTGATGTACACATGTTTAATCTGAGTTCCATATTGGATTCCATTATATGTGGTCGCAAGGAAGAGGAAAGAGAACTCGTTATCAAAAGGCATAAGAGATTGAGTACTCCAACACAATCATTCCCTCAATCGTACAGATAACTTCCTTAACAAATTGAAGAGAAATTGGTAAAGGGTTCTTCTTTAGAAAATAAAACTCTTGACATAAATGTGCTGAAAAGAAATTTCTCTACATTGAAGGTGCCAATGAAGAAGAAGAGGATGAAGTAGCAATAAAGTTTGATGATGAACCAAAGGAGGAACCAAAAGATACCCAACTATGTCTTGTAATGCACTTTTAGGCATTAACATTCAAAAAATCCTCAAGGTTATGGGTTTTCTAAACAAGTAGGTGACAACGTTAATTGACTTGTGAAGTACTTATAACTAAATCAACAATAAGTTGGCAGCATGCTTTAATTGTTTTGTTTATCCTTCTCCAAAATTTTGGGTCATGATCGTAGATGGGGGCACTATCGGTTGTTTAGGGAAACACTATATTATTAAAATCACCATGGGTGATGACCTGCTATATTGCCCTATGTTTACCATTCCCGTGGGTGGAGCAGATTTTGTGTTGGGACTTGGAAGCCCAATGGCTCACAACCTTGGGAACAACTGAGATGAATTTCTAGTAGTTCTTGCATTTTCATTCAGCTAAGATATTTGAACTACATGGGTTGCGTGCAAAGTCCCCATGAGTTAGTTCTCATTAGATCTAGAAGATTCTAAAAACGGGAGGAGATGGGTTTGTGGCACGTCTATTTTCATTAGAAGCACAACCAAGTTACCTACATAGCCAGATCTACATGTAATTCTTCACTGCCATTAAGTAGTTTTTGAAGATACGTTGAAAGGACCACCACCCAAAAGGGATCATGATCATGCTACTCAACTAGTACCGAGGATCCAAATACCCTACATTGGACCTTACAAGCTAAGTCACAAGGTTTGAGTTTGAGTTCGAGTTCGACAAGGATAAAGTTCGGTTCAAGTTCACCCAATGGATAAAGTTCGAAAAAAAAATCGCCATTAAGTTCGAAAAGAAATTTTAATGTAATATTTAATTTTTTATTTAATGTCAATCATTTTAAATATTGTAGAGATTTTAATTTAATATTTTGAAGTTTACATTTTAAAACATTATAGAGATTTGAATGTAATATTTGATTTTTTTTTGCTGTCAATTATTTTTAAATATTTTAGAGTTTTTAACTTTAATAGTTTCAAATTTATAAATATTAAATTAAAAACTTTAGAATATTTTAAAAGTAAATGATATAAAATAAAATTTTAAATATAATATTATACCAAATATAATAAGAAAAGATAAAAAATAAAAAATAAAAAGTAAAAAAAAATCATCGAAACATAAGCTAAAACATTGCATAAAAACACTCGACGACTTCTTCCTCAACGCGCGACCTCTACTCTTCTCACACAGGTTCACCAGACCATGACTATAGCTTTTTTCACATCCGAGCAGATAGGTGCAAGTGGAGGTTAGTCAGATCTCAGTTGTCATTTCACATGCAGCCGTGTCTAGAAGACTTTGTGCCCTTCACTCGCTATTGAATCGCGTTTTCAGTTAGAAAGTTTTTACGTAGTGCCCTACACTCACAGCCCTCTGCTCACAATTAAATCGTGTTTTTTGGCAGTTGGACTCCTCAAATATTCACGATTTTTTTGGCGACAACAGAAGTTCGGCGAATTTCGAATTTCATGCCAAAATTTCGCCGAACCTTGTAACATAGCTTATAGGTACAAAAGATTGATATCAAAAAGATGGTACATGAGATGTTGGAGGTAGGTATTATCATACATAGTCAAAGTGTTTATTCCTCTCCAATGGTTATGGTGCGTAAGAAGAATGACACTTGGTGCATGTCTCAAGACTACAAATAACTCAACAAGTACAACACCAATTATATGTTTCCATTTCTTGGAATTGATGATATGCTAGATGAGTGACATGGTGTTACATGCTTTTATGAAACTTGGTCTTCGTTTAGGTTATCATCATATCATAATCAAAGATGAGGAGAGCTGCTATGAGATTCTAGTTATACCCTTTGGCCTCACAAATGCACCATCTGCATTTCAGAGTTTGAGGAATCCTGTGTTTGTGCCATTTCTACAAAAAATTGTTTTATTTTTTGATATCTTAATATGCATCAAGACATGGGAAGATCACTTGGATTAAGTGAATCAGGTTTTGGTAACCCTTGAACAAAATCAGCTCCATGACAAGTTGTCCAAGTGTGCTATGATAGAATTGAAAGTGCCAAACACCCTTAAGAGTCTATGGGGCTTCTTAGGGCTAACTGGTTACTGTCACCATTTTGTAAAGAATTTAGGGCAGAATAGCAACACCACTCACAACTTTGTTGAAGAAAGACTCCAATTAGAATGAGGCAATCTGCACCACTTTGGTTTAGGATACCCCATATTGTCCAAAAACGTTCATTGTTGCATGTGATGCATTGGGGTATGGCATGAGCGCTACTCATGCAAGTGGGATGGCCCATTGCATTTGAGAGTCGCCATCTCAAAGGTACAATTTATGACAAGGAAATGTAGGCTATATTTCTTGCAGTCAAACAATTAGACCATCTTATGGGTCAACACTTTAACGTGAAAAAAAATCATGATAGACTAAAATACTTATTATAGAAGAGGTTGTCATCAGAAAAACGACAAAAATGGATCATGAAGATGTTGAAATATGAATTTGAGATCGTCTTTACTAAAAAGAAAGGATAATGTAGTGGTTGTTGCACTATGCAGGAGGAACAAGTCCACCAAGGCACTGCTGTGTGTAATGTCCATGTTGTAAGAAGATTGGGTGGATGAGGCAAGATTAGAATGGGATAATGACACAAATACATAGGCTGTTATTCAAAAGCTCTAGCAAGATTCAAGTGTATGGTACAAGGATCAGTTATGCCTATGCAAAAACTCGGTCCTTAAGCATAAGGTTTTGGCAGAGCTCCATACGTCTATGGTAGAGGAACTCATGTTTCTTGAAGACTTATCATAAAATCAATCATCAAGATTTCATTGGGAATGACTCAAAGGGGGAATTCGAAAACTTTGAAGCAAAATGCATGGTGTGTCACAACAAAACAAGGGTATTACAATTAAGATCCCGTGTCTTCTACAACCACTATCTATTCCTAGCTAGAGATGGGAGGAGGGTTCCGTGGATTTCATCATAGGCGTATTTCACATATTTGGACTCAACTCAAACTTAGAATATCAAAAGTTTTCTGACTTGGCAAAAACTCAACAACTTAAAATATACCAAAATTTCTTAAGAAACATAAATTCTATACAAAAATACAGTTACAAAATGTATTCAAATTAGTTGGTAATATGTTGGGGAAGTGTTTTCTATTAGATTTGAATACAAATATAGTAAAAAATCACATCATCATGTGAGTACAACCGATAACTGTAATGAATTTATGATGATTCTCGTTGAAAATCATCATCATAAATTGCATATCCATGCAAGTTAATAATTACAAAAAATTATTATTTCCTCCTCTATTTTAGTGAAAAAATTGGGAGAGGGTTTGGTCCTCACACTCGGCTGCAGCTCCATACCCATACGTGTCATGTTCAACATCATCTACAATGATACGATCCAATCCAATCTCTCCTGCTTTTGTTATACCTACACCATGCATAGCTTGTCTCTCGAAATCAACGATCCTGTCCTTTGTGAACAAGGGGTTCTCCTCATCCTTTGCAATATAGTCACTATAGGAATCAATTTCATCCAAACCAATAGGATCTTTTGATGTGTCCTACACCTTTCTTATGTGAAGCCGAAGGTTGTATCACAAAAAAACTAGGTAATTGAGTCAACTATTTGTGCTTTATCTTGTGAATGACCTCAAACAAACTCCATTCGTGGCGCTCACATTCATAAGCATTATGAGGTTGAGATAAAATTTGGAGCATTGGCTTTTAAAGATTTGCGGTATTTTCACCCCAATGTTCCCACCCAGAACCTACAAACAAGATATTCAATAGTTTGTAACTAATTGATAATTATAAATTTGTAACTTATAAGATATTAAGTAGTTCCCAATTTTTTTTCTTGGTGTCTATGTGGATCTCCCTCCGATAGCTAATGTAAAATAAAAGAGTCTCCCCATAGCTTGCTTATAATTTTTGCAACTTTGAAATAATGAGCTCCCTCACCTCAACCTTCGGTGTCATTCTCTCAATGCATGTTGAGACATCCTCCATAATCTCCCCATTAACATCTATGAAGCCATAGGAGAAGAAAAACTAGAGGTTGAGATAACACCCCATTGCAGGAATGGGCTGTTGGAGTTGATTGTTCCACCTCTGATCATTTATCCTCTAAATGGGATCAAATCTATCTCTATCCCCTCGTAATAGTTTTGGATGGCCTCTTTGGCTCTATCCATGGCGTCATTTATGTATCCCATTGGATTTTCCTCCCCATCCACCAAGCACAAAACCCTTACCAAAGGCTTCGACAACTACAAACAAATTAAAGTTACAAACTTACAATTAAAGTAAATACTTTTAAAAATTGAAAAAAATCAACTTGAAATTTAAATTGAAGTTATCTTAATGATCTCTAAAGCTCTCTTCTCAAATACATCATTGAAAACTATCTTTGCGGTTCTCTCTCCATCAACTTTCTTTAAATTTGTTGAGTCTAGCCATTCTTGACTCACAAACTGCTTGAACGGTGTCAACAAATTACAAATATTTTACAATGTTTGGAAGTTAATTGCAAACCTTGTGGCTCCCATTCGCACAAGCTCTTTCCCGTTGGTAAGATCTCTCATCAAGATGAGAACTCAAGGGTGATTATAAATGTACTGTGTGATGTTTCGAGCATCTTCATTTACTTGTCTCTCTTAATGGATTTTGCCTATGTCCTCCTAAAGTAGGTCAAGGAAGTGAGCCTTGCAAGGGGTCCAAAAGACTAATGGATGCATCTTCCAAAGCAGTGTCCTTGCCGCCACATACGTTGTTGCATTGTCAATGACAACTCGCATAACATTCTCGGTGCTCACCTCTAAGACAACCACCACCAATATTGCTCAAAGTTTCTACATTTTTTACTTTGTTAGAGGCATTAATTGACTTCAAGAAAACAATATATCGTCATTTTTTAATTCACAAATGCTTTATTTGCTTCTTGGTGCACCTCCTTGTTCCACCCAGTACCTTACAGTGAAGGTTGTGTTTTAGGTATGCTTCTAGGTACAAAAAGCCTTGTGACTGGGTTTTGCTCGAATAGGATGAGGTGGATGTGATTCGTATGCATGGACCACAACTAAAGCATACATTCTCTTCCATGTTTACCTCCATTTCCATTGCCAAGTTGGGATTAGCTCTTGTTTCTTTTGATCCAAGAATGCAAACGTTGCTTGCATCTCTCGTTTTGAATCTTCCATAATATTGGGAAACAATTTGAGCTCATGGCAAGGAATGCATGTGATATGGTACTTGAGGTGATTTATACTTCCAAACACCTCTTTCGAGCATAACTTGTAAATCACATCTTGGGATAGTCTAAATATGGCATATGTCCAAGCGGGACGGCTTCTACTTGTTGATGTCGAGCCTTTTGTGCAAATGGATGCCATCATATGGTAACTTGCAACATGTTGAATGTCCACATAAAATCCAAAAAAACAACATTTAGAAAAAAAAAGAAGCTAAACTATAAACGCTATGTAGAGGGGGAAAACCAACATCTTCATTCTTAATTTTTGAAAAAATACTATAAATCACTAATAAACATTATGGGAATTGAATGGAATGCATGTAAAATTGTAAATCATGTTTAGAACCCTAATATTAACATTGTAGAAAGAATCCGCATGCTTGAAAAAAAAGGGAAAAAAACAAAACTAAATAATTTGGAGACTACCCTAATTAGTTCTACTAAATGCCCTTTAAAATTTCACTCTGGCTCGGATCCTGTCTCGAAGAGCGATAAAATTATTCGCCACATAAATTACCACGTGATTGGTACCCATATCATGCTCACTTCCTGTGAGGAGCCAAAGGCCTTTTTACGAGCCAAGGGAAAAAATGACAGCGTGGGTCCGACAGGATCTGTAGAGGCGTCACAGGCAAGGAAGGGCAGGTGGTAAAGGAGACCAAGATTTGTGGCCATAGTAAGAGGGTTGGAGGGACATGATCGAGACATATACGTGGGCCCCTTTTCAGCAGGTGTGCGGGATCTAGGGCACAGGCCAACAAGATCAAGTAGACCCACAAACCATTTATTCTCTTGCGACATTTTTTATATATATTTCAAAACTGGTCTAAATAAGACATTGCAAACCATGGTTAAACATGAGGGTTTTAAAGGCAACCTAAACATGGGTTCACCAAGGTATACTATTTCAGAGGCACATTTATCAACAAACAATAAAATTTCAGCCATTATAGGAAACTCTCAAACCTATGCAATGGGTACAGACAAAAAGTTGGTCTTTGTGAATGCAAAACAATATAAGGGGATTCTAAGGCATAGGAAGGCCAAAAAGCTAAGGCAAACTCAAAAGAAAAATTTCACTTTGATTTTACTGAAGACAACAAATAGCAAAGGAAACTTTGTTTTCAAAGAACACCAAATAGAAGGAAAACAATCAATGCAGAGGGATGGTAGAGAGAAATCAAAACTGAGAAAAACAAAAAGGACTACCACAAACAAGGATGAACGGGAGGTAGGAGTGCAAGATCTTAAATATCTCTACAACCCTACATCTATTCCGTCATTTTTGTCTTCAAAATTGTATTTAAATGAGCTCATGAACATGAAAGAGAGACTTGGAATTATTGAAAATGAGAGGGTGCAAGAAGACAACGAGAGAACAATTTGCAGAATATAGATACAAGTTGGAAAGAGAAAATAAAGTTCTCAGAGAGCAAGTACTAAATCTTCAAAACATCATGGAAAGAGGACAACAAGAGTTAGTCATTCTAAAACAAGATCTAGGGCATTTGAAAACAACCGGAAAGAAAACCCTAAAATGGTAATAGGGAATGAAACAATACAGATAAATGAAATTCAATCGGCAATTGAATACATGGAAATGAAAGAAAACCAACTAAAGGATTGGATAGATGAGGCCAAATCTTGGTTAGAAGTAATAAGTGGATCATCAATTAAACAAAAGCAAATCATAGAGAAACACATCAAAACACAAATTAAAGAAGAAAGGGATAAACAAGACAAAGAAACAAATTTTATTATCAAAGGTTTGAAAGACTTCGGTGAAAAGGAAAGAACTAACATTCTGGCAAGGGACTTCCTTAAAGACAAGTTGAAGTGGACAGGTTATATACATCAAGCCAACAGGATTGGTAGGAGAATAGGAGGAAAGGATCGTCATGTGCGTGTTGTCATGAGAAATGTAGAAGACAAACATGCTATCCTTAAAAGTAGGGGGACTTCTTAGAGGCACACATAGAATTCCAAACATGCTAGCGTTACATTCTTTGTCATACCATGGTCAAGTGTAGTGGACTATGTCATTTGCTCCCAAAGCTCTATTTCTTGGTTGCTTGAGTTCGAAATAGGGGATTGTCACATCGAGCTAAAATCTGATCATAAACCTCTCTTTGTCAAGCTTGGTACCATCTCAAATCAGCACCAACGAAAATAAGTTCACCACATGCAAAAGACAACTCAACAAGGCAAAATCATTGTAAATAAAGAAAATCAAGAAATCTCTGTTGCTGCCCTTGGGCAGCAATTTCAGATGACAAGAAATAACATAGATAGCAAGGCAACCAAGGGGACAAGTGGCTATGTATGCAGTAAATTGCTGATTCCTTTAATTCACAAGGCATCAAGTGCTTATAAAAGTTCTAAGCCTAGAAAGGGAGTTGCAAACACTTTTCCAACGAATCCATGGTATGGCGAAGAATGTAAGGCTTCCAAGAGAGCTTTGAAGGAAAGTGAGATGAATAGAGAAAAGATAAAGAAATATGAGAAATTGGTACAAAACAAAAAAAAAGCTATGTGAATGAGGAAAGAAATTTCTCTTGGAAAACACAATCCCTAAGGCTTTTGGAGGGAGCTACAACAAAAGAAAAAACACAGAAAAATAATATCATAGATGCTCATCGGTTAGAGTATGCGAGGATCCTCTATGAGTTGTCTTAACAGAAGGATAGTCCTCCCATAATTAATACTTCGACCGAGCTTTTCTCAGTGGAAGACATCAAACAGGGCATAAAGAATCTAACAAGTGGCAAAGCACACTATTTTGATGGGCTTTAGGCTGAATTTTTAAAGTGGAGTGTTGAGGTCCTCACTTTGCACAACAAAAAAATATTCAATGAGATCAACCATAATGGCTTCCCGTTGAAGTGGACGACTAGTGTTTCTATTCCTCTATTTAAAAGTGGTGATATCAATAATCCATCCAATTACCGCACCATCATGGTCAATCCTCTCCTTGGTAAACTTTTTGGGGGCACGATAGAATGTCGAATCAGCAGTTGGGCCGAAAGAGAGGGAAAAAGAGCAAAAGGGAAAGCAAGCTTCCGACCTAAACATTCAACCGTCGACCATTGCATCACTCTTAGGAACTTGATTGAAAAGGTATGTGATACCTAAAGAGAGGAAGCTTTTTGTTGCTTTGTTGATTTTAAGAAAGCTTTTGATACGATACCTAGAGACAAACTTTGGAACAGGGTGGAGGAACTTGGGATTCTAGACGAGTTTAGAGTAGCAGTGCATAGGCTTTATGAGCAGGTCAGAGCTAAAATCAGAACCAGAGAGGGTATGTCAAAATGTTTTCGTAGTGACATTGGTGTCAAGCAAGGTTGTCCTCTCTCTCCCACCTTGTTTGGCTTATACATTGACAAGCTTGAAGACTAGTTAAGAAAAACCAAGCGAGGGGGCATACAGTTGCCAGGTTATGTGGTGAAGTTACTCTTATATGCCAATGTCGACGACTTATTCTAATTTCAAAAACAACTCAAGAATTGAGGGATCATTTGAAAGCCTTAGAACTCTTTTGTTAGGAAGTCGGGATGCAAGTGAACATTAATAAAACCAAAGTCATGATTTTTCCTTAAAATGGAAAGAGAAACAAATTAACTTTATTTTTAAGGGGAGCATGTTGGAAATTGTAACAGAATGCAAATATCTTGGGATTGATTTGCACAACAAGCTTAGTTGGGAGACTTGTAGAGCAAAAAGGATATAGTGGGGTTGGAAAGCATCTTACCTACTTCAAAATAGGTGTAGGACAACTGAAATTTGAGATTGCAAAACTAGGAAAACCCTTTTTGGATTGTTGGTCGCCGCGGTTGCCCCTTATGGTTGCGAAGTATGAGGGAGTAGCATGTCAAATCATGGGTGGAGATAATTACAAGCACTCTTAAAGTCAAATCAACAATCCCTTACGAGATCTTGTTGGTTGAAGCAGGTACTTTTCCTATGGAAGCATAAACAATAATGCGGTTGCTAAGTTATCTAAAAAAGGTTGAAAGCATGGATAATCATCACTGGCCCAAAATGGGTGGAGGAAAAATTAGAGCGTAGAAAGAAATTTTGGATGAAGCAGAACAACAAATGGATGAACAAATTGGGCATCAACTTTCAGGAGTGTCTCGACAACAATAGGGAAATAAAAAACTATATGACATAAAAATTTAGGATTGTCATGTGGACATAGCAGATTGGTCGAAAGAAAGCATATTACATCAAAGAATTTAACCCCACTTGGGAGAATGATGAAAAAGGTTATGTAGGGCAGCTATCAAGGGTAAAGCAAGGATATTATTGGCTCAGTTGAGGACCGGATCACATCACCTTCGATGTGAAACCGGTAGATGGACTATACCCACAGAGGATTGGGAAAGGAGAACTTGTCTTTTCTGCAACAAAGGGGTGGTAGAGGCAAAATGGCACTTCATCATGGAGTGTTCATCTTATGGTGATATTCGTATCCAATATGCAAACGATTTAAAGGTGGACAAATTAAATGATTTATTTAAAGAAACAAGACTTTAAAAGATCGCGGGTGTTGTGCTCAAGATTCACAGTAGAAGATCTGATATTGAAAAGAGTCTAAATTCATCTTAAAGTCTCAGCTTTTGGTCCCATAGACTCTTCAGTCTCGTGGACGTCATGAAAATATTTCATTTCATTTCAAACCTGAAATTCCTCAAATATGCTTTACAAATCCGCTATAAACTCCCTCCAATTTTCTCGAAGGATGCCCAAATTCTATGTGATGAATATTTGTGGGCGTGCAAACTGAAAAAGAAGCGAATGTAGTTTTTTTAGTGTAAATTGAGTGTTGAAATTACATACAATCAATGTAGTGTGTGTTTATGAGTTGGACTCACTGAGTACTATTAAGTGTTTGCCACGAGTTCTAAAGCAAAACTTGCCAAAAATCATCCTAAATGAGTCACAAGTTAAAGTCATAAAAACTTGCTGGGAAAATAAATTTATGAGTACTCTTCACCTCGTCAAATAGAGGTAAGCGTGCAAACTATGATCACAAGATTGCCAAGTCTGAAGGGAAAAATGGTCATCATGATGGTTGTGGATGGACTCACCAAATATGCCCATTTTTGTGCCTTGTTCCATCTGTTTGTTATAAGTATTGTACAATCAACTTTTTATGGATATAGTTCAAAATTATGGGACCTGAAGATCATTGTAAGTGATCATGATCCTATATTTACTAGCAATTTTTGCATTAACTTATTCTCCTTCTTGGGCACTCAATTGGATTGTAACTCCTCCTATCGTCCTCTATCTAATGGGAAAAAGAAGGTGGTCATCAAATGCATGGAGGTTACCTCTATTCTTTTGCTTTGGATAGATAGGAGAGATGTGTTCAATGGTTGCCTTTGGCAGAATGGTGGTATACCACTTATATCTATACCCCATCCACAATGTCTCTATTTGTGGCATCATGGGTACCATCCGCCATTTATCACCATATCACTGAGAGTATGGCCAAAGGTTCGAGAAGTTGAACACATTCAACACAAGCAGGATGCACTTTTTAGTTTATGAGAGAACCTGACAATGGCATAAAACCTAAGGAAGCAACAAGCTGGCCAGCATAAAACTGATAGGTATTTTGAAGTAGGAGATTGCATTTTGTGTGCTTACAACCATATAAGCAAATTTACTTGAAACAACTAAAGAATGGCAAGCTTTCTCCTAGATATTGTGGACCTTATCATTTCTTGCATAGGATTGGCAGTGAAGCATACAAATTGGAGCTACCTTAGTCACTAAAAATACATTTGGTCTTCAATGTTTCCTGTTTGGAGGCCATTGGACAAAGGTTATCAATCCAGATGAACTTAGTGGAGCTTGATGAGGAGGGAAAAATCATTTTTGAACTTGAGAATATCTTTTAGACATGCACTAAGAGGTTATGGTCGAGGGTGATTACAAAGTATCTAATCAAGGGGAAGAATCTAGCCATTGAGGATGCGACATGGGAGGATGAAGCATTCTTGCAGAAGCATCCAACAATAGTCAATGTTGAGACCAACGTTGGTTTGAAGGAAAGGGGCATGCTTTGCCCTTAATCTTTAATGTGTATTGTGATATGTGTGGCTGACTTGTGCCTAGCATAACCTTTTACTTTTACATATGATATTTCTTTATATCTTCATATTAGTACTAGGGTCAGCCTATTAACCATAGCCTATGTAGGTTATATATAAGAGTTAGTGGTTAGTATGTCATTATCATATTGCATGTTTTGTTCTTATTGTAAGGTTGCCCCCTTGAAGTCGGTCAATCGTATAATTTATATTTTGCTTTGCTCTTAGTGTTGCTATGTTATTTTATTCTCTTATTATTACGAGTTACTGCTATTGTTTTGTTCCTGATATTCATATCACGTTCCATTGTTGTATCTAATTAACTTCATTACACGAGTGCCTCATGAAATTCTGATATTTGGAAATAAGATTTGAATAACAAAGCGGAGACCATTCCCATCTATAGAGGGACATTGCCATCTATAGAGTAGATCATCAATGACAACTTCATTGATCACATATATTATGCATGCAATTCGAGAGTCATAGAGGTTCTATCTACCTTGAATGTTATGTTCTACTTTGATTCAAAACCTAATAATAATAATAATAATAATTTTAGTTTGTTCTTAATTTTTTTCCAAATTCAAAACAGATATCTACATTAGAAAGAGATAACCTTTTTCATATTCATGATAATTAAGTTTGTTATCTCTAACATGTGAATGACTCACATTTGCATTTGGAGATCCTAGATGTGAAATGACATCACCCCTAATTCCACTCTAAAAATTTTCAACCTTGGAGATGCTATATCTTCTTGTAGTTTGCATACTTAATAGGATATTATCCCTAGTTGGGTCATAATCCTTTTCGACAAAGGATCATAATGAAATCAATTATATAGAAAATGAAAATTTAAGGGAACAAATTTCTATCCTAACTTCATGTCTCCTACTTGGTTTCAAATATTAACAATCCTATACCATTTCTAGTTTCACTATAATAAGAAAAGTAGACATTTAATGCAAAATGAGATGTCTAAATGATTTAAACCGTATAGAAGTTCAATAAATGGCTATAATAATAATAATAAAATGAAATGAAATGAACTTATAGAAAAATAAATGATACATTTTGGCTATTTAGTATTAATAGTAACAAAATACTAAATGCTTAAAGATGAGAATAAAAACTTCATATTACTCCAAAAGAGGTATTAGGAGGCAAGAGAAATATGTTTGTAATTGCTCTCCGTACTTCCATGGGCCTAATGCCCCTCAAATTTATTCTACATATTGAACTCCTTGATGGCCTGACAATCAATGACTATGAATAAAGCTTTATACAGTCATTGATTACATTGGGATGTTTTTACTGTGCCATTTGGGCTTCAAAGACGAGTTGTGGCTTGCATATGGGAGCTAATGATATTCCATTAGTCTTGATTAAATCAACATGTTGGACGTAAAGGTGTTTGTATTTATGTGTTGCAATTTTTTTCACACTTGTTCGCCATTCAGCGAATTTGCTGTAAAGATCTTCCCAAACAATTCACAGTTCCTATTCATATGTGCCCATAATTCTATTGATGAACTCTTGATGATCAAAATTTGCATTTATACTATGCAGCTATCTTCTTCCATTTCAGCTCAATTGTTTAAAACATCAGTGTCTCAATGATCTTTTCATCTTCATGAAATGTCAACATAAGGAAGACACATGTTGAATATTTGCATAATGTAGCAACTGAAGAAATTTATGGCAAGAAAACAAGAATGTTGCTGTATTATAGCAGCTAGTCATTCTAGTACCCATAATTTACTTTCATTGTTATCTTTCAATAAATGCTTTTGAAATGCATTCTAGTTAGCTACCAAATGATTGTCGATACTCATTATCTAAAGTCTTGTAAATTTATCGTTGGGTGCAAGTAAGGTCTTGTCAAAATTATTTGCTCCCTTTCCTCAGCGACCACTTTTAGGATTTTGGCAAATCAAGATCTGAAAAATCCAGTAAAATTGAAAGAATTTCCTTTAAAGCATAATTTAGGTTAGACTTTAGTTGTTTAAAATAAACAAATTTGCTTTTCCTGGAGAGTAAATTGATATGATTACATATTGTTGATCATCAATTTTCTGAATCCATGGATTTTTCACAGGATTGTCAACTGCTAATGTTAGTAATGAAATTGGTTTCGGTTCAGAATCAGCAAGCAGGTCTGGAGGCATTGAATCATTAGTGGTAAGCTTTGATTTTTCCTTTCTAACACGATATTACACATAAATAAACCAGAGTAGAAAATAATTAGGCAGATTTGCTATCAACGTTTAACAAAATGAGTATGATATATAGGATAGCTTATGTTTTTCTACCTAAGGTAATCATGGTCATATTTGTACTTAGCATATTGACTATTAATTAAGACTAATAGTTATTGATAAAGTCAATAGGCTACATAGACTAGCACAAATATCTCAAATATGGATATTGACTATTTATCTAAAAATGCTGATATGTGTCAATGTCGAGGTGTTTAATTTGGATTTGTCACATAGTAACGCCCTTGAAGAGCACAAATTTATTAACAACTCCATCAACTTCTCCAAAAATTTCCTGCAAATTGGTGTAGGATGGCCTCAATCTAGCTACACCACTATGTTGGGCTCAAAAACAGATTTTCAGTGAAAGAAAAAGGGCTCTAAACGCCACTGTATTCCCAAGATATTGCAAATTTTTATCGCCCTTCCCAAGCCAAAAGAAACACACTTCCTTAGTCAAGTGAACGTCAAATTTAAGGTCATATTTTTATTGACATCTCACACTATTACACTCCACCGCCACCCTTGGCTGCCATTGTAGGTTACGTCGATAAAGGCAGCTGCTTAGTTAATCTAAAACAATTATTACCATCTGCAGTTACGCACATTGTATTCTATGTACTTGCAATCTCTTTCAATACAATCAACATTTTCCTCTCCCATTGTCTTCATTTGCTGAAGAAAATTTTAGTTTACTTTCCTGTTGTGACAGATTTGTTGCTTTTTTTTTGTTGTTTACATGGGCTGATTTTCAGAATTGTTTTAATAGTAAATATGCCTCCTTTCACCTTCACATTTTCAAAAGACGAATACATTTGAGAGGAAACCCAGATCTATTCTTTGAATGATTGGCTGAAATTTGGCTGGGATTTATTGAATAAGCTGAATTACTCCATGCTCATAAATTAGCATCTTGGTAGATACTGGATAAGCTTCTCTTGTCTCAAAATGAGTATCTGCACGTATGTTCTAGATGCAGACGTTATACCCTAAAATACAGCCTTTTCATGGATGTAGAGGGTATTCGGATATGGATACTTCCAGGTATGGTTGGGAGCTGTATCCAGTATGCATGGTACAATATCCTTCTCATATCCCATTGAAAAGACAACTTAAAAAGAAAACAAGAAAACAATATCAAAGAAGCCGGAGTCTGTAATGTCCCTTTCTAGGGCTGAAACTGTAAATCAAGGAAATGGCACAAACCCCAAGTGAAGTAAATTCTATTATTTATAACAACAGATCTAAAAATATTAGAAACCCTAGCAGCGAATTGTATAGGAACTTCAAATCACCATACAACCATGCAACAACAGCTGAAAAATGCTTCTAAATAATTATTTCCAGCACTACAACATTTATCCATCCAAATTACATGAAAGAAATGGAGAAAACAAAAAATTATACCCAGCTGCAATTAATTTTATGACAGCAGCGGGCCAGCCGCAAACAAGTGCTGAAAATGATAGATAAAATCCTTCAAAAATTGCGAAATTGTAGATTCCAGCCTTATAAAATATGATAAATCTAAATATCAAAGAATAATAAAGCTTTGTGCCCTAGAAGGCACCCAAATTCTCTTCTACCCTAGTCGCTCCCTAGGGTGGGGCTTCAAACAATGTCAAAAGTTTTTGTATGGCTCCTCCTTGATGCCCTAGATGCAAACCAACAAGATGGTCTTCAATGAGAGTCTTCAACACACCAAATTGAAGGGTTTCTGTCCTCCAATCTCCCATAAGGAAGGGTTTCGTCCTCCTTGGATGCCACACTAATGGATTGTTGCCCAATAGCTGAATGGACTAAGAGCAATCAGCCCTAGAGACCAAGTATAAAGTGTATATGCCAAACGATGATGTGCAAATGAGCCCCTAAGACTCCTCTTATACCCTTTTGTTGGCACCAAGAGCCATAAGGTGTAGACTGACCTCTTAAGCTTGCTTTATCTTCTAATTCCATGTTGGAAACTTCCCAACCTTCCCGACCTCATAATGAGCTTCACTTTATCTTTTAATTTCATGTTGGGAGCATTATAATCCTAGTCGACCTGCCTTAGGGAGTAAAACACCAAAGAAAAACATTAATAACAATAAAATAAAATAAAAACGAAACCCAAGGACTTCCCTTGTACAATTCCTTCATGGCCACAAGAAGAGAAATGACAAGAAGTTTGTAAGTGGTGCTAGTTTTAAAAAGGGGACATTACAAAGTCATGATCTCTCTCTCTCTCTCTCTCTCTCTCACACACACACACACACACATGGTATCGATATTTCAAAGGAAAAATGATAATCATAATTTACAGCAGTTCAGCTTAGTTGTTTGGGGTTCTATCTGAGATTATAAAAACCGAACTTAATGAGTAATTTTCAACTGATGTGTGATATTCTCTAACAGGCTCCATACATTAATGCTGCATGTTCTTTAAGAGACGAAATCAGAGTTTCAGCAAAGGATGACCTATCTAAGGTAATTAGTGGCACTTCTGATCATAGTTTTTTTTTTTATTATTGGTAAATAGTTTTGAAGGGACTACACCCTGTTACATAAATGGCTCACCAGCCTGATATGACTATGAAGATTCAGCAAAAAAAGATCGAAATCCAGATATAACAGTGATACCAAAAGTTTCCGAATCCGGTCAGCCTAAATAAGTTCAGTTCAGGTCAACCCTGTTTTCTGTTTTTTAAATATATAAACATTTCATTTGTTCTATATTGTATTTGTCAATTGTACATATTTATAAAATTATATACGTGTATATACTATACACACATATACATATATGCATATACATGTGTATATATATGTATGTTATGCGTATATGTACACACACATACAGATATATATTCAAATGTAATATGTTCATTTGTATCATCAATTGTTGTTCCCATTTTCTCTAACCATGGTCGTCCAGGTATATCATTAAAATTTTCAATAATAAGTAGCACGAATAATAATGTGTCCGTTTCTTTTGGACCTAATGAAATTGATACATACATACATACATATTCACACATGCATACATACATAACTTTCAATTTCATTAGGTCTTAAAGTAGTGATTATGGACCAAGTTTTCTAAACTTTCCAAGAATTTCGGATTTTTTTGGCCCTGCCAAACAGATCCGGATTCCCAAATATGGTAACTTTGCTTCTTATCATATGCAGTTTTCGCACAAAATTTATATGTTTCTTTCAGCAAGGCTTATTATTAGTCCTATATGTGCGACTTTTAAGGTTTCTTTTTGTTGCTTAATATGTTAGAGATATTGCATTCATTTTATATCTAGATTCTATGTAGATCCCTAAATCTCTGAATTTGTTATATTATATGACAATTTTATCCACTAAATATATTTCCTAAGGCATTTGAGGTACAAGTTGTGTAACTGTTCATTCTTCTCTCCAGGAAAAAATAATTTCAATCACAGATCACTTTCGTGACTATACAATGGTTGATTTAGGAGTCAGAGTAGAGGATTCTTCATCTGGTACTATATGGGAACTCTGTGATGTAGAGAGGCTTCAGAATGAGCGAAATGAGAAGCTTCGTAAAACACGGGAAGCCATTATCAAGTCTTTGAAGTTGAAGATAGGTCAAAAGGTATACCTAGCATCATATTTGAGCATCCTTGAGTGATTCACTGGGTTTATGGTCTGTAATTTTAGAAGATAAATAACTGTCTTTGCAGTTAGATATATATATGCAATAAATAAAGAGAATGGCATGCATGAAATATATATATATTATGCTGGACAACAAAGTACAGCACATTTGATGATCGATATTGTAAAAAATAGTTATCCAGATTTTCTGAAGAGTTGGATGCAAAAGCTTGTCTCCTACAGATTCACCATTATGTGAATCTATTGTACGAAGTCTTTCATTACTTTGTTTACAATGTACCTTGTAGAATGAAAGGATGGTTAATTGGCACTAGCAATATTTTTTTTTCAATGTTAAATCCCCATACAGAACTGTGTTACTTGAAGTTCTAATCTGCCTTCCTGACTCTTGCAGTTAAAAGATATTGAAAATTTTCAGCTGGCATCTGCTGATCCAAAGGAGTATTTTCAAAAGCAGACAACAAAGTACAGCACATTTGATGATCGAGGAATCCCAACGCATGACAGTGAGGGAAAAGAGTTGTCAAAGAAGGCCATGAAGGTGAAATTTATTGTTTCATCTCTCAGCTCCTTTGGTCAGCATTTTGATTGAGATTTGCCTAATGAGCATCGAGTGAACATGTGGCATCCATAAGGTCATGCTGTGTATGTGCATGCACACACAAGCATGCATGTGCCGGCAGGCATCTGTGTCTCTCTGTTTGTACGCACACGCACACGCACACGTACACATGCACACAAGAGATTCTAGAGATTCAATAATGCTTACACCTTTTTGTGTTCTTCACAGGATGCTGAGAAATTGATGCAAAAAGCAGTAAAGAGTCATGAGAAATACAAAGAGAAGTTGGCTGCGGAACCTTCATTTATTGAAAATCTTAAATCTGAAGTGGAGGACATACAAAACAAATTGCAGGAATCGGAATCTCATCAGTAGTAATATTTTTTTCTCAATTCATGTGAGGATGGGCTTCAATGCTATTGCTATCGTTCGTTCTTATTTTCAGTAAGTGATTATTCTATTTTTTAATTTAACATCTGCCCTTGGGAAAGAGGGGCTCTGATGTTTATGATTTTTGTTCTAAAGAGAAAATTCTAAGGCGTGCTTCTCTAACTTAGTTTGGAAATTCACTGAGTAAAGGATATTGATTTGGAGAACTACCAGAATCTCAATGTTCATCTGCAAATTTATTTCATTTGTTGCCATTACAGTGTACACACCGAACTCTGAGCGTTCAGGTTACTGTTGAAGTTTGAAAGAATCTAGCGATGTCTGTATTGATTTCTTATGAAACAGAATGTTTCAATGTGGAGGTGGTTGACCTCTTGGCTTTACATGATTGATTAGGAATTTGATTCCTCGATTACTTGTCTCAAATGATTGTCTATATTTGCAACCGTGACACTAATTTCCACAAATAGAAACTTAAAAACACTTGGGGTGTCTCTAGTTTGGTTTTTCAGAAGGGCATTATAGACTTAAGAAGAAGTCTTAAGCAAAACATTTGATGATCCAAAGCTTCTGCTGCCAATATAAAATTCAATCTGAATGAAGAATGTACATGCCATGAAATCAACTGAAAACTTCCATAATTGTTTTGGAACCTTGTAGGGAATTAACAAATGAAGATAACTAACCCATTCTGTCTTCATAAGCTAGTTTTTAAGTACTGCAGAATTTTAAGTTCAATTCTATATTATAAGATTTGCTATAACAAGTTCTTATTGTGTTAGGCCAGATAAGAAGACTTCAAAAATGTCCTTTTTTATTCGGTAACTAACTTCAAAGACATCAGAGGCATCTTATTATCTAGATATAACTCATGTAATAAATAATAAGAGTAATGGACACTTTATGAATGCTGTTTCATATGTACTTTTGGAATGGCAGTTCTTCACTATGTTTTGTTGGTACACGAACTTATTACATAGAGTGAGAATGTGCCTTTGGTGGTCTTGGAGAGCCGCTTATAACAAGGTTTACTTGCCTGCCAGGCTTGGCATAATTCCATTTCAAGGAGACATGCTCTACTTAAATTTGAACGACAATTCCTCCCATAGTTTAGAGCCTACTTGCCCTTGTGAAAATACATGACCAGTAATTTGGTAGAGAATGTGCCTATCTCAAACTCAAGGATATCTTCCCTCCTTGATTGTCTGCTTCGACTTGCATTAAGGAAGATTTTGTATTCCTATGTATTAATGTATTGGCATGTTGCCCTAGAGGATTATATTAAACACCTTCAATTTCATTGCTTCCTTAACATTTTTTGCACCAAAAAATGTGTCATCAACAAATTGAAGGTGTGATAAAGGATTTGTGTTTATGCTAGGGCATTAGCCTATAGTGTGTATTAGGGTATGGGTGGCCGGCTTGTGGCTAGCATAACTTCTAATTAATTCGTATAATCATTTTTAATGCGTTATATTGGCTGTAGGGTTGTCCTAGATGGTCTCTATGGCAGTGGTAGGGAATATATATGAGGTCGGGTTAGTAATATATTATCATATTGAGCATTTTGTTCTTATTGTAAGGTTTTGAAGGTTCCCCCCCCTCAAAGTGGCTAGAGATTGTTCTGTTGAATTGACTTGGTCATATGATTCGCTTATTTCCACCATATAGTGTTCTATTGGGGAATGATAAAATAGGTTCATTACAAGTGGTATAAGAGCCTTGATCTGGGCAAAAATCATGGTGAAACCTTGATTTTGAAAAATTACTTGTATCTCCCAAATCATTGTTAAGTTCTCTACCGATTTTTGAAGGGAAGTTGGACAGTTATTCAAGAAAAGTATAGTAATTTTTGTAGCCTCCTATGATATATTACAAATGAGTTATTGCAATTTTAGGGTTTTTTTATTAATTTGCTCTTCAAGGTGCAATTTTTGGAACTATCCTGATTCATTTATATTTTCAAAAAGCCCGAAAAAAATAAGTGGGGGTTCTCTATAAATTAGGATGTGATGCTGAGCTCATTCCAAACTTGTTTAGTGGGCAAGGAAAATGATCAGTCTCTTTGGGAAGAATATTTCAATCTAAATAGTTAGTTGAGCTTAATGAAGAAGCAAGAATCATCTATAAACTAGAATTGATTCAAGAGCTATGTAAATGATGGTGATCATCAGGTATCATATCAAGTGAAAGAACTTACCGAGAAAGGAGGCGATGTGGGAGGATGAAGATTTCATAGAGAAGGATCCATAAAATGATCAATCTTAAGGACAATGCTTGTTCGAAAACGAGAGGCAGTGATAGGCCCTCATCCTATTAGCATGTATTTGGATATGTATGCCCGACTTGTGGCTATCACGACCTTTAATTAAATCATATAATTATTTCTAATGCTTCATATTGGTAGTAGGGTTAGTCTAGATGGTCTCCATAGCATAAGGCACATATACAAGGTAAGGTTCGTAGTATATTGTTATATTGCGTAGTTTGTTTTTATTGTAAGGTTGTGAAGGTTGCCCCCTCGAAGTGGCTTGTTCATATGATTCTCATATTTCTATAATATTGTGTTCTATTGTTGTGATTCTACTTCACGATATAGGAAGCTCATTATAGTGGATGATAGTCCTTTGAGGTCCCCTCTCATTTTAGTAGCAAATAGAGTGCACAAAGGCTTCTACTAAGAGTACAAAGACACAAGGAGAGATTGGGTCTCCTTTGATCCCTCTTGAACCTTGAAAGTAGCCAACAAGCTTATCATTGACAATAATAGAGAATCTAGGTCTTACTATGCACCTCTAAATCTAATCTCACAATTCCTTTGAGAATTCGAACTTCTATTTTAGAGTAATTCCAATCAATCTTGTGTTTGCTTATGTTAAACTTAATTATCACATTTTTGCCTAAACCCTCTAAGAAATGCACCACCTCCTTCTACAAATGCCCCTTGTCTTTTGGATATGCTTGAAACTCATTTAACCTCTTTGCAATGGATTTTATGACTAGGATGTAGAATGCATTACATAAAGAGGCAAGGGGAAAATTTGCAGAGGTCGACGGATAAGACTTTTGAAGGATGACTGATGAAAGTGTAATTCATGTCTAGTAACACGTTACACGCTTTCATGGATTCATTCACTAATGACGTTTATCTCCTCTAACCACCGAGTCCCAAAAGACATGAATATGATGTTTATCTTAGTCTATTCTACGTCTAATTTATTCTTTGATGTAATGGGAGTTTAAAATAATTTATTGCATCCTCTCTAATACGATTAAGATTTTTGAGAAAAAACAACTTTAAAGAAGATTATGGAGTTGGTTTAGATCACCTATAGTCAAACTATAGTTGATTGATGAAAAACCTTGGTGTTTTATCCACCACCTTTATCCATATTTTTAAGGCTTTTGACACCGGAATTTTTTACTAGCATAGGCTTTTGTTTTCAAGATGACTAATGTAGTATTTTCTTCCTCAATATGACATTTGACCACCTTTCAAATTGAAAATCCTAGTATTGATTATTTCATATTTTTTTTGTCTCTCTTTTTAAAAAGGTATTTTAAAATGATGGTCAATTCAATCTTGTAACCAACTTTTTGTAAATCACTTCTTTTGAGAGAGTTCATACATATCAAATCCATGAATTTAGGAGCAATTCTTCCACCATTCTCCATGAGTCCTTGAAGTGATTGGTTAATCAAATAAATCATTTCAAAATTGAAAGGAGAGTTTATTGTGAAGTGATATATTGTCACTAACATGGAAATGTGGGCATTCTTTGATCCTTAAGTCACTTATGGTTTTTGAGATCCAATCTTCTGTCAATCACTTTGGAGAATCCAAGAATTGATCCAAACTTTTAGCAATATTATAGAAACTTGACCAACAAAAGGCTCATTGAAACAAACCTTCATTTGCTTGGAACACCCATCAAATTATTTTGAGTAACAATGTTGTGGAAATCCTTTGACTCAATGTGTCAGTTTCCTTATGCCATGATCCTACTATGGAAATCACTTCTAGGTGAAACTCCTTCCTCTCTTATATTATCAAGGATGAATGTCTCCTCCCATGTGGTCATCTTTTTTTGATTGGTCTAATAGGACCATATGCATTGATCACTTTTGATTTAGTATCTTTCTTGAAGGATATGACATTGTAGCATATCCAATTAGCTCTTCTTTCTATTAGGGTATACTTGACACTCCTAGGGTTCTATATTGGCAAAGGTACTTGATGCCTCATTTGTAGCAATAGTTATGCATTCACATCCTACTTGTTGATAAAGTAGGAGTTTTTCCACTTCTTCCCTAGAGTATATCTATTATTCTTAATTAGAGTTGGCATCTAACCGAGCATCAACACTTCATGGTTGAGGTGGAGGATCACTCTCTCTCAACATTGCAAAGATATACAAAAGTGTTTCATAAATTCCAAACTAGTTTCTTCTTGGTGTTCCTTGTGTAGATGTTTATATGTTCCTTGTTGCTTCTTTATATTATGATTGTGCTTTGTAGATTTAATCTATATCTACTTATAATCCTCTCACTTCTTGTCATCTAAGGGCCCTCTAGGAAATTCATTAAAAGACATGTTTGTTGAGTGATTGTATATGTATGGTGAGCTACATCCTCATCCTATGTACAACTTACTAAGGGTTTCCGTGCACTAACATCTCTGTAAGTGGGGGGCACTAGACTTGTACCTTTCAAGTGGGTTTAAGGGGCATTAACATCTTTTTTTTGGATTGAAAAGCACACTTTTATTAATAAAAATAAAACAATACAACATTAATCATACAAAAAAGATGGGTGGAAAGAATTGCACCCTAGAATGCAAAACAAGGGCCCTAAGAGGGAGGCCAACTCACCTCAAAGAAGCACAACAAAGACCAAAGGAAAACAACACAACGACCACGAGGAAATAACCTCAGTCTTGCATTTTTTCCCTTTTTTAATTACATTCCAACTCCTTGGAGGAGGTTCAGTGGCAACCATTTGAAGGTCCAAAGGTGGATTTCAATTAGAGATTGCTCTTTATGAGACTCAAAATTTAAAGATCCATAGACTCTCTTAATTCCGCCTACTGGCAGTTCTTGTGCAAATACTTCTTTAGAACAAAGATTCTCCATAACCATTGCTTCTTCTGAAGTTACCAATAAATGATTCAACTCTTCAGAGGCCCAAGTCAACAAGAATACAAAATATGTGCACACCTTAAAGGCAGAGAAAATAATAATATGAGAGCACTAACACCTTTTTCTAAGTGAGGGACAATCGTTAAGGGCCCTTTGTAAGTTGTAAACCAAACACTTATTATTTCTTCATGTGACTAAAATGTGCATACATAAATGGCCTTGTACCTTCTTCTATCATTTTACCTAATAAATTTGATTGCTCTAGAGTCTTTCTACTCCACCACATCATAGACAATTGTTATCTCATTTCTACATTTATCTATATGCTATTGTTGAACATACTTTCTATGATGGAGTAGACTAGTTTCATGGACGCTTTAATGGTGTTATAAGGCTAATGAGGCTCAAAAATTTTCTCTAACATGGTATCATAGCATTTTGGATAGCTCCTCGTGATTTTGAAGTGGTTTCATGTGCTTGACAATTATGGGAGGAACATGAGGAATCTAACAAGGGTTTTGTTGAATTTTTCAACTGTAGGATTTTAGTAACAATTTTCTTAGATTTGAAGGAGGTTAATGCAAATGAGGTTTATGTGGAGCTAGGGATTTGATGGTGTGATTCAATTCATCATAGTTTACAATTAATTGCATAATCATCATTATTCCACATACCTCCTATCACGAGCCACTGGAAAAAAATGATTTTATATCTTTATTTTTGCAAAAGAAATTCAAGAGTAGTAGGCTAGTGCTTTTCTCTCATTTGTCATTTAACTCACCTTTTAGGATGTTGAAAACTCATCATTTGTTTGCCCAAAATTTCAAACATTAAAATTTAGAAATCAAATTGGGGGAATATTCCAATAGTATTCTCCCTTGGTTGCTAAGCGATAGTTGGATGATGATATCCAACATTGCAAGGGTGATTTTTTAATGGCAATTAATGACTCTTTCTTATGGAGGGGTTATGTGTCTTAGAGGATGACACGTAACACCCTAGTTACATGTCTATGGCACATGGTAGGAAGGAGTGTCATGGTTTCATGCCAGGAGCACATGTGGTGGGATAAGCTCTTGTAATCGAGGTTTGTACAAAGTTTTGTACCAAGAGGTGCCATTGGAAAGTGACACTTTATTTTCAAAGGGTTGATGATCCTTTCCTCCAAGGGTTGTTATCCCTTCTCATTTTTGGTAAGTTAAGGGGTTGAGTCCCTTGGGCTCTCCATCTCTTTCACTTACTATGTGACACATGATAGCCCTCTATAAAAAATAACGAACTAAGTGTTAGCCCTTGGTGAACATGGATTGCTCGATTTGGTTTTAAACTTGTTGATATAAAAGGAGGTGTCATCAAATAAGTATAATATAAACATATATTCATAGCAACAAATCAAAAGACATCCATTTTTATGATCATGTCATTTGATTTTTGCCATTTTCCTCCTATTTTTTATAATTATCAAGGTTTGTAAAGAGACCTTCTGTTAGCCATAAATTGGGAAAATTAGTTTGTTTTTGAAGTTTTTTATATCATTAGATAGTATGGAAAAAATTGTTTGTTATGAGGCAAGTTTGAGAATATTTTAAAATGGTTTTAAGCTCTCTCATTCAAGTTCAAAAGATGAATCTAGATCTAAGGATCTCTCCTAAAGAGCAATGGTCAAAATTATGAAGAGTAGGAATGTGATATGATTTTTCCATTGTAAAGAAATGGGTAGGGTTGATTTCACAAGGGTTGGTAAAAACTCTAACTAAGAAGCTAAACTTAAAAAATTTTATCGACAAGAATGATATGATGGTTGGCACTTTGTCTTCACATGCACAAGGGTATAGAGCATCACATTCAAAACATTGAAAATTCTTTTGAAATGAGGACCAAAACAAAATGTTTCTTTTTTCATCCAACAGACAAACCATAAATTGTTTTGTTTGTGGAAGGAAAGGAAACAAGAGAGAGACATGCTTCAATATTACAAGTGAATGTAAAGAGCAACTTAGTGAAGTTGAAAATTAATTTGGAGGATATTAACAATTCAGTTGCTCCCTAATATTCTGGAAACTAGTTGCTTATGAAAGAGCTCATCGAGAGATTTACGACGTTTCTTGAATGAAGTAAAATAGGCACTATATGCAGAAGATACGACATGCTAAAATTTCTCTCCAACTGGCAAAAATAAATCAACGGGCTGCGTAGAGATGATGTAGTATGGTGTGAGCACAACAAGTGGACGAATGTGGTGGCAAGTGGGAGAGTTTACCTGAGAAAAAATTTGGTTTGCAGCCTCTGGTCTTTGATGGTTAATGTGGGGCCCACATTATATGCTAGCTGGGGGCCCAACAACCCATGGGGTCTGCTCTTTTTCAAGAGGGGGACCATGCAACCTTTCTTCACATCATACTATATGGGGCTTTCCTTATAAATCCTTTTGAATACTAGATTGCTATGCATGTGGAATAAATCTGATGGTTTTACCAAATATCCATAAGCTAGCTCGACAAGCTCCATAAAGCTCCTATCGATGAGTCGCACGAGTCAGGGTCGAGCTACACTGCTAGTTCGGTGGTCGAGCTGCCTCATAGCAACTTGGTGAGTCTCTAGTGAGCTCTTCATCCAATGCAAAGTCATGTTCAATGCCATCTCACACAACTATCCACCTCACAACCACCACCGAGTCAAGTGCCAAGGTCGGTGAGAAAACCAACACAACCACCTCACCACCGATCAACCAAGGTCCAAGCTAAATGGTGAGTCAGATGGCGATTTTGTAGTCTTCATAAATAAAGCAATACATGGTGTGACCGAAGTCACAAGTATCTTTAATTGTTTCGGGCTAAATAAATCCTAAACCCTTCCAACTTGACACAAATGTGGGACTAACCCACTAAACTCAGCTAAAAATACATAAGGGGATAAAGCATATCCCATGGGAATCGAGTCGGAGACCGGTCACGACCTATTTTAGGCCCTTACCACTAGGCCAAATCCTAACTTAGTATATGTGACCAAGATTATAGGTCTTATCATGTAAGTGTGGTAGACAATAAGCCAAAATACAATGTGAATGACGGGGGATTGGAACCAAGACTGATTAGGCTAAAAGGATAAGCTTCATCATTGAGCCACAGGCTCACAAATGCTATAAAAAGAGTAAATTTGTAAGTGAATAGGTAATTTTTATTACTATAGGCCCAATTTTGGAGACATAGAGAGTAAATTGGAGAGAGATAAGCATGTATATGTTCGTCATTTGCAGGAAGCAACCATTGAAGACTTCCCAGAGACTGAGATATAAGTATTTTTAGATCCTGATGCGAATTTTGGAGAATTTGATGTAAGAAAATTAATTTTTACGCCATTTTAATAGGATTGGTTTGTCTTATTAGCGAACCCGGAGACGTAGTCCCTCATGGAAGAACTTCATTATCAAGTTGGGTGTTATTTTTCTTTGATTTTATTCCTATTACTATTTTATATCATTTTATGATCTAATTTCAAAGTTTTAAAATCAATTTAATCATTTTACAAGAAATGGAGATAACTTTGTAAAGCATCCAAAACTGATAAATTGGTTATTTGGGTCATTTGGAATGTTTTCCATGATCAATTTGGACAATATACTTAAGATTTTATACTAATTTCATTAAACTAAGCCAATTTTTATGTTTTACAACAAATGATGGAAAATTGAGAAATGACGAATATGGATTCAGAATTGGTGGAATATTGTTGTATTGCATTTTCACATCAATTTTAGAGTTTTAGTTTGCCAAATTCTAATGTAGTATGGGGATTTGAGAACACATAATTGAGTATTAAAAAAAAGAGAGAACCAAGTCAATTATTTTTTACCATTTTTAGATCAAGTTTGTTATTATAGTAGGATTTATGAAGCTTTGCTATTAGTTTTCCGCTTTAGGTTATTGCATTGGTTTAGTATGCAATTGAATATATATGTTGTAATAGGATAACCATGGGCGAGGCTTTGAAAAAGGAAAGAATTGAGGAGCTTAAAGCCATAAACCACCAGATTCAGGAGGAAAACTCTAAGTTGAGAAGAAGATAACAGTCCTTGGAGGATGAGAATTAGGAGATCCAAGAGAGATTGATAAGCCAAGGAGAATATCTCATGGGTTTCATAGAAACATTGCAACTTGAGTTGCAAACCAATGCTGAGATCTTAGAAAAGTATATAACTAGTGAAGAAGTGGAGGAGACAGATAAATCTATCACACAAATGAGACATCCCTCTACCATAGATGTACAAACCACCAAGGTATGCATCAGAAGTAAATTACCATTTATACTTTCCTCTTATCAAGAATCAAATGATGATTTTGGTAAATTTGGGAAACATACTAAAGGTATTGGAACCAAATTACTAAATAGGATGGGTTTTGATGGAAATGGCCTTGGAATCAATGGAAAGGAATTACTAATCCCATACAGGTTGAGGAAAGACCTCATCGTGCAGGTTTGGGATATGGTTGTGGTAAGAGAGAGATTAGAGAATTCTCTAAAACAACTAAAGCAAGACACACTTCAAGAGGATCCTACGCCACTAGATCTCCAAAAACAACCTATTCAAGGTAAATACAAGAATTGTTTTGTCAATCCTACTAATGAGGATATTGTTGCTTTTAAAATTGGGCAGGCTTCACAAAGTGATTTTGGAAGTGAGTGCAATTTGAAACCAAGAAGGAACAACCTTCCAAACATGAAAAATTCCAAGAAGGGTACAAGACATCTCTAAAGTGAGATGAAAATTCCAAAGTACGAGACAACATTTTCCCCTCGCCATTCTTGCACAAGTGACAGTCCTAAAATGTATGAAGACTAAAAACACTCCAACGTTTACTTTGATTATGCAAATAATAGTCAGGTTACACAGAATTTGTGGTATTATTTTCCATGTACTTTTTTTGGATTAAATAACCACCGTGTGGCCATGTGTTGGAAGAGGAAATCCTTAGAAAGGAAAACTAATAATGACTACTCTCCAAAATAGGATATGGGGAATAACAAGAATCATTATACTCATTGTAGAATGAATGGAAGCTGTATTGAAAAATGTTGGAAACTGCACCCATAGCTTTGTCTGAAGAAAGTGACACAAACACTAATAATCCAATCCCATGAACAAAATTATCTATCTAACAAAAAACCCAATAAAAAAAGAAACCCAAAGAAGAGTGTCAGTAAGAATGGGTTGGTAAGACAATACTTTCCTTTATGGATAACATATTTGCATAGCTGAAATTTATTTAGAATGCCTAATTTTTTCCCTCCAGTACTTTGTTTTTGAGTTTCCATTAAGCATGAATGAAGCTAACTCATTGTTTTGAGTAAATGTGGACGTAGGATATGGAGAATCCTTCAGTTGAGAAGTAACAATATGAGCAATTGGTTATAAGTTTTATCATTTTGTTCGCATATGCATGTTAACATTAAAATTACCATGATTGGTTACCATTTCTTGCAATAGTTGACAAGATGGGTAAGGAGGTTCTCCAAATCATTGTTTAAGGTATAATAAACACTGTTGTTTTTTTAATGTATGTTGGCATTCTTTCCTTCCTATTGAAAATGTACTTTTAATATATGTGCAATTTCTTGAATGCACAGTTGTAAGTGTATACAAAGAAATACTACACAATAGAAAGAAAATAAACAATAAATTGCAAACCGGATCTTTCTTCGTATTCCCTTGCAACCTCGGATGAGACTGCTAAAGCTTGGAATGAAGTACCGAGCTTGTTGAATCTCATGATCCAATTTTTGCGGATGCTCCAAAGATGTTTCAAATGAAATTAGATTTCAGCTACGAGTAAAGTGATTGAATGCCTTATTTTGATGATAGATTTGTGATTAATTGGACAACTTAACGACATGTACAATTAAATGACAATTTTACGTAATAACAATGCAAATCTTAAAGCTTGCAAAGATGATAAATTGAGAGGAACAAGTGCTTATTTATAGATGAGGGAAGAGAATCCCAAATCCTTGATTTGTGTGATTGATTTGTCTAATATGAATCTAATTTTTTTCATGAGATTTTGCAAGGGCAAAATTCATTTTTGAAACATGACAACTATACCCTAGTGTCGAAAAATTTGCTTAGAAGCCTTCCTGAACACCTATTCGGATCAGTATGCCCTTATTGTCATGCATATCCCTGATCCTTGAAACTAATCATATGTGTTGTGTTTACTTTCCTTGATTTTGGAAATTTCAAAATAATGGTCATTAAATTCATTTAGTATAGTGCTTCTAAGAGAGAATTCTTCTGAAGGCCTAGAAAGACTATTTTTAGCCTTTCAAGGACATGTGTGTGTCCTCCATGGCAGAGTTGAAATCTCAAATTAATCGGGAAGTGGTATGAAGGGTATAAGAACATATTTCAATATGTTTAAGAAGATTTGGGAATGTTTCAGAGGCTTAGGAACAAGTTGTGGAACTATGGGTTTTTAAGGTGCAAGGACTAAGCAGTGGAAAAAACCACATGAACTTCAACAAAAGATTCCAAGAGCACCGGGATGAGTTAAAAGGAAAAAATATACCATTGGAAATATATTTCAGTTCGCTACATGATGGAAAAATCAGATTATTCTCAAGGCATAATTGTTTCTTAGAGCAAAGAAATTTGTGCAGACTCACCCTGCGTTCCTGAATGAAAAAACATAATTTTTGGAGGATTTAGAATAAAGTATTAAAAACCATCCCATTGTTTTAAAAATGGTCTTGGGAGTCAATTTCATATACAATTTCACTTAAAATACCTCCTACAACTTCGGGAAAGTTCGTTTCAAGATTCTGGGAGTTAGTCAAATTTGAAGTTGGAAGCCTGATGCATTTTGGTGTCCGGTTTGTCCCAATTGTCCCGACTGTCCTAATGGGAAAGTTGGGTCAATGGGGATAATAGGGAAAAATAAATGTGCCATAAACCCTTTTTGAATCCCTTGGACCCTCATGTGACCCTAGACCTCTCTGACAAGGTGCTAAGTGATCAAATTGTAAAATTGGCTAAGTTTTTGACCTCCTAGGCCTTGGGGTGAATTTTTATGCCCCTACTATCCCAACTTTCTGGAATATTCATTACACTTTGGAAAGTAAAATGTGCCCACCCCTAGCCCCATCTCTTGTTCATCACATGACCTCCAATCTTGCTTATCGGGTGTTGAAACCTTTCTCTCTCCTCTTCCATCCTCACCCACTCATTTCCTGCCACTTGTTAGGATCTGAGAGCAGGGCACATTTTACTGTCCTGGGATAGTAGGGAAAGTTGGGACAAAAACATTATCTCTGCCCCCCATGAGTTTCAAATAAAAAATTTGACTAAGCACTTCACCTTACTACTTCTCCTTTTCTGCCTTCGCACGTGAATGAAAAGCTGAAAAGTTTTAAACGTGAAATAAACTTCTCCCCACTTCATTATTTATTCATATCTCCATGAATCAATGAGTGATAACCTCCATTAAACATGAAAAATATCGAGAAACTCTTTCAATTTTATCCAAAATGGCCATATGCACCGAAATTTGAAAAATTGATATCTTTCAAATCTATGAACGAAATCGGGTGAGATTTTATTAACAATTCCATAATCCAAGAGCCTTTAAGAATGTTGTAGCAGCAGACCAGATGATGCTTTGAATAATTAGTGGTGGAAAACCCTATTTTGATTCCCTAACATCTACTTTTTTAGTTTCTAGGCATTTTGGTGGGAAGATTGAGCTGAAATTCAAAGCACGAGATCGTAACGAGGAGCCTAATCCAGAGATGCCATTTCTATTACAACCCAAGGTGGAACAATGAATTTTATAAAAATAGTAAGTATCTAACATCCTCTCTTTCTAAAAATAGTAAATTACTAAAAATAGTGAGTCTACGCAGAACATTGCACTCAGTGAACAGTGGAAACGATAAACTAGACAAACTCGATAAAAAAAAGTAAAAATGCATAATAAAGAAAAAAGAAAAATAAAACAAAAAGTAACTGATAAAAATAAAAAGTGCCCAAAAATATAAAAATTTTGTTAGGGAAGTTGAACTAAATATGCCAGATGATCAATAAGTTCATATTTGACCAAAACATGTGAAATTCCCAAAATAACAAGTCCTGATTCCACATACTAAAAATAGAAAGTCTTTGGTTTGAGTGCATAAAGTTGTAGTAGGCTCCATTTTTGGTTATCTCGCCACCTTTTGAAATCTTCATAGGTTTTTATGAAGGTTGCATAGCTGTCAAACAGGGGAATTCATCCTTCACATAGATCTTTAGGCATCATTTTGATCACAGTTGCAAGGCAAAACATCACCAGGCACAACGGGAAAGATCCAAGGACATTTTTCAGTAAGAAGAGATTTGAAATAAGTCAAGAGATCTGTTGAAATTCAAGCAAAGCATGTCATCATAGTTCATCAAACAGGTCAGAACCATCCACACCTCCCTGGTGGGATGGTTAAATGAGCTTAGTGAGCTAAGTAAACCAAGGTGAGTTGGGAGAGTGGGCTAAAGTAGGCCAAGGTGATTTGAACTGAGTAAGTCAAAGTAGGATTGGTTGGAGTAAATAATTACACGAGTGATTCATTGCAACACCCTTTTCTTAAATGAAAGCTTATTATGTCTTCCCAAAGGTCGGAGCTTCCCCGTGGTGATCAAGAGTTATTTCCACAAGTTCCTGAAAGTTCTCTGGTGATCGACATTGTGTCAAATCCTGATGAGCCATTTTCATGGATTCAAGAAATGCTCGAAAGAGAGCCAAGGAAAATGTAAATTTATATCATGCCTAGTCTCGAAGTTATCTCAGAAACATTGAAGTCCAAGTGAAGAAAGAAGTTATAGACAACATCCTGCTTATTCAATGACATCTCAGGTAGCCATTATGTTGAAGTTTCTAGGCCTAATATTGAAAATCCTATTAAGGATATGACTCCATCAGAATATGATCTAACCCGCATCTCATTAGGTCAAGCTTCATACGAGGGTGACTCTCATCTTTTCAAGTAATCCACTTCCCACTTCCTCTCTCGGAATGAAGAATACAAGAAAACAATTGTGCAATTGGAGGAACATATAAAATCTCGTAGGGCTTATATTCAACTCTTCTTGAAACCCTAATCAACATCCTCTTTTCTGATCAAAGACATTCCTCCAATCAGTAGTGTTGATCTAAAGGCTATCAAGAAGGACCAAGGATACATGATACATGGGAAGGCTAGTGAGGAATGGATTAATAAAATCAATGAGCAGGGAAAGACATTGTTTCTAGAATTCATCTTTCTCATCACGTACATTCTTGTAACTTTTTTCTGAAGTCAAGAAAGAAAAGGAGGAGTTTGCAAAACAAGTCAATCATTTGGATGAGATGTTCCCGCTAGTGTTTGAGATTATTTCCTTCTAATCTCACACCCTCACGAGTAAGAATGTGTTCGCATCCGATGTAAAGAACTTGTCTCAAGTCTATATTCACATCATGGATATGAAATATTCAATGCTCAAGAATGCAATATACAAGTTGGAATCTTGTGGAAAACATTATTTCAAGATATTGAATGATGTCTACAATTTTTTTCAGAGGATTAAGTTCCCTCCTGTCATTAAGGACTCATCATCAGAAGAACTCGACTTGTTCCAAGATTTGGTCAAGAAATAGGTAGGTGACTCTCTCTCCTTCAATGAAGATAACTTGGATTCCTTAGCCAATATGATAATTTGCATAGCTATAATTTCAATCGATCATGAAGAATGGATCCATCAATGCAAGAAGATCAATGATGTCCCTGAGACCTAGACTAAGGAGTTGGGTTGTGTGTGCACTCCAGAGGAGGATAAGTTGACAATTGCAATAGCTCAATTCAACAAGGAATTCAAGGAACATAAGCCCATTGCAGAGTCTCATCATCAGAAGGCTTGAATAAGAAAAGTTCTTTATCGTAGGGACCTTCCTCATCATATATGACAACCTGTCCCTTCTTATCTCTTTCTCCATCTTCCTTCTTCCCCATTCTAATTCTTCATTGGGCGTAAGCATTGTATTTTGTCTCATTCATTTAAGTGAATTTATAAATTTACATTATAAAAGTCCCTTTAACTTATAAAAGGGGAACTTATTTCCCACTTCCTAGGAAGCTAACAATTCACAAGTTGAATGAAACCATAAAGAGTCATGTGAGGGGGTAGGTAAAGAGTCAATTCACGTTGCTATATATTGGGATGGATTCTCCATTCCAAAGGATCCTAAACAAATTAGTTATTTTTAACAATAGTGGATTGTGAACTGGGTGTTGAGCTTTGTATCACCAACACATGAAATAAAGCTACATTTATTCCATTCCCCTTTTCCTATTTGTTCTTCTATTTCTCTCTTTTATGCACCTTTCAAGCATAGTGATCAAGAAAGACTTGTGTATATTTGATAAATGAATCTAAAAATCACGTGTCTAGGTTTGTTCTTCTCACTAGATAGTTTCATCATTTCTTTCCTCTAAATTGAATGTTGAAATACTTTAGTTATCGGGTGTGAATTCTGATTATGCCTACTCACAACAATAACCTTCCTTTTTTAAGTTTATCTCCTTCACCCCTCATTGCTCTAATTTAATCCCTTGTACTCCATATAAGAAATTTGCCACAGGTTCAATGGAGTGTCCTATGTGATCCCCGCCCTATTTTCCAACCCACAACATTTAGTTAGGAATATATTAGTTTACATTCAATAATGGGAGATATGACATTCAATGCAGAGGGGCGTAGCCCCATGAGCATTGGTGGAAACACCTAATTTTCCATATCGACAAATTTTATCATCAACACTAACTAAAACATGATTGGATAGATTTCTTTGAGTTTACAACTTGATTAGTAAGATAAATTTTTGTTTTGAGCTTGATTGAATGAGTTATCATTGAGTTAGTAAAGATGACATGACATACCTTTTGAATTATTTTAAATTTTGCATTGAAATATTAAATTCATGTCTTTTGTTTTATTCACCTAAAAAATTGATGTGAGTTTTAGCTTTGGGGAGATTTGGTTTAATTTTGGAATCCCATGCTTTATGGGATATGCTTAGTTAACTCAAATACATGATTTGATTTAATCCAAACTTTTCCTCTTGCATATATTTAATGATTTAATGATTTAATTGATTTGTTTTTCTCTAGTTAACTTGAGATGTTAATTGGTGAAATGAAATTGAATATGAGGTGAGATGGAAATGGATATATATATATATATATATATATATATATATATATATATGTAGGATGTATTTAATTATTTTAATATGAAATTAGCTAATGGGATAGGGGATGAATAATAAAAGTGATAGGATTAATTAATTAATCATAGGAAAGGGATATGAGTGTAATAGGTTTCATAACATGAATATTTAAATAATTTGAGACCTATGTATGAGTGATAGGAATAATTAGGGGAGTTGTGGGACAATTTCGTAAAATGCCATTAAAGGTCATAAAATAACGGATATATCAAAATTGGTCGAAAATGGTCATGATGTTCTGTGAATTAATTATGGGGTGATTTCAAAGGTTTAGAATGCGTAATGCGATATTTTAGGGTTTTTACATTTTCCTCTCTTTAAAGTCTTATTACAAAGTAATAATTCTTTAAAGATAATAGATACATGTAGATTGGTGAATAAATGATAAAAAAGTTTGGTGAACCATCTGATTTTCCTCGTTGTGAAGTGTTGAGATGCCCCATCGAGTTTGGATTATACTAAGGGAGTGCCCTCTCAAGCGGATAGGTGGCGCGACAAAATGGTGGACAACCACTTGATAAGTGAAATAAGAGACTAGTGGAGTGATAGACAAAATGGGCTCAAAAAAGGAGAGACGAAGGGTAAATGGTCATAATTAGCATTGAAAAAGAGAAATTAGGGTTTAGAAGATGGGGTTAAGTATAAGGGTGGGGGGAAGAAAATGTTATTAGTATTTTTTGCTGTTAGAACCTTTTATGCTATTGAGAGATTTTGGAGCTCTGGATTGTTGGAGAGATGACACAATATCCAACACACGTGCATTATTGGATCATATTTTAGAGTTTAGGCGGGCTCTTAGCGATGATGGTCTGGTAAGTATACAAAAATGAAGTAATTATGTGCATTTATTTTTTGTTAGACGTAATTAAAAGTGAATAATTAATGATAGCATAAGGAAGTAGTGGTGCTAGTGTAGTTCGCAAAGTGCGCTAGCGTGAAAGTAAGGGTGTTTGCTTTAAAATACATGCACTATCATGAGAAGTGCATTAGCGTGGTTTTGAGTGCACTAGTGTGATAATATGCACAATACTGTTACGTGCGTTAGTGTAGAAAAAAAGTGCTAGCTTGAAAAGTGAGTGCACCAGTGTTAAAATATGTGTGCTAACGTAAAAAGGGTGCACTAACGTGTAGTAGAGAAATATGTTAGATGTAGAAGATTAAACAAGAAGAAAAATTATTTGTAAATGATTGATGAAGTAGTGTGATATGTGTAGGAGAGATTATACACCCTAGACGTGCGAGAGAGACATGCACAAACACAATCATTCGAGAGATGGATGATGAGGTTTGGGTAGAGAGGATTGTGGTCTATACTTGAGGCATTGAGATTGACCTACATAACATGGATGCAAGGCTTTAGACTGGACCACTACTTGTTGAATGCAATAGTAGAACAATGACATAGTGAATCCCATACATTCAGATTGCCTACCGGGGAGATGTCGGTGGCTTTAGAGGATGTATAATGTATACTGAGGGTGTTGATCCACAGTTGTTTGATTCAGTGGGATAGGAGTGAAGAATGGATATGGGCAAAAACACAACTAATTTTTTGAGTAGAGGAGATTCATGGAGAGGGTATGGTGGTGTACCTAGAAGAGTGCATGGAGGATGATGAGTTAGTGCGACTTCTAATTTAATTGATGGATTTTATCATTGGGTATTTTCTTCCTGATATGACAAGGATACATTTTCATCTAGGTTTGATTAGTGTAGTAGTGGAGCTGATGGATTCAATGATAGTTTTTTCATGGGGGAAATGCATATTATCCCATTTGTACAGATACATGCATATGGTTGTGTACAAGAATCAGAGGAATTCGGGCCCAATAAAATTATTAAAAATTTGGGCATGGGACCATATCACAGTGGGTTGGGTGATGGGGGTACTAAGAAACATAGAGCTAGAGGATCCACTAGTATGTGGATGGAAGATAGTAGGTGGCGGTCATAGAGGTCACCGAGGATATTTAGCATTTTACCAATGAGTGATGGATGATATGCAATTGCGGATGATTACATGGAGGCCATACAAACGATATATATGTGAAATATTATAGAGTTATGGACAATTGAGATAGAGAATTATATTATTGGTATTCGATCATACATCATTGAGAGATATATATTTGAAAGGGTCATGCGACAACTTGGAGTCACACAGGATATTCTAATGGGAGAGAAGTGGTATGCATGGGTAATGTGAAAGATCATACAGTTTGGGCCACACAATAGGTCAAGCATAGTGAGGGTAAATTTTGGAGTATTAGCATAGGTATGGGATGCACAAGCAGACATTATGGACCCTGGTGTATCAATGGAGTATGCAGTGTGGTACATAGCTATAATACCTCTACGTGTGACTATCCCTCAGGTAGTTATGAAATAAGGTGCAACAGTAGCAGCAAGGGGTGAACTAAGACATAGATATATGAAAGGGAGAGGTAGACAAGGACATATACATGATTTATAGGTACTAGTACATGCACATGGTGTACATGATACATAGGTACAAGTGGCACATGTACTAGTTTTAGCACAGGGTGGACAGGGTTCACCACCGAGGCCATCGATTCTAGGAGGAGGAGGAGGAGACAAATATGGAGATGATGGATGGGCAGGTAGAGGAGAGGCTAGTGTGGATGTAGATGATGGGTGGGGAGATAAATGAGAGGCTAACACGTGGAATCAGATTCCCACTAGTACAACCTCTAGGATCGTTAGTATCAGAATCACAGGCTACAAACGCATAGAGAGATAGAGCCATGCGATAAAGATATGTCTATATGATTATAGATCATACATTGCAGATGAAATTATAATAGAGGAATTATGAGAGGGATTAATTATCATTATAGCTGCAACATGTTACAACAGAGAGAGATATGACATGACATGTAGCCAAGGCTAGTGGGATGGGAGACTTGTTACATAAGTTATTGACAACCACACATGATGTGGGTTATTATATAGGGTTCTACAAGGAAAATTTACCAGAGAGAAAGAGATATCCAAGCTATAGTTAAAGGATAGTGACGAGGTTAGGGAGGTCAGCTAGATCACATGGGCCATCTAGATCAGCTAGATCAGTCTAGATGTCACCATCGAGGTGAGATGATATATCAGGTCGTCCAAAGGTTAGATAGAATCATTGATGACTTTGAGTATGATTTATATGTATATTATTTTTGGTATACACCTCATGATGAAGGTATATTCTTTTTGTATAGATGAGATAGTGGCATTGTGATGTATGGCCTATATATGCCACTTTGATTGGACATTGCAAATAATTTTTTTACTTATGTATATAGATGATGATTGGTTTATTTGGCACATTATAATTTATTCATGGGTCAATATCTATTTAATTTTCATTATTTTTGGTAAGATGGTATTGTAGATATGATATCGATGATGATATGATTAATTCTTCTTATAATATGAGATTCCATTTAAATATTGATATTTATAAAATCCTATTTTGTTATTACACATCATATTTCACATCATGATTATTAAGAAACCATGTAGATTAAGTCATTATGTGTATAAGAAAAACACACACAAAATAAAACAAAAAAAGTAAAAATGAGCCCAATATACACAATGGCTATAAATAAACCAAGATGTTAACAAGATACTTGTAATTGGTCAAAATGAAAAACAAAAGACAAAGAGTAAAACAAACCAAATATACATAGTAATAGTATGCAACATGGCTATAAATGAACCAAGATGTTAACAAAAATATTTGTAATTGGTCAAAGATAAAGCATAATAAAAATGCAACACAACTTGAAATAAAGAGAATTAACTATGCCCCTAATGTGTTCCACATTGATGATTGAGCAGATTTGGATGCCTCCAAGAAAGGATACATGCAAGAGGATTGGATCAGAGTGAAGAGTGGGATCAAGTGACACTCTTTTTGGATCCACATTGAGGATTTAATATGTGATTAAAAGGGTCATTGCCTTTAAGAAAGGATGTATGATCATCATGATAGGAGTTAAAATTTTGATTTTTTTGAGTTGTGTTGTTGTTTTTGGGATGTTTGAATGTGTACCTCAATGTTTGATAATTTTGTGAATGTTTTGAAGTTTGTTAAAAATGTTTGTCTATTTTTTATTTTTGAATAACTGTAGATGTTTTTTTCATTTTGGGACAAAAATATTTGTTATTGTTTGGATTTTTGATTATTTTAGTTTTTGAATATTTAGGGACCAATGAGAGACTCTAGGTGATTGTTGTCTATTTTTTCACCCCTTGCAAAATAGAGGAACTTACACAAGTATGGACTTTGTGGATGTTCAAAAATGGAATTGGGAAATCTGCAAAGAATTTAAGCATGTCGCGAAAGCATGGGAAGAGCCATAGAGATCTGAAGATATCCGCGGAAGGTTATGGAAATCCACGCTACACTGGCGATGCCGTGGAATGAAGCAAATGGTTTCGGAAGCCATGGAACAAGGAGGAGTACATGGTGATACCACATACTGAAAGGAACAAGACGCACCATAAAACAAGTGCCATGAGGGATTATACATAGCCATGACATGAGAGAAAGCTCCATAGAAGTCTAAAGCCGCATGAAACTAAAATTTGGAAAGCTGTGGATAACCACAATTTTTGTGCAAGGAAAAGATCATCATACTTTTCAAATTCTTGGCTTGATCCTTACAAATTTAATATCAATGGGAAGGTTTTGGCCTCATCTAAGCATAGGAGTCTAAATTTCAAATTTAAAATGTAGTTGGTGGACAAGACCTTGAGAAAATTTCCTTCACACGCACAAGTGCAATGCCAGTTGGCTTAACCACCAAAATTTAATGCATTATGGGTGTTTACTCCTCCTCCTGTAGGGTGTGGCATGTAGAATTGGATTTACAGAGGCGTCCAGTCCCTTTTTCAGAGCATGCAAATAAATTAAATAAAGTTGGTATTTTGGTGGAAAGATTTTTTTCCCTCTCTTTCTTCTCTCCTTTCATTTTTCTATATATTGTAAAATGATGCCCAAATTTAATGTTACTTTGGGAACGTGAGGGAATAATTTTATGCTACGTAAGTTATCTAAGAATCACATGCCTTTGGTTATGTCTCTGTAAATGTTTTGCATCTTCCTCCTGTATTGTGATGATCTGTGCATGATCTTTTAACAATAAAAATTTGATTTTGTGACTTGTTTTAGCCTTAGCTATTGGTTTATTGCACTCTCTTTCCCCTCATTCATTCATAGGTGTGTTGTATGCATTGTTTTAGATATCTGTGTCTATTGTGTATCATAAAGGTGGAACTTGGGATGCGGTTTTGATCCGTGACTTTCATTTTGGCCCTCCTCCTCATCGTTCTCTTCCATATTCTCTCATGCCTAAGTATTCATCCCATTTCTTTTGGTGCTATCACCTCTTTTAGTTTAGGTTTATGTTTTATGCATCTCCTTATCTCCCTGGCCCCTTATAAAGTTAGAATAGAGCTAGATAGTTTCATTTTAATTCCTAGGTTAGCATTAGGAGTAAGTAGAGGAAGATAGCATTCTTTTAAGGTCTGTCTCAGTTTGAGTCCCACAACTTGGAGACAGTCCCATGTTGACTCAAACCCTGAATTTTCTATGAATTGGGCATAGGTGCACATTTGAGCTCCAACAATTTTTACACAACCGGTGGGATATTTGAAACTAATATTTCTAGTTTTATTAAGTTTTTATGTGTATCTTGGTGAAACTCTAGACTTTGGAGGCTTTGCAGTAACACATCTGATGACTCCATTCAAAATATCAACTGGTTTCAGTAGTACTGGTGATTTTAATGTCCCTTATTAATGAAAAATATCCAAACATGGTTGATAACTAGAGAAGAAGGCATATTTGAGTACTTGCAGTTATCCCCAGGAAGAGGCATAAGAGGAAGATAGATTCAAAGATATCCATCTCCCTAAAACAAAACTCTTTCAACACCTCCTCTTGGCAGACCCTTCTTGCAGTCAACAAGAGTTCTCAGACCTGTCAAAATGGATCATCAACACTAACCACTATAACAAAACCCATTTGTAAACTTCACAGGTAGCAGTCTGATTGCTTTGAATGCTCAAAATCCTATTCGAGTAGCTACCTTGAAAAATATCCCATATTTTACTAGAGAAAATCACACTACTCCACTTGACCACATTTAAGACATTGCGAATGTCTCTGCTATCAATGAGATTGTTGAGATGGATGTAACATTCAAAATTTTGGCTTCATCACTGAAAGGAAAATCTATGCAATGGTTCAGAATCCTTGGGGTGGGAACAATTCAAAATTACGATCAACTGTGCACAACCCTTTGTGACCAATTTGGTGAAAGAGTAGACAATCTATCTCTTTTAGAGAAATTAAATACAATCAAAAGATCACCTAATGAGTAAATGGTAGGATTTAAATTCAAATCCCATATGACTTTGAACAAAATTCCAACTCTTGAAAAGGCCTATAGTAGAAGGTGTGTTTCTTTACTTTTTAAAATCTCTAAACTTTGATATATCTGTTATGATACAATATATGGGAGGAACAAACCTACCAACTACTTATGTAATTGTAATCAGATATGAAAATATCTTAATCCAAGTTGAAAAATTAACTTCTAGACCACCCATGCCATTATATTCTCAATTACCTAAAGTTTCTCAACCCTCGATTGCTCCTATCGCTGAGCTAAATCCCAAACCTGTTGCTTCCACCTCACAAATTCCTACCCAAAAAAAAGAGGATGAAGAAATGAAATATTTGATTAGAAATTTGACAAACAAAGTTATATCCCTATAGAAACAACAAGCCCAATCCTAAAACAATTATCAAAACCAAGGGCAATCTCCCAATAGAGGGTATTAACCAGGTAGAAATCAATAGCCTAATCAAATATATGCACAAAACCAATAGAATAAAATATGGCAGAATCAAAGTGCTCCTCTTCCACTGGCAACAATTCCTCCTCCACAAGAACTTTGTGCTCCTAGTTCGAGTAAGGCTTTAGTTCATATGCAAAACAACATGGTGCTAGAAACAGAGTGGTGTTTCCCATGTAATCTGCCGCATAATAAACTTGGTTATGAAAGGGAAATGCACCTTCAAGCATACATGGTCCAAGGATCTTTCAGTCAACATGAACCACTGTTAGAGGCACCAATTCCAACCGTGAAAGCAATTCAAGAAACCAACAAAGATGCTAACCTAATTTTCTTTGGAGCCGAGGACTTCTATGTAGTTAACCAAATGGCGAGAGGTTCCAATAGACCATCAGTCAGTGTTGTTGATAACATGCAGTACAAGAAAATAATGTTTGAATCACAACCTTCACCTTCTATGGAACAGGCCAATGCCACGGGAAAGGGTGAAGAACACGCGGTGAAATACGGATCTACATGGATTCAAGGGATTTGAAAAAAGCTTCTCTCAAGGATCATTATCCCTTACCTTCCATGGAACAAATCTTGTAGACAATAGCAGGAGATGAGAGGTTTTCCATGCTCGATGGCTATTCTGGTTTTAACCAGATCAAAGTAAAAGAAGAAGATCAATATAAAACCACATTCACCACTAAATGGGGAACATTTTCTTCAAAAAATTCCTTTTGGCTTATCAAATGTAGGTACCACCTTCCAAAGAGCAATGGATATTGCCTTCAATGGACTCATCAATCAGTTCATCTTGGTTTACCTAGATGACATTACAATTTTCTCCAAATAGAGCACAAATCTCATGAGGCACCTGGAGAAAGTGTTTGAAAGATGCAAAGAGTTTGGCATATCCCTTAACCCTAAAAAATGAATTTTTGTAGTTCCTAGAGGCAAGATCTTGGGGCATATTGTCTCAAAATAAGGCATTACCATTGATCTAGAAAGAATTGCAGCTATTGTGGCTCTTTCATTGCTAGCTCATAAGAAGGATTTGCAATCATTCCTTGGGAAGATCAACTTTGTTAAGTTCTTCATTCCTAACTTCAAAGGTTTAATAAGACCTATTACTCTCATGCTCAAGAAGGATGCAACATTCAAGTGGACCGCAGAGGGGAAGGACAACTTTGGAAAGATAAAACAAGAGATTTCTTAGGCCCCAACATTGATTAACCCATATTATACCAAGGATTTTATTCTATATGCTCATGGGGTGGAATCCAACATAGCCACAATTTGACATAGTTAAATGATCAAGAAATGGAGCAACCTGTGGTGTTTTTTATCCAAACACTAAAAAATTATGAGCTCAAGTACAATCACATTGAAAAACATGTGTTTCCAATCATGAGAGCTTTGAAGAAATTAAAAAGTATGATTGCTGCTAGCCATGTAAATATTTTAGTGTCACATTCAAGCGTTAGAGAATTTATTACAGGAGTAGAAATCAATGAGAAATGAGATGGATGGGTAAATAAGATCATGGAATATGATGTGACCATTAAAGATACAAAATTGGCAAGAGGAGGAGCAATTTGTGAGTAGATGGCTTTGGATGCTGCAAAATCTCAAGAAACTGCCTTCGTGAATGAAGTACCCTCAAGTAATGAGCTACCACATGATGTTTAATGATGAAAACATGAAAGGAATGTATTCGATGATTGCAGTTGGATTGCTGACATGTCAAGGTTTTTATTTATTGGTGCATACCCTCTAGTTTGAACAAAGAAAACAGAACACATATGAGGTTGTGATCTATTCCTTATGCATTAGTTGATGGTGTCCTTTTTAAAATAAACATTGATGGAGTGTTGCTCAGGTGCATTGAAAGTGAACAATGTGACAGGGTCCTGACCGAGTTCCATGATGGCTTCTCAGGCGGACATTTCTTGGCTAAAGATACAACCATGAAAATCATAAAAGTAGGCTATTTTTGGCCTACATTTTTTGTGGATTCCCACAAGTGGGTTAGAAAATGCAAAGAATTTGCACTCTTCACTGGAAAGAAAATATTAGTGGTCCTACCACTTCATCCAATCTAAACAGATTGGCCATTTACACAATGGGGACTTGACTTCATTGGTATGATCAACCCATAATCTAGTGCAGGTCATAAATGGGTCCTCACATCCACAGACTATTTAACCAAGTGGACTGAAGCCACGCCATTGAAAGAGGCCACTGAATCAGTCATCCTGGAATTTCTTGAAGAAATTGTTACAAGTTTTGGCGTCCCTCATACCATCATTTCTTATAATGCTAAGGATTTATTAGGATCTAATATTTCTAATTGGGCTTTAGGACTTGGGATTTATTTGAAAACCTCTTCAAATTACTACCCCCAAGGTAATGTATTGGCAGAGTCTACTAATAATAAACTAACCAAAATCATGAAAAGGACAATGGAAATCGATCAAAGACAATGAAACACAAAGGTAAAAAACCTCTTTGGGCAGATAGGATAAGTTATTGGAACTTCTCACTACAAAATGGTATATGGAAAAGAAGTAATATTTCCATTGTCACTTGAGTTGCCTTCATTTGAGTTAGCTCAGTAGCTAGAATTTGAAGGTGAAAATCAAAGGGAAATAAAAATGGAGGAATTGGTAAAACTAGAGGAACATTAGAATGCCATTATTTTCAAGATGGAATAACATCATGCTTCAACCAAACGATGGTTTGACATAAAATCTAGGAATCAAACATTCCAAGTTAGTGATTTGGTTTTGAAATGGGACTCGGATCGAGATAAACTGGGTAGACACTCCAAATTTGATGCTATTTAGAGTGGACCATATATCATCACTGCTTGCAGAGCAGATAACTCATTTGAGTTTTCTAAACTTAATGGGAATGCGTTTCAAATCCTAGTCAATGGGATTCATATCAAGCCTTCTCATTAAATATTTTTCATGCATCTTGTATATAGTAGATTAGAATTTCAATTCCTCCAAGTGATTTCAACACATTTTATTGTTGGTAGTGTAGGTTTCTTTCCCTAGGTGCTTTATGTAGTCTTGTTCCTTAGATATGTTCTTGTGCATAGTTTCATCATGTTCTCTAGATGGTTTCCAAAAGGAGGGAGGTTCAAAATATTAAGGATTAGATACAGTCACTTCAAAGAGTCAAATGTAGAGCAACTAAATCAAACTCAAGGATTACAAGTTGACTTTATTCCCAATGGATGCTAAGGCTACTGGATAATTCATCTAGTAGGAAGATGACCTCGCGAGTCACCAAAAAAGTTGTCTATTTTAACACCCCTTGCAAAATAGAGAAACTTACACAAGTATGGACCTTATGGATGTTCAAAAATGGAATTGGTAAAACCAAAAAGAAGTTAAGCATGCCGCATACGTATGGGAAGAGCCCCAAAGATGTAAATATATCCATAGAAGGTTATGGAAATCCGCACTACACTGAGGATGCCGCAGAATGAAGATAATGTTTCAGAAGCTGTGGAACAAGGAGGAGTACATGCTGATGCCGCAGAACAAAAGGAACAAGTTGCACTAACAAAAAAGTGCCACGAGGGATTATATAGAGCCACGACATGAGAGAAAGCTCCATGGAAGTCTAAAGCCACATGAAACTAAAATTTGGAAAGCCAAGGATAACCATAATTTTTGAGAAAGGAAAAAATTATCATAATTCTCAAATTATTGGCCCGATCCTTACAAATTTCATATGAATGGGAAGGTGTTGGTCTCATCTAAGCATATGAGTTTAAATTTCAAATTTAAAATGTAGTTGGTGGACACAATCTTGAGAAAATGTCTTCAACACACACATGTGCAATGTTAATTTGCTCAACCACTAAAATTTTATGCATTATGGGCACTCACTCCTTCTCCTGCAGGGTGTGGCATGTGGAATTGGATTTGCAGAGGCATTCAGTCCCTTTTTAGAGCATATAGAGAAATTAAATGAAGCTGGTTGGCTGGCAGAAAGAGAATTTTCCCTCTCTTTTTTCTCTCCTCCTTTCATTTTTCTATATATTGTAAAATGATGCCCAATTTTAATGTTGGATACTTTGAGAACGTGAGGGCATCATTTCATACTACGTAATTTTTCTAAGTGTCACATGCCTTTGGCTATGTCTCTATAAATGTTTTGCATCTTCCTCCTGTATCGTGATGATCTGTGCATGATATTTTAGCAATAAAATCTTTAGTTTTGTGGCTTGTTTCAGCCTTAGCTATTGTTTTATTTCACTCTCTTGCCTCTCATTCATTCAAAGGAGTGTTTCATGCATTGTTTCAGATATTTGTGTCTATTGTGTATCATGAAGGTGGAACTTGGGATGTGGTTTTGATCTATGGATTTTTGTTTGGCCCTCCTCATCATCGTTCTCTTCCATCTTCTCTCTTGCATGAGTATTCATCCCATTTATTTTGGTGCTATCACCTCTTTTTGTTTAGGTTTATGTTTTATGCATCTCCTTCTCTCCCTGGTCCCTTGGAAAGTTAGAATAGAGCTAGATAGTTGCATTTCAATTCCTAGGGGTATTTTAGCATTAGGACTAAGTAGAGGAAGCTGAAATTCTCCAGAGGTCTGTCTCAGTTCAAGTCCCACAACTTGGAGACACTCCCATGTTGACTCAAATCCTGAATTGTGTATGATTAGGGAATGGGTGCACATTTGAGCTCCAACAGTGATCTAGGACCCATCCGAGAAATCTTAAGAATGCAAGAGCTTGATGATACCAAGGGATGAATGAGAAAAAATATGAGAGAATATGGATAATAGATGAATGGTAAACATCCTAACTACAAGTAAAAAGTGACAGAAACCCATTTGGGATGAAACGATAAGAGGAATATAGTGAAGGAGTGGTAAGGTGGTTGTTCCATAAATGCTCCCAACAAAAGGGGTACTCATGGATGTTTCAATAATAGAATCTCTTTAGATGAACCACATTAATGGGATATTTAATCTCTTGGTCATCTTTAGTGGATATCTTGTATGCATTAGATCTGTATTTTGTAGTGATAATATAAGGAACCAACCAATTAGGTCAAAATTTTCCTCACTTTTCCCGATATTTTCTTGTATTTTTTTGTTATCCTTTAGAAAAAGGTCACCAATTTTAAATTGTCTTTGTTGTTTCTGTTTGTTGTAACTATGATAAATTTGATTCTGATATACTTTCAAATGATATAAGGCATTAAGCCTCTTTTCATCTAGGAGGTGAAGCTATGGAAGATGAGCCTATATGTATTCATCTTCATTGATAAAATATTTGAGGGAGATACAAAGTGATGAGAGCTAAACCTCTATAGGTAACACAACTTTAGTGCCATATACAAGTGAAAAGGGTGTAGCTCATGTTGGAGTGCGGTAAGATGTGGGATAGTCCCAAAGAGCATGATAGATTTATGTATGACAATTATGACCATGTTTATTGACAATCATTTCTAATATGGATTTTAACATTTTATTGGAAGTTTTGACTTGGCCATTACACTGTGGATAATATGTAGTGGACCATTTGAGGTGGATGTGAAAATGTTTGGCTAGATCTTTAACGGTTTTATTTTTTAAGGAGATATTGCTATCTATAAAAATGAAGGAATGGATTCCAAAGTGACATGTGATATGGTTAAATATAAATTTGGAAATATTAGTACCAATGACATAAGTAATAGGCGTGACTTCTACCCATTTGATAAAATATTCAGTTCCGGTGATAATGAATGTGTTGCCATAAGAGGAAGTGGGTTTTATTTTTCATATAAGGTGGAGCCCCCATCAGGAGAAAGGCCAAGATGTGGTTATTGGTTGGAGATATTGTGAGGGTGCATGAATAAGGTTTCCGTGTTATTGGCATTCTATTTTTTTTTGGAAAAAATTACAAGAACCATACTCCCGTGGTGGGTCAATAATAAACCACTCGTAATTTTTTTTAGCTAGAACCATGTCACTTATGTGTGCGCCACATATACCAACATGTATCTCAACTAGAGTTTTGTTTTCTTCATATTGATTGAGACATCTTATGAGAGTTCCATCATAGCCTCTTTGATATAGGGTGTCGATGAGGATAGTGTAGTGTGAAGCATGTTGTGTTAGGGCTCGTTTGTTTTGGTAATTCATATTGTCAAGGAAATTTTTATCGTGGATGAAGGTGTAAATATCATGATACCAAGGGTTATTAGGACTAAATATTTCACATATCATGGTGGACTCAAGAAATTATAAGCCAAAAATAGAATATGTTTTATGAGAAACTCATTGTGTGTTTGATTTGGGCCAAACTCAAGAAGGGATCTGATAGTTGACATGACATCTGTTGTCTTGTTTTGTATGTGAGGAACTTTTTCAAATGTGATAAGTTGAAAGTAACCTTTTAGGCTATCAACCATGATTTTGTAGGGGATAATTTTTTCATCCTTTACTTGATATCCACTGTTAACTTGATTGATGACCAAGAGAGGATCACCGTAAAATGCCAAATCTTTGAGATTCCATGAAATAGTAAACTTATTCAATAATATTATTGGTGTAAGGAAGCCAATGTAAAAATATTTTGGAATGAGATCACCATTTGGCATGAGTATTAGAATTCATGTTCTTGACCTGTGGATATTACAAGACCCATAAAAAAATAGAGTCCAAGAGGGAATTCAATCAAAATACAAGAGTTCTCCATCTAGAAATTCAAAGTGAAGAGGTTTTGAACCCGACATGGGTTTTACAACAAGATTATTTATAAGGGATTTTCCCTTGATGGATTTTTAATTGAAAAAATCTATGTCAAATTCACTAAGTAAAACAACCCAACTAGATATTCTTCCTATTAGAACATGTCTTGATAGTAGGTACTTGAGTGGATCTACTATCGCGATAAGCTTAGTTGTATGATGTAGAAAATAATGATGTAGCTTGTGAAATGTGAAAGCAACGGCTAAGAATACCTTCTCAACCTAGGAATATTTGAGTTTGTGATCAATCAAGGTCTTATTGAGATGTTAAAAAACTTGTTCTTGTCCTTGATCATTATGTTGGGCTAACAATTATCCTATTGCATATTTTTTGTAGACGTATAGATAAGCTTTGGTTTTTCTAGAATAGGTGGCTTGAGGACTAGAAGCTTTTATGGATATTGTTTCATCTTAGAGAAAGAATATTGACATTCTTGATTCAATTTCAACTGTACATCCTTTTTGAGAAACCGATTAAAGTGTTGGCCCTTGTTTACTACCTGTGATATGAACCATCTAATGGATTGTATTTTTCATTGAATACCTCGTCATTGTATAAGATTTTATGGAGGAGAAATTTTCATAATATCTTTGACCCTTACAGGGTCAACTTCAATGCTATGTACCTTGGGATATGATAATATAATATATATGGGTTGATAGAGATGCCGACATGTGGCACAAATCCCCTTAGTTATATGTATGGGTTCACATGGGATATGATAATATAATGTATATGGGTTGATGGAGATGTCGACATGTGGCACACATCCCCTTAGTTAGTTATATGGGCTCACATAGGAATTAATTATATTGGGTAATGGGTCGGCCTACATTGGGATTAGGTGTTACCCATCCTATTTAAATGATGTGAGTATCATTATGATAGGGTCATAGATGTATGAGTTGAGTCTTATACTTGGTAGAGGTATATTGGAGGTGTTCCCCTCGAAGTGGATTCCCATCTTGGGAGATAAAAGAGTTACTCCTTCCTTAAGGAGCATTGTATGGTGTTGCCCTACCTTAAGGGTATTATTCTACATATATTGATTATTTGGGCATCTTGGCCTCCCATATCTCTTGTGTTTTATTATATTTTGAAATTTATTGATTTATTATATGCAAAGTTCTTATCAAGTGGTATCAAAGCATCGATTTCGGTAACAAAAAAAATTGGGTCTAAACCCTAATTTTATTGATTCGGCTATATCTTGGAAACAACTACAAATATTTTCTCAATTTTTTTTCCATAGTTGTGAAATGGTTTTATAAATATACAGTCCAAATTTTAGAATTGTTTGAAGTGTTTTATGGAAGTTATTGCATTTTTAGGGTTTCACCTAAATTTTCTTTACAGGATGAAGTTTTTGGAAATAACTTTCTAAATTTTTACCAGAATTTAGAGTCCCCTTCAGAAAGATATGGTAAAAATTTCAGAATTTGTGGATCTATTTTGTCAAATTTATTACAGTTATATGTTTTTTTAATATTTTGCTCCTAAGGCCGTAATTTGAGGAATTTTTCTGAATTTATTACATTTTCAGAAACCCCTCAAAAATTAAATGGGGGTTTGTGTTCTATGATTTCTGATTTTTGGCCAAATTTTAGCCGAAATGGTTAGAAAATTTTTTGATCAAAAGGGTCTATTCCTAAAACCCTAGTTTTGTGGATCATGGGGATGGTAACTTTTTTTGGAGATAGCAGGATTGATGCTAGAGAATGGTGGAACAAATTTAGGCATAAATTCTCTGAACCATCAGATATTTGGTTCTTCAAATTGTGAATTAGTGGCTCTGCACAGATTTGGTTTTCTAAGTTAGGAAAGGAAAAGTCTAATTGGTCCTTGGAGGAATTGGAACAAGTTTTCATGGACAGATGGGAAACAAAAGAAGAATCTAATGATAATAGTGAGGAAGAGGAAATAATAGAAGAAGAAGAAGAAGAAGAAGAAGAAGAAGAAGAAGAAGAAGAAAATGTTGATGATGAAGCTGTTACACATGATAGTGCATCTCCAAAGAAGGAAGCTTCAATATTTTAGTTTGAAGGGTGTATTCAAAGGAAAAATGTAATTGTTTCCATAAACCCTAGTAGCAAACATAACTTCATCAATATGGATGTAGCTCAAAATATAAATGTGTAAACAAAGCATATAAAGGAATCTCAAATGGATGGTAAGCATATTCAAGTTTTTGAAGATTTAAAGCTTTCTATGGATAAATATGTTTTACATTCATACATTTATGCTTTAGAAATGGATGGTATGGATATTGTTCTCGTATATCCTTGGTTAGAGACATTAGGAACATTTAATATTAATGTGCAAAAGAAATTCATGAAATTATGGTACAAGAGAAAGAAAATTACATTGCAAGATATCACACTTAACAAGGAAAAAATTAATGTAAAATTGGATCATGAAGATGAATTTGAAGATGGTGAAGAAGGGAATAAGGATGAATCATAAGGAGAGGATGAAGAACATGATGAAAAAGTAAAAAATAGTTTCTCTACTCAAGATAAAAAAGAAATAGCAAACAAGTTGGAAGAGGAAAATAAAGTGGAGGAAAAGATTGATAATGTTGAGCATACTAAGGTTGCACCATATAGACACCCACATCATCATGAGAGGAAAAAATCATGGGCACATGCTAGGACACACAAGGGAAACAATCTATATGGATATACAGGGAATTGGAGGAGTAATAATTTTGGCTATACATGGAATCAATGAACAATAATTATATGACATGGAATCACATGAATAATAATTATGGATATACATGGATGTCGGGGAGGAACACATATGGACCAGGATGGAATCAGATGAGCACAAGGGAATATGGAATCAGGTTTGGAGTGGCATTACCCCCTAGGATTTCATATGGGTGGTTGGATGATCAAGCATGGCGACAAGTGTGCAATAATTTAAAGCGCACTCATTATATGGCTTCTTCTTATGTTTCGGGGATGAAACATGTCAAAGAGGGAGGCAATGCTATGTACCTTGGGATATGATAATATAATATATATGGGTTGATGGAGATGCTGACATGTGGCACACATTCCCTTAGTTATATGTATGGGTTCATATGGGATATGATAATATAATGTATATGGGTTGATGGAGATGCCGACATGTGGCACACATCCCCTTAGTTAGTTATATGGGCTCACATAGGAATTAATTATATTGGGTAATGGGTCGGCCTACATTGGGATTAGGTGTTACCCATCCTATTTAAAGGATGTGAGTATAATTATGAGAGGGTCATGGATGTATGAGTTGAGTCTTATACTTGGTAGAGGTATATTGGAGGTGTACCCCTCGAAGTTGATTCCCATCTTGGGAGATTGTGGAGTTACTCCTTCCTTAAGGAGCATTGTAGGGTGTTGCCCTACCTTAAGGGTATTATTCTATATATATTGATTATTTGGGCATCTTGGCCCCCCATATCTCTTGTGTTTTATTATCTTCTGCAATTTATTGATTTATTAAATGCAAAGTTCTTATCATTCAATACCTCTATGAAACAATGAACAATAATAGTTTTCTTGAAGTTACATCAAACAAAGATTTGTTTGGGTTGCTTCTGACCTTGTATTCATGCAACCTTTCAAAGATGCATCATAAAAATACTAGATGATAAATTATTGCTTTTGATTTTGCCAATGTATCATCTAAATAGTCTACCATAATGTCATGTAGCATGTCATGGAAGATGACTATCATTGATCTTTGATAAGTAGCACCTGCGCTTTCAAGAACAAAATGTGTGACCTTATAAAATAATGTGCCCCATGGTGTAGTGAATGTTGTCTTGGGTTGACATTATTTGGAAATTTATATTTTATTATAATAGGAAAACCCATCCATTAAAAATATAATTTATTGGTCTTTCGTAGAGTCAACGATCATGTTAATATATGGTAATGAGAAGTCATATTTTAGAAATGCTTTGTTTATGTCACAAAAGTCTGTACAAATTCTCATTCCTGAGGTTTTCTTAGCAACCAGTACAATGTTTGATATCCACTATGAATAGTCAATTGGTCTGATGAAACCCACTTTTAAGAGTTTTTGAAGATTCACCTTGACTAGTAATGCAACTTTAAGATGCATTTTTATGAGTTTTTGTTTGACTGATTTGGATTCTAGATTAACCACAAGATGGTGTACCAGAAGAGAACAATCCAACCCTAGCATATCCTTGTACATCCATACAAAGACATCTTGGAATTCAAGGAGTGTTGTAAGTACTTATATATTTGATTTTGTTAGGTTTAAACTTAGTTGTAAGAGCTTAGGATGATCACTTGTACCAATGTTGATGCAAATGGTGTCCTCTACTAGAATTTTTGATGTTTCTTTTTCTGGAAAATATGTTGTATGTTGATGTAGATCATATGTTTGATTTGAAGGAGATTCCCCTCTCCCTAGCTCCTCAAAAAGGGTTTCACTAAGAGATACATCCTTTTTCTTTTTATTATTTTTCTCTTTTAAATTTTTTGTTTTTCAGATTGTACCTCAATGAGGTTTTCACTATGGGAGATTTTGTTTTTCATTTTTTGTCTTGTTTTTGTGGACTAAGGTACTCGAGTTCTTCAACAAAATGAACATTTACATTTAGGTCGATATCAAATCCCCTTTTTTATTAGAAAAGGCTATAGGGTCTCGAGTCTTGAGAAACTCTTCGATGGCCTCATTATTTTGAAATAGATCCATAGATATGTGACTTTATTGATCCTGAATTATGAGATGAGGATGTATTATGTTGAAGTAAATAGTGCGTATGTAAAGTTATTCGAATAAAATAGTGTCAGATAAGTCATAAAAGAGGTTATGTGTGGAACTTGTCTCAATTTCTAAATCCGTATCCTCAAAATATTATAGGCGTTGTTTCCAAGGTTTGAAACCTAGGTCATGGAAATAGAGATTTTATGTGTACATGATAGGATCAATACAAAAATTTTCATTTTTTATGAGTCCTTTACCCTTCCACAATATGTTTTTCGTCATTTTATGTGCTTTAATGTAGTTAGGAGATTCATATCATGTAGTTATCTGATCATTGTATAACCAAGATCCTGTAGAACCCTGAAAGTGTTCATCCTCTAGATATCCAAACCATTTCCAACAAGTTGCTCACAGATTATATATGGAATCTTATTTGAAATGGGGAACATTATGCTTACCATAACTATGGGGAGATAATGGTATTTTTCCAATATGAAAGGTATTTTTGAACTCATATTCGCCAATACCTTTCTCAAGGATCTTAGTCTCGGGTGGAGAGGTGGATGTAGAAGGTTGAAGTTTTAAGAGGATTTCTGGATCAATTTTGTTTTCAAATGTGAAAGGAATGATGCAAGGAGATGTATATCTATATGTATAAGGGAAATAACTTGTGAGCTTATATATCCCTTCTAGAATCTTGCAATATTCAAATGGTTTAAGATCAGTGAGTAGGGTAAACTCTTTACCTTCATAATGGAACTTTATACATTGATGTAAGGTGAAATGAACAGTTTGAATAGCATAAATCCATGGAAGACCAATGAGAAGGAGGTTTCAACGTCTAAAACATGACAAAATGTATCAAATGTTTGAGGCCCAAAATTTATGGATAATGTGATTGTACCTGAGGATTATCTTTTACTATTATAATAACCATGAATAATGATGATGTTAGTTCCTAGAATTTCCCGATTATGACCAAGGCATATTCATGATTTCATGGAGAAAATATTCAATGTGAATCCATTATCTATAGGAACCCTTTGATTTTATGATGGATTATGAATTCTTCAATGTACAAAAAATTGTTGTTTTGAATATTTGTATTAAAAAGACCATGATGACCAAATGAAAGGATTGGAATACTTTGTGATAGATTCAAAATCAAGGCTTGGAACTATTGAGTGTTGATACCCTTAGGTACACGTGCATCATGAAGTACATGAGTAATGATTCCTTGAAGCACATGTGATGACTTTAGAAAGTCCATGAGGGATATTTGTGTAGGCGTCTTCTATAATTGTTTGACAATATCATATTAATGGAATGAAGAATTAGTACTGAAGGTTTTTGGATCAATGGTAGGTTGGGGATTAGGCATTTGAGGTATAGTTGATGTGGAGAGATACTTGGATGAAAGTAACCAAAACTTTTTCTATTGCATTGTCACAACATAAGTAGGAGTATTAATTTTGACGGTGGTCATAGAGTTAGGTGTTTGATCGATAAATGGAATAATGGAATTGAATTCAACATTATTGGAGGATTGACCCTTGTGTTTATATTTGTCGTTCGTATCATGTTTTGGAAATGTGTCCTTAAATACATTTAGTTTCTTATTTGTTTTATTGGTACTTGATTTTTTTATTTCAATATCTCCATCATTGATTAAATCTTGGATGCAATCATAAAGTTTTATACAACGATCAATATGGTGACTATTGATATGATGGTACTCATATTATTCAGTTTCCTTATACCATTTAGTTTTTGGTTTCCCTTATTAGAAGGGTATTGTGATTGGATAGGTTACCATATTAGCACTTGCTAATTGGTAGATGATGTTATAAATAACTTCTCTGAGATGTGTGAATCGTTTATGTTTGACTTCATGTGGGGTAGTTTCTTTACTAGATATTTTGATTCATTGATTTTTGATTCGTTTTATTTCGATTTATGATTTTGCACATTTTGAACATGAAGAGTATTAGTGACCCCGTTATTTGCAACGTTTTAGTTTCAATTTATTTTTTTGATTTATCGTGATTTTGATGAGTGTGCTTGTTGGATTGATCTTTTGAAGGAGTTTTGATTAAGCATGTAGCAATGAGAGCCCTTTCGATTTGTGCTCCTTTTTCAATTACTTCCTCAATTTTTTTTTGGTAATTAATTTGCATTTGGAACAATAATTCCATATTAGGCTTTGGAATGAAAATTCTAACCAACTATTTTTTAGGCATGGAACAAGGAAATCGGCTTGTGATTCATCTCCATTGTTGAAGAAATGATGCATATGTTTTGTTACTCCTTTGCTTGGTGTTACAAAGGTCCATCATAGTGAATTTTGAATCTAGATTAAAGGATAAGTATTCAACAAACTTATCCAATAAGTCAACAAAGGTTATGATTGAGCCTTTTGGAAGGTGTAAAAACCAATCCAAGAATTTTCATCCTAAAATTTTTGGGAAGAGATGGAAGAGATAAATGTCATTGTAGGATACATCTTTACATGTCATGAAGAATTATTTAACATGTTCTCTTGGGTCATGTTTTTCTTTGTAATTTTCGAATTTAGGGGTTTGAAAGGATTGGAGAAATGGTATGTGGAACATTTATTTTTCAAATGGACAGGGGAAAATTTATTCAAAATTGAATTGTTTTGTTTTCTTTTTCATTCCCATTATCGTTTCTTTCATGTTTTTCCAGTCTTGGGAGAATGTAGAGCTTGCTTGAGGAATGTCCATGGTTGTTTTGGTTTTGTGATTAGGTTGGGCCATTTATTAATTACTTTTGGAAACCTTAGAAGCCATAATATAAATTTTTGTTGTCTTCTCTTGAATTTTGGCTAATAAAGATTCATTTGATGTTTTTATTGAATCACTAGATTTTTTTTCTAGATTCATGTTTATCTAAGAGATGTTTTAAGTTCTCATCACTGAAATATTAAGGTAATATAGTTCCCATTTCCAGGATATGAATAGTAAATTGATGTTTGTTTCTTAGAAGTTCATCTATTTTCTTTGTTTATTTTTTTATGACCTCAGGTCGCTTAAATCCTCCTTATTCATCATAACTATATTTGTCAAAAGGATTATTTTCAAAATTTTCAAAGATGTTATAGATTTTGTTTTAATTTTCCACCATTTTGCACTAAAAAGGTAAAAAATTAAATTAAGAGGAGGTTTGATATTTTAATATATCTGATTTGATTTGGTTTGATTTGAATTCAGGTTTGATTGATTTTTTTTAAATTTGGACGTATTTATCCAAAACTTAAGACTTATAATTTGGATTGGATATGCTTATAATTGTATATGGGTGTCCAAAATATAATATTTTTATTTGGATCAGATTTTATAATAGGATGATTTTGATTGAACAAAATTTGATTGGATTTGGACAAATTTTGATTTTGACTAGATTAGGATGTGAGTATCCAAGGGATAGGATTTTTAGCTTTGATTTTTACTCGAGTGTGTTGAATTTAATTAATATAAGACATGGAATAAAAACTAGTTTAATCTATATATATGAACAATATAGGATTTATTGGGCCCTGTTTGTTAGGATTCCTATGGATTTGGGATACTCTCTTACCAATTCTGCCTAAACGATCACATGCACTAGAAAAATTCCGGTTATGAACTTTACCCTTTAGTCAATCAAAATGGGCTCCTTTACCATGAACAATTTTGGTTTTCCTCATGGGTGAAACTACTTAATCTAGATGGGGTGCTACTCTTTTCTATAACATGTCCTCTCAATGTGCCAACTACTTTTGGGTTCTTGTGGTACTCCCCACAATGAATTTTAAGGCTTATGCCCAAGTACTTCCTACATTTATGTGGATGAGTATTTACCATTATCCGAACCTAAAATGAATTTTTTTTAAATAAAATTTTAATTGTCTTTGTGTAATGCCCCACCTTGGGACACCGAAAAAACACACCAAGAGATGACTAAATTTTTTTTTTTTGGGTAATTTTTTTTTAAAGTAATTAATTAAATTTAGCCCCTTTTTAAAAAAGACATATCCCATTAAGAATTTAACTTATAAAAATTTATAAATGAGCTCAAAAATTAAATAACTCATTTTCCCCTAACAAATCTAATTATTCATTCCTATTGAGCTTACTAATGCCATTTTAAAAAGTTACCTACATGCCCTTTTAATATTTATTAATTTTCCCTTTTATTTATTAGTTGCTTGCCACACCCTCCACAAAATGTTATTTTCCCATTCCCATGATAATGATCCATGACTTAAAAGGTAAACGTAGGGTTGAATGAGAGCCCTAGGATGGAATCTACATCTTGACCATTGATTTTAAATCTGCCCTAAAGTTTTCCCTAATGCATCTTTATCTCTTTTCTTTTCTTTTCCATATCATTTTGGTCTTCATTTTGTTTTCTTCTTGCAGGTGGAGGAGGAAACTATGGAGGCTTGATTCATGGATTGGAAGGCTTATTTTCCTCATTGCTTAAGAAAACCAAAATCAACTAGCCATTATTGAAGTGTAAACATCCTTATGAAATTCTGGTGTGGCCGTAGATTTTTTGTTTGTTTAGAGTAGGTGGGAGGGTGTTTGGGGAGAGAGTTGCGTGAAGGGAGAAGGTGGCGTGTGAAGGACTGCATGGACAGTGAGGGGACGATGCTGCGTGGGGATGGGGGAAAGAAGATGGTGTGGGGAGAGGACGTATGTGGGTGGAAGGTCCGTGGGTAGTGAGGGAGGTGGTGAGTAGTCAGCTGCGTGGGAAGGGGTGGAGGTGAGTGGCACGGGTTTGGAGAGTAGGATGCGTGCAAGGCAGTGGAGGGAGGAGTGAGGAGTGGAAATGGTGTTGATGTGGTAGTCTGTGTGTTGCCAGTGATTGGGTGTTGAGGGATTTGGTCCTCCTGCAGGTTTATTTGGTAATTTATTGGCCCTCCCCACCTTTAACTTTATCTATTTAATTTTTTTAAATATAACAAAAAAAAAAAAACTTAAATGACACAGTCATTCAATTACTCATTTATGTGGCCTCTCTCTCTCTTTTTTTCTTTTTTTCTTTTCAGTTTATTCTATATCTATCAATCTATGATATATATCTATCATATTTATATATAATATATTATACCATATAATATTTGTTAGCATATACTAAATCAAATCATTATCATTTATATTATACATACAAACATACATACATACATATATATATATGATATATATATATATATATATATATATATATATGTACTGATGTATGTATATAATACATATGTATATATATATGGTAAATAAAAAGCATAATAATTCTTAGGATATTACACTTAAAATACATTCTTCTAAATATATATAAAGGCTTCACAAATACCTTTGTAAAAACAGAAATATTGTGTAGTTGTGCTTGAATTATATCTACAAGTTAGATATTCAAATGTATTTACATAATATGTGTTGAGGGTGCATTTTGTCACAATTCGTAAAGTAATAGATTTTTTTTTTTAAGAAATAAGGAACCCAAATAAAATTTTGCAATTTATCTATACTAAAAAAGTTTACTCCTTTGCATGATAAAAATATTGTGCTTGATAATTCAAAAGTTGAGAGACTTGGAATAAGCTTAAAAGTACAAGAAGGAATACATATTTCATATTTCAAACAAATGGGAGATCAACAAGAATGCTACATTTTCTTTGAGTGTTCTCAACATAACATTTTACATATATTTTTTTTTGTGTAAAAACATACTTCCAATATATAGGATTTCTTCTCAACGTGGATTCCCAACAAATTCATATTTAAGGAAAGCATCTTATTTTATAAGATCTCTTTTACAAGGAACTTAAGTTCACAATTCCAACATATTTCCAAAACACATAACCTCTCAATACACAAGATTATTTATTAAGGAGATGATCAAATAAAAAACAAAGCCACTATCATGTAAAAACAATACCCAACGAAGATTCAACTCAATAAGGAGTAAGTACACAAAACTAATATAACACTCGTTATACAAAAACCATCCATATCCCAACATAGGGATATTACAAGAAATGGGTCTCTTGACATAGCCATATTTACATGATAGCAAGTAGGTGAACACTCCCAAAATTTGGGGAATAAAATGTCATAAACACCAAAGATAAAATCCAACCCTCTTCATAGCTTTTAGATCCAAGTTTTTTTTTCTTTTTTTTTTATTCAAATACCCATCAACACAAGGAGAAACTGAACTTGTTTGACCACCCAACATTTAGGCATCATTGCATGCCTTACAAAGGTTTAAATGTATGCTAGCCTCCCCCAAACCCATGGGAAAGAGGACTACTATCCAAAAATTTTCCCAAGATTAAGGGAGAACAACCAACATTACATTCACATAGGGATAAGACAATATTACAACAAAACACCAATTTGCAAATAAGAAAAAAAAGAGGGGAAACCATGTCCTACCTCTAAGATGGGGAAGAGAATAAAGGAGTTCTTCAAATGCCAACAGTGGTAACCAACATTGGTTGTACAAAACAAAGATCTCCAGACCCTCCTTGATCATCCAAAGTCATTCAAACCCTCCTTATATCTCCACCCATTCACCAAAATCCTTCTTGGGAGGATTTCCAAACCCAAAAGGGTTTCCTCACCAAGAATGGGGAAGGGGGTTCAAGCCATATGAACCACCTTCCCCACCTCAAACCATTTGAGGGGAGTAAACTAAAATCCTATATGGCTTTCCCATAAAGCCATGAGGATTGAGAGGGAAAATTACCTCTCTCTTCCCCCACCAACTCCAAAAATCCATCATGCCCTATGATGGATGGAGGAAATTAAAACCAAACACACACATAACAACAAATGGTAAAACCCAAGTAGCACACACATTTTAAACAAACAAGGCTAACATCTAATATGCAATAAACATAAAAAGAACTCAAGGAGCCTACCTCCAAAATCTCTCCACTTCTAACTTTTCCCTTTCTTTGCCTAAGAAAGCTCTAGCTCCCAAAATCCACAAGCCTTCAAGAAAAATCTCTAAAAAAAAGTTCTCTTCTTTCCCCATGAGGGATAATTTGAAGAGGAGCCAACAAAAATCCCACAAATTAGGGGGTGACATGTGTCACCCCTCTCTTCCCCTCAAGGTCAAATATTCTCAAAATAAAAAGGGAGAAAGGATAAAATAGATTTTAACCCTCTTCTCCCAAATTACTCAAAATGAACAACAGAAACAAACTTGTTTAACTTTGAACAAAGCACGCTTACCCATCCACCTTACATGGATGTTACCAAAGGAAGGCAAATATGGGAAGGAAACTCCCTCTTAACCATAGAATTAAGCCACCCTACCTATTAGGTAGGGTCCAAGGTCCCATTTCCATGCTAAGAGAACTCCCAAACTAAAAAGGGGTCACTAAAAATGCCTAAAATAGCCCAATTTCGGGTTTGGCACATTTGGGCACAAGGGTAGAGGATGTGGGGCCCACCCAAGGGTTCACATGTGACCCTAATCCCTTTTGATTAAAAACATCATTATACCAAACTCAAAGCTTAATGTAAGTGGGGCCATTAAGTCCCCAAAACAAATTTACAACACAAACTAAACTTCCTAAGCACGATTAATAATACAAGACATATTACATTACGAATGAGGGGTCACTCATGGTGCCCAAAACAATAAACTCTAATACTAAGGCTTCATACAGTAAACACGGTTAGGGCTTATCCCCGTGGGCTACTTGTGTAAAATTGTGTAGCTGGCTTGAATCCCACGTTCTCCTGTGACTTGTCACCTGCACACTCATTGCACACATTAAATGCACATGTCTGATTAAAATATGAATTGACTAATCGATAAGAAGTCAAAGACTTCTATGCTAGCATATCATCATTTTGGAATTGAAAATGTAACAACATGCATAATTATACACAATCCACCATGAGGTTAGCCATAATGATAGAGTGACATATCATCCTTAGAATCCAAACATGCAATCTTCACTAAACATTTAATGTAATCTCAAATGAGGTCTAAATAACATCGTCATCAAGCTAATGTCCACAACATCATAATGACAAGGTAACAACTTAGCTACTAAAGCTCAAATTGGCGTTATGCGCCTAATTATGCATCCATGCCCAAGAAGGTCAAATATCATAACATATTATCCAACTTATATCAAATCCCTATCTAAAACATGTCTATGAGTAGAAGGAACAAAAAATAGATACTAAAGTTATAAATATTTGGGCACTACATCCTCCTCTAGTAAAATTAGACTTCCTCTAGGAATTCACTGGAAGAGATAGGGATATCTGGCCCTCAATGGTGTAGCATCCTCTCAGGTAGATGTTGTCTCATCATATCTGTCCCACTGCACTCTAACCTAGTACAAGTCTCGACCTCAAAGGGCCAACCTCCGGTACTCCAGTTTGCATACGGGCTCCAACCTCCATTGTCCTCCATCCTCTACCCGTAATGCCAACCAATCCAAAACATGAGAAACATCTGGTACATATCTACGTAGTACAGAAACATGAAATACATCGTGGGCCCATGTAAGGCATGGTGGTAAAGCTAGGCGATAGGAAACTAGACCGATGACCTCTAAAATATCAAAAGGCCCCACAAAACGAGGCGATAGCTTAGAACCATTTCCATAGCAGATTGGGATCTTATGAGGACGAAATCTCAAGAAGACTTTGTCACCCACTGAGAAGTGACGATCAATCCTCTTGGTGTCTACATATGCCTTATGGCATGCTCTAGCCTGCTCAAGATGTTGTCTAATCAGAACAACCTACTGCTCTAAGTCCTATAGGTAAGCTGGTCCAAGAATAATCTTGTCATCTAGTCTGTCCCAACTCAAAGGTGTCCTGCAAGGTCATCCATACAAATCCTGGTAGGGAGCCATACCAATGGAACTGTGATAGCTGTTGTTGTAAGAAAACTCAACTAAATGAAGGTAATCCTCCCACTTATTCTGTTGGTCCATCACATACATCCTCAACATGTCCTCCAGTACTTGATTAACCCTCTCTGTCTGTCCATCTGTCTCTGGATGATATGCTAAGCTGAAATTAATCTGAGTACCAAGAGCGGCTTGAAAGGAAGTCTAGAAAACTGAAGTGTAAATGGTATCCCTATCATTGATGATGGTCTTCAGAATCCCATGCAACCTAACAATGTCCTCCATAAATACTTTGGTGATGGCCTATGCATTATAGGTGATTTTGGTTGGCAAGAAATGTGCAACCTTGGTCAACTTATCCACAGTGACCATAATGGCATCATGATGATAAGAAGACATAGGGAGTCCTACTATGAAAGTCCATGGAGATCACATCCCATTTCCACTCGAGTATATGATGAAGATGTAAGAGTCCTGTGGGATGAGAATTCTCTTCCTTGACCCTCTGACACTCAAGGCATCATGCAACAAAATCTGCTATGTACCCGTCAAAGACCCAGGCCAATAATATAACTCCCTCAGATCGGCATGCATTTTCTTTACTCCTGGATGTGTTGCATATGGATCTCGATGAGCCTCTATGAGAATAAAGTTACACAAATCACCAGACTTAGGCACATAGATGCATCTATGGAGCCTAAGTAAACTATCTGTATCTAAAATGCACCTTGAATAGCGGCCTGCTAATGAACCTTGTGACTCCAACATCTATCTAGCACCCTCATAAAACCTGTCCTCTGGAAGATGCTCAAGAATCCTACCTCTCAAATATGACTGTAGTGTCAATGAAGCAAGCACATGTCTTCGTCTACTGAGTGCCTCTATAACAACATTTTCTTTTCCTTTGATATACTATACCTCCATGTCATACTCACATAGGAATTCCATCCAACACCGTTGTCGAGCATTGAGGTTCAGTTGTGAGAAGATATGTTATAAACTACGGTGGTCAGTCCTCAGAATGAAAGGTCTACCCAAAAGGAAATGATGCCAACACAAAAGTGCATAAATGACTACTGGAAGCTCTAAATCATGGGTAGGATAGTTAATCTCGTAGTCTTTGAGCTTACACGACTCAAAGGGCAATCACTCAATGCTCCTGCATAAGAATGGCTCCCAAACCCTCTAGTGATGCATCAGTGTAAACAAAAAAATCCTCTGTCGGGTCTGTCACTACTAAGATGGGTGCCATGGTTAACCTTTCCTTAAGCAACTGAAAGGCATGCTCACACTTTTCTGACCAATCAAAATTCTTCCCTTTTCTCTGTAAGAGAAGTAATAGGGTGAGCAATCCTAGAGAAAGTCTTAGACAAACCTGCGGTAGTAACCTGCTAAGCCCATAAAACTCCTCACCTTCAGTGACTAATGTGGGTGTTGGCCAATCCATGATAGCCTATATCTTAGAGGGATCTACTAGAGATACCCTCTCCTGATATGATATGACCCAAGTATTGAATCTCTGTCTGAAAGAAGCTACATTTTTCCAAGTTCCCATATAACTTCTTCTCTCTCAAAACCTGTAGTACCTATCTCAAATGCTCCTCATGTTCCTCCTCAGAACAAGAATATATCAATATATCATCAAGGAACACTAAGACAAAGTGATCTAGAAAGGTCCTGAATACTCCATTCATGAGGCTCATGAAGACAGCTGGGGCATTAGTCAAACCAAATGGAACAACTGTGAACTCATAATGCCTATAACGTGTGCAAAACATTGTCTTATGAATGTTTACATTTCATATGCGCAACTGATGGTACCCTGACTTGAGATCAATTTTAGAGAACACTCTAGCTCCCCACATCTGATCAAACAAGTCATCAATCCTGGAGAGTGGATAATGGTTCTTTATTGTGACTTTGTTGAGCTTCCTGAAGTCAACACAAAGTCTGAGAGAACCATCCTTCTTCTTCACAAATATGATTGGAGCTCCCCAAGGAGATACACTAGGGAAAATGAGACCCTTCTCCAACAACTCCTCTAACTGAATCTTGAGCTCATGAAGCTCTGGAGTCGTCATCTGATAGGGTGCCCTAGAAACTGGTGCGGATCCTGGCACTAAATCGATGGTGAAATCCACCTCTCTGCGGGGTGGTAACCCTGGAAGCTCACCTGGAAACACATCTGCATACTCCCTCAAAACTACATGATCATCTAAGGGTGGATGCTCTAGGGTGCTCTCTGACTGATCACTGATGGTGATAGCAAACAATTGACAACCTTTATGCATGCTCCACTTAAGTTGCTTAGCCAAGATCATACACAAAGAGATAGGCCTCTACATCCCTGAAATCACAACTACACTCCCAAGATCATCCTGACACTCAATGACCTTATTTCTACAATCTACCTTAGCCCGATGAGCCTCAAGCCAATCCATACCCAAAACTACCTGATAGGATCCTAGAGGAATAACTCGGAGGTCAAGTGTAGTGGAGAAGACTCCTAAATCAAGTACACAACTCTCCACATATGAGTCCATGGTGAGTTTGGCCCCAGAGGCCAACTCAACCTGCCAATTATCTGGTTACCTAGCCACCACTAGCCCACACTGGTCCACTATAGAAGGAGATATAAAAGAATCTGAAGCACCTGAATCAAAAAGTACTGAGACAGAAATACCCCTGATAGTACCTATCATCTCAATGACTGTGGCCTAATGCTCAGCCTTGAATGGTTGTCAACTGCTGCATATACATGATGGGCATGCGTCCCACGTCACCCACCATCTAATCGGATCTAGAGGCTCTCTGTGTATCCATGGTATTGGGTTTTTGTGGGCACATACGCACATAGTGATCAAGAGACCCACAAATAAAACATCCTCTTATACCCCTCTGAGATGGGGTCCCTCTTGTACTCTGGTGCACTGATCCTGCCAGTCCAACCCTAGCAGACTACTGTGTGTGGGCTAGCTGTACCTGATGAGTGCCCTGTCTCTGATCCCTAGCTCCACCAAAACCTCCTCTAGTACCACCTCTCTGAAAGTTCTGAGTCTGTCTAGCCCTCTGCTGATGGTGGCCATGATGTTGTGTCTGCTGTTGTGGGTGCGGTGGAGCCCTCGTAGCTGCTGGCGGAGGCCAGAATCCTCCTCTAGGGGGTGGTGCTGTACCCCATGACCTCTAACTCTGAAAGGCCTGTATCCTATCCTGAAACTTGCTCTTGTTTCTATCTTGGTGCTCCTGTGCCTTGGTCCTATTCTCCTCAGCTAAGTAGGCCTTCTCAATGACCTTCTCAAGCGTGGGAGGAGATAACATCCTAACTGCTCTTGCTATGTCTGCATTAAGGCCCCGAATAAACCTATTAACCTGTAATTTCTCATCTTGCAAGTAATCCACATACTATAGAAGATCCAGGAACCTACTCTCATACTGTACTACTGTGTCAGATCCCTGTCATAAGTCGTGAAACTCATCGATCCTCTTTTGCACAAAATGCTCTGACATATAGCAAGCCCTGAATCACTCCTCGAACAACTCCCAGGTCACTATCTCTCGAGTCAGATGGAGCTTCCACTCCTCATTCCTCCACCAAACACCTACTGCGTCTCAGAGGAGGTGTATGGAAAACCTAGCCTTGACATTGCTCTCGTAAGAGTGCAAGCCAAAACAACTATCCAGGCTAAGGAGCCATGACTCAGCCCTAAAGCCATCTGTAGAGCCAATGTAGGTAGGCGGCTACAAGTGAAGAAGGTCTCTAATCACACTATTTGTATCTCGATCCTGGTGATGTAGTCCAATAGGTGAGTGGGGTCACCTATCCCCAAATGGTCCCTCAAGACTGTGTGAGTGGCTACGATGGTACGAGGCTACCCTCTCGTGGTGAATGAAAGGGCTACATGACCTCTCTCACCTCGGGGTATCGTGCTCTGGCATCTCTAAGTGTGCATCCTCGCCTATCGGCTCCTCAACTCCTAACGGAATCTCCTCCTCTCTCGCCTCCTGTGGTGGTGGAAGACACTACTGCACAACACCAATCAACTGCTGAAGAGCCTCTAAGATTTGAGGCCCTAACTCAGGTGCCAGTGGTTCAGGCATAGGTGAACTACATCCCAAACCCCTAACTGAACGTCACCTCATGGGTGCCATCTTGTGCACGAGGCAAGAAAGAGGATTATTAAATTATAATTAGATGGTTGCGAATTTTTATTTTTTTTAACCAATTTATTTTTATCTATTTATTTACTTTAATGTTATTAAAAATATCGTTAACTAGTTAATTAATTACCTAGAGTGTCCGCGTGTGTGAACCTCTGCTCTGATACCAAATGTAATGCCCCGCCTTGGGACACCGAAAAATGCACCAATAGAGACTAAAAATTTTAGGTAAATTTTTTTTTTAAGTGATTAATTAAAATTAATCCCTTTGAACCATATCCCATAAATAATTTAATTTATACAACTTTAGTTTTCTCAACCCTAATAAAATCCCAAAACAAATTAATTGTTTATTCTATTTAGCTTACTAAGGTCACTTTAATTTTTACTACACACCCTTTGAGATTTATTAATTTTCCCTTTTGTTTATTAGTTTGCCCACACCCACCACAAAATTTTTTCCCACTCCCATATAATGTCCATGACTTAAAAGGTGTAGGGTTAAATGTGAGCCCTTGGATCAAATCTAATCTGGGCCCTTGATTTCGAATTTACCCTAAAGTTGCCCTAAATTTCTCTATGTTTTCCTTTCTCTCTTTTTGGTTTTCATTTTGTTTTCTTCTGGTGGTTATGCAGGTGGAGGAGGATTTCATATGGAAACCTAGCTTACCCTTATTGTATTTGTTTAAGAAACTTGAATCCACAAATCATTGTTGATGTGTATGTTCCTTTAAGGTCTGGTGTGGCCGCATTTATTTTTGTTTGTTTAGAGTATGTGGGAGGGTGTTTTTTGAAGGTGGAAGGGAGGAGGCGGCATGTGAGGAGTGGCATGGGGGTGTGGAGGATGTTAATGGAAGTGGGGAGATAGGGGTATGGGCAGTGCACGAAGGGGTGGAAGGAGTGGGGGGGGGTGGAGGGGGGGAGCAGAGGCGTGGGAGCAGGTTTGGGGGGTAGTGCGTGGAGGGCAGTGGGGCAGGGTGCCCTGCGGATGGGGTGAGGGGACTTGGGAGTGGTTGCTAGGGATTTGGGAGAGAAATTTGGGGATTATTTTGCATTTTAATTTTTAATATTTATTTAATTACTTTTTAAATATTAACAAAAACTAGGGTGAAAAAAAAACTTAAATGGGGTCATTCAGTTAATTTATGTGGTTTTTTCTTCTTTTTTTTTGTTTATTTTCTATATCTATCAATCTATGATATATATTATATGTATATATATGAAGTATATAATATGAAATATATAATATATTATACCATATAATATTTGTTATTATTCTGAAATTTAATTATTATTATTTAGACTATGCATATATATAATACATATGTATATATAGATGGTAAATAAAAATATAATAATTTTTAGGATAATGCACTTAAAATACATTTTTAAATATATATAAAGGCTTCACGAATACCTTTGTAAATTGGCAAAATAGGGATATTAAAACTTTAGTTTTGCTTAAATGTATATATCTACAAGTTAGATATTCCTTGGAATGTATTTACATAATATGTGTTGAGGATGCAAGAGTCTTATCACAACAAAGTAATAGATTTTTTTTATTTTTATTATTTTCTTTACAATTTATCTATACTAAAACGGTTTACTCCTTTGCATAATAAAAATATTGTAGTTGATAATTCAAAAGCTGAGAGACTTGGAATAAGCTTAAAAGTACAAGAAGGAATACATATTTCAGATTTTAAATAAATGGGAGATCAACTAGAATGTTACATTTTCTTTGAGTGTTCTCATCATAACATTTTACATATATATATTTTTTTGTAAAAACATACTTCCAATATATAGAATTTCTTCTCAACATGGATTCCCAACAAATTCGTATTGAAGGAAAGCATCTTATTTCACAAGATCTCTTTAACAAGGAACCTAAGTTCACAACTCCAACATATTTCCAAAACACATAGCCTCTCAATACACAAGATTATTTCTTAAGGAGATAATCAAATACACAACAAGGCCACTATCATGTAAGAACAATACTCAAGAAGATTCAACTCAATATGGAGTAAGTACACAAAACTAATACAACACTAGTTATACAAAAACGATCCATATCCCAACATAGGGATATTACAAGAAATAGGTCTCTTGACATAGCCATATTTACATGATAGCAAGTAGTTGAACACTCCCAAAATTTGGGGAAGAAAATGTCATAAACACCAAAGATAAAATCCAACCCTCCTCAAGATTTTTGCTCCAAGTCTTATTCTTCACATAGCCATCAACACAAGGAGAAAGTGCTTGTTTAACCACCCAACCTTTAGGCATCATTACATGCCTTTCCAAGGTTGGAATGCATGCTAGCCTCCCCCAAGCCCATGGGAAAGAGGACTACTATCCAAAACTTTTCACAAGATTAAGGGAGAACAAACAACATTACATTCACATAGGGACAAGACAATATTACAACAAAACACAATTTGCAAAGAAGAAAAAAAAGAGGGGAAACCATGTCCTACCTCTAAGATGGGGAAGAGAAGAAAGGAGTTCTCCAAATGCCAAAATTTGTAAGCAACATTGGTTGCACAATACAATATATCCAACCCTCCTTATCCCATCCAAAGTCATTCAAACCCTCCTTATTTCTCCACCCATTCACCAAAATCCTTCTTGGGAGGATTTTTTAGAAACCCAAAAGGGTTTCCTCACCAAGAATGGGGAAGGGGGTTCAAGCCATATGAACCACCTTCCCCACCTCAAACCATTTGAGGGGAGTAAACTAAAATCCTACAAGGCTTGCCCATCAAGCCATGAGGATTGAGAGGGAAAAATCCCTCTCTCTTCCCCCACAAACTCCAAAAATCCATCATGCCATATGATGGATGGAGGAAAATAAAAGAAAACACACACATAACAACAAATGGTAACACCCAAGTAGCACACATATTTTCAACAAACAAGGCTAACATCTAATATGTAATAAACACAAAAAGAACTCAAGGAGCCTACCTCCAAAATATCTCCACTTCTAACTTTTCCCTTTCTTTGTCCAAGCAAGCTCTAGCTCCCAAAATCCACAAGCCTCCAAGAAAAAGCTCCAAAAAAAAGTTCTCTTCTTTCCCCATGAGGGAGAATTTGAAGAGGAGCCAACAAAAATCCTCACAAATGAGGGGGTGACATGTGTCACCCCTCTCTTCCCTCAAGGTCAAAGATTCTCAAAATAAAAGGGAGAAAGGATAAAATAGCTTTTAACCCTCTTCTCCCAAATTACTCAAAATGAACAACAAAACAAACTTGTGCAACTTTTAACAAAGCACACTTACCCATCCACCTTACATGGATGTGACCAAAGGAAGGAAAAATGGGAGGGAAACTCCCTCTAAGCCTTGGAAATAAGCCCCCCTACCTATTAGGTAGGGTCCAAGGGCCCATTTTCATGCTAAGTGAACTCCCAAACTAAAAAGGGGTCACTAAAAATGCCTAAAATAGCCCAATTTCAGGTTTGACACATTTGGGCACAAGGGTAGAGGATGTGGGGCCCACCCAAGGGTTCACATGTGACCCTAATCCCTTTTGATTAAACACATCATTATACAAACTCAAAGCTTAATGCAAGTGGGGCCATTAAGTCCCCAAAACAAGTTTACAACACAAACTAAACACCCTAAGCAAGATTAATAATACAAGACATATTACATTACAAATGAGGGTCACTCATGGTGCCCAAAACAATAAACTCTAATACTAAGGCCTCATACAGTAAACACGGTTAGGGCTTAGCCCCGTGGGCTGCTTGTGTAAAATTGTGTAGCTGGCCTGAATCCCACGTTCTCCTGTCCCTTGTCACAAATTCCAAAACTCCAGTCATGCACATATGATGGCACCTGGAGAAAAATCAAAGTAACACACACATAAATAAAATGGTTAAATACAACAAGCAAACATATTTTTAAGTAAACAAAACTAATATATAGTATGTATATAAAACACACAAATAAGCTCAAGAAGCCTACCTCCAAAAATCTCTCCAACTTCAATACTTTTCCACTTTATTTGACCCAATAAAAATCTAGCTCCCAAAATACACAAGCCTTGAAGCAAAAGCACCTAAAAAAAAGTTCTTCTTTTTTCCCCAGGAGGGAGAATTTGAAAAGGAGCCAAGAAAAAATCCTTACAAATGAGGGGGTGACATGTGTCAACCCTCTCTTCCCTCAAGGTCAAAGATTCCCAAGATAAATGAGAGAAAGGATAAAATATATTTTAACCCTCTTCTCCCAAATTAATCAAAATGAATAACAAAACAAACTTGTGCAAATTTTAACAAAGCACACTCATCCACATTACATGGATGTGACCAAAGGAAGGAAAAATGGGAGGGAAAATCACTCTAAACCTTGGAAATAATCCCCCCTACCTATTAGGTAGGGTCCAACGGACCATTTTCATGCTAAGTGAAACTACAAAACTAAAAAGGGGTCCCTAAAAATGCCTAAAATAGCCCACTTTCGGGTTTAGCACACTTGGGCACAAGGGTAGAGGGTGTGGGGCCCACCCAAGGGTTCACATGTGACCCTAATCCCTTTTGATTAATTACATCATTATACAAACTCAAAACTTAAAGTGGGGCCTTTAATTCCCCAAAACAAGTTTACAACACAACTAAACACCCTAAGCAAGATTAATATTACAATACATATTGCATTACAAATGAGGGTCACTCATGGTGCCCAAAACAATAAACTCTAATACTAAGGCCTCATACAGTAAACACAGTTAGGGCTTAGCCCTGTGGGATGCTTGTGTAAAATTATGTAGCTGGCCTAAATCCCACGTTCTCCTGTGACCTGTCACCTGCACACTCATTGCACACATTAAACACACCTACCCGATAAAATGTGAATCAACTAATCTATAAGAAATCAATGAATTCTAAACTAGCATATCATCTTTCTAGAATCGAAAATTTGATAACATGCACAATTATACACAATTCACCATAGGTTAGAAATAATGATAAAGTGACATATATCCATAGAATCCCAACATGCAACTAACTGAGTATCCATCCATATAATTACGGTCCAAAACAACATCATATCAATTAGTATCCATGACATCATAAGATAATGTGACAACATAGTAATCAAGCTAAATTGGTGTTATAAGCCCAAATCTCCATACATGTCTAATAAGATCAAATATCCTAATGTAATGTCCAAAATATATCAAATCCCTGTCGGAACATATCTATGAGAAAAAAGGAACAACAAATAAATGAGGCTATAAAAATGTGGGTACTACACCTTGACCAAGGAACCTGTATGCAAGGTGTTAATAGTTTGTTGCTTGATTTTAGTAAAATGTTCCAAACGAAACTCTCCTACACAAAAGAGATTAGTAGTTTTCCTACAAACACAATGTTGGAAGAAAATACCAACAAACTATTGTGGCAGTGTTTGATTCTCAAGATCACTCAAGAGAACAAGAGAAGAGCATACATGACTTTTGATCAAATAGAAATGAAAGGAGATGAACAAAAATATAAAAATTTAGCTCTATTTTAACAAATTAAACTGTAAATCAGAGTTAGAAATTCCCAAAAACAATAGAATAAAAATGAAAATGTTGGAAAATTAAAAAATAAATTGAAACTTAAGACATAACACTAGCAAATCTAACATTAATGGAAACACACTTGATATTAATGGAGAAACACCTGTTATTTATAGATATTCACCTATAAAGTGACACTAGCACAAATAGGGGAACATAAATGCATCAATAAGTACATGTGTGCAAGAATATACAATGCAAACATAGATCCCTTCTTGTATGGAAACATATGTAGGAACATAGTAACACATCTAATGAAATGGTAGTTCAAATTGAGTCATGGTAGCACTTATATGCAAAATAGAGAAAAATAAATGAGAAATAATAGCACACAAAGGAAAATAGAAACACACTTCACCTACAACTATAAAAAAAATTAGATTACAACCAAAATGACTATTTTTTGAAATTACTCACAATTCACTCCATGAAAATCTCTGAAGTTTAGTTAGTGACTCCTAAAAATAAAGAAAAACACAAAAACAAGGCTAAATTCACATAAAAAATGATGAAGAAATAAAATGGATGCGAGTTTTTTCTACTAGGCATGCAAAAATGTATTCAGAGAAATACTAAACAATATAAATAAATCAAAGAATAAATTACAAACATGATCCTTCTTCGTATCTCCTTGTAACCTCAAATGAGATTTTTGAAGCTTGGAATAAAGTACTGAGCTTGTTGAATCTCTTGATCAAATTTTTGTGGATGCTCCAAAGATGTTCTAAATGGAAGTATATTTTATCTATAAGCAAGGTGATTGAATAAATGATTTTGATGATATATTCGTGATCAATTGGAAAAAGTACCAAGGTGTAGAATTGAATGGAAATTCGACACAATAACAATGCAAATATCTAAGCTTCCAAATATGATAATTGAATAGGAATGACTGTTTATTTATAAATGAGGGAAGAGAATCCCAAATCCTTGATTTGTTTGATTGATTTGTCTAATCTAAAGCTAAATAAAGAATGATTGGAGAGATATTTTTGAGTTTCCAACTTGATTGACAGGATGAGATGCTATTTTGACCTTGATTTAATGAGTTATCATTAAGTTAGCAAAGATGCTATGCCTTTTGAATATTTGTAGCTTTTGCATTGAAATATTAAATTCATATATTTTGTTTTATTTACCCTAAAAGTGACATGAGTTTTAGCTTTGAGTATATTTGCTTTAATTTTGGAATGCCATGATTTATGGGATATGTTTAGTTAACTCAAATGCATGATTTGATTTAATCTAAACTTTTCCTCTTGCATATATTTAATGATTTAATATTTAATATTTTTTTCTCTAGTTAACTTGAGATGTTAATTAGTGAAGTGAAAGTGAATAAGAGGTGAGGTTGAAATGGATATATATATATAGGATTTATTTAATTATTTTAATATCAAATTAGCTAATAAAATTAGCTAATGTGATAGGAGATGAATAATAAAAATGATAGGATTAATTAATTAATCCTAGGAATGACTAGGGGAGTGGTAGGACAATGTTGTAAAATGCCATTAAAGGTCATAAAATAATGAAATATATCAAAAGTGGTTGAAAATGATAAAAAATAGTCTTAATGTATCGTGAAGTAATTATGGGGTGATTTTGAAGGTTTAGCATGCGTAGTATGATATTTTAGGGTGTCTACAGTAAGACCATATATAGGGAAATGTTTGTAAATGGAAGACAACCCTTATTAGGAGAGATAGCTCCATATTGTAAGAAGCAACCTTGTACTAAGAGAGATAGTCACCAATGGTAGTAAATGAAGGTGAGAAGTCAAAAATTCCTTGTGATGATATTTTTCTCTTGAATTTTTTGACAAGTTATAGGAAGAAATTTGTTTCAAAAAGAGAGTATAAATCTAGAAACGAGGATTTGAACCTTCAGTGATTTTTTGAGAATGAAAACTTTTGGTGGCATAAAATTCTTTCAGCAGGGAGGTTGGATATGGAGGATATTTATAGTATATCTGTTATGTAATTTTATTGGAAAATTTTTCATATGGAATACATCATCGAGAGATTTATGATTTCTTTTGAATGGAGTAGAATGGACACCATAATAAGAAGATATGGCCCATTGAAATTTATCTCCAACTGGAAAAAATAAAGCGCAAGGTTGCACAAAGATGATGTGGCATGGTGTGAGAGTGACAAGTTGAATAATGTGTTGGTGATAAGTTTAATGTCCCCAATGGACATAATTTTCTCCCAGTTGGATTCTTAAGATGTTTAAATGTCAAACCCCAAATGCAAGTTACACAAGATTTAACTCCCTAGTTGGATTCTTGATGCAGATATCCCAATTGACCCCAAATGCAATGTTACTAGGTAAGATATGAACATCTCAAAATTTTTGATGCAGATATGAATTGATAATGAAATGTGACTAGGTAAGATCTGAAATCTCATGAAAATAAACAAGAAACCAAAACCATTTTCACTCCAAACTAAAATGCAAATTTTTCTGGTCCTAATCAGATTTGAACACAACTTATATTTGGCTCAATAAACCCTAAAATTAGGGTTTAATGGCCCAACTCAATAAACCCAATATGAAGGTTTTAATGGATGTTAAATAATTCAAATAAATTGTATAAAAATAGATGGATAGAAGAAGCAATAAATATAATGAGATCCATTTCAAATATCACCAAAAATAATTTTGGAAATTATTTAAAACCCCTGTCTGCATCATAACTTCAAAAATTCATATCTTTTGCTAGAGAAGTCCAAATGAGCTGAAACTTTGGATCTTGGGCCACAAAAATATGAAGAATGATATTACAAAATTAGTTTTTGTTTAAAAACAAGAAACCCAATTTTTTTCCTAAAAATTAGGTCGCCCAACACATTTATGGCATCAAATTAGCTCTAAAAATCATGAAATTAATTTATTTTGATTCCCAAGAATTAGTACAATATATGGCTATAATATTCAAACCTAAAATGTATTCTTTGAAACATAAACCAACCAACAAGTGGGTCACTCCGCCTTGTACAATTAACAAAACACTATTGCTATTATATTCTTCAAACCCTTACTACAAATTACTCTTCATACAACTACATAATTAAAAAAGATCTTTGTAAGCTCAATGCAAATTCTAATGTAGAGAATCCTCACAAACTAGATGAAGGGTTTTCATCCTGTAGAGTGAATATATAAGGGTTTTCATGCTTAGAAGATTGAAAATGCAAGCTAAAATGCTCCAAATACAAATATGAATTTAGAGGATAAAAAAAGTGATATTATTCTAAGAAAGTCGACTTGCTTATATAGAGAAAATAGCCTAATTAACTTCCCTCATCATCCAATCAGCTTACAATGATTTTCCCTAGTCATTCATTTAATATTTTCCCATATTAAATGCTTTTCCCAATAATTTTTTCCCTCCTAATATAAGAACATTTTTCTAGGGGAAATACACAAATTAAATATATTTTTATCCTTCCTAAACTTCATTATTCCCCTTTGGCCCAAGTCGCCATTATCCTTCTAGGAAGAATAAAATATAATAAATCCCTTTATAATGATATTTTCCCGTCAAGGCAAGTCGTATTTACCATAGGGATTATAATTTATTTCTATTAAGCCAAATAAATTAATATAAGTGCTTTAATAATTTATTTATTTATTTTTTAATAACACTTTATAATAACTTATTATGACTTAAGTCACCCTTATATTTTTCCTTTGGCCACCGGGTTGACAAAATAGGCCAAAGGTCTTTGATTGGGAAGGGGATATTATAGTTTGTTATCAAGTTTGGTGTTATATGCCTCTAATTTTATTCCTATTACTGTCTTAAATCAGTCTATGATTTGATTTCAAAGTTTTTAAATCAATTTAATCATTTATAGGAAATGAAGATAACTTTGCAAAGCATCCAAAATTGATAAACTGGTTAAGTGTGTCATCTAGAAACTGATAAATTGATAAATTAAGAAATGATGAATATGGATGTAGAATTTGTGGAATAGTGTTGTATTGAATTTTCACATCAATTTTAGAGCTTGAATATGCCAAATTCTAATGTAGTACGGGGATTTGAGAAAAGTAATTATGCGTAAAAATGGAAAACATAGTTAGTTGTTAATTATCATTTTTAGATCAAAAAATTAGTTCGAAATATGAATTCCAAACACGAAAGATAAATATAGGAGATAACATCACTAAATTATGAAATTGAGAAGCTTGAAAACATGAATGTATGTTAAAATATTTCAAGGGGACTTTCTTTTATTATGAATCCCTCAAGTAATACATCAAGACATCAAGTTATGGATTTAGATAAGCCATTTGTGAACAAAGTGAAGACATAGAATTATGTACAACAGAAGTAGTTCCTTGCCACCTCCCCCTCAAATGATAGGGAGGTAATGATTATTTTAGTAATTTTGGACATATTCCAGTCCAAGTAACTAAAAAATATAGCTAATATTGGAATCCAATATTACTAGTTTTTTATTCCAAAACTTTTTAATATTAGAATTTATCATACTCCAAAATCACATATATTGGAATCCAAAATCACATATATTGCAATCTAATATTACGAATATTGGAATATGAAAATTAAAATATTGGAATCCAAAACTTTAATTATTGCAATTTTGGATTTCATTGCATCAAGGGAGATTGGTAATGAAAAAAAGAAACGTGAGATACCTCCCAGTTAATTTAGAATTTTGAAGAAAGGTTATGATTAAGTTCATGTCCTTAATTTGAATCCAAAAACCCTTGTGAAAGGGGAGAAACTAGTCAAAAATATCATACATGTTGGATTAGGCAGAGTCTACATTAAGATAAATGAAGAAACTGAATAGAGTGCAGAGAAAGTGTATTAAAATTCACTATTTTAGATGAGAATTTTCTATTTGTACATAAGCACAGGTGCTGGTAATACCAATGTTGCAATGTTAACCATAATTTAACAAATTGCTCTCATTAGGAGTCTCGATGGTTCCATTAATTCAAGTAAGTTTAAGATTATTTACACAATACCTATGAAAGCACTAGTTGTTGAGATGGTTGGGAATTTGTCAAATCCTTAAATGCCCACCCAATGCTGAAGCTATTTTATATAAAAAAATAGCTTAGTGGGTGCTAAGATATAATGTTTCGTATCCTAAATAAAGTGATGGAGAATCTACTCATAGTCATGAAGTTAGCGGTCACTAAGAATTTTCATTTATATAAATTGATGTGAAATATGTGTGCAACAGACATTATAAAGCATAGAGGATTATATGGATTTAACAAATAAAAGTAAGATATTTAAAGCTTAGCGATTGCTAGGTAGTGCTGATGTAGCTTATTTAGGTAAATTAACATTAATCAAAATAAAATCCACCATATAAAAAAATATTATTTAACCTTTTTTATATACTAACATATCTATTGATAGAAAAAAATATAAATCCTTTATCATATTATGACATTACTAAAGATAGACACACACATCATATAAAATAACATTGTTAAAGAAAGAAACACATTATACATAAACATTTTAAGATATTATCATAACATGGTTATAAAATTGTACTACCATTTCCCCGCATGTGCATATATACATATGAGACTACTACTAAAGATAGGCTCACACACTAAAAAATAAATTCTACATTTTTTTCGTAACATAGTTTAGTGTAAAACCATTCCCAAAGATAGACTTCTAACACAAAAAATGAATTACAGAAAGGTGCTCTCAAATAAATTTAGGGACAAATTAAATAATTATATTTAGGTTTTTGATTTAATGACATCTCAAATGTCTTACATATCCTTCAATGGTTTCAACATAGGCCATAACTTGTCTATCAAGTAGTTGTCTTCCGATTTTGATCGTATGTTAAATGTTTTGGCAATTACATAGCTCCCCACATCATTGAACTTGTTTTTCTCTACGGAGTCGTATATAAGCACAATAATTTTACAATTGTAATATGTACTAAAATTTCTCCAAATGATGATTATATTTTTGAGAAATATGTTGGGATTCTTAGAACCTTGATAATCGGTACATTTGGATATGATGCATTCTTCTTATGTAAATATAAACTCAAAGCTGCCAACCTCCAAGCCAATGTATCGAAGGAATGAAGGTATAATGTCATTAACATTTGAATTTCTTGTCAATGTCCATAACACTATTTTGAAATGTTTTTTTACAGTGTTGCAAGAAATCTTTGACATTAGGTCTAATAAAATAATATTTATTTTTGAGGTCAATGCCGTCAATTTTATTTAACATCTCATGTGATGACTCAACCTTGTGAATGGTGTGTGCCAAAACACTATTTATATTGAATATTATAAGTTTCATGTTGCATATGTTCTTACATGCAAATGAAGAAAAACATAATAAAATGGTTATGAGTAGTGAATTAAGCCAAAAAATAACAATTTCGTTCTTTTTTCACATTGTACTAGGAATAAAAAATTTTATTAAAAAAATTGAATTGAATAAAAATGTTTGCGGATTGCAAATATTTAAAAAAATTAGGGTGGTTATTTTATTCCATATAAATGCGCTATACATTGTTTATTTTGGAAACAAAAATCCAATAGCGTGTTTGAAGGTTTTCAACAATCTACACATGTTCTTGTGTCATCCTGCATGTTTCATTCATATACACAATTAATTGTAAATTAATGAATCAATTATATAGTTTCCAGAAAATATCCAACATGTTGGGGTTTTAAGATTTCTTTCCTCATTCGCATTGTAAGACATAAATCTCTTGCCATCAATAAGAAGAATATTTTTTTCACCATAAACATTACCAAAAATTTGTAGTATCTGCTGACTGGTACATGCTTCGATCTTACATTGGCCACATCACCAAATGAACTTGAAGTGGGTATCTCGCAACCAACTAAATTTTTCAATGAATATGTACTTCACAAGTCTTGAATCCATACATGTAGACTATAAGGAAATGTTAAAATATTCTAATGTAGTTCTTATCAATTTAGCACTAAATACTCATTCAAAGTATTTATTATTACCATGTGTAAAATATGGAACCCTATTACAAGGTATTTTGTCGCGAATACCAGAAATTCCAAACAGAAACCTTCAACTCCCAAAACAAGTATTTTCTGAGGATTCCCAATTGGATCTATAAAAATATCTCATAATTAATTTAGGCTTCCCAATTTTATCAATTAAAACAACTCAAAATATTGTTACAATAATATTATTTTTGATAATTCACACACACAACTTATAAATTTATACTCTCAACTTAAACACAGTGAAGATATAAATACTCCCAACTTATAAATGTATAATCTCAACATATAAAATAAAGAGTGAACATATGAATGCATCTTCTTTAAAAATTTTAGCGATATCATTATAAAAAAATTTTAAATACTAAATAGTTATTTAGTTTTTACTTGCTCCAATTTATTAATACCCTCTATAACACTAAAACCATGAGAAACTATTAGTGATATTTTTTTGTAAAAATCAGCCACGAACCACATATCTTTGGAACAATTTTATACATTACATTTCCTCCCCACCATAAATTTTTTTGTAGGGTTTCCCTTCATACCTATTGTGATACACAATGTGTCTCTAGAGTTGAATAAAATATCATCTCTACTCCAAACCTTTTGTAGATATTTTATTGCAATTCCATCATGTACATTGCAATGTTATTTTCCCCAAGTAAGTACTGATGTCAATTCAACTACTAATTTTTTTCAATGTCTTTGTTATCTTTTCAACTTCAGTGGAAGAGAGATTGTTAGACCAAAATCCCACTTCCATTTTTGTTGATAGTAACTTTAAACTTTCTCTGAGGCCACCTTGCAAGTTGATAGTCTCCTTGTCGAACTTGAATGCCCTCTCCTTATGGTTTTGGTTTTTCTCATATAGCAAATCCTTCAAATCTAAAATAATCCTTTTGGCTAATTGTATGGAAGTAAATTTTTTTAATCAACTTCAATTCAATTCTAACCAATTATTACAAGCAACATTTTAGGAGGCTACCACTTACCAATTGAGCTTGTGACTTGTAGCTAAGTAGTATATTTTATGAAATCCAAAATGAAATATGTGTATAGTTATCATTCTATAATATACATGATTATATGCCTCAATAAGCTATCAAATTTAAATGGGAAGGTTTAAAAATTTTATTGAATAGATTAAAAAAAGGATTTACTGTATCTTACTCTGAATATTTGGTATGATTAACAAATCATTACTAATGAAACGTATCCCAAAGTGTTATGTCAAATGTTCAAGTTGTGAAAGTATTATCTTGTATTTGAAATCATTAAATGGATTATGATTATGTCAGACATATGGCTATTAATTTTGTTATCTGACATATAAATAGATTACATAAAAATTATTTTCATCATTGTCTTGTGTGTAATGTAATAATTAGCATAGTGGGCATAATTATCCAATGTTCGTTATGATGTATTAAAAAAGAGTAATAAACTTAAAGATTATTGGACACCAAGATTAGAATATCGTATTGAAATATGTAACCATAGTAATGAAGCTTAGCGAGAGCTAAGAAGTGTATTTTATGCAAGAGGAAAAATAAATACGTGTATAATATCCATTTTGTAGTATACATGATTATATGCCTTTAAAAAATCAACGTAAGATATTTAGAGCTTAGCGGTCGCTCGAAAAGACCTCAACAAGATATCAAATACAAATGGGAATGTTTAACAATTTTGTTAAATGGATTAATAACAATGCTCTATTGTATATTACTATGAATATTTGGTTAGATTAACAAATCATTACTAATGGAACTTATCCCAAAGTGTTCAGTCAAATATTCAAGTTGTGAAAGCATCAACTTAAATTTGCAAGCATTAAATGGATTATTCTTTTGGCGGATGTGTTGCTATTAATTATGACATCTGACATATAAATATTTTACGTAAAACTTATTTTCATCATTGTCTTGTGTGGAATGTAATAATTAACCTAGTGTCTGGTAATGTCCAATGTTCATTACGTTGTATGAAACCAGAGTAATAAACTTAGATGTTAGTTCCCGTTAGGATTATAATATCGTATTAGAATATATAACCATACTAATGGAGCTTAGTGGTAGATAAGAAGTGTCTTTTATGCAAGCTAAAAATAAATATGTGTATAATAGACATTTCATATTATACAAGATTGTATGCCTTTAACTAATCAATGTAAGATGTTTAGAGATTAGTGGTCGCTAGGCAATGCCTCAAAAAGCTATCAAATAAAAAGGGAAGGATACACATTGTTTTTGAATAGATCAACAAAAAGGATCTACTTTCCCTTAACCTGATTATTTGGCTAGATTAACAAATCATTAGTAATTGAACTTATCTCAAAGTGTTCAGGAAAATGTTCACGTCGTAAAAGGATCAACTTTAATTTGTATGTATTAAAAAGATTATGATTTTTTCAAACAAGTGGCTCTTAATTATGCTATCTAACATACAGATAGTTTTCATAAACATCTTTTCATCATTGTCTTGTGTGGAATGTAATAATTATCCTAACGTACGCTAATCTCTAATTTTCATTACGTTGCTTCAAAACAATGTAATAAGCATTGAGCTTAGCAGCCACTAGACTTAGAATATCGTATTGGAATATCTTACCATAATAATGGAGATTATTGGTAGCTAAGTAATGTCTTTTATGTAAGCTGAAAAGAAATATGTGTATAATAGAATTTTCATAGTATACAAGATTATATTCCTTTAAGATTATATTTAGAGCTTAGTAGTCACTACGAAATGTCTCAAAAAGCTATCAAATACAAATGAGAAGGATAAAAACTATTTTTAATAGATCAAAAATAAGGATCCGATTTCTCTTAATCTGATTAATTGGTTAGATTATGAAATATAGTAATGGAACTCATCCCAAAGTATTCAGGAAAATGTTCACGTCCTAAAAGGATACAATTTCATTTGCAATAGCTTATGATTGTGTCAGAAAAGTGGCTATTAATCATGCTATCTGACATACAAATAGATTCCATAAAATATCTTTTAATCATATTATTATGTAGAATGTAATAATTAGATTAGCAACCACTAATCTCAAATGTTTGTTACGTTGCATCAAAGAAATGTAATAAACATTGAGATTAATGGCTGCTAGGTTTGGACTATCATGTCAAAATATCTAATCATAGTAAACTTCTTACTGACCAAAACAAGGAGACATTAGAAAGTTCAATCCACATGTCGTATTTTTAGTGGGTATTATTTGAATAATAATGCTACAGGTTTAGTCATGATTTAACTGGTTTAATATTTTTTCAATACTAATGCTACAAGTTTAAAAAGTGACACATGTCACATTCCTATTGGAGAACTCTATTCAAAATGTGTGCACTATCTAGCAATGTGTGCCTTGTATCAATATAAAACAAAAATAGTTTAATATTGTTTTAGTTTAATGTAATATTTTATTGCTAGATAAATAACTATGTTTGGCGTATTTGAAAAAAACAAATTCCTATGTAAAAACCATGTTCCACACATTTTGAAAAAGTAATTTGAAATCTTATTTCCCCCCCAAATTTTATTTTCCTTCATGGCTTTTCAAATTCCAATTTCCCTTGTATTTGGGATGGTTTGAAATTTCAACCACTCACTCTTTTTTCTTAACGAGGAGGAAATTCAAATTTTAAGATCTCAATATCTTGTGAAATGTGTAAAGAAAGCTTATTAAATGTCCCTAAAATTTTTACTATGGTTTCTCATTTTTTTGTCTAATAGGAAAGTAATATGAGAAAAAAAAATTCACAGATCCAAGGTTACAACTTGCAGATGTTTTTTTCAAGGATAAAATGAAGTAGTTAAAATAATATAATTTGCGAAGCGGGTACACAAAGGAGGTTGCAAACAATTTTAAATGGCAGGTAAGCAAGGGAGATAAACACGAAATCATTCCATACAAATTTAGAACAAGTATTTATCAAAAGTATGTAAAATATACTTCTAATCTATCAAATTCATTCCATGAATTGTTTACAACATGAATTTATCAAAATTGAAGGGGTTTGTGCACCTATTTGTTTGAGAGATCGTTCCAATCACACGTCTTGGAAGACCATTGTGTTACAAATATGCCTTTTGTAATTTACACCGTAATCCAGCTAATGTAGAGTACCATGCTAATCCTCTTCCTAATACACCGACTCAATCAACCAACAAAGAGTTAGAATGATCAATTAGCCAAAAACCACCAAAACCTTGAACTACATGCTTTCTCAAGAAGCCAATTCCTGCTCATAACACTAGAATGTATCAAAACACTATACCAAAGTATATAAACATTTTTCACATGATAAAATTCACCTATATAACATGATCATGCACCTAAAGAAGTTTGAAATCGTCAATTTTCGTCAATCTCCTTTTAGACCTCTCTTACTTACTTGTAGCCCATCCTAAAGGAAATATTTGATAAATTTTAAAAATTTCAAAGGACTTATGCTTTACTGGTAATATTTATAGATACTATTTTCCCCCATTAAGATAAGTACATAGTGTCAAGACCTATCTCCATGCCCATCAAAAGTTATTCTCTTTTTATCGTTCTCTATTAGGTCTAGTTTCTCCCTTCTCGACTCCCTGAGCTTCTTGTATGAAAAAATCCACAGACATTCATGAAAAAGTAATTATCATTTTAGATACCCTTTATTTATTTTATGCTATGTAACAAATTTCATGCTTTGAATCACAATACAATTCACCCAACAACAATTTTTCCTTTTCAACTAGGTTTCTTCTAGGTCTCTCAAGAACTCAAAACTAAAAAGTGATAATATATTTCTCCCAAATTTTAATTTCATCATAAAAAATATACACACATATTATTAGACCAAAACATGGATATTCACAGGGAAATGAGCATTCAAAAATCCATACTTCGAGTTTTATAAACATTCATAACCTCATTCAACTTGATTTTTTTTATTTTTTTAATCAGAAAATTTCATCTGTAATGACTTTCAAGTGATTATGTCTTCTTCAATGGGATCCACAAGGTTTTGTGACTACTTTCTTACACAAAACATGGGTTTCTGACTATGCTTTCTATGTTCAACCTATCAAAACTCCTCCATTTTCTCTGAAACTTTATGAAACCTTTCTTCATGCCTCACACTACTTTCACACCAATTTTCAAAATTTTCTATTGAGTATAAATAAATTAATGCATTTTTTCCCTTTCCAACACAAGGAAATACCACAAATAGTTTTCTTACCTCCACTAGAATGAATGAATTTAGATTTTCATTCTTAAATTAAATATTTATCTTCCATAAAAAATGCAAAACCCTTATCTATACCTATATTTACATACATACAACATTTCAAATGATATTCAAGTAATAATTCTTAGGAATTCAATGCATAATATCACGATATACCCTCATACAAAATTTTACACAAAAAGAAGCTCTTTTAATTGATATCATAATAACATTACAAGGCTTCATGAGCCATTTTGGATCAGATACAAAGATGTTCCTCCTCCTTAATCTCTTTTCAAACCTCTCATCCCCTTCTCCATTCGAATACATTTGATTTTTGATGAGGAAAGAGGTAGTTAGGGTGGATACCAACTAAATCACCTAGGTTTAAAATAACTAGGTGAGGTTTAAGGTCTAGTTAGGATAAAGTAGATAATTTTACAAGTATGTATATGCTCCATGACCCTTATTTCCCATTTATTAAACTACACTAACTTCTAAATTACTAAATTATTACAAAGACTAATTCAAATATTCAAAAGGCCATTTTGGAGCAAAAACTCCAAATGGTCATTTATTACATAACCATGAGTCCAAATGGACTATAAATACATCCTAATCATCAAATTAGACCTAAGGCACCCTAAACAACTATGGAAAGCCAAAATTAGATATGTATAAGTGATGCTCCTACATCGCCAACATTTATTTTTCCTAGACAAATCGTGTTGTGCTACCTTTTAGCTCCTTTATTTGTCTTGTTAAACCACCTTTGTTGCACCCTAATGAAACCCCGTGTGCTCCCTTTTCAGCTCTTCTATGTCATTGATATATTTATTTCCTTGCATTGTGTTTTCTCTAATTTCTCCCGTCGGTTATTTTTCCTTGATAACGAATGCCTACCTCCACAATGATAAAAATTCCATATCATATCCAAAAAGGTTTATGAGTAGTAATTCTTTGGGAAATGAAAAGATGTCATTTTTTGCATCTTTAAAAAATAATCAATAAGTTATTAATATTATATTGTTTTGGGAAACAATTAAATATGTATTCCTATATGCTAGTTTTAATTTTTGTTTAGTAAAATGTTGCAAATAAATGTAGCTAATTATTATACTTAACTTTCATTATAATTAAATATTACACTTAAATTTCATTATATTGTTACACTTAATTGTCAATATTGAGTTGGCACTCCTAAAAATTCAATTTCTAAAGTTGGTAATTTAGAAGATGTGGAAGCAAAATAATTATATTTTTACATCTTTCCTATGTACATGTAAATTATATTTAAATATAATAACTTACATATATGCACGAGAAAATATAATAAATATAAATATCAATCTATTTAATAATAAATGCATATTAAACCTTGTGCCCTTTAGGATATGAAATAAAATCACATAAATTTGTGGTCATTATGCAATAAAATATGTAAATATATAATTATAGACATATATGTATGTATATAATCGTATGTACATTCCAGATTTTATACATACAACATGGAAAGATTCTATCATACATCCATCCATTGTATTTCATTTTTGTCATTATACACCCTAACTTAAAATAGTTGTTTAGCCTTGTAGCCGCTAGACTATATTTCTACTTTTCTAAACTCAAATATTTACAATTCAGTTTCATTAAATAAGATTATTTGAAACTATGTACAACCCTCTTAAGTAATACAACAATTTACATTAGAGGCCCTTAGGCTTCGTCTATTCAGTCTTGTCATTGTAAAAAAATATTTGTATAGCTTAACAACCGCTAGGATCAATCTCTTGATTTTGCATATAGGCAAACAAATTGTTATTGTATAGGGTAATATATTACACACCTTTTAGTGAAATAATAGTTGTAAATTTTATTATATATCCTTTGGTGAAATTTTAGGATATAGTAGATTATATTATACACCCTTTTATAATACACGACCATTACAAACAAGATAAAACCACTTTAGTCATGTAGTTGTACAAATTAGCACCCCGCTAGGGTTTGTATATTGCATTCTATTATTATAAAAAACAATATGATCTAGCTTAGCGGCTACTAGGCTCTAACCATTATATCTAGTCATTGTAAAAACTATATGTACCATTTTTGGATCACTAGTGTTTTTCTTTGTTTATAATTTTATTATATTGGATGGAATATACTTGGCTAAGCCAAGTGCTAAACTACATACCCTCGAGATGGATCAAGTGTTATGTATATATCATAAGATATATTATGTAAAAAACATAATTCACATTGGTTCATCTAGAATAACATTCTTAGCGACTGCTAAACTCCATTACATATTGAAAGGAATGGCTTAGCGAACGATAGACTCAATAGTTTCTTATTTTGAAAATAGCGATTGAATAACAAATCATAGTAATAGATATTAGCGGTCACTAGGCATTTTAATTTATATATTTTAATGAGAAATATGTGTGTAATAGAAATTTTGTAATCTCAAAGGTTATGAAGGGATTTTCGTACTCGAGAAAAATGATGATTATTAACAAAGTTTGCAGGGTACTCATACAACATCATGATGTAGAGAAATGTTGTCTTAAATGTTGTTAAGGAAAGCAAGATTTGGTATAATAGAATTGTATCCTATCGGATGCTAGGCCATATTTATTTTTTCTTAACCGAAATGATTTACATTTTAGTTTCATTATTCATAATCATTTTAAAAATAGCTAATGCCCCATTTTTTAATACAATTATACAGGTTAGTGGCCGCTAGCCACATCCATAGGATTTTTTCATTGTAAAAACTATTTGCATAGCTTAGTGGTCGCTAGGCTCAGACCTATACATATTTTATTCATAATACTCTTTATATAGCTTAGCGGTCCACTAGGACCAGAACTATACATATTTTATTTATAATAAAATCTCATTATATAAGAATATTTTAAATCGGTTCATTATATTGAAAATTGAATAATCTGCAACATTAATATTGTGGTGTTTTCCATTTTTCTTGTTTTCGTGTTAGTGGGATTTTTTAGGCCTATCAGAAATAACTGTTGCATATGTTGTAGGAGTATTCAACATAAACCTCATTTAGGTTTGCAGTTGACGGTATAGTCAAGATAGATTGGTTTAAAACTGCCAATATAAATTTTCGGATCCATAAAATACCTTTCTTCATGATAAATTCTCAGGATCTTATAAAATATATTCCTTTCTTCATGTTGGTCACTTTTGAGGGTAGGAGCCTGCTTCAAGGAATGCTTAATGGTTGTTAGGATTGGATTCATTAAAATATAGAATCCTTAATTTTCTTCATCTAGTGATCATTCAAATTTATAATCATGCAACACATGTAAATTTTAATGGTAAAGTAGAGTTGAGTATGAAATTATTGACTTAACAAGGAAAGCTTAGGTGGGAAATAAGTGTGGTTGTAATGGCGAGGAGACTAGTAATATAGTTATATAGGTTAGTGGATGCTAGCCACATCCATAGTATTTTATCGTTATAAGGGCTCTTTGCACAGGTTAGTGTCCGCTAGGTTCATACCTATACATCGTTTCTTAGTAATACTCTTTGTATATCTTAGCAGGTGTGAGACTACAACCTTTATAAAATCACCCAACCATATTGTGAAGTAATTCAAATTTAGAATCCTCTCTTTTCTACGACTAGGATGATTGCATGCAATGCACATAAATTTTAATGGTAAAGTGGAGTTGAGTATGAAAAGTTTGACCTAACAAGGAAATATTAGGTGGGGATTAAGTTGTCTTCATTTCATTAAATATCTATGGTTGGTAACAAAGAAGATGTTAAGACAATATAAGTTTTTAAAGAAGATATATGAAGAAGGAATTGTTTTCAAACACTTGGTACCCGATGCACGCATTTTGTCAAATAGTTCATGCACCTTTCATAGGATAATAAGAAGGGAGATTTTATATAATGAGGCTTCTCAAAAAATGTAAATATTAAAACCTAGATTTCAAATATTTAATATTGGTCTAATCAATTGAAGAATAAAGATAAGCTAGTAGTTCAATATTAATTGTATGGACAATTTTCAGGCTTGTGCAAAATATATCTAAAGGTGAATGTCGTTAGATATTCAAATAAACTAGAAAATTTCAAATGTATGAAATATATATTAATATCACTTCATATTTATATTTTTTAGGAAAAAATCCCTATATGTTTCTTAATTTGAAATTTGAAGACAAAATCACAACTTAGGTGTCAACTCACTAAATGTCTAAATGAATGTCAACTCTAGTAATTTTCCCTTCACAGAGTACGCAACTTTAAAGAGTTTTATCATCACCCCTTTTTGTAAGAAAATCAAGTAAATTCCCCTCATGGCCTTAGAATTGCGGCTACAACATATCATAAAATGCCAATTTCTATTTTATAGTAAAATCAAATTATGTGCTTGAAAATTTTCATTATTTTGTCTTCATTATCACATGTGTTATTTTTGATAAGAAATTTTAAAATAAAGATATCTGGAAAGAAATATTGAAAACCAAGTAGTCAAAAATATGTCATCGTACATAAATGACTTAACTATGTGGGGTAATGAATCAAGAGTGGTTAAGACTAGATATGAGCTGATGCAGGAAATTATTTTTCTGATAAGTAAATTCTATAAGATTACAAATATGTTCTTTATGCACCACATGGGATTTGACCCATTGAACCACTATACTATTTACATATATGTAGATATAAAATAGAAAAATAGATCCATCGCCCACTCAAGCTTCATAATTAGAGGATACGTAAATGAATTTGATCAGATCCACCGCCGCAGACCCAACCTTAAACATTTCAGGAGACTCTACCGGGGAGCTCATCCAAACCACAAATACGAGTTGATAATATTCCTCTAATGCCAAGCCATGAATAAAATCCCACCAATAGGGAGGCATGGAGACTGGAGTAGAAAGGGATGCCAAATCTAGAAAAGGTAGCCGAAGGACACTAGGTTCTTTTTTCTTATAGAAATTAATCAACTTAGCGAAGGACTTGGGAATTTCCACTCTTTCCTGATTCCACGAGGCATATATGTCCACTTAGTAAAATTGATAAGATAAGTCTTCCAATAACAGGGGCCATGAATTAAGACATGCTTGCTCAACAACCACCTCCATACCCACTCTATATTTTGGTTGAATCCATTTTCGACCCATCGCCACTACCTTACATTTAATAGGGTTAATAATCATAATATGCTCAAAAAACTTAGAAGATACTTTGGAATTTAATCAAGAATGACAGGACAACTACCAATATTTCTATCCCTAAATCTTTTCAATGTCTTCCAAAAATTAATCACAATCCATGGAAAATATTAAAGTTAGTCTATGCTTTGAAATACCAGAGAAAAAGGCCATCTCATAATATAAACCATAAAATAGAAGAAACATAAGTATATGAGACTCCATGACCAAAAAATGCAGAAGGAAAAAGATGAAAATAAAAATCCTGACCAACCCATTAAAAAATCCCCCTACACTCGACCACACATGAGAATATACCTTCATCAGTAAATGGAAGAACGAGTGAAATTAATGATACAATCCAATCCAGTCTTTCACACTCCAACATTTCTAATCCTTTATGATCAATACCCTCGTGGAAAACATGATTAATATTCAAGTCTTAAAACTTACTTAGCTAATAAATAACCCTACTTAAAATCATATTTATCTTTACGGTTTTGAGATAATTCTCCAATTTTAGACCTTTCCAGAGTGCTTGGATAATATTTCCAATTTTGAGATCATTCCCCACACATAAACTAAAAGAACCAACATGTAAATCAATTACCCCATTAAATAGATATTTTTCACCACTAGATGGGACACTTGTTGCAAGTAAACCTTGATGTAAAATAATTATTGTGTGATTAGAAACCTTGCGTCATATAGTTATATGTTGAAAGTGTTTTTTGATTGCTAGAAATAAGTGAATGGTATGTGGGCTACTTGAATGGTGGGCTTAGTTTGGTATGTCATTTCTTAATATAGTAATAGTTTCTTGTCTTGGACTATGATTAGAAATTTTGAAAGTTAAGAGTGTTTGATTCATATTAGGTATCATGTGGGCAGTTTTGTATAGAATTGAATAGTATGATTGTTACCCCTTTTTGTAAGACAATGAAGTAACTATACCTTACGGCTTTAGAATTGATACTTAAAAGTTACATGAATAAAACTTAATAGGTTATCATATATTCATTGGACTTTAGTTGAACTCTTCATTTGCTTATTTATATAATCATTCATTGGATTTGAATTATTTTTGTGGAATTGTTTACCCCTTCGGGACTATAGATGGCCTAAGCTATTATTACCCCTTAATTGGATTGTGCATGGCCCATGGTTAATGATACCGAATGATTAATCATTATACTTTGAGCCTTGGCTGGCATGACTATGTTTTTTTAGCAATATTAAATATGTTTATTGAGAAATTGAAAGTAAGTGGCCTTATGGAATAACATGGAAAAAGATTACTTTTTTATTATCATTATTTTTTGAGTTTGTTATTATCCTTGTGGACTTTGCGTAGTCTAATAGTCATCATCATGCCATTATTTATTTTTGAGCTATGTAAGCACTTGTTTCCATTTAAATTATTTGGATTCTCAAAGGGATTCTTGTGTGTAATGCTATTGACAGGATAAGTCACATACAATTTCAATTAATGGCGACCTTATGTTTATTGTTACTAAAATTGGGCTAATTGCAAACATTGTCATGATTTTCTTGCTTGGTCATGGCCATTCTCATGCACACAATCAAATTCATAGTCATAGTGAAGATAACTTATATGATCACAAACATGATAATGTTGAGAAGGCTAAGAAAAACCATAGTCATAAATCTAAGAACCCTCATAAACATTACCAAATACACATAGATTTCTAAATAGGTGGTGCTCATGAACATGGCCTAAATGAAGAAATAGGTCTGGTCAAGCCTTTGATTCATGATGTAGAAAGGGGATAGCCTTAAGATCTTGATCAAATCCTCTATTAATTTGCTAAATATAAAATGTCACTTGGTTATGGAGTGAAAACTGCTACTGTCACAAAAAATCACTGAATGTGATAAAAAAACTAAAATTATAGTAGAAATTATTTAGTGACTAGATGCCGCAAGACATCCAACTCTATTATTATTTGAACAACATACCCATAAGCCATAATATTATTTCATAAGGAATATTGGAGACATTTTTTGTTGGTACCCCCATGCCTTCACATTGCGTTTGCTCCTGGCCCTCGCTGAGCGCACTCATTTCCCTCATATTTTTGAATTACCCACTTTCCCTCCTAAATTCAAATTTTATCCCCCCACATCCCATTTATTATAATATCCTCCATAATTATTATTTTCCCATATTTTAATCCTCATCATTATCCCTATTATCCCTAATCTACCATAATCCATTAAATTATCATAAACCCCATCCTAATCATCCTCATTAAATACCCCCCTTTGGATTCCCATGTCCCTTCATCATTGTGCTTCATTAAATTCTCCCTAGGATTCCCTCCACCCATTTACCCCTTCCTAAGACTCCTTATACCTCCCATAACCCATTAAATGCCTCTTCCATGAGTGTAGGGCTAAAAATAGCTAGCTAACCGTTATCTTCCCATTACCACCCTTTCATTATCATTCTAACGTATCTTGGTAGATTGTCTGTCCTAGTCACCAAAAACTAACCTAGGTCTCCATCGACCCTGCCCTATCTTATTTAATAACCGTTACCCCCCTCTCAAAAAGGATGGAAAATTTCAAAACTCGTGTGCTTTCTGTGATTACTCCTTCCTATATTTTTGTTTGGAGCTCTTATCAACTGGATCATATTGTCATTACCTTGCATGCCATCTTGTTGAGGTTTAGAGTATGGTGGATATTATTCGAGGATATCATTTGTGAATTATTTTTTTCCATCTTGCATGTTTACAAGTAATTGTGGAGCTCTTCCTTTCCCTTTAGTCATCTTCAGCTAGCCTCAAATCCATTCATCCATCCCATTCTTTATCATAGATCCAATTCATGTTCCATTCACCACCAACTGGGCATGGTCATTGTCGAACGATATCCCACATCTACTAAATCATCCCTATTTTACACTCTATCCACTTTTTTTCATATCCTTCCTATCCTATCAGCATCCCATCCATCTTATCAACCTTGGATTACCTCTCTTAACAACTTAGAACCAACCTTGTTCCTATTTCTGCATCTTTCTGTCTACTCTGCACTGGTCGCCATCGATCGGGTATGTTTATCTCGTCATCATCAACTCACCCCTTATCCACTTAAGATATATTACTTCTTGCATCCTTTTCACCCCATATGTTTTATGCTCTTGGTTTTTGTAGTTTTGTATCAACATTCTAGTTCTATTTTGCATAGATTCATATCACCTCTACAATGGTCGCCATCAACCATACAATTTCCACTCAAGTCACCATTGACCCGCTCTAGTTTGTTCATACTTGCAATATTTTCAGTATTAATTATCATTCCAATTTATCTCATTTATTAGATCACCATTTCAGATTCTGTCATCATTATATCCTTAACTATCATTGATTATCCTTTTTTATTATCACATGGGATGACATCCTTTCTAAGAAGCTTTCACTTCTCAAAATTGACTTTGTCAGGAAGCCCAACATATCCATTACTAATCAAATTTCATGTTTATTATTCATTTTTATGTAGGTTTCCAAATTACAGGAAGGAGGATCTTCTTTTTGTGTGCCTTTACCATCTTCATCATCATCCACATCAAGAGGTCCTTAAACCATCCCTTATCTTGAGGTTTCTTGATTTCTCGTTTATTTTCGCTAATCTGAAACAAGAAGCAAAAAATATTGTCAAACATTTTGGCTTGCCTGGTGGGACCAAACCTTCTTTGGTGAGGTCTTTTAGATTTTAATTTATTTCATTTCATATTTTATTCCATAGCTCTTTTCTACTAACCTTGCACGTAGGAATTTACTTTAACTTTCTTGTATTGGAGTGTGGGTTGTTTGTAATTGCTTTCACTCATTGGATTGCTTTGAAGATAAGATAAAAAGGAAAAAAAAATACCATATATTCCTTATTTTTTTATCCCCATTATTTTTATTTACTGCATTGCATATCTTGTTTTCTTGTCCTCATCAAATTTCCACACTTCATTTTTGGATCTTAAAAAGAAAACCCTCATCGTTTTCTTGCTCACATAGTATAACTAGGGGTTAATCCTTTGCATCCACTCTTTTAACACATGTCCAAACTCACACATTAATTCACACATCTAAACAATCCTCTTAGGTGGAACTATTGGGATTTCATCACCAGTAGGAAAGCCACTGCGGTGTTCTGGCTGTGTTATAAATTTTATCACAGAATTGGGCCTCACGTACCTTCAGGTATATCGAGGACTCCAGCCCTAAAAATCCTAAAACTAGCCTTAGATCATCCATTCCTAGGTTCCCTCTGAGATTTCTTATTTTATTTTCACACTTATTATAAATAATCAAGATAAACAATACTGTGCTATGTGCTTTTCTTTTTGTAGTAATTATCAACATAAGCTTTGGCCTCTTATTTCATGCCCATTCTTACCAGATCACAAGTCAAAAAAAATGGAACAAGCCTCTTCATCCAACATTCCCATTTCTACCACTCTTCTTATACAGACATCAGCTATGACCATCGCCTATTCCTCTACGAGTACTCATTCCATCTATTTTACCATCCCTTCTAGTGAGCCATCTATGGTTCACACTCATTCTCATGTTGAGACCATCCCCTTCCTTTATCACCATTTAATCCTTTCTAAATCATATAATCCCCCGTCTATTAATTCTTCTGAAGCCTTTGGACCCAATGTTATCCCCCACATATGCGTGGAGTTCCAAGAACTCTTAGATGTTAACCTTGTCACCCTCCATGATTACCTCATCCGTAAATCTACTCACCTTCTCATTGAGGAGCTTCCTCTTCAACAGATCTATGCCTATCATTCCCAACATGAGTCCTCCCAAGTTCTAACTTCCCATCTTGCCATATTTTTCCATCTATAAATGAGTGAGATTTCCATGGCCCAGGGTGAGCATAACTCATTTGAATCTTCCTATCATCAATCTACTTAGTTGGTGGTCCCCATCCCACTTGGTTTAACTTGTATCAATACCACCCCTTCATCCTCAATACCCATCACATCCTCATCCACTATGATCAGTTAAGCCCTTACTCAGCGCCTTCCAGAACCCACTTATCTTCCTCTTACAATCAAACGCCCTCTCCCAAAATTGGTTTCCATTCCTAAATCCCAAATCCATGCTAATGTTGTCTCTTCACAACCCCCCCTCTAGAATCCACTCAGACACATCAACACCCTCCACATACTACTTTTCACCATATGTTTCATCATTAACCACACACATCTCAACCCTGTTATCATACTTATCCTCAATCCTTCCCTCTTTTCATACATCAAATTCCTCAATCTTGTCCCCCTACTTATATTCCTTTTCAAAAAACCATCTCTCAACTTGTCTAATCCCAACCTATCAATTATCCTACTCCTTATCAACTACCTCCTCAAACCCCTACCCATCCTCAACATTATTAGGCTCATCCTCAATATTAGCCATCCACTTATTACATCTAATAACCTCATCCTTTGACCTCTCGTCCACCCACTTCTAACGACCCCATGCAAAAATTCTTGAGTATAATGGCTAACTTGGAAGATGCTACTTTGGGTCCCAAAATAGCATTCAATTACGAAAATTTTTATAATGATCCCATCCATCATTCTATACCTATCAAACCTTATCCTCCCCATTAGAATCTTCTTAAGTTCTCTAAATTCAATAACAAAGAGGATTCATACCAACACCTTCAAGATTTTTGACATGCATGCTATCTCATATCCCATGATCAAAACCTCATGCTTAGGACCTTCCCCATGTCATTAACCGACCCTTCATTGAATTGGTATAATCACATCCCCCAAAAACCCCTCTTCTCCTTCAAACATCTTACTCAACTCTTTCTAGAGCATTTTTCATGAACATTTCTTGCAAAATCACCATTATAGATCTATACATAATTAAAAAGTTTGAGGATCTATAGGGGCTGTCAGAAGGTAAAATTGCAAAGAAACATAGAGCCTTCTCATTGGTTCATGTTTCATAGTGGTCAGTTCAAGAAAAAGGAATTATGTCATTTACAAGGAGTGTGGAAACATCTTATTAGATCAACATCTTATTAGATCACATATCTAAAGAGGAAGAATATAGCAAAGGAAAGTATGACACTGGGAAAAAACGTGACATTATTTTACTGGCCTAATTTTATAAAGCCACAAAATGCAAAAGGAAAGAGAAGAAAAGAAAGGATGCAAAGGTCGATCCTACAACCCAGCCAGAGTCCAAAACATGGAAAGGATAAAATGGTGCACACGTTTATAGAGGGTGATCCCCGAGTTAATGAAAGGCCCCCACGTGTTATTTTCTTGTGCATCATGGAATGTAAATATTCAAATGTCTATATCTTTCACTCCAGAGATCCAAATCATGCAAAATTGGTCTCGTTGGAAAGGTCTTCTCGATATATTAAATTTTAAATCATGAGATTAAGGAATTGATGGAATTTGGTGTGGGAAAATGGAAAAACAATAGTTTGGGAATTAATGTGCAGTTATAATGGCTCAACCACTTGAATTGATGAAGCACGGGGCTCTTACCTTCTCCTAGGAGTAAAAGGACATTTAGGAATGGATCATTAGGGTGCCCATTATGTTTTTTTGAGATTAATGGATGATTGATAGTGGTTTTGGGGTTGAGAATCCATGTTGCAGGAAAATATTATGATTTTCATTAATGGAAAGATCAAATCTGATCTTTTTCTTCTCTTTTACCTCTTCCCTCTCTCTTTGATCCTCTATATATTGTAAATTATTTCTCCTTTCAAGGGGTTGGAGATTCTTTTTATGAATTGGATCTTGAAGTTGCAGAGACAAAAAAATTGTGTTTTCTTTCTTCTTATCAAATAACATTAAATATATCTTGTACAAACTTTGTGTTGTGGATGAATCTTTGTCATTTGATGTATTGTTCTTAAGTTTAATGTATCAAATAGTTCTTTGCCTTGAGATATAGTTTATTCAATATGTAGCTAGTTATTACTATCTATTCACTTGTGATTGTCTTCAAATCTATGTTTGTTTAAGTGAAAGCATGTTCCTTTTCATTCTCTTCTTATTATTATGAAATTCCTCATGTCTTTATCCTTCTTCTCTCTCTCTCTACATGACATACTTTCTAACATAATCAATCTACTAGGACGAGATCCCAACCATGAATGGTTAGATTAGTGTAGATATTGTAAATAGTCTTTGGCGTGCATTAGAATAGTAGTAAACATGGTGCCTCCATTTTATTTGAGGAGGTAATTTGTCTTGTATGTTGTTGTTGAACCTCATATTTTTCCATTGAAAAAATATCCAACGAACATTTTTTGGCGAATCCACTAGGGAATACACACAAGTAAGATTATTTCTATCATACTATTGGAGACTCCGTATTTGATTTGTTCAATTATTTCTTTCAATAGTCAAGTGGGAAAGAATGGTATATGTTATCACAAAAAATTAGCACCATGAGATTTGGAAATGCAGATCTATACTTTTTGCTACCATGGGGTTATTGAAAAGAGTGTGCGAGAATCAAATCAGAAACAAGACACCACGAAGTAGTTGCACTCCAAGGGAATCGTGAAAGCTCTAGCGATAGTAAGGAAAAAATTGATCAGTAATGGAATAACTTGCTCAACAAAAACAAATCTTTCATTGAGGAAAGACAACAGAGTGTCTTGGCATGCTCATAAATGAATAGAAAAGGGGTACATATAGGGTGTTGAGTAACCCTAGTACATGACACATTTGAAACCCTAAGCCTAACCCTAAACCTAACCCATGTGAGATGACCCTCCAACATGAGAGGAGGACACATAGGATAACTCACACTAACACCCCCCATTCATCGAAGCTGGGGTAGCGGCTGTGATGAGTCAGACCGGAAGAGAAAGACACTCCTAAACAACTAAGAAAGATGTGCCAATGGGGGCCTGGACAACTAAAGGCCTGATAAGGTGCCCATATAAAAACAAAATCTTCCTAGAAAGAAGAAGAAGAAAAATGGGTCCCGGCATAAAGGCTGATGAGGTACCCATGTACAAAAGAAGAAATCTCTCAGAAAGATGAAAAAGAGAGAAGATGAGGGAGATGAGATGGATGCTGAAGATGTCATGGATGGATCTGAACTCTGTAACTCTAAGAAGTCTCCCAGAAGAATGTCGATGATGAGATCCTCTACCTCTGGACTGAAGAAGAGCCATCTGCACCGTACTGTGTGTCTTCCCTTAGGAAGGATAGAAAAGATGTGCTGGAAATCTGCCCACTCCACGAAGGAAACTGAAGGTAGTAGCATGAAGAACTCTAAGTCTGGTCCACGAAAGTGTGACATAGGTCTAGCAAGTGAGTGCAAAGGAGCTGAGGGTATTGTCACGAGTGCAGAACTGTCAGAGTATGAAGGGTGAACACCTGTCGAAAGGATGTCCAACTGATGTGAAAGTAAAAAAAACATCCCCCACAATAGAAAAGGGATCCACGAGTAAGGGTGGATCAATGAAAGTCTCCGGAAAAAGTGGAAGTGGCAAGAGTCCTAGAAGGGGCACTCCCAACAATGGAGATGATGAACTCCTCTGAAATACCTGTAGATGGATGAGGAACCTATAGTACATCACAAGTGTGCTATGTGAAAAGACAAATAAGGTCAGGCAGATACTCATCCCAGTGAGGGGGCTCAACAAACAGAAGAGCAATGTCAGATATGTATGAGTCATCTAAGGAAGGTTGAGGAGTGAAATGGGCCTCAAACACTGAAGGTGGAAAAGAGGTGGGTGTGATGACTGTATGACATTGTATAAGAGACTGCTCAATATATGATGAGATGCGGGATGTGTCAACACTCTCTAGAATAGTGAGAGAAGGAGGAGAAGATTCCTCTGTAGTACTCTCGTCATCAGAACTGGGTGCACAATCCTCGTCATCAAAAGTAGAACCAAGCGAGTCTGTGTCAGTGGAACTGTCATCACACGAAAAAATAGAGGAGACAACTGAATCAGCTGCAACAACAACTGGCGGAAGTATGTGAAGGGTCTCCATAGAGGGACTGAAGAATGCTCCAGACGTGGTGGGGTGGATCTGAGTCTGCCACGTGAACCCATTGAGATGTAGAGACATGCATCATCATGTGACCAAAAACACGGTCGCAATTGTTGAGAAAATCATTAAGATGACGATGATCAGTGGGTGCAGGAACTGGCCCAAGCAAGAAGTGAGAAAGACCCTTGCAGGCGAAGTAATGTTCCATAGAAGCACGCCAAGATGAATAGTTCTCTCTCCCACTAAGAATTGGCGGAGGCTGTAAGGCGATCCTATGACGCTCAAGTCTAGAAAGAGTACCTTCCATGATGCGGAATCAAAAAGTGTAAGATGCAAAAATGCAAGACATCAGACTCTACCGATAATGCGTCTGTATGTAATTACAACACCCAGGACAATAAAAACCCCCCCGCTTTCGGCACTTTAGTTGAGTGCATTGATTACAATCGGATCCGTACGCGTTGGTTTGAAACACTTGGTAACTCATCTTGCAATTAGCGTAATAACGCGTAAGAGGGGAGACCACAACAATGTTTCGTGGAGCGCAACAAAAGAGGAACACCGTAAGCAAGCACAAGCAAAAAATAGAAAGGAGGTGAAAGCCAACCCTGGTGGTGAGAAAAAGTGTCTCACGTCGCACAAAATAATCCCTTTGTCGTAAAAATTGTGGTAGACGCGCTCACAAGTCCACAAAAAAAAGGAATAGAACAAAGCTCAAAAAAAAAAAAAAATGAGCTGAATTAAGCAATACAAAGACACCCCCCCCCCAGAATGCGGCACTTTATAAAATTAGTGAGTTTACAAAGCTAATGATCCCATCATCTAGAGTGTGAAAAAACATGCAACTTTGGACTAAAGAAGTGCTCAAAACCGAGCAACGAGTCAAAAGTTATAGCAAAAACCAATTCCCGTAATTTGATGAGAAAAAGCCAATAAGGCCTACAAATGGATTAAAAAGTGCCCTAAACGCATGCAAAGGGTGTTGTATGTATGCTCGTTGGAAATGGCATGGAATTTGAGATAGGGTTTGTTTGTATTGTGAGGGGGAATTAGCCACCTGCCAATCCCGGACCTCACCCTTCGTCTTCGGCACTCGAAAGAAGGTTAGAAATACAACAATCCAAAGACCAAATTACAATGCCAAGGAAATATATTTTTTTAAATAATGTGAATTTAAATTTAAAAGGATCTAGATCTAATTTAAGACTAATTAGATGAAGATTTTTTAAAGATTTAGATGAAGATCTTTCTAATTAAAGACAAATGTTTCTAATTAAGAAACTTGTCAGAGTTAGAAATGTTCTTAAAAAACTTACTAAAAAGAAGTTTCATTGTAAAAGAAACTTAGCATGTATACTTACACGACTCATTTTTATAAAAAAGCAGAGAGTGATTAAGTTTTTTTTAAAAAGAAAGGAAGGAAACTTACCAAAACTGACTGGTGCAAGTGTACAACCACGCACAGGATAATGAACAGTCACGTACAGGAATGAACAGTCACGTTTTATGTTGCCTACACCAAAAAAACAAGGGAACAGGGGCACGCGCTAAGGATAAATAACAGCAGGGAAATGATGTCTGGCCGTGCCAAGGGTGAAAAAACACAAAGAAATGTTGCCTGGCTGCGTCAAGAGAGTGTACAGGCCGTTTTTGTTTCTGCAAGGCTGTTTTTGTTTTAACAGGCCAAAAAAAAAACGTGGCAAATGATTTTTTACAACCCTGTGAAGCAAAAAAAACGAGGCAAATGATTTTTACAACCATGTGAAGCAAAAAAAACGTGGTAGATGATGATTTAAAATGCCTGTGCAGATCAAAAAAATATGGATAATGATGAAAAAACCACCTGTGCTATCAAAAAAAACATGGCTAATGATTAAAAAACGCCTTGGCAATCAAAAAATGCCTTGGAGAGTCCAAAAAAAAACGCCTAAGCAACCATGTTTTAGCTTGCCCACCACCAAAAAACGTGGAAAATTTGATTAAAAACGCCTAGGAAGCCAAAAAAACACCTGAGGGATAGCAGTTCGTTGAGTAGCAACCACGATTGAAGAACTCAAGGATCTTGCAAACACAGACAAACATGCACAAGCAAAAAACACATAAAAACTTTTCGAGAAATCTTGTTAGAGATATTAGCAAGATAAATTTCCAGAATATGGTGATCAAAAGACTTGCATGCAGAGTAAAATAACGAAATGAAGTAAGAGTAATAGCAAACAAAAAATAAATTGAGTGCACATTTACCCAATCCCAGCTCTGATACCATGAAAAGAGTTTGCGAGAATCCAATCGGAAACGAGGCACCACGAAGTAGTTGCACTCCAACGGAATCGTGAGAGCTCCAAACATAGCAAGGAAAAAATTGATCAGTAATGGAAGAACTTGTTCAACAGAAACAAAGCTTGCATAGAGGAAAGACAACGGAGTGTCTTGGCATGCTCATAAATGAATAGAAAAAGGGTACATATAGGGTGCTGAGTAACCCTAGTGCATGACACATATGAAACCCTAAACCTAACCCATGTGAGATGACCCTCCAACATGAGAGGAAGACACATAGGATAACTCACACTAACAGTTATCCCTCAAGTTGTGTGACTTGCAAACTTGAGATAACCCTCTAGAGAAGGTCAAATTCCTCTTCCTAATATAATGATAAACTTCTCCTACTCCTAGAAAGGAAAATTCAACTAATAATCCTAAACTAACCATGCCAAGGGAATAAGGAGAGAGGGGGGGGGTTAAAAAGATGCATGGAAATGAAATCCTAATCTTAAAGGTAGTGATAGAATCATAAAAGGGGTGAGAAACACTTTAGTGAGGGAGAAAGAGAAAGAAATGAAGAAGGGAGATGCTAGACATAAGTGACACATACCCAAAGCTTCATTTACCATCTCTTCTCACATGAAACACATCATAATGAGCTTGTAAGGAGAAATACATGCACAACACAATGCAATAAGTAAAAGAGAGGCAAGGTTGTAGATAAAATGAGCTAAGACAGAAAAATGTGTCACAAGAAAAGATTTATTACAATAAAAGTATGCACATACCATTACAATTGTAGAGGAAGGCACACGAACACATTGTCAAGCTGAAATTGAAGGTTTAATAGCTAAAAATATCTTTGGAACAAATTTGATAGAGTTCTATTACAATTTTTGAATGTCCATCCTTTCAAAATGAAATATTTTTAAAATATATAGCTCGAATGAAAGAGAAGGAAGAAAGAGAAGAGGGAAAAGAGAAGGGGTGTGACTTTTATGGACTCCAACCACCAACAGTATGCATTAAAATATTCTATAAAGCACATGGGCACCTTATAGATTCCTCATTCAGTCTATTTCCTCATGCAGAAACAAATGAAGCCATGCCTTATAAATTCTGGTGGTTAAGCTACCTGATTTGATCGTTTGTGTGCCAAAATAGTCCCCTTCTATTACCAAAGCCATATTTACCATTTTGACATGATAAACTCCACAAAAATAAGATTCTAATGATGTCAAATTAAAGGGATCAATGAGAGCTTTAAGACGATATAAGATTTGTCTTATTTGAAGCTTGGGATCAAAAGATATGGCCATTTGAAGATTTACCTATTAGGAGGCACATGAATTTGACACTTGACAGACTCTAATTGGTTAAGGGATCAGCCTCTACCAACGTGTACTTATTTCTCCTTTTTCCAAGTGTCATTCTCCCACTAGTTCACAATATTAGGATTTACTTCCCCACTCACCATCTGTCCTTGTCCTTTACCTTTTCTGGGATGCCTTTATGAAAAAATGGGCCAATAAAACTCTACCACGTTCCTTCGGGATGTAATACTACCCTTAGACCTTTGTCAGTCCCTGTGAAACATGGGCCAATGAGAAAAAATACGCCTCTCTTTTTAGACCTTGTCAGACCCTCGAGAAATGTGAGCCAATAAGAAACAACCACGTTTCTTCACAATTTTCTTCTCGACTGACCATTGTGAAATGTGAACCAATGAGAAGGCTACATACACTTCACATGTCATTCCTTTTGATCTCTAACCTATGAAATTCATGAAAGATTAGGCAATGAGGAATCTCCATTCCTTGATGAGTTGTTAGAATTTTCTTTGAACCTCATTGAGAACTATGAAACATGTGAAAATCAGGAAGGTCCATATTTTAATAGTGTCATAACCTATCAGTCTGTCTACTTCATGTTTGGATCTGATTTGATGGGCCTTCACATTTTTCAGAATACGAAAGGTGAGCTAATGAAATGGTGCCACGTAGTTCTTCGCATCACAATTTTTAAGTTTGGGGGACTTAGAAACTTTTTGGCTTTGAAGTTGACCGCCAGCTATGCCCTTTACTTTCCTTGACTTGGTCAGACCTAATGAAATAGAAAATGTAGCCTATCCCGTGGACTTGGAAACCTTTTAAGTCCATCACCCTTTTAAAGATACATGTAGCCCACCTTGATCAGTGATCTGCCGTCACATGGCCCTTGGGTCAGGACATCTAAGATCCTGCCATGTGTCCCCACTGACCTCTAACACTAAATTTGATGGGAAAATGAACGTCATTTAGATTTTATAGCCAACCCGCCAATGTTTTTAAACTACGCTACCATGGGTTTTTTTAATACCAATGACCAATGCATTTGGGAAGTGCAATTTGATAGTCGTTTGACCATCAAAGACTTGTAAAACTGGCTAAGTCCATTTTTAAAGCTGTTAAAGTGAAAACAACCATGGGGGGTAATTTTGGATAATAGTTTGGTGACCTCTTGGGGTAATCTACCTGCTAGATTAGATTAGTATCCTTATGCATCGATTGGGCATGGAGTCAAGCCCAAAAATTAAAAACTAATCTATAACATTTATAATTCTTACCCTAGGGCCATATGAGGCATGAAATGAACTTAGGAAGGTTTGGAAGCTTGAAGTTGATATGTGGAGCTCCAAATGAAGCTTTGAAGCTGATCCAAACTATTAGATTTTCCATTAAACTACTTAACCTCAAGGTGAAGCTAGAATTGACCATACCATTATAAAAAAATTCTGAATTTGATTTTATGAGAGTGGAAAATTGTAAAAACTTGAGACTTCACTCTGTTTACTCTACTTTTGATCTATTGAGATAAAGAAAAGCATCTGAAGTTTCCTCAAATATGATTTTTGCCAAGTTTTGTAGAAAAATTGAATTGAATCCTTGACAAAAGACAAAGCATTGCAAAATTATAAAACATATGCTGATTATGGAGTGCACTTGGAACTTTTTGAAAAGGACTGATTTCCCCATGAACACCGCCTTTCTGAAATGGACTATGTAAGAGAAACAAAACACCACAAAAATTATGTACAAAGGGGAAGATCATACATGTTCCAAGTGGAAACATGCAAAGTGTGCACAAGCACTTCTTCTACTGAAATTTTTTTTACCTACTTTAAACTAATATGAGGCAAGGAAAACTCAAAAAAATCCTGACATTGGCAAGGAGATGCAGCTTACCTTCCTAAAAAATTGAGACCATGTGACTAATATGGCACTGAACATGGTCATGTATGAGAGTGAAAAATTGAAATGAAGTTGATTCTTCATTGTACTCATTAAGGTATTAACTAAAAACAAGACAAATACCTCTTTTAGTTGCTTTACATTTATTTTGGAGAGGCATTGTGGCTGATACTTGGAACTTTGAAACTCATCCTCATGTTTGGAAGTGAACATGGCTGATTTTGATTGTTCTTTTGGTTCTAATGAAGCCAAATATCTGATTGGGCAATGTTTGATCCGTGAATTTTTCCCATTTCTTTGAATACCAACTCCAAGAATGGACTTTCTTTGTAGACTTTATTAGAAAGGGTGGCTACTTGCAAGCTGATTTGGATCTTGTCTTGCATCTACAAATAGTTGATTCACTGCCTTGATGGATGATTTGGAATGGTTTTCATCCTTGTTCTCTTCAACATGAAACTCCTCATGGCTGGTTGCAACATCTAATGGAGTTCTTGGTAAATTTCTGCAACTTCTTGAAGCTTTTGGATCACTTGGGGGTTTCTCCTTCTTTTCTTGAAGGCCAAACTGATCTGAATATATGATTTCTTCATCGAACATGAAATTTGAAAGATAAAAAATATTTCATTTTCTACTCTTGAGGACTGTTATGGGTAGCAAGATCTTAGTGGCTTTCCTCCATGGTGGATTCATCAATCAAATCATTTTAAATAAAATATAAGGAAGAGGAAACCTAAATTTTCATTACTACAAGAAATCAAGAAGCTCTCTAAGATTTCTTCTTCCCGTAGGCTTTCTAAAACTGATTTTTTCTCCTCCATGTGCTCCTCTTCTTGTGGATTTAGAGATGATTATTCTTCTTCAACTAATTCTACAACTGGCGATGGATCAACAATCTTTGAAAAATATAGTGCCAATGTGTAAATTGCACTTGGAACACAAGGAATGTCGATCATCTATATTTTTTTCTTGAGCTCATTCATTTTCAAAATCATCCTACACAACTTATTCTTGAACATCAATCCCAACTAAAGGCTTAGTCATCAATGGAATTTTCTTGATATTGAACCTAACAGCCCAATTCCTCAAATTTTGTGCTAATTCTTCTCTGCTAGGCTCCTCAGTTTTCTTCCCTCCTTGACAAATTTTATGATTTTGTTCTTCCCAGAATGGATTTGGGAATGCAAGAGGAGGGGTGGGTTGGGATTCAATTGAGTTTTGTAATGTTTGTGGTGGAAGGGAAGGTTCAATTTCTTATTTCTATGGAGGAGGAGTTTTAGAAGATAAAATGGAAGAGAATTGAAGATGGGATGGAAGGGAAGAAGGTGAAGAAGTGGAATTCACAATGGGGGAAATAAGTATAAAGTTAGTGAAACGAGGTTCGAGTTGAGTTGGAATGGGTTAGGGAATGAGAAGGATTTAAGATAGTAATACAAGGTTTTCCCATTGATAGGGTTTTCTAACATTAGATTCATAAGCCTATCTCTTTTTTATCCATTCTCCAACTTGAATCAATGTTTTTATTATATAATGTAAATTTTATTAAAGAGTGAACTTACTTGGTAAGGAGCCAGTCCATGGATATGGAATGTTGAAATCAATATGGGATTCCTTCTGTTTCTCCTTATCAACACCATGTTCAACTCCAACTCTTAGAACTTTCTCTACAAATAGAAATCTTCAGGTGTGGGATGGCCTCCGAAAATTTGTATACTCCTGCTCTTGGATATCGTCATAGTTTGATGGATAATAAAACCAACTCGTATCTTGCTCATGGGAATACAAAGACTATTGATTCTTATTTTAACCATAAAACTGATTTGGAGGTTGTTGGTCGTTAAAAAGGACTTCAAGAAGAACAATAGTCAAGGGACAAGAAGCCCTCCTCTTTAGTGGGAGAGGTTCCCTTATTCAAAAGCAAAACTTATTTACATATGTACATAGCATAGTTTTACCATGGAACTTGGATATCATGAAAGCATTTTTAATAGATCATCAATCACAAAAGTACAGAGGAATGAAGATGTGGAAATGAAGCAGAAAAGCATTCTCTAGAATTATAGATGAAAAATAATTCCTTATGCGTGCCAGAATATAACGAATTGGAATAAGACCATTTGTACTCAAATTAATGAGATGTAATTTGAAAAGACACATAGTTCCATAAATAACATCTACAAGAATACAAAGCTTCTTAGCATAATGTAGACAAATGATCTAACAATATTCAACAGATAGCTTGTGAATAAAAGAATCAGATGAACAAAGAAAGAAGATCCTTTTGTATTGATTGCTTTACTATTTCTTACACTTTCAAAAATAAGCCAAGTTCCCCCCTTCAAAATGGCGAAGAGAGACCATTATATAGTTTTACAAATCAGTTACCCTTGGTAACTACTTCTTTTAATTAATGTTTAGTTAAAGGTATGCTAATCTCAAAACCCCAACTAATTACAATAAATCTGAGGTGAGGAAAGAAATAAGGGAGAAAAGCCAGGATGAAAAGACAAGTGTTCATGACTGAGGAGGACCCACTGATTTGAGGATCCGTTGTCTAAACCTTTTTAACGCCTCTGCTATGTCTCTACCACGTGGAACTGATGTGTTGGTAGTGGACTGAGTCCAAAATCTGAGACACTTCTCCATCTCTTTGTCAAATTCGATGTGTGTATGATAATCCTTACTTGCTTCTTCAATAGCAGACTGGAGAGAGTAGATTTCTTTCATCTTTTCCTTGGTGATAGAATCCTCTTTGAACATATTATCTTTGACAAAAGCTCTGAATTGAGCTTTAATTTCTTGCAAGGAGAGGGGCACACCTGAGGTCTCATCATGGAGGTGGCAATGGATATCCTTAAAAGCAGATACCACCAAAGTCTTGAAGGCCTCACCTTTCTGCCAGCTATTTCTCAATTCTCCCAAAGCCTCCTCCAACACCTTGATTTTCCATTCCACACTGTATACCCATGATTTAGACAAGTTATCTTTTGCATCATCAAAGACCTTGCTTGCCATTAAAATATTTTCATCAGTCTGCCCCATAAGGAAAAGGTCTACTATACAGCTGCTCCAGAGTTTGAGCTCTTTATCTATATTTCCAATGGTGGAGGAGAGTTTCTGTTGTAAATTATTTACCTTCTCATTGAGTTTGAAGGCTTCACTAATGAAATTCAACCCTGCAAAGAGCATATCATCCACCATGGCCTCCATAGCCCTTCTATAGATGGAATATCTATGTATATATTTGATACTCTGGACTTCATCTTGGCTGAGGATCATAGGTGGTGGAAGAGTAGTCAGTGGGGTGGGGTCTAAAACTTTATCTTTGGACAACAGTGACTTGATGAAACCTATAAGAACCTGAGCCTGCTCTTCTAGCTGCTCTATAGTTTGTTGCCCTTTTTCCACTCTCCCAATGACCCTGGTGACTGTTTCTTGAAGATTGTGAATCTCACCTTCAGGGGTGGACTCTCCCATGGGGATCCTCGAGAGCTCTAGATCAGACGCCCGCAAATCCTGTTTCTGGCTTGTCAACCTTGGACTTGGCTGTCTCAAGGAATTGCTGACCCTGAGCATCAGATACTATTTGTGAGGTGGTCCTGGCCTTTTTGGTAGGAGTAAGAGGGGTAGTACCCAACAATGCCACCACAGCATCAAAGTTGGGTCCTGAGATCCGAGAGGAAGACTTTCTCTTCCTACTATCAACGAAAGGCTGTACCCATGCAAAAGAGGAGGAGGAAGAAGAAGGTGGGGCAAGAGGACCAAGAGAAAGAGAACTCATTACACTCAAAGTGTGCACTGCTATTGCCTCTAGTTGAGATATGAGTGGGGCACTCGGGGCTTCTGGTATAGAGGAGTCAACAGTGCTCATGAGCTCAGAGCTTTGAACTTCCTTCTCTTTATCCATAGGGGCTTCTGGAGCACTTACGGAGACTGGAACTTCACTCTCTTCACTTTCACTGAGAACAATAATGTTCTTTGGTCCTGAGGGCAATTATGAATGCTTCATCAGGGGATCTTCTTCAACAGGATCCTTCTTGACTTCCTTGATTTTCTTCTGATATACTTGGGTGGATGAGGAAGGAGTGGAGGATGTAGGACCTTTAGTTAATGAGGTAGGAGGGGTCTGTACAGGTGCTTCTGAACTGGGTGTCAATTCCTCCTTCCTTGTTGTTGAAGTATCCTTGGAGGAGGACTCACCTGAATGCCTTCTAAGCTCACGAACTCTCTTGTCAAACCAGATTTTGGTTCTTACTAAGACAGGGGCTAAGATTTCAGCTAGATCATCCTTCTCCTTTTTGAACCAATCCAAATCCTCCAAGGGAGTGTGTTTGATCAAGGTGTCATATTCATATGAAAACAGGTCGGAATTTTCATCCCGAAGCCCTTCAGGAACTTGGTACAAGTTAAGCTCTTGAATCAGTTGGAGAGAAAACCTGCCATAATGTCTCCTCCTTGCCTCAAAATCATCAGCACAGTCAGCCCAATAGTCTTCTGTGTCTGCCATATGATGGTAATTGATTCTGAGGTTCTGATCAATAAATTTCTTCAAGTCAAAACAAGTTCTTGGCCTGAAGAAATGGACAGTGATGGGAGCTAGGGATCTCTCTATGTTTTGTGCATCTAGAGCCGTCTTGCAGGTGTAGTTTCCCAAAGATATAGGGAAGTGCAGGCCAGTGATTTTCTTATCCCTACAGGTTCTGTGTAACTTGTTAAATTTCCTGCATATCTCTATCAAGGCCATTTTATCATTACAGAACATAGGGAGCTTGAGAGGGGTGCTCTCATAGCCTGCTAGCCTAATATAGGAGAATTTTCTGAACTGGATGAAGTAGGCACCGTACTTCGATATTAGGCTCATGGCTTCATCAGAGAACCTCCTTGCAGTGTCGCTCTCTAGAAGTATTACAATGTACATGGTGAAAGCATCATTCACCCTCCTGAAGTTGTGATTGCTAGTGTCCAGGGTGAATTGAGGGCAGTAAGCATATATAGGGTCACCTTTATGAGCATCAATGTATGTGAATCCAAACCATTGCCTTGATGCTGCTAGGGTATACATCAGATATGAAGTCATGTAAAACTTCTTAGTTTGTTGTACATTGGACAGTTACTCTGCTAAGTTCATGCTGATGATTTCTACCCAGTTGATATTCTGAGTTCCCTCGCACACCATGTTGATAAGTGGGCACATCCAGAAATGGAACTCATTGGTAGAGGGTAAGCCCATGACCCGAGCTAATAAGATTATAAAATCTGATAGCTCCTCATTGAAATCGGCACAAATAGAGCTTTGGATAGATGGGACGCCCCCTTTTTAGGGTTTTTAAGCCAAGACTTTGCCACCCTTGCCTTGTATTTTTCACTGTCCTGGTCGAAGAGTGCCTGTGCCTGGTTCTGAGAGATTACTATAGAATTTTCCATTTTAGGAATCTTTAGGGCAGTGCCAATGGTGGCAGCATCGAGCTTGGCAATGAGCTCCCCATGCACATTTGTTAGTTCACTCGAGTCGGGATTGAAATGAGCACCGCAGGTGAGTACCATGTCTGCACACTGCACTGAGATTGGGAAACCAGCAGAAAATTCCAAGCCACTATCGTGAATCATTTGTGCCATAGGAGAGGGGTTCAGGTCTGTCATCCTAGTCCAGAAATCTCCAAAGTCTAGGTGACAAACTTCACTGTCCCCGATATCAGGAACGACAGACTCGAGTGGTGAAACTTGCTCCTGACCTTGGAATTTGATCTTCATGTTGATAGCAATTTGAAAAACAAAGTCACAGTCTGAACTCTTGATGAAATTGTAAGGGGAATGGGTACGCGCACAGAAATTTTGATTGTGAGGGTATGAGAAATTGATAACAAGAAAGCAGTGTGCAAAAATGCGTAGGGGGCAGCTTATTAAATAGCCATTTAGGAGAGAGAAAGGTAATAAATGTGCATTAAATACACATCTACCAACTTAAAAAGCAAGATATTCAGGAAGAGCGGGAAAAATTAGCCCAGATGGCCTTTGGTTCATTTGGGACACGTGGGACGTGAAAGAGTGATTCGGCTAATGTGGGTGACGTGGGGAAAGAATGCACAAATGTTTTCAGGACATGAGGGATGAAAGTACGTGAAGTGTGCGATGCGGCCGAAACGTAGGTGAAAGGTGAACATTGAGCCTGAGTGAACTTGTGTTATTTGGAACAAAAAGTTCTGACGGCCCGCAAGAAAACAAATTTTTAGGTAAAGCGGCCGATCGGCGAACAGGGAGCCCAAATGAACTTGGGACATATTGGGACAAAAATGTCTGACAGACCTACAAATCACACAAAATGACTCAAAAACGCATAGATTTTTCCAACTTCTTTACTTTTCCCCTTACCAGAACAACAGAAAAGGCATTAACTCAAAAAATTTCAATTTTGAACTTCTCAAAAGAGGGGAAATTTTGAGAGGACAACAATTGGCTCCTTCTGGGGATGACTTGGCTAAAGTCCAAAAGAATGAGACAAGGCAAGAACTCTCAGAAAATCTAGGGGAAGCAGACCAATACCTTATCCATTGGGCCACAGAGTCAAAAGCAAACCAATACAGAAGACAACACCCTAAACGAACAACACACCAAAACAAGGAAAAGGAAGGGGAAACACACACACACACACGCTATACAAAATATACAAAGGACTTCCTAATCACCTATGACTTAAAAAATTTCAGGTACTGCCCACTATAAGGAAGTGGGAGGGAAGAACCATCCATATAATCAAGGTAAAAAGAATTCTCACCAACAAAGTGCCTAATCTTGAAAGAGAATCAAACTTGCCATGGCTACGACAAGGTTCATTCCTTTTATCCCATAGCAAAACAATGTCCCCAAGTTTGAAATCCCTGGACCTGGCCTTTTTATCAAACAAGGCCTTTACCTTCTGTTGGTGAGCAGATATTCTATCAGCAACCTTCAACCTGTCCTCATTCAATTTATGAAGGTACATGATCCTTTTATCCAAAGAATCATTGAAACTGGTGTCTTCAATGGCCTTCATTAAATGCAAGGCTGGTAGTTCCACTGTTACTGGAAATTGAGCTTCCACTCCATATACTACCTGAAAAGGGGACATCCCAATGGCTCTTTTAGGTGTGATCCTATCTGCCCAAAGAGCATCATAAAGTTTCTTGTGCCAGTTCCTCTGAGATTCATTAACTAGCTTCCTTATTATAGCCACCAGATTTTTGTTTGTCGATTCTGCTTGTCCATTCCCCTGAGGATAATAATCTAAGGAGTGAGCCAGGGAGATGCCATATCCATAACAAAAATCCATCATCTCAGTTGAAGAAAAATTTGAAGCATTATCTGTCACTATCTTGTTTGGTACACCAAACCTCACCAAGATGTTTTCTTTGATAAAACTGCATACTACTTCCGAAGTAGTACTCTTCACTAGAATGGCTTCTACCCACTTAGTAAAATAATCTGTGGCAGTTAATACGTGGGTGTGACCAGCACTAGAAGAGGGATTAAGTGTTCCAATGAAATCTAAACCCCATTGTTGAAAAGGCTCTTCAATCACAACTGGTTTAAGGGGCAAAGAAGCCAACTTGGGTCTACCCACGAAGGTTTGACAAGCTTCACATTTATCAATCCACTTTGATGCGTCTTTGAACAAGGTAGGCTAGTAATATCCTGCATGAAGAATCTTATGAGCAGTGACAGTTGATGAGTAGTGCCCTCCACATGCTTGATTATGAAAATCCGAAAGTAGCTTCCTCTGTTGTTCCTTGTCCACACATTTTAGAAATCTTCCATCCAACCCATGCTTAAACAAGGCATTTTCCCACAACACATATTGGGCTGATCTTAGCTTAACAAATCTCCTCTCTTTGGCAGTCAAATGAGAGGGACATTCTCCATATGTGAGAAAGTGTGTGATATCAACATACCATTCATCAATTGCGCCAAGAAACAATATGGTAGGAAGATCAACTTTATCCTCGGATAACTCATGTCTAGCCCCCTCAGCAATGAGTTCACACAGGCCTTTTCCACGGATGAGTTTGGTTGGTATGATGTCAATGTCATATTCTTGAACCTTGGCCACCCATTTTCCTCTCTTGGATCCAAACTCTTGTTGTGTGAGAATGGACTTGATGGCTGTATCCTGGTACAAATACTGTGGATTGAGAGTTAAGAATGTAAAAACGAAACTACTTGACAGCTTTAACCACTGCGAAAGCATGTTTCTCCATTATGGTGTATTTTAACTCATGATTTTTTAGAATGTAGCTCATAAATGCAATTGGGAGTTTGTGATCATTAGAATCTTCTTGAGTCAAAACAGTAGCCAGGGTGTTATCTGTGGCATAACAATAGATAATAAAATCTTTGCTGAAATTTGGACATGCTAAGATGGGAGTTCTAGCAATAGCTATTTTAATACCTTCAAAGGATTCTTTACCTTTAAGAGACCAGCCAAACGTCTATTTTCCCTTCATCATTTGGGAGATATTCAAGGTTAGCTCTGTGAAATCAGGGATGAATCTTCTCAGAAAGTTAATCTTACCAAAGAAAGAATGCACTCCCTTCTTGCTGGTTGGAAGGGGAATCTGTTGAATAGCTTGAACTCGCTCAGGATCAATTTTTATACCATATTTAGAGACAACATGCCCTAACAATTTTCCCTCTATGACACAAAAGACAAATTTCTTAGGATTTAAAGAGATCCCATGCTCCCTACATTTCAAAAGAACTGTTTCTAGATGCTGAAAATGATCCGCTCTTGCTTTGGAAAATACGTTCAAGTCATCAAGGTATACAACAATACACTTCCCTTTTAAACTTCCAAAGGCCAAGTCCATAGCTCTCTGGAAAGTGGCACCGGCATTAATGAGCCCAAAAGGCATCCTTTTGTAGGCAAAGGTACCCCAAGGGGTAGTGAAGGTTGTTTTGTGTTGATCTGCGGTACTAACTTCTACCTGATTATATCCTGAGAAGCCATCGAGCATAGACAACATTTCAGATCCTGTCACAGCTTGTAAGACTTGATCCATCATGGGCAAAGGATAGTTGTCCTTTAAAGAGGCTTGATTCAGATTTCTGAAATCAACACATATACGAATCTCACCATTTTTCTTTCTAACAGGCACAATGTTGGCAATCCATGTTGAATGGTGGATAGGAAAAATGATTTTGGCTTTTAATAACTTCTGTATTTCCTGAAAGATGGTGTCAGCTATCTTAGGATTGTATTGCCTTTGTTTCTATCTGAAAGGCTTAATCCCAGGTTTGAGAGGGATGAAATGCTACATCTCCTTTGGTTGAAAAGCTTTTAAATCCTCATAGGAATAAGCAAGAACATCTTTATACTTCCTTAAAAGATTAATTACTTTCTTCTTTTCTTCTGGTGTGCAACATTTTCCAATGTTCACGAGTTTAGGGTCAATAGAACTCCCAATATTAGTTTTATCATACTCAGCTGATTGTTGTGATCCAGTAGAAGCTTTAAACTTCACATACCTGTCATGTTTGTCAAACAACTCTTCTAAACTCACCAGTCCCTTTGGAATCTTGTTCCCTTTGAGTTTGATACATCCATCTTGATCTGTCTCTTCTTCTTTGACATCTTCTTTATTGGAAGGCACACTCTCATGAGGAAAATTATCACTTCCTTCAAAGTATAACTGTTCAAAGTTATCCCGAAGTTCTAAGAAATAAAGAAAATGCTGATCATCATTGAAAACTTTCCAGTTACTTGCATTATCAGGTACACTGGGCCTATGGATCATCTCAATGGTAAACCTATCTTGAGAAAAGTCAGGATGAGGTATCAACAATGATCCTGAGACTGCTAGTGAATCAGCCCTGGTGTTCTCCTCCCTAGGCACTACTTCAATAGAGAAGGCATCAAGAAATTTGATAGAGTCCCAAACCTGATTCCTGTAATGTTTCAACCTTCTATTCTTTACCTGGAAAATGTTTCTAACTTGCTTGACAACCGACTCTGCATCTCCGCGAGCTAGAAGATTCTTCACACCTTTTTATTTTGCCACATTAAGCCCAAGAATGAGAGCTTCATACTTCTGTTGTATTATTAGTATTTTCAAATTGTAACTTGAATGAGAAAGGATAGACCTTTCCCTCAGGAGACACCAATATTACACCAGCTCCAAAACCAGCTGAGGAACAACTTCCATCAAACTCTAATATCCAAACACCATTAGAATCCTCAAGTGATCTTTTGGGAAGTTGGATCTCCTCCAGAGACATAATCATATAGTTTCCATGCCCCATATCCTCATAAAGTATTTGTGCTTTGGGATCATCTGTTTTTTGTACAATATACTCAGATTGCTTCTCAGGCAACAACTTCTTCATTTTCCCATTAATAGGTATGAGGGCATGTGACCAATCCATTTGAATTTCTCCACCCACATCCTTACAGAAGTTCCTACTTAGCAGCATCCCATATGAAGGAGGAATGTCTGCTACTAGGATAGTAGCCAAAACCTTCTTCTCAGGCAAGATAGAAAAAGCTACTTGTGCATCTTTAATTCTCCCGACTAGGGGAACTTCCTTACTCTCCATAGAATAACAAGACCCATAAGTGCATGTGAGAGTTAGGCCTAAGGCATGGGCTACTTTGGAAGGCATTACATTATCTGATGCCCCTGAGTCTATGACGCAATTGCTGAGTCTATGGCCTGCTATAAGGAGGGTCACATAGAATGGTTTGATCTTGTCATTGGGTGAGGTGACAGCGGCTACCAGATTGGGTTGTGGTGTAGAAGATGGAGTGGGTAAAAGGCCTTTAGAGGTAGTTTTGGAATGAGAATTGACAAAGTGAACCATTTTAGCAAAATCCTTGGGATGGGTTTGATAATACTCAGCCTCTGAGATTTGAACCTTGGTCTTTTTTCAGGTGATCAATGATATCGAAAGACCCAGAAGTGGATGGGCTATCATCACTCGGAACCTTAGGTTTATCAGTTTTAGGAGTTGAAGAAGAATTAATTTTAGTAGTAGAATTGACAGGACTCACCTTTGGTGTGGACGTAATGGGGATAGGAGATCCTCTTTTTGTAATTACAGGGATAGTCATCGGATGCTCCTTGGATCTTTTGGTAGGCTGCATCACTTTCTCCTTTTTGTTTGTCTACTCTCGAGTCATGACAACGTATGATTCACTATTCATGTCTGCTACTACTTCATCATAATCATCTCCTTCATCAATGCCTTCAGTAGTGAAGAAATTAACTCGAGATCCCTCAAGTTCCTCTGCTTCTTCATCGAACTCTTCAACAAATTCTTCACAATCTTCACTAACCTCTTCATCCTCCAGCTCTTCAACTTCACAGGTTGCATTAACAGGGACTTTAATAGGAGGTCCTTCAAGTGCTAGCCTTGTTTGAGAAGCAGGCAAATGATTTCTGGGCTGAAAATTCCTCCTTGGAACATCTGCATAGGGGGCGTGCTGGGCCAATTGTTTCTTAATGGCGATGAGATCATTTGCAAGTTTTTGTACTAATGGATCAGTATTAGGCCCAGGAGTGGAAGAGGAGGAAGAAGAAGACCTAGATTTAGAAGGATCTCTTCTCAACTTCCCTGACATGATTAAATCATCTTCAACACTAAAGCAAGAGTTTGATCTTCAGCCAATGTTGCAAGATTAGCTCTTCTCAATGCATAACTAACTTCCGGTAATTGGGCATTCAGGAAGAAGTATTTTTGGATTTGATCTACAGGTTGAGTGTCTAGTGGGATTTTGTTAATCAACTTGTTGAATCGGGCTACAAATTCTCTCATGGGCTCTTGTGGTTCCTTCTTTATTTGAGAAATTTGGGCCAGCAAAGCATGCACGTCTTCCGCCAGTTTGAAATGATTCTCAAACCTTGCTCTCATTGTGTTCCAGCTAGTGATAGCTCCAGCCAGAAGGTGATAGAACCAATCAACTACATTATCTTGTAAAGTTTCAACAAAAAGCCTCACTGAGACATCTTCATGTTCAACTCCTAGAACTCCACATGCAACTATGAAGGCCGCAATATGCTCATCAGGATGTACCTTACCATCACCTCTGAATTTGGGAAAGTTCTTCCGGTTACCTCTGGGTAACTCATGCAAAGGCTGAGGAAGGGAAAGAGGCCCAACACGATGGCCCCAAGGCAATGGTACCACCATTCTTGGAAAAATGGCTTGAAGGGGAACTAAAAAACCAGCAAGAATCAGAGCTCGGAGACTAGAACTGAGTTGCTTTGAAGGAATACCACCCGTAGGGGTTCTATTTTTGATAGGAGGAGTGCTTGTTGAATGATATTTTCTATTTCTTCTTGCTGAAGGGAAAGGAAAACCCTATTGTTTCAAAAGCTGAAACTGAAAATCTTTAATACCAAGGGCCTTTCTCCTGTGAGTAAAACATGGAGTCACCAGATTAAAGGATGATTGATAAGTGGTTATGGAACTAGAATACCTCAAGAAACGATTCCCCAGCGGAGTCACCAAAAAATGTTGGTCATCAAAAAGGACTTCAAGAAGAACAACAGTCAGGGGACAAGAAGTCCCTCCTCTTTAGTGGGAGAGGTTCCCTTATTCAAAAGAAAAACTTATTTACATATGTACAGAGCATAGTTTTACTATGGAACTTGGATATCATGAAAGCATTTTTAATAGATCATCAATCACAAAAGTACAGAGGAATGAAGACGTGGAAATGAGTAGAAAAGCATTCTCCAGAATTATAGATGACAAAATAATTCCTTATGCATGCCAGAATATAATGAATTGGAATAAGACCATTTGTACTCGAATTAATGAGATGTAATGTGAAAAGACACACAGTTCCATAAATAACATCTATAAGAATACAAAGCTTCTTAGCATAATGCAGACAAATGATCAAACAATATTCAACAGATAGCTTGCGAATAAAAGAATCAGATGGACAAAGAAAGAAGATCCTTTTGTATTGATTGCTTTACTATTTCTTACACTTTCAAAAATAAGCCAAGTTCCCCCCTTCAAAATGGCGAAGAGAGACCATTATATAGTTTTACAAATCAGTTACCCTTGGTAACTACTTATTTTAATTAATGTTTAGTTAAAGGGATGCTAATCACAAAACCCCAACTAATTACAATAAATCCGAGGTGAGGAAAGAAAGAAGGGAGAAAAGTCAGGAGGAAAAGACAAGTGTTCATGATTGAGGAGGACCCACTGATTTGAGGATCCACTGTCTAAACCTTTTTAACGCCTCTGCTATGTCTCTACCACGTGGAACTGATGTGTTGGCAGTGGACTGAGTCCAAAATCTGAGACACTTCTCCATCTCTTTGTCGAATTCGACGTGTGTATGATAATCCTTACTTGCTTCTTCAATAGCAGACTGGAGAGAGAAGATTTCCTTCATCTTTTCCTTGGTGATAGAATCCTCTTTGAACAGATTATCTTTGACAAAAGCTCTAAATTGAGATTTAATTTCTTGCAAGGAGAGGGGCACACATGAGGTCTCATCATGGAGGTGGCAATGGATATCCTTAAAATTAGATACCACCAAAGTCTTGAAGGCCTCACCTTTCTGCCAGCTATTTCTCAATTCTCCCAAAGCCTCCTCCAGCACCTTGATTTTCCATTCCACACTGTATACCCATGATTTTGACAAGTTATCTTTTACATCATCAAAGACCTTGCTTGCCATTAAAATATTTTCATCAGCCTGCCCCATAAGGTGAAGGTCTACTATACAGCTGCTCCAGAGTTTGAGCTCTTTATCTATATTTCCAATGGTGGAGGAGAGTTTTTGTTGCAGATTATTTACCTTCTCATTGAGTTTGAAGGCTTCACTAATGAAATTCAACCCTGCAACAAGCATATCATCCACCATGGCCTCCATAGCCCTTCCATAGATGGAATATCTGTGTATATATTTGATACTCTGGACTTCATCTTGGCTGAGGATCACAGGTGGTGGAAGAGTAGTCAGTGGGGTGGGGTCTAAAACTTTATCTTTGGACAACAGTGACTTGATGAAACCTGCAAGAACCTGAGCCTGCTCTTCCAGCTGCTCTATAGTTTGTTTCCCTTTTTCCACTCTCCCAATGACCCTGGTGACTGTTTCTTGAAGATTGTGAATCTCACCTTCAGGGGTGGACTCTCCCATGGGGATCCTCGAGAGCTCTAGATCAGACGCCTGTAAATCCTGTTTTGGCTTGTCAACCTTGGGCTTGGCTATCTCCAGGAATTGCTGACCCTGAGCATCAGATACTATTCATGAGGTGGTCCTGGCCTTTTTGGTAGGAGTAGGAGGGGTAGTACCCAATAAGGCCGCCACAACATCAAAGTTGGGTCCCGAGATCCGAGAGGAAGACTTTCTCTTCCTACTATCAACGAAAGGCTGTACCCATGCAAAAGAGGAGGAGGAAGAAGAAGGTGGGGCAAGAGGACCAAGAGAAAGAGAACTCATGGCACTCAAAGTGTGCACTGCTGTTGCCTCTAGTTGAGATATGAGTGGGGCACTCGGGGCTTCTGGTACAGAGGAGTCAATGGTGCTCGGAAGCTCAGTGCTTTGAACTTCCTTCTCTTTATCCATTGGGGCTTTTGGAGCGCTTACAGAGACTGGCACTTCACTCTCTTCACTTTCACTGAGAACAATAATGTTCTCTGGTCCTGAGGGAAATTATGAATGCTTCATTAGGGGATCTTCTTCAACAGGCTCCTTCTTGACTTCCTTGATTTTATTCTGATATACTTGGGTGGATGAGGAAGGAGTGGAGGATGTAGGACCTTTAGTTGATGATGCAGGAGGGGTATATACAGGTGCTTCCGAACTGGGTGTCAATGCCTCCTTCCTTGGTGTTGAAGTATCCTTGGAGGAGGACTCACCTGAATGCCTTCTAAGCTCATGAACTCTCCTGTCAAACCATATTTTGGTTCTTACTAGGACAGGGGCTAAGATTTCAGCCAGATCATCCTTCTCCTTTTTGAACCAATCCAAATCCTCCAAGGGAGTGTGTTTGATCAAGGTGTCATATTCATATGAAAATAGGTCAGAATTGTCATCCTGAAGCCCTTCAGGAACTTGGTACAAGTTAAGCTCTTGAATCAGTTGGAGAGAAAACCTACCATAATGTCTCCTCCTTGCCTCAAAATCATCAGCACAGTCAGCCCAATAGTCTTCTATGTCTGCCCTATGATGGTAATTGATTCTGAGGTTCTGCTTCAATAAATTTCTTCAAGTCAAAACAAGTTCTTGGCTTGAAGAAATGGACAGTGATGGGAGCTAGGGCTCTCTCTATGTTTTGTGCATCTAGAGCCGTCTTGCAGGTGTAGTTTCCCAAAGATATAGGGAAGTGTAGGCCAGTGATTTTCTTATCCCTACAGGTTCTGTGTAACTTGTCCAATTACCTGCATATCTCTATCAAGGCCATTTTATCATTACAGAACATAGGGAGCTTGAGAGGGGTGCTCTCATAGCCTGCTAGCCTGATATAGGAGAATTTTCTGAACTGGATGAAGTAGGCACCGTACTTCGATATTAGGCTCATGGCTTCATCAGAGAACCTCCTTATAGTGTCGCTCTCCAGAAGTCTTACAATGTACATGGTGAAAGCATCATTCACCCTCCTGAAGTTGCGATTGCTAGTGTCCAGGGTGAATTGAGGGCAGTAAGCATATATAGGGTCACCTTTATGAGCATCAATGTATGTGAATCCAAACCATTGCCTTGATGCTGCTAGGGTATACATTAGATATGAAGTCATGTAAAACTTCTTAGTTTGCTATACATTGGACAGTTACTCTGCTAAGTTCATGCTGATGATTTCTACCTAGTTGATATTCTGAGTTCCCTCGCACACCATGTTGATAAGTGGGCACATCCAGAAATGGAACTCATTGGTAGAGGGTAAGCCCATGACCTGAGCTAATAAGATTATAAAATTTGACAGCTCCTCATTGAAATCGGCATGAAACAGAGCTTTGGATAGATGGGACGCCCCCTTTTTAGGGTTTTTAAGCCAAGACTTCGCCACCCTTGCCTTGTATTTTTCACTGTCCTGGTCAAAGAGTGCCTGATGCCTGGTTCTGAGAGATGACTATAGAATTATCCATTTCATGAATCTTTAGGGCAGTGCCAATGGCAGTAGCATCGAGCTTGGTGATGAGCTCCCCATGCACATTTGTTAGTTCACTTGAGTCGGGATTAAAATGAGCACCACAGGTGAGTACCATGTCTGCACACTATACTGAGATTGAGAAACTAGCGGCAAATTCCAAGCCACTATTGTGAATCATTTGCTCCATAGGAGAGGGGTTCAGGTCTATCATCCTAGTCTAGAAATCTCCAAAGTCCAGGTGACGAACTTCACTGTCCCCGATATCGGGAACGACAGACTCGAGCGGTGAAACTTGCTCCTGACCTTGGAATTTGATCTTCATGTTGATAGCAATTTGAAAAACAAAGTCACAGTCTGAACTCTTGATGAAATTGCAGGGGGAATGGGTACGCGCACAAAAATTTTGATTACGAGGGTATGAGCAATTGATAACAAGAAAGTAGTGTGCAAAAATGTGTAGGGGGCAGCTTATTAAATAGCCGTTTAGGAGAGAGAAAGGTAATAAATGTGCATTAAATACACATCTACCAACTTAAAAAGCAAGATATTTAGGAAGAGTGGGAAAAATTAGCCCAGATGGCCTTTGGTTCATTTGGGACACGTGGGACGTGAAAGAGCGACTTGGCCGATGCGGGTGACGCGGGAAAAGAATGCACAAATGTTTTCGGGACATGAGGGACGAAAGTACGTGAAGTGCGCGATGCGGCCGACGTGGGTGAAAGGTGAACATTGAGCCTGAGTGAACTTGTGTTATTTGGAACAGAAAGTTCCGACGGGCCCGCGAGAAAACAAAATTTCAGGTAAAGTGGCCGATCGGCAAATAGGGAGCCCAAATGAACTTGGGACATTTGGGACAAAAATGTCTGACAGACCCGCAAATCACACAAAATGACCCAAAATGTAGATTTTTTCCAACTTATTTACTTTTCCCCTTACCAGAACAATAGAAAAGGCATTTAACTCAAAAAAATTCAATTTTGAACTTCTCAAAAGAGGGGAAATTTTGAGAGGACAACAGAGGTAGATTGTAATAACATAGAGATGAATTTGAATGATATTGTTGCTACTACAAATGGGGATACCGTGATGGAAATGAATTTATGATTGTAAAACTTCAAGGATAGAAGGAAAATGAAAGGTATCGAAAGAAAAATGGATGGTAAGAAAGGTCTGCAACTCAAAAAATGGGTCAATTAGATGAGTGGAGTAGCAAGATGTTCTTGGAATGTGCCTCCAAAGGATAAAATTCCAACAAGAACACACCAACTTGTTGAAATGAAGATGTAAAGCTCCTCAAACTTGTCCCACGGGGTGTGCCAGAAATGTTATCACAAAAAAGTAGCACCTTGATTTTTTTCAATGCATATCTCTACTTTTTGCTAACATGGAGTTATCCCTAAAGTTGTGGGACTTGAGAACTTGAGATAACCCCCCAAAGAAGGTTGGCTTCCTCTTCCTAATCTAATTCTAAACTATTCCTACTCCTAGAAAGGAAAATGCATCTAACTAATCCTAGACTAACCATGCCAAGGGACCAGGGAGAGAGAGGGAGGGTAAGAAAGATGCATGGAAGGGAAATACTAAGCTAAAAGATGGTGATAGCACCAGAAAAGGGGTGAGAGATAATCTAGTGAGGGAGAAAGAGAAAGAAATGAATAAGGGATCCTTCTCATTGGTTCACATTTTGTAATGGCCAGTCGTGGGGAAAATTGTGAAGAAACGTGGTTATTTCTTATTGGCTCATGTTTCTGGGGGATCTGACAAGGTCTAAAATGTGAGAGGCATGGTTGTTTGTCATTGGTCCACGTGCCACAAGGAAAAAAATATTTCTGAGGATAGTTTGACATCCTGAAGGAACGTGGCAGATTTTTACTGGCCCATTTTTTCATAAAGGCATCCTGGAAAAGGTAAAGGACAAGGACATATGGCGAGCGGGGAAGTAAAGCCCAATATTGTGAACCACTGGGAGACTGACACTTAGAAAAATTTGAAACAGGTACACATTGGTAGAGGCTGATCGCCAAACCAATTAGAGGTTGCCACATGTCAAATTCCTCTGCCTCATGACAGGAAAATATTCAAATGGCCACATCTTTTGATCTCGAGCTCCAAATCACACAAATATTATATCATTGGAAAGATATCATCGATTCCTTCAATTCAACAAAATTAGAATCTAATTTTTGTGGCATTTATAAGGTCAAAATGGAAAACATGTCAAAATGATCAAATCAAGTAGCTCAACCATAGGAATTGATGATGCATGGCTTCATTTGTTTCTGTAGGATGAAATAGATTGAATGAGTTCTCTATAAGGTTCCCATGTTCTTTGTAGAGGATTTTAATGTAGACTATTAGTGGTTGGAGTCTAGAAAATTCACACTCTTTCTCTTTTCCCTCTTGTCTTTCTTCCTTCTCTTTCATTCGAGCTATATATTGTAACAATATTTCATTTTGAAAAGATGGACATTCAAAAACTGTAATGGAACTCTATCAAATTTGTTCCAAAGCAGCTGTGAGCTGTCAAACCTTCATTTTGGGCTTGGAAATGTGTTATTGTGCCTTCTTATGTAACTGTAATGGTCTGTGTATACTTTTATTGCAATAAAGTTTTTCTTGTGACACATTTGTTTGTCCTAGCTTGTTTTAGCTGAAACCTCACCTCTCTTTAACTTATTTCATTGTGTTGTGCATGTATTTCTCCTTACAAGTTTAGTATACTATGTTTCATGTGAGAATAAATGGTATGTGTCACTTATGTCTGGCCTCTTGCTTCTTCATTTATTTCTATTTCTCCCTCACTAGAGTATCTCTCATCCCTTTTCTAGTGCTATCACCACCTTTTAGCTTAGGATTTCCCTTACATGCATATTTCTAACTCTCTCTCTCTCTCTAGTCCCTTAGCATGGTTAGTTTAGGATTAGATAGATGCATTTTCCTTTCTAGGAGTAGGAGTAATTTAACACTAGATAAGGAAGAGGAATCTGACCTTCTTTGGAGGTTTATCTCAAGTTTGCAAGTCCTAGAGATTGAGGGATAACCCCATGTTAGCAAAAAGTAGAGATATGCATTGCCAAATCTTAGAGTGCTAATTTTTTGTGATAAAAATTTTGGCACACCCAGTGGGACAAGTTTGAGGAGCTTTACATCTTCATTTCAACAAGTTGGTGTGTTTTTGTTGGAATATTAGCCTTTGAAGTCACATTCCAAGAAAATATGGCTAATCCACTGATCTAAGTGACCCATTTTATGAGTTACAAACCTTTCTTTCCATCCATACCTTTCATTTTCCTTCTATCCATGAAGTTGTGCAATCAAGAATTAATTTCCATCATGGGATTCCCATTTTCAGCAACAACAATGTCATTCAAATTCATCTCTAGGTTATTAAAATCCACCTCCAGATCAGGGTTATGGTGAAAATCAAAATAAACAGTCTACATATTCCCATGAGCAAGATACAAGTCATTTTAATTATCCATCAAACTATGAAGTTGTTCAAGAGAATGAGTATGTTTATTTTGGAGGCCATCCCACACATTAATATGTCTATTTGTAGAGAAAGGTCCAAGAGTTAGAGTTGATCATGGTGCTAATAAGGACTAAGGAGACACATAAGGTAACCTAGATTGGTTTCAACATTCAATATCTATGGACTGGCTCTATACGAAGTAAGTTCACTCCTCAAGAAAAACTACATTTTGTAATAAAAACATTGAATCAAGTTAGAGAATGGATCAAAAAAAGAGAGGATTATGAATCTAATTCTATAAAACCATATCAATGGGAAAACCCTACATTACTATCTTATAGCCTTGCCATTCTCCAAACCATTCTAACTCAACCTGAACCTCATTTCCCTAACTTTCTACATGTTTCCGCCATTATGAATTCCACTTCTTCATCTTCTACCCTTTGATCCCATATTCAATTCTCTACCCTTTTCTCTTCTAAAACTCCTTCCCCTCCATAGAAACAAGAAATTGAACCTTCCCTTCCACCACCAAGATTACAAGAATCAATTGAATCCCAACCCACCCCTCCTCTTGCATTCCTAAATCCATTATGGGAAGAATAAAATCAGAAAATGAGTCAAGGAGGGAAGAAAAATGAGGAGCCTAACAGAGAAGAATTAGCACAAAATTTGAGGAATTGGGATTCCAGGTTCAATATCAAGAAAATTCCATTGATGATTAAGCATTTAGTTGGGATTGAGGTTCAATAAGAAGTGGTGAAGGATGATTTTGCAAATGAACAATTTCAAGAATGAAATACAAATGATCAAGAATCCTTGTGTTATGAGTACAATGTTCACATCAACACTATATTTTCAGAGATTGTTTATCCATCACCAGTTTAGAAATCAGTTGAAGAAGAAGAAGCATATCTAAATCCATAAGAAGAGGAGCACATGGAGGAGAACATACCAATTTCTGAGAGCCTATAAGAAGAAGAAATCATATAGATTTTCTTTCTTTCTTGCGGTAATGAAAATTCATATTTTCCTCTTCCTTCATTTTTTGTTGAAAATGATTTGATTAATGAATCCACTATGGAGAAAATCCAAGAAGATATTTCTGCCCATAATAGTCCTTAAGAGAAGAAATGAAATATTTTTATCTTTCAAATTTCATGTTGGACAAAGAAATCAAATATTCATATCATTTTGGCCTTTAAGAAGAGAAGAAGAAACTCCTAAGCGACCCAAAAGCTTCAAGAAGTTCCAATGATTTACCAAGAACTCCATTAGATGTTTCAACCAGCCATGAGGATTTGAATGTTGAAGAGAACAAGGATGAAAAACATTCCAAATCAGCCATCAAGGTAGAGAATCAACTGTTTGTAGATGCAAGACAAGATCCAAATCAGCTTGCAAGAAACCACCTTTCTGAAGAAAGTATACAAAGAGACTCCGTTATTGGAGTTGGGATTCAAAGAAATGGGAAAAATTCACAAATTAGACCTTTCCCAATTAGATATATGGATTCATTAGAGCCAATAGAGAAATCAAAACCAGTCATGTTCACTTCCGAACATGAGAGGAGTTTCAAAGTTCCAAGGATCAGTTGCATTCCTTTCCAAACTAAATGTAGAGAAACTAAAAGAGGTATTTTTCTTGTTTCCAATTGATACATTAATGAGTAGAGTGAAAAATCAAATGTATTTCAGTTTTTCACTCTCATACATGACCATGTTCAATGCCAAATAAGTCACATGGTCTCAATTTGTGAGGAAGGGAAGCTACTTCTCCTTACCAGTGTTAGGATTTGTTTGAGTTTACCTTTCCTAGGGTCAGAGTACAATAGGTAGGTTTGTTTTCAGTAGAAGAATTAATTGTGCACACTCTGCTTCACTTGGAACATGTATGATCTTACCCTTTGTACATACTTTTTGTGGTTTTTTGTTTCTCTTCCATAGTCCATTTTAGAAAGGTAGTGTTCATGGGGAAATCAGTCCTTTTCAGGAAGTTCCAAGTGCACTCCATAATCAACATATGTTTCAGAATTCTTCAATGCTTCATCTTTTGTCAAGGATTCAATTAAAAATTTCTACAAAACTTGGCAAAAATCAGATTTGAGGAAACTTCATATACTTTATTTTTGACTCAGTAGATCAAAAGTAGAGTAAAAAGAGTGAAGTCTTAAGTTTTTACAATTTTCCACTCTCATAAAATCAAATTCAAAAATGTTTTATAATGGGATGGTCAATTCTGGCTTCACCTCGAGCTTGAGCAGTTTAATGGAGAATGTGATAGTTTGGAGCAATTTTAAAGCTTCATTTTTAGCTCCAGAGATTAAATTCAAGCTTACAAACCTTCCTAAGTTCATTTCATTCTTCATACGTCCCTAGGGTAAGAATTATAAATGTTATAGATCAATTTTTAAGTTTTGGGATTGAATCCATGCCCAATGGATGCATAAGGCTACTGATATAATCTAGCAAGAAAATTATACCAAGAGGTCTTCAAACTGTTATCCAAAATTACCCCAGGGTTATTTTGGCTTTAATAAATTTAAAAATGGACTTAGCCATTTTTACAGGTTTGTGATGGTCAAACGACCATCATATTGCACTTCCCAAATGTACTGGCCATTGGTATTAAAAAACCCATGGAATCATAGTTTAAAAACATTGGTAGGTTAGCTATAAAATTAGATTGATGTTAATTTTCCCATCATATTTAGCATCAGTGGTCAACAGGGACACATGGCTGGAGCTTAGAGGTCCTGGCCCAAGGGAAATGTGGTGGTAGATCACCAATCAAGATAGGCCATGTGTATCTTTTCAAAGGGAGATGGGATTAAAAGGTTTCCAAGTTCGTGGGAAAGGTTGCATTTTATATTTCTTTGGGTCTGGCCAAGTCAAGGAAAACAAAGGGGATAGCTGACGGCCAACTTCAAAGAAAAAAAGTTTCTAAGTCCCCTAAAATTAGAAACTGTGATGCAAAGAGCTATATGGCTCTATTTCATTAGCTCACCTTTTGTAGTTTGAAAAATGTGAAGGCCCATCCAATCAGATCTAAACACAAAGAAGACATACTGACAGGTACTCACACTATAAAAATGTGGAGCTTCCTCATTTGCTTGCATTTCACAGTTGTCAGCGAGGTTCAAAGAAAGATCTGACAACGCATCAAGGCATGGAGCTTCTTCATTGGCTAATATTTTATGGATGTCATAGGATGGAAATCAAAAGGAATGATAGGTGAAGTGCATGGAGCCTTCTCATTGGTTTGCATTTCGCAATGGTCATTCGAGGGGAAAATTGTAAAGAAATGTGGTTGTTTCTTATTGGCTCACATTTCTTGGGGGTTTGACAAGGTATAAAATGTGAGAGGAATGGTTGTTTCTCATTGGTCCACATGTCACAGGGATTGAAAAAGGTTTATGGACAGTCTAAAATCTTGAAGCAACGTGGCAGAGTTTTACTGGCCCTTTTTTTCATAAAGGCATCCCTGAAAAGGTAAAGGACAAGGATAGATGGTGAGAGGGGAAGTAAAGCCTAATATTAAAAACTAGTGGGAGATCAAAAATTGAAAAAAGGAAAAATAATTACACGTTGGTAGAGGCTGATCCTTGAACCAATTATAGGCTACTATGTGTCAAATTCTTGTGCCACCCGATACTAAAATCTTCAAATGGCCATATCTTTTGATCCCGAGCTCCAAATCAGACAAATATTATATCATTGGAAATCTATCATCAATCCCTTAAATTTGACATCATTAGAATATGATTTTGGTGGTGTTTAGTGGGTCAAAATGGAAAACATAGATTTATAGGTAGAAGAGGATTGTTTTGGCATGCAAACGATCAAATCAGGTAGCTTAACCACCAGAATTGATGAGGCATGGCTTCATTTGTTTCTGAAGGACAAAATCGATTGAATGAGGGTTCTATAAGGTGCCCATATTCTTTGCAGAGGATTATAATGTAGATTGTCAGTGGTTGGAGTGTGGAAAAGTTGTGCCCCTTATCTTTTCCCTCTCCTCTTTCTTCCTTCTCTTTCATTCGAGCTAATATTGTAAAAATATTTCATTTTGAAAGGATGGAAATTCAAAAACTATAATGGAACTCTGTCAAGTTTGTTCCAAATCAGCTGTGAGCCGTCAAACCTTCATTTTGGGCTTAGCAATGTATTCTCATGCCTTCCTCTATAACTGTAATGGTCTATGCATACTTTTATTGTAATAAAGCTTGTCTTGTGACACATTTGTCTATCCTAGATCGTTTTAGCTGCAACATTGCCTCTCTTTTACTTATTGCATTGTGTTGTGCATGTATTTAACCTTAGAAGTTCATTATGATGTGTTTCATGTGAGAACAAATGGTAAATGAAGATTTGGGTCTATGTCACTTATGTCTGGCCTATCCCTTCTTCATTTCTTTCTCTTTCTCCCTCACTATAGTGTCTCTCACCCCTTTTTTGGTGCTATCACCTCCTGTTAGCTTAGGATTTCCCTTCCATGCATCTTTCTAACCCTCTCTCTCTCTCCCTAGTCCCTTGGCATGGTTAGTTTAAGATTAGTTAGTTTCATTTTCCTTTCTAATAGTAGGAGTAATTTAGCTTTAGATTAGGAAGAGGAAGCTTGCCTTCTCCAAAGGGTTATCTCAAGTTTGAAAGTCCCACAACTTGATGGATAAACCCATGTTATAAAAAAGTAGAGATCTGCATTGTCAAAGCTCATGGTGCTACTTTTTTTTATAACAGTCTACACTCGAGCTAGCCAAGCTAGAGGTAAAGTTAATCCTTTATTTTATTATCTACAATAATACAACTATAATATTGCACTAGAAATAAGTTCCACTGGACGTGCTAGTGGTTCTTCACCTATGCGTAAGAACCATGCTATGCAATATCTAAGAACCTCTACTACTTATAGAGCATTATATTTGAGTGGTACTTGTTTTCCTACACAAACAAATTTCATGGTTGGACAAAAACCATAAGGTACGGTTCCTTGGGGTAAAACTATTGGTCCTCTTATATTGGCACAACTGCTACATCATTTGCCACATGGGTCACGCAAGAACTTCCTAAAATTCAATGGTGATGGGAAGAAACACCCAGATGAGAATATAGCTACATTTTTCGTAGCCTATGCAGTTATGGGAGTATCTAATGAAGATGTTTCTATTTAGTTGTTCATTGAAACACTTCAAGGTGCTGCCGCTAAATGGTTTTATCACCTCCCTCCTGAATGCAACACCAATTAGGCTACTATGAGAATACAGTTTCAATAAAAGTTCAAACCCGCTGAGGATTCACATGTTTTTCTAGTGTGGTCACTAAATTACACACTTAGATCCAATATTTAGTCTCAGTATCATATTACTATTCATTTAGTTTTTGAGTAAAGAAAGTATGAATTAACCCATTTCCTTTAGCCATTTTACTTTTCTTTCTTTCGTCACTTCTGATCCTACTACCATACTTGCCCAATCTATTTTTTCATTTTGCATTATTCCTATTCTTGACTGGGGTGCTCCAGGCACCTTGATTCCATCTGAGCGCCCAAATCCTCTTTGTACTTTGCTTTCATATTTTGGGCACTTTCTAGTTGTTTGAGCTTTCCATAGTTTTAGTGGTCGGCCTTTTCAGGGTTATTACGAAATTAGAATAAGATAACCATATAAATATAAAGTTATGAGACCATAGAAAGGGACCAAGCACTAAAAAAATACTATCACCATCTAGAGTTTCATCCATTAAAGGAACCTAAAGCTACATTTGCATCCATTTAGCTCCATCACAAAGCATACAAGGTTGGTTCATCCACATCACACTTCATAGGAAGGGAGTATATTGTTTCCATGCACACATTTATTACATTATACATCTATTTATTACTCGTCACTTAAAAAGGTGTGATTGGAACAAGACCAACCTAGGGCACGATTTGCACACACACACCTAGAACTACATTGGGTATGATATGTAGTGCACCAATCAGTTAGTAAGTCTACCATTATGGTTGCTGAGGAAAGTACTACCCCTTCATATGCATATTTATTTTTTAGGGTTTTGATGCTTTGACTGGGGTTTTATAGGTGATTTATTATTACAGGTATTACAATGAATTTTGACGTAGTCCAACGAATTTAGTGTGATAAGAAGAAAACACATGTGAACATCCAAAGACACCTCAGAGGAGGATTTTAGGCCATTTCCATAGACCAAGGCACCCAAAGGTGCCCTTATCCATTTTCAGGCACTTGAGTCTAGTCAGAGAGCTCAGATCTCCACTTTCCTAGGCTTCAGTATGGTCATTTCCTCCTCATTTCCATCTGGTATTCACTATGACATAGTGATGAGGCCATAAATTGGCCATAAATTACCATTATTTTGTCCTTCCAAGTTACCTTTGAAAGTGGATTTAAATGTAATCTAGGAACTTATAGTTTGATTAAGATATAATATAGGATATATGTCTTATTCATTCTTTAGAAATATTTTGTTATCTATTTTTTGACTAATCCTATTGATTATTTGGGAAAAGATACAAAGTCTTGTGTATGCAGGCCATAAAAGAAAGATAATGCTAGTATTGAGAAAAGTGTAATTTATCTTGTATGGTATATCTAAAATCAAATATGATTTCATATTCAGATTCCTATTGAAAAATTATGCAAGTTCAAATAAATAATCATCTCAATCCGAGATCATATACAAAAGTTATAGATGTTTTAAGTTCACTTCGGAACTTGCAGGCTTAGTTCCGGAACTAAGTAGATTTTGACAGTTTTTGAGGAATTGTGAAAGATAAAAGAATCTAATGGAAAATATGAGAGATTTTTTTTCTCATAAAAATTTTATTAACAAAAACCTCATTCAAATTTGCTATAGGTGTTACCAATAAAGAGATATCTAACTTTTAGTGAGCTGCAGTCCAAGGAAAAGTGTATCAAACGAGCGCTAAAAGTTCCATAAACAAAAACAAAAAAGTCAAATGGAAAATATGAGAGAGGTTTTTGTTCATAGAAATGTGTTTAACAAAAACCTCATTCAAATTTATAACAAGTTTTACCAATGAAGATAAATCTAACTTTTAGTGAATTGCAGTCCAAGGAAAAAATGTATTAGACAAGCGTCAAAAGTTCCACAGTAAAAAAAACAAAGTCAAATGGAAAATCCGAGATATATATTTGGTCAAAATCATATTTTGAATTAAATCCTCCTTCGAATAATGTATAAGAATAAAATCATTATGATTCTTGTTACCGAAAGTAAGGAGAAGATTTGGGAGCAAATCTTCCTAAAATAAGTGAGATAAGATTTGACTCCAATAATATATCTCTCTCCATATTTTGTAGAGATGGAGATCTTAGTTGTTAGGATTGGAATAAAGATAAGATTAGAGTGTATTTCCTAAAATAAGGAGTTGGTTGGATTTATAAATTATAAATGCAACCTTCCACACTCAGATATGTAATATTTTTTACCAAGAAATGAATCTGTTCTTTTCTCTCCAATATTTTGTAGTTTTGAGTTAAGATCTCGAAGCATGATTTAAATCATCTTCCAAGGAATGAGTTGGCCACTCATTCTAAGGAAGATGGGTCTGTATATTTTTGTTTTTATTTCTTTCTCTGTAATTATCATCTTGTTGTGTTGTTCTTCTCTTTTTATTGTAATGTTCAGTCTGTTGTAAACTTGTAGGTGTTTCATTTAATTTTGTTTATTTCCAATTCAGCAATTTTAATTTATACAAGTTTGTTTACATCTCTGCAAGTGTGATTTCCTTTATGCAAGTGTGTTTTAATTTATGCAAGTGTGCCTTTAAATTTCTGCAAGTGTGTTTTAATTTATGTAAGTGTGCCTTTAAATTTCTGCAAGTGTGATTTATTTTATGCAAGTTTGGTTTGTGTTTAAGGAAGCTGCTTTCTAATATCTTCTTCTCTTAATGCATGCACCCATCGAACACCAACCTGGATTGACATTATTAATGGTGAGGATTGATGACCCTCATCACACTGTCCCACATTTTCATTAAATTATCTAAGGACTTATTAACGCTCTTTTCACATTAGGGTTTCACATTTCTATTTTATTAGTTTCTTGGGTCATTTCATTTATTTATTTAGCTGTTATTTACTACTTTTCATAGCATCAGATTAAGCTAGGATATTACATTTTAGCATAATAATTTTGGTGAAATTGTACTCAATCTTCATGCTTTGGGTCCTATTTTTTCCTCTATCATGGCTCCTAAAGTTGCTCAATTTTATTTTTCTGATTTACTCAAGATGCATTCCAATTGTTAGGCTCTTATGTAAAAAACATTTGACACCAAATATCATCCTAAAGATATTCTGCCACAAGAAATAAGTCCTATCATCGATCATTTATTTGATAACCATAGTCCTTGTGATCCTACATATAATCAGTCTATGTTGGAATCAATTCAAGCTTTACATTATTTGTTTCAAGACTAGTTTAAGGCTATGGAATCCATCATTACATCTCTGAAATATGAAATCCAAAATCTTAAGGATGCTTGTCAGGATCATATTTGTTCTCCTTCTACATCTTACTCTCATTCTATGCATACTACATGCGATCATATCAGTGAGCCTCAAGTCATACCATTACCAGAGCCTCTCATCTTTGATCAAAATAATAAACAACATGACCTTCTTAATGAGCTCCTTAGTCGTCAATTGATCACTTTATCACCTACTCATTGTTATCCTCCTTATCAGCTAGCCAAATATCAAAGTTTTCCATATTGCAATTATCATCGAATCAATGGACATAATGAAAATGATTTCTATGCTTTACAATGAATAATCAAACATATTTAGCGTCAAGGATTTATCTCATTCACTTCACAACATTCTATTGCATGCCCACCAAAAAATACCTAACCAAAATGGGCTCCTAATTTTGTTCCTCCTACACCTAATGAGCATCACACTACAGTTTCTCATGTGTCTTCTTCAGTTAGTCAAGCCTCACCTATTCAACCCATTCTAACTAAGCAATCACCTCTCAAGGTTTTTCTTCCATCACCTCCTCCTACTAAGTCATCTACAACATTACCTAATAAAACTAAGAAACCTCCTCTTAATGTTGGTCTAACTCCCCCATTCAAGGTATCCACGACATCACCAGGTCATGCTCAACAAACACATCCTATATTTAAACTTGTAATTCTGCTATTTGTTATAGACCATACCTATGTCAAAGACTGGGACCCGGATGAAGCTTACTATGATGATGAACCATTTGATGGTAGCACACCTTTACCACCTCAGCCTACCATCAATTTTGTTAAGGAAACCACTCCTTTCACTTCTCCTCTTATTGTCTCTTGAATAATTTTTCACCTCTTACATACTTGGGGGGCATCATAACTCCTCCCCCTACATTGCTATCAAATGTTTTTATCCTCCCATGTACATAACACTTAACTCTTAATGACTAATATTCTCTAAGAATTATTAAAAACCTCTTGATACATTTGTATCATCATTACCTTATGACTCAGTCTTGTGCTTTGGCTCACACTTGACTATTAGGTGTATTATCTACACATGGACCCCACATTGTATAATAGTCACTACACATTAGGCATTGCATATCATCACATAAGCATACATTATCTACATATTACACACTCCATCATAGGATATAGATGTTGCGAGTCTTCATACATCCTACACTTTACATCCTACATCTTGTCTTATATACATCATACACATACTACACATGACTCACACACTATACCATAACTATCATATATTGTGTGTTTTATGTTGTATAAATGTCATATTACATTTCATATTATATCTACTATAGATCTACACATCTTAGGGAATATAAAAACACTACATTTCATACTGTTCATCCTGCCACACATAGTCTGCATTTTTCATATTCACCTCTACGCACTGCACTCACTACCTGATGATGCACTGTAGTCTCACAACCCATACTAGATTGTTGAGGGTATACATCACAAATGGACAATATCATACTCACGCATCCACTCAAATCATATGTTTCTCATGCTACATTCCTAGGATTAGTGATATACACCTTAGGCTATAGGGTCACTTCTTCTAGAATCATCTCGTGATAGGCTATAACATCACTTTCACTTGCATCATTTATTGGTATATGATTTAGGCTAAATCACAACACAATTTCTAGTCATCCTATCATAATATACACTTAGGTTATAGAGTCATGCACACATCATCAATATGTCACATCTCATCACCACACAATCATCACATGCATTACAGACAACACATTATTTGACCATTTCCCAATGACGCACTCTCATTTATGGTTCATTATTGACTACTAAGGGGGCTTAATAAATGAACCTCGCTGCATAAAACACCATTAACTCATGGTGCATGTGGCTCCTATCATCAATTTTACATTCCATTGTATCCATCCACAACACTCTGCATTTTATCGTTACATTTACTCTTGCTTGCACTTGGTATAACATGTTCACTTTACTACACGTGTTAGATATATCTCTTGTATGTCATAATATTTACCATACACACATGCACATTCACGTCCTTTTTCTATTTGTGATCACAGATATAAATATTTTATACGTAGCACTGATGTTTGACACACTACCTACTGGGGGCATCCACATTCGTACACTACAGGTGCCATTGTTTCATTTTGTGCTTAGCACTTTTCATTATTAGGCTATACATGATTTGATATACTTGTTATTTTTCTAACATGCTAATGGGTGCTTCATGTGTAGCATTTTTTTTACAAGATTAGTTTGTTTGTTATTACTTGTCTCTTGTTTGGTATTGTTTGTGGGCCTTGCCCTTTTTTGAGTGCACATGTTTTTTTTGTTGCAACCATGATGGCCTTGAGTGTCTTGTGACACTGTGAGTGGTGTTCCATGTTTGCAACCCACTCTATGCAACCTATATTGTCTTTTTGGGTGTTTACATTATGTGCTAGCTTACACATTGTTTGTTTCTACGTGCATGCTTCTTTGGACTAACACTTTTTTCCTATCCACTTATTTGTGTGTGATTTGGTCTTTACCAAGTACATTCCCTTCCCCTTGCAGGGCACAAATTCAGTTCATATGGTCGGTCCTCTTTTGGGGCTGCATTCTCTTATCCATGATGTCGTATGTGCCCAAAAGATGGGGGCATCGTTTGGGGATTTACACACAGTACCAATATAATTTAGTATATAGTTTATTCTATGGTTCAATCTACAATCGTTGTCCATGACATAGTTCAATTTACAACAAGTGGGTTTCGACCAGTCTATGAACCCCATAACCAATAGATTTTATAGGGAAAATTGTCCTTAGCATTCTGGGGAGTAGTTATTGGTTGGAGGATACAGTGGAATCTACTCCCTACACTACTTCAGCCAGTGGCGTCAGATCGTCTAAAAAACTAGAAAGTTTAGAGATATCTTCACCAATCTCAGGGAAGCAATTACAGGTTGGAGAATAACACAAATTTCTCCCTACACTTCTTCAGCCATAGTGGCATGAGATTTCCCAAAAAAAATTCACTTCACCGACAATTATAGGATATCCTTTCTACACCCTTTGTCTCATCATGGATCAGGTTTACATGTTCCTTTTTCATTGTCATTTTTGTAATATTTCTACACGTTTCTTCACATATCATTTTTACACATATACATGAGTATTTGACTACTTGATAATCTTTTCTTTTGTAGGTTCATTCGTATGGTAAGAAAATAGTAAAAAAAAACACAAACATGGTGAGTATACCATACAAAACATACTAACCACATAGGTACACTGCACACATTGGCATATACACAGGTGATTCTGCCCTAGGTTCACTCTCATCAATTTTTTTACACTTTTGCATCTTTAGTCTCTATGCTTTGTCTAGTACTTCGGTGCATTTATAAATCACTCTACATAGATTATTAGGTACATATATATATTTACTTAATGCTACCAATATTTACACTCACCAACATAAAGTAGGGGAAAATTAGTCACTAAACTATGCACTTGGAGTCAATATTTAGTCTCCATCTCATGATACTATTCGTATGGTTTTTGAGTGAAGAATGTACTAATAAACCTATGTCATTTGGCCATTTTACTTTTCTTTCTTTTGTCACTTCTGATACTATGACCATACTTGCCTAGTCTATTTTTTCATTTTGCATTATTCCTATTCTTGACTGGGGCACCAAGCCAGGACTAGGGTGCCCCAGGTGCACTGGTCCCCTCTGGGTGCCCTGATTGTCTTTGTACTTTGCTTTAATATTTTGGGCACTTTCTAGCTATTTGATCTTTTCATATTTTTAGTGGTCAGAATTTTCAGGGTTAATTATTAAATTAAAATAAGAGAACAATATAAATATAAATTTATGAGACCATAATGAGGGACCAAGCACTAAACATCTACTATCACTATCTAGAATTACATCCATCATAAGGCACACAAGGCTAGTTCATCTACATCACACTTCATAAGAGGGGAGTCTATTGTTTCCATACATTTATTACATTCTACATCTAGTTATTACTTGTTACTTCAAAAAGTGTGACTTGCACAAGAATAACCTAGGGCACAGTTTGTACACTCACACCTAGAACTACATTGGTTCTGAGATGTATTACAATGCTCAGTTAGTAAGTCCACCATTGTGGCTGCTGAGGAAATTATGACCCATTCATATGCATCTTTCCTTTTTAGGGTTTTGATGCTTTGTTTGGGGTTTTGTAGGTGATTCCTTATTACAGGTATTATAACGATATATGACATAGTCCAATGAATTTCATGCAACAAGAAGAAAAATTAGGAGAAAATACAATGACACCTTTGAGGAGGTTTTTAGGAAATTTCCGTAGACCAAAGCACCCACATCTCATACTAGGGTGCCTACATGTGCCCCTATCTCTTTCTACGCACCCCAATCCAGTCAGAGAGCTCAGATCTACACTTTCTTAGGCTTGTGTCTAGACATTTCCTTCTTATTTCCATATGGTATTCACTACAACACACTCTCACACCTTTTTCGAATCAACTAAGGACTTCATAACCCTCTTTACACATTAGGGTTTCACATTTCTATTTACTTAGTTACTTGGGTCATTTTCTTTATTTATTTAGTTGTTATTTACTGATTTGCATAATATCATATTAAGCTAGGATATTACATTTTAGCATAATCAACTATCCCAACTCACATAGATGAAGAAAGAATCACATGATCCTATGCATGATTCAATGGCCAATTTTAATAATTTGATCCATAAAATTCCAGCATGTGTAGTACCCACTCTTGAAAATCAAAAGTTATTCTTTTTCAATGCACAACTTCCTGAGGTGAGTATCTTACTAAGAATATTGAACATTATTGAGCTAGCCACTACACAGCTAACTACCACATACATTGAATATTATATTATCATGGCTAGTAAGATTAAAAGAGACTCTTCCAAGGATAATAATCTAAGTACCTCTCAAGGTACCACTGATTCCATGATCCATAGAATGGCCAATGATTTATTAAATTTGAAGAAGCAGATGCCTCAACATGCATCATCTACTCCTTATAAGGACATCCATAGGAAGAATTTCAATAAAAAATTGCACCCCTACTAGAGATAAGAATCATTTACTAGCCACACAATCTAGATTGGCCATTAAAGCTCCTCATGTTAATGTGGTTATGGAGGTATTAGAAGAATATGAAGAAGTAAATGTTGAAGCTAATGATGCCTTTGAAGCTTATGGGTATGATGATGAGCCATATGATGAGTCAGATGATGAATCCAACATTGGGTACCTAGAATATGAAGAAGATGATTGCGAGGTTAGTGGTCAATATTTTGTTGTTTTCACTCAATCTCATAATCTAAAGAAATAAGTAGAGAAACCTAAAGTGAATGAATATTCAACAATTATTGCTAAAAGAGGAAATCCTTTTCCTGTTTAACCAAAGGAGAAACATGTTGCCAAAAAAGTTTTCACTACTTCTAATCCTCATCCTTTTCATGTTCCTAAGACTAGTCCTCCTAATGTACAAGAAATTATTTAAATGTTTGAGCCTTCAATCTTTCCCTCCTACACCAAATTTGATATTGTTGATCACGTTAAGAGAACTAAAATTCTAATGTCTAAAGAAAAATACCTATAGTCTGCTCCGAAGCAGTTTGAAAATCTTTCCAAATTCATTAGAAGCAAAGATGTCATACCACCTAATGCTTCATCAAAAGGACTTATCCCCAATCCTATACATTCTCTATCTCAAAATAATATGGCCTTAACCTCCTCATCTAGGAATATTGAGCCATTTTGTTTTTACTTATTCATCAATGGTTTTAAACTGAGAAATTACATTGTTGATTATGTGGCTTTAGATAATTTTATATATTTAAAGATAGCTCATGCTCTAGGACTCAATCTTAAAAAATAATTTGAACACTACTACTCCATGGAAACCAAGCAGGTCCCATTGGTTGGTCAAATAAAGGATGCACAATTCACTTTTTTCACATTACAGAGAAGAGAATCTTGATGAATATTCTAGTTTCAAATATTCCAGTGGCTTATGGTATCTTGCTTGGGAGAGGCTTTTGTAGGGATGTGGGTGGTGAAATTGATATGGATTAGACAAAGGTAAGGATACTAGAGTCAATGGAACCATGTGTGTTATTGAGCCTAAACGTCAAGATAAATATCTAGTCACAAGATTTGATGGTCCGAAGGCACAAATTATTTTTGAAGATGATGGTCTAGGAAATTATTTCATGACTTCAAATTAGAATTTTTCTTCTACTTCAGTTATAAAAGTAGTTGTCAATGTAATTTGGATTTTAGATTTCGATGGTAGTTTTTCAAATTCTTTATTTGGTGCTGGTGTAGTGCTAATTTATCCTTAATTTGATATATTTCCTTTTCATTCAAATTATAATTTAACAATACTAATAACACCACTGAATATGAAGCACTATTGTTAGGACTGAGAATGGTTGAATAAAATTGAATTAGAAACCTCAAAGCACAAGGGGATGTATAGCTCATTGTGAATCAAGTCAGGAATTTCTATCAGGTGAAGAATAATCAATTGAGGCATTATAGAAATAGAGTCTAGGACAGTATTGAATATCTCAATGCCTTTTCAATCAAGGTAGTACCTAGAGATAACAATGACAAGGTGAATTACCTTTGCGGTGTATGATTCATTTCTCCTTCCCCATACTAAATTCAAGGAAGACAAATATATCATTGAGGTAGTCTATCGGCCTAGTGTTCGTAATAATTATTCACATTGGAAATTCTTCAATGATGATCAACATATTTTATCCTTTTTGGAAAACTTTGATAATATCAGCGAGCTCTAATTTGAAGGTTCCGAATCAGATTTTTGTGAATCCATTTCTGATTCACAACAAGAGATTAATGGATAAGTTCTCCAACCGAAGGGAAAAAAAACTTAAAGGCTTGGTTCCTTTGGAAGGATTGTTCAAAAAACATGATTGCTTCATTCAAAATAAGCAATAGTTCAAAGATAATTCTTTTGCTGAGGTTGAACAGGTTAATATTGTATCTACTAAGCAACCACAAATAGTAAACATTGGCAAATTTTGCTCCCATGAGGAGAAGAGAAAGTTTGTGACATTATTGAAAAAGTACATGGATGTCTTGGAATGGCATTATGTAGATTTGAAATATTTCAAACCGAAAAATGTGTGGCATAGTATTCCTCTCAAGAAAGATTCTCAACCATATAGAAAAAAAAAATGCCATTACAACCCCAAGATTTCTAAAATTTAAAATATTATGGACGCAAGGTTTTTTTTCTAATTCATCACTCTACATGGGTTTCCAACATAGTTCCCGTACACAATAAGAATGGAGAAATCTGTATATGTGTTGATTTTCAAAATCTCAATCAATCTTTGCTGAAAGACAATTACCATCTACCCATTATGGATCAAGTGCTACAAATAATGATAGGGTTAGAAATGATTTCTATGTGGGATGGATTTTATGGGTAGAACCAGTTTGAGCTTACTATAGAAGATCAACATAAAATTTAATTCACCATCCCATGGGGTATGTTTTCTTACTAGAGGATGCCATTTGGTTTGACTAATGCCGAATCTACCTTCCAAATGGATATGGGTATAACATTCATAGGATTGATGGGGAAAATCATTTTGGTTTATCTAGATGACCTCATAGTATTTTCTAAAGACAAGCATTCATCTAGAGGAAGTTATGATAAGGTGTCAACAACATGGGATTTATTTAAATACCAAGGAATCTATGTTCAGGGTCACAAAAGGGAAGTTACTGGGACATATTTTGAAAAAATAAGGAGCTAAAATTGATCTTGAATGGGTTAAAGCTATATAAATTCTCACCCTTCCTACAAGTAAAACATGTGTGCATTCAATCTTTAGGAAGGTTAATTTCTTGAGACATTTTACTCCATATTTTTCTGATAAAACTCTATGCATTGTTGATATGATGAAAAGTAAAGTTATAATTTTTATGGAATACTTTCCTTTGATGGAATTAAAGAAGCCATAGCTCATGCCCCTATCCTGGTATTCCCTGATTTTCAAAAATATTTTATCATGTATTGTTACACCTCAGCCCATACAGTGTCTATTATAGTAATGCAAAATAATGTTGAAGGATTTGAATCTCAAATTTATTTAATGAGTTTCCCTTTAAAGGATCATGAGATGAAAATTTCATAGATTTAAAAGCATTCCTATGTCATGGTTTGAGTGGTGAAACATTTCAGGTATTACATCCTGAAATCTCATACTTTGGTTCTTGTCCCTGATACACAGTGAAGTCCATCCTCACACAACAAGATTTGGGTAGTAAACAAGGTAATTTAATTGATAAAGTGTAAGAATATGATTTATAAATAATACCTATGAAACTTGTGCATAGAAGAGGTTTATGTCAATTAATTTTTGAAAACAACTCTAAAGAAGAAGCTCTCACAACTGAGGAAAATTATGAAGAAGTTCCCAGGGTTCTTTTTATGAGTACAATATCCAAGTGGTATTCAGATATTGCTTTCTTCCTGACCTATGGAGAATGTCTTGGAAATTCAATCCCTAAAGAGAAGTGAATAATCAATCTAAGACCATATAAGTATGTGGTATGGGATAATGGCTTGTACAAGAGAGGAGTTGATGGAGTATTCCTTTGCTACATGGATAAGATTAAACAAGGTAATATTCTTGAAGCATTTGATAAATTAATATATGGGGGGAATTTTTCATTATCTTTCATATCCCACAAGATCTTGCAAGCAAGGTATGAATGGCCTTCTCTTTTTTAAGATGCATCCACATGGATAACAAAGTGTGAAGCTTTCCAGTAGTTTGTTGGACATCCAAAATTTACAGCACTTCTCCTAAGTCTAGTGGTAATTGAAGAAACCTTTAAGAAATGGGGAATTTATTTTATCAGAGAATTTAATCCTCCTTCTAGTGGTGGGCATAGTTATGTTATGAATGCAACTGACTATTTCAAAAAGTGGGTTGAATCCATCCTGGTAAGACATACTACCTCTGAAGTTGTCTATAGCTTCATTAAAGAGAATATAATAGTCAAGTTACCTCATAAGCTCATTGCTGATAATGATTCCAAATTTTATTATTATGAACTCACTAATTTTTTATATGATTATGGGATTTCTTTGGATCACTCATCAGATTATTATCCTCAAGGAAATGGTTAGGCATAATCAAGTAATAAGAACTTGGTGACTATAATCAAGAAGTTGGTTGATGAAAATCAACGAACCTAACACAAGGTATTACATGATGCACTGTGGGCTGACCTTATTACTCCAAAGAGAGCTATTGGGATGTCACCTTTTCAAGTGTTGTATGAATTTGATGTGGAGATTCCTATCTCCTTGGAATTTTTAGCTTTGAGGTTGGCCAAATTGATTGAAGATGATACTTTACAAGACTCAATTGAAAAAAGAATCGTGTACTTGGTAGAGTTGGAGGAAATTACGTTCAAAGTGGTTGATAAGATTATGGAAAATAAAGACAAGGTCAATAAATTATTTGATAAAAAATCTAAGTAGTGGGATTTCTAGGTCCAGGATCTTGTTCTGTTATGGGATAGAAGAAGAGATCCAAAAGGGATGCATGGTAAATTTGATTCCCTATGAAGAGGAACTTTCAACAATAATCAGTTATGTGGAGAAAATAGATTTTATCTGTCATACCTTGATGGAAATCAAATTCCAATGCCTCATAGTGGGTAGTATCTCAAGTTATTTCATTAGTAGTGTAAGTTATTCTTACATTGTACCATAGTTTTCTTTTTCTATCACGTGTTTCCTTTTCTGATGGTGTGTTTGATTTTTGTTCCTTTATTTTAACTTAATTTTGTTTTATTTGTGTTTATAATTCTCTTTTCAACTCTATGTCCCAACGGATTGAGACTTCAGAAATCAAGGATTCCTCTTCCTTCAAAGTATCAAAGAAAGTCCCTAGTCGGAACCAACTATTATCCCATTTTTGAGTTCATTGATAAAATGAGATAATTGATCAAAATTTTCATGAATAACCTATTTATGATCTATTCTTCATCCATGTATTGATTTTAAAATGCCTTATGTTCTTTCTAAATCAGCTTGTAGGGTCATTGTTATCCAAACTTTGTACCCCTTGTAATTTGTATAGCTCATCAAATGGACTTATTCATTTTTCTCAAAGAAATCCGCAGGACACCGATTCAATTTACTATAGAGTGTAGGAACTTGGTGTTTTGTGGGTTATCCTAACCTAAGGAACAAAGGAGCATAAATCAAGGACTTAGGTGTATTTTGGATAAATTTTTGAAATACTAGAAGGTCATGCTACACTTGGGGAATCCACCAAAAATTTGGAAACCCGTGGGAGACTAAGCTAATTCACTGGCAGGTTGTATTTAAAAGATCGTGTGACATTCATTTGGTCATCAATTTCAATGATCAACATCAAGAAACATGCCATGTGGTGGTATTTCAGCTCTACTCAAATGTTTTGGCTTCAATGGATGTGAGATCCATAGAATAAGCCACATTCCTTAGTATTTTAGGTCCATGGTAGGGTAGACTAGGTCAATACAAGTCAAATAAGACGTGGTAGATGAAGGCAATGAAAGATGGAAGCATATTAATGGTCAAGACAAGAAACATGTTACATTCCCCATGAACTTAAAAGCATTTAAATTTCATGGAACTCAGGTCCAAAAAATCAACTGAGTTAAATTAAGGATTTAGGTCCGGAAAGTCAACAAGGTCAATAGGACTATGTGGCAACAATTTTATAAAGCCAAAAGTTTCTAAGTAAGCCTAAAGTTAAAGGTTGTAACCCAAATCCATGTGGAACCTTTTCATTTTCTAACATTTCGTAGTCTAACATTACAAAGGTTAAAGGATAATCTAACATATTGACACTGCAAAGAGTGTGGAGCTTTCCTATTGGCTCACACTTCGCAGTTTCGATTCAAGAACTCAAGAAAAGACTTACAACCCGAGGGGCATGGAGCTTCCTCATTGGTCAATGTTTCATAAGGGATATAATAAGTCATAAAAAGGACTAACACTATGAAGAGTGTGGATATTTATCATCAGCTCACACTTCAGAGTGGTCAGTCGGGGGCTGTCAAAAGGTAAAATTGTAAAGAAACATGGATCCTTCTCATTAGCTCATGTTTTATAGTGGTCAATTTAAGAAAAAGGAATTTTGAAATTTGTGAGGAGCATGGAAATCTCCTATTTTATAGCATATATAAAGGGAAATAATAGATAAAAGGATAGTCTGACACTACAAAAAAATGTGGCATTGTTTTATTGGACCAATTTTATAAAGCCACAAAATGCAAAAGGAAAGAGAAGAAAAGAAAGGAAGAAAATCTCGATCCCACAACCCAAACAAAGACCAACACATGACAAGGTTAAATGGTGAAAAATTTGACATAGGGTGATCCCCAAGATAATCAAAGGCCCCCATGTGTCATGTTCATGTGCATTCCGACATGAAAAAATTCAAATGGCCATATCTTTTGCTCTAGAGCTCTAAATCACGCAAAATTAGTCTCATTGGAAAGGTCTCCTCGAGATATTCAGTTTATCATTAGGAGATTCAAGAATTAATGAATTTATTATTGAAAAATGGAAAAAATAATAGTTTGGGAATGAATGTATAGTTACAGATGGCTCAACCACCTAAATTGATGAAGCATAGGGCTCTTACCTTATCCTAGGAGCAAAACAACATGTAGGAACGGATAAACAAGGTTCCCATTATGTTTTTTTAGAGATTAATGGATGATTGATGGTTGTTTGGGGGATGAGGAGCTGTGTTGCAGGGAAAGATGGTGATTTTAATTAATGAAAAGATCAAATCTGATATCTTCATTCTCTTTTCCCTCTTCCCTGTCTCTTTGATCCTTTATATATTGTAAATTGTTTATCCTTTCAAGGGGTTAGATATTATTTATATGAACTAGATGTTGAAGTTATAGAGACAAAAACTTTATGTTTTCTTTCGTATTATCAAATAACATTAAATATTTATTTTACATAATTTGTGTTGTGGATGAATCTTTGTCATTTGAGGTATCGCTATTAAGTTCAATGTATTAAATGGTTCTTTTATTTGATATCTAGTTTATTTAATCTACAACTAGTTACTACTATATATTCGCATGTGATTATCTTTTGATCTACATTTTCTTAAGTGAAATCATGTTACTTCTCATTCTTTTCATTTTCTTATGAAATTCCTCTTATCTTTCTCCTTATTTTCTCTCTACATGGCTTCCTTTCTAACAAAATCAATCTACTGGGATGATATTCCAACCATGAATGGTTAGATTAGTGTAGATATTGTAAATAATCTTTGGTGTACATTAGATTAGTAATAAATAGGGTGCCTCCCCTTTATTTGAGGAGGTATTTTATCTTGCATGTTGTGGTTGAACCTCATATATATTTCTTTGAAAAAATATCCAACCAACACTACTACATCTACCCCTATCCCAACCACCCCATCCAAATCCACCCCTACACCTACATATGATCCTATACCCTCTCCTATCTCAACACCTTCCTTAGATACTCATCTAGAAAATGTGCATATTTTACCAACCTCCTATATAGAATCAATATCCCCATCATATTTTAGTGATCCCACTTTACCTCCAATCTTAAACTCCCCATCAACCACCTCTCAAAGTACCTCCCTGTCAAGATTATTATAATCCCTACCAAGAGTAAACCTCCACAATGTAAACCTAAGAATATTAATGCACCTACCTAAAAATAATTTACCCATACACATAAGAAAATGGATTTTACCCTTCCTAAAAATCCTCAATCCCAACCATCTAGTATCCAAACATCCATCTTGGGGCTCACTCCTTCACTTTTGAGAATGGGACCTTCACCTCAAGTACCAATCATTACCCTATAAAAATTAAAATCTACCAGCCATCCCTTTAAAATTACATCCAAATCATCTACCCCTCCTTCATCCAAAACACCCATTCCTTCTTCTTCTAAGTCATCATTAAAACCATCATCTACCCCTTTATCTAAATATCAATCAAGATCCACTCTTCTTACCACATCAAAATATGGATCGAAGGCTCCTATCTAACTCATAAGAACAAGAATCCTCTCCTACCCCCATCCACTTCTTCTAAATCAAACCCATCCCAAGTAGTCAATACTTCATCCTCCAAAGCACCCATCAAATCTTATACTGAGCTCTTTCAGGGTCTCCTCCATGCATCCTTGGTTACTCTTCCACCAATTAAACCATTGAGCCCACGTGGGCCAAAACCCACATGGTTTGATCCTAACGTTATTTTTCCCTACCATCATGTCCCATGCCATACTACAAAACATTGTAAATCCTTCTATACCCTTGGAGATGGTCTTATGGAAGAGGATGACCTTCTTGTTGAAGAAGAAGACAACCTTTTGTACACTAGCCTTTCTTCATCTAAAACCAATCCTCCTACCAAGTTTAAGACTTCTAAATCTTCCTTCATCACTATTCCATCTCTGAATTCTCTCTCTTCCAAAGATATCCCTCCCCTTTACATGGATGTTATCAGTATAACTACTCTGTCTCACTCTTACGAGGCACAAACTCACCCCATCCAAATATAAAGTCATCATCACTGCTCTTCCTAGTGATCCTTCCCCACATACACTACCTTTTCTCCTTCTTCTTCCAAGGCTAAGGTGTCTATCCTAGCTGCTCCCAACCGTACCTCTTTTGAGAAGTAAATCGTAAAGCAGTTCCATCAAGATCCTGTTAATATGTCCCTTTATGAGCTCATCCAAATCTCCCCTAACCATAAAAATGATCTTATTGAAGCTTTACAATGCATTCTTATATCATCTGATGAGCCTCAGCCCCTTACAACCCTTGTTAGAGCTCCTGTAGTTTCCACCTAGATATTTTTTGAGGATTCTAAATCCTTGACATGCTTCTTAAAGACCACGATATTCCTCTTTTCATCACAGTCTGTATTAATGACACCATCATTCTCTGACCCATGATTGACAATGATACTAGTATCAACATAGTTACTTCTCATACCTTCAATCAGCTTAAGCTCCCTAACACCATTGTTGTTGAGTCACCTATCGCCCTTCACGTTTTTTATGATTTTATTTCCCCCAATTTGGGAAAATTCATCCTTCCCATCCATGTTGGCCATAAAACCCTTCATGAGATATTCTACATTATAGAAGGTGAGTTTTAATATAATTTATTTCTTGGATGTCCTTGAGTTTATGTCATGCGCTGTGTCTCATCCACCCTCCATCACTGTATTAAGTATGAACATGACAGGAAGATCCATACTCTCCCTACTGACTATCCTCCCTTTAAAGCATGTCATATGACTTATCAACCAAACAAAATTCTTTTCCCTAAGAAAGAATTTTCTTCTGAAGCATCCACCATTTATTCTATGCCTATATATAAGTAACCCCCTGATGAATCTTTCGATGATGTGATGCAACACCTTTCCCTGGGGGAGTATCAAATCCTCTCTCTTAATTCCATTCTTTCTCTTAACTGAATTTGTCATATGTATAAGGCCGCTATGTATCAATCTAATGTCAGGGATATCATCTATTTTGGGCCCCCCTTTGTTGAGCAGACATAATTTTTCTCTAAGGAGAAGACACATAAAGGATGCACGTGAGGGAACAAGGCACATTATAAGATGCAGAAAGATAGGGAAGGAAACACGTTCTATAACACTTTGGCTCAAGACTTAGCCATTTTGTTGGATATTGGGATATTTTTGGAGAAACCATGTGGAACACACATAAAGATGAAGAATTGCACTACATGAAAATTTATTTTGGGAACAAGCAGTTTCTAAGCACCATGCATAGTTTAGGATAATAATAGGATTTCTTCTTAGAGTTATCTATAGGACATCTATTATTAGAAAACTTGCATGTTGTGCAAGCCATTGTAAAGGTGCATGGCTATTATCAACATGTGACCTATTTTGAGAAGTATATAGGTGGTGAAGGGAAAGTCCCCACCTCTATAAATATGTATTGAACTATGTAGTTTAGAGAGAGTGAGTTATTGTAGAGTTATGATGTTGATCTTAATATGCACATGACTCATGGAAATACTTTATAGTGTAAGAAGATTATGTGTTTTATAGTTTTTAATGTAATGGAATATATTGGTTGGATAATGGTGTTATAAATAACTGAATCTAGTTCTTGTATGGTTAGCCATATTATTGTCATTGTTTAGCTCATGATTCTCTAAGGTCTAAATCTGGTTTATGCATTGTGAAATACTTATGTTTGGTTATGGATCTAAATATGTATTATCATCATCACACTAACATCCTGCAAAAGTAACTCTAAAGAGGGGCCTGTTACCTTTGTGTGCTTCGGGTGAGCACTCAACTCATTCTGAGTGATGTGCCAGTGTTCCTGGGTTTTCTATAGTAGATTCTAGGCTGCATCATTGGTTTCATTGCTGGGACCTCTTTTTCAGTTGTTTTCAGAATGTTTCATGATGAAGATGTACCAGTTGTCCCTAGAAAGTGTTCAGGAGTGGATAATATATCTGGAAGAAGAGTACACTCAGAGGTTCAATAGTGGATCTAAGTTTGACACACACACATGGGTGGAACAAAACTTGTATAACTATTTATATGAGATTTTATTTGTCTATCTTTCTGATAGAGTTGTACGAGTGGTTGGTTACTTATGTGTCTAAAAGTAATTGGAGGTATCACATGTTTGTCTAGATGCAGGAAGAATTTTAGGCCCTCTATGATGTTGATCTAATCTGGACATGCTTACTATGGACACTTGGTTCTGTGGTGTTCTGAATAGCTATATTTTAGAGTACTCAATTTATAATTGACTCTTTCCTGGATGTAGCTGAGTTCAGTTTTTATGTTATCCTAGGGGAAATTATCTGCAAGGCATTCCATTGATGATCAAAATATTGATGGTAACCCTAAACTTGGAAGAAAATCTGATGTCTAGCTAAACCCTACACACACATGTGGGGGTAGGAGCATGTTTGGTGAAGGATGGCAGACCTAGCGGCAGAAAGGAAAAGAGAAGAAAGGTGGCTTAAGTACAATGAGGCATATGAGAGGGAGTTAGATAAGTAACACAATATTACATAATGGATGGCACTTTGAGGAGAGAGATGGCTTGTGAAGGATTTAGAGCTCATGCAAAAGACATGGATCCAGAGCATCTGGAACTCCCCCATTTAGGAAAGCATGAAAGGGAACCCTCCTTGGCCTCATATGGGAGTGCACTAGTAAAGACGACATGGGCCGTGGGCATGCATCTGAATCTACCTTGGAAACCTAGCCCTTGCGCTTGGTTTTCCAGCATCTAGTATAACCAGTAGTTAGACAAGCTAGTTTGGGGACTGGAAGAACATGAGTAAATCAAATAGAAAGTGCATCTATGGTCCGGGAAAACATATTATTTGTTAGTTGGAGATACATTTTTAGGTGCATCATCGACACATAACTCAAGCATGTAAAATTTTGGACTCACTTCTGGGGAGTAGTACCACCTCGCAGACTATAGGAGTTCATTTTAGTACCACTATTGGGACACATAGGGCAAGACATCCACTGGTCCAATTTTGGCTACAGGTGGAGGATCAGGGGGCATAAGTGGCTCTAGATCTAGTGGATCTGGTGGTTCTGGAGGTAGAGGTAACATAGGAGGTTCTAGATCAGGTGGGCATGGTCCTCACCAACCCCAAAATATTTACATGGAGATATCACTTCATCTTCTAGAGTATAGGGGAATAGAATATGCCACTGATCATGTGCACATTGTGAGATACTATGGCACATAAAAGGGATCACAAGTTTTGAGCTCAAGGTAAGTCATTTTGTAGTTACGTTACAGGAACATGCGCTCACAGTTGGTACAGGAAGTTTGACCCTGATTTGACTTATGCGTAGATTATGCAACATTACAAGATGCTTTCCTTAAGGAGTTTTATATCCTTGAGTTCAAGTAGAAGAGTATAAGTACGCTTAAGGATATTAAGAAGGGAACTACTCAGAGCATTTGGGAATATGATGCCCATTTCAAAACACTTTTGTCTAAGCTTTTGTATGATATCCATGAAAGCCAACATGCATAGTGGTTTGTTAGGGGATTGATCACACCGTTTAGGAGGGTGCTGTCACATAAGAAATATATGGACCCACTGCGAAGCACTTGAAGTATCGTTATGCACTGAGGCAGTCAGAAGTATATACATTGGAGTGAGCCCATTCCTAGAAACAAAAATTGCAGCTATGGCGAAGTAATTAGAGAAACTATCAGCCAGTTCAACACATGAGACACACACTAGGATTTGGTGTAAAAAAATTGAAGTGGAAGGGAACACTAAGGATAATTTTCCCTATAGGTTAGTATGTTCATTGTTGCTAGACTGAATGAGATATGTCATTTAGACCATGATGTAAGCCACTGCCCATTATTACAATGTGTAATCAGAAAGAACGTATCTTGCTATTGTAAGATTTTCTGGTCCATGAATCACAATACAAAAGAATGCAGGTTGATTGGTCAGATCCATGATGCCATTGATATTGGTGTGTGACAGAAAGGAGTGTCATATAAATCTAAAAGTAAAAATGAGCACCATGATCATGATCACACCCAAGGGCGTTATGATCAGAATGAGGGACACTTTTAAGGAATTCGTGGAAGATTTCAAGGATACCGTGGTGGATTTAGGGACTGAGGACCTAGTGGTGGATGAGGTGAGTTTCCTCATGGAACATGTTATACATGCAGATCTCCTGACCACTACATGTGTGAATTCCCTCAGAATATTACTTGTTCTTTTTATGGGAAGAATCATAACTATGAGGAATGCCTGAACTTATATGAGCATCTTAGCAAGTAACATAAATAGGAGAACAAGGGCACATGGATGGTTAGAATACAACGCCATGCAGAAAATCAGTGGATGCCAAAGTTGGCACCGTAACTTGAGGTAGTACCTATGAAGATTACTACACACATTGAAGTTGCATGTGCTAGAGAAAGGTTACAACAAAATCCTACCATTACTAAGGATGAGGTTTTACATGCAAGGTACCTAGATCCTACACATCAGAAGGAGGTTTATCAGGAAACCATGGAGGTACTCAAAAATATTTAGGGTGAAATACAATGTTTAAAGGAACAGTCGCGGAAGTTGGAACAAAAGAAGGCAACAAAGATGGTCTAGTCAGATGTTGATGATTTGAAAGAGGTATGCAAGATGTTGTGCTAGGAGAATATTATTCCATTACTAAGGAACTTATTAAAGGGAAAAACTCTGTGCACAAGTATTGAGAATGGATGACAGATCCTGCATGCTAATATTCTACCTCACATAGCTTGGATTATGACAAGGAAATCACTTTGAATTCTGTTGTGGATGGGTGGATTTTGAGTAATATAATGATTGACACAGGAGCATAATTGAATGTGCTTACTTTAGATACATGGGTACAGATGGGAAAAATTCCATTACAACAATCCTCTAATGTACTGTTCATGGCTAATTAGACTAAGGCCACTCTAATCAGAGTTTTAAAGGATGCATCCATTACTATACAAGGGGCCAAGTTCACTGGGGACTTTGAGGTTTTGGCACTTGCAGAAGCAGACAACTTCCCAGCTCTACTTGGTGCCCTTGGTGTTATGCAAATAATGTTGATCTACGATTCAACAAGGGGTATATAAGTTTTGAGAACAAGGAAGAACACATTATTATCCCTTTGATAGATGGAAAATCTACACCTTATGTTGAACCTTTGAGTGAGGAAGACTTGAACAAAATTTATGTGTGCGTCATTCAAGATCTAGAAGTACTTGAGCCATCTAAGGAAGGAATCCTCCAGTGGGAAGATACACAGTCTATTAGTGATACTACAAGTATTACTTGTGATAATTGGGTGCATGACACCTATGAGATGGTTGGGCACGAAGTAAGAAGCACCTTTGCATGGAGGAGGAAACCTCGTTGTATTAGGTGGATAGGTAACAACTATATACCCCGGTACACTAGAGAAGGAGATCCTACGATATTTCTATGCGCCATGGAGGAGGAGTGGATAGATCAAGTGGAAAGAAGAAATATGTTAGTGTATACCCTACGTGTGAGATGGCAATGTGTTGGTGGACGGTTCATAGGGATACTATCATAGAATGGAATTAAGTAAAAATTTCTCTAACAACCCATTTTCTCAAGAAGCAATGCGCCTACTTAGATCTACATACATCATGGTAATCAACCTATTCAGCACAACATTGAGTAGTGTGAGATAATTTGGATGATTGGGAAGGAAGCTTTACCACCTTCACTTTGGGTGCAAAAACTTTATTCCACTTTGCAAGGCTGCGCACGCGTTTGGTATGTTTATCTACGGAACTGCATAGGGAGACTGGAAATTGGCAAGAATTGATTGCAAGAAATGGTACCCATACTTTTGACTACTTCTCTACTAAACCTCCAGTGAGAGAGGTATTATGGGTTATGGAATGCAATTGACTATGGTAGATAGTGAAAAGGCTGAAGAACTCATTTAGGAGTTATTTGATGAGGAAGAACCAGGAGCACATTTTGATGAAATAGATGAGATAGATGCTAAACTATTTAAGCACACTTGCTTTGAGAAGGAGAAAAGAAAGATGGTCAACATAATGGATGATGAAGAAGTAGAAAATCTAGACATTGATCATTCTAAAGGTACACGTGAGGTTTTAGACAATGCAGATAAAAATGCACATGCCTATTATGAACCTATGAGGACCAAGAAAGTGAACATTGGCATGGATGCTGAACCTAAGGAGGCCATAATTGGATATTATTGGTGTGATTATGAAGTGGCAAGGGATAATTGAGTTACGACATGATTTCCAGGACTTATTTCCTAGGGGATGCCATGAGTTAAAATGGGTGCATGAGTCATTAGGTGAGAAGAAGATTAACCTAAAGGAATGATCATGAACCCAGTTAGGAAGAGACCTTATAGGATGAACCCTAACCCATGCATGTAAAAGTTAAATAAGAAATTGAACAAAATGCTAAAATATGTCATCATTAAGCCCCTAGAAGAATTAGAGTGGGTTAGCCCCATGGTAATCAGTATAAAGAAAAATATGGATGATATTAAGATCTATGTGGATTACAGGGAGTTGAATGTTGCATGTGTGATTGATCCTTTTCCTACGCCTTCCAGTAGAGGAAATATTAGAAGGCATTGTAAGGCATGAAATTTAATAATTTACAGATGAATTCTCTAGGGTATCATCAGGTAAGAATTACACAGGAGGATCAAGAGAAGACAAACCATCACCACTGAATGGGGAAGATTTGTATATATGGTTATGCCCTTTGGTTTGAAGAACGTTCGCTTGCTATATTTTCATGCACATAGTTTTTCAAGCATTCCAGGATTTTATTCACAAATTCTTACAGGTTTACTTGGATGATTGGATGGTATATGGGCTTGTTAAGGATCATTATGAAAACTTGTTGCTTAATGTTTGAAATATTCAGACAGTTAAACATCTCTTAAAACATCAAGAAGTGCATATTTAATACACCTTTTGGAACTCTACTAGGGCATATCATCTGCAAGGAAGTTTTTTTAGTAGATCCAACTCAAGGTCGAAGCTATAATGTAGGCCATGGAGGAACCTACTAGTCAAAGTGATGTGCATGGATTCTATGGGCAATATAGGGTATTACAGAAAAATTATTAAAGGATATGTGAAGATTGCTGGCACCCCTAGAAAAGTTACTAAAGGGAAAAGTGACATTCTATTGGGGAAAACCACAACAACGTACACATTTGAGGCATTGATAGGAGAGACTTACTACAATGCCTATTCTACATTTTCCCTTATGGAACCAACCATTTCACATACACGTGGATGCCTCTAGCATGACCATCGGCACAAGTGTTAGCTCAGCATGGAGAAGGATATTATAGATCATCCTATCTCCTTTGCTAGTAGAAAGTTGATTCCTAGCATAACAGATATTATACAACTACAAAGTGTGAGGCTTTATCGATGATGTATGTGCAGACATAAGTTCAGACAATACTTTCTAGCAAAAAAATTATTATTTAATACATATCACATGGCACTAAAATACTTGGTAAATAAACACTATTTTACAGGGGCGCATATGTTGATGGGTTCTCTTATTCTAATCATTTTACTTTACAGTCATGGTAAAACCATGTAAAAATAATTCTGGCCCAGACTACTTATCAAGAATTCAATTATGCGAGGATGCGTAGACAATTGAATGATACAATGTCCAGTATGCACAAGTTGTATAGGTTACATCATGCGCCTTAATAATTAGAGGATATTGCTATTCTTTCTACGCAAAGGTATGACACTAGTAAGGAATGAAAGCCTTAAAAAAGAAACAACTTGTAATTCGCGTTGCACCATTCATGTTGATTAGTGGTGACTTATACAAACTAGGCTGAGAGTGAAGTATTACGCCGTGTGTGTATTAGAACATGAGCGCAATGATATCATGGAAGAGGATCATGGCGGTATTATAGGTGGGCAGTATGCAAGTGATGCCACTGTGCGTAATATTATACTTGCTAGATTATGGTTGGAAACCCTGTACAATGATTGTAAAGAGTATTGTAAGGCATGTGATCATTGTCAGTGCCTTAGAAAACCTGGATAAAGAGATGAAATGTCCTTTGAGGCCTATTACTAGTGTAGAACCATTTAAAAAATGGGCAATAGAATTTGTGGGTCCTGATTTCCCCAGCCACACGTAGAACCGGATCATGCTACATCATCACTTGTACAAATTATCTTACACAATGGGAAGAAGAAGCATCTACAAAGGATTGTACATAAATTACAACAACAAGGTTCTTATGGGAAAATATTCTAAATAGGTATGGATTATCGTTGAGTTTGACAAGTGATAGGGGTACACACTTCTTGAATGAGACAATCAATATACTATTAGACGAATTTATGGTTACGTGCACCACAAGACTACACCTTACCACCCTCAAGCAATTGGAACTACTAAGGTCATTCAAAAAAATATTGAGCCAGACCTTAACAAAAATTTGTGATGTTGGAAGGAAAGATTGGGATGATAAAGTTTTTTTTGTACTTTAGGAAATATAGAACAACTTACAAAAGGTTAAATAAGGCCACACCCTTTCAGTTGGTGTTTGGCACAGAAGCAGTTCTTCCCATGGAATTCATGTTACCTTCTTTGTGTATTACATGCACGGGGGGTCTAGCTAATGAGAAAAAATTAGAAGAAAGAATTGACAAGTTAATACATCTAGATGAGAGGCACACCATAACATGTTGGATTCAAAAGTAGGAAAAGGCTAGGAAGAAGGCATGGCATGACAGACACATTAGGGATAAGAAGCTTATCGTTGGACAGATGATACTTCTTTATGATTCCAAGTTTCTACGCCATCCAAAAAAATTTAAGGTACATTGGTTAGGACCATATGTTATCACTCACATCCTTGAATCATGCACTTGTCAGTTAGAGGTAGTTGATGGAATACGGTTACCCACTTACTTGAACGAGAGTAGGCCAAAGCCCTACTATAACTAATTCTTCTGTTGGGATTTCCTTGGGGATTTTCCTTTTTGGTTGTGATCAATTTTGTATTATTTTTTGATAGATGCTTTTAGTTATTGTAGATTCTTAATGTATTATCTTTTGTAATTGGCCCTTAGAGCCTTTTTTCCAATTTTTATCTATAAAAAAATAAGGCAGTATTTCCATTTAGTATAGATTTCCCTTTTTTAATTTCTTTTAATGTATTTCCTTCTTTGTTACTATGCTTTGTCAATTTATTTTGGTGTTTTGTGTAGTAAACACATTTGTGCTCTGGAAGCTAATTACAATCTGAAGTATTTTTATGTGCAGAGGAATACACATATAATTGGTGTGGGGTGGTTGTTATTTGATTTTAAAAATGGGTACAGATAAAAATAAACTGTTACAGGTGCTATTCAAGTATGGAAAGGAGCTACTAGAAAGAATATTACTCCTTGAGAAGCCATAGCTCAAAATAAATGAATGAACAATATAACGTGAGGTAAGCTGTGGCTATAGAAAATACTATAAGAAGGCACATTGGTGAGGTACTTTAGCGTAAGTAAGCACACAAAAGGAGGTCTATAGCCCGAAGGTAGGAAGGTATGCTAGAAGGTTATAATTGGTGTGCATAGGTTTATCACACAAAAGTTGGGAAAATGGTTAATTAATGAGAGGATCGGTGGTAGGTAAAAGAACAATAAATGTAATAAATTTTCAAAAATATATATAAGGACATGATGCAGGTTCATTTACACCTTTACAATCACAAGTCTTTGAGTGAGCTAGTTACGACTGAGCCAAGTGAAACATGTTGAGGAATGGAGAGTTGAGAATCAAGACATGGAAAGAAGATTTTGTGTGTAGAAGTGGCTTACGTCCCCATTGGATAAGGGTTTAAGTGAAGTAGAAGCATTGAGAAGGAGTTAGGGCTCGCGGTTTTGAGCTAGGGCATGTGGTTTCGAGCTAGGGCATGAAAGCTTACATGACAGAGGAAAAAGGTGAGTTTTTTACAATGGCACTGAGGAAGGCACCTGCAATAGGTATGAAGGGGAAGAAGAAGGTGGAAGTTGATGTAGAAGTTTCTCCTAAGAGAATTTTTTTAGAGATGTGGTATCTAGAAGGAGTCATCATTGGGTGGGATTAGGATTCCCATATTCGTAGATGCAAAGTAAGTGATTACAACCACCACAATACTGATAATAAGGGGGAGTTGGATGCTTTGTTGAATAAGAAGACAAACAAGCACAGGGTGGATGACATGCCAGTATATGATGATGTTGGGGAGAATTATCTCAAGAAGTTAAGGGTGTATGAACTATATTAACTCCCATATTTTGGAAAACCAGAAAGTTTATACTAATCACTTATGAGTAGAGTCCATAAGGACTTTTTCTATTTTTATGGACGGCAGGTAAGGATCACTGTGCCTTTGATTGCCACATTGACAGGGTTAAAGGGAACAAGGATAGAGGTTAGTAGTGATATAACCGATAAGGAAGATGTTATAGCCACAAGTAAAGAGTTGGGATACTCCAAGGGTCTACGCGGAATGGACATATACAAATTAAGGAAGTATCCTGTGGTGCAGGTAGCCACACATTTGCTTACTAAATTGAATTATCAAAAAAGGTGGTCTCAGATAAATACTATGTGGCTACATATTGCAAAGAAAATGTCACAAGGAGAAGTCTACAACTTAGTTGGATTCATAGAAGAAAACATTATTGAGGAAGCATGCACAGGTGAAAATATAAGTGTTGGCACTATCCTAATATGTCTTATGTTTGTAGGAATTGGAGTGCCCGATGGGACAAATAACAAGATCTGGGAATACCCCATGGAGAAGAAGTCCCTCGCATAGAGGTTTGAGAATTATTTGTGTGAGGGAATAATGAGTGGCCCATTCAAACAAAGGGCCGATCTATGATATGATTGACTGCGTGTGGCCTTTGAAGAGGAATGGTACATTCCAAAGGAGTTTCCCTTAGTGGTGGGTAAGGAGGTAGAATTCATGATGTATCAACATTTTTGCATCACATGGTTTATAATGAAGGATGGGACATTGATTCCCTAGTAAAAACTTCCATACACCTTCACAATGCACTATTTCAAGGCAGTAGTACACAGATTTACTGATACGCGTTGATTGAGCTTTAATGTGGACAAGGTATATTGTGACTACCATACTCTTAGAAAAACTTATGTTTATCCAGGTTATTCTACCTACATTGAGAGGCTCATTTCAGATGTTATAAGTATGAATTTGGTAAGTTTGGATATTGGGGATAGTGGATCCATGCTTATCTATCTCCAACTTAAGCCTAGGTTGGAAAATAACAAGTACGTAGAGAATGAGTTAATTCTCCTAGGGATGCCTAAAGGAAAAAACACAGTTCAAAATATAGTATCTCCAAAGCCTTACTCGACCATAGAGATATAAGAAGAAGAAGAACATGAGGATAGTGGAGGCTTGGACCATAGAGGCCGGAGGTAGCCCACAGAAAAAGTGGAAAGTGAGCACGTAGATACTCCCCCACAGGCATAATGAGAGGAATAATTGGACGTAGATGCAGTCCATGAGGAGTTCCAGTTTAAGAAAGTGTTTATAAGAACCAGGACCCAAGGCATAGGAACATAATAACCTTTACAAAGGTCACCTCGACTCCCCCCTCAGAAAGAAGAACCCGAGAGAAAGAGAAAAAGAAAGATAAAGTTTAGTGAGGAGGATGAGGAGTATGAAGAGAGCGCACTAGGAACCCTGATCTAGTATGAAGACACGGAGGAACCCCTAGTTAAATAAATGTGAGATGAAGAGGAAGGGGTGCAAGAGGTAAAATAAACTATGTAATAATAACCCAGTGCACCCGTCACAACTCAAGTACGAGAAGGACCTATTGGTATCTAGATTTAATCTCCTTCACAACTTGAACAACATCATGTATTTGCACAAGACACTCAAGGGTAGATAGATGATTTGTATTTCATTTATAGCTAGGGAGCACATCTATCTAACTTTTTGGAACTCAAGATTTGAGGGAGTGGATAACACATTCAAAAGGATCTTGATCTAATCCTCATTGTTTTAGGTTGTGCCTATCAACCAAGGAAAGAGAACCTATATTGCAGCCCTTGTATGGTAAAGGAGATTGAGATATCCTTGTATTTCACACATTGTGTGGAGATGACCTTGGGAAAACATGATCAATTATCCATTATTCAAACTCAAAGGAGTTTTCACTACTAAATGATGGAAATGTTTTCAAGACAAGGCTAAGGTTGCTAGAGACAAAATAAAATCCTAATATGCTTTGTGAATTTTTGTGAGTGGGTTGTATTCTTTTGTTAACACACAATGCCATGCAGGGGTAGAATAGGTAGGATGAGTTAGTTTGAATGAAATTTTGTTGGGAGATGTTTAGATAAGACTAGCTAGGAATTACCAACTTATTTGAGAACCTTTGCAAGAAATTTGTAACACCTACACAACAAGAATACTTCCAGAGGTTTTAAATGCTCCTTCAACCAAGATATGTGCACAAATGGAGGCCAAAATCTGTAATCTTCCACACAACCTTTGATAACCTGCCACAAAATCTTGAAGCAAAATACCAACAAAGTATCTAGGAATCCCTATTTAATCATGATCTAAGGTGCACCCAAAGGTTTACAAATAATCTCAATATTCAAGGATAGTATAATGATTTTAAATATGTTTATATTTTATCAGATGAAGGCTCTTCTGAATATAAGATTGCAAATGCCATTAAACCATCAACAAAAAATGGGACCGTGTATGGTCAAAGAGATCCTAAACACAAGATTGCAACATGAGCAAGAAACACAAATTGAAAATATTCTGAGACATAAGCATATGCAAAATTTTGCCAAGAGATAACACCACATAATCCAAAATTTGATCAAATAAATCAGTAGGGGAATGCTATAAGAAAAATCTCAGAGCCTGTTGATGGATTTAAAATTGAAACCAACTCAACATGATGAAATTTGATACAAAATGGAATTGAAAATGGCTCTCAGGTGGTTTTCTCTAGAGAAATGGTTTCTTCCAGCTTTTTACTTGAAAAATTATAAGTTTCTTTTTTCTCTTCTGTCTCCTCTCTTCAAATGCCTCAAAAATACATTTTATATCTCATGCCATCTTGGAACCTTGCTTCCCAAGAAAAGAATATGCCTAAAGGATCAAATTTGTTACAAAACACTTCATCATTTCATGAAAATGACATCAAACTGTAAAACAGTTCGCATATTGCCAAGGATGCACAAAAATATTAAAATATTGCATGATTTTGGATCCTTATCCATCCCAGGGTCACGTTTTTGGCATTCAGGCATGCCAGCATGCTTTAGCAATCATTTTTCACCCTTTACCCTTTCAATTTTTACCTCTACAATTTTTAATTTTCATCTTTCACGTTTTTTACATTGGGCCAAAGAAAAGATGCATCAAAAACATCATAGATCATCAAATTAGCTCATGAAAATGATTCCATTGTTCTCAGAAGGCTGAGAGGACTCAAAATCATATAAGTTCTGATGATTTTTTATGAAGAAATGTGATTTCCAAGCTCCTTGGAGTTCCCATGGCGGTAAAAAATGAAACAACACAGTAACCGTCGATTTTGGTCAACTTTCAATGCTAGCCCTCCACGTGGAGGATGAGATTCTTGAATATTCCCCTTTTTCCCTTTTGGATAAGGAGTGAAACATGTCTGAAAACCATTGGATCGAACCCCCATGCTTTAGAAATGCATTTGTGGCCCCTTTTTAATTTGGGAAAATTTTACAAAAAATCTCCGCTTCTCCCCTTGACCCGCCATGTGTCCACATGTGGGCCCCACCAAAAATGGCGGGCTCATTTTATGAATTTTGGCACTTTTTGAAAAAAGGGAAATTTTTCTTAAAAATTCCCGTGGGCCCGAACACCCGCTCTCTTCTCTGCCATGTGGCACCCTTTGATTCATCGCAGGGCCACGCCTCCAAATTTTCCTTCAAACCTCCCTGCCAAATTTTGAAAAGTTTAAAACCATTAGAGGCCCACAATTTCCTTTTGACCTCCTTGAAATGCACCACGTGTCCAACATGGATTGACCGCGGAATTACGCCTTCAATTTTGTCTTTGAAACATTTTTTGAGATTTGTAAAATTTCCAATGGTAACCCCGAGCTCCGAACCTCTACCCCCTCACCTTTTGGGACACGTGTTAGCTCTGGATTGGAGTGGTGAATTGTTGCAAAATTCCCCATTGGCCCCCTTACTTGACATTTTGCATTTTCTGGACATGTGTCCACTTACTATTGGATGCGGGCCTTCGGGTCAAACTTTTCCCTTGACACTTTTAGTCAAAAATCACCAACTCCCTCCACCACCTGCATGTCCCCTGAGCCACATGTCCTCCTCCCATTCACTACGGGATTTTGGGCCTAGAACCGAATTTGATATTTTTGCCCAAATGGAAGCCAAAATTTCTAAGGAACCTCCGCCACCTGCCATGCTGACTTCTCCAAGACACATGTCCACCTGCCATTGGATGCAGGCCTTCGAACAAAAATTTTCCTTTGAAAATTTTGCAAAAGGAAAGAAAAATTTCTAAGTATAACCCGCCACCCGCTGATCCTCCAACCAATCACAATGTGCCACGTAGGCATTTTATTGTAGCAAGCGGAGCCATTGACCAAATTTTTCCTTAAGCTAAAATTTGAAAAATTAACAAGTTAGAAATATTTTCCAACCACCCCCAGATAATGCGAACCTGCCACATTGCAATAATGTTGCGATGATGAATTTGACAGGTAGAATACGCCTGTATCACCGTCAATACGTCAAAAATGTAGAGGATGCCCTAGAAATTGAATTTTTTGACAAAGAAGGTAGATTTCTTGATCTTGAACCAAATGAATCATTTTTGACGTTGTTTTCTAGCATGGGATTGGGAAAACACTTGCACAAACTTAGGATTCGATCAAATTCGAGTTTTTTACATGACTTGGCAAAGGAAAATGGCACAACCCAAAAAAATGAAGAAATTAGGGGGAAAATGGGGGCAAACATGGATTTTGTTTCAAATTAGGGCAAAATAACAATAACTTAGGCATTTTGCAAGCCTTTTGAAAGCATTCAACTAGATAAAATGAATTACAGATCACCCACTCAACCAATGAAATGTTTCAGAGCAGAATTTGACATGAAAATTTTAAGGCACATTATGAAAACTCAATAATGGGACTAACATTGGCTCTTGTTTGGGGATGGGCACTCCCGGTGAGTGCCAAAATATCAAAAAATATACCAAGTGTCAAAAACCATTGGGAAAAGGATTCAAAACATAGGGCAGCTCGAAAAACCAGAATTACCACCAAAAAGGACCGAGAAAATGAGCCAAAAATGGTTTCCAAGGACAAAAGGGCAAACCACACACTGACCAACAACAAAAACAAAGACTATACAAATATACAACTTGTGCATACCTCACTAGGGGATTTAATCCAAGAAATGTTTTAAATGTTTGCCATTAATAGGCAGTTCCAGCAATTCCCCATCTAGATCTTTGAGAAAAAAGGTGTTCTCACCAATTCTGATGTCAATGGCATAAGGGCCCATCCATAATGCGTCAAACTTGCCATGTTTACCCTTGTCTTCATGCCTACTATCCCATATCAAAACTAGATCTCCAACATTGAAGGCTCTAGGAGTGACCTTCTTATCAAACAACCTCTTCAATTTCTCTCTAAACCTGACATGCCTTTGATGGGAAACTCTTCTCTCTTCATCTAACTCAATGATCTGATTGATTCTTGATTCATATGGGCCATGTTCTTGATCTTCCAATTGTTGGGAAAACTGAAAAGTGGATAATTGCAGGTGTAAGGGCAGCAAATCCTGAGTTCCATACACCAATTCAAATGGGATCTTACCTGTTTCTCTTTTAGGAGTTATTCTATCAGCCCAAACTGCAAATTTCAATTGCTCTCCCCACTTCTTCTTGTTGATTTCCAAGGTCCTTCTAATGATCTTGAGCAAGTTCTTGTTACTGGACTTAGCTTGTCCATTGCCTTATGGATTGTAGTTTGAAGAATAAGTCAGATTTATCCCATATTCATTACACATTACCATCAAAGGTTTGGCTCTAAAACACATGGCATTATAAGATACAATCTTAACTGGAACTCCAAATCTACATATGATATGATTTAACAAGAAATCCATTACCACTTGGTGTGTTTCCTTTCTAGATGGAATTGCCTCAACCCATTTTGTAAAATAATCAGTTGCTACAAGGATCCATTTATGACCGGCACTAGAAGGATCTGAAATCTCACCAATGAAATCCATTCCCCATTGTTTGAAAGGAGCTTCAATTGATACAGGATGTAAAGGAAGGGAGCCTGAAGCTTTCAGTCTTCCAGAGAAATGTTGGTAACTATCACACTTTCTAACTAGCTGGGTTGCATCTTTAAAAAGATTAGGCCACCAATAACCAACTCTTAAAATCTTATGTGCTATCACTCTCCCAGCAAAATGTCCTCCACAAACTCCCCCATGGAAATCAACAATCAACTTGGGAGCTTCATCTTTCAGTTATGCATTTCAAGAGGACACCTTCAGGGTTCTTCCAAGCCAGCCCAAGGTCTGTTATGATATATTTATGAGAAACTAGCTTGAGGGCTCTTTTCTGATTTTTATTCAAGTGACTAGGACAACATAGGTGTCTGAGGTAGAAAATCACATCTTTGTACCACTCAGACCTCATCAATTTGTCAAGAAGATCTGCCCTTTCTTCCTCTAGCTAATTCACTTCTACATTTTGCAAATTTCTCTCAGCCATGAGCTTGGCAAGACCCAAACCTCTTACTAGCTTTGTTGTTTAGATATCCATATCATATTCTTGTAATTTGTTGACCCATCTACATCTCTTGCTTGATATCTCCATGTCTGATAAGATGTCTTTAACCATGGTGTGGGGAACATAAGCAACAACTTTTGAACTCAATATATAGGGCCTGAAAATCTTTGTTGCTTTTACCAGTGAAAACACTTGTTTTTCCATGATTGTATACTTCAACTCAGCTTCTTGTAAATCCTTGCTAAAGAAGGCAATAGGCTTCTCAGCTCCATTCTCATCCTTTTGCAACAAAACTGAAGCAATAGTAAATTCAGAAGCAAAAGAAAATATTTGGAAAGGCCTTTATAAGTTTGGGGCTGCCAGAACAGGTGCATGCTTAAGTGCATCCTTTATTCCTTTAAAAGCTTGAATGATAGCCTCCTCCCACCTAATGACTTGATCCTTTCTTAGCATGATTGTGATTGGAAGAGTTAGCACAGTAAAATTGGAAACAAACCTTCTAATAAAATTGATTTGGCCAAAGAAAGATTGGATACCTTTCTTGGTTCTTGGGATAGGTACTTTGTTGATTGCTTCCACTCTCTCAGGGTCTATCATGACACCATCCTTAGACACAATACGTCCCAAAAATTTGGACTTTTGCATGCCAAAATGACACTTCTTTGGATTAAGAGAAATGTCATACTCCCTACATTTGATCAACATCTTCTCTAGGTGTTGCAAATGGTCTCCTCGCTGCCTTGAAAATATAGTCACATCATCTTGGTAAACTGCAATAAATTCATTTATGTAACCAGCAAAGGTAACATCCATTTCTCTTTGAAAATTGGCTTCAACATTCATCAATCCAAAGGACATCCTCACAAAAACATAATTTCCCCAAGGCGTAGTGAAGGTTGTCTTAAGTCTTTCTGATTCTTTAATAACCACTTGATTGTATTCGGAGAAACCATCCAAAGTAGAAAGCATTTCTGACCCTATCACAAGATGCAACATGTTTTCCATATTTGGCAAGGGATAGTTGTCCTTCATGGAGGCTTTATTTAAATTCCTAAAATCCACACAAAGTCTGATGTCTCCATTCTTCTTTCTAATTGGCACAAGGTTTGCAACCCAAGATGAATATCTAGTGGAATGAATAATACCTCAATATCTCCACTTTTTTAATTCCTCTTGCATTTTCATGGAGAGAAGTGGATTAATAGGCCTTTGTCTTTGTCTGAATGGCTTAGTCTTGGCCTCAAGAGGGATCTCATGTTGGAACAAATCTTCTCTATATGCCTTTAACTCTGAATAAGACCAAGCAAGGAAGTCTTGATATTTCTTTAAAAATTGGGAATAGGACTTCTTTTCCTCCTTGCTGAGATTGCTACCCAACCAAATCCTCCTTGGTTTATCCCTGGTTCCCAAGTTGTGCTCTTCCACATCCATTGAAGCAAGCATGTTCTTATTAATGATGTAATCAACATTGCTGAAATTTGATTCAAGTGCAACAAGACCTTTAGGAATGGTATTTGTTTTTAATTGTATAATATCCTTGTCAAACAAAGTTTCTCTCCCTTCATTCATGCATACCATTGGCTCCCAATCAATGTTCTGACCAGCAAACTCACCTTGGCATTGTAAGAACCTCAACACTTGTGCATCATCATCAAAAATTTGCCAATGTTTCACATTATCAAGGGCAGATGGCCTTGTTAGCACTTCAACATTATATTCACAAAAAGGTGAAACAGTACAATTGTCAAATCTAGAGCCAAGTACAGCCAACTTATCAGCAGTAACATTAAGACTTCTATCATGGTAAACAATGTTAAAGGAATCAAACATTTCAATCAAGTCCCAAACAACATGCTTATACTATTTCATACACTAATTTTTTGTGGCATATAACTTCCTTACTTGCTTAACAACTAGCTCTGAATCCCCCTTGGCAACAATATCCTTCACTCCATATTTCCATGCAATCCTTAATCCCAACAACAATTCCTCATACTTAGCAATATTGTTAGTGCATTCAAAATTAAGTTTGAAGGAAAAAAGAAATTCTTCCAAACTAGGAGAAAGCAAAACTATACCAGCACCATTTCCAAATTTGGAGCAAGCTCCATCAAACAACAAAGTCCAAGGAGAACCTATCATATCAAGGCATTTTGATTTATCCATCTTGTTCTCTTTTCCATTAGCAAAACCAATGAAGTTGTCAACATCTACATCAGCAAACAACACTTCATAAGAAGCATTGTTGGGATCTTCAATCAAGTGCAACATCTTCTTTTCACCATAGAGTTTGACAAGGCTGCCTTCAATGGGAATGGTGGCAAAGGACATGTCCATTTGAACACTACCACCAACACTTGCAGCCCATTTTCTTGACAAAAGCATACCCCATTTGGCAGGGTAATCAACAATTACAACATCAAGTTTTAAATTCTTACCCGGATAGGCTGCAAGTTGCACTACTAAACCCTTCACACAACCAACAACTAGCACTTCCCTTGAATCCATGGCTGTAAATTTCTCATATGCTACTGTCACCTTGATATCCAACTCATTCATGACTTCTAGAGGCATGACATTACATGATGCACCGGAATCAAACATGCAATTGTGAAGCAACCTATTCTTTATGAGAAAAGTTGTGAAAAATGGATCAACATTCAATTGGGAATCAACCAAGGATGTCCCCAAATATACCTCAGGTGCCTCTCCAAGATCTTCCACCACTGGTGGTGTTTCAAGGCCAGCCATGATTTGAAGAGGAATCTCAACAACATTTACATTCCTGTTTGGGGTAATCTTCTCTTCTTTCAATCCCAAGTACTCAAATGCTCTCTTCTTATGCTCAGGAATTCTAAGCAATTCAATAATTGGAACACTCACTTTAATTTGGCTCAAAACCTGGGCTATATCATATGGAACACTCTTTGGTAAAACAACATTGGAAGGGAAACAAGAAGGTTCATCAGATGGAGAAGTATTCTTGGCAGCTTGGGCATGAAGAGGACTGATATTTTTGCATGGGACAATAGGGTTCTTGGCAATTGTTTCTTTTCTAGGATTATCCTTTGGAATGCTTGTGAGCAAGGGTGTCTTTGGCTTGGCTTGAGGAACATATCCTCTAACAACTTTACTTCTAGTATTATATTCCTTCTCTTGACCAACTATAACATTCATTAACAATTGTCTATCTTCCTCAAAGGGAATACCACCATCATACTTGATCATTAAAGCTCTTAGATATTCAAAGTCATTATTAGGGATTTAAAAAGCTTAAACAACATCTACGTCATGAGATTAAGGAAGAGAAAGAAATGGTACCCTCTTTATGCAATCCCAAAAGGTTGCAGCAGTCCTTGCACTTATCACATCTATTGATGTTGCTGCTTGTTGTGAGCTTGAAGAGCTGCCCATCATACAAATGTCATCATCCATTTCATCTTCATTATCATCTTCAATAACTTGCTGGTCCATTTCACATGGAGGATGAGGAAGAAAAAATCTATCACACCAATCCATATCAGCAACCTCCTGAACAACAGCAACTCTTACAATTAGAGGGTCAGGCATCACTCTATTTTCATGTGCTTGGGATTTTCTATTTTCTCTGACAATAAGCCCTTTACCTCTATCATCTTGTCTTTGATCACCCCTAGCATGATTGCCGAATCTATCATGGTTTTGAGTTCTTTGTTGTCCTTTTGAACTTTTCCCAATTCCTTTCTCAGCCTAGGCTAATTTGTAAGAAATTTCTTTGACAACCCCTACCAAAGTCTTGACAACATCTTCTAAATCAGCACCCTTGCTAGCTTGAGGCTTCTTAGGGTTTATCAGCTTCACACCATCCCTCTTAAGTGGTTTACCAATATCTTTAATATTATTTTCAATTTGAAGTGCCATGGTGAAAGCTTGCCTCAAGTTTGTAGGATTTTTTTCTCTCAAGTAATAGGCTACCTGTTATCAAATGCATCTGCATATTTAATCAAACAAGATTCATCACAAGGCCTTGAAATGACAGGAAACCTTCTCAATGTTTTATTAAATATTGTATTGAAGTCATGGACTGTCTCTTTCAGGTTCTTCTTGATATTTTCAAATTCAGACAAAAGAAATCTAGGATTAGTCCTGTCACCAGATTGCAACCTAAATACATTTTTCATCTCAGTCCATGAATCAATAGAGTTATCAGGTAGAGCCTTGTACCAATCCCTAGCATCATTCTTCAAGTGTATGGATAAACAAATTGATATATACATCCTCAAATTCTATCTTAAAATCTTCCATCATATTATCAAACATTTTGAGATGTTGATCACCAGTAATGGCGTTGTTACCTTAAAATTTTGGCAACCTATTTCTGACATCTTGTGGGACAGCATTTGGTTAACCATCCATTCCTCCAAAATTTATAGGACCAAAAGTGTTAACAACAAATGGAGGTCTAGGCTGAGCCATGTTGTTTGGTGGGGGTGATCTTGGAGGTGAAACAAATTGGTGAGGAGTACAATATCTTTGGGGCTCAAGAATGTGATTCACAAGATTGGTATCTTCTAAGTGTTGATTTCCTTGGGAAGTTTCATTTGAATTAAAACACAGAGGTGCAGATTGGAGAAGGAACTTACTAGGTATAGCAGAAGGACCTTCACTAGCTGAGCCAAACAAGTTTTTTGAGAGGATTGCCTAAATCAAACTCACTTGAAGAAGAATGATAGTCTTCTACCAAAGGCTGATCTCTCTCACCAATGACTGTATCTTTGTCTGATGTCTGACCTTTAACCACTTTCCAAACTCTTCTCCCTTCCAACTCTGAGTTTCTTAAGTCTGAGAAATTTTTTTAGCAGATTCTTTAAGGAAGAGAGATCTTCTTCCCTCCAGTTTTGTAGAGATCAACAACACAAAAATAAATGACAGAAAGCTTAAGACACTGGTATTTTCAAGATCAAATCAGCATGGAGTCACCACTAAGGAATTTCACCTCAGTTGTGCAAGAATGCACTAAAATAATTTGTTAAATGTTTTCTGATATTGATAACTTTGCAAAGCCTCATAAATAAGACATTCCTCTTCTTAAATCAATCATAGACAAAACAACTAGACTATATAAACATTTGGTAAATGTAAAAGAGCGGGATGAGCTTGAAATTTTTTCCTAAAACTTGTAGATATGAAGTAAAAAATAATATTTCAAGAATGCAAAAGCTCAGATACTTGAATATGAAAATTATCAAACCCCTCAAACACCTCAAGAACACCAAGGAATTATAAGAAGTCCTAGGCAGTGGTGCCACTCGGGTGTTGGTATCCAGATTTAATCTCCTTCACAACTTGAACAACATCATGCATTTGCACAAGACACTCAAGGGTAGATAGATTATTTGTATGTCATTTGTAGCCAGGGAGCACATCTATCTGGCTTGTTGGCAACTCAAGATTTGAGGGAATGGATAGGCACCTTGAAAAGGATCTTGATCTGGTCCTCATTGTTTTAGGTTGTGCCTATCAACCAAGGCAAGAGAACCTATATTGCAGCCCTTGTATGGTAAAGGAGATTGAGATATCATTTTATTTCACACATTGTGTGGAGATGAACTTTGGAAAACATGATCAATTATCCATTATTCAAACTCAAAGGAGTTATCACTACTAAATGATGGAAATGTTTTCAAGATAAGGCTAAGGCTGCTAGAGACAAAATAAAATCCTGATATGCTTTGTGCATTTTTGTAAGTGGGTTGTATTCTTTTGTTAACACACAATGCCATGCAGGGGTAGTATAGGTAGGATGAGTTAGTTTGAATGCAATTTTGTTGGGAGATGTTTAGACAAGACTAGCCAGGAATTACCAACTTCTTTGAGAACCTTTGCAAGAGGATTTGCAACACCTAAACAACAAGAATGTTTCTAGAGGGGTTTAAAATACTCCTTTAACCAGGATATGTGCACCAAATGGAGGCCTAGATCTGCACTCTTCCACACAAAATTTGATAACCTGCTGCAAAATCTTGAAGCAAAATATGAACAAAGTATCCAGGAATCCCTATTTAATCATGACCTAAGGTGCACCCAAAGGTTTACAAATAATCTCAATATTCAAGGAAAATATAATGATTTTAAATCTATTTATCTTTTATCAGATGAAGGCTCTTCTGAATATAAGATTGCAAATGCCATTAAACCATCAACAAGAAATGAGACCCTGTATGATCAAAGAGATCCTAAACACAAGATTGCAATATGAGCAAGAAACACAAATTGAAAATATTCTGAGACATAAGCATATGCAAAATTTTGCCAAGAGATAACACCGCATAATCCAAAATTTGATCAACTACATCAACATGGGAATGCTATACGAACAATATCAAAGCCTGTTGATGGCTTTACAACTAAAACCAACTCAACATGATGAAATCTGATACATAATGGAATTGAAAATGGCTCTCAGGTGGTTTTCTCTAGAGAAATGGATTTCTTCCAGCTTTTTTCTTGAAAAATTATAAGTTTCTTTTTTCTCTTCGGTCTCCTCTCTTCAAATGCCTCAAAAATAAATTTTATATCTCATGCCATCTTGGAACCTTGCTTCCCAAGCAAAGAATATGCCCAAGGGATCAAATTTGTTACAAAACCCTTCATCATTTAATGAAAATGACATCAAACTGTAAAACAGTTCGCATATTGCTAGGGATGCACAAAAATCTTAAAATATTACATGAGTTTAGATCCTTATCCATCACAGGGTCACATTTTTGGCATTCAGCCATGCCAACATGCTTTAGCAATCATTTTTCACCCTTGACCCTTTCAATTTTTACCTCTGTTATTTTTAATTTTCACTTTCACATTTTTTACATCAGGCCAAAGCAAAGAGGCATCAAAAACATCAAAGATCATCAAATTATCTCTTTACAATGGTTTCATTGTTCTCATAAGGCCGAGGGGACTCAAAATCATATAAGGTCCAATGAATTTTGATGAAGAAACATGATTTCCAAGCTCTTTGGAGTTCCCATGGCGGCTAAAAATGAAACGACACAGTAACCGTCGATTTTGGTCAACTTTCAATGCTAGCCCTCCATGTGGAGGATGAGATTCTTGAATATTACCCTCTTTCCCTTTTAAATAAGGAGGGACACGCGTCTGAAAACCATTGGATCAAACCCCTATGCTTTAGAAATGCATTTGCGGCCCCTTTTTAAGTTGGGAAAATTTTACAAAAAATCTCCGCTTCTCCCCCAGACCCGCCACATGTCCACATGTGGGCCCCACCAAAAACTGCGGGCTCATTTTATGAATTTTGGCACTTTTTGAAAAAAGGGAAATTTTGCTTAAAAATTCTTGTGGACCTGAACACCCGCTCTCTTCTCCGCCACGTGGTTCCCTCTGATTCACCGCAGGGCCACACCTGCAACTCTACCTTCATACCTCCCTACCAAATTTTGAAAAGTTTAAAACCATTGTGGGCCCGCAATCTCCTTTTGACCTCCTTGAAATGCACCACGTGTCCAATGTATATTGACCACAGAAGCATGCCTTCAATTTTGTCTTTGAAACATTTGCTGAGATTTGTAAAATTTCCAATGGTAACTCTGAGCTCCGAACCTCCACCCCCTCACCTTTTGGGACACGTGTTAGCTTTGGATTGGAGCGGTGAAATGTTGCAAAATTCCCCATCGGCCCCCTTACTTGACATTTCACATTTTCTGGACACGTGTCCACCTGTTATTGGATGCGGGATTTCGGGTCAAAATTTTCCATTCACACTTTTAGTCAAATATCACCAACTCCCTCTGCCACCCACATGTCCCCCGAGCCATGTGTCCTCCTCCCATTTGCTGCGGGCTTTCGGGCCTAGAACTGACTTTGATATTTTTTCCCAAATGGAAGCCAAAATTTCTAAGGAACCTCCGCCACCTGCCATGTTGACTTCTCCAAGACACATGTCCACCTGCCATTGGATGCAGGCCTTCGAGCAAAAATTTTCCTTTGAACATTTTGTAAAAGGAAAGAAAAATTTCTAAGTATAACCCGCCACCTGCCAATCCTCCAACCAATCACAATGTGCCATGTAGGAATTTTATTGTAGCAAGTGGAGCCATGGACCAAATTTTTCCTTAAGCCAAAATTTGAAAAATTAACAAGTTAGAAATATTTCCCAACCACCCCCGGCCAATAGGAACCCGCCACATTGCAATAATGTTGCAATGATGAATTTGATGGGTAGAATACGCCCGTATGAACGTCAATTCGTCAAAAATGTAGAGGATGCCCTATAAATTAATTTTTTTGACAAGGAAGGCAGATTTCTTGATCTTGAACCAAATACATCATTTTTGACGTTGTTTTTGAGCATGTGATTGGGAAAACACTTGCACAAACTCGGGATTTGATCAAATTCAAGTTTTTTACACGATTTGGCAAAGGAAAATGACAGCCCAAAAAAATGAAGAAATTAGGGCACAAATGGGGGCAAACATGGATTTTGTTTCAAATTAGTGAAAAATAACAAATTAGGCATTTTGAAAGCCTTTTGAAAGCATGCAACTGGATAAAATGAATTGCAGATCACCCACTCAACCAATGAAACTTTTCAGAGCAAAATTTGACATGAAAATTTTAAGGCACATTATGAAAACTCAATAATGGGACCAATATGACCAACCTCAGACCTTGGCACCCAGGTTCCTAAGGGGCCAAGAAAAAAAAGATAAATAACAACTGAAGATTATTTTGTCCCTGGTATGGGTTATACTGAGGACACAAGGAAAAAAAATTCTACCCAGTTTCAGAGGACTGTGGGCCTTAAGGAGTTATATGGGTGGGAGTCGATAGATCCAGATATGGCCACTACATGCACAAGGAATCAATTATCGTTTTCCATGTAGAATCATATGGATTAACCAGATTTTGACGTGTGTGAGGAGTCCTATGTCTAAAACCTACTCTAATGTCTGATGAGCAGGTCATTAATGGAATGGTCAAAGTATCTATTGAGGTGGTGTGGAGAAACATTTATACATTTGCCACCATTAGAGAACTACTTGAATATAACATGGCTAAAATTGAAGAGATAACACATTTAAAGGAAGAGAAGTAATGATAATGGGCAAAAAATGAGGCCTTCGTGAGCGTGGTGGAGGAGATTTGTGATCACATTCTGAAAACAAGGCCTCATCTAAAATTTCAAGTACCAAATTTTTTTCCATCTTATATGAATTATGTGCACACTTTGGTTAATTTGGTGTTAGATGACAAGCCAATTCGGATGCCTGCACAAAAAGATTTTGAACAAGAGGCAGAGAGAGCAAGGGCCTCTATGGTTAGGAAAATTTCAACTTATGAGGCATTGCTCCAAACTTTGAAGGATGAGCTAAAGAAAGCTGACCAAGCTCTCAATTTATGTGCGGCACCAAAAGTAGTGATAAGGACTAGAAATCTAGTAGAAGATAATGAAGTTATGGAAGCGATGAAATATGAGACAATAGGGTACGTAGAAAGATTGGCGTTGGTGAAACAAAAGCGCGAGGCCCTCGCAACAGCCTAGGATCCACACAAAGAGAGGATTGATGAGATTGGGAAGCTCATAGCACAAAAGATGGACCTTATAGAAGGAATGATGTCAAGTATGGCCAATGTTGTTTAGGTACTACATAATGAGAAATACAAAATTACTCAGGATGAGCTGGATGCCATAGCCATAGATATTCCAGAAAAGATAAGGAGTACACTAAATGATTGGCAGACATTGGAGGCTGAAATAAAAAATGAATATCTAGAGCTAATCCTCCTAGTTGAAGAAGAGGGTGTTACAAAGTAAAAATGTATTCTTTTGTACAGTGTTTCATTAATTAGTTCATTCCTTATTCTTTATTATTGGGAACATAAGAAAGAATTCCCATTTTCGGGACAACAAATGTAATTTAGTGTGGGGTAATGTTGAGAAGAAAAAATGTTTCTCTAAGGAGAGGAAAAACAAAGGATGTGCACGTGGGAACAAAGTACATTTTAAGGTGTGGAAAGATAGGGTAGGAAACAAACGCCATAACACTTTAGCTCAATAATTATCCATTTTTTGGATATGGGCTATTTTTGGAGATAATGTGCGAAGCACACATAGAGTTGAAGACTTTTGCTACACATAATGGTATTTTGGGAACAAGCAGTTGTTAAGTGCCATGCATAGTTTAGGCTAATAATAAGATTTATTCTTAGAGTTATCTATATGACATCTATTATTAGAACACTTGCATGTTGTGCAAGCCACTGTAAAGGCGCATGGCTATTATCAGCATGTGACCTATTTTGAGAAGTGCATGGGTGGTGAAGGGAAATTCCCCACCTCTATAAATATGTATTGAACTGTGTAGTTTAGAGAGACTGAGTTATTGTAGAGTTATGATGCTGATCTTAATACACACATGACTCAAATAATTTATAGTTTAAGAATATTACATGTTTTATAATGTTTAATGTAATGGAATATACTAGCTGGATAATGGTGTTAGACATAACTAAATTTGGTTCTTATATGGTTAACCATATTATTGTGATTGTTTAGTTCATGATTCTCTAATGTATAGATCTGGTTTATGCACTGTGAAATGCTTATGTTTGGCTATGGATCTAAATATATATTATCATCATCACACTAATATCCTGCACAAAAAAATATAAAGAGGGGTCTGGTACCTTTGCGCAATTCAAGTGAGAGCTCATCTTAGGCTGAGTGATGTGCTAGTTCACCTAGGTTTTTTATAGTATATTCTAGGTTGCATCACCCTTCCTCAAAATAAATCTTGTCTACAGTGGCCTTGATCACCTTATTCTCATGCTAATGACCACCCTCACACCAAACCATATACTAATGGTTTTTTTTTCCTCTCTAAAAAATATTTTTCCTATAATTATCTTTATCGTTATGCATGGAAGGGATATGGTCAAGGAAATTATGAATAGGGTTTCCATGGTCTTGTACTTAACGAATCCCATGAATCATGTGAGAATTTTGGCTTCAAATAAAAATATCCCTCTACTCTACCTCTATGCACTTCTTCCTCTTATCGCATTGACGTCGAGTCACCTTCCCTCTCTCCATACAACTATCTCACGAACCTAGATGAAACTTTGTCTATTCCTCATGAATTTTTTTAGTCTCCACCATTTCCCTCAGACTGGTCACCTCTCAGGTTAAAAATGAGACCATTTCCTTTACTCCTAAGTACTCTGAGATGATACGAGAGGAATCCCCTACCATTTATATCCTCCAATGCAGTGATGAAGATTACATTCTTTCTTACATGGGGGAAAAGTATTATCATATCTAGAAGTTCCTTCCTCCTAATAATTCCACCCTCTTTAATGAATCCACCATCAACATCAGCTTAGGAACTCCCCAAGAGCCTCACTTCCTCAAAATAGGCCAATATCTTGATCCTCAAGAGCTCAAAGAATTTACCTCCTTATCAAAACATAGCCAAGCCTTCGCATGGTCATACTCCAACATGTTAGGTCTCGATCCCTCCATATTCATCTATAACATTGTTACCATCCCTGACACTGAGCCCATTAAACAAAATCTACATTATATGCATACCTGCATTTCCCTTATTGTCAAAAAACAACTACAACATCTTCTCTCTACTAAATTTATCTAACCTATCGATTATTTGGAATGGGTTTCAAATGTTGTACCCATTACCAAATCTTATGGAAATATCCTCATCTACACCAATTTCCAAGATTTAAATATCATTTTTCTAAAGGATGAATTTCATCTTCCCATCATCGACCAACAAATATCATTTTTCTTAAGGATGAATTTCATCTTCCCATCATCAACCAACTCATCAACCTCACAGCCGGCCATGAGATGTTATCTCTTATGGATGGGTTTTTCGGTTACAACCAGATCCTTATCTCCCTATAAGACCAACATAAGACTTACTTCATCACCCCTTTGGGGAAATTATCCTATTACGTCATGCCTTTTGGTATGAAAAACATGGGGGCCACTTACTAGTGGGCTATGACTTATATCTTCCATGACCTTATCCATAAAATTATAGTGGATTGTGTTGATGACCTCTTGGGTAAATCCAAGCATTGGTGTGACCATATTTTTGTCCTTAAAATCCTTTTTGAGCTCCTTATCAGCTTCCTTATTCTTCTTAACCCAACCAAGTGTGTGTTTGGATTACTAACTAGTAAAATCCTTGGCTTCATTGTCTTTATCATGGGTATTGAAGTTAACCTGACTAAAATTAAGGCCATCCTTGAGATGCCTCCCACTTCCAACCTCAAAAAACTTCACAGTATATAAGGCTGACTTCAATTAGTCCTCCACTTTGTTTTGTAACTCTCAGATCATTTCCAACCCTTTCATCACCTTCTTCGTAAAGACACCTAATTCAATCGACATGCCAACTATAAAAAATATTTCAATGATATTAAGTAGTATCTTCTCTCTCCATGAGTGCTCACACCTCCATGCAAGGGATAGACTTTCTGTCTCTATATCTCTTCCTCCAATCATGCTTTAGGTTCCATGTTGGCACAACATGATGAGAAAGGCAGAGAGTATGATGTCTATTATATCATCCGTACCATTCATGACTGTAAAACCCACTACATTGAAGTTGTAAAGATATGTTGCACCTTCTTCTTCACCAAGTATAAGCTTTGTCACTACCTTATTAACCATAAAAGCTTTGTCATTACCAACTTTCACATTATTAAAATGATGCATTCCAAGCCTTATCATAGTGATTATATCACTTGATGGCTCATTCTCATGACAGAGTTTGACCTAGAGTTCATCTCCTCGATAATCAACTCCCTTATGAATAGTTCCCGATTAATCTATTTTCGTCATTGATTATGAGTTCTATCCTCTTAAGATGACCCTTTTCTTTGATGGTTCTAAGTTTTAATAAGGGGGAGGCACTGACATCATTATAATTCCTTCATGGGATACTCCCATCCTCATTTCTCAAAATCTCAACTTCGAATGCACTAACAATATGGCTGAGTATGAAACCCTCATATTGGGCCTTGAAACCGCTATCATACTCGGTGTTAAAATTATTGATATCTATGGTGATTCACATCTCATTGTCAATAAGGTCATAGGAACCAATCAATGTAAAACTAACATCCTTCAAAAATACAGGGATATCGTCATCTTTCTCCTTGAAGCATTTAACTCCTATACAATCTAGATATCCCACTTTTGTCTAATTGTTTCACTGAAACTATGGCTTCCCTTGAATCCCTTATCCCATGGATGATGGAAGAATCCAAGATATCCATTGTTTTTTAGCATCTCGATCATCCATCTCACATCCATAAGCTTCCATGCATCAATCATGTTGATCCCAATCTATCTTATCTTTTATATTCTCAGATATTCAACAACCTATCCCAATCTAAATTTCCCTTCGACCTATCCAAGAATGGTAGGAGGTCCTTATTTCAATGTGAAACCCGCTATGTTTTTCTTAGAGACATCCTTTACAAATGTGGGTTTAATGGTATCCTCATACATTTCCTTAAGTCTTATGAATCTATCTATGCTATTTGATAGGTCCATAATAATATTTGTGGTGGACACTTTAGTGGCTTGGTTGTTTCTAAGCATTTCATTTTCTTGGGCTATTACTTGCCTACCCTCAACCAAGATTTTTGTGAGTATGTTAAAAAGTGTTTTAAATTCTAGCAACATTCTAATCTTATCTTCATCCCTAGCTAGGATCTACATCCGACCTATGACCTGTGGCCCTTCTCAAAATGGGGACTTGACCTTATTGGCCTCATCAATCCATGTTCCTCTCGACACCCTCATTCCATCATCACCACTACCAAGTACTTCAATAAATGGTTGGAATACATTCCACACATATCTACCAAAGATAACCAAATAATTAATTTCATCTATCAGCATATCATCCATCATTTTTACATTCTTCAGAAGATCTTCATGGACAATGGAAAGTCCTTCGAAAATAAATCCATTAAGAAGCTTTGCGAATCCTTTAACATAAATCTCAACTTCTCTTCTCCTTATTATCCTCAGGCTAATGGTCAGGAAAAATCCTCTAACAAGACCATTCATAACATCCTTGCTAAGACCATTGATAGGTGGGGTCATGATTGGAATCTCCATATTCCTTTCACTCTTTGGGCCTACAGGACTAACATCTGCACCCCTACTTGTGTTACTCCTTTCTCTCTCATCTATGACTTTGAGGCCATTCTTCCTCTTGAAATTCAAATCCCTTCCTTGCATGTTTCCCTTCGTGAATTTATCTCTGAAAATGACTATCATTAGGAGCAGCTATCATAGCTTGAGTTTTCAGATGAATGACACCTAATCACCCTTCAACATCATCAAGTTTATCAGGATAAAATAAAATGTGCTTACAACAAGCATCTCAATCTTCGCGACTTTAATATTGGTGACCTTTTCCTCAAATAAAATTAGAATGTCACTACCCTATACAGGAGTCAACATGGAAAATTTTCTCCCAACTGGATTGGACCATACATTATAACACATAATTATGGATATGGTGCTTATCATATAACATCTCTTGATGGTAAAAATAAACTAGAACCCCTCAATGTCTTACACTTATGACCTTTCTATTATTGACATGCATACCAATGTGACCTTAGTCACCTTATCCATCCCCTATCTCCATCAGTTTCCTCTTCCATATATCACTAAAATGATCTAGAACTATGTGGTCTACCATCACTATCCTATCTACAACCTTAAATATGGGCACCACGGATTTTCTCATCGCATGTTCCTTATGGATAGGTTCTTCATTCTTGGTGAGAAATCCATGATCATTACTTCTATTTCCCTCTTATCTACCTTATGGAACCATGATAAGGTTCCTTAAGTATAGAAAACACATCTTTGTTATCCCCTCCCCAAGTGGTCTACTCAGCTATCCCTAGCTCCTATGTCAAATTTAATATTCAAGATCAGAGATGATCATCTTTTCGAAAAACACACTACTGCCTCGAAGGATAAATATTCCTATAAATCAAATCATGTAGAAATATAGAGTGATTCCTAAAAGGACAACTATCATGTAGCTTTCCATCCCAAAAAAGGAAAAAAGAAAACAGAAAGAAAAAATAAAAATTTAGACCACTCCCTCGAAGGATGGCTACCTTTTTATATCATGCTAGTAAAAGGCTTCCTGCATTAATCAACCTTGCATATGAAAAATCATCCTAGGAAATTTTCCTATATCGATCAAATTTTCCATCAAAATAAAACTTACCACATCGATCATTTTACGTCATTTTATCTAAATCTGAGGCATAGTCCTAGTAACACCACCTAAGGAGAACCTATTTCCCATGTGCATGTTATATCTTGACCCTTTTTCATGTTGAAAATAGGTATATAATCTTCCCCCTTCCATATTTCCCTTCCAGATCATGAGCGTGACTAACTATTGTTGCATCTGTGTTAACACCTACCTTTGGTTACAAGTGTATTTCTTTGATTGATTCTCGTTAACACTCTACCTATAATCTGGTTTGGATCTTTCCTTCCACCTACACTCTTATCTTTGGTGTAGTGTCACTCACACCTGTTTGTCACCACCTATCGAGTTGCATTAATTCATTTCTTTCCATTTCTATTTTCATTTATAAATACCATGTTCCTAAATCCATCACGTCTATCACATTTTATCATATTCATATTTTCCAAAACATAATTAATCCATAATCCAAAAAACATCATAATCCATAGTAATATTCAAATCACATCTATATCTAAATCATCATCATATCCAAATATAATCTTAAAAAACTCATATATCTATGTCGTCCATCCACATCATAATCATAATCATCCAAATACAAACCATACATAAAACACATCACACATGAATAAACCATGACAATAATCATATATATATATATACACACACACACACATACATACATATATATCTCATCAATAAATCCAAGTACATTAATGCATCAAGTTACACGACACTAAGGTTACTTCCTCAATCTAGATACATCATCAAAAATGCTAAACTCCACATTAGATAATCTCAAATTCTACCCTCTTGGGGTAGTTTATTGAAACAATCCTTGGGCCTCATCACCTCCATCAAGACCCTCATCTCACATTGGCCATGTCATTCTCACAGTACTCCCAGATGTCATTATTACACTCACTCCTACTCACCGTGTAGCTAGATACTCTATGTATCTCAATGTCTATGGCATATTATGTGTCACAATCCTCTCATAATACCTCACCTCGATAGTTAATTTTGTGTATGAGCTTATGGGCACATTCCCTGTAGGTGTCATATATCTAGTAGCTCCCTGTGATGTAGTTAGTGCACTAATGCCCAAATTTGATTCGTAAATTTGTAGGAGGTCTCTAAATCATGTTCTATATGTCTCCCTTTGTCTCTTGTATCTATCTCGCTGCTCTATCACTATATCCATCTCATGGAGAAGAGCTAGGGCCTCCTACCTCTTGCTCTAAGAGAGCGGTGTCTCTCTCCAAGTGGGATAATTTACACTCTACATGTACTCGGGATAGCTCCATGGCATCACCTTGATCACCACCACCACCACCTATAGGAACTACCTCCTTCTCTGCAACATCCTCCTCATCTCCACCCTCTACCCCCTCTAATGCTTTCTAGGCTGCCCAAGTCTAGGCCATCCAATCTGAAAATAATGTACCCACTCCCACATAATCATTATTTTCCTACGGTACCCCTACCTCCTTCAATGGTTCTGCCATGTCAGGGTTAGGTAGATTTCTCTATATTTCATCATTCCTGTAGGTAATTAGCTCTCGAGGCACCATGTGTACAACTCCAAAATGTCACTAAAATATGTAAAAATGAATAACCTCTACCATCTCAGGATGGCGACCATGCACCCACCTCATGTGTCTCATCCTCACCAACTCTACATCCACTCCAAGCCATGAAAGGAAGTCATGGTATGGCCACCATCTCACTTGATCTATCTTTATCTTCAAAAATCTATATCCATACCAATTAATATCCCTATCCCCTCTCTCACCATGATCCTAATCAACTTACCATCTCAGAAAACCATACCTCCAGCTCTATGTGGTCACATGTAACCCATAAAATCCCTGGTGGCCTAATCAATGTAATGTTATCATATGCCTAACAATGGAGTAGGAACCCCACATCTAATCATGTTTTCCTCCTCAAACTATACATCGATAGCTCATGATACGTCTATGCTAGCAACATTGTCCCAAACAAAAAGACTGTTTGATGATCAAAAATATGTGCCACTAACCCTGCTGATTTCCATAGAAATATAGAACCCCCTGAATCTGGGAGTCCATAGCTTGATATGGCCATCATCACCATGAAAATCATTCTGCTCCTTACCGCACCCCTCTCATATCTGCTCTCTATATGGAATGTCATGGATGTAAACCTAATATGTGGGTATCACCTACAAACAACTTTGTCAAAACATCCAATATGTTATATGTTGTAATAATTTGTATTGTCCACCTGTATAGGAAGCCTAAAGATCTTAGATACATCCTATAGGGTGGCAGTCATCTCACCTATCCTAAACCAAATTTTTCTTATGCACACATCCCACCTATCTACCAATACACTCATCAAACCAAAATCTCATGGAATCTTCCGGTAATGTAAGAAAATACCTAATCCTACCACAACCATGTGATACCAATCACCATCTGTGGCATCCCCTTTCATCCAATCAAATAGGACATGCACCCTATCTCAAAAATACAAGGTATCTTGGGCCTACAAAAACCAATTAAACATACAAACATCAGACATCTCATCATAAAAAAACCAAAAGAAAACAAACTCTACTTATCCTACCTCTGTGACGCCGACCTAGATCAGGTCAACTCCTTTTTAGGCCTAGTCAATGGTGACCACACCTTGTACCGAGCTTAAAATTTAAAAAAAATGTAAAAACTTAAAGAAAAACATAAAAAATGCTTAAAAAAAAGTTAGCATTTAGACACTGACCATCCTATGGGTCCTCTGATACTTTCTCGTTGCTCTCTTGACCTTCATTTCTCTCAGCTTCTCACTTTCTATTCTCAACCCAGAGCTCTCAATTGTCAATTCGTAGCATGTAAACGAGCTTAATCAACCAATTCATTGGCTTATATAGAACACTGACCCTAATCGTCACCGACCCCTTTTGGGTCACTGCCATTTTTCCCTGGTCGTTGTTAACCCATCGTGGTCACTGTCAACTCGACCTTAATTTCTCATCAATTTCTTTTTTTTTTGAAATCACCCCCATCAAATAATATTTGCTTCCATTATATTTATAATGTGTCACCCATAAAACATTATCCCTTATCATATCTATTTTTTTGTCATCATTCCTTTCTGGCCATCTTCACATCCTTTGCTGGGACACCATTTTCTGTCTTCATCCTCATTTCCCCAGACATATTTTTCACTTGATTACTCATGTATGAAGGATTTCACATTATTATCCTTGCATTTGTCTGCACATGATGTCCATCTTCAACCCATTGGTCCCATGACTTGTACATCCATTTTGAGTAGATTCCCATTGGATATCCACCATTTCATAGTGATTTTTATCAACTCACAGGCCTGTAAGAAATTTCCATCATCTCCATTTAGTTCATCTATTATTCCCAATTGAATGGCCTCCTAAAATCACCAGCACTTTTTAATCCTTATCACCTGAGGTATCTTTCATTGTCCTCTCTTTTACCTGCCCTTTCTTGCCCTCCCTTTTCATCCATATCTTTCAAACTCTTGATCAGTTCCCCTTTGTGTCACCAATCCCTAGTTTAAGGGGGATAACCTTATCAATTAACTCTTTTCTCATCAATTACATTTCCTATCTCTTCTTATTTTTGTCTCATATTTTTCTATTGTAAACCACTCATCAAAAAGGGGTCGAATATAGACACTTGTTTTTGGCACCCTCATGCCTTCACATCACATTTTCCCCTCACCCTCACTGAGAATGCTCATTTCCCTCCTATTTTCAAACTACTCACTTTCCCTCATAAATTCATATTTTATCCCCCCATATCCCATTTATCCTAATATCCTCCATAATTCTTATTTTCCCATATTTTAATCCTCATTATTACCCATATTATCCCTAATCTTCCCCAATCCATTTAATTATCCTAAACCCCATCCTAATCATCCCCATCAAATGGTCCCTTTTGGATTCCCATGTCCCCTCATCATTATTCTTCATTCAATTAACCCTAGGATTCCCTCCACCCATTCACCCTTGTAGACACCGAAATTATACACTCTCTCATCTTCATTTAATTATCTAAATCCATTTACAATAGTTAAACAATTAAAATACACCACTATATTATTTTATATCAATTCATGACACTCCTTGACCTAAAATACCCACTAGTACTCTTTAATTATTTAATTTAACTAATTATCTAACACCCAAATTTCCCAAGTCATCACACCCCTGTGTCTAAACAATTGATTAAATAAATAAATTTCTTATATTATACCTCACCCTCACACCTCACCATGATAACTCCTCCTAACTCACTAGTTACGACTAGTTTAAGTAAACTTTTTAAAAATATTACCCTAACCACCTCTAACTTATCCCTATAACCAATTCTCACTTCTCACCAGTTAGGAACAATGTAACTTAGGAAACCTTCTAATTATCCTCCATCCATCCTAACTACCTATATCTACCTCTAAACCTCACACTTGATCTTTCTAAGTCATTAATCTATAATTATCACTAAGTCCCCCGTACCTAAGTTCAAAATGGAAAGAAAATCACCCGTGTCATCCCCTAACTCGAATTGGTTGAAATCACAAGTGATTCCCCTAGTTACCAGTGATCTATATAAGAAGACTTCTCGCCCTCTTTCAAGGAGGATTTTACAGGGAATTCATGACCATTCATGAATGTCTTCTTGTGTTTCTAAGTCTTAGTATTTAAACAAATCACTATTGCTACTATACTGCATCAAGGTGATCATCATATCGTCACGTGTTGATGTCAAGACACCTTAAAGCAATTTTACTCATTTACCACTCAAGCTATGACATCTTGTCAAATCACCCACCAAGGTAAAATTCATTTCATTGGTTTATACTTTCAAATTTAGGTAATTCTATTCATTTTCTTATTAGTAGTTTTATTTAAATCTTCAAAACCATTATAGTCACAAATCAATTGAGTTACACCCTTTGTTTTATCAGTCTGTTATAATTCACAGTAATCATCGATGATTGCTAGAATCGACTGCGATTCCTACACATTTTTTTTCTCTCATATATTTATCCAAATCCATTTGAAAATATATACATATTTCCCTTGATTACTAACATTTGATCAAGTATGGATGCTATCAGATGGCTATAAGTGGACTTAATCACCTAATAACCAATATCAACTCATTTCCAATCATCCAACACCCTTTACATTGGGAACAATACTACTTATTGCATGACTTGGAGCTGTGTACCATCCACACATCCCCCATTGATCGAATTGATACCATATTCAAGTGTACCTAAAAGATTCAAGAAGCCACTAAAGAGTTTTGGGGAGCATATTACAAAGTACAATGCATCCAAGATGATATTTCCTAGTTCGATGAAGTGGGATTTGACATCCCTAAAGACACCAAGACCAAATCTGATTTAGAAATTGAGAGTGCAGTCATCCTTCTAGAATCTGATTCTAATCTTTCACATCTCTACGACATGGAGGAGGAGAGTTTTGACTTCTTTGTCAAAAATTACATCGAAGAACCTGATTCATACTTTACTAAGGATGATGATCTATCCTATTCAGTGGGCTCTAACTTTTTGAAGAATCTAGATACTAACCTAGATTCATATTTTGAGTTCTAGACACATTTTATTTCATATCGTTATAATTATCAACTGCTATTTGTAACAAAATAAATAAGTGATAGACATCTAATCAAACATTTTTTGTCCTATTTTTTAAAATAGAACTTGAATGTTTTGCAAGTAGGTTGACATCCACATAAGGAAGTCCTTTGGCTTCTAAGAACTAGCTTTTACTAGGAAACCTACCTACCCATCTTACTAATTCCATCTTGTGTAGTGTCTATGCATGCATATTTAGTTACAGGAAAGAAGCTTAATCCATTCTTCACAGAGCACATAATCAATGTCCATTAGCATCGTCCATGGGTATCTTGGAAACCCTGCCATGTTTGAGGTTCATCCAATTTTACCCCTTGATATTATAACCTAGACAGTAAGGTGAAATTATAATCAACATTTTGGCATGCCCAGTGTGAATCTGTCCCTTAATTCTCTTCTTCATTTCACAAACTAAATAGTATTTTTTTTATAATTCACTATGTGGTAATTGTCTACAATTGGGAAAATCGCCAGTGATTGGGAAAATCGCCAGCAATTGGGTAAATCTCCAGGGATTGGACTATGTATGGTTTTGTATATTGCTTCATAGTTTTCTTTTCACTTCTTCCTTTCTATTCTCTGTATTCTTAACTTGTTTTCAGGGTATTGTTTCTAGAAGCTTTATCTCCTAGATTTTTTTATTACTCGATTTAAATTTTATTATAAAATCTAAAAAAAAGAGCGCTCTCACGGTAAGTCTTGAAAACCTTCCTTTTTCATTCCATTTTACATTTTTGTCTATTTGTTCTCATGGAAACTCAACATTTCATTTTGGATCTTAAAACAAACCATTTCATACTTTGTGATCATCTAAATTTAAATAGGGAAGTTAACTAGTTGCATTCACTTGTCTTTCCCAAAAACACAACCAAATCATTTCAAAATAAAAATGCATTCAAACAAATTCCACCTAGGTGAAACTGATTGGGATTTTATCACCCCATAGGGAAGACAAATCGATGTTCTGGCTGAGTATAATATCCTATTTTTTAGTATATATTTTCTCAACATCTGACTCCCTTATCACAGCGGGACCATGAAGTGAGGGGTTAGGCCCCAATATACATGCTTGTATTAGCAACAATACAAAGTTAGGCCTCATGTAACTTCAGGTATATCGAGGACTCCACCCTTAAACATTCCTAAAACCAACCATAGAATACCATTTCCTAGGAACCTCATTAACCATCTTACATATTTCACTTTTTCATAATTAATTAAGATAAGTATAAAATAACATTTAGCTTGTTGTTTGTAAATCAACCCAATTAGTTATTTTCATTTCTCAGGCATTTTGTGTGTTTTTTTCCAAGGTACTTACCAGAAAACAAGCTCATAGCCAATATTTTGAAAACATGTCCACTCCATCACCTACATTTCAATAACATGTGCCATTTTATACTACATCACTTCATGCAACATTTTCTCCACCGCCACAAAAACAAACTCTGTTTTATCAAATGATTACATCCACTTCCATTTCCAACACCCAGTAAAATTGGATTGAATTAGGATCCAAATATAATGGAGAAATGGGACATCAAATATTTCATTCCCCACATCAATATCATAATCAAATCCTTCATACATCTAGGCTATAAGAAACAAAACATCTATTTTGTCCTAGTCCTCAACTAGAAGTTCCCAAACCTCCTTTCTATAATAAGGGAGACCCTTTCTTTGAAGAAATTCTAGACTCAATTCCTATTTCCCTCGACGATTATCTAGCAACTAGAAATGTTCATATGCAGCCATTTACATCTCAACCCATTCCATACACGTACAATCCTTCGTCTATCATTGCACCTCTCATTAATCAAAATCAAGAACTAATCATTCATCAATTTTTCCCATACACTTCCAAAAAATCAACTTGAAATATCAAATGTCGACATCCCTATTTCTATTGACCAATCTGAAGCATCAAATGGTCAATCTTCTACCAAAAAACCTAAGATATATGATGTCTCTTCAGTTCATATTTTTGATATTCATATTATCTCATCACAAAACACATCTTCTCAACAAAATACATCATCACCAAGCACTTCCATAGGTTCTAATCCTCCCTAAGTAGTACCGCTACTTCCTCGTCCATTCTGCTAGCCTCTTCACAAGTACAAACACCTCCATTGAGTTTTGTAACCTTCTCTACCATTGTATCTTCACAACCAGTTACAAGTCCCATTCAAACATAACCATGTATATCCCTAAAACTACAATGATAGTCAATACTAGTGCTATTTCTAGTACTCACCATGTTTCACAATACATACCACAACCATCCCAACCACTAATCTCCATGCCATAATCTACACCTCTTCAAAATATTCCACAACATAGTATCCTGCAACAAAACATTCCACAAAAAAATCCATCCTCTATTGTCTCTACTATATCCTTCCAATAGTCACTCATATATTCACAACCATTTACCCATGCGTCCATGCCATTGTAGTAACAATGCATATAACCCTCACAACCTTTAGCTTCCCAACAAATTTTTCTATCGCATCATAGTATCCCTCAACACAACATCCCTCATCAACAATATATATCACAATAAAACATCCCACAATACCATATACCTCACCAATACATGCCTCAACAAAAAATTCCATAGTATAATGCCTCGCAACAAAATATCCCATACCAACAGAATGCCCCTTACCAACATAACGTTTCCCAGTAGAATGTTCCTCAATAAAACATTCCCTACTAGCAAGGCATTCCTCATTAGTATCAGGCATAATAAAAACATAGCTATTCTCTATTCCAACATGGCTTGTCCTCACAACAAAAAAATCAAGCCCATCTTCTTGAAGCACTTTTGAACCACATATCTAGTCTCAAAGAGGCTTTGTCTTCATCAAAGAGTGTTCTCTCCTATGATCAAATTTTTAAAGAGCCCATCCACCCTTTCGTGCCATATAAATCCTATCTGTCTCACTAGGAACATCTAAATTTCATCAATTTTTATAGCAAGGAAGATCCCTAACAACACATTTGTGCCTTCTGTCACATATGCTATCTAATAGCTCATGATAAAGACCTCATGCAGAGGACCTTCCCCATGTCCCTTATCGGTCCTGCCTTGGATTGGTAAAATAACATTCCACAACATTATTTATTCTCCTTTAAAAAACTTTCTCATCTCTTCTTAGAGAAATTTTCCATAAACATAGCCTAAAAATAACTATTCATGACCTATATGCCATCAAAAAAATCAAAGAAAAATCTATTGCAAATTTTATCACCCATTGGAGAGGTATAGTCAATAAACTATCCTTTTCATTACCACAAATAAAATCAATTGAAGTATTTTTTCATGCATGCACTAAAAATATCTCATCCACATTACAAATCCAATCATTTCAAACTTTTAATGAGGCTTTCACCATGGCCCATAAGTTGGAATTGCAAGCTCTAAAAGATGGTCAGGTTAAGCTTCATCCTAAGAAACCAAAAGTTGAGTTCTCATCTAAGTAAACATCCAGCCTTGATAAATCTAAAATATCTGCCAAATCTATCATATTTAAATTTTCTCCTAAATAAAATCCCACTACTGAGCGTTCCCATCAACAACGTAGTTTTACACCTATAGGAGATATTTATAGTGTAGTTTTTGATGAACTCCTCACCGCCAATATCATAAACCTCCCACCTATTCATCCCATTGACACATCAATATCTAAACCCATTTGGTATTGAGATAATGACTATTTAAAATGCCATAAGGTTAATGGACATGACATTGAAAGGTGTCACATGTTTTGGAACACACTGCAAGATTTGATTGACAAGGGTGAACTACACTTAGACAATCCGAATGCACTCCCAAATCAAAATCTCAACAGATTTAAGAAACATTTTCTAAACCATTCCACATCTTCTGATTAACCACAAACAAATGATATCCACACCATCAATAAAATAACCAAATTAGAGTGTATCCCTCAATCTACCTTATTACCAATAGAACCAAAATGTGAAAAACCAACGTCAGTGCTCAAAAAACCTAAAATTATAACTATTAAATCCTTACCTGCTGAAAATATAACCAGAGCTATCCCCACCTCTGCATCACATGTTGTTATTGAGTCTATACCTACACCTTATATGCCTTCCAAAGCTAATATTAAGGCCCCATCTGATAAACAACCCAAAACACCCTTTACCTCAGATAAATCCAACTCTATAGCATCTTCATCAACCACACCCAGTTCATCCAAAACCACGAAAGGAACTCATAAACAGGTTATTGTTTAGGTCTTCAAAATCCATCAATATATCCTTCTAGATCAAAAACCTTTGCATGGACCTTGTTCCCTCATAGTTTTAGGGGGAAAACCTATTTACCGACCTCCTACATTAAATCCATACCCTACACCTATTGTATACTCCAACTATCCTACACCCACTGGTTCATTACAGAAATCTTTATTAAGTCCTCCCCTTTCACCCATCGCTCAGTCCGACTATCCACACCAATGACCACCCCTGATGGGCCCTCGTCTTCTATCCATTAACCCTAGAAAAAATCCAAGACCAATAAATAAGCAACCTATAATTAAAATATCTATCTCACTTCCCCTGAGAATAATACAGGTGTAGTCTTGTCCCCATCCACATCTACACTAAAAGGGTACTTAGCCACCATCTTAGATGACCTCTTGTAGCGATCACTTATTACACTACTAACTCCTAAGACATTGGATCACCATGGATGTAAACCTGCATGGTATGAATTCAATGTTTTCTGCGAATAACACAGAACACGAGGCCATTCAATAGAGGATTGTAGAGCTTTTCACTTAAAAGTTCAACAAATTGGCAGTTCACTCTTCCTTCTCAATAAAATGCAGCACCAATGTCAAAATCATCATCGTTATAACTTGAATAATCCATCCCTAAAATGTTTTATCATTGATTTGACATTGTACACATCACTACGCATTCACAAAATTATGAAAAAGAACCATCTGAGTCCAAGAAAAGTAAAAATTTCATCACTATACCACCACCTCCTAAATTATCAACCTCATATGACCAACCTAAGGTATATATTCCCTTATCTCCCTAAGATTCCAATCAAACACCGTCATCAAAAGCCAAAATTTTGATACAAGTAATAAAACCCCCTTTCACTACGGTCCAGAAGGTTTTTATCAAGCAACTACATTAATCCTCTGTCAAGATGTCACTTTATGAACGAGTCCAAACATCACCTTTTCACAAGCGGGCCATGTTAGAATCCCTTCAATCCATCACTATGTCATCCAATGATCTGGTTCCCTTCTCAAACATTGTGGGTGCTCTTAAAGCATCCACCTCTATAGCTTTCAAACCATCTGAGATTACCTCTCTCAGACAAGAGGACCATGACCTACCACTCTTCATTAACACTCAGATCAATGACATCTCTATCAAGAGGGTCATGATTGATAGTGGTGCTGTCATCAATATCATATCATCCATTTCCTTTGACCAAATTAAATTACCCAACATTGTTATTTCTCAAACTCTGGTCCTATTACGATCCTTCAATGACACTATCAAACCCACACTAGGCACTATCATTCTACCACTCAAAGTTTACGTCAAAACCCTTCCAAAACTCTTCTACATTATAGAAGGAGAGTTTCAATACAACATGTTATTAGGAAACCCTTGGATATGCACCATGTGATACGTTCCTTCAACCCTCCATCGTTGTCTTAAATATGAACATGAGGGTCAAACCTTCACTATCCCCACTAATCCAAATCCATTCATTCACTATTACATGATATACCACCTTAATGACATCCTTATAACTAAATACACATCTGGGCCATCTGATGAGGCATCTAATAAGAAATTTATCCCTTGTTCTAAGATACCAGATGATTCCTATCACACTAAGGCCATAAAAATTATTATGCTTAGGGAATACCTTCTCCTCATGCTCAACTCCATCCCTTCACCCAAAACATATGGTCATCCTGACAAACAACCCATGTATGACCCAAATGTAGGATATGTCATCTCCTATGGTCCTTTGTATCTCAAAACAAACCTCATCTACGGGGGACTCGATAATCCTCCATCCCATCCTATCAATACACACGACACCATGCCATTCATATTAAATTTCAAATCCCTTGACAATCCAAAATTTTCCATGTATCTTCATCGTTGTGCGTGGAGAGGTTTTGGCCTCGGTCATTATGAACAAGGAACCCATGATCAACCCATCCTACGTTCCCTCAAGGCCTATGAGAAAAGTGGTTTAGGTTATAAAAGGTTCACCTCTGAAACATCCAAAGCCTCTACATCCAAACCCGCTACTATCATGACTATTTATGAACTATAACCATTATCATTAACAAACCCTGAAGATCATATAGATACAAATGACACTATATCCATCCCACCTAACATTTTTTAAATAAATAGTGTATCTTAAAGGGCCACTTACTTATCATTCCAATCAATCTGTTAAATCATTACCCCTTGTTTGGCTAGAAATGGTTGATGAAGATTCGCTTATTGTAGATATCCTCTAGTGTCATAATGACCATGATATCCTTTCCCATATGGGAGATGAAGACCACTTTATTCAGAAATCCCTACCATCTGATACACCAACTCTCCTTAACAAATCCACCCTCGATGTTAAATTAGGCACCTCATAGGATCCTCACATAGTTAAAGTCATTCAATCCTTAAACCCATAATAAGTAGATGATTTCACTTCATTCTTAACAAAGTATCACCAAGCCTTCACCTAGTCAAGAAATGCTATTCCTGGAATCAATCCTAACATTGTTGTACAAGACATAGTGACATATCCTAACGGTAATCCAGTTAAACAAAAACTCTGTAAAATGCATCCCCGTATAGATCTCCTTGTTAAGGAAGAGTTGCAATGCCTCTTATCTGCCAAATTTATTATACCCATTGATTATCCACAATGGGTCTCCAACGTCATCCCTATAACCAAGGCTTTAGGAAAAATACGCATATGTATAGACTTCAGGGATCTCAACCTCTCTTCTCTAAAAGATGATTTCCCTATCCCAAACATAGATCAACTTGTCGACCTAGCCCTAGGCCACGAAATGATTTCTCTCATGCATGGATTTTACATTTATAATCAAATTATCATCACCCCTGATAATCAACACAAAAAATATTTCATAACCCCTTGGTAAACCTTTTTCTACCGTGTCATGCCATTTGGTCTTAAAAATACAGGGGCTACTTATCAATGCACCATGACATACATTTTCCATGATCTCATCCACAAAATTTCAAAGACTATGTCGATGACCTTCTAGGAAAATCTAAATCACGGAAATACCATCTTGACGTCCTTAAATCAATCTTCACTCGTCTCATCCAGTTTTTGTCTTCATCTTAATCCTGCAAAGTGTGTTTTTGGTGTTCTCACCGAAAACTCTTAGGATTCATCATATCTATCTAAAGTATTGAAGTGGACCTAAAAAAGGTTAGAGAAATCATCAAAATACCTCCACCATCTAATCTTACACAATTGCATAGCCTTCAAGGTAAATTACAGTCAATTCAACGTTTCATATCACAAATTTCTGACCGTTGTCAACCGTTTCACCATTTTCTCCAAAAAGACATAGAATTTTATTGGGATCCTGATTTCTAGAAAGCCTTCGACAAAATCAAACAATATCTATTATCACCACCTATGTGCTTACTCCACCTCATGAAGGGGAACCATTTTATATATACATATCCACTTTAGAGCATGCTCTAGGATCTATGCTCGCTCATCGCGATAATCAAGGTCATGAACATGCCATATATTATATTAGTTACACACTTCATGAGTATGAAACATGCTACACTGAAGCTGAAAAATTGTGTTGTGCATTATACTTTTCCACCTCTAAACTTTGACATTATCTCCTCAATCACAAGACATATGTCATCACCAACTTTAATCCACTTAAAACCATGCATGCTAAACCTTATCATAATGATCGCATAACTCATAGCTTATGCTCATGACTGAATTTGACCTCGAAATTATATCACAGAAATCTATTAAAGGTCAAGCGATTGTAGATCAGCTTGCCAATACACCCCTCCCTAATAATCAACCACCTCATGAATGCTTTGCTAACAAGTCCATCAACAACATCGATGAATCTTATTTTATCCCTATCAAAATGACTCTCTTCTTTGATGGTTCAAAATTCCAAGAAGGGGGAGGAGACATAGTTGTTATCATACCTCCCTGGAACATTCCACTACCATTATCATTAAAACTTAACTTTGAATGTACTAACAACATGACAGAATATGAATCCTTAATCATGGGTCTAAATACCTGCTATTCTCTTAGGTGTCCACATCCTGGAAATCTATGGAGATTCACAACTTGTCATCAGTCAAGTCAAAGGAGAATACCAATGTAAAAATGAAATCCTTCAAAATATAAAGTTGTTTCAAATTTCTCCTTGGTGCATTTGATCATTATACCATTCAAGTCATTCCATGATCTTCTAATAGGTTTACAGACACTTTGCAATCTCTCAGATCCCTTGTTATTTTTGAAACAGAAAAATCAAAGGACAAAACCAAAATGTATGTAGTTGTTCAATGCTTGGATTATCCTTCCCATCAAAATGAGATACTTTTCATTAATGTCATTGACAAAAATCCACTCAATCTATGGTACACACAAATATATGAATATATCTCTAAATGTAAACTACCATTAAAATTGTCACACAGTGCTAAACGATCATTTCTTCAATGTGACACTCATTTTATCATCATAGGTGGTATCTTGTATAAACATAGCTTCGACGACATAATATTACAATGTCTTAAATCACATGAATCAACCAAAGCAATTGAAGAGGTCCATGATGGCATCTGTGGTGGTCACTTCAGTGGAAATGCCATCACTAAATGTGTTATATGGCTAGGGTATTACTGGCCTACCATCACTAAATATTGTTGTGCATACATAAATAAATGTGTTAAATGCCAACTCCATTCATATCTCATTCACATCCCTAGTCAAGAAATGTAACCAACTTAGGACTTATGACATTTTTCTCAAGGGGGGTTAGACCTCATTGGTGCAATCAATCCAAAATCATCCCAACAACATCATTCCATTATCATAGCAACTGAATATTTCACTAAGTGGGTTGAAGCCATCCCTTTGACCTTGAAAAAATCAGGACCTATCATCAATTTCATATATCAAAATATCATATGTCTGTTTCAGTATCCCACATAAACTCATCACAGATAATGGAAAATCCTTCAAAAATAAAGAAGTTAAAAATCTCTGTGATACATTCAACATCAAGCTCAGTTTCTCATCACCATATTATCCTCAAGCAAATGGACAGGTTGAGGCCTCTAACAAAACACTTAAAAAAATCCTTATGAAAATAGTAGATGACACAGGTAGGAATTGACATCTCCAAATCCCGTTTTCTCTCTGGGCTTATCAAACTAGCATCCACACACCTACTGGTCCTACCACCTATTCATTGGTCTATGGCTCAGAAAATTTCCTACCTCTCGAAATCCAAATTCCTTCACTCCGTGTATCTCTCAAATATTTCATCCCTGACGAAGAATATCGCCAAGACCATTTAGCACAACTTGAATTGTTAGATGAAAAATGCTTAACATCCCTCGAACATCATCAAGTTTATCAAGAACGTATTAGTAGAGCATATAACAAACATGTCAAAGAACGTGACTTTAAAATTGGTGATCTTGTACTTAAAGAAAATAAAAATGTCACTACATTAGAATGGAGTAAATGTGGAAAGTTTTCCCCCAATTGGATTGTTTCATACGTTATCACTCACAAGTATGGGTCAGGAGCATATCATCACATTTCTCTTGATGGGGAACCTGAAAGGGAACCTCTAAATGCTTCACACTTGCATCCTTTCTACTATTAAATGATTGATCATCATGATAGTAGTTCCATTCAAATCCTATCACTCCATCATATCATTGCAATGAACTCCTTCCTTTACAGGAACCCCTCAAAATCACTACACTTATCCATCAAAACCATGACATGGGCATGTGTCTGTAGGTCACATACAATTTTTATCCCCTCCTTGAAATAATTTATTAGGGTTTTGACCCTCAACTCAACAATATATGTAAAAATTCATTTGGATGCTTCTCTTATCAAAATATAAAAATATAATAGACTGATCCCTCGAAGGAAAACTATTCATAGAGTCGAAATCATTATCAAAAATATCAAAAAACTAGACTACTCCCTCAAAGGATAGCTACTTGTCAAAATTATGGACCAATCCCTTGAAGGATGACCATCTTGTCAAAAATAAAAATGTAGATCATACCCTCAAAGGATGGCTACTCATGTAAAAATTCTTCCCACTTTGATCAACCTTCAAAATTAAAAGCATCCAGGAAAGCTTCCCACATAAATCAACTTTCCTATCACAGCAAGCTTCCTACCACAATCATTTTGCTTCAAAATAATATGTAAAGCTGGGGAATTGCTCCTATAAAATTGTTGAAAAGGATATCCCTCTCTCTCCCACATTAGCCTACACACACAAAATCCATTTTATCATCCTAGCAAGGTACATTTGCCCAAACCCTTATTTTCATCATGTTTTGTGTAACTACCCATTGATAATCTTATTTAACATCTGAAAAAGTTGCAAGTGTAAGTGTTTTCACACACACACACACACACACACACACACACACACACACACACACACACACACATCCAATCCATAATGGGGAAATCATTCCATTTTTACCTATTTTATTTAGTTACATTCTTGATTTAGCATATTTGTTGGATCACATTTTAAAGTCATTTAAATCAATCAAACATTCAACCACATTTAAAAACATATCAAACCAAACACATTCACAAATCATGCTTCTTATACCTATCAAATCCATCTAAAGCCTTAAGCACATTTTTTAACAACATCTAACATATACAAATTGAAAGTACAATATAAGCCATAAAAACCATCATATATATATATATATATATATATATCAAAGTCTGATATACATCATAATCAATGTCCAAAAATTCAATATATGTCCTCATCATACAAAAATGGGCTTCTACAAGCCTATGAAATCATATACAATCATGTAGTAAAATCAACATCCCTAAGCATCGTAATGGTATCACCCTCTCCTCCAGGAGTAGGTGTAACACTAGTAGCACTGGTGTCTCCACCTCCTCTAGGAACACTCGTAACAATAGCCTCACCTATAGCTTCCTCCTTCACCACCCTCCACTCTCTCTGACCTCCAAGGTGGTTTTTCCACACTCACCGCACTAGCACTAAGCCTCACTACTGCTATAGCTACCCCTTTGGTAGCTACGTGATCAACATATAATGTGGCATTCTAGTAGTTCTTAATGATAAGATCCACATAGTAGTCCCTCTCTTCCAGAACAACATCATAGTGAACAACTAAAATCACACTAGATGGATGAGGCATTGCTGATGCTCCCCTCTTCCTACTAGAATGGGCCATATCTGAAAACTCTACACCAGATATAGAAGGCCTTACAATCCTCAAGGCATTCTACATCGTATCTTTGCACCCCTTTTACTTGTCTTTATCAGTAAATACATGTACATGCCACACCTGGAGGCTATCTTGATCAATAATAAAACCATCCCTCTCTGTAATGAGGGTATCACGAACTCCTAGAAGGTCATCATGCTCTCTCCAATATGTGTCTCTCTCTCCCTCCACTATGGCCTTCTCATTCATCACTATTGTGATATCCGTAGCTATAACATTGTCACCCTCACCCTCCTCATCCTCTGGTACCTATGCTCCTCCCTCCTCCAGAGAACGTACTTTTCATAACATTTGTGTTTCCCTCTCTGCTGCCAGAGTCCAATCAAAATTCCTTAGTGATCGGGCCCACCATGTAATAAAATCCGAAGTCACCCCCGCATCATCAATCAGAACAATATAGCCCCCTACCTATTGCCCCTTGTTGCTCATCAATAACCACAGGCCTCACCACAGTGTCCCTCGGAGTCTCTGTATCCCTGTCCTCCTACCTGTACTACATTGGATCCTCAGGTATACCCTGTGTCAGTCCAAACTACCTCCTAACATGAATGAAACATAGAATCTCATCCTCTCCAGCCCTACGACCATGTATCCAAATGTCTTGTTGTAAGCCTAGCAAGTCCTGAGGGAGCTCAGACCAATCATTGAAGTCTAGGTACGGCCTCCACACCACATCTCCCACCTATAATCCTAACACCAAGTCTCTGTAATAACCAAGCCTCTTGGAATTTCTCACTCGACCTATATTTTGAGTCCATATCATAAATCTTGGATGTATCACCTCAATATCGCAGGGTAGGCCTAATGGACAAGTAATGGAAATGTTCTTATGTTCCCAACATTGTAACAAGAATCCAACATCAATACCATAATGCTTATGAGCTGTCAAAGCCCAAAACTCTTTGAATGTATGTGCCAACAAAGTAGGTGCCCACTCAAACATTGTATGCCTCTCCGTCATCTATGTAAAGAAACCTATCATCATCAAAGTAAAATGACCACCTCCTGAATTCAGAAAAGCAAAACATGAAATAGCTATCATCATCATGGTCATCTGTGAACAACCAGCTCTCCCAGACTCATATAACACCTGGTAATCAAATGCCCCAAATGAATATCTCACATCCTGAGCATGTTTTCCATATAGTCTTTGTATAGTATCTGGTCTCTCACCCTTATTGATATAATAAATCACATGTCCACAAACCAGTAATCTCATAATACGATGAATATCCTCTAGATTAATGGTCATAGATCTAGTAGGAAGCAAAAAAGTATTGGTGGAAGGATTCCTCCTCTCTAAAAATGCCAATATCAAAATGTAACTACGAACCCACCTATAAGTCCTCATACCACTAAAACCAATTTCCTCGAGATGCTCCCATCCTCATCTGATAATTTTGACCTCACCTCGTCTAACATCAATGATATACGATCATGGATAGTCAATTGTGCATCCACCTAAAAAATTCAAGAACAAAAAAAACAATAGTACCATCACCAAAATATTGAAAAAATCATCCATTCAAAATATTAAGACATCAACTTAACATTATCGTCCAAAATATACTAATAACATCATCGTTAGACAAAAATAATATCAACATCAACAATATCAACATCTAAAAACATACACTAAATGAAAACCATAAATACTACACAAAACCTAAAAACATTTATCAAAAACCATGCTTAACATACGAACGTTTTTTATCACAGGCGAATCACTAGAGATTCACCTCAATTGAAGGAATCACCAATAATTCCTTCTAATTAAAGATAGGGCATTCGCACACCCCCATTATAGCAATGGATACCTTAAAATACCCAAAAAATCATAGAAATGACAAAAAAAAGGATTAAAACCCTACCTCGGCCATTAAAGGCTTGCATTTCCTACTCGAGGATGCCATCTCGTTGATTTTCCACTCAAAAACACGTTTTTGAGGCCACAGTCACTCTGTCAATTTTTTTTTTACCATACTCACAATGTGGTAAAACAACATTGGTTTTGGCTATTTGTAGCCCTTCCTTTTAACGCGATGCAATCGCTGATGATTGTGCTAGTCGATAGCGATTTCCATAATCATCACCAATTTAATCCCTTTTGGCATACATGCCCATATTTCCCTAAACCGTGACAGTTTTGATTTTTCACAAGTGTGTCATATTTTTAATGTACTTTAGCCCTTAAACCTTGAATCAAACAAACATAGCCAATATTGGGATTCACCATTCGTCTATGGGACACAGTCCCTTTAGCCTCCATCAATTGGTTTTCCCATTCATCAGTTTACCCGACAAGAATCATCTATCTATAGGCGTCAAACCCTTTTCTCACCCTATCAATTGATTCCTTGGTAGCCCATTCTGTACCCCTTAGGCTGGGGCAAATTTTGAAACAAGAAACACTAGTGTTCACTGTATTGTGTTGTAGTTGAATCACCCATACAAACAAACCTTCTCATCATTTTTGACTAACGATTTATAAAAAACTATCAGACAAAAAAGGGAAAATGTAGAATCAAAAAATCTACACTCTCTCATCTTCATTTAATTATCTAAGCTCATTTACAATCATCAAATGATTAAAATACACAAGTATATTATTTTATCTCAATTCACTACACTCCTGGACCTAAGTTACCCACTAGTACTCTTTAATTAATTAATTTAACTAATTAGCTAACACCCACATTTCCCAAGTCATCACACCCCTATGTCTAAACAATTGATTAAATAAATCAATTTCCTATATTATACCTCACCCTCACACCTCACCATAAGAACTCCTCCTAACTCACTAGTTATGACTAGTTTAAGTAAACCTTCTAAAAATATTACCCCTATAATCAATTCTCACTTCTCACTAGTTAGGACTAGTTTAACTTAAGAAACTTTCTAATTATCCTTCATCCATCCTAACTACCTATATCCACCTCTAATCCTTACACTCGATCTTTCTAAGTCATTAAGCTGTAATACCCATAAATCCCCCACACCTAAGTTCAAAATGGAAATAAAATCACCCATGTCATCCCCTAATTTGAATTGGCCAAAACTGCTGGTGATTCCCTTGGTCACCGATGATCTATATAAGCAGACTTATCTACCTCTTTCAGGGAGGATTTTACAAGGAATTCATGACCATTCACGTACGTTTTCCCACATTTCTAAGTATGAGTCTTTCAATAGAGCACCATTACTTCTATACTGCATCAATTTGATCATCATATCATCTAGTGTTGCTATCAAGACATCTTGGAGAAAATTTACTCATTTGCCACTCAAATTGTGACATCTTGTCAAATCATCCACCAAGATAAACTTTGTTTAATTGGTTTATGATTCCATGTTCAAGTAATTATGTTTGTTTTCTTATTACTAGTTTTAATTAAAGCTTCAAAACCATTTCCATCATGAATTAATTGAATTACACCCTTTGTTTTATTAGTCTGTTATAATTCACTGTAATAGTCAGAGATTGCTATAATCTCCTGTGATTCCTGCATAGTCTATTTATCTAATATATTTATCCAAATCTGTTTGAAAATCTATACATATTTCCCTTGATTGCTAACATTTGATCAAGTATAGATGCTATCAGATGGATATAAGTGGACTTAATCACCCAATCACCAATATCAACTCATTTTTGATCATCCAACACCCTTTGCACTAGGAACAATACGACTTATTACATGACTTGGAGTTGTGTGCCATCCACACAACCCCCATTGATCGACTTGAGACCATATTCAAGTTTACCTAGAAGATTTGAGAATCCATTGAAGAGTTTTGGGAAGCATATTAAAAAGTGCAACCCATCCAAGCTGATCTTTCCTAGTTCAAGTACCACCATGAAGTGGGATTTGACATCCCTGAAGACACCAACACCACATCTGAGTTAGACATTGAGAGTGTAGTCAACCTTCCAAACTATGATTCTGATCTTGTATGTCTCTATGACATAGAGGAGGAGATTTTTGACTTCTTCATCGACGATTACATCAAAGAGCTTGATTCATACTTTACTAAGGATGGGGATCTAGCCTATTCAGTGGGATCTAAATTTTCTAAGAATATAGATATTGACCTATATTCTGATTTCAAGTTCTAGACACATTTCCTTTCATATCATTATCATTATCATCTGTTATTTTTAATAAACTAAATAAGTGATAGGCATTTAATCACACTTTTTTTGGTCCTATTTTCATAAATAAAACTTGAATGTTTTGAAAGTAGGTTGAAGTCCACATAAGGAATTCCTTTAGTTTCTGGGAATTGGATTTTCTAGGAAACCAACCTACCCATATTACTAATTCCATCTTGTGTAGTGTATGTGCTTCCATATTTAGTCATAGGAAAGAATTTTAATCCATTCTTCATAGAGCACACAATCAATGTCCATCAACATTGTCGACGAGTATCTTCGAAACCCTGCCATGTTTGAGGTTGATCAAATTTTACCCCTTGATATTATCAACTAAATAGTAAGGTGAAATTTTCATCAACAATCCCTTCCTAATATTCCTTATACCTCCCATAACCCATTAAACACCTCTTCCATGCGTGTAGGGCTAAAAGTAGCCTGTTAATTGTTATATTATCATTACCAAACTTTCATTATCATTCTAACGTCTCTTGGTAGACTGTTTATCCTAGTTTCCAATGAATGACCTGGGTTACCGTCGACCCTACCCTATCTTATTTAATCACTCTCACCCCCCTCAAAAGGGATGGACAATTTCAAAACTTGTGTGCTCTCTTTGATTACTATTTCTTGTATTTTTCTCTAGATCTCTTATCAGTTGGATTATATTGTCATTCCCTTACATGACATCTTATTGAGGTTTGTATTATAGTGGATATTATTTGAGGATATTGTTCGTGCATGATTTTATTCTATCTTGCAGGTTTACAGGTCTTCGTAGAGCTCTGCCTTGCCCTTCAGCCATCTTTATCCAGCCTCAGACCCATTCATCCATCTCGTTCTTTATCATAAAACCCATTCTTGTTCTAGTTACCACCGAATGGGCCTAGTCAGCATCGAACAATATCCAACAGCTGATAAATCATCCTTATTTTACACTCTATCCACTTTGTTTCACATCCTTCCTATCCTATTAGTATACTAGTCATCTTATCAACCTTTTGTTACCTATCTTAACAACTTATAACTAGACTTGTCCTTGTTTATACATATCTTTGTCCACTCTTCATTGGTCACCATCGACCAAGTATGATTACCTAATTTCCATCATCTCGCCCCTTATCCAATTCATATCTATTACTTCTTACATCCCTTTCACCTCATTTGTGTTTTGTTATCAGTTTCTGTAATTCTCCATCAACATTCTAGTTTTGTTCTGCATAATTTTAAATCATCTCTACTCTGGTCACCTTCGACCATACCATTTACCACTTGGATCACCTTTGACATACTTTGGTTTGTTCATAATTACAATATTTTCATTAGAAATTATCATTTTATTTTATCAGATCACCATTTCAAATTTTGTCATCAATATATCCTTATCTATTATCAATTATCCTTTTGTTATTATCATGTGGGCTGACATCCTTTCTAAAAATCTTTCACTTCTTGGAACCGAATTCATTGGGTAGCCCACCATATCCAATACTAATCCTTTTTTTGTTTAGAATTATTTGTTGTGGAGGTTTCTGACTTGCAGCAAGGAGGATCTAATTTTTGTGCGCCCATACCATCTTTTTCATCATCCACATTAAGAGGTCCCTAGACCCTCTGATATCTTTTAGTTTCTTGATTTCTCATTTATTGTCACTAATCTGAAACAGGAAGCACAATATGTTTTCAAACACATAAATTTGAGGCTAATAGAATACATGCTAGAAAATGTAAAAAATAAGAAATTGAACTTACCCTTCTTTTTCCCCCCTTTCTTCCCCTCATGTTCTCTTAGATGTGCACTTGTTATTATTGCATATAATTAATTTACAACATGGTTATATTCATAGTGAACCATGGTTAGATGAAAGAATGAGAACGGGGAAACAAATTGATATTTTCTCACCTTCACTTGTCCATTTCCTTTGGTGGATGTGGGTTGCATGATATGTTTTTCTCTATATTTTTCTCTTTTGTAAATTAGTTATTGATTGGCCACCATATTATGAGGGGAATGAAATAATCTACGTGGTATAAAATTAAAAAAACATTGAGAAATGAAATGGAGCCGTCCCGGGTGGATTTTTTCCTTAGGTTATTGTTGTTTAAGTTGAGCGCCACACTACACAAAAGTATCCTGTCATATTCATCTGAATTCAAAACCTCTTTGATAGAATTCCCATTTTCTTTCAACCAAAAATTTAATTTAATTACTTCATGTAACTCATGGTGAGTTATAGTGCCAAGGATTTATCCATATCCATAAAACCTCCTCCAGACATGATGCTCAAGTCGTTGAATGAAGTGAATGGGAGGATATCATGATTGGATTAAAGTGCATCATGTTTTATGAAGTTACCCATTTCAATATCTAGAGATGGCATAACTAATGGTGACGCTGTAATGGGTACCAATGTGGGGATCCACCTTCCAAAATATTTCTATTACTTAGAAGCCTCCAAACAAACCTGCCACTGTTACTATGCTTGATTAGGAATGAAATTTATTTCAAAACAAAAGGTGAAATATTTATTAAAACCCTAACTTCACCTACAAACCCTAGCTACACCTTCAAACCCTAGTTCTTGTTTTAATAATAGTTTAGAGTTCCTTTTAACCTCTTATGAAGTCAGTTGCCATCCCCTTTTGTTCTCTTAAAGTTCCTTTTCTAAATCTTTAGACAACTTTCTAGAGATGTTTATTTAAAAATAGATTGAATATTTTACCAACACACATGCGTACCAAAGGAGGTACAATGTTACATCAATAGTAAAATATGAGGGTTTGTAGAGTTTTCGAAGTAATTTCAAGTTGTACTAAAAATTTATATCTGACATGAGTATCTAGGTAGGAAACATGTGTATCCCACAACCAATTAACTATTATGTTAGTAATAGTGTCACCTCTGGTGTGGATTCACCCTAAATGACTCGAGGATTGTAAATTTAATGTAGACAACTCCAATCAACTAAAGTGGGATTTATTTATTGAATAATTATGGATTTTTAGAGTCGTAGAAGCATTTTCAATGTGCACCAAGCCTAAAAGACAAAACATACCATATGTTAGTATCTCCTAACCACATCTATAGGATTTACAATTCAATTGCATTATTCAAAATCATATATTAGTGGTCGTTAACCACATCTATATGAATTTTTTGTTGTAAAAATTTTTGCATACATTATTAGCGGCCACTTGGCTTCAACCTATACATCTTTTCTTCATAATAATTTTTTTCATTAGAAAAAAATGTTTACATATATGTGTGCAGTCATTGTGTTTCAAATATTTATAGTCCAATTTCATTACATAAGACTATTTCAATATATTGACAAATTCCTTTAGTGGAATAAAGTGACAAAATCTCAATGATAGACTTGAAATCACATGTCTTCCTAAATCCAAATAAGGTGTTGGAGTAAAGAAATTGAACACATGAATATGGAGTTTTATGTCAATGTGAGTATTTTGACAGCAATGTGAGTAGGTCTAAAGTTGTATTTCAAATTATTTATAATTATTGTTGTGTTCTTATGATATGCATACGTCATTATAGAGGCTATATGATATATTCCTTTGCTATAATCCTTGCACAACTTGAAATACATAACATTATTGATTACAATATAACCCAATTTGATGTATTAAATACTCAAATTAAGTGTAGAGTTATTTCATATTAGTATTTTGATAGAAATGTGATACATTTTTCTTTGCTTCATGTTTTTGTTTCGGGGATGGTGGCTCAGGTACTAGATTCCAATCCAAGGGAATGTACTTGTTTTTGAACTTCAGTATGCAAATAAATATGGTTCCTAGTGACTACATTTTATGTAAGACTAAGCACCATTTATCCCAAAATCATGTTTTCCTACTTTTCTTAATGAATTCATCTACTTGTGTATGACACATCATTTTTGTTATTATGAGACACAGTTGTCATACATAACTCGGAGCATGATGAGATATGATTTTATTTCTTAGGAAACATGTATGGGCAACCATTCATCCTCCAAAATAATGTGTTCTTTAGAGGGAAAAGAGACATGGAACAATGTATATACCTCTGGTTTGACCCTATTAAATATTTTCAATTTAACTATGTTCTTTAGAACATGCATTAGATTGTGTAAGTACATTTCATTGACTTAGAAAAAATATTTTTATTAGAAAACATAGTATATCAATGTCTAAATTGTTTCTATTCCATACCATGTTTTATGTCCTGATGGCACTAGACATGGATTTCGAATTCTTTGTTGATGATATACCAATCAGAGTCTAGGAATAAAAAACTTGGGATTTATATATCCATTCAATCATACCATGAATATCTACTCAACTTATACAAGGATAAGAGAATGGGCTACAAAAGGGGGACTTGAGAAAACAAATTAGATAAAAGCACTATTCCACAATGATGGGTGTGAATCATCTATAGCTCATTCATAGTTTCCAATATTGTGAAAAAGGTGGTGGGATCACAAGGTGTTTCTTGAATCAAAACTTTACCATCTTGGTATTGATCTGAGTTACACCACTTATATTCAAATTTCCAGCCATTTATATAATATGTTAGTAATGAGCAAGGATTTTGTCTTCTTAAAATGCGATAATCTTCACATACCTGACACCAACTTACTCAACATTTGGTATAATTAGGTGTCATTTAATTATTAAAAAGAATACAATTGTGGCACAATGTGTCTTTTGATTGATGTAAACCATATAATCTTGGTTCAATGTATCTCCAAGTGTGTTTGACTGTGTTTCTCACAAGCATTTTTCTTGCATTGTGTTAGGTATTAATTAATTTTATTCCTCATGAAAGTAAGTGACTCATTATTTATATTGAGGATGGAACAATTTAAAATCATAAATTATAATTTCTTTCACAACAATTAATTTTTTGATAAACATAGAATTTTCATGATAAATCTGAGATATATTTTATAATAAAAAGAAGTAGTGAATTTAAGGCCATGTACAAACTAATAAAATAAGACTTGTGTTGCATTAATACTATGATTGAGATAAGAAAACTTAAATGTCCACCAAAATAAAATTACTTCTTCCAACTATCTTCAAAAAAATTCAAGTTAAACCCAAAAATAAAATGAAAAACTAGCACAAGCTCCATATTTTGCTTCAATAATTTCACTATTATAATATCAAACAAAAAAATGTCTATACATTATGCAGTAATAGTGATATGCTAAGTGTTAATAGGTCAACTAGATTAATTCATAAGAACCAAGATGAAAAATTGAATCATAAAGTTCAATTTCAATAGATATAAAAAAGAAAATCTGGGCCCACTAATAATAAGGTAAGCATGTTAAATCAAAGAAGATCAGATGATAAGTAAATATTGAAGCTTAATTTTCATGGAATTTTGATTTTTTGAATGCCATATTTTATGTAATAAATATATTGATCAAATTTTATATGGGCCCTACTAGAAATTACGCTTGAAGTTGATATCCTTTACATTATACTTATTTACACAAAAACAAAAATATGCCTTTGAATCTCTCACTCAACTTTGGTTTAACTGATACCTCATTTTATCTAGTATTCATGACTCACATTTTGAGATAATCATAAAAAAATAAGGTATATTATGGGGTTCCAGCATGTGATTTTATTGTAAGTGTGACCAGAAATAAAAATAACAAGATGAATAACATGTTTTGGTTAAGGTCTCTTTTCTTCTATATCAATACCTAACACCATTAACATTTGACGCCAATGCTAATATCATGGATGCACATAATGACTCTGAAAAAGAAAGTGAAATCCCCAACACAATGAAAGTGTGATTCATCATACATGCACTTTGAAATTGCTAGTCCTCACACTTAGAAAGTGCAAGTCCTTGTATTTTGAAAGTGTGAGCCCCGCACTTTGAAATTGATTTTATAGGAATTTATTGTTAGATTTTATTTTAATTTTTATCCAATGGGATCATGCCTTATATTATTTATTGGTTATTAACCTTTCATAATCCCAACAGGAAAAGTGTGAGGCTCGCACTTTGAAATTGCTTTTGTAGGAATTTATTGATAGTTTTAATTTTAATTTTTATCCAACAGGATCATGCCTTATATTAGTTAGCAATTGCTAACCTTTCAAAATCCCAATAATAATTTTCCAAATTCATGAAATTCCAAAAATAGTGAAATTGGAATCCTATAATAGCGATATAGGAATCCAATAATAGAGAAATTGGAATCCAATAATCTTGAAATTAGAACTCCATTGAGTCCAATAATTAAAATAGTAAAATCCAATATTACTACTAATGGAATCCAATGATAGTAATAATGGAATCCAATATTAACAAAAATGGAATCCATTATACAGAAAAAAAGGTGATAGATTTCTATCAAAACTTTTAATTCTAGAGCCTAGATTCATTGGAATATGTCCAAATTTACTGAAATAAGTGTTATATTAGTAATTTTATGCAAGAAGATGGGAATCCCCATGAGAAATGATGATATTATGGTCAACATTGGTCTATTTTTCTTAAGTGATCGAGAGCATATTGATTATCCTACATTTGGTAATGTATGCACTTGGGACCCAATTGGTTGATGATGTAAAGGCTATAAACTCTTGAAGAAAACATGTTCAACATAGAAACTATTAGTATGTCCCATATTTTATTTCTAGTAAGATATTGATGAATTCATTAGACTTGTATGAATAATTATATAAGTAATAATTCATCAGAACAAAAATTGGAAAGATAAGTTACTTCTAAATTATGTGGTATTATTATTGATTTGGAAGATCAATTGTTTGGAGAAGGTCTATATGAATAATGATTTTCAAGTTTTTGATAGATGGTTGACATGAAAAAATGAAAAAATCATTTTTTTTATGGAAAATACACATTGATCTATCATCTTAATTATGGATATTGGTTGTACTAGCGCCCTTTTGGGATGACATCACCTAAAATATTTGATATTCTGATTTATCATCTATCTCATCTATTGGCAATAGAAACACATGTTTTATTAATCTTATCTTTGATATATGTAAAATAAATTATTTTTAAAAATATTTTCACACTCTCCTATTATAGGAGGATCTTGTTTTTCACCTAAGATGTTTCAAAGGGGTCATCCACTAAAATTTTCTATTATGAACTCTTTGTTTATGTGTAAGTTGTGCTTCTAGCCTATTGGAATTTTTGTTAAATTGACAATTTTGCAAGTGGAAATTATTTATTATTATCCATGGTTATACATCCATTCGTATGTAACTCAACATTATAATAATATTTATTTCCCAACATGTCATTTTTTATACTGTAGGTAAAGTTTCATTTCTATCGTTTCAAATTCATTAGGATGTGACATAATGATCGCATTTTTAGATTTCCAAGAGGATTTAAGGATGTTTTATATTTTTTCTATATTTGAAGACACCTTAAAATGACATACTACCCTTTGCACATTGATATTTGAATCAATATTAACCCACACCTCACTAGAATTAATTTAATTAATTCTATCATGCATAAAACATACACTTACAGTCAACTAATTTATTTAGCTATTTAAAGAAAACAAAAACTAAATATCCACTACCTTCCAGTGAACTCCACTTCACTAGATCACTCACTCAAGTTCTAAAACCCTACAAAAGAGGATGCTAAATATTCACACACAACCGAATTTGGAATAAAACCAAAAGCCAACCAATTTGAAATAAAGCCTCATAAATTCTTATTCAAACTCAACCAGACCAAATACACATGCTAAATTAGGAAAATGCATTCATTAACCTCCAACATATTCAAAGATTGATCCACAATCCATGACCTCTCCTTTAGCTATAAATAAGAAGCTTATACCTTCACAAATAATCTCTTGGAAGCTTAAGGAATTTGTAACATTAATCTATCCAATTTCCACTTGAATTCATACGCTGTTAGGCTACCCATTAGATCAACAAGTTCATCACTCATACATTTGATTGTAACATGAAATTTTATTGTATTTGGAGTAAAATTTAGAGCATGCACATACAAATCCATCAAGGAGATTCAACAAGCTTGGTACTTCACTCCATGATTTATCCATCTCATCCAAGGTTATAAGGAAATGAGAAGGAAGATAGGGTTTACATTATAATCTTTTATTCTTTCGTTTAATTTTTTTATTTGTTTACATTCTAACATGCCTGATGGGGCCAACCCACATTTTTTTCATTTATTAATAATTTATACAAAATTAACATTATTTATGTATTCTTCTTAGTGTTTCATGGATTTTTAAGGAGTAAATTACGAGAAGTTCCAAAAAACTAGTCATTTTGGCAATGATCTAACATTTTCTATGCAGGAACAGGTTATTTTTTCTTCCGTGACATCATTTACGCTATCATAGAACATAATATGTGCTAACAACACCAGATCTACTTTTCCATTATAATCCTTCTGTTTATGTGATTAGAGGTGTGTTTTCATCATTTTATGTGCATCTTCATTCCCACTATCATATAACACTACTTTTTTTACTAAGGTACGTCTCTGTAAAAAATTTTGTGCTAGCATGATTAAAAGTGTGTTAGTTTGATTTAAAATTCATTCGAGCGATCCAAAGTGCACTAACACGATTCAAAGTGTACTAGAATGAATCAAATTATACTAGTGCCATTCAAAGTGCATTAACACGACTCAAAGTGTGTTAACACGATTAAAATCTTGTTACCATGATTCAATGTGTGTTACTATGATTCAGAGTGCCTTATCATGATTCAAAGTGCGTTAGTGTGATTCAAGTTTTGTTAGCATGATTCAAAGTATGTTAGCATGATTCAAAGTGTTTTAGTGTGATTTTAATTGTATTTTCATTTTTTTGTAAATTTCTTTCTTTTCTTAATTTTGAGAATGTTTCTCCTTACTTCCTTGCTATTTTTGTGTGAAGTTCTGACACTGTTTTAAATGTTTATTTATAAAATGAAAATATTTAAAGATAATATTCATCATTTTCCCTTTCTATCATTCTCTTTTTTTAATAAAATATGTGTATGCTCTTCTTTTGCACCTTTGGGGTAATCTTGAGAATCAAAAGCAACACCAATTATGTTAGTAACTTTTAATTAATCATAACATTTTAATTTCGTAATCCATATCATGTATGCTCTTCTCTCATGTTCTTTGTATGATCTTGATAATAATAATATATTACGATTGCTTTATAATTTAATTTTTATCATAACCAAACCACATATGTTCCTCTTTTTCCTTCAAGTGAACTTGAGAATCAGAAACAATATAAGTTTTTAGTGTATATAATCATTTGGTTCTTTTAGAAAAAAACTACTAATCTTTCTTATAGTGGACCACTTCGCTTAAGAGTATTTTAATATTTCCAAATCAAGAAAAAACTTCTAAATTTTTTGCATGGATATTTCCTTGGCCAAAGAAAATTGAAAATTACTAAAAAATAAAAGATACTTCTTGTTTTAAAACCTGTTAATTACATTTTTCATTTTAAATTTTCAAACTTTGAAAGAATCTTGTTTGTAAACACCTAATGCATTTATATTTGCATGTACTAGATGTGGATTTCATCACCACTTAAGCTACACCGGTGACGTGGATTTCACAACCACACACCAACACATTTCATAATGCATTTCTATTGAGACTTAGTCTTAAATAAGGTTCAATATTTACCTCACCTATATCCCCTACTTACAGGTAATGATGTCATGATTGGGGTTAATGTGAGTATAATCTAATATAGCTGTAATAATAAAGTTTTCGAAATCGAACCTGTCAAAATTTGGAGAGTTATAAGGACACCATTCACACCATTTCCCCATCACCCTTCCAAATTTTCACAAACATTACACATTAGATGTGGTGATTAGATCCTCTAAATAGGTTAGAAATGAATTGGTGAGTCTCTTTCAATATTCTAAGGGCTCCCTATACCATTTCTATCTTCGTATAGATTTGGTATATCAGGACTAGGATATATCAAAAGATGAATCTATTTGGAGAGATAATAGCTTGTATCCACCCATTCATAACACTCTTGTATGTTGCATTATTCAAAAAATGTTGTGCACAATACCCGATATTGTTTACCTCTTTAAAGCAAAAACATTATACAAATATTATTGTTTGTTTTTTGTAAACAAATAAAGTTATATCATAAAACTTAGTTCATACAAACACCTCCCTTTTACACTTTTTAAATTACATTCTAGTTCAAAATTTTAGGTTTTGTTCCACAAACACAAATCAAATCCTAGCAAAAAATTGAAAAAACTAGATTTTAAAAAATTGTTTAGCATTAGAACTTGAATTTTACTAAAACAAAAATAATCATAAAATTTATTCCTTTGTACATTCACGTACAAAAGTAGAAATTTTACCAAAATCAAAACCCCTTATATTTTTGAATATTCACTTTATTCAACTAAAAATAAAAAATAATTCTTATTGGGATTTATATCATCTAATTTGGATACTTGTATTTAAACAATTACAGTCCAAATCCAATCTAAATAAATCCCATTAAATTCTAAATTTATACCCTTTTGGATATCAAATCAAACTATCTAAGTCTTAGTCTTTGATTTCACCAAAAAACCTAGATTTAAGAAAATAAATTCAAACCACAATTTAAGCCTTCTACATTGGATATTTACTCCATCCAAGTTTAAGCACATCTAATTTTATCAAAATCAAATCAAATCATGATTTAATCCTTTTACATTAGATATTCACTTTATCAAAGTTTAAGAACATTCGATTTTATCAAACCTTACACGTTGAATATTCACTTTATTCATGTCTTAAGTAAATCAACCCCAAATCAAAACCTTATATGTTGGATATTCACTTTATCCACGTATTAATTAAACCAAAAATCACATTGAGTCTTATACATTGGATATTCACTTTATCCAAGTTTAAGCATATCAAATCACACCCAATTTAATTCTTATACTTTATATATTCGCTTTGTCCAAATCTAATAAAGCATAATCCTCTCAAATATAAGTCTTAGAATTTGGATATTCATTTTATCCAAGTCTAATCACATCTCAAATCCAAAACACATCAAGAGTCTTATCATTTGGGCATTCACTTTATCCAAATTTAAGAAAATATTTCATTAAATCAGTCCTAAGTGGCTCTAAAATCCAATCCCAACCTAATTGAATCAAAATTGACTATCCATCAACTCGATCTAAAACACAATTTAACATTTGATCAAATCAAACACTAATTTCCCTAAACAATTACAACCACATGCAATGTATCAAATGAATATTTTCTATTAAAACTTCATGAGATGTCAAAAAAACTCACTGAAGGACCTTTGCAAAACAAAGAAAAGGAACAATGAAACATTAAATTCTTTCCTTCAATGATGGCAAGGAATTACAAACCAATTTCCTTTCTTAATACCTGACAAATAGTTTATAGGTATTTTCACACCAAATCTTAATATGGAAATATCATTCCAAATTCAAATGCATTGCCTAAACAAATTCAAATAAGTAAAAAAAACAAGAAATATAATTAAGATAGCCCTTATTGCTAAAGGCCTCATAAAAAATCCTTCAAAAGATCAATCTTGGTACACAAACAATAATCCCCAAATTATAAACAATCCCAATTCTTTTGTCAAAAGTGACAAATTGTAAGTGATGGGTACAATGATTCTCATCATTTCTAATTTTTTTGAAATCATTAATCAAGTGTTGGTGAGAAATTTCTTTGGATGGACAAATTTATGGGTTTCTTGACAAAGCTCTAGAAATCAAGGTCCCTCTACTTGTATGGTGAAACTCTGTGTATATATGTGTGATGAAATGGGTTGTTTTAGTGGCCTTTTGACCGAGGATCTAACATGGGCACTCTATTGATCCTACGGAAAAGGTTGTGGTTACCTACAAGGGAGGAATTTTCTTAGAGAGTGGGAAAGGGGAGTGAGAAAAAGGGAAGGGAATTAGTGTTGCGGGTAGAATATCATATTCTTGCACACACTAATTAGAAATTTAAACACACATAAAATCAAAAGAAAAAAATAAAGTTTTGATACTACTGGCTAGAGGAAACCATGCATACAAAGATGCACAAATTCATATGGCTTGGAAAAATGAAACTTATTCCTTTATTACCATCTCAACAAAGTTGTACATAACATGAGAATGGATGAAAAATGGATGGGAGAAGTGGAAGAATTGGCTAACTCTTTTCTCTTTCACAATAAAATTCTCTCTCTCTCATGAACTCACAAATTTTCAACTAACCCCTGGGAAATGAGAATCCTTTCATTTTATAAGAAGAGAGGTGACTCTTCGTCTATCCCCTAATGAATCTTCATATGTCTCGACATAACTTAAAACTTTTCAACTTCCTAGGAAAACATTAAGTCCCTTTTTATAACATAAGGGTGAATTTTACATTAGAAACATAAAGTTAATTGTTAATTACATTAAATACATATGAAAAAGTGCATCCGCAATGAAGTATTATAACATTGAAGAGAGAGAAATATGGGGGAGGTGAGATAAGAGAGAGAGAGAAGAAGAAGAAAGAGGATGAATCACGTTGAAGAAGAAGAAGTTGCTCCTTATGGCTTGATCACACTACCCGATCGATCTCCATCAAGTGTCACTGGAAAGATCTCAACTCCCTTGAATTATTTGTACCTTGAGAAAATTCCTTTAGATGGCCCATGGACACCTTGAACTTGAGTGTTTAGAAACATTGTTGAATGATCACCTCGATGGCCGTGGGTGTTACTCACTAAGGTCAACCTTGAAGCGGGTGATGATCACTGTGCATGACAAACTAGAACAATTCCTTGGAAAATGGCGTCAATAAAATTCAATCATCCTAAGGACACAAATGACCCCAGTTCGGAATCAACCTATTTGTGGAACTTTCATCCTCCACTAACTCTCTCTCTTGGATCACCAGATATTCAATCCTTCAAATTTTTGAAGTCCTTATGAGTGAAATTGTCATCCCTCACACCTTTATGGATCTTGATTGACGATGTTGGCCCAATGAGTACCCATTATGTGCACTCTTTCTATGAACATTGTTGTTTGGGTATGATTTACTATTAATAAAAAGTGCCTAAAATACAACTTACTATTTTCAGCAAGTAGTGTTTTTTCCTGAAATGACCTTTTCTGACTTCACCAATGAAATTAGCCTTCTCAATTGTCTTTGAATTCACTTCCTTTCTCCTCGATTGCTTCTTGGAGTGACCTACTATTTATAGTTATTACCCCTATAGGGGACTTACTATTTTTAGTAAGTGGTAATTTTCAACACTTCTAGCACTGGGATCCCACTCTAACCTTATGGATGCCCTCCATGTATATTTTCTTTGCTACAGCTGCTTATGGTGTCAAATTTTGAAAAATAGTAGTCACCCGATTAGGAAGGCTTACTATTTTTAGTAAGTTGATTTTTGGTACTCCGTTTGTGACAAAACGAAAATATCCGAAATGGGTTTTTTCCTAATAGTTCTCCTCTAAATTTTCAACTTGATCTTATTGCCGGTTGGAGAGATTTTAAATTTCAAAGAATTTCCATGGAAAACCTGGGGTTTCTTTCCTGGAAAAATTCAAGTTCATACATGCAAATTTTTTCCTAGGAATTTTTAGGTGCCTGGAAATCTCGAGGAATGCAAAAAATAGTGTCTCAATTTTTTCATCGGTTTAAAAAATACGAAGATTTCTTCTTCTGGTGACTTCAAGGTTTTCAGCATAAACTCTTCAATTTTTTTCTCCATTTCAATTCATTCTTTTTGTGATTTTTTTTTTATTTTTCATATCATGAAGGGTTTCAAATATTTATTCAAATTAAAAAATGGTGGATTTGGATTCTTGAGAAATTTTACTAGCATTCTGGTAGCGTATGGAGGCGAGGGTGAAACATATCAAAAAATGGCTAACTCCCACGTTATTTATATTTGAAATGGAAAGGGGGGTATGGGGCACATTTTTTTGTCCCTTTGCAAAAGGTAAAAAGGGGACATGAAATGTTCCTCATTCTAGGCATGCCATTTTTCATGTTTCCATTCGTTGAACAAGTGGGATGAGGGGGCTGAATGGAAGCACTTGGGAGTTAGTTTATGCTCTTATGAATAACCAGAAGGCATGCTAGGGGTGGGGAAATTTTTTATGTCCCTCATTTCCCTTTAAAAAAGGACATAAGGTGCAAGAAAATCTACCTCTTCTTGGTGAGAACAAGTGTCATGAATGCAAGGTTAGGTGAGTGCGAGGTCAAACTGGTCAACAGAGGGATAGAAAGTGAGTGCAAAGTCATATTGGTGACCTGAGGGATAAATAAGGATGAGGAACATTTTTATGCACCTTATGTACCTTGAAAAGGTGTAAAGGGGACATGAAAATGTACCTTCACCACAGCCTACCATGTGTGCCATCATTAATTTGACTAAGTGTTAGAAAGCGTACCTTGGAAGCCAACTTGTGAAGATGATATCTCAAGCTCCCAAATGAATTTTTGGGTGAAGTTTCATCTGATTCTACCTCCTAAAAACTCACTGAATCTAATGGTGATAGTTTAAAGGTATAATTATGAATGAAACACCTATAAATGGATCCTTATTTCTCAGGATTACTTGTTGTGTGCTGGAAGAGAGAGTTTCCTAGAAAAGTGCATCAGGTTTTAAGATGTCCTGTATTTTCCACCATGTAGAGAATTGAAAATGATTTCCATAGGTAATTGTTGTCATCAAATCAAAACACCCTCTAATTTATTAATATGTGAGTTTATTAAGGTAAGCAGTGTGACTGGGTAATATGGAGTTACTTTAAGGTGTGGGACCTTGTAGTTGAAACAAATCTCCAGAGAAGGCTTATTCCCCTTCCTAAACGAGTGCAAAATCTAACTATAATGGAGGAAAATCTACTAATTACTCCTAATATATGACTTATAAGGGACCAGGGAGAGAGAAATAACATGAAAATGAAATAAATCTATAGTAAAAGAGGTGATACACCAAGAGAATGGTGTGAGAATCTCTCCAATGGGTGGAAATGAAAGAAAATGTAGAGTAAGGAGGGTGGAAGTAATCACCACAGTCCAATAACAACTTTCACACTACCATTTCCATAAAGGCACAACAATAATAAACCATACAAGATGAATAAGAGAGACATAATACACTTGTAACTTGAATGAAGAAGTAAGAGAAAGCAAGAAACATAAGTAAGGGAAAGAGATATATCCACAAACTCAATTTTATTACTTCATTAGTTAACATAGTCCATTGCAATGCAAGAGAAAGGCCAAGATCATCATGCAAGATGTTTAAAATGGAGGCCTACAACACATTGTTTTTTCAAAACAATTATGATAGAGTTTTGTTACAATAAGAATTGTCCTCCCTCTCAAATGAAAGGTCACTACAATTTATAGAAAAATGAGGAGAAGAGGGAGAAGTTACAAATCTCAAATTTCCCCTTCCACCTACTTGAAAATAATAATAAACGGATGTAAAACATGATGGGAGACTTGTAAAAGCCATCCCTTCTTGTCTTATAACTTATAGTAGAAGAAAAATGGCTTCCCATGATAATTTATTGCATTCCCAACTGATTAACAAAAATAAGGATCTATTTGACCTAAAAGGGGACACTAGGGTATTAATGTTAATCTAATTAGGAGGAATAAAAGGCTGTAGTAAATGGACTAAAACAATATGAAATAAATGCAAGTAAACTATTCTAAGTGAAATGAAACCATAAATGTGCAAAAGAAGGGAGAGAAGTGGCTTAGCTTAATTCAAGGTGACTGTCGCAGGTTGTCGCGAATCTGGAAGTGTAGACGATCACCCAAGGACCCTGAGAAGACCAAATCTAGAAGATATGAAGTGACTGAGGCACTTGGGATGGTAATGGAGCACCCCGAGGCACCCTAGTCTGTAATTTGGGCACTCTAATATCTGTAAATACTCATAAAGTGCTTCTGGTATGATCACAAAGTGTCTTCAAATGCTTCCTTTCTGTCACACTGGATTTTCCAGATGAGTTGTATAATGACCTGCAATACAAAAGGAAGTATCAAACCATAGAAAAATAAATGATGCAAATGAATGGGTCAGACTTACCTTATCTGCCAAACTAGTGGAATTATCACTAAGCATTGCACTACATTTTAGACCCGTATGTAGTTTTGGTGTGTGTGTGTGTGTGTGTGTGTGTGTACATGTCATTCCCTAGGTGCTCTCATGTCAGTCATACTTTGTGAAGTAGTGAGCAATAGTAACTATAGAAAAATGTAAATATCATATGTGCATGGAATATAATAGAATACCTCCCCCTATGCAATGTGTGTGATGCATATCTCTTAGGTTTGATGCATGACACTATGTGGATGCAAGTGATGCAATAGATGCAACTATAAATGGATTGATAGTAGTGTGTAATGCTATGACCTAGGGCCCTTATAATGGTATTATAGATTTATATTTATAGGGATCCCAAGATTAATTTTGTAATTAATCTAGACAAGGTCGACTGGGGAAGATATAAAGACAACAAATGGATATAAAGGCCACAAAAAGAAGTAGGAAAGAATGTGCATAGACCGGGGTGCTAAAAAGTGGGACTAGGGTGCCTCAGAGCACCCTAGTACAAGCTGAGGCTCCCTGATTTTGGGCTAGAATGATGGGGAAGTTACGAAATTGTTGGAAATGTGCAATAAAATATGTGGGAATGATGAAATAAAATATAAAATAAAGATGGCCAAAAGGTAGGATTAATTAGTACTTTATCCACTTGAGAACCTTCTAAATAGCAATATAATATTGAGCTAAATAATGCCTAAAGTGCATGATTTTTTGTCTATATTTTTCCCCCACTTTATGTTGGTGAGCGGAATACTTAGTAACATAAAGTAGATAGAGATGTGTACCTGATATCCATGTAGAGTGTAGAAGAATACGTGCCAATGGACTAGAATCAAGCATGGAATGCCAAAAAGAATAATGTGGAGGAGCGTGGACTCTAAAGATGAAAAATATGCATAAAAAGTTATGAGAGTGAACCTAGGGCAGAATGCGTGTGTAGCTGCTTCTGTGTGTAGTCTACATGCATGGTTAGTAAAGGTAAGTTCCTGTAGTAGTGTGTTGTCGTTATCACTATTGTTGTTGTTGCCCCCAATTAGAATGCTTGTTTCTCATATGGTGGACCTATAAAGAGAAAATTATCAAGTAGTCAAATATGTATGTATGCATGTAAAAATGTTGTGTAAAAATACGCATGTGTAAAGTATGTAAATGTAAAATATACTAGATAAAGTGTAAATGGAGCACATCCACCTGATCCATGTCAAGATAAAGGGTGTAGAAGGATATCTTATACTATCACAAGTTTTTTGGGCAATCTCACACCACCCTGAATGAAGAATTATAGGGAGGAAATGTGTTGTATCCTCCAACTTTAACTGCTTCTACTAAAATGTGTGAAGAGATCTCTGTACTATCCTTATTTTTTGGGTGATCCGATGCCACTATATGGAGAAGTGTAAAGAGGCACACCCATTTTAGCCCCCAATCCTATAACCACTCCACATAATTACAAAAGGATACCATGTCTTGTTATGGATGATGTGTATTGACTAGTCTGAATTCACTCACTGTGTCTGAACTGGTGTAGATACGTTGTGTTAGTAGAAAACCCTCAATGATGCCCCCCTCTTTAGGGGTGCATGTGACATTGCAAAAAGGATAATGCACCCCCAAAAGAGGACCCAATCACACTCTGACTTGTTGAACTCTAACGTGTAGGCGGCAAGGGAAATGCTTAGTAGATACCAAGGCACACACAAAAGGGGATGACTATCCAAAACAAGTGTGATTAAAAAAACACATGCATGTAATAAGACAAGTGTAAAATACACAAAAATGTAGAAACTACCCAACAAAGTAATGTAAACATGTAAGATAACAAGAAAACCACATAAAGCGGGTTTCTAACATGGGACATCACTCACGATGTTGCAATACATGCAAGGCCATCATGGCCGCAAACAACAAACAAGTATGCACACAAGAAAAGGGTTAATCCTGCATATAATGGAAAACAACATAGATAACTAGAAACAAACTAGTAGTAATGGCAGCATATAATCCTATAAAAAAGTGTTGCACATGGACCACCCATTAGCATGTTAGAGTGATAACCAATATGTCAAAAAATGAAACAATAACACTTGGATAAGACTAATGTGGATGCCTCCAGTGACCAATATAGGAAGGGTATAAGGCAAGCATCCATGTCACATGTAGAGACCTATACCTACGATCACACTAAACAAATGTGTGAACAAGCATGTGTGTATGATAATGACATATAAGAAAACAAGCTAACATGTGTAATAAAGTGAACACGTAAGACACTAGTAAGAAAGAGTAAATGCGTCCAAGATAATGTAGTATGTTCTGGATGGATGGAATAGAATGCAAGATGGAATGATAGGAGTAACATGCCCCTTAAGTGGATGGAAGTTTATGCAGTAAGGTTCATTTTTTTCCCCCTTATAATTTAAGAATGAATCGTAAATGAGAGTGCATCATCAGTAAATGGTCGAGTAGTGTTAGTTGTATCTAGCACATGGTGATGAGTATGTGTATGGAATGGTGATGAAATGTGACATGTGGAGGGATGTGCATGAACCCTATATCCAAAGCATGTATCACGACTTTTTGAATGGAAGATTGATGATTTATACCTAAGCATATATCATGACTTTTTGAATGGAATATTGATGATTTATCCCTAAGCATATATCACTATGGAATGAGTGGATGTGGATGAGGCATATGGAAAGATGCGCATGGACCATATAGCCTAAGAGTATACCATGACTTTTTAAATGCATAAGTGATGATTTAGACCTAAGAGTATATCACTATAAGATAAATAATAAGGGAGTGGTGATGTACCCTAAGGAAGATGATAATGGTGGTGGTTATTTAGCCTAAAGCATATACCACTACAAGATCATAAGAATGGGTGAAAATTTAACCTAAGATTTATGTCACTAACATGTGAAATGGTGGATGAGGAAAATGTTTCATGTAAGGTCCATTTGGTTTGTAAACCCTCGGCAGTTGCGTATGGACCAAGAAACCAGAGTGCATCATAGGGTGGTGAGTGCAGTGCATAGAAGAAAACATAGTACAAATGACCAAGTGATGAATATGTAATGTAAATGCACGACGTAGACAATGGAATGCAATATGTGCAATGGATAGGATATGTAATGTGTGAAATGCACTAGGAAATCTAGATAGGAATGGGAGATGCATGGAGGATAGAGGGAACTAGACCCATATATATTGGAATCTAGTGTAGTATAGAATGAATTAGATGGATGGATGCGCTATGAAAATAAGACAATGTAATGTAAGATGCAAATATAGGTGTGGATAGAATATTTAGTGATGAGAGGTAAAGATAGACCCATAGATAATGTGACCTAGTGTAAATAAACAATATGGGGATGAAAATGGTAGACTAGACTCATTTGTAATGATGACTAGTGTAGTACTATAGAAGATGATGTATAAATTACTAGCGGATGAGGTATGCCTAAGATAATTTAGGATGTAGGCTATGCATAAAAATGATGATAGAATGTAGCTGTGTAGGACCTAGCGTACAGTGTGTGGGGTTCAGTGTAATGGTAATCCCTCAACATTCCAGTGTGAACTGAAGCACAAGAGTATGTCATCAGGTAATAAAGGTTTGCTGTAATATGTGAAGTGGATATGAGATAACAATAAGTGATATAGATGAAGTGTAGGATGTAAAAGGGTAAAACCATGCTAAGTGAGGGGGGGAAAGTATGTCATGTGATATGACCCCTAACAGTAGTGTGAGAAGAGGCTATGTGAACTCATCAAGGAGATCATCATCCTCTGGGTCAAAGTCAAATGGATTGGCATTAGCGATATGGTATGTTATAGTATGAGATTGATCATGTAATGATACGGTAAGGTGTAAATGATACATTCCCATAGCATATTCTTTGTTAGTGAATGGGATATGTGGGTAACCATGTGTGTACCATTGAGTGTAGTTAGGTGGATAACCAAGAAAGGAACTATTGCAAATGAAAACATGACCAAAAGGCATAGGGAATGAAATATCAATGTGAGTGGGGTCTAAGGCACCTTTGATGTAAATAATATGAGAATCTCTTAATGTGAGTAGAGAAGCATAAGGAGTATGTGGGCGATAGACTAAAATATCAAATACATGCAAGCCATAAGTGGCAGGGATAGTGAAAAAACCATAATATAGGTGAGAAGCATGAGTAGAAGGTTGAAGGTCCTCAAAAATAAAACCAAGACGAGCTAGGCCGGAATGGGAACAAATTGTTTCATCATGGGTAGTATTGAAGGGTACATGTTCTCAATATGAGTTGTGAATGAAAAGTGTGCAAGTGAAGGGTGGGTGAACTAATGATGGAGATGAAGATGGGATAATATTGTCCGTGGAGGGAAAAGGTAGGTGATGTGGAATGATAGATGTAGAAGGAGGTATTATAGAAGGGATAACATCTAGTAAATAAATAGTGCCCTCAAGAGGTGGCAAATGAGGTTGATCATCTATAGGCTGAGGTTCATCTGTTGTATCAATGATGGGAAGAGGGAGACTAGTGTGAGGGTCATGGACACAATATTGTAATGGATCATGATCTCATAATATAATATACTCAATACACTCATGTAATAATTTTTTGCAATGGTGGACAGTAGAGGCAACAACTTACATTTCATGAAGCCATGGTCTACCTAACAAGAAAATATAGGAGACATGAAAATCAATGACAAAGAAAATAGTAGGGAGATTCTTAGGGCATATAGTTAAAGGTAAGGTAACATGGCCTAGACATGGATGAACAGAACCATCATAAACATGGAGCAAAATGGAATAAGGGATAATGTTGCAAGTGGATAAACCTAAAGCCTAGAGAAAGGACACAGGGCACAAGTTGAGCTTAGACCCATTATCAATAAGAGTGCACTTGAAAACTAAATTATAGATGCGGGACATGATATAAAGTGGTGGTCATTGTCGAAGGGGTTGATGTCAGTAGAAGGATTTCCCTTGGATGCTATATGTTGAGAAAATAAAGTGGTGGTCATTGTCGAAGGGGTTGATGTCAGTAGAAGGATTTCCCTTAGATGCTATATGTTGAGAAAATACCTTAACAAATGTGTCATATACGGAATCCAGATGTATGTCGGCTGAAACATCAGTAGTAGCAAAGAGGGTTTGAACACGATGAATAAAATCAGGATGAGTAAGTAGGTATTCAATGATAGGAATATTCATGATGTCATGATGTAAATGAAAAACCCTATAAGGTGATATAAAGAGATGTCGGGTTCACCAAAATGATTAACAAAAATAAGGACCTAGTTGACCTAAAAGGGGACACTAGGGTATTAATGTTAATCTGATTAAGAAGACTAAAACATTGTATTAAATGGACTAAGACAATATAAAATAAATACAAGTAAACTATTCTAAGTGAAATGAAACCCTAAATTTGTAAGAGAAGGGAGATAAGTGGCTTATCTTAATTCAAGGTGACTTTCGTAGATCTGAAAATAAAATCTAGAAGTGTAGACGATCACCCAAGGACCCTGTGAAGACTAGATCTGGAAGATGTATAGTGACTGAGGTGCTTGGGATGGTACTGGGGTGCCCCAGGGTGCCCTAGTCTACAATTTGGGTGATCTGATATCTATAAATGCTTAGAAATTACTTCCAGTATGCTCACAAATTTTTTTCAAATGCTTCCTGTTTGTTGCACTGGATTTTCTGGATGAGCTATTTAATGACCTACAATACAAAAGGAAGTATAAAACCCTAGAAAAATAAAAGATGTAAATGAATGGTTCAGATTGACCTCATCCACCAAACTAATGGACTTATCAATGAGTGTTGCACTACATTTTAGAACCAAATGTAGTTCTAGTGTGTGTGTGTGTGCATGTCGTAGCCTAGGTGCTCTCGTATCAGTCACACTTTATGAAGTAGTGAGAAATAGTAACTATAGAAAAATATAAATAGCATGTGTGCATGGAATAAAATAGAATCCCTCCCGTTATGCAGTGTGTGTGATGTAGATATCCTAGCCTTAATGCATGGCACTATGTGGATGTAAGTGATGCAATGGATGCAACTCTAGATGGAGTGATAGTAGTGTGTAATGATATGACCTAGGACCCTTATTATGGTCTTATAGATTTATATTTATAGGTCTCTCAAGCTTAATTTCATAATTAATCCTGACAAGGGTGAATGGGGAAAAGATAAAGATAAAAAATGGATACAAAGGCCCCAAAAAGAAGTGGGAAAGAATGTGCATTAATCAGGGCACCCAAAAGTGGGACCAAGGCGCCTTGGGGTACCCCAGTATAGGTTAAGGCACCCTAATTTTGGGGTATAATGACGGGGCAATTGTGAATTGGGTGGATAAGTGCAATAAAATATGTAGGAATGAAGAAATAAAATATAAAATAAATATGGCCAAAAGGTGGGATTAATTAGTACTTTATCCACTTGAGAATCTTCTAAATAGTAGTATAAGATTGGGCTAAATAATGCTTAAAGTGCATGATTTTGTGTCTACACCAACCACTTAGAGGTCATTATTTGAAATTGGGATCATTTTATATAAATTTCACCACTAAAACTCCATAAAATATGAAATTTCTTGATTACTAAGTATAGGGATGGAGCCACAATTTTAAAGAGTCCCATTTTGTGTGATTTGGCTAGTAAACGAGAAAGTTATGATCATTTGAGTGCAAGCAACTTTTCATCTTCTCGAGGTCTGTATTCTCTCCCATGGGAGTGCGTATTAAATTTTGACTGCTAGGAGTGATGATTTTAATAATTTTCCCTCCTTCACAGTATTTCTCCATATTTTTAATGGTCTAGAGAATCTAAAAATTCAATAAGGCCCACTTCATTTAATGTTTTTATAAGGGGGTTTGAGTTTTAAAAGTTTGGATTAGGGGCTAGCTTAGCTAACTTGTCAGTTGTTTTGCTGATCTAGCACCCTTCTTCATCTCCCTAAGTTTTTCCTCCATGCCAGCGAGCTCTTGTCGACTTGGAAAAAAATTCCTCCTTTTCACGCCATCTTGGCACCTCCATCTTACCTCGGCAAGCATGTTAATACTTCCACCTCGGTATGCTCATTGTATTTTGGGTTGTTAATGGTGCAGAGAACCCGCCTTGCTCGTGTTTGTGCTTTGAATTTCCCATGTGATTGATGTGGCTGCATTGGGCCCACTTTGCACAACCTACCCATGTTCCACGTGGGATCACCGAACCTGAGTTCGCTACATCCGCCGATACCCCACATCATGCCAAGTCCTTTGTCGTCCGAAATGAGTTACCATCACCCACTTCAGGATCACAAGGTTCTACAAGCACCAAACTCATCCGTGCTAGTATTCTCCCACCTACATTATTTGTTTTGTGCCTGAAATCCTTGGTATGTGGTGAGTGCAGAAATTTGAAGCACACAAGGACCAAGTTCATGTAGGTCATCCATTCACTGAAAATCTACATCGACCGATGTAACCCCATCATGAACCAACATTGGGCTCGATGAATTGGCTCAATGAGCCAAGTCCCAACACTTCGTTGTTTATTCCTAATTCCCTAACCATCCTTTTTCCTGTGTGATGAACTCGTATTGGCCATGAGCCCTAAGACAAATTCCATGCGTTCTTTGGCCATGAAGATATGAGCTCATCGAGTCCCTTCCACTGTGACACTTCCATGACTCCTACAACAATTAGATCGACACTATGTTGGCTTGTCAATAGGATCAGCTTGTAAGTTGGTCCCTGAAAACTAGCTTAGCTGCCATTGTCAACATTAGACCAACTTGACCCTGTAATGCATGATCTCAACAAGCTCTTCAATAACTTTCTAGGGGTATTGGACCAATTTTTTAACTTTCTCACTTTTCCTTCAGATTCTTTGAATTTTTTTTAGATTTCTCAGTACCCAAGGGCTATGTGAAGATATTTGAAAGGGATTTGAACATTTCATCAGGTTTTTCCATTTTCATCTGCAGGTGGGACCTAGTGCTTTCCTTCTCATTCCAAACAAATTGGGCTTTATGAAAACCCAAAAGAGGAAAAAAATTCTCTCATGGCTTCCAACTTCCCAAAATCACTTGTAATGCTCCAAAAAAATTTAATCTCATCTGTATCACTCCAGATTGCTCTGTGAAGCCCTGTCCAATGTTCAATCTCATATTCCCAAGTTGGCTATTTTTACTAGGGGGGAAATAGATAAAAATATTTTTTTTAGCTTTTCAAATACTAGAGAGCTCCTATAATATCACTTTGATGTTCATCTCCTCTTATGTGGTGCATGCTCCTCCAGGCCCAAAAACATGCTTCTGGTGAATCGGCTCCAAATCCTCTGAAACTTCCCTAAATATTCCAAAATAAACTCTTTTTTGTTTCTAGCATTTGAATACTCTCACATGGTGAGTTTTGACCTCTCAATCCACTCTGGGGATGGTGCACTAATCTTAGGAAGGCTACTGGTTTGCCTTTCCAAAATTGCTTGAATGTTTAAATGTTCTAGAAGATCTTAAATCACCTAGGGGGATTGATGACAACCACTTGAGGTTTATTTAACTGATAGGATAGGTGTTGAGGTTGGACTAACCTGGGGGTGTCCTAGGAAGATGTGACTTTCAAAAAATTTGACACTATGGTATGGTTGTCATGATTTCTAGTGAATTTTTCCTTTGCAAAAGCATAGGACAACAGTTGGATCTAGCTTGGGGACATATTATGGACCGAGCACAACAAGGACATGACATGAGAAATCCCATAATCTCAATTTACAAAATTTTTACTAGTGCCTTAAACATTGGACTTTAAAACACACAACTTGTAAGAGATAGTAAGAAAGGAAGGACACACATACACACACAATGATGAAAGGAAACACACGACTCATGGAAAGTAATGAATGCACACAATAGGAAAGGGAAACACACATGTAAAAATAACCTATGGTACAAGGTGAGGTAAAAACCACTTTCAATTAAAGTAATTTACTTTTTAGGATTTACCCACGAAGAGGTAGCACCAAATGATGATGTTCAATGAAGTCATTAACTAGTTTGATAAAGTATCATCCTCTCCTTAGCTCCTTATGAAAACTAGGTACTTTCATACTTTGTAGGAGTGAGCCTAAATGATCTTCTTGACGCTCATGCCTTAGCGTAGAAATTCCATTTCTTTCACACTCTTTGAAATTAGTATTAGAGTGCCACTTGCATTCCATGTTCATCCACACTACTGATATTTCATTGAACATCTCATCATCATCCTAGGGTTGATTCTTGATCAAGTTGTTTAAATCTTCTGATATCGTTTCATTCCTGCATTCACATTCCTGAGAATATTTTCTACAATAAGAATTAAATTCACCCTTTTGAATCATATCAATATGAGGTTTATGAATGTAAAATGGAGGATGAAAAATGACCTCATATCCATCTTGTATAGCCTTAGCATGAGCCATGAGGTTGAGACTTAACTTGGGATATTCCGCCCTCTTTTTCACTTCTAAAATATATTGTATCGAAACTTTCTTTGAAACTTCCAGAAGCTCATCTTAACCTTCATTTGGATAATCTCCATCCTAAAATTTAAGGTAATCATTGAGAAGTATTATCTTTATTTTGACCATCATATCATTCTACCACTTATTTTTCAATAGGAATCTCAACTATGAGGGCTTCAAATTTTTCTGCTTCATCTTCTTGATAAGATAAATATTCCTCTTCTTCAAATGGGAAAAAATCCTCCCTTTCATCATCATATTCATCATTTATCATCTCATGAGGGGCATCATGTTCTTCACAATTCTTCTCTTCATCATGAATAATCATTGAATCAGTTGAGCGATTAGGATTTAATTCACATTTGTCTTGCAACTCCATAACCTACATCATGAGTTTGAGACTGATCTTGAGGTATTATTTATTTTTTGTAACCCTCAGGAGACCTTGTACTGATTGTTATTTCAGACCTTTTGAGGGCTCATCACAATCTAACTTTGTCTCATCATGGATGACGTGATCGAGAGTATATTCATCACCAAATGGGAATGATAATATATCCTCCTCTTGGGTAAGTATACAAGCTGATTTCTCCCTTTTAAATTCACCAAGAACTGTTTCTCCTTCTTCATCACCCACATCATCTGGTAATTCAGGGTTATCTTCTTGTAGCTTAAAGTTACTCAATACTTCCTCTAGATAAATATTCCTTTGGGAAGGAATGTTTTTTCCTATCAAAATTGGGATCTCATCGTCTTCTTTAGTTGTCACAAAATAATTCATCATCCTACTATTTTGATAAAAAAAATGTTGGTTTCTGGACTTCTTGAATTTCACATTGTGTACCTCATCTTCTTCTCTAGAAGAAATTTATCCATGTCTCCCCTCACCGGAATGGTTACGGAAGACCAATTCATATAGATTTTACCTCCCAACTATTGGAATAATTTTCTACTTGGCAACATTCCAAATGAAGCAAGAATGTCTGCTACCAAAATCATTAAAACATTTTTGTCTGGAAATTGAGTGAGAGCCACCTATGCATCTTTTATCTTCCATATAAGTGATCATTCTTTGGACTCCATGGAGTAACAAGAGACATCGGGTGGATTCATGGGTATTTTAAGAGCCTTGGTGACCTTCATGAGAATCACATTATTTGAGGCACCTGAATCTATTATGCAATTGTTCAATACATATTCCCCAACGGGAAGGGAGACATAGAAAGGATAGAACTTGTTGGTCTTGGATGAGCTCAAAGAAAACATCTTATATGATGGGGGCATAGGTGGGTTTGGTAGTAGTCCTTTAGAACTATGGGTTGCAACATTTCATTTTGAACTACCACTCTTGATATGATGGATGAATCTTTCAAACTTCTTAGGATGAGTCCGCAGATATTTGGTTTAAGAAATATGCACTTTGGTTCTATTTGCATGTTCTACGAAGTCCAAAGGAGCATACACAAACAAGGGGAATGAAGGAAATGATTTTAGGGTTAGGACAAACTTGGAAGAAGGGGTTGATGTTTTGGGAATGAAGGGTGTTTTGAAAGGTAAACTAGGAACTTTAGAAGTATCATATTTTACCCAATTAGTTTTAGAACTTGAAGAAGCATTGGAAGAATTAATTATAATTACAGGTGACCTCCCACTCACCACATGATCAGGTTTCTCCAATGTGGACTTAATGTAAGGTGGTAGTGGAGATCCTCAATTGATTATTTTATTTTGTGGAGCCACCATCAGAGGATCTTCAATCTTCTTTTTCTTTTTTAGCATCAGAGGGAAATGTTCCCTTTTGATACTAGGAGTGAGTAAACACAACACATGAGAAATTCGGTGCCTCTTCACCATCATCATATTAAATCCCTAAGTGATATTCAATAAGGCCATTTTGAGTTTCACCACCCACCTCTTCTATCTTTAGCAAATTACCACTTCACTTTCTTGTTCAAGATCCTACTCATCTTCTTGAGTTCTACAATGGTTATTCATAAGTGAGGCTTCCAAGGCAAGCCTTTGAGGTGATCCTATAATTTGATTTCTATTATTTATTTGAAAATTCACTCATTCAAAAATTTCCCTCCTTAGTGAAGACATTTCGTTTTCCATTTTTTACAATAAGGATCAATTCTCTTATCTCCAGGATGTTGGGCCTTGCCTTTTGAGGGATTTTTGATCTTTCTAGATAGGATGAGATCATCAAGTTCAACAACAATTATTTATGCCTCTGTTAGATTATTTTTTTGAAACCTTCATAGAAAGAATCCTACCTTCGGTGATTGAGCATTGATGAAGAACATTTTGACATTATTTTTAGATGGTGAATCATCTTCCAGTATCCTATGGAGCAATCAATTGAAATGAGCCATGAAGTCTCTCATAGTTTCATTTAATCCTTTTATTATTTTTTCCAATTACACCAATAGGTCATGACAGTATTCAATTGATTTGAATATTTCCTAGAAATTGGACTTGATATCATTCTAACAAGTAATTGATCTAGTGGGAAATAGGTAAAACTATTATACTTATTTTTATTGGAGAGATTCGATGAAAAATATTATCGCAACATCTTCATGTTCATCTCCAAGAATCCCACATGATGTGGTGATGGTGACGACACTTTCTTCAAGAATTTGTGTGTCACTGCCTTTAAAATTTGGGAAGTTCTTGTCGGAACCTGTTAATAGATTATGAAAAGGGGGTTTAAGAGTGATCAGGCCTATATTTCTTCCCCATGGAATAATGGGTTAAAGTATTCTTTCTTCATCTACCATTGTTGTTTCTATTTCCAGTTCAACTCTTAATTCTATAAATTCTTCCTTAAATTCTTATGTTGGTTCTCGTTATTATTCACTCAAGAACTCAACGCTCAGTGGTGGTTGAAATGTGGGAGAATTTACATAGGGAATATCAATAGGATTTTTGATGGGATTACCAGGTGAACTGCTTGAAGACCCAGATAGGGATGAGGCTTGAGAGAAGAATTAAGCACTGTCTATGATTCATTCTTGCTGGTTTTGCAAATCCTCAAAAGTGGGGTTGACAAATTCTCTCAATATACTCAACCTGGGATATCTTTCTTCATCCAACATTTAGAGAATCTTGTGGTGGGAATACAAAAATACACTTTGGGATATGAATGGTCACTTGTAGGAACTAACAATGTGTATTTTAGTAATGGATTTTAATAAGATATTTTTTTAATTTTGAATTTTTTTATTTTTTGATTTTTTGGAATATTTAATTTTTTGGGGATTTTTGGATTTTTTTAGTCATATTTTGGGTGCAGATGCTACTAACTCAGCCTCATGGTGGGTGCTAAAAACTGTTGGTGAGAAATTTTATCAGGTGGATAAATTTATGGGTTTCTTACCAATGCTTTGGGAATCAAAGTCCCTCTATTTATATGGTGCAACTTCGTGTATATATGTATGATGAAATGGGTTGTTATGGTAGCCTTTTGGCTAGGGATCCAACAAGGACACTCCACTAACCTTGCGGAAAAATCTTGCAGTTACCTGCAAGGGAGGACTTTACTTGGAGAGTGGGAAAGGGGAGTGAGAAAAACGGAAGGAAATTAGCATTGTGGGTAGAATATCAAATTCCTGCACACACTAATTAGAAATTTTAACATGCATAAAATAAGAAGAAAATAAAAAAAATTCATACTACTGGCTAGAGGAAACCATGCATACAATTTTTCACACATTCATATGCCTTGGAAAACTAAAACTTCTTCCTTTATTAGCATATCAACAAAGTTTTACATAGCATGAGAATGAATTAAAAAATGGAGGGGAGAAGTGGAATAATTGGCTAACTCTTTGCTCTTTCACAATAAAAAGCTCTCTCTCATGAACTCAAAAATTTGCAACTAGCCCCGTGGAAATGAGAAGCATGTACATTTTCTAAGAAGAGAGGTGACTCTTCATCTACCCCGGAATGAATCTTCATATGTCTTGACATAACTTACAAATTTTCAACTTCCTAGGAAAACATTAAGTCCATTTTTATAACAGAAAGGTGACTTTTACATTAGAAACATAAAGTTACATTATAATTACATTAAATACATGAAAAAGTACATCCCCAATGAATAATTAGAACATTTAAGAGAGATAAATTTTGGGTGAGGTGAGAGAAGAGATAGAGATAAGAAGAAAGAGGAAGAATCATGGTGAAGAAGAAGAAACTACTCCTGATGACTTGATCTCACAACCCGGCCGATCTCTGTCCTCTGCCACTAGAGAGATCTCAACTCCCTTGAATTATTTACACCCTGAGAAACTTCCTTTAGATGGCCCATGGAAACTTTGAACTTTAGTTTTTAGAAAAACTATTGAATGATCACCTCAATGGCCGTAGACATTACTCAGTGAGGTCAACCCTGAAGCAAGTGAAAATTGAAACTAACTCTGCCATGTTTCATCAACTAAGATCAATCTGAATGAAAAACTAGAACAATTTATCATTCAATGGAGTCATGATAATTCAGTCATCCTAAGGACATGGATGACCATAGTTTGGAATCAACCTATTTGTGGAACTTCCATACTCCACTGGCTCTCTCTCTTGGGTCACCAGACATTCAATCCTTCAAATTTTCAAAGTCCTTGTGAGTGACATTACTATCCCTCACACCTTTTTGGATCCCGATTGATGATGTTGGCCCAATGATTACCCCTTATGTGCAGTATTTATTTGAACACTACTATTTGGATATGATTTACTATTAATAGTAAGTTACTACAAGATAACTTACTATTTTTAGCAAGTAGCAATTTTTGGCCGAACTAACCTTTTTTTACTTCACCAGCAAGATTATCCTTCTCAATTGTCTCTGAATTCATTAGCTTTCTTCTCAAATTCTTCCTGGAGTGACTTACTATTTATAGTCAATACCCCTATAAAGGACTTATTATTTTTAGTAAGTTACCATTTTCAACACTTCTAGCACTGGGATCCCACTCTGACCTTTTGGATGTCCTCTGTGTACACTATCTTTGTCGCAAATGCTTGTAGTGTTGACTTTCTAAAAAATTGATTTCTGTTACTTAGTTCATGATGAAACAAATGTCTTTGAAATGGGTTTTTTCCCAATAGTGCTTGTCTAAATTTTCATCTTGATCCGAGTGCCGATTGGAGATATTTTAAATTTTAATTTTTTTTGCTAGAAATTTGGGGTTTATTGACCGGAAAAAATATGCTTCACACATGTGAAAAATTTCTCGAGGAATTTTTAGGCTCCTAGAAATATTGAGGAATGCAAAACATGGTGTCTCGATTAGTTCAATGGTTTGTAAGATACAAAGATTTCTTCTTTAGGCGACTTCGTGGTTTTTAGCATAAAAGCTTCTTTTTTTTCTCCCTTTGAATTTTTTTTCTTTTTTTTTTTCAGGTCATGGATGGTTTCAAGGAGTTACATGAATGTGAAAATGGCATATTTGGTTTTTGGATAAATTTTGCTAGCATTCTGACAGTGTACGAAGGCGTGGAGGGGAACATTTCAAAAAATGGCTAACTCCCGCGTTATTTATATTTTAAATCGTAGGGGGGATCAGGTGAATTTTTTTCCCTTTCATCCCTTTGTGAAAGGTTGAAAGGGTCATGAAAATACACCTCATTTTGGGCATGCCATTTTTTATGTTTTCATTCATTGAGCAAGTGAGATGAGGGGGCTGAACAAAAGCATGTAGGAGCTAGTTTGTGGTCGTGTGAAGAACCAAAAGACATGCTAGGGGTGGGGAAATTTTTTATGTACATCATTTCCCTTTGAAAAATGAACATAATGTGCTATAAAATGTGCCTCATCCTGGTGATGACAAGTGTCGCACATGAAAGGTTAGGTGAGTACAAGGTCAAACTAGTCAATGCGGGGCTAGAAAGTGAGTGCAAGGTCATATTGGTGACATGAGGGATAAATGAGGGTCAAGCAAATTTTTGTGTATCTCATGTCCCTATGAAATGGTGTAAAGGGGACATGAAAATGTTCCATCACCATAGCTTGCCATGTGTCCCACCATAAATTTGACTAAGTGTTGAAAAGCATACCTTGGGAGCCAACTTGCGAAGACGATATCTCAAGCTCCTAGATGAATGTTTCGATGAAATTTTATATGATTATATATCCAAAAAATTAAATGAATACAATAGTGATGGTTTAAAGGTCAAATTCTGAATGATACATATTAAAATGGATCCTTATCTCTTGGGATCATTTATTGTTCGCCGAAAGAGTGAGCTTCCTAGAAAAGTGCAGGAGGTTTCAAGATATCTTTTCTTTTCCACCATGTAGAGCATTGAATTATTTTTCCATAGGTAATTTTTTGGATTTAAAATCACTAGGGATATCAAAAAATATCTCTTTGAATTTCAAGTCCTCTTACGCGGTCCATGCTTCTTTAGGCCCAAAAACCCACTTCTGGTGAATCAAATCCAAAACCTCTTAAACTTCCCTAAATCTTCCAAAATAAAATCCTAGTTATTTATAGAACTTTAATACTCTTCTGTGATGATTTTTCACCTCTCAATATGCTCTAGGGATGGTGTACTAGTCTTAGGAAGGCTGATGGTAGCCCTTCCCAAAACTGCTTGAATGTTCCAGAAGATCCTTAATCACCTAGGGGGACTAATTTTAATTTCCTAAATCACCTCGTGGGACTGATGAAAACCACTTGGGGATCATTTGAATGATAGGATAGGACTAGTGTCGAGGGTGGTCTAACCTAGGGGGTATCTTGGGAAGGTATGAATTTGAAATTTTTGACACTGTGGTATGGTTGTCCTACTTTCGAGTAAATTTTTCCTTTGCAAAAACACAGGAAAAAATCAAGTGAATTAAAAAATCAAACAATCATACTCCTTAGTCAAGAAACTCCTCTATGTGAAATTAAACAAAGACAATTCACAACTCTTGGATAAATTATTTCTAGTGTACTCCACCAAATAGTAGAAGATAACATGGTCACCTATCCACTCACAAGACCATTCAAAAATGGAAACCAAAACTTACATGGTATAACGTATCAAAATATTGTGAATACCACCACAGCAACGGCCATCCTACGGATTGTTGTTCAAATTTGCATCATTATATCCAATATTTACTTGACAATGGATATGTTGAATTTGAAGACACTTCTAATACAACCATTCCAAATGAGACATTAGAGATATTCAAGGACCCCTTTTCAACTCATGGAACAAGTGAAAAATATATAGATTAGGGTTAGTTATCAAAAAATGTTAATCTTGATCCTATTATTTCATCGTTAGATCATATGCCTCACACTATGAATACCATCAAAACTGAAACTCCTAGCCTAGTTGTAGAAACACCACAAAAACAGGTTTTGACACCATCCTTGACACCTCAAACGTCTAATCTTGAGTATATTATTGTTCCATAACAAACATTCAATGCAAAATATTCATCTAATGCCGATAACGTTATCAAACAATTAGAGAAGACATCTCCACAAATCTCTCTCATGGTTTTGACCACAACATCACCTACATTTCAAGATATAATTACTCATGAATTATATGATGTGCATGTTCCTAAGGGTGTCAACACATAACTATTTCAAGCTTTAATCACAAATCTATCATCAAATAATATAATCATATCATGTTTTCCTCATGAAATTTTAAAATATAACATAATAAACATCCATTCCTTATACATTTAAGCATTCATTAATAATCACAAAATTAAAAGTGTGTTTTTCAAAAATGGAGCAACATTGAGTATTTTTTCTACTAAACTGTTAAGATGCCTTGGAGGCCCATCTACACATCAATAATTTTCTCCCCACATCATTCCTTTCACAAATAAAAACCACATTGACATTGATATCCTATTCAAATCCCAATCATCTATATCTTCTACTCCACTTATGTGGGATATCATTAAAAAGGTATTGGAGAATATGCCAACCAAAATGTCAATTATCCACACATGATTTTTTTGATGATCTAACTGATACAAACCTACTCATCGAAAATATTTCCATTCACATTATTGAATTGGACCTTGTCTAACCAAGTATCATAAATTAAGACCAATAAAATCTCATAAACATGGATCTCTTCCAAAATGATGATTCCAATACAAATCCTATTGCAAAAAAATAAAATTAAAAAAAAGTGAAAAAATAAAAAATGGATCTCTCATAGCCAACCTCATCAAATTTCTATTTGAAAATAAAAAACATATAAGTAAAAAATTCTTATCCATGCTTACTCTCCACACTAGGGAGGCCACTTATACAAACAATTTTAATTTTTTCATCCATAGGAATATATCGCAATCATCACATCATCAAAAATAACACTCTTCACCTATAAGACATAAGTTAATCTTGTTCTTAGTAGGTATTGTGTATCTCATCCTTGTTATGGTTTTTCCCATTTTAGATATTTTTACCTATGGTCTTGTACAAAATATTCTTAATGTAAAATACCCCTTTCAAAGATGCTCTCTCTTCAACAAAAAAAACTATACTTCTTTACTTAGGTCATTTCTACACCCATCTTAGTCTACGATGTTAAGCCCTTGTGTCATACTAGTCACATGAGGATGAGATTTGGGGGAAAATGTTCCTTCCCAATAAGTACTATTCAAAAATAAGGAAAAATAAATCAAAAAATACAAATATGTAAATTATTGCACCTTTCATCCTTCACAGTCTTTGGTGATGACCCCACAATTCTTATTAGTAGTGTCAGAATAGGAAAGGAGTAAGGTATCCTTATTCACCTATATTTTGTATTCAGTGTTGAGCCCTTTCATTTTACTGATGTCATGTGGCAAGATGTAGGGGGTCACTGTACGTCAGAAAAGTGACAGGCGAGCTTGAGAATCAACAAGTAACTCTTCTGCGTACCCGACCTCCCGAGGTCGTGCCGAGACAGCCGGTGTGGGTAGAATGTGCAGGAAAACTAGTTAGGCAGTCTAATGTCTTCGACACGCACTAATGGTATTTGCGAATCTAAGGCAAAGAAGGCCCTTCTAACTTGGACTGGTGTGATAGATCGATCAGCGAGGATGACTGCTCGAAGGCTCCAATCAATATCGAGCTCTGGCGTGATTCGATCTATGGGTTGTGGGATGCGTGGAAAATGACCCGGGATGGTTTCGTGTATTTCTCCTGATAGGGTCATATGGTGGATATAGTCAACTCTATGGACGATTCTCTGGCCTAGTTCAAAATTCTCTAGCTTCGTTAGCTATTGTGTCTAGTAGGGATAACTGTTGAATGATGAGAGGTGGAATCGGAGTAGACTGAAATACTAATTTACGTAGGCCAGTGTCTATGTCTAATTCTCTTATGGACTCGTTAGGCTGTGGGATCTGTGGATCACAACCATAGACTCTTGGTTGTTGCGGTCCCGTTATGGTCATACGGGAGATCAAGTTCTGATTCCTAGTATCCAGTAGTCGTAAGCTTTTTCAGCTTCTATGTTTAGAACCAACAGTTGTGCGATCTTCTCAGAATACCTTACAGGTGTTATCGCAACTTGGATTCTTAAGCTGGTATCTATATCTACTAGGGTGTCTCCAGCGTTTGGCTGTGGAACTAAAGGATCACACCCAAATGTTTGTTCTCTTTCGAGCCCTTCTACAGTCATGTGGGTATTTTCTAGGGTAATCTGTAGTTTGGCTGATTTGACCAAAACAGATATGCTTGGTCGTCTTCGATGTTTAACCCTCTCAACTGTGTCCTGATCTGTTGGAAGTCTGTTGTTGTTTGGAAGACTTGTATCCTAAGGTTTTGGTCAATATCAGTTATTGCCACTACGGTATTGGGCTGGGGCACAATTGGCTCGAAAATGTATTCCCTGGGCTCCCTAGGTCCCGTAATTGTCATGCAAAAGCAGTAATGAAACAAACTATAATAAAGTAAAATCTAAGTGCACTTCTAGCATATATAATTTCTTTTTGTATTTTCTGGCAATTTATAAGAAAGCAGCTATTTAAAATATTTAGAATTGACAACTAAACTAACAACGTAAAACAAACAAAATAGCCGATTGTAGCTATTTGTCTGTGCAATTTTGTATATCTATTCTAAACAACGAAATAACTAATCTATCTGCAAGATTCTCGATCCTACCTCAGAAGTGAGGAATGAATCATAGTTTCTCAGAAACTATCAATCCCCACAACCTCCCTGGCAATATCGAGAATAGAAATAACTGAAATAAAGTGATTAACTACTTTATTTGATAAGTTCTAACTAAAACTTTGAAAGATGGAACCTGGATTTCGCAGAACAGTGGCGAATCCGACGGTGTGTGTGTTCTTGTCCCCTCAGTATGATCTCTTCGTTCTTTGTGCTCACGTGAATCCAGAAAAGCGTGGAATGCTTGCATCAACAGGAATAGATATTTGGATCAATGGACAGCCTTCAGAATGCAGACAGAATAGAATGCGGATAGGAGAGGGATAGCGCAAGAGTACAGAGCTTGGCCTATGCAATTCCTAGCGGGGTCTACTGCGAATCATGCAACAAAAGCGGCCAGAACCTGAAACTAGTCTGTATGAAGAGCAAAAACCTGCAACTTTAATGGCTGCCTAGACTATTCTACTCCAAAACAATAATACTGTTTGCACAAGTTGGATCTGTGGCTTACCAACAGCAACACAAAGCTAAAACAAACCTGCAACAAACTATGCTACCAATCCTAAGCAAACTAAAGGGACACAGCACTGAAAACATGAAAGTTGGAGTGAAAATGGTGGCCCGAATAATGTTTGCACTTGCACAAGTTGGATATGTGGCTTACCAGCTGCAATACAATACTAACCAAAGCACTCAATGAGAAAACTAAGAACCTTAAGCAAAGGAAAACTAAAACTGCTGTAACAAGAAATTCAAAAGCAAACTTTGGAGCAAAATTCAGAGCAAAAATGAGAGGCCATTTGCTTGAGCACAAACCATGCATTTATAGGAATCCAAACATCCAAAAATCAAATCCAAACTGAACTCCTAAACATTAAACAAAAGAAAAACACTATTCCAGGGGACCAAAAACATTAATGCATGCTCAAGTCGGCAAGAAAAGATGGTGAGTCGTGATATTTCACGCGGGTCGCGTCAAAAGAGCGTTCTGGAAAACGCGCACAGGACCGCCGCCCTGCTCAGGGTGGCGGTTACAGGACCGCCACCCTGTTTAGGGCGGCGGTCACGAGACCGCCGCCCTTCAGGGTGGCGGTTTCATCACTGAAGACCAAAAAGCCAAGAAAAGAGGGAAAAACAGGGAAAACAAAGCACGCGGGGGCTAAGCGGGGCATGCGGGATGTTAACGCATATCTGTAAAGCTTTTCTGGATCCCGAACACCTTGCGAAGAGACCTGTATCATCATTGGGGCACTTATTACATCGTTCCGCAGTACAGTACCTTACAATTTTGGGTACGTACATATTGCCCCCTCGGAGAAGCATTTTAGCCATGAAGAGGCGTAAAACGGTGGGTCCGAGTATGGCCGTCCCGAAATGGGAAGTTAGAAGTTATACCTTACACGCCCGTGTGTTGAAATGACGCCGTCCAAAATTCCCGCTACCTGCGAAATGAAAAGAGAACTCAAATGCAGATAGATACAATAATTTGGAAAATAAACGCTAAAATAATAGAGAAAGAGGACGTACCATTTGTGCGAGGATAGAAACTTACCTCCGTCGGCGCTCCGAACCTGTGAAAAAGATATTTAAAACGAATCGGGGCGTTATATATATGAAAGTGGGCCCATTTTCCTATTCATTTGCGCGAGTCGATTTGGTTGATTTCGAGCTCTGGGACCCACGGTGACGGTTTCTCACGCGAGTAGAGTCAAAACGTCCGCAGTGAGATAGAGATCATGCCTCCACGTGCGGAACGCCACCCCGCGAGATCACAGGTTGGTTTTCTTCAATTTTGTGTTTTTCCCCCTTCTGATTTGAAATGTTAAATTCTTTGCAATGGGGGGGGTAATTTCGAAAATGTTTGGTTTAAAGGGTCCATCTAGGGGGGGCGCCTACTGGGTAGGCCCCATTTTTGATTAAAATAGTCATTTTTTGCATTTTTTGGGCTTTTTAAGCCCAAAAACCCGCGCGGGTTTTCAGACCGCGACCGCCGCCCTGGACAGGGCGGCGGTTACACGACCGCCGCCCTGTACAGGGCCGGTCACGAGACTGCCGTCTTTAAGGCGGCGGTTACAAAACCGCCCCCCTGCTCAGGGCGGCGGTTCTGAACAGAATGCAAAAGAACCTATTTTGAAAGCTTGTACTTGTATTTTTAGCATTTGTACGTGTTTTTATGCTTCTCTTGATATCGTTTAGATACTAACTTACTCTTCCTTGTGTGTTTTTGGGTGTATGTAGGCGAAGGAGGAGTATATTAGATGGAGCCGGGAGAGAGAGTGTGACTGGCTGCCTGGGGTATTGGATGCCCTCTCAGCAGATGAGGAGGACACATTGCAGAGGGCCGGCATATTGCGTATATCGCGTGTGCCCCACGTTGCTCCATCCAGTCACATTCTTTGTGACCTATTTTCATATTGGGATGCAGATCGGAACACCTTCCGACTGCCAGGGGTCCGTGGTGAGTGGACCATCACTTTGGAGGATGTTTACCGCATCCTGGGGGTCCCGATCATCGGGAGGAGACTTAAACTGGAGACAGCTGGTTCCAGGGCACAGATAGCTCAGTGGGCTGGTTATATGGGGGATGCAGCCATTTCTACGGGGCCGAAGAAGGGAGTGCGAGTCAGATCCATTCCTTCTTTGCCCATCCCTATCTTTCGACAGGCTATTATGGGGATCCTTGCCTCGAGACTCATCGGGGACAAGGGAGGGGACACCTTATTATACTGTTGGGGCCCCATCATTGCACAGATAGAGGGACATGGCCGGAAATACGCCTGGGGCGCGGACATTTTGGGGACCACCTACCATGACTTATACAGGGTGGTCCGATTGCAGGGACAGTCCTTGAGCCACCCCACTCTAGTCATGAGTTGGGTGTATGAGCGCTTCATTCCGTATGGCAGAGGCGTGGAGGTGGCAGATCCCGGGGTGGTGAGGGCAGCCCGATGGTCAGATATGTCAGTGCTCAGAGCACCTCACCAGCCAGTAGCCACCCTTACCACGGCAGACATGGAGGCTACACCGTACCAGCTTATGGCCGGTATATGGGGAGAGGAGACCACGACATTGGTCTCCTGCTCCATCACAGGGCAGCTTATCGATCGTGTGGGACGGGTAGAGGTACACCCCTTCAGCAGGGTTCCTCAGCAGTTTGGCCTCCCATACGCGGCTATGCTTCCTCCAGTAGCACCTGTTTATAGATCAGTCCGAGAGGCTAGAGGGGGGCCTAGAGGCCGTGGTTGGACAGTGGTTACCCCTGGCATTCCTATTACAGCCAGGGGGATAGTTCGGGCCAGAGGGAGAGCTGGTGCGCCTCAGGCACCATTACTTCAGATTGCTGTAGGTCCTGCTCATAGTAGTGACGACCCCATAGATATTGACTCCGATTCTGAGGAGCACACAGAGGGAGGGTCAGAGGAGCAGACGGACGAGAGCGATCCTGAGTGGCATGATACTCAGGACATTCTGCGGGCAGAGAGGGAGGAGGAGAGTGCAGAGAGAGAGACCGTGGCTTCTGAGGAGCCACTCTCCCGAGGCCATGGTGGAGATGATGAGTCCGTTGCGGGGCGCCATGTTGCCCCAACTACAGGAGCAGCTCCTCAGTCGGCAGCGGCATCTGCAGCGGGTCCTGGCCCTGGCGACCCATCTTGGAGGCCTGGTGATCCGAGTAAGTTATCCTCTCCTCCTTTCAATGCTTGTTTGTTTTAGGATTTGTCTTTGAATGTTAACTCTCCTTATATTTGTATTGTGTACACTTTAACCTCTTGCCTAGTTCCTAATTCGTTTTTCTTTCTTTGCTTTGCAGAGACTGTTGATGAGTGGCGGGATCTAATCCGTAGGGTTTGCGTCGATTCTCTGATGATCCCTATGGATAAGACCCGTGCGGAGTTATCTGTGGATGCCGGGGAGCCCTCAGCAGCCGGCAGGCACACTGACGTCTTCGCTCCCGTTTGGCATGTGGCCAAGATGGTGTCAACTCTCCGTACAGAGTTGGCAGGCTATAGGACAGCCGAGCGTCTTATGAGGAGCCGCTCTCATGGCGAGACTACGACTGCCCCTAGGGACCCCGAGCCCTCCGTCCATTCAGAGCGCCAGCGTAGCCGGAGTCCTAGGCGAGGGCGCGCACCTTCAGCGGGATCGCGCAGGGGTTGAGAGGCCACTTGGCTTTCTGTATTTGTATTTAGATTCTTTTGTGTATTACGGGCTCTTTGAGCGTTTTGACCATGCCTAGTGCATGATGGCATTGTATATAAACTTTGATTATTTATATATATGCGTCGGTTTTGGATCAAAACTTGTCATTTGTATTCTACTTTCTTTATTTCCAACTGCTTCGTGTATACTATGATGTATGTATTATATGCTTTCTAGAATGTATGCAATGGAAAACAGATGATGCAAATGTTTGCTTTCTTTTTGTGTTTCATGATGCTGATACATGATTTTGTAGATATATTGTGATCTTAAATCTTAGTTTCTGTGAGCAATTTGGATACCTCATGATTTGTTTTGGCAAAGTGATGAAAATAATCAGTATGATGAATAGATTAACTTGCCCCACTCCTAACTCCACGCAACTAGTAGGATGCGAGGGCTCATCACCAAGAGCCAAGAAGGGCGCAAGTTATGGAATATGGTGAAGTGATAGTGATGAAAGACAGATGAAGCTTTGGTGGAACCAAATGAAAACTACAAGCTTATTCTACCTGAATGACTTCATAGTTTTGGATGCAACTTGCTTTGCGGTTTATCCAGACTTAGACCCGTAGATGGCCACATAGTAGACAAAATCTGGGTTTTTAGGATTTTTAACTCTCTTGGAATTTTTGAACATCTGATTCATTCGTTATTGACTCAAAGTTTGAATTGATTGTTTATGACCTTTTAACATTTACTTTGTTTAGAGGACCCCCTACACTTTGCCCCATGCTACCTGTAAGAAACATGGGTTTATCACCGTGGGCAAGGCATAGGCGAGTAAGGGCATTTCCATCCTTTCCCAACCCTACGTCACTAGTAAGAGACGCAAGCTTATCACCGAAGGTTGGTGGGGCAAGGAAATGTGTAAAAATAAAATTTTCTGTTTAATCACTTCTTGACTTGTCTATTTGAGTAAAATGTCAGTATATGCTTATTTTCCAAAGAGATGTGTATATGGGATAGATGTGACACCATGAAGCTTCTAGAACAGACCATGGGCAAGACACCTATCCTAAGAAGAAATTAAAGCGAGAACGAACTTGCAGATCTTGGTATGGTTACCGTTAGGACTTCGTCATGTCTGATTTTGTTTGATAAAAGATTCTGAGTTGATTGATGATATCGAAGACGGAGAAGTATGATTAAAGAACTTTATGCCAGAAACATCACGAGTTTGAAATAAGTTGCTTTGAGAATAGATTCCCTGATCACAATGTGTGTAAGAACAAGTGGACAAAATGATCCTAATTTATATGAAAATGCGATGTAGATAGTTATATAGGTAGCGCTAGCTGCTTACGCGTAGAAACGTTTGAGGTGGAGAGAATTGACTGTTTCGCCAAACTCCTCACCTTCTAGCGTGCATAAGAGGTATGCACCATTTCCGTAGTCCTTCATGACTCGGTATGGGCCCAACCATTTGGGCCGGAATTTCCTTCCTTCGCCGGTCTTCTTGTCGATCCGGCTGTCTAACCTTAGAACTAGGTCACCTTCGTATATGTCACGTTCATAGACCTTCTTGTTGTACTGCCGGCACATCCGGTCGGCATAGACTCTATGTCGTTGTTCAGCGTCTAACCTAGCTTCATCCAGGCTTTCTAGTTGAGAAAGACGTGCTTCTCTGTAAGCGTCTTCATCCATGGATGGTAATGGGAAGTCGTCCTTAGGACATGCTTTGTTAATGTCCCGGAAATCTATGCAGATGCGTATCTTTCCATTCTTCTTGAGAACGGGAACGATGTTGGATACCCATTGGGAGTAGTCTTGGTATCTTTCCATTTTTCTTGAGAATGGGAACGATGTTTGATACCCGTTGGGAGTAGTCAACTGGCTTAATGAATCCTACCTGGAGGAGTTTTATTACCTCCTCTTTTACCATGAGGGCTACTTTGGGTTTCATGGGTCTTGATTTCTGTTTAATTGGTTTTGCATCTGATCTAGTGACGAGGTTGTGTACCGCAATGTGGGGTGCGACTCCTGTCATCTCTTTGTAATTAAATGCAAATGCCTTTTGATGTTCTTTGAGAACCTGAGTATGTATTTCCACTTCCTCTGGGGTTAACGAAGAACCTAACTTTAGAATTCTTGGTTCATCTTCCGTTCCGATATTGACATCGATTGTTTCTTCAATTAAAGAGGCATTACCCTCTTCGAACTCAGGTGGTGCCGGAGGTAGATCTATATCATCCCCGTTTTCCACCACATATATATTAGGTTCTTTTTGTGAGGGAAGATTCATTACGGGATTTCCGAAGTAGGAAGATGAATGCGGGATCAGAGATAAATATAGCGTGTGATAGGAGAGATGTAGTGCTGCAAAGGCATTTAAGTAATCCAAAGTAGCCGCATCATTTCCAACATGGTCTAGGACGGTAGATTCACTTCCGTTTGAAAGAGGATCCATCATTGTTTTTATTAATGGTTCGTTACGAATGGATATTGTGAAATGAGTATCTTCTAGCTCATTGTTTGGAGTAAAACGTGATGCTGAGGTTGCTATTGAATCGGCGAGAAGATTTTTTTCTCGCGGGATTGCTTCAATGGATATGAAGTTGAACGCCTTGCTTAAATCTAATACAGCGTTTTTGTAAAGTTGCAAGTGTTCGGCTTTAGTTTCATATACCTCTGAAACTTGGTTTGCCACTAACTGCGAGTCTCCTAAAACTCTGATATTATCAATACCAATTCTTTTGGCTAAGGTAAGGCCAAGGAGGAGGGCTTCGTACTCAGCGCTGTTGTTTGTGCATTCAAAGTTTAATTTAAAAGAGAATGGGAGGACCTTCTCTTCGGGCGAGGTAAGAATTATACCTGCCCCCGCTCCATAACGGCATTTAGCTCCATCAAAATGGAGAGTCCAATACTTAGCCGGGAGTATGGATGTAGGTGTATCTGCTGTGTTTGCACACTCTACTTCTACCATACAGAGATCTTCTGCTGGCAAGGAACCAACACCTAGGGAAAATCCGATACCTACTGAATCGAATGGTAAGAACATTGGTGAATCTTGTTCTATCAACTCAACGATCTTTGCAGTAGTCCCTAATGATACTATTTCTTTAGTTTTACCTTTAGGGGTTGGAATTGTTTTGGCTATGTTGGTAGTTTCAAGATCCGTCGTAGGTATCAACTTTTCCTCTGGCTTTGGGTCAGAGGGTTTGTTAAGTTGGTTTGTTGGAAGTTCGAATTCTGAGTGTATACCTGGTCTTTTCTTTAAATCAGCTAGGTGTACGTCAAACGGCTTTGGATCACCTTTGGCTACGAATACCTTTCCCAGATGCAGGAATCTTACTTCTTGAAATAGCGTGGAAGGGATTGCCTTCATTCGATGTATCCATGGTCGGCCGAGGATCATATTATAGTTAGTTTCCCGATCTATAATATAAAACTCAGTCAGGATTGTTTTAGGTCCTAAGGTGACCGGTAGTATTATAGTTCCTATCGATGTGGCTTTAAGGCTATCGTAGCCTCTCAAGGTATTTCGTGTAGTAGAACAGTTTGTTTCTCCATATCCCAATTTTTGGAGAAAAGAGAAAGGGACTATGTTAACTGCAGCCCCGTCATCAACCATTGCCCGTTTTACATAGTTATTATAAACTTGTACTTGCAAGTGTAGGGCTGGATCGCCTCGGCGTGCGATCTCAGCATCTGTAGGCATTTTACTTATTTCGAATATGAATTCAACATCCCTATCCGCCTGTCCCGGTGGATAAACATCAAAGTCTATATGATTTACTTGCGCTTCCGGTGGTGGAGTGATACTAACTAAATGACCCAAACCTAACGCCTCTAAAAGAGCAGCCCTGTGAGCAGGGGAATTCTTTAGTAAATCAAGGAATGAAATATGCGAGAAGGTTTTTGTTAGATCATTAATTAGATCGTAAGCACCCATAGGTTTTGCTACGGTTTGCTGGATGTTATTTGTTTCCGGCAGGTGGCTTGGACTTGGTTGAGAGAAATACTCTCGTGTTCTCGTAATTGCTTCAACGGGTAATTCGGAGTCTAACTCTACTAATCCAACTACCTTAGGTCGTGGTTGACTTCCTAGTTGTGGCGCGACTAACGGATTTAGCGAGGTTGAGGCCTCGTGATCGTTGTTTCCTGTTATTGCACCTTTGTTTGTTCCAGCTGGTTTCAACCTATCGTTATCATGATTTGGGAGTGGATCATTAAAGATCTTGAGAGGGGCATTCTGAGGGGAAACTGCCCCTGCGAAGGTATTTGCCGTTGGTGACGTAGGATCTGTTAAGAACATATCCATAAAGAATTGTTTTTGCTCATTTGGCAAGCGTTGCATGAATTTGTTGTAATCACGACACGTTCTAGTGTCATGCCCTTGAATTTTATGGAAACCACAATAAGAATTGGGGTTGTAATTCCCGTTTTGTTGGTTTGGTGTATATTGTGGCCTAAAATTCCGATCAAACTGTTGCCTATTAGGACTAAAGTTTTGTTGTTTCTGGTTTTGACTTTGGTTTTGATAACCAAAGGAGTTTTGGCTTGGTCCTTGTATGGGATTTCGCCGTTGTTGTTGTTGTGGATTATTAAAATCCACCGTATTGATCGTCGGGGTAAAATTGTTGTTTCTTTGGTTGTTTGTTTGTGACGGAGTATTAACGACATTTACCCTCTTGGGCTGGTCAGTTACCCCATCTGTTGTTACCCCACGATTTTTGTTAAGGATTTTGGGTCCTTGATTGACGCTTGTGGTGGTTGTAGTATTTTGAGTAGAGGTGATTAACCTCCCGTTTGCTCCATACGTCTTACGGCCACTATCTATCGCTGCTTGATCAATTCGCAGAGCGCTCTCAAGTACCTCGTCATAAGTCCTTAGTGGGAACTTCTGGACTTCTTCCTTCACTTCTCTGCTAAGAGAATGAAGGAATAAATCGCATAGCTCCATCTGATCCATGTTTGGAGCGCTTGCCGAGGAATAAAGGACTGTGCGCCACCTTTGGATGAAATGGGCGACAGACTCGTTATGTTCTTGCTTGATGTGCAAGAACTCCCTGATTCCTGTCCTTAATAGTTTGTTCATGTCGAAGGCTTTGATGAACTCAGACACGAGTTGTTTGAATGAATGTATGGAAGCTTCGGGTATTCTGTAATACCAATCGAGGGCAATGCCTTCCAGCGTTTTGGGGAATATTTTAGCAACAACCCCATCCCATGGGAGTAGTTCACGAATGGCTATAGCGTAAGCTTTGATATGCGCATTCGGATCTCCTTCTCCTTTGTATTTGGGCAAATCGGGAAGAGGCCTTGGAAGCATAACGCTTCGTATGGCAAAATCTAAGGGCTCCTTTAAATATTCTGAATAAGTCCCTATTGCATACGTCTCAACCATTGATGGTGCCTGTTGAGGAGGTGGTGGCGGAACGGGTTGTTGATATGGCATAACATACACGTTGGCAGGGGCATAAGGAGGTCCCTGCGTTGGAGCAAACATGCCGGTGGATGAGTACATATCTCCTTGTGGCAATTTAGAGTACATGTTTAAGTACGAAGGTGTACTATCCAGGAATGGATTGCTCTGTACTGGACCAGGAGGAACAATGCTAGCGATAGTGGGTCTAGTTGGCACTTGTTGCGAATATTGAGGAGTCATACCTAACGTGCCTACTCCTGTGAGGAGATCTACTTGGCTAGGATGGTGCGGAGGATTGGAACTCCCTGTTTGTATGATTCTCGAATTTTGACTTGCTTGGGCAAGTTCTAATCCTCTAACCTTTTCTATTAGAGTTGAAATGACTTCGTTCGGTGAAGCCACGATATCGTGCCTTGGTGGCGTTTGTTGTATAACATGGCTTTGCGGAGGTATGTGATATCCTGCTATGAACTGATCACTATCCTGCCAAGCATCTCTGAGAGTATTTTCCATACGTGATGGCATAGGGGAATTTTCTTGAGGAGAGAACTCGGGTTGTATCTGCAAAGTTCCTACAGGTGGATACATGCCTTGAGAGCGTTGTTCACTCCTAGGATAACGTATTGAGTACTCGTCATCTAGAACTGAGTATGGATCTGACTGTCTACTAATAGGCGGTCTGAGTAATACCTGAGGAGATGAAGCAGACTCTCCAGTTAATGTCATATTGTTCGAGCCTGAAGGCTCTGTTTGTGTTTGAGCAAGTTGCTCCAACCCCTCTGTTTGGAAGGACGAGTTATATCTAGTCCTTGGTGTTTGTGTTGACAACTGATTAGTTGAATAGTTGTCGCCCCACATTGAGAGTGAGGGTGATGACTGCCTATTCTGTTGGGCGTAGTATGCCTCAAGACCCAAGAGGGGTCTGCCGTATGCATCGAATCCCGACATATTCGGGGGGTATATGAATACCCGCAGAATAATGGGAAGGAGCGAAGGTGATTTGGAGAAGATGAAACTTCTCAAAGAGAAGGTGAAAGAATTGTTTGTTTCACGTTGGGTTCACCAATTTTGTACGTCGGAAAAGTGACAGGTGAGCTTGAGAATCAACAAGTAACTCTTCTGCGTACCCGACCTCCCGAGGTCGTGCCGAGACAGCCGGTGTGGGTAGAATGTGCAGGCAAACTAGTTAGGTAGTCTAATGTCTTCGACACGCACTAATGGTATTTGCGAATCTAAGGCAAAGAAGGCCCTTCTAACTTGGACTGGTGTGATAGATCGATCAGCGAGGATGACTGCTCGAAGGCTCCAATCAATATCGAGCTCTGGCGTGATTCGATCTATGGGTTGTGGGATGCGTGGAAAATGACCCGGGATGGTTTCGTGTATTTCTCCTGATAGGGTCATATGGTGGATATAGTCAACTCTATGGACGATTCTCTGGCCTAGTCCAAAATTCTCTAGCTTCGTTAGCTGTTGTGTCTAGTAGGGATAACTGTTGAATGATGAGAGGTGGAATCGGAGTAGACTGAAATACTAATTTACGTAGGCCAGTGTCTATGTCTAATTCTCTTATGGACTCGTTAGGCTGTGGGATCTGTGGATCACAACCATAGACTCTTGGTTGTTGCGGTCCCGTTATGGTCATACGAGAGATCAAGTTCTGATCCCTAGTATCCAGTAGTCGTAAGCTTTTTCAGCTTCTATGTTTAGAACCAACAGTTGTGCGATCTTCTCAGAATACCTTACAGGTGTTATCGCAACTTGGATTCTTAAGCTGGTATCTATATCTACTAGGGTGTCTCCAGCGTCTGGCTGTGGAACTAAAGGATCACACCCAAATGTTTGTTCTCTTTCGAGCCCTTCTACAGTCATGTGGGTATTTTCTAGGGTAATCTGTAGTTTGGCTGATTTGACCAAAACAGATATGCTTGGTCGTCTTCGATGTTTAACCCTCTCAACTGTGTCCTGATCTGTTGGAAGTCTGTTGTTGTTTGGAAGACTTGTATCCTAAGGTTTTGGTCAATATCAGTTATTGCCACTACGGTATTGGGCTGGGGCACAATTGGCTCGAAAATGTATTCCCTGGGCTCCCTAGGTCCCGTAATTGTCATGCAAAAGCAGTAATGAAACAAACTATAATAAAGTAAAATCTAAGTGCACTTCTAGCATATATAATTTCTTTTTGTATTTTCTGGCAATTTATAAGAAAGCAGCTATTTAAAATATTTAGAATTGACAACTAAACTAATAACGTAAAACAAACAAAATAGCCGATTGTAGCTATTTGTCTGTGCAATTTTGTATATCTATTCTAAACAACGAAATAACTAATCTATCTGCAAGATTCTCGATCCTACCTCAGAAGTGAGGAATGAATCATAGTTTCTCAGAAACTATCAATCCCCACAACCTCCCTGGCAATATCGAGAATGGAAATAACTGAAATAAAGTGATTAACTACTTTATTTGATAAGTTCTAACTAAAACTTTGAAAGATGGAACCTAGATTTCGCAGAACAGTGGCGAATCCGACGGTGTGTGTGTTCTTGTCCCCTCAGTATGATCTCTTCGTTCTTTGTGCTCACGTGAATCCAGAAAAGCGTGGAATGCTTGCATCAACAGGAATAGATATTTGGATCAATGGACAGCTTTCAGAATGCAGACAGAATAGAATGCGGATAGGAGAGGGATAGCGCAAGAGTACAGAGCTTGGCCTATGCAATTCCTAGCGGGGTCTACTGCGAATCATGCAACAAAAGCATCCAGAACCTGAAACTAGTCTGTATGAAGAGCAAAACCTGCAACTTTAATGGCTGCCTAGACTATTCTACTCCAAAACAATAATACTGTTTGCACAAGTTGGATCTGTGGCTTACCAACAGCTAACACAAAGCTAAAACAAACCTGCAACAAACTATGCTACCAATCCTAAGCAAACTAAAGGGACACAGCACTGAAAACATGAAAGTTGGAGTGAAAATGGTGGCCCAAATAATGTTTGCACTTGCACAAGTTGGATATGTGGCTTACCAGCTGCAACACAATACTAACCAAAGCACTCAATGAGAAAACTAAGAACCTTAAGCAAAGGAAAACTAAAACTGCTGTAACAAGAAATTCAAAAGCAAACTTTGGAGCAAAATTCAGAGCAAAACTTGCAGAGGCCATTTGCATGTGCACAAACCATGCATTTATAGGAATCCAAACATCCAAAGATCAAATCCAAACTGAACTCCTAAACAATAAACAAAGGAAAAACACTATTCCAGGGGACCAAAAACATTAATGCATGCTCAAGTCGGCAAGAAAAGCTGGTGAGTCGTGATATTTCACGCGGGTCGCGTCAAAAGAGCGTTCTGGAAAAACGCGCACAGGACCGCCGCCCTGCTCAGGGCGGCGGTTACAGGACCACCGCCCTGTTCAGGGCGGCGGTCACGAGACCAAAAAGCCAAGAAAAGAGGGAAAAATAGGGAAAACAAAGCACGCGGGGGCTAAGCGGGGCATGCGGGATGTTAACGCATATCTGTAAAGCTTTTCTGGATCCCGAACACCTTGCGAAGAGACCTGTATCATCATTGGGGCACTTATTACATCGTTCCGCAGTACAGTACCTTACAATTTTGGGTACGTACAGTCACTCCACAAAATAAACAAAATAAATCCTTTATACAATATAAATCAAAAGTGCTTAATCATACACATTCAAAGAAACAATTTAGTTTCTCATGTTAAGAGAGATACCAAGTCCTTCAATCGGATCTTGTAAATTAGTAGGCCACCAATGGATCTAAGTCTAATCAAAACCTATAAAGTTTAATCATCTTGGAATGGGTCATATAATATTGACTGGAGGCGAGTCACATTTTCCCAAATGGACCATTGTTACACCTTGTGTCTTTACATCCATCATCTTCATTTTTATATCAATATCTCCTTTGTCTCATGTCCTTCTTGGATCTTGGTACTTTTACCTTTCATCTTACTAGTTGTGTGGATTCAATAGTGGAGTTATACATCCTATCACTATATCATCTACATTCTTCCAATCGAATTTAATTTTTACAATTGTTTGAACATGAGTTTAGATAGTGCGCCCTTTTACTGAGTCAAAAATATAAAAACATCAAATAATCCAAAACTCCCTAAAAAATCCAAATCATGAAAATTCCAAAAACAAAAAATATTATCCAAAATAAATAACAATCTATAATTAGTTAAAAATAAAAAAATTCACACAAACATTGTCCAAAAACTTCAAAACATTCACACAACTATCAAACAATGAGGTAATATTCCAATGGTACAAAAAATTAAATATTATAAAAACATAAAACATTTGACTCGTATACTTGGTGTACATTCTAACTATCCTACAAAAAACAAAACCCCTTACGTGTATCTTTTCTTGGGGAAATATCATTTCTCATTCTCTCCCTTGCACGTATCCTTGCTTGGAAGTAATGACCCCATCAATCAAATAAATTTTCAATGTGGATCCAACAAGAGTATCACTTGACCCCACTCTTTAGTATGATCCAATATTACCCCTTGCATGTATCCTTTCTTGGGGGAAATTCAATTAAATCAATTTTCCATTCAGATCCAACAAGAGTGTCACTTGATCCCACTATTCATACTAATCTTACCCCTTTCATGTATCCTTTCTTGGTGAGGAAAATTAATTAAATCAATAATCATTTTGAAATACATTAGGGGCATATTTAATTCTATTTATTTTACTTTGATAGTTAATTTGGACCAATTAAACATATTTGTATATCATCTTGGCTCATTTATAGCCATGATGTATACATTTACTTGTAAATTGGGTTTATTTTTACTTCATTTTTTTTTTGTGTGTTTATTTATGCATGTAAAGGGTTAACCATCATGATTATTTAATAATCATGGTACCAAATCAATTATGTAATAACAAAATAAGGTTTCTCTAAAATTAATATCTAAATGGAAGCTCAATCTATGAGAAAAATCACTCCCACCATCCTTCTAATCACTCTCAAATTATAAGCATTATCCTTCCTCTAATCAAGCAGTTGTACACTACATTTTCGTGTCATCCATCCACTTGAGGGAAACTCCCTTAGAATAAACCAAACTCACTGGGGCATCTAAATTCTTTATTAGGGAAAATCAGGTAGTCCACCACACTTCCTTATCATCCATTCATTGATCTACACATGTATACTATCTTTAAAATGCTATTACTCAATAATAACAATTTAAAGAGGGGAAAATGTACACACCCTAAAATTACATAATACTCTTTGTAAATTTTTATTTGAATAAATATTCACCCACATCTCAATAGAATTAATTTAGTTAATTCTATCATGTATAAAACATACACTTACACTCCTTAGCTAATTTAACTAGTTATTTAAATAAAATAAAAAATAAATATCCACTAATCTTCTACTCAACTCCACTTCATTAGATCACTCACTCATGTTCTAGAACCTTGTAAAAGAGGAAGAAAAATATTCATGTACAACAAAATTTTGAATAAAATCAAAATCTAACCAATTTGAAATAAATCCTCTTAAATTCTTATTCAAACTTGGCCAACTCCAGAGACCAAATCAACATGCTAAATCATGAAAATGCATTCATTAACCCACAACTTATTCAAATATTGATCCAAAATCCATGGCCTCTCCTTCAACTATAAATAATAATTTCATCCCTTCACAAATTGTATCTTGGAATCTTAAGGTATTTGCAACATTACCCTGCACCTAAATGTTGCCACTATGAAGCACCCGTTCTCATGTTAGGCTTACCCATTTGATAAAGAAGTATGTCATCACTCATCCTCTTACTCATAACACATAATTTTATTCCATTTGAAGTCACATTTAGAGCATCCTCATACGAATCCCTCAAGGATATTGAAAAATATTGGCACTTGACTCCACACTTCAACCATCTCATCCGACGTTACAAGGAAATGTAAAGGAAGATCTGGTGTGAAGAATCCAAGATGTGTTCTAATGGTTACTAGTGTATTTATATACGATCTACCAAAAGTGCGAAAGAAATGTGAACACGCATGTTGTGTTCTCAATAATATATAATGCACATACAATATATCTATCTAGAGATGATGTAATAACATGAACATGTCACATGTAAATGCAAGAAAGAGTAAATGTAACCAAGACATGTTAGTAATGGTCAATGTGTAACGCCACCTAAAGTCTCAACACTTGAGATTGTAATGAACAACCTATGTTCTCAGTTAGGGATAAGTTAAAAGAAGTATATTTTTTTTAAGTGTTCACTCAACAAAACTTTCTTGAGTCCATGTACAACAGTTATCAAATCATCCTACAATAACACTAATGAGAGTGAGAAGTGCATCCCTGAGCACAGATAGATTATCCTCTTGTGGGGTAAGGGAAGGTCTAAATATTCAATTGAATGAGGCGTGGACAAGAAAATTTTACTCCGTGGGAGCACAAGGTTTCGATTGATCATTTAAAGAAGCTCTTTTTCTCTCGGGCTCACAAGACGGGCGCAGAAGGTCTAGATCATTTTTCTCTTGGGTTTGCACAGATGGGTGCGGACATGAAGCTTTTTCTCTAACTTTGAACTTCAAGGAGGCCATAAATGTTGTATTATTTAACGTCAATGTTTTGACAAACGAAGACTCTATTCGGAAAGCTCTCGATGTCCTCTTTGTAAAAAACATTTTAGGTATTTTATGTCCCACTTTACTTTTGTAAAATCAAAAGGTGCAATGGTTGAGAAAACACATTACAGGATTATAAAATGAATTAACTGGTATTTACATATTAGATTTTTCTTTATAAGCATATCATCTAGTAATCAATTCGACGGATCCCTCCTTTCTCAACCACTCATGCCATAATAGACCCCAAAATGGAGGGTATAACAACCTTTTAAGAGGACATTTAGGATGGATTAATCCCTAGGGGTATAATTTGATTTGATTGAAATTTACAATTCGACTATAGTCTTCAATTTGACAACAAATGATCCTGTGAAACAGGTTGAGCCCGATTCTGAAAGGTTCTATAAAAATTCTCTTAAGTGTTAATTAGTTTGTTTGGGGTCATTTTCATCATATTTAAGTTCAATTCAATGCATAGATTTTAGTGTTCATGCTTCTGCCAGGGGTCGTATCTGTACATATTCTGAATAAAAATATTTCCCCAGTATTGAAAAATTCTCTAGACAGTATTCTACAACTTCAAGTTCAATTTGATCGTATAATGCATTTACCAAACTTAAAAATATGAACTCGTTCTAATCCAACACTAGCAATGTTATATTTCCATTCAATAGAAATAGGTAGATGCGAAGAGTGTCAATATTGGACTTATCTCGATTTCGACAACGTGCTCTATTCATTGGATTCAAAGGGTGCAATAATTATTGGATTACACTTTTGCAAACATTGAGATTTCAAATACATTTCCCTAAGCATTGGTTTCAAACAATAGTAACTTCTTTTGTTAGAGGTAAAACAACATCTATTCAGTTGGAAGGATTCCTTTTACAACTTCTCACTATTACAAAGACCAAATACTAATTTACATGAATATATAAATCTTTCAATTTCTTTCATTTAAAAATAGAAATAGGGCACATCTCTATTCATTATTTAGAATTCCCCCACATACTCTCGATAGCCGCCCAGTTACATAAGCCTAGCAGTATTTCAATCTTACAAAATATACAGAGGTTGCATCCACTTACATAACCCAAGCGAATAAAAAACTTACAATCAGAGATAAACTCAGCTCCTAACTGTAAAAAATGTCTTTCAACCTCTAACTCTAAGACAGTAACATGAAGTGATCCTTTTCATTTATGCCACATATCAATTTTGATCATCATCAAAAGCAGGGGAAAGGAAACTACTCTCTACCCATACCAAGACATCCAATGAAAGGAGAAGCCATCCTTCTTCATTGAAAATCCCAAGCCCCAACCATCAATGTAATGGTGTTAAATGTGACGGTTGTCAACTCATGGCAATAACAGTGCTTCCACACACAACACACTTTCAAATATTTCACACCAACTGGCACGTGTGACTCAAAATATAATGTAAGTTTACAACCACATTAATACATAACATAACAAAACTAAGGCGTATCATCATGCAAGCCAAAGTTAGCAATAAACTATGGGGGATTCTACTTATGCCTCCCAAATTTTGAAAGTGGTGTATCACCAGTGTGATTGAACAAACCACGTCAAAATATAAGCATTGAGTCACACATCCCTTGACATGCACACTTTATGCCTTCCCCCAAGTACCCCTTATTCCTCACATTTTCTTAGTGCCTCCCTAACCTCTTATGGCACCCCATAAGTGCCAGTAAAGAAATGAAAGTTATTTCTTTGTAAGGTGGAACCCAAATCCCAACTGCTCCAGTGTGAGTCTTGATACCTCCATTGCTAAGTATGAGTCTCGATTCACACAAGGTCCAATTTTTTTTCTAACTCACCTGTTAAAAAAAAAGTTATTACAATTGATATGTTGATTTCTCACATAATGCAAATCATAGAATTATACAAACAAATCATATGTGCTAAACATATTGCTAAAAATCAGCGTTGATGTCCAAAGGAAATTTCATTATTTTTAATATATATTGATGTATATTTTTTATAATTTATATATAAATCTGTATTAATAATTGACGGTTAAATATTAAATATGCAATTCATGTGTGACGTTTATTATAAATATTTGCAAGTATTTTACGGCTAAAATCAACAAAAAAAGTCTAAACAGGCATCAAGAGTCACACGTTGAAGTGCAAGCACAAGAATTAAGGGTTTTTTTTACCTGAATTATATAAGGGATTTTATTTACAATACAAAAATTATAATATTAAATTCTTACATTAATTCTTTACAATACCAAATGTAGTATTAATGATAACCATTTTGTAAGGAAAAATGTTAATTAATGTTTCGGTTTCCTCAACATTAATTAGCCATTAATTCGAGTTATGTAAAATTCACCATGTAAAAGTACATGCACCATTCAAAATATGTGTGCCTTTTGGAGCAGTAACTATTGTCAGCCATTAAGTAGCCATTTAATGAAAAACAATGTAAAATCATATGCATACCCTCTTAAATTCGTGCACCAATGAAATTGGCGATTGGATTTTTCAGTTACATATCACTATAAGTAGACAATTTTTGAGTTTATATTTTTAATATTTACCTTTCTATTCTCTTCGTTAATGCATAAGCTTATTCATCAATAGAAAAATCTCACTAAGGCAAGAATTGAAAATTATGTGCTCGATTTCTAGAAACATTCTAATTTCCTCTCCATGCAAAAAATTAGTATGCATTCTCACCTTAAGTCCCTCCAAAATTACGAAATTATGTTAATGTAAAATTTCCCATAGCTGATTAGGGATTATATCCATGTAGGGATTTTATAGATAATTAAACAAAAGCAAGTTTGTTATTCAATATTTTGTAGAAGGTAGTTTTTTTTATCAAATAAATAATTTTGTAATATAGTAAACATTTGTTAGATTAGTGAAAGAGGATGGAATGGAGCACATTTTGATAGGAAAACAATGAATATTAATACGTAATAAAATGAGAGGAAGATTTGCAGAATTTTTAAAAACCCATAACACTTCCAAAGAACTTGTTTTGTTGTGTATTTAAAAATAATCCTAGTGTTATGGATGGTGGCTCAATTTACATGATAAAAAAGTGAATATCAGAATCTATTTATGGTCATGGTGGTGCATAGGAATAGAATAGCAGATGTATTTTATAAAATTGATATTATTGTGTTGGCCTTATTGTTGTCCGCAAATAGTCCTCCGTTGCACATACTTAGCAAAATTCAATGGCTGAGACATTTTTGACATTGTCAATGAAAATATTTTAGAAGATATTCATGTTAAGAATAAGTTTCCATTCAATGTGTTGGTGTTGGATTACAATTACCTATTTGTGAAAAAATAGGGTAATGCAAGAGTATGAGAACCAAACAAATTTTGGAGAACAAAAGAACAAATACATATTTGTGAAATAATAATTCAAGGAACAAAGAAACTCTAAGATACTACTACTACAGAAGCAGTAGATATCCTCAAAAATTTTCACAAAATGTAAATTTAATCTGTTTGGGTCGTGTCTATGTGGATTTTTATCTGTAGCTACCTATGGGGTTTCTCTCTTATATGCTTCAATGTCATATTCTGCCTTAAGGACCTTTTTGTAAAAGGATGAGGGTCCTTTCAAAACCCCAATATTCATCCTTATACAAAAAAATGGACATAGTTTTTTTACATCAAAATATATTGTTATGACATAACCTAGTAGACTCTATGATGACAATATCTTACTTTATTTTGTTAATTACTATCGATTGATAATATCCAATTACTATGGTGTCGCATAAGCTAACGGATGCTAAGCTAAAAATAATATTCTTTTACTTGTTAAATGATAGCGATCCATAAGCTCAAAATATTCTATTGTGGAAGTATTAGGTTACCTTAGTGAGCGCTAAGCTCAAAACATCTTACTTAAAATTTCTCCTCAATCCACCAATTAAAATAAAAAAATTATATAACTTTTCAACTTTCTAATGTTTATAATTTATTTAAATAATGTTATATACTAAAAAACTTATTTATATTTTACTTTATTTGCTAGTTAGTATTGATTTGAAAAATATGAGGGCTTGTTGAAAAATTGATTTATTCTATTTAACAAAAATCATAATTCTAAGAAAAAAATTACACAACTAGCACATCTCCCATTTGTGAGGCATGAACTTGTTGCTCTGTCCTGTTTAATTTAAAATGTCATTAAAAATAATAATATTAACAAGGTTTATTAAATATACATGAAAATAATGATTGGATACTTTATATAGGGATTAAGGAACCCATAAATCTTACAATAGAATGCATCGTGAGCATCACCAAGAGTGAAAAAAAAGAAACATGACAAAAAGGGATAAAACAGATTATCCCAAACTATAGTCCAACAGATTAATACAAGGAAAAATCAAAAAACATGGAGGGGAAAACATCCCAAACGATATACTCCAAAAACATTCAAACAAAATATCTAAGAGCCAACAGACTAGTTAGCCTTCAAACATTTGTAATCCTTTGGTTGACACTCTTCCTATTCTTTCATATGATCATCCTGCTCATTTGTGATAGGTATGTCATCTTCAATAGATCTTCCTCATTATAACTACTGAGGTGGAGATTATACCTATGAGATTTGTGTCCCTACTTTATCTTGACCACATGCCCCTACAACTCCATAACCAAACTTTTGATTTCTACCATATCATCCCTGATAGAGTTTTGGGCGATGTAAATTTTATTAGAGGTGTCGATGTAATGTATGACACTATTTCCCATATCCGTTTATACTTCACCTAAGGCCTCCATATCCATTTCCACCTAACTCACCCTGAGAGAAATTTTATCAAAAGCCACATTCCAACCCAGCTCCGCTCTCTATTTCCCTTTAGATGACTCCCCTTTCATATAAATCAGAGAACATGCAGCCCCAATATAAATATTTCCCTTCCCCTAAGGTGTTTTACTCTTCTTTCTCCTCAATTGGTTCATATGGCCCACAAGAGTACAATTTTCATCTAAATCCCCAGATTTGGGATCTAATTCCTTTTCCATCACTGGTTTACCATTCTTAAAAATCATAAGAATTAGTCCATGGTGTATCAGGGTATCAATATTTCCCTATTGAAAATAATTCACCGACCTAGAGAGTGACATAAACAAGAAAAAGGGTTCAGGCTCATATAAATATTATGCCTAAATATGTTAAGCATAGTAAGATGGTGACTAAATATCTTTCTATAATTTTCTTTAAGAGTAATGTACCTCATAAGGTGGAGGTCGACTGTATTCCAAATATCATGGATACAAAATCTAACTATATTGTCTACAATAGGTAAACCATTTATTTACCATAGAAGAAAGTCTCAATTTCATGTTTGCATTTGGTGCAGTCTTTGAATATCTTTAAGCCCTCTGTATCCATTCTAGTCACCTATACTATCAAATCCTCTGAAACCTGAATTTCCATGCCACGGATCACCATGATGCCATTGTTCCATGATTAAACAAACTCCAACACAAGATAAGGATCAAACCCCTTGATTTTTGAGATGAAATTCCTAAACCCCCCAATTTTTAGAATACACCACAAGGAGGGGCTTTCCTTTAGGGCACCATATCTCATGGGCTCGGTTCTTGAATGACAACCTCCCATGGTTTTAGTTGAGTGAGATTGAAAATGGAAAAAACAATGACTAAAATGAATCATAAGAGAAAAATTAATACAAATCCTGTCATATATCCTACACGTGCAAAGGGTCATGCTAACCATAAGTACAAGGATGACATCCCAACAAGGGAAAACAACCATCGGCACATTAGTACTTAATGGTCTTAATGAGATTAATAATATTGGTGATATCATCTCCCCTCTCACACACTTTAAAATTAATACCTTTAGCCCCCAATTTGTCAAGATAGTCCACACATTTATTACCCTTTATAGGGGTATGAATAATTACATTTATCAAAATCTTTTAGAAAATTTTATTTAGTATATTTAAGGATATTTCTTATGGTCCAATTGTTAATTGCATCATTTCTCACATTGCAAAGGGTTAAAATATTTTTTTGAACAACTAACTAGAAAAACATGTTGACATTGGTGAGTAAATCCTTAATCAAAATTTTCCTCTACAAATCCTTTTCAAGCCAACATATGTTCGAAAAATGAATATGTTTGGTCCAAGAACTGATATTTTCAGGTTTTATACTTGAGAATTATATTCATTTATCTCCATAAACGTATGTAAGAAAATAATTTATGTGAAAACAATTGATCTATGCTGTTTAAAATACATCAAATTATTTTAGAAACATGTTAAATATTTTTCATTTAAACAACAACATATTCTAAGTACAACATAAAATGTTTTTTGTAGTAACAAATATTTCAAATAAATACAATTTTCATCCTCCAATCTTTACAATTCAATTCCATTTAAGGTAGGCAATCTCCATCTTGTTGACCTTGGGGAGTAAATCCTTTGTCTAATTTTTCCTCCAGAAATCCTTTACAAGACAACATATGTTTTGACGATGAATATGTTTGGTCCAATAACTGATATGTCACGTGTTATACTTAAGAATTTTAGTCATTGATCTCCACCAATGCATGTAAGCAAAGCATTTTTGTGAAAACAACTAATCTAGGATGTTTAAAAGACATTAGACTATTTTAGAAACATGTTCAATATTTTTTCATTCAAACAACATATTATAAGTATAACATAAAAGGAATTTTGTGGTAATTAACAAATCTTTTGATCCTTCTAATAATAATTATTTTTAACATCCATGATGCTAGTCACACTTCTGTTCAAGTAATAAAAAATTTAAAAAATAGGTTACAAATTTCACTTCAATCCCAAACTACTATACCTTTTTTTGTTATATCAATTCAACCCTCCAACTAGGTGGAAGTTCATTACAAGATTAGCAATGGAGATACTAGAGGAAACTAAACTCAATATTTTTTCTTTAGCTTGTTAAATGATAGTGAATCTTTAGCTCAAAATATTATATTCTTCAAATACATTTGGGCGCTAAGCTCAAACTAGGTTGATTTAATTTTTTAAATCCCATTGACTACCAAAATAAAAATAATATCTCACTTTCTTTTGTCAAAACCTTGAGACCACGAAGATCCAAATATTATGTTGTGTCATAAGTTAGTAGACGCTTAGTTCAAAATATCATTCAGTAACTTGTTAAATGAAAGTGACCAATACAATCAAAGTAATATAAACAACCAACTTCCAAATGTACCTGCAAAAAAACAATATTGATTCAAGTTAATATATATATATACCTAAACTAGTCTGAAGTCACGTAAGGGTTCAATATAAAAAAAAATTTAACATCCACGAGGCTAGTTAAAAGATGAAAAAACATACTATTATTATCATGTAGTTGTAATTGTGAATGTAATTATAACTGTAAGAGAATACAAACCCAATAATCATATTATTCTTTCCATGTACATGTAATTGTATCTACATTTAAATTTATCTTAGTCTGAACTAAACACGTTGCTCTCCATTGAAAAAAGCAAACCCCGGGATGGAGAGGACTTGTGGGGATGCATTTTTTTTTAGACAACACCATCCCCATAACATTCTATTCAAACAATTTTTTTTGAAATCACCTCACCAAATATCACAAAAAAATTCCCATCACAAGTGTTATTTGTGCTCCCTATAACATCTTTGTGCTTACCCATTTCATTTCCATGTGTAGAATGAAAAACCTTAAAGAACCTAAATTTAACAAATAGATGTGTCAATAAGGAAATTATAATAAGACATTTCTTTATGATTTTTTGTTTAATAATCTATATAATATGAAATCATGTCTAACAATGTTATTTATTTCACCTTGCTTCATTTTGATTGCAGATTCTTCCTTTATAATATATATTAACTCAATACATCTAATATAGCTAACATTCAAACCTTCAACCTCCACTAAATGCAGTAAGTGCAAGAAAATTAACTAATTAATGTTGCAGTTGGCTAAACATTAACTAACATTACACTGAAAATTGTTAGGTTATGTTGAGGCATAACCTCTTTTGGTGGTGGCAAGAGGATATAACATTTGTGGGTTTTTTGGGCATTTATGGCATTCATAGATTGCGTTCATATGATGGGCATGAAAAATAAATGACTATTAATAATTATGTCAGATTTCAATTAGAAATATTGGAGACACATGTTGAAGATTGGAATGAAGGTGCTCGACATCTCTATTCAAGCATCGTCTATATCTAGATTTTGGTAATCATTTTCATAATAGCCCTATTTACTATGGGTGACACTGTCAAATGCATTGAGCCTTCTTCCTGTGAAGAGGTCAATGACAACTCGATAGTATGGAATATTTTTCATGATGGTGGTGTTATGTCATTTATGGAAATACTGTCTGGTCACTCTGTCCGAGTGACCAGAAGTGTGCTAGCTATAGACACCCATAATTACACCGAAGCAATTTAAATACTTAAATTATGCTAATTATCTCCTTTCCCGCAAGTTGGTGACATTTCATCAAAATGGCTCACATTCTCTCCTATTATCGTTAATTAATTACACTACGCTAATTAATTAATTCACCTATCCAACAAATATCCTAATTAACGACCTTCCATTAATTAATCTCCCCTGCTATCTAGACTAATTAATTATTATTAATTAATTAGCTTCCCCTTTCATTTAACCAATAAATAAATATTTAATTGAATTAATTCCCTTTTATAGTCTAAATCATACTAATATTCCTCTAAAAGCTTCTATAAGCTTGCACATCTATTAATTAAATCATCTTGATTAATTAATGAACCCCCCTTATCCACATGGGTCACTAAAGGACAAGCTAAACCCTCCTAACGTTAACTCAACTCTAGCTAAACCCCCCTTATCCACAACTAACTCAACATCTCTATTATCCCACATGCAAAGGGATGTAGTGGTTCCTTTATCCATTGGGCTATATAAAGAGTCTTCCTCCTACCTTTACACCTACACCTAAATTCTTTGAGAAGATAAAAGCAAAGCACATAGCAAATAGACTATAAGCTTCTTTGTCACTCTTGAAGAATCCACCATTTGAAGAGCTAAGCCTCATTTCTTCCTTTTTTCTAGCTAATTTCTTGGGTCATATGGGATAATCAAAGGGTCTTGTAGCCAAGATTTGATGAGCTCCCATTCCTAGGTTCTTGGATATCAAATTAAAAAAATTTGATTTCCATGGAGCCTACATAGGTCCATTTGATTTTGTTTTCAATCAAAAGAGTAGAGGTTTTTGACAATTAGCATGTTAGTTTGATTTATGCTTTAAAGTTCTAATGCAATAGTGTTATTGTCTAACCTTGTTTAGCTCTTATCAAAAGAGTAGAGGTTTTTGACAATTAGCATGTTAGTTCAAGGGCACAAGTGCACTAATCAAGACGTGGATGCCATTTCATACTATACCTTCACTGCAACACAAAACCTGTCAGACCAACACATACACACTAACCCAAGCGCACACACTTTTCTGGTGGCGCAGGCACTTTTCTAGTAGCACAAGTGCTCTTTCTGAATCTAATATTATTCTAATCTATGGTAGTGCACACACTTTTCTTGTGGCGTAGGCACATTTCTAGTAGCACAAGCACTCTGTCAAAATCTAACAATGTTTTAAGCTGCGGTAGTGTGCACATCTTTCTGGTGACATACATGCCTCTCAGGTGGTGCAGGTGCACTGTAAGTTAGAAAAAAACCAAGTGGCGTATCCGCCCTAACCCGCGTGCAGACACCAAAATAGGGGCGCATGTGTCTTTTTTGTTTTCTTGATATTAAGGTGTTAAGGTGCTAAGTTTCTTACAGGTTTTATCTAATTAAATACTCATTTTTTCAGGGTGTTTTTGTATGCTTTCACTTGATTAGATAAACTTTTCATACTTGATTATAAGAATAACATCACATATGCTCTTCCCTCACATCCCTTGGGGTGATCTAGGGAATCATAAATGATTCTTATGGTCTTTTTGATTCTTTGAAATTGTTAAGAATATCTGAATTGGAATGGATTAACTTGGTGTGTGTGAATTAAAGTTTTTTTCCATTTGATATCTTCTTAGATTTTGGGAAACATCACATATGCTCTTCTCTTGCATCCTTGTACAATCTTGAGAATCAAAAATGATGTTTATTCTTTTTATGGAAAACTACTAAACTCGTTGTGCAGGACCAAAACACACGCTTGTCAAAGAAAGGTGGAATCAAAACAAAGTCAAAAAATACTAATACAGTTGTCATATAGTTTGCCAAAATGTGTTCAAGAAAACCACACCTAATTAAACAAGATAAAAACAAAACATATTCAAAACACTGTATTGCAGGTTTTAGAAAAGGGTATGTACCTATCCACTCAACTGGAACATAACCCCTTTGGCATAATGTCTCAAGCTACAATAATGGGGGTGGTTCCAGGAACCCCAAAGTAGTCCATGCAAGAGGAAACCTTGTGGATGAAACGGTAAGTTCTCCACACTACTTACTTGACTAGTGATTCCTTTGTGAGATAGCATTACCAGTTTTCCATATGGTGACCCCGGTGATAGTACACATAGATGAAATAGTTGACTACTATTCTTAAAGGGGGTAAAGTAAAGCCGAGATACTCCCAAGATAGTCGGGATTGTTTGGGTAAATCAAGCTCACTTAAGATAGCTATGTAACATCTAGGGTGAGAGAACCACCTAGGAAGATATTCTTTGGTCATGAGACCACTTTGACCATTTCAAAATAGTGTTGAGTTGTGAGCCATCTTTCATCACGAAATGTGTGATGCTTTAATTTTTCTTAGTTTTTCACTTTCCTTAAGGAAAGGTGAAACTCTATCGAAGTGAATCCAACATTTTTCATCCCCATTTTTAATCTTCTTCCTTCACATTCTTTTGACACTTTATTGATCAAAAGAAGGGTGACTACCTTTGTGTTACCAATCAATTACTTCTGCCACTTTTTTTTCCTTTTACGCCCATCCATGCTTGTGGCTGGGTAAGTTAAACATCTAAAGTGTGTGGAGGTGTATTTATATCATTGGTATCCTTTGTGATCTTGATACCCATGTCAAGATCGTCATTATAGTTAGGTGTGGCTCATTATCTTGGACTTCCTTAGAAAGGTTACCTTGTTTGTATCGTATCACTACAATTTTGGTATTTACATCTTGTTTCTTGTAAACTTGACCTAAATATCTATATTGTAAGGTTACACTACACACATTTTAATAATTCTTAGTTATACTTTAAGTTTTTAGTTCGTATCTATTATTACCTTGATCTTGAAGAGTGCTACGTGTTACCACTTATGTGTATTATATTAATATCATCTTGATATCAATACCTTACTTTCTCACAAAGTTTGGTTAACATGTCTTGGTGACATTGTTTTGTCATAAATTGTAACTGGCACTTTTTGGGATATAGGTCTTAATTGAATTTGAGCTCACTTTAGTATACCTTGTTAAGAGGTCACATTAAATTTTTGTAATTACTTATGTCTTGTTCATTCTCTTGAACTTGGCATAAGTGAGAACATATTTTTAATTATCTTGCGATACCAAACTACTTTTTGAAATACAGTCTAGGAAGTACTTCATTCATTTGATAGGCTTAGATACCAAACATTTGTGTCACTATTGATTTATCACTCTCACATTGGTATTCTCACATTGTAACTCATTCATATTCTTAACAAATCATCTTGCATTTCACTTAGGTGTGGTCACAAAGTTTTGAACACATTTACAACTTACCTTAGTGAAACTATCGCTAATCATGGCTCCCAAAACATGATTAGGACTCAAGAAACAAATATACGAGGAACAAAAAGCATAAGCTTGGGAAGCCTCAAATAGAAAAAGGTCAAACCCTTTCGTTGGACATGATCTAGGGCCTCTATTTTCCATAGAAAAAGAGATAGAAGACATGGTCGATCATAGTGGTAATGAATTGGAGTCCCCGCATGCAGAATTTAACTTTGACCCCACCTTATTAGATGAGTTCCTTTTTAGAAACAAGGATAGGGTGCTAGCATAGGTTGTAGAACTATGGGCAAAAAATACCACTACAAATGAAACAATGCCACCTACAAACAATTCCTTTTTTACACCAATCATATGCCTCTTTAGGCTAGAATGGAAACAATACAAAATATCTACATAGGCCAAAAGAAAGATAAAGGAATATGGATGTTCTTTCATCCAATTCATATTCTTCACTTACATAAGGGTAATTGGGTACTCTTAGATATTTCAAGGTAGCTAGATGAAGCGTATAAGTTGGTAGCAGGAAAGCACAAGACAAAAATCAAGTTTCCTATCAAAATAGGAAGATACACTTGCCCAACTGTTACAAAGGCTAAATTTTTATAAGAAGAAATGAAAAGACTAGGAATGGACAAGTTTCAACCTAGACCAAAGTATTTCATTAGATGGGTTGTAAGTTCAATCCTAGGGATATCACATAAGCGTGAGGCCCACTATAAATATTATTGGTCGGACTATAGAGATGGGGAAGAGGTCAGGTTGAGATATTATTCCAGAATGATCCTTACATAAATCATTGACTACAAGATTACATTTTTTCCACAAGGTTTAGATGATGAAAAACAAGTAGTAATTCAATATTATCATGTTATGAAACTATCATCACAACCAATTGCACAACTTAATTGGAATGAGAAAGAGTCAATTATTCTACACACCATAATAACATATGTGATTAGAAGAACACTTTCATGATTAACAATGAAAGGATTGGATTTTTCTTTACAAAATACTAAGTTATTAAAAGAGTACAGGGATACTAGAATATTATAATAATATCTCCCTCCTTTGAGGGAAGGATCATACCAAATTGACCCACTACAAGGAAAGGTCCCTTAGCTACCATCCAAGAGGCCAACTACTTGGATTATATAAGAATGGACTACAGCTACAAGTAGAACAAGAACTCCCTTGTCTGTCTTGACCTAGAAATTTGAAGACGTGCTGATGAACACCATGAAGGACACCCTATTACTCAAGAAATCCATTTCAAGTTAAGGGGGAAGGTATATAAAATCCCAAAACTCTAATAGTAACTTTGATCAGGTCACCAAGGAAAATTAAAAGAATGAGGGGAGTCTTACTGAATATTAACCCATGAATCAAAGTGTTGAGTGCTGAGAAGAAAGAAAAAAATGATCTCAAATATTTTGAGAGATAAAAATAAAAAGGTTATACCTCCTTTGGAAAGGGATATAAAAACATTAGGAACCAAGAATTTCCCAGCCATTAAAGAACACAAGCACAGGAGTAAAGAACCTGAGGTTATTAATCTTTTCCTTTTAGATGAAGATAAACCAAATCTCATTGGAATATTAGAAAAATAAATAGTCATGGGCCAGCTTCAGGTGAGTAATCCTATAACATCATCTACAATATAATAATCCCCTATTATAACATCAAGTCCTATAGATTTAGTGCCCAATCTATCCATTGAAAAGAAGATTGATGATACTCCTATGGACAGTCAGTCCATGGAATTTCTAAGAGAACATAAACAAGAAGGATTCAAGGAAATTCAATCAGTTTCAAAAATAGAAGTGAAGGAATATCCTATGGCTATTATACATCAATAAAAAGTACTTACATCAGTTGAGGTGATAAGTGAAGATGAAGGAAAATAAACCCATCCACCAGGTTTTACTGGTTTTTTGTTTTGGTTGGCTATGGTAAAATAAGAAGGTATTGCCTCAATAGAAGCCCCATTTTTAGACTCTTAAATTACAAGATAATGACACAAGTATAGCAATCAAGGATGTACAAGTTGGAGTTACAATGCCAATAGATTGTAAAGAATTAACAAATCAAGGAATTATAGGAGAATCATCAGAAAAAGTGACTCCTTCCATAGAGCAGCAGCCTCAGGAGGAGGCAGGTATTATAATGATAGAGAAACCATGTACAATTGCAAGCCATGCAAATGAGATATTTAGATAAGCTAATAATGAAATTATAAGTCCAATAGAGGCTAAGGGCAAGGAAGAGATGCTAACTAGTGATAAGGCCCAGGAATCAGCCACTAAGATGTCACAAATATCTCAAGATACTTCCAAGGAAATAGTAGTGTTCTCAGGTGCACCAAAACATACACCATAAGAATCAAGTGGGGTAAATGTCCCCACAACATGGTGGTTGGGAACACTCCTTCAGATGTAATTCAATTGGAAACTGTTGACATTGAGAGTATTGTGATTTCAAAACCCACAATATCTCCCAAAAGGGATAATATATTATCAAATACTCATGTTGATCAATGGGGTCTTGGAACACTAGAAGTTATTGTCCCATAGGCAAACAAGTTGAAGATTGAGGCTACAATGAGTGACTACAAAGTCACACACATTCAAATGGGGAAGACAACTACTGAAAACTTGAAGCAGGATGTTGTAATGGCCCTTGGGGGCCTCATTCAAAATATTTAAAAACATAAGGAAATGAATAAATAATCGAGGGAAAAGATTGAAGCATTGTTAATTTATGTAAAAAAATGGATACATCCCTTTGTAGAAGAAAAAGATATTTTTTTTGTAATTACACCAGAAGCCTTAAATGTAGCTGAAAAATCAAGGGAAACAATTGGTTCCATGGATAGATGGAAATAAGAATTATCTAAGAAAGGGAACAAGGTCATAGAGGAAACTATGAAGAGCTACAACCAATTATTTGAATGAGTTTTTTTTATTAAGGACAAATAGTTTTGAAGGGACTATACCCTGTATACAAAAGGGCTCAAAAGCCAGATAGAAAAGGTGAGAGAAGCATCCCAGAGAAGGGAAAAACGGCCAACCAAAGAGGGCTCAACAGCCAAATATGACAATACAAGTGAAGAAAGGATCCAAACGAACAATGATCCAAAAAGAAGCATAAAAGATCAAAAAGTAACCAAAAGAGAAACAACATATAAAACTCTACCAAAAATTAGCTCTAGAACCACCAGATAACAGCAACTTTGCAGCCAAAAAATAGCAACATAGCAACCCGTTACTTGATAGCCCTATCAATCTTGGTCTTGATAGCCTGCAGCGACATGAAGAATACAATGGTAGTGGCCTAAGAGGAGTCTCTCATATCCACCTAAGAAATTGCAATATCCCATTTCTCTTTAGGGCCCCAAATGTCCTCATTAACCCCACTTAAACTACAGACACTATGAACATGTTGTTCAATGAAATTATAGATGCTTTTAAGGGCAGATAATATGCAGTCATTGCAAATTTTTGCATTTCCCATTCTGCCATCCAAGGACTGTAACTTCTTGAAGACTTCATAAATAACCCCCTCTTCATCATCACTTTGAAGAATTCCTTTTCCCTTAGCTCTTTCCATATTTTTTATAGTCCCTTTGAGCTCTTGTATCTCCTTTTCTAACTTGTCCACTCTGTCCATCAATTCCTCCTCCTTGGGATCCTCCATCGGTTTACTGATATGCAGGAGGTTCTCAGCAAGTTCCAGGTCTTTGTGGCTACTTAGGACCCATTGGGAAGAAGGTATTTTAGCTTTTATGCTCTTTCTTTTCTTGCTGGAAGCAGCAGCTTCAATCTTCCTTTTCAGTAGGGGGAGTGGAAGTGGTGTGAGCAGGTGGAGGTATGGAGGAAGAAGGTGGGGTAGGGTTCATGGGGGGGCAGCTAGAACAGTGGAGATGGATCAGGAAGATAATCCCCTGGTGCAAAGGGATAGCCCTAGAGTGGCTCTAAACTTCCCTAATTGATTTCTCTAGCGAGTTTATCAAATAGTGAGGAAAGCTGATGATGATATTTCTACGAAAGTGATTTAGAAATATCAAATGTTTTTGAGGTATAGTCACAAATCTTCCTTCAAGAGTTACATACCTAACAACCATCCTGGAAAGCTCACCAAAAGGCTCAAGAATCGACACCACCTTGATGCCAGAAGTCATGAATTCAAGATTCTCCCCATCGTCTAGGAACTTCTTGGTCTGCACCTCCCTATCCACCTTCTTACTGAAGAATTTGGTGCCTCTAGGCTGAGGCCCGTGATCTGGGCGATGAGCTCTTCTGTGATCTCAATCTCCATGTTACTATATTTGACAATCTGATTCTTCCATCCCTAGGTGAATCTGATAGAAATGTCTTGGTCAAAGCCTTGAATCCTTTCAATTAAATTAGACAGACCCCTGATTTGAAGGTAATTCCAAAGCACTGTATTCTCTTTCCATGCCGGATTATGGGTTAGTTCAGTTTTGCAAGGTGGACCCCCCATGTTTCCTCTGTTCCTTTTCCTGTTCTCAACAGTAAAAATGCTATCACTATGCGGGACAGGCAGAGCTTTGTTGTTGGTTTTTGAATCTTTCCTTTCCGTGAAAATAGGTTTAATTATTATACCATACTTGTAATTATTTCCCCGCTCCTCGGCTTTCCTCCTATGCCTAGAAATGATGACAGTCCATCTCGCACATATCGCATCAATCATCCATATATTATGTGATGTCATCATATTGTACTTGAGGATCCGCACATTAGCATCCAAATTACAGCCGTTAGTGCTGATTTTCACGGCCATGTAGATTATTGATTATGGCTTTATTGATTTGAGTGGGTAGAACGTCCCCCCTAAGCCAAGTTTGAAAGGTATTAGTAACACTGAGGTTAGCCAAACTGTCTGTGACCCTATTTCCTTCCCGATAGGTGTGGATGATTTTAACATTTTCAAATCTCTTGCATATATCAATAGCTTCCTTAATGAAATCTCTGATAGACTAGCTGGGGTGTTTCTTTTTGTTTAATAGATTGATGATATTCAGAGAATCACCTTCAATTATAATATTCTGAATATTACAATCTCTAGTAAGTCTTATACCCCAAAGAGCCGCCAGGGCTTCAGAGTAATGATTAGTCTGCTTGCCCATTCTCCTAGAAAAAGCAGCACCAAAATAGCCTCTTTGATCTCTAATGATTTCCCCTCCTCCAGAGTCCCCCGGATTTCCTTTTAAGGCCCCATCAAAATTTAAATTGTGCCAATCGGTGGGAGGCTTAATCCATAAGACTGTGTTTCTATCAATACCATTGTTATTCTTATTAACAGTGTCAATATTCCAATCAGTTAGGATGTATTCTTCCTTCTCAGGGTAAAGCCTATTTTTAGGAGGTTTAAATCTAGCAATAGTATCTTGCACAACAATTATTTGAATGAGTTAGTGTTGCAACAGATCAAAAGGAAAAATGTGAGGATGAATTGCACTATTGGGAAGGAATCCTTCCCAAACTTGAAGCATTAACTCAATTATATATCAATTAGTGGTGAAAGAAAGAATTATCCCCTCTGAATAAAAATGAATACAACATACTTATGATGGATCAATCAAACTAAGAATGAAAAATCTAAAGCAATTTATTGAGAGGCTCATCCTAGAAAGAGACAGAATAACAAAATGTATTAATAATCTTGAAAATAGGATTTGGAAAATAGTATTGATACAATACATTATCACTTATGGAGATCTAGGTGCACATATATTGATACAATCCTTTGGTCAATAAATTAATGGAGAATCCAATATTTTTACTCCAATTATAAATTATGACACCCTCCAAAAAATTAGCTTAGAACAACAAATAGCCAAATTGTCAAAGAAGGTGAAAAATAAAAAGAGTGCAATGCATGAGTTCAATAAAAAATTAAAAGAACAAATACTGATATTCATTTTCTATTTTCGACCTTATGAAGAGTACATTTTTCAGATGTTCCACGGATACATTGCACATATAAAAAGGATATCTAAAGCAGAAGAAGATGATGTCACTAAGATTGAAGTTGATGTCATTGGGCCTAATCAAATTTAGGATTGTTCCCTAAACTTTCTTTTATTCATTGAATTTCTTCTTATCTTTTGTATTTTCCAAATCTTGTACTTTCTAAATTTTGAAATTTCCAATTTTTTTATTCTCCAAAGCATGAAATTTTAGAATGTTAATCCAAAATAAATGGGTAGTGAACTGGTTAAATTAAAATTTTCATATGGAACATATTGCAAGATATGTATTTTTTGTATTTACAAAAAGGAAAAAATGGGGATTCTATAGGTGCCCCTTTCCTTGGAAGATTAGATTCATACATAGGTATATATATAATACAAAAGGATTTGTAAATTTAGCATGTGATTAGTTAATAAATGTGACTTCCTCACTGAATGGAGGAATGCAAAATAACATTGCCCTTTTCCTAGACTTACCTACTATATGACTCTAACCTTCGAATACATATTGAATGCATTTAACCAATTCATAATACATTACCATATCTAGAATTTTTTACATGTTTTTCTATATATTCTCTAAGATACTAATTAAATTTTTCTTCCTTGTGTAAGAAGATACCCACTCCAATAGGTCAAGAACTTCAGATATACATGGATGGGAGAAGTTGATTGGTCTGTCATAAGTATGATGAGAAGGCATTCCATAGGATCTTTCAAGAGTCGTTATTCTTCATTCTATTTTAACCAATATTTTGGAAATAGATTATGCATCCCATTATAACTCAGAATCAGATGATATTAGAATGGAGCTCATAATTTATTTTGTTGTCAACTCATTGGTAAATAAAATTGAAGAAAAATGTGTAAATTTAGAATTAACAGCTGGTCTGTAATGGAGCCAAAATCTCTTCAAATTGTCTACATCTTCATCATCTTCAGGACGGTAGAAGTGGCTGAACATAATATGGAACACTAAGAAAAAGAAGTTAATTTTCATTCAATTTCTAATCAAGGCTACTTTGATATCTTTCGGAGTCATCGGTCTTTTGTAATACTCCTACTCTTCGATGGAAAACAACATGCTAATAAAAGTCTCATCTGGACTCGAAAGTGTGAAAATAGAATGAATCACTTTAGAAGGTAAATTTTTCAAATCCCCTTCAAATTACATGTTAGTCATTTCTCAAAACACAATTTTTTTCTATTATTTCTACAAAAAAGCTCACAAGAAATTTCGTAGAAAGCATGTAAATTCGGTGAAGTATTTATAGAGAGGAAAACTCCATAGTAGTCTGTGTGAACCATCAAGATGAAATTAATTTTTGGATTTATTTGGATGTGTGACATGGAATGAGTTAAGGGTAATAAAAATAAATTCTTGTGTAGGGGAAGTCCATTAAATTTTATTAAAGGCATGACATGAGTTGAAACGTTAATTTTAAAAATGTTTGTCAAATAATTTACTCATTTCCTAAAGGTATGAATTTCCCAAATGGAGAAATCAAATTAATATTAAAAAAATTGACATCGTGATGTGGGTAGAGGTGATGGGATGCCTGGGAAACCATGTTAAGACGGGGTTGACATAATCACATATAGAAATAGGCTTTGTGCATGTGGCAGTAAAGACATGGAAAAAAATCCCAAATATGCTAACAGGAAATAGAATATTTTCAGTTAAGAAAGCTAGCATTTCTACTCCAATCAAAGTTCTTCCTTCACAACTATAAGAATATTCTTTTACCAGTTTGGGGGGAAATTTAAAACAGAAGAATTCACCAAAATTTTATAAGTATGAGGGAACTGCAAATTTTAATTTGATTGAAATACAATATGATTTTCATTTTTCAAGTACTTTTGTTAAGATGGTTGCAATATACATCCATTAACAGACATTTAGATCATTGTTTTAGGTTCCCTTGTCAATATTTTAAAATATATTAATGAAATATTTATGCTTATGAGCTTAGCTTATGTATTTTGGGTTATGTATATTGAACATTTGATTAATGAGTTATATTTTTTGTTGCAATTTTGTATTTATTGATTCTCTAAATTACACTATATCTATCCTTAACGGTTCATCTTTGGTCATTTACTCAAAATTGTGTTGTGAGAATTTACTTTGTAATATTGAGTGAATTTATAAAGCCCTTACTGTAACCATTTTCTTGAGGGATTTTCATAATCCTTTGATTGAATCTTGGGCGTATGAGATCATAAGTAATAAACAATTTATTAGAATACTTGCATAAGCCTTTGTGTTGGTTATTTTAGAGATTGTGTAAAACCTTTTCACTTTTTAAGTATCAATGAATGCAAATCTTTCTTTGATGAAACTGTGACTACTTGATAAATTGTTATTTATTTTCCACAATGGTATGTTGTTTAGATGGGTGTTTAATGTTGTGTTACAAGAAGATCTATTGTCATATAATCCCCATATTTATAAATACAAACATATTACAACTCCCATCCCACCACAATAGTATTTATTTGTTACTCTATTGTTTTATCTATAAATACTCATAAAGGGAACCTTTAATTTTTCTTCTCTCATCATATGCAAGAGCAATGAAATTTCAATGTCTATAGTAACATGTTGATTAAGTAAAATTAACTAAAATGTGGAATAATAGTATTTAATCTAACCTAGAGAAGCATGTAAATACTGTAAATAAATGTAGTAAATAACTATGGAAAATGAACCAAGAAACTAATATAGTGAATGTAGAAACCCTAATATGCAAGATAAGTATGGAAGTGACTTAGCTAATTTGATGAAATTGTAGAACTGTGTCCCAGAAGTGACTGGATAAACATGAAACATGAATGACTATGCAGAGGCCTCGAAAAGGATGGATCTAAGCTATCTAGATGGACTAGAGCACCTGGATAGGAACTGGGGCACCTGTGAGAACTCTGGTCTGCAAAATGGGCGGTCTAGTCTATGTAAAAGGTCTGAAACTGAGTTTCAAAGGCCCTATAAATGATCTGAAACCTTCATTTTCTATCACATCAGGTTTTTTGCACTATGTCAGGTATCACTAATAATGCAAGATGAATAGAATACCTGTAAAAAGACCACAAGAATTATTGAAACCTTAAAAAATGCAAATGAATGGGTTAGATTGACCTTAGCTTCCACAACATTGGGATTACTAACTAAGAATTGAATTGATTTTTGGACCCAAATGTAGTTATAGTGTATGTGTGCATCATGTTCCCTAGATGCTCTTATGTTAGTCACACTTTGTGAAGTAGCGAGCAATAACTAGATGTAAAAATGTAGTATAATGGTGGATGGAATAGAAAGAATCCCCTCATATACTTGTGTGATGCAGATGAACCAGCCTTGTCCTTTTTTATGGAGCTAAATGTATGTAAATGATCTCTAAATTCCATAGATGAATGCAACCCTAGGTGGATAATAGTAGTGACTAGAGCTTGGTCCCTCATTATGGTCTCATAACTTTATATTTACAGGGTTCTCTTCATCTAATTTCGTAATTAACCCTGAAATGGCTGACGACCAAAAAGATAAGAAACTAAAATGGTTAGAAAGGTCCCAAAAATTGGTGGGAAAGTTTAGAAAGGATCGAGGTGCCCCTGGTGGGACCAGGGTGCCCATGGGTGCCCTAGTACTATCTTAGGCACCACAATCAAAGCTAAAATAATGTGAAATGACAAAATTTGATTGGGCATGCGGGTGCAAGAGGTCACAAATGATGAAAGAAAATAAAGTACGATGGCCAAAAGATGAGGGTTAATTAATACTTTCTTCACTCAAAAACCTTCTAAATAATAGTATGAGACTAGGACTAAATAATGTATAAAGTGTATGAATTTGTGTCTACATTTACCCCCACTTTATGTTGGTGAGAGGAAATCTTGGTAACATAAAGTAGATAGAGATACATACCTGATAATCCATGTAGAGTGATGTAGAAACACATTGAAGGAATAGACAAAGCATGGAATGAAAAAAATATGATGGAGCATGGAAACTAAAGATGCAAAAGCGTGAAAAATAGTGATGAGAGTGAACATAGAACAGAAACGTGTCTGTAACTTTTTATTTTTGTAATGTGCCTACATGGTTAGTATGGTGTGTGTTATCATAAAATGTTGTTTTTGATGTCTTCATTGTTGTTTTTTCCCCCATTTGTCTGCTTGCTTCTCATACAGCCAAACCTGTAACGAGAAAATGATCAAGTAGTCAAATATATATGTATGTATGTGTAAAAACGCAATGTAAAATACGCATGTATATGACTTTTATAATCATGTGAATGTAAAATATATAAATGAAAAAGTGTAAATGGAACATGTGCACTTGATCCATGTCAAAAAAGATAGTGTAGAAGGATATCATATACTATTGGGGTTTTTTTGGTGATCTGATGCCATAGGCCAAAGAAGTGTAGAGAGGGATTCCGTTGTATCCTCCAACCTATAAATGCTTCCCTAAATGTGTGTGAAGAAATCTCTATACATCCTGGTTTTTTTGGGCGATCCGATGCCACTAGCCAAAGAAGTATAGGGAGGAATTCTGTTATATCCTCTAACCTTTAACTACTTCCTAGAATACTAAAGAAAACCATGTCCTATAAAAGTTGTTATGTATGAGGTTCATATACTATTTGGAACCCACTCACTGTATGTAACCCACAATGCCAAAGGTAGAAAGTGCACTAAACTAAACCAGTGTAGAAGCATTGTGTAGTATGTAAAACCCAAAATGATGTCCCCCTTTTTAGGGGTACATGTGATTTAATTGATAAAATAATGCAGCCCCAAAAGAGGACCAACCACATGATCTTTGTAACTCTTCCCTACATGAGGAAAGGAATGAGTTTGGTATAAACCAAGGAACACAAAAACAAGAGGCTAGCTAAAGACAAGTGTTAGTACAAACAAGCATACATGTAGAAAGCAATGTGTAAGCTACCAATCAATATAGTAATGTAAACATGCAAGAATACAAAGTAGACCGCCAAAGAGGGTTGCAAACATGGGACACCACTCACGATGTTGCAAGACACGTAAGGCCATTATGGACGCATAAAACAAACAAGTGTGCACACCAAACAAAGGGCAAGGCCTGCATACAAAAAATAAATGGTAGAAAATGTAACAAACAAGTATGGAAGCAAATATCCCTACATAAAAAATATTACACATGAAGCCCCTGTTAGCATGTTTGAAAGATAACCAGTATGTTAAAAGTGTGTATAAAAAAGGAATGCAAAGTGCTAAGTACAAAACAAAATAATAACACCTGTGAGTGACAAATGTGGATGCCCCAAGTGACCAGTGTAGGAAGGGTAGAAGGAAAGCATCTATGTTATGTGTAAGAGACCTATATCTATGATCACAGCTAGAAAAATACATGAACGCACATGTGTGGATGACATAAATGACAAACAAGTAATCTAACTAGCATGTGTAATAAAGGGACCACGAACAAACAAAAGTAAGAAAGAGTAAAAACAACCATAATATACAGTATGTTGTAGATGGATGGAATGGAATGCAAAGTGGAGTGATAGGATCCGTGTGCCCCCTGAGTGAATGGAAATGTATGCAGTGAGGTTCATTTGGTTTTCCCCCTTAATAGTCAAGAATGAACCATAAATGATAGTGTGTCATCGGGAAATGGTCGAAGTGTGTTGTGTATAACACACTGTAATGAGTATGTATGTGTTGTGATGATATGAGACCTAGAGATTATGAGAGTGTGAACCTTATAATTGAAGTGTATATCATGACAAGATGAGTAAAGAGAGTTGTGATGTATCCTAAGAGCATATACCACTACAAGATCATAGAGTAGGTAACCATTTATCCTATATTGTATGTCACTAACCTAGTAATGTCACATGATGGAAGGTCAAATGATAAATGTGTGAATAATATAAATTCCATTTGATTTATAAACCCTCAGAAGTCATGTATGAACTGAGGAAATAGAGTGCGTCGTAGGGTAGTAAGTACAATGCGTAAAATATATATAGTATGTGTGATAATAAGTGAAGACCAAATGATATGCCTAATGTGTAATTATGCAATGTGTAAAATGTAATGCAATATGTGTAGATATCCTAAATGTGTGCTATGTAAGATGCAGAGGGTGTAATGTGAGTGACATAGATAATATAAGTTTATAATAAATACTAGTATGATGTATAACTATGAAATGATCAAAATTTTATAGAATGTATGATGTAGGATGCAAGATATGTGACGAAACACAATGTGTAATTCCTATAGTGTAGTGTGCAGGGTTCATGTGTAGTAATCACTCAAGATTCAAGTGTGAACCGAAGCACAAGAGTGTGTCATCGGGTAATGAATATGCTAAAGTATGAATTAATATGTGTATACCATGAGATTGATGTATGAGAAGGCCAATATAATATATACGTAGATTTTATGATGAGTGGGGGTGTATTAGATGTGATGCCCCCCAATTATGTATGAATGTGTAGGATAACCAATACAAGTGAAGGAAGAAGGTTTGTCATTCGATGTATGTGGTGATGAAAGCATATGACTGTGAGATGTATGTATAACGATGTCAATATGCGGTATGTGCAAATGTTAGGAGTGTGATATTATGTAAGGATATGAATCAACAATAATTTCAAGATGAGAGATACACCTATGATAATATGATGATGAGGGAGGGAATGTATAAGCATTATATCCCCCCAAGCATGTACAAGAAGATCATCATCCTCTAGTTTAAAATCGAATGGATAAGAATTAGTAATGTGGTAGGTGATGGTGTTAGGTTGACCCCACAATGATCCATTGAAGTGCAAATTTCACATACCCATGGCATACTCCTCGTCAATAAATGGGGGAAGTGGATAACCATGTATATACCGAGTGAGATGTTGTGTGTAGCCAAGAAAGGTACTATTGCAAATGAAGATGCGTCCAAAATGCATAGGAAATGAAATTTTTGTATGACTAGGATCTAATGTGCCCCCAATATAAGTAAGCCAAGCTTCCCCTAATGTGAGTGAAGAAGAGAAAGGGGTACATGATAAGTAGATCATAAGATGAAAGACAAACAAATCATAAGTAGTGGTAGTATTGATAAATACATAGTAGAGATGAGGATCATGAGTAGGAGGATGAAGGTCCTCAAAAGTGAAACCAAGCCGAGTGAGAACATCAAGTGAAAACATAATGACATTGCATGTAGGTCAAATGTAATATGTTTCCAATATGATTCATTCCTGAAGAGCATGCAAGTAAATGGTAGGTGCGTTGATGTAGGTGGTGCAGGAAAAGGTGCGGGTGATAGAGAAATGTCCATGGATTGGATAGGCCCTTAATATGGAATCATAGCAGTAATAGTAGTAGGTGGCATAGAATAAACTACATCTATCACATAAATGGCATTGTCAAGTGGTGGTAAGTAAGGTAGTTCATCAAGAGGTTGGGGCTCATTTGTAATATTTATGTGTGGAATAGGAAGACCAGTATTATGAGCCCGATCGCAATACTGGAATGGATCACGGTCATGAAAAATGGTTTTGTCAATGCCTTCATGTAAGAATTTTACATAATTATGTATAGTAGAGGCAACATCCTACATGGTGTGAAGCCATATCCTACAAAGGATATAGTTATAGGATACTCAAAAATCAACAATGAAAAAGGTAGTGTGGACAGTCTTGGGATCAACAGTGATAGGTAATGTAATGTGACCGAGACAAGGATGGAAAGAATCACCATAAGAATGTAGTGAAATACTAGGTGGACTAACGTCATGAGTAGAAAGACCTAAAAATTCAAGGAATTACATAGGACACAAGTTAAGTTCAGATCCATTATCAATCAAAGTGCACTTAACACCTACATTATGAATATGACATATGATATGAAGAGGCGGGTCATTATAAAAAGTATGAACGTCAACATGAATATTAGACTTGAATACTATGTGTGAAGATAATGCATCAACAAATGATTGATAAACTGAGTCTGGATGCATCTCAGCATGAATGCAAGTAGTAGCAAGATGTTAGACTCTATGTAGTAAATTAGGATTGGCAAGAAAATAATCATTGATTGAGATACTCATGATGACCAAACCATAGGATGAAAAGTAATGAATGAAGAACCTAGAAGCGTGAATGATCGATTCAGGCTCACCAAAATGATTAACTAAAATGTGGGATAATAGTAGTTAATATAATCTAGAAAATCATGTAAATATAGTAAATAACTATGGAAAATGACCCAAGTAACTAATATAGTGAAAGTAGAAACCGTAATATGCAAGAGAAGTATAGAAGTGACTTAGTTGATTTGATGAACTTGCAGGATTTTGTCACAAAAGTGACTAGAGAAACAAGAAGTAGGAATGACTATGTAGAGGCCCTAAAAAGGACGGATCTGAGCTATCTAGTTGGATTGGAGCACTTAGATAGGGACTGGGGTACCTACGGGTGCTCTAGAATGTAGAATGGGTTCCCTAGTATGTGTAAAAGGTCTAAAACTGAGTTTCACAGGTCTTGTAAGTGATCTTAAATCTTCATTTTCTATCACATTAGGTTTGTTGCACTGCAAAAGGTGTCTCTAATAATCCAAGATGAACAGAAGACCTGTAAAAATACCACAAGAATTATCAAAACCTTAAAAAAATAAGAATGTAAATTAATGGGTTGGACTAACCTTAGCTGCCAAAATAGTGGGCTTACTAACTGAGCATTGCACTACATTTAAGACCCAAATTTAGTTTTGGTGTGTTTGTGCATCATGTGGCCTAGGTGCTCTTGTGCAAGTTGCACTTTGTGAAGTAGCGAGAAATAACTAGATGTAAAAATGTAGTAGAATGGTGGATGGAATAGAATAGAATCCCCTCCTATGCTTGTGTGATGTAGATGAACCAGCCTTGTCCTTTGTGATGGAGCTAAATGTATGAAAATGATCTCCAAATTCCTTAGACAAATGTAACCCTAGGTGCATGATAGTAGTGACTAGTGCTTGGTCCCTCATTATGGTCTCATAACTTTATATTTATAGGGTTCTCTTGATCTTATTTTGTAATTAACCCTGAAATGTCTTACCACCAAAAATATAAGAAGCTAAAACGGCTAGAAAGGGCCCAAAAAGTGGCGGGATAGTTCAAAAAGGATTTGACACCCTTGGTGGGACCAAGGTGCCCATGGGCACCCCAGTCAAAGATAAAATAATGTGAAATGAAAAAATCTGACTGGGCATGTGGCTACAAGAGGTCGAGAATGACGAAAGAAAATAAATTAAGATGGATAAAAGATAGAGGGTTAATTATTACTTTCTTCACTCAAAAACCTTCTAAATAGTAGTATAAGACTAGGACTAAGTAATTTCTAAAGTGCATGATTTGTGTCTACACTTGTTTCTAGTGAAATAAGCATGTGCATCACTTTGTGTGACAATTTATGAGAGTAAAGTGTTATGTCCATGGTCATGTTTATCCCAGGTTGATCCATCATTTAAAGAAATTGATGAACAAAGACTCCATCTCCCCCTCTACATTTAGGTTACCCCATGGTTCCACTCACCCTAGTTCAAGACAAGACCAAAATTAGTAGGGAAAGGCCATCCCCTTTGTATGTGTCACTCAGTACCCTAAATCATGGTCCCAAAGAGATTTTTAGACATATCCCCAGCTGCAAATGACTCACACCATAAATTCTATCATCCTCAAAGCATCCCAGATCCTTGAATATTTTTTTAGGCCCCAAGGGGTTGTAAGATTGAGTACCAACACCTATCAATTTACCTCCTCACACCATCTATATCAAATTCAATATTTTCATCTTCTTGGTAACTTATAATATCCTCGTAGGTAGACCATGGACTCATCACATAGAAAAAATCACTTCATCCATCTACCAATGTGTTAAGTCCACACACCTATGGGATATTTATAAATTACAAGGTGGGACTAATGGTTATAACTTTAACCTCTTCCAAGAACATGGGACATTCAAAATTCCCACCCTTGAAGAACTCCCTACTATCTCATTCCAAGAATACCAACGTTTTAACTATCCTATGGATTCCCTTCATGGCTATATTAGGCATCATGAGGTCATGGGTCATACTCTGCCAAATCTTCTTAACTCAAATGATGATTATTCAATTAAATAAACCTTAGGATCAATAATTCTAATTTCCCTAATGTCATTATAGCAAAACTATCTCCTACTTTACCACTATAGACACTCAAATTTGGAAATCTATCATTTGAAACTATTTATATTTACATTACACACTTGCATGCATAAATACACCCTCCTCACTCTATCTTAGCATACCCTAATATACCTTTAGTCACTTTTTTATCTTTACATGGCTTTCTGACATCATTCTCTGAGGTTTAATTAAAAAAAACATACCTAAAAACATCTATCCCCAACTTGGCGATGGGGTCTGGGTGGAGTGGTTCAATCAGATGGTTGTATCTAGCTCCACCCAAGTTTAAATATCACTTATGAATAATCCAATTTGGGGTGGTAATTTCCATTATTATTTGGGTGGTAGGATGATTTAACAGAGGTGGATTCTAGTTTGAGATTGTCTACGATAGAAGTGTGTTCAAGTGTGGTGGATCGGGTTTACTAATTGTTAATATTAAATGTTATATCTTGGTTGAATGTAATCTATTTCATAGCTCTGGTAAGAAGTGTTTATCTATAAAAAAACATCCATCCCCAACTCCATGAAGTCAAAATCAATTTTTTCTCTCCAAGTCCAAAACATCAGCTTTGGTCGGTTTGTCAAAATCTACAACTCAACCCTAGTGTATGGTTTTTTATCAACACATTATGCACTAAATTTTTTAATTGCATTGTCTTCATATGGACTAATATTCCCTCTTTTTCATCCTTTCATGACTTAATAATCATTGGTATCCTATAAAAGTAAGTCAAGCATACCTCATTTAAGGCCTTGGCACTTTAAGAGTGCGCCATATAAAAATAAGCACAAAAAGCACTCCAAGCTCCCAAAACTATAAAATAACTCATGAAAATCCATTAAGACAATACTCTCTATAGGTTTTAAGTCTCCTATCAGGTCTAGGAGTCTCCATCTTCCCTCCAAAAGAAATTAAAATGACCTTTATTAAATATTTGAGCAATTTGCAAACTCAAGCTAGGCATTGTCAAAGCACAATTTTCAGATTCTGATTACATTATATAAAATATCACATGGTAGGATAAATAAGTGTTGTTTTATCCCTCTTTTAAGTAGTGGCAATGTTGGTGATACATATGGGTTCCCACAACCCACCTAACTTTATTTTGAAGGAAGTCCAACTTACACTATGAGGGTTTGATCAAAGTTACAGAACCATTCCATAAGAGAGTGAATATTATGGAAACACAATGACATCCATTTCTAGGAAGGAAAGGAATACAAAAAGTTATAGATTCAAAATCCAAACATGTCCAACCATATAGAAGGGTCAGAATTGTACAAATAGTTTTGACCTAGTTGTGCGATTTTGACCAAGTACAGTTTCAAGTTCCAGACTCAACAACAAAACACTTTAAATTTTAGATTAGCCTATTTCTATACTTAGATCACTTATAACCTTCTAGATCCACACAAAATGAACAAATTCCAATCTCTCCTTTATGTTTTGATAGCTCCTGGATTAATAGTCACTTTGTAAAGTATTATTTTGATTTGGAAAATTAATGTTGGAAGTTAATTAAATTAGAATAGCCTCATGTTACATTATTTCATTATTTTTATGTATGTTAATTAGAAACACACTAAAATATTAAAAGGGAATGAAATAGATTCCCAAAAAAGTGAAATCATTTTGTGAACCCGAACCCTAATCAAGCATCATATCCCCAACCTTAGGGTTTTATTTTTCTTAGTTTTTAGATACGATCTAATAAGGCTATCATGGATCCCCCTTTCCCCTTTTTACTATCTTGATCAAGATTGTACCTCCTGATCACATTTTGACAAAAATCTCCAACATATCCTGATAACCCCCAATATTTATATTTCTTATGTGCTCTCACGTGTTCTTAAATGTCTTAACTTTCATGAAGATCATGTTTCTTTTGACTCTTAAGACCTAGCACCTCAATATTTCATTGATATTGGTCTTCCTTTATACATCCGAGTACGTATCAATAAGAAATTATTAAAGTGGTTTTTAATTGATAATGTTTCAAGGCTTAATATTTGTAATATTTATTTCTTTCATCTTTTAGGCATCTATACTAAAGACTTGTCTTCTTCTACTTGTATTAATGGCTTTGATAATGTACCTCATCATCCATTGAGCTAAATCACGTTAAACATCACATTGGGCTCGCACACTCTACCCACAGTATGTTATGTCATGCTTACTAATCTTAGTTATAATTTGTTACTAGATTTCCCATGGATTCATGTTATACATGCGGTCCCTTATACACTTCATGGGTGTATCGAATATTCTCATCAAGGAACCACATACACTATAAAATATTATATGGCCCCTTTTAAGTATTGTGCTAATGCTACTCCCCAATAAGCCTCATTCTCGTGTATTTTTTTGGAAGAAAAATGGACTCAGAGGGGGGGTGAATCATTCCTACAAAAATTTTACATCATTTACCATTGTTGCAACATCCATTCAATAATATACATTCCACAATAGCTTATTAAGTGTGCATCATACATTCAAATGAACATGAAGCATAAGAGAGAACACATAGACCCATGATGTAAGTGGGAAACCATCAAGGGGAAGAAAACCAACTAAAAAAATTATGATATTACTCACAACAAATACTCAAGTGAATATTACACATCATAAGATATTTCTTTAGTGAGGCACCAACCCCACAATGAGCCCCAACCCCTAAACCTTTGTTGATATTACTCACAACAAGATACTTGTATGAATATGACTCATCACAAAATATTTTAATATTAATATCATTGTATATATGTTTCACACACTCAGTTGATGGTGATCATAAGATTTAGCTTCAAACTCCTTCAAACCCTACTTTAAGCACACCTCTTTCTAGCTCACTCAAACTTGCACTTTCATGACTTGATTTGATCTCAAATCCTTGCACACATGTACTATAACATTCCTCAGACCTTTTCACACTTCCTCAGCTCTTAATTTATTCCTTCATACCTTTTTCACTCACACACTTGGGTCACACGTTTCCCTCTTTCAACAACTAGTTCAAATTTGAACTAAACAAGCACTTTTATATTCTTTTGTTCTTTCAAAACTATCATAGGTCAGTCCTATACAAGTATTTAGACCAATAAAAATCAAAATAATATTATTATATTCATAAATAGTAATAAAATGGACCCATGTATTTCGTTTATGCTCAAACACACTAGACAAGCCCAAAAATGGCTCAAAATCCCATCACGTGGTTCACCAAAGATCACAAGCCTCATCACCATGATTATTCAAGCTCCCAAATTCATCACACATATCAAATATGAAATAAAAAAACCATCCACAGTCATAAATTATCTTTCATAAATCATATTTCTCATAACTCACTCAAGAAGGCTCGTATCCTTCACCAAATAGTTATTTCCGGGAACTAGTCTTCACCTTTGGGCCTCAATATCACCCAATAACACCTCAACTATGGCATGTAACCACTAATTGGAATATCCTAACCTTTATATTACAAAAAATATTTCTATATCTCATAAAACATCCATACATGTAAACCACACCAACTTTCCTCTTCACCAAAATGAGTTACCCATAACTAGTTTTAGAAACACAAGTAGTTTAAATCCTTACTACCAATTTAAAGACCTAAAAATTCATTAAATAGAAACTAAATTCATTAATCTTCACTATTTAACTGATATCAATCATAAACTCATCCATATCATGCATCTTATACCTCCATCTTCTAGAAATAGCAATTCTGTCCTAAAAACAAACAACCTTCTTCTTCACTAACTAAGTTGGATGACCTATAAAATATCATCATTATGAAACAAAAAATATACCATTATAAATATATCTAAATAATATTTCTATAAAATCTTACATTTCATTCCAAATCCAATTGTAATTCCTTCAACCATATCCATCTCTGAAAGTGCTCCTTTAGGCTTCTAGGACCCAAGAACTAGTCTTGAGGTCAACTTGCTCCATCACCTAAAAAAATGTTTCCAAGATTAACCAAATTATATAAAACCCTTATACATGATGTATAATCACTATTCAATATTATACAATCATTAGGAACTCATAACTACCACCTTACCTCAAGAAGCTACTTAAGACCATGCTTAACTAGACATCTTCCAAATTTGACCCATAAAGAACAGGTCGTAACTTATTCATCCCTTATAAAAAAACGATATATAATTGGAAATATATATGAAAAAAAATCACAACAAACTTTAACCAATTCATAACTCCTTCTGTAGCTCCTGAAATTCTATTTTTACCAAGACTACTCCAAACTTCCCCAAAAACTAGTCTTCAGAAATAGGGCACACTTTTACCTTTAGGACCTTAACCATGATCTTAAACTATTAGGTACATATATTAAAATTTCTAGGATAAAAAACATGTCAATTTATTCATTACCTTCTTTGGAAAACTTGTCCACAAATTGAACATATTCAAAAACTAGCCTTTTTGGGTGGGTCCCACATATAGTCACATGTTTTAATATACCTTTATAGAAATCTAAAAGAGTCATATACAACATCCAATCATCACTTTTACAAAAGGAATCAAAATAGGTTCTGTATACTCCTTTTTCTCCAAGTCACTTTTAGCTAGGGTTTAGCTAGGGTTTCAAAGAAAATTATCTTCTTAACGATTACTCATAAAAATATGAAGATCAAACCACCTCATTATTTTTTATAAAACTTATTAGTTCCATTAAAAATTATCCCCCAAAAACTCTAAGTCCCATGTAAATCGTACAACTCACAACGAGCATCAAAAGGTCAACATTTACCTCAAAATCTCACTCTAAAAAAACCTGTTTTGCAAAAATTGATGTATCTTCAAAAATAATTTTCACTTTGACCTGAAAATTTTCATGACGTATCATGAAAACATCCTAAAACTTTAAATACTCACCATATATATCAAATATGTCTGAAATTCTCTATCCATTAAGATTTACCTATGTCGACTTAGCTTTTCTTCACCTATTTTCTTCCCAAGGACCATGAAACACCACCAAACCTATGAGAACTAGCCTGAAACACATCATATAACTCATATACACTATCATAATACTTATACCATGCTCTAACAATATTGATCATCTCTAAATCTCAAGTCACCAAACCATTCTACAAGCTCCAGGACTAGAAATAGGCCAAGAATGACTTCACTCAACCATGACATCCCATGAACAAACCTTGCTGACCTGGTGCAGAATCTCAGACACTCTTGACACATCATATCATATTTTTTTAACTCATGAAAACCTCTAACCAACTCAAGAGGACTCATATAGTGACTATGCAGGCTAAACCATGTTCCAAAACACCATAGGACTTCACCAAACATGACACTACCAATTCACATTCATGTTTGACCTTTGAATAGAACCTCATAGAGACTCATATGACCTCATGAAACCATTTTCCATCAATGTAATTGATATCAATATACTTTACATCAATGACAACACTAACACACAATGGCCAACATATCTAACCTTGATAACCATCTTTTCAAGATTATGGAATAGGATATCAATATTTTTTGCAACATGGTTTTACTATTCAAGGGCTCGAACATCATAGCCATGGAAATACCCAACCTATTATGATTAAATCACAAAAAACTAAATAATTAATTTTTTATTCTCTCCATCCCTTATGTAAATGTGTTATGATACCAATCTTTCTCACTGCATCACAAAATCATTTGTAAGAAGCACTCGACACTCTTCATGCTTTAGTTATTACACATAGTACATGTAATCCCAAATGGTTTACTCATATCTATAACTAACTATGTAAACAACAATTACTGGAGAACACTTCTTTTCAAGAGGGTTATTATATATGACACGAATATTTTTTTTTATGTCCTTATTAGAGGTTCCTTGTTTAAGATATCCTTTGATGGTCATCTCTTGTGTTATTTAGGAACCAATTATTCCCAAATAACTTTGTCTCAATTACATGATAGCGAATGTGACATACACTTCAATGGTAAATCAATGTCTCAAAAGTTACTCTGATAAGGTTATTATTGGCCAACTATGGAATAAGATTGTTATGAATATGCTAAATGATGTGATCAGTGCGAATGACATAGTAATATTAGGCATGCCCCATCTCATGCATTATAACCTATTGTCTCTCCATGGCCTTTATCTATTTGGGTCTTTGATTTAATTGGAAATTCCAACCCTAACTCCAGACAAGGACACAAATTTATCATTACTACCGATGATTACTTCATTAAATGGGTCAAGGTGATACCTCTAGAAACTATAAATGGTGATGACATTTGTAACTTCTTATTGACACGTATTATCACTCATTTTGGGATTCCCTCAGCCATCATCACTGAAAATGGATCATTTTTTAAGAACCAATTTATTAAAAAAATGTGCTAAGTTTAAAATCAAGAATACTTTTTTAACACCTTACTATCCTCAAGGAAATGTTCAAAACAAAACACTAGTCAAACGTTTACAGAAAATCGTTGATAAATATGGTACCAATTGACATAAGTAGATCGTATACACTCTTTGGGCCTATTGCACTAGCACTCACACCCATACTAATGTTACACAATTCCCTTTAGTTTATGGGACAAATTTTTTTCTTCCATTGGAGTTAGAAATACCTTCGTTTCGTGTGTCTCTCAAAGATGTCATTAAATACAATGATTATTGTGAAAAATGCTTACGTGAACTAGAATTTTTTAAATCCAAATGGGTTTAGGATTTGAAGCATATTCATATGTATCAACCCCAAGCTAAGTGCACTTACAATAAATGATTTTATACATGATAATTTTAGGTTGGTGACTTATTTCTTAAAATATTAGAAAAACACTAATGTTGAGGTAATAATTAAAGGTAAATTTAAGCCTAATTGGCTAGGCCCTTACACTATTATAGAATGACTAGGAGTAGGAGTTTATCATCTCACCACTCTCGATGGTCAACCTCTTAAAAATATCGTGAACATTATGCACTCACAAAAATACTACACTTGAGTTTAATCAACCCTTATAGTACATTGGTCACCCATGATTTCCCTTTTATCTGAGTTGCATTTTATAATCCATTTGAGACTTGACCATCCACCATATTTGGAAGTTTATTCACCTCCTCGTATGGTCCTTTGGGTCAGTTTTCATACCATCCTCCACTCATTTCCCGATGACGCAATATTTTTTATAGGTTCAACTTAACTACTGAGGGAGTGGTTCTACACCCGAAACTCACTTTGCCCACACACATTGGGGAAAATCTCACTTACCATCCTTTCTTTTCATCATTTATATATATTCCCCTCCACAGGGGAATTATTGGATCACCCTTCCTTCTCTTTGGAGAATATTTTTTCATCTATGCCCTCATAGAGGGCCTAAATCTCAAAAACATTCAATTATTGGCTAGGACCTATTTTTATATCATACATTGTTTGTAGTTTACATTATGTACATGTTTTTTACTCCTTTGGTTTGGTAGATAACATTTCTTATTTACATATATGCATTCACATGTTATATTGAGCATGATGCAGGACATACATAGAGTGGCACACAACAATAGGTGTTGGCCTACCCTTTACCTAGACTTCTAACCTCTCGAGGCATCTTCCTTTTTCATACTACATCTGGGTGTTGTTATATTTCCATTTTAGTTTCATTATTTCCTTATTATGCTTGATTACATATATATCTTGTGTATTTTCTATATTTTGGACTAACAAGACGAACATATGCATCTTGTGCACCGCTTATAGTTATTTTTATCTCTTTCATATATGTTATATCATATGCTCTTTATCACATTTTTATGATTTATTTTCATCCATATTTACCGATTGTATGTGTGTATGTTTGTTCCCTACTCTGATTGTGGCTTAAGGCCCTTGATATTCTTGTGACACCATGTGTTTCCCATGTTTTTGGCATCATTCCTTGTGTGTGTTTTTATATCTCTTTTTTACAGGCCCAAGTTCCTTGATTATCTTGTGACAACTTGGGTATCTCGTGTTTGTAGGCATTTTTTATTTTTGTGTGAAATTATTTGAGATGTTTTGCAGTTGTTTCTAAAGGATATGCACTTGTTTTCCAATAACACGTAAATATTTTATTGTTTTTTTGTATTAACAATATTATTGTTATCATGCCTCCTATTCTTACTACTAACATTTCAAGTAATGATCTATACCATGAATATCCCATTTTTAGGTGTAGTTTCTTCTTGGTGGCCACCACATAAACTTTATAGAGGTTATCTATAGGTTATCAACATCTTAGACATGGGTATACATCTTTCCTTTCGATTTGTGCACTCAAATTCTTCATCGCACATGTCTCAAAAGGGGGGAAAGATTTCGGGATTTATTCTACATTTACGGAAGACATGTGGACCTTTCTGAACACATGTATATGTAGGGGCAAACAAAAATTCCTCAAAATAAGACTCAAGAACAAAAATTACCATTAATTCATATATGGTAAAAAATGTACATCCTGGTCAGGACCATACTGACAGTTTTGAACCTGCCATATGGTTTTTCCCAAGAGTGATTTCTTTAGATTTGTCAGAATTTTCATATTAGTCATCATTATTACAACATTCTTATGTGGTTTCATATTCACATTGACTCATTTTAGCACATTTTAAGGGGGCATGAAGTATTTCATTCTCTCCTTCTCCACGGTACTTAGTTTTACTTCTAGTTTTGGACACATTGAGGGCATGAATATCCATTCTCCACTTATATGTTGGCATACAATCAGTTTAATTCAATTTTTACTTAGTTGTATGGAACATGAGAAGAGTATGGGGGAATTTATTTCTCTTTTCTACTATATGTCTCAAGTTACAAAATTGGGCTTGTATGCATCTATAGTGGTATGGTTTTTGGTATTATGGTGGGAAACAAAGTAGCTAAGTTATTCATGGGTAAGCTTTCCTATCCTCTTTGTAATTAAGGGGAAGATATCAAAGTTGTTGAATTAATTTGATAAATTGACTTCCTCATTGACATGGTTGTTTTGGATCCTATTTTTGGTTCTTCTCTTTGGTATTCTTGTGTTGGGTTGGTACACCTAGGACATCAACCTCTCCTCTACACAAATTGTGGATTGATCACTATTACCCAAATTATACCCCTTGCAATTTTGGAAAACTTATCAAAATTGGAATTAGGAAATCTGTGAAACATTAGGATAGTTTTCCATGGAGTGTGTGAATGAATTATTTCATAGGTTCTCTTAACCAGTGGGATAAAGGAAACAGATCAAAATACTTAGGAATATTTTTAATGGATTTACTATTTCGCAGAGGTTTGTTAGTCTTTCCTGGGACTAGGGAATTCAATCTTTCATGAAATTGAATCAGTCTCTCATGGTTTAAAGGAAATTTAGAGTGTCAAGGTGTTACACACCCATGAAAAGTTAGAAAATCATCCAAGGATAGGATCTTCATAGCAAAGAGTGGAAAATAAGATTAGTGTTTTGCGTCATGGAAATAATGGCACACACGAACTTGGAAGATATAGAGTTCCACAAAGTTTTTCAATTCCATGAAATAAAACATGAAGCCTACCCAGAAAAATATGCAATGTAAAGGAGAAGTACAACCAAGAGCTACATAAAAGAAGGTTAAAATTTTGTATTGAATAAGGTTGGAATCCGCAAAACACTATATTAGTGTTCTACAGGTTTTGAAATTGTGGTGTTTTGTGGGTTCTCAAGGTCCAAAAAAATAAGGAACATAGTCACGGGATAAAAGAAAGAAATACCTTCGTGGGTGTTACAAAGGGTTTTGTGTGCATCAAAGCAAGCATCAAGCGTAGAGAAGCTGGGAGGGTTCGCAGAAGGAAAAAATTAGAAAAAGCAGTAGCAAAAGCCACATGACAAGGTGAGATTCATCCATGGGTTTTGATTGCAAATGGAATGGCCACGAAGAACATAGAAGAGACCGTGGAACATTAAAATGCCACCAAATAAACAAAATCCATAGATAAAGGTATAAAAGTCACAAGAAACCATGAAAATCATCTAAAGTCCATAGATTGCACACAGGAGCCACACCTAATTTTAAATTGATGACCAACCACTTCATTGACTAAAATTTAATGAAGTATGGGAACCTTCTTCCTTAACCTATAAATATGATGGCATGTGATTGGAGTCATGTCAGGTACCCATGCCTATCTATAGACATCTATGGTGATTTTTCCTTAGTTTTTGAATCTCTCCCTTGTTGGTTCATCTCTCTCCTTCTCTCTCCTCATTTATATATAAGTATGGAACTCATAATCACTGTAAATCATCCCTCCTTTTGTTGTAATGAAACCATGTAAAAATTGTGTCTAGCTTCTCACAAGTTCCAAACCTTGGATTTAGACTCTATAATGCATTTTGTGCTTTCTTCCATTATTATAATCTATTGTGCATCATTTAAGAAATAAATATTTTGTTTTTGGTTATTCTCTACCATATGCTCATGTTTATTGTGTTATTATCTCTTTATTTCTTTCTTTGTAGGCTATGTGTCTCGCATTTACATGTTTCAATTTTTGTGTTGCCAATGTGTGGGAAGGGTTATTTTATGTATTTTCAAGTATGTTGCATGTCTATTTTCCCTCTCTCCCAATGTTTTATCCCATTTCTTCCCCTCATGGAGAGTGATAAACTCACTTTTATAGTTTTATCATCACCCTTTAGGTTACTCTCTCTCTCTCTCTCTCTCTCTCTCTCTCTCTCTCTCTCTCTCTCTCTCTCTCTCTCTCTCTCTCTCTCTCTCTCTCTCTCTCTCTCTCTCTCTCTCTCTCTCTCTCTATCTCTCTCGCGTCCCTTAGATGTGTTATGTGTTAGTGTAGGTTATCTTAGAGTTAGTGTTAGAATTAGGTTAGATAGGTAGAAGAAGTCGGCCTTATTTAGAGGTCTATATCAAGATGTAAGTTTCATAATTTGAGACAGTCCCATGTTAACTAGAAGTATTGATCTTCCATGATCAAATATAGGGTGATACTTTTAATATCTAACAATTACTCCCATTCCTTCATTAGAGTTAAAAAAAATTTGGAATCTCCATAGCACAAGATAAACAAGTGTATTCCTTCCATTTTTTGCATCTCTTTTGGCATTTCTTGTTGCACTTTTTTTTACAATATTTTCATTACATTTTGAGTTAAATTTCAATTTCTTATCTTAGGCATTGACTACACTATGTTTTGTAGATTTCATTTTGGAGTGTTCCAACACCAACATAATGGAGTATTGCAAAATAATGTTATTGCAAGCAAAGACAAAGTGTATCTATACACTCATGCATCTTTTCCTTTAAGCATGCAATTATCATTTCGTGCTAAAAGGGAGGAAATGTAAACACAAAAATTTGTAAACCTATCCTTTGACACTACTGGTCTTTACATTGCACACTTACATATAGAAATACACCCTCCTTTCTCTTTCTTAGCACACCCTAATTTTCATTTGGTAACTTGTTTATCTTTGCATGGATTTCTTTCATCAGTCTCTTAGGTTTAATTAGATAAAAAATACCTAGAAAAATCTAACCCCAACTCCATAAATTCAAAATAAAAATTTTCCTCTCGGGTTGAAAACATCGGCTTTGGTTAGTTTTTGAAAATCTACAACTTGACCCTAGTGTACATTTTATTACCAACACATTGTGTACTAAAACTTTCAATTGCATTGTCTTCATATGGAATAATATTCCCTCTTAGATGACCTTTCATGACATAACAATCATCGTAATCCTATTTAAGAAAGTAAATCATACCTCATTTAAGTCCCTCACACTTTAAGAGATCCTCATATAAAATCAAGCACAAAAGGCACTCCAACCTCCCAAAACTATAAAATAACTCATGCAAATCCATTAGGGAAATACTCTCTATAGGTCTGAAGTCTCCTACTAGGTCTATAAGTCTCCATCTTCCCTCCAAGAGTAAGAAAAGTGACCCTCCCTGAGTATTTGAGGAAGCGTGAAACTCAAGCTAAGAATTTTCATAGCACACTTGTCAATTTCTAATTGAACTATGATAGATATCACATTAATATATAAGTGTGTCCCACTTGGTGGCCAAAAATATTTTAAAATATGACTAGTAAATAAATATTTAAAAATACTATTAAAACTTTTAAAAATCAATTAAATTCTTGATTCCTTGCACATTGGTATTTATACACTCTTACATTACATGTTTGGTCATTTAATATGTGTTTGGTCATGTTTTTGTTGTTGCACATATTTTCTAAAAGTACAGAAACTAAAAAAAATTGGGGCACAATTATATGCTTTGACACATTAGGAGAACTACATGTGATTTAATCTCTCTTCAGATTAATGATGACATCAGAAGTGCACATGGGTTCCCACAACCCACCGAACTTTGTTTTACAAGAAATCCATCTTGCACTATGATGGTTTGAGGGTTTGATCAAAGTTATATAATCATTTCAAAGTAGAGTGAAGAGTAATGACACACACAAATTTTCATTTCCAGGTATGTGAGGCACAAAATTTTTTATAGAGTCAGAATCCAAGTAGGTCCAAGACCATACAGAAGGGTTTTGACCCAGTTTTATAGTTTTGACTAGGTGTCAGTCTCAACAATGAAGGAATTTTTATTATAGATCAACATGTTTCTACACTCAAATCACTTTTAACTCTCTTGTTTCCACATAAAATCAACTAAGTGTAATCTCTCATTTGTGTTTTGATAGTTCCTAGATCAATAGTAACTTTGTAAAGCATTATTTTGATTTGGGCAATTAATTTTGGAAGTTTATTAAATTAAAATAGCCTTTTATTACATTATTTCTTTTTTTATGTATCTTAATTAAAAACACACTAAAATATTAAAATGGAATAAATATATTCACAAAATATTGAAGTTAACCACCTCTCTCACATAAAAATGGCATCAACCAAGTTCCTATCGTTATCAATCACACGAAGAATCCTCCCATAGAGCATCCTGTATACCATGAGACTATTATTGATTCATGTACTATTAATGTTACAACATTTTATTTTGATGTTGGTTAATCTATAAATGATCCCTTCATAACAAGATATACACAAGACAAGAATGCATAAATTTGTATTTATCATGAATCATTACAATCCATTTTTATTCGTAGAGTCAAAACCATCACAATATATTCAAAAATTATGCATGTTGGCTTTGATCATGAGATTAATAACCTCATGGATGATGGAGACTCTTTGTATTCCTCTAATTATAAGTATGACATCATGAACTACACTCCTTTAATTTATGGTTTGATGTATGAGCCACAACTAGCTCCCTCATATGGCATATCTAGTCCTATGACACCTATTAAAACATATCCCCCTTCTCCCCTTTCTACTTCTCCATTTATTGTTATGACTCTACCCTCCATGACATCACCTCCATATATTATTACCATTATGGCTCCTATCCCACCTAATTTTTAACCTTAATACACATGTGAGAGAGGGAAATTATCAAGCACTCGTAAAATATGAACACACTAAAATAGTATTATTACAAGAGAGAAGAACCAAACATAGGCCAAAAGATAGCTTGTATCCAAAAATGTTTGAAAAATTGCTTTACAAGAGGTACATTTTATCACCAAAAATTACACCCTTTGTATGGTCATGAAAGATCAACAGAAAATTTGGGTAGAATGGGATTGTCTCCAAGTTGTGGGACTTGCTACTTGAGACAAACCTCTAGAGAAGGTTGGTTCCTCTATGTATTCCTAATGTTAAACTACTCCTACTTCTAGAAATGAAACTATTTAATCCTTATCTAACACTATAAGGAACCAGGGGAAGAAGGAGATCTATAACAAGGTAAATCTTAAGCTAAAGGGAGGTGATAACACCAAAAAAGGGGGTAAAATACACTCTTAATGAGGGACAATGAGAGAAATGGAAAAAGAGAGGGTAAACTAGAGTGCCAAAACCTAAAAAAACATTTTAAGTTCAAGTTTGGCACTGCACAACAAAAATAAACCCTACAAGGTGAGAAAATATACTCAACATACCTACAATGAATGAAGAGGCAAGAAAAATGCAATATAACATAAGCTATGGAAGAGAATAACTATAAAAAATGAATTTTATTGCACTAAAGGGATGTGTATTCCATTACAATAAAGGAAGAAGGTATAAACACATTTCAAAAGTCCAAATTTGAGGCCTAGAACTCACAAATACTCTTGCAGTCACTTTGACATGAAGCCCTTGTATTCTAAGAGGGTCCAACCTTTATAAGTGAGAATCATTTTACAATATATAGAAAAATGGGAGAGAGAGAGAGAGAGAGAGAGGGAGAGAGGGAGAGAGAAAGGAGGGAAAAGAGAGGGAAATTTAGACTTCAAGCTCTAACCACTAACAACATGCATTAAATCTCTGAAAATCATGACGTGTACTCCTGCAAGACCATTCCCTCACATCACTTTTCTTGTAGGAGAAGGAATGATCATCATACTTCATCAAATCTGGTAGTTGAACTACCTAGAACTACATATTAATTATTTAGATTGTTTCTACCTATTTTCCCCCACCTAACACCACCAACTTTTGAATTTCATGATGCCAAACTAGAGTACATGATGAGACCTTTCCAAATAGACCAATTTTTTTATTTGGGGTTTTGGAAAGAAAGATATGGCAATGCAAATTTCTAGGGAACAAGAGGATCATAATAGAGTTCCCTATGGGTCATGACAAATGACATTAACTATTTTTTGCATTGGGGTGGATGAATCAGTTGGTTAGTGAACTAGAGGAAGTTTGGAACTATGCACTATGTATCCATAAGGCTTGACTTACCTAATTTTCCACACTAGTATATGCCCTGTCGATTATGTCAGTCAATCGGTGAATCATCAACACCATGGAATTATTCCCTACATGCTTGAAAGACCCGAACAATAGCAACATTTCCCTCTTCCAACCTACTTGGCCTAATCTCTTATGTGGAGAACATAAATACCCAAGTAACTATTTTATCCCTGCCACAAAGACCTGATTCAGCTGATTCAAATCTCCTAAACTCCTCATGTGGATGATGTGGAAATGTGGAGAATAGGAGGAACAAAGGAGCAATTCTTCATGTTCCTCCAAAGGCAAATTTGGCTGACTTACTTTTGTTTTTCTCCAACTCACTCAAACTTTGGATAAGTGTTATATTGTGGGGCCAAATAGGAGGGAGAGGAATGTCCTCAATCAGTGAACTTGCTTAAAACATGATTTAATCCAAAATGCCATTTTTTTCCCTTGTTTACCTTGTTTGGCACTGCCCAATTCCAAGTTAAAATTACAAGTTATAAAATAGCCTGGGAGGATTATTTTAGATAAAAAATTGGAAGCTTTCAGGGGATATATTCTAGCTAGATATGAGATCAGTGGCCTTAAAGCATCTATTGGGCATGAGTCAGCCTAAAATTCTTGAAAAATGATCTAAATTTTGAAATACTTACCTTTAAGCCTTCATGAAGCATAAATTAGAATTAGCACCTATCTAGAGCTTCCTTGGAATGTTCTTGAATCTGATCTCCTGGGAGTTTCTGATTAAAACTTGTGAATTGTCCAAAAATTCTAAAATTTTTACAAAGAAAGGGGTTTGAGAATTTGAATTGCATGTTGATATGTTGGGGTTTAATGAATGTAATCTAAAAACTTCCCCAAAATCTAATTTTTCCAAGATTTAAGAATTTGAAGAACTTGGTCCTTAATGAGAGTGGAAAAAAAATTTAAACTAGACCAAAATTTTGATTTCTTGGAAAAGATGAAGCACGAAGAATTTTAAATTTTCATGTTGATTTGGAAATGGAGTCCATGCATTTGGAATTGTCTCAAAGCACTCTTTTCACCATAAACCTCACTCTTCCCCAAAAATAATTTCTTCCACTGTGGAACTTTCTCTTAAACTAGACTAAATGAAGTTGATCTTGTGGGCTCTGAATAAAATTTGAAAGTACCCAACTTATCTGATTTTTCCATGAACTGGACTATGCAAGAGTAAAAAAATCCCACAAAAACTATGTAGAAACATGAAAATCATACATTCTCCAAGGGAAAACATGTCGAGTGTCCACAATTCACTTGTTTTGTAATAAATAAACTATCTACCCTACTCTAATCCAAAGGAAAAGGAAGTTAAACAAAACCAAAAGTTAGTTGGGAGAAATAAATCGCCTTCCTTATAAAATTAGACCATGTAATTAATTTAAAATTGAACATGGTCTTTAATGAGAGTGGAAGACTGTATTACAATTTTTTTCCCTTTCACCCTTCAAAGTATCAGCTAGAAACAAAAAAAATATCTCCTTTAGTTAGTCTACATTTGGTTGGAGGTGTTTTTGATGACCTTTGGTGCATTGAATCTCTTCCTCATGCTATGAAGTAATCATGATTGGTTATAACTCCTTTAGTGGCTCTAAATTAGCCAATTATTTTATTGGGAAAGGACTGATCATATTGGTTTTCCCATATTCTTTGCATTAAAATCCATGAATGGAGTTGGTTGAGACTGTTTTCTCTTTATGAAGACTATTTTCAAGTTGATCAAGACTCTTTTATGCTTCTTCTACAAACAAAAATGCCTCACCTATGATGACTTTTGATTTGGAAACTTATTCATCATGGTTATCCTCTATGCCAAGATTATCGATACCAGATTCAACTAAGGATGAAAGTAAAGAAAGATCTATAATTTTATCATAAAAAGAAAGAAAAAATATTTCTATAATATTTCTTCATCCATATGTTATGAATCTAATCTATCCTCCTTCCTTATAGAATTATACCATGTAATTAATTTCACATTGAACATGGTCTTTAATGAGAGTGGAAAAATATCTTGCAATTGTTTTCTCTTCCCATTATTCAAAGTATCAGTTGGAAACATAAGGAATACCTTTTTTAGTTACCCTATATTTGGTTGGAGGTGGTGTAGCTTACCTTTGGTGCATTTAAGCTCTTCCTCATGCTCTAAAGTGAGCATAAATGGTTGTAAGTCCTTAGGTGGATCTAAATTAGCCAAGTATTTAATTGGGAAAGGGTTGATCCTCTAGGTTTTTCCATCTTATTTGTATTCTACTCCATGAATGGAGCTAGTTGAGACTCTTTCCTCTTCATAAATATTTTTTGCAATCTGATTAGGAATCTATTGTTCTTATTCTATAAACAACTATACCTCTTCCATGATTACTTTTGATTTGGAAACTAATTCATCAGGGTTCTCCTCAACGGCAAGTTTATCAATACCAAATTCAGCTGAGAATGAAAGTAAAGCAATATCTATAATTTTACTATCAAAAGAAAGGAAAAAAAATTCTATGATCTCTTCTTCATCCATATGTTATGAATCTAATTTATCCTTCTCCCCATCATGAAGCTTTATGTGAGTGGTTGCAACATCTATAGATGTTATTGGCATATTATCATTATAACCCTCCAAAAGTGTAGCAATCTCTAAACATGCAGGATAATGAGGGTCAATGCACTCAAATGAAACATCTTTCTCACTTGGAAGCTTCTCCTCATCCTTGGGATCTTTGGTTTTAACCTCATTTTCTTTATATTATTAAATTAAAATAGCAGGAGGTTCTTCAATGAATTGGGCCATATCTTCATCCATGTTTTTCAGAGTCAGTCCACTCTTCGACAAATATTTCATGATTTTCAAGAATGAGACTCATTTTAAATAATTTTGATGGATTTTTAGGAGTTTTACTGATTTATTCTTGATGATGAATTTCCTTTTCTACAAACTCATGGCCCCAATCCTTGAAGTTTTGAATATGATCTAATTTGTTTGGCTCTTTCTCATTTTTTCCCTCCAGGTATGTATGCACATCTTGTTGTCCAGAAGAATGAATATTAAACATTGTTTCCATGAAAGATTCAAGATCCTATTTAATGAGGAATGGATCCTCAGGAAACCAATTAATTGGGAACTTAGTGTGTTGGTTAATCTCTGGTACTTCATGATTTAAAACTTCATGAGGCTTGGGCACATGTAAATCTGGTTTTTTGAAATAAGGGAAGGATATAGCCCTTGGATGAGTTTTTGGTTCAATTGATGGAGGAGGATCAAAATTTTCTTGTGGAATAGATGAGGATTTTTGAGGAAGGATGGTAGAAAATTAAAGGAGAGAAGTAAGCGAAGAAGATGAAGAAGGGTAATCCTCAATGGGAGCAGGCATAAAGCTAGGAATATGAAAAGTAAGTTGAGATGGTATATGTTGGGAAGAGTAAAAGGGAGGGTTGTGAGATGATAGTGTAAGATTTCCCCATTTATAGGGTTCCCTACAACTAAATTGACGAGCCTCTAATTTCTCACACCATATTTATATTTGAGGTAACAATTCAGTCATAAAAGATAGATTTTTTAGAGATGATCCAATTTGGCATAGGGCCAATCCATGGATAGAGTTTCCTAAAACCAAGTTGAACTACCTTCATTAAACATATAGGTCTGACTTTCATGATGATTTCCTCTATTAAATTTCCTCTAGAAATCAACATCTACCATGAATTTACCACCATCATCTTCATAACCATGCTCTTTCTAGACATTATGGTCATTAGAATAACCATATACATTAATGAGATTTGGGTCATACGCATATTCATAATGTTAGGGATCATAAAAATGATTCAAATGAAGTATTTGACAATATGGGGATGGAGGGATATGGTATTTCTCTTGAAAATGATGATTGAGATGAGGGAATGAAGTCATGATTGCACAACTTTATGAGAGAGGAAAATGGAATGATGGAAAAAAGGAAATGGATGAAATAATGAATGAAAAGGTATGTAACTCAGAGAATGGGTTTCTTTAGATCAATGGAGTTGCTAGATGTGTTAAAAACATGCCTCTAAATATTTAATAACATCAGTAACACATCAACCTTACTGGTATGAATTTGTAGAGCACTTAAAGATGGTCCCACCAGGTGTGCCAGAAATATTATCACCAAAATTTCACCCTCAAAATGGTAATGAAAGATCAACAACAATTTTGGGTAACATGAAATTTTCTCCAAGTTGTGGTACTTTTTACTTGAGACAAACCTCCATAGAAGGTTGGTTCCTCTACCTATTCCTAATACTAATATAATCCTACTACTATAAATGTAACTATCTAATTCTAATCTAACATTCCAAGGAACTAAGGGAAGAAGGAGATGGATAAAAAGGGAAATCTTAAGCTAAAGGGAAGTGATAACACCAAAAAATGGGGAAAGACACTCTCAATGAGGGGAAATGGGATAAAATGGGAAAATATAAGGTAGACTAGAGTGCCACAACCACCAACAACATTTAAACTTCCATTTTTCCATAATACAGAATTAAAAAACCCTATAAGATGAGAAAATATACACAACATACCTACAATGAATGAAGAGACAATAAAAATGAAATATAACACAAGCTAGGGTAAAGAATAGCCATAAAACAAGAATTTGATAGCACTAAAGGGATGCAAAATCCATTACAATAAAGGAATAAGGTATAAACACATTGCAGAAGTCCAAATTTCAGGCTTAAAACTCACAAATACTCTATTCGATAAGGCTAGCCACCATCTAAAATGATTAAGTATCGTGAACTCCCAATAGATTTTGTAGATGAAGAAGCTTAATGTTAGTAAAGGAATCGATTAAGACTACATTCCAATCCAAAATTCCAAATCTTGCACTAAATTTTTTTGGATTAAAGGAATATGCAATGAATAATATCTCTATATGTTGCTCAATAAAACAAATGATAAATTATTACAAGTGTTGATGAATCAATTCAGGTACCAAACAAGACTCGAGATGGTTCCCAATATCGATAAGGGAACCAAACCAAGAATCAGGTACTCCTACAAAAGGTGTTAGAATTAATTATGACAGGGGTGAATCATATGATTTAGGAAGTATAGGTTGTTTCACCATGTAAGCATGTAAAGGAGGATAAAATACATCCAAAGTACTAGAAACAACTCTACTTTTATGAAAGAGAAGAAAAATATCCTCAATAGTGTTATAAAGATCTGAAATGTGAGAACCCACGAATAAATATGAAATGTTTTTAAGTATACCTCAAAATGAATCAAATAAATTAGACATGAAGAACAATTTTGTACATAATCATTAGAAGACCTCGAAGAAGTGAATTTGAACTCTGATGAAGAAACAAGTGATGGAGGAATGTCCTATAAGAGGAAATTTATGTCCTCAATGGTGTTATCTAGATCTAAAAAGTGTGGCTCTATAAATAAATAAGATATGTCTAGAAGGTATGTGTCCCAATGATGTGAATCTAAAAGGAATATAATCCTACTATAAATAATTATTGAAATCCCTTTAATAAGTGACTCTGGAACCCAAATTAATAACAAATACAAGAGGAATATGTTTAACTATAGATGGGGTTTTAGGAGGAGAAATAATGGTAGTAGTCTAAATATCATCCAAAAATGAAAGGTTATATGAGGAAGCATCACTCTCATATTGAGAATCAAGGTCTCCATAAAACCACCATATGAAGGTCCGTGTAGTGAAAGGGCACTCGATGTATTAAATTTTATGTTGAATATCCTTGGAAACAATTAAAATATTAGTTTTTAGACCATGTTATTATTATTTAACTACTCAATCATCTATTTATAATCACTTGTCTTAGGAACGAGTCTAAGGAGATAGGGCATAATATCATACAAAATTTAGTGATCATGTATCCTTTATTTCTAGGAAAATTAGTTATTTTAATTTATCCAGACAACAAAATGATGGAATGTAGTACCAAATCTCATGATTAGACCCACTAGAAATTATTAGCAATAACCCCCAAGTATGCCAACAGAAAGTTATACCTCTTACAAGTTTCATCTACATTCAAATTTTAACACTTGTTTAGGTGCCTTAAAAATAATTTACATACCTCGGGCTTATAAATTTCAACACTTGCACAAGCACCTTAGGAAAAAAAATCCTCTCTTGATTTAATCCCCTTTGTGTTGGATGTGATTGATGGATAAACTCCTTATGACTAGGGGCTAGAGCTTCAAAAAGTGATGAGTACAACCAACAACCACAACTATGCACAATTTTTTTGCCACACGCAACAATAAAAAGTGTCGCCAATAGCAATAGGTATAACTAAACAATAGGTGAAACCACCACCATAATCAGTATATGCACCAAAAATAATGCAAGTATAATTTTCGTCACACACATGTACAGCAATGGTTACAAAACACCTACAAAATATCTCAAAAAACCCATAAAAAGGTTTCTCTCAAACTTTTCCATGGTATGAAATTCCTCCAAATAGCCATAGATGACCACAAAAAACTCAAAAATACTAGATCAACCCTAATTCACAATGTACTTGAGTTTATTATTGATCCTGTGGTTTTGTCATTATTTAGAATCAATTACATAGTCTGTTTACCCAAAAAAAAGCATGAGTCTCAAGATCATCGAAAGATTCAAGAGAAGAAAATACTTGAATATCAAAGGATATGAAATAAAAACTCTAAAAAACTTAATATTTCAATAAGATAAACACATTAAAACAATGGTGTTCAATTACTAAAACACACTTTGATATTATATGAGAGTGTGGTCTAAGATTGAGTATTAATAAATTATTAATGTATTGAAGGAGTTATGATGTAATAAAGGAGCCAAACATGATCCAAAATATAGCTTATACTCATAATGTGTAAAAAATAGCTTTACAAGAGGTACTTAAATAGGAAGTGGAGAAGTGTAACCACCACCTAAAAAGGTGGAGAATCATAACTCCTATCTATCCCAATGACACCTAAGCAAGCTAAATACATGTGTAGGAAAAATAATCTAATGTAAAAAAACCGACATTAATAACACATGGTATGAGGCTCTTGGGAATGATATTTCAAATTGTAAATCCTATTGCCTACATATGAAAAAATTCAAATTTTAGGTCAAATGAAAAAAACAAAGGATATCCATGCAACCATCTTGTGTTGCACCACTCTATTGTTCTCATATTGATTTTTTCTCACCTATAGATGATACTTGTTGGATTATCTCCCATAAGCACCGAGTTTTGGAACCTTCTCCTTATGTTCCTAAGCATCAATCTGATTCTCCTCCATCATTTCCTTTTATGCCATCATCTAGATATCACTCAACTCATTCTCCCCACTCGTCCCTCCCTTGATGAAAATACATCAATAATACACACACTCTCTCTCTCTCTCTCTCACACACACACATATCAAAATAAATCATTTTATACATAATTAACACAATTTATATCTCAAATATACAAAATCCATCCCTCAAGCACCTCCTCGCTCATTTAAATGTCATCCAATGCTTTATTTTGATGGTGTTTGACTCATAGCACACAAATATTGTGTTAATGATGTGGCTCTAGACTTATCCGCTGAAACCTCTCCCTCTTCTCTAGCCACCCAAACATCCAAATCTGAAATTTGGGCTATGTCGGTCACTTGGCAGGTAATTTCCATCTATACATTTGGTAATCTTATTACTTACTCTCATGCTAACACCACTTGTGTCTAGAGAATATCCTAAACCAAAGACGTCATATCTCCCACACTCAATATTTCCCAAGAATCTTTATAACTTTGAAGCTTATGATATACCTCTCTGACAATCCTATATACACCCAATGATTCTTTGATTTTTTTTATATTAGATCTGCCATCAAAGACATATTTATTAGGTCTAGGGAACCATCTAAGATATCGTAGTGTGCACTTTCAATCAATGAGTTCCTCTCGATTATGGTTCAATTTACAGATAGTAAAAACCATACCAATCATTAGAAACATATGTAACATTCTAATATACATGTTGTCATGTCAAACATCTAGCATGCAAATTTTAAAATTTTGGTCATGATAACTAATCCCACACATGAAATTCCCTTTCTTACTCAATGTAAACCTTTCCCCTAGCCATGATTTTGATTGTGGCATCTTCATTTATGTTAATAGGAATGTAATAACATTATATTCAAACATGTTTCATGTGTAGATATGTTTACCTAGCTTTCTTCTTGAAGTCGCATAGATATGAGAAAGGACAACACTCATGGAGGTGATTAACTATTATGTGGATTATTCTAGAAGTTAATCTAAGAAGAACAACAGTAAGATAAATTTCTAAACTGAATGAGGAAAGTGACCCAACCAACTAAGTAGAAATATGAAACCTTTAAGTGCAATAAGGGTTAGATAAAGCTTAGCTGATTTGATGAAGGTGTTGGACTGTGTCATAGTATAGATCAGATGAATAAAATGTTAGAATGACCATACATAATCTCCAAAACCATAGATCTGGAATAATAGTTTGGACGGGGGTGCCTTGAGAGGGATAAGGGCTCCTATGGGTGCCCTGGTCATGGAAAATATCCACAACCTTCCTCTGAGGTGTCACTAAATAATCACATGCCTTCACTTCTTGGCATACTACCTTTGTTGGACTATGCAATATGTCGCTAGAAATTAGTAATGAAGAAGATACCTATGAAACTGTAATACAAGCATCAAACCCCTAAAAAATAAATATGCATATAAAGGGGCCAGACTATCCTCAACGTTCACAATGGTGGACTTACTAATTGATTGTTGCACTACATCTTAGACCCGATGTAGTTCTACGTGTGTGTGTAATCATGACCTAGGTGCTCTTGTGTCAGTCACACTTTGTGAAAGTAGTGAACAATAACTATATGTAAAAATGTACTAAAATGGTGGATGTAATAGTATAAACTTCCCTCCTTACAGTGTGATGGAGCTAGATGGATGAAAATGGAGCCTTTGATGAATGCAACCTTAGGTGATGATAGTATTGATTATTTCTTGGTCCCTTGTTATGGTCTCATAACTTTATATTTATATGGTTCTCTTGTTCTAATTTCATAATTAACCTTGAAGAGGTTGACCACTAAAAAGATATAAATCTTAAACGGCTAGAAAGTGCCCAAGAAGTGGTGGGAAAGTGTAGTAAGGCTCGAGGCACCCCAAATGGGACCAGGGCACCTAGGGCACTCCAATATGGGGCTGGGAACCCCATTCAAAGATAAAACAATGCTAAATGGAAGAACTAACTGTGCGAATGCATGTGGGAGGTCGGAAATGACGACAACAAGCAAAGTAAAATGGCCAAAGAACATGGGTTAATTAGTAATTTCTTCACTCAAAAACCATATGAATAGTAGTATGAGACCGGGACTAAATAATTTCTAAAGTGTGTGATTTTGTGGCTACATTTTCCCACACTTTATAATGGTGAGCGGAAATCTTGGTAACATAAATTAGATAGAGATGCGTATCTGATGATCCATGTAGAGTGATGTAGGAAGCATGTCAATGGACTAGAAAATTGTGGAATGAGAAAATAGTGGAGTGTGGAAACTAAAGATGTAAAAGTGAAAAAAGTGGTGAGAGTGAACCTAGGGTGGAAAAGTGTGTGTAGCTGTCGATGTGTGTGCTACTACATAGTGTTTTTGTTGTTGTTAACTCCTTTGTTTTAGTTTTTTTTACTACTTAATTTTTATACGGTCACACCTAGAAGGAGAAAATGATCAAGTATTCAAATACACGTGTATATATGTCAAATACATATGTAAAAATGCATGTATATAAAAAATCATGTAATGGAAATGAAAAATGTAAAAGCAACATGTGCACCTGATCCATGATGAGAGAAAGGGTGAAGAAAGGATATCTTATACTACAAGTTTTTTAGGTGATCTCATGCCTCCCTAGTCGAAGAAGTGTAGGGAGAAAGTTTCATTATTCTCCAGCCTGTAACTACTTCCCTGAATATGTATGAAGAGATATTTGTACTACCTATTTTTTTGGGTTATCTAACGCCACTTGCTGAAGTAGTGTGGAGAGGAAATCCATTGTATCCTCTAGCGTGTAACTACTCCATAGAATGATAAGGACAACCAAGTCCTATAAAATCCATTGTGTATGAGGTTCGTAGACTAGTCTACACCCACTTTTTGTATAACCCATAATGTCAAGGAAAGAAACTGAACTGAACTATACCGGTAAAAAGTGTTAAATAGTGTGTAAAAGCCTAAATGACTCCCCCCTCTTTGAGGGCACATGAAACATCACATATAGGATGATGTGGCCTTAAAATAGGACCAACGACATATGTTATACCCTAAAGGGGGATGGAATGCACTTGGTAGAAACCAAGGCACATGCAAACAAGTGGCTAGAAACAAGTGTTGGTATGAATAAGCATGTATGTAAAATACAAGTGTAAGCTACCAAATAATGTAGAAGCTAGAAAGCCAGTAAACACAAAAAAATATAAACATAGACCACCAAATCAAGTTGTAAACATGGAACATCACTCATGATGTTGCAAGACACTCAAAGCCACAATGACCGCATATAGCAAACAAGTATACACACCAAAGAAAGGGTGTGGCCCACATACAACATCAAACAAGAGACAAAAAATATATATAGTCATGGAAGTAAATAATTCTACAAAAAAAATTTACACATGAAGCACCCATTAGCATGTTAGAAAGATAACCCATATGTCAAAAGTGTGTATAAGAAAGTAATGTAAAGTTCTAAGTGCAAAATGAAATAATGACACCTATAAGAGGAAAATGTTGATGCCCCCAAAGGCCATTGTAGGAGTGATAGGAGGGGAGCATACATGTTACGTGTAAGAGACCTGTTTCTGTGATCATAATTAGAAAAGGATGTAAATGCACATGTGTGTATGGTAAATATTATTACATATAAGATATCTATCTAGCATATGTAATAGGTAAAGATGAGCAAGTAAATGTAAGTAAGAGTAAAAGTAACCAAGATATGAAATATGATGTGGATGGATAGAATGGAATGAAATATGGATGATAGAAGTCAAATTCCCCATGATTGAATGGAAGTGTATACAGTGAGGTTCATTTAGTATATCCTCTCAAAATTCAAGAATGAACCAAAAATGAGAGTGTGTCATCAGGAAATGGTCACAATATGTATTGTGTCTAATGCACTATGATGAGTGTATTTGTGTGTTGATGATATGAAACCTAGATATGAAGTATGTGTGTGATCCTATATCTAAAGCATATATCATGAAAATATGATTGAAGGAGTGATGATGTAGCTGAAAGAAAATATCACTACAAGAGGATGTGATAGGTGACCATTTAGCCTATAATGTATCTCACTAACCTAGGAATTTTTCATGATAAAAGGATGGATGATGGCCATGTGAGCATGATAAGGTCTATTTTATTTATAAACCCTTGGCATTCAGGTATGGATCGAGGAACTAGAGTGCATCATAGGGTAGTGAGTGCAGAACATAGAGGTTAATATGTAAAATGTGTAATGTACATGATAGAATAGGATGTAATGTATGATGTGTCCATGCTTGAATATGTATAGAATATCAGATATAAAATGGAATGTAAGATGATGTGTAGGATTTTTGACAAATGTGCAACATGTGATAGTTATGGTATAGTCTATGAGTTATGTATAATATGTGTATGATGTATGTAAGACAATATGTGGGATGCAAAGTGTAGGATGTATGAAGACTTGCAATGTCTATAGTATATGGTGTAGTGTAGTGTGTGATATGAAGATGATGTAGGAACGTGTGATGATAAGTGATGCCTCATGTGTAGTGACTATTATGTAGTGTGTGGGGTTCATGTGTAGGATTCCCTCGACAGTCAAGTTTGAACCAAAGCACAAGAGTGTGTCATCGGGTAATGATGATGTATGCAGTGTAGATACCTCTATCGATGTGAGGATGCAAATACAGGTAAATGTGAGTATGAGACATGTGTTGATGCTAGGATTGGGGTGCGTGTGGATGTTATGCCCCTAATTTCACAAGGAGGTGAAAGAATCAATTAATATCATCAAGGAGATCGTCAGTGTATGGATAAAATTCATAGGGTTCTGCATCAAAAACCCTATAAGTTATAGTGTTAGGTTGTTTGTGAAATGATCCATAGAGGAGTAAATGATATATTCCCATAACATATTCCTCATCAGTGAAAGGTGGTAAGGGACACCCATGCGCATACCATCGAGTGATATTCTGTGAATAGCCAAGAAAATAAATGTTGAAAATGAATAAATGACCAAAGGGCATGGAAAATGATATGTTTGTATTAATGGTCATGGTCCAATGTACCTCCTATATATGTAAACCAAGATTGTCCTAATATGAGTGGGATATAAGGAGGTATACATGGAATGTAGACTGTGAGATGAAATACACATAGACCATAAGTTGTTGTGATAGTGATGAATCCATAGTATAGATGAGTATTATGTGTCAAAGGATAAAGATCTTCAAAATAAAATCCAAATATAGCCAATCCATCATGTGAACATATAGTTTCATTACAATTAGGATCAAATGGAATATGTTCCCAATATGAATCATTCATGAAAAATTTTAATGGGAAGGGAGGTCGCAGTGATGAAGATGATATGTGATAAGGTGGAGGGGCTAAAGAAATATTTGATGAAGAGAGAGGCCCCTGATAAACAACCATAGTAGTAGTAGTTGCAGGGAGAGGTAGTGGAGTGGAAGAAACCACCTCAATGAAACAAATAGAACCTTCAAGTGGAGGTAAACTAGGTAGTTCATCCACTGGTTCAGGGTCATTTGTAGTATCAGTGCATGGTATACCAAGAGTGGTATTAGGATCTTGGTCATAATATTGGTAATCATCATGGTCACAAAGTACAATATACTCAACACCTTCATGTATGAATTTGACACAATGATGTACAGTAGAAGAAATGGTTTACATGGCATGGAGCCATGGCCTACCAAGAAAACATTTATATGAGACTAGAAATTCAATGACAAAGAAGACTATCTTGAGATTTTTTGGCCCTACAGTGATAGGAAGAACTACATGGGTGAACTGAACCATCATATGCATGAAGTGAGAGAGATGATGGACTAGCATCATGAGTGGAAAGACCTATCTTTTCATGGAATGAAATAGGGAAAATATTAAGTTCAGATCCATTATCAATTAGAGTACACTTGACACCCACATTATACATGTGAATCATGATATGCAAGGCTAGATCATTGTCAAAAGTGTTAAGATCATCAGGAAGATTATATTTGAATGTTATGTGTTGTGAAAATGCATCTACAGAAGTTTTATAGAGTTATGATGCATATCAGTATGAATCTGAGTAATAGCAAGAAGATGTTGGAATTTGCACCTTACATCATGATGTGTAAGTAAATCATCATTGATGGAGATACTCATGATGACTAGAATTTATAATGAGAAGAAAATAATGAGGACTCTAAGAGCATGAAGATCAAGTACGGGTTCACCAAAATGATGAACTAAAATGTAAACTTTAGAAGTTAATTTAAGAATTACATTAGTAAGATAAATGTCTAAATTGAATGAGAAAAGTGACATTATTGAACCATGGTCATTGGTGTTGTCATTGATGTCAAGTGGAATTGATGGTAAAAGATTTAAAGGTGAAGATGTTTAGAGCTCACAAAAGACAGTTCAGGATGGTCTCAGTGTTCTGTAGGCTTGGTTGGTGAGGAAGGATTCTAGTGGAAGCATGGAATTGGAAAGTACATATGATTTATATGTGACACAAGTCAGATATGATGGTATAAGCATGTTAACATGCTCTTACAGTGAATTATCAGGTCAATTGGTGGAAGTATTAAGTCAAACTGATTCATTTAGGCCTATTTCTTGAGCTGATGAGGTATGAAAGGATGGTACAGGTCATGAAAATACCATGAAATCCTAGACATGGCTTATTAATGTTTTCTAGGTCATATATGAACTAAAACAAGGACCATTTTATCTCCTAGAGTCAAAACTCAAAAATGCACAGAAATTGGCTTTAAGAACTGACAGTGTCTTGCATGTAAATAAGATTTTTTATATCTCCATATGAAAACCTATGGCTAACCAACACATATAAGGTGTATATATATGTCTTTTAATGCTCCATGTCAAATTTCACCAGATTCTTTAATGGGTATTTTGAGTTATTTGAGATTTTCTAAAACATCCTTCTTGGAAAATGTGTTTTAAGGCCTCTAGCTACTTAGGTGCCAAGAAAAAATATAGTTTCTCATTCATAAAAGTTATAGAAGTAATTTTTTAATAGGATTATAATTATGATCTAGTGTAAAAATTCTCAAGTCATTTGGACATGTTTTTAAAAAGATATGAGCATTTTAGTGAAACAATTTTTCTCTCTCGTGGACTATGTTCTGAATCGATAGGAGCAAGAAGATTAAATTGATCTCAAAGGTCGTTTTTTATCACTTAAAAATTTATTATGAGTACATTCATGGTTTTCTATAGGATCATATGATGTCTGAAGGTTAATCTCCATGAAGTTGTAGTTGGTAGTTCAATTCTTGGACCCTGCTTGAACAATGCTCTTTATATGGACTTGCACAAAGTACGAAAAGTAGTGAAAATTTTGTAACAATAAACTCAGGACCTCTCTCCAATTATATTTCAAAGTTTTTGATCAATAGATGTGGTTCAAGGGCATATCTTAGCCAAATCTTCTTGGGTCTTGTAAGGGAACGGTTTTATAATCATATAATTAGAGATAATAATCTTGTCTCAAAGATTATCAATGATTCCCGAAATGGAAAACTTGTTCTATTTATCTATAAAAAATTTTGGTGTTTTTTAAAGATCATAGTGGTCTTGAAGAGTGTTATAAATCTCAAACTCCATATCTTCATACTACCCTGATTTCTTTATTGAAAGAATGGTTGAAGACTATTTTCTTACTGAAGCTTCTAGGTTATAAGTCTACATACAAAAGGTACAATTGAAAAATATTCCATTGTGATCCATTCTACTTTCAAATGCTTCAAATATTCTCTCTCGAGGCTCTATGATAGGTCTCAGAGTGGTAATTTGACATTGTATAATTATAGCAATGTTCTTGTAACATTGTGACTGTTTTTTCCTTTTACTGGGAGCTTGTGGAGATGTTGCAAGGTCAAATGCCATTTGGAGAAGGTGAATTACATTCCTATAAAACTATTACATTTTAAATATTTTAATTTCACTTTATCTTTAGGGATAAATCATCTTTTTACCTATCTTGGGCCTTCACAGGCTTAAAAATCTGAACTAGGGTTTCTCAAATACATCTTTGGTCAATTAGAACATTTCCACCAATGAAATTTCATGAAATTTTGTTCATATATCTATGGGGGGTCTACCAAAAGGATAAAAAATTAATTTTAGTGATTGATCAAGCACAAGAAGAGAATTTCTTAGCATAATTTCTAAAGGTCATGTGTTGTTATTATTTGGTGGTGTAAAGATTGTTTTAGTTCACTCCAAGGGTAACTCGTGATTTGACTATTCTTTCACAGGTAATTTAAGGTTTTCATGATTCAAAAGAGTCTTAGAGATAGCTTTTCAAGGTTGAGAATGATCTTGCTAAGGTTTTCTCATTCTCGCATAGTGTTTATAATATCATAACTGGATAGTGGCATTGTTTAATCATTCTCCACAAAGTTGGAAGCTTTGTTATTGGTGAAAAATGCTATAATTGGACCGTGTAAACTATATCATCCATGATCTCATCTCGGAGAAAGATTCCCCATATCTCTCCACCACATTGAGTGCATCATCACCTATATCTAAGCAAGGAAAAAATGTTTCATTAGCCACAAATATTCTCCAACATGTCAAGGTTGAAAGGATAAGACTGAAAAGACAACATCAATGGCATATATAAAATGTGCACTCATAGATTGAACCAAAAAATCTATGAAGGTCTGTTAAGAAGAAGTGAATTGGTTGAAGGTAAGGTAAATGTTAGGAATATGAAAAGGTCAACTTGTCTCTAGGCTCGAAATGCAAGTAGAATTTGAAAAGGCAGAGGTAAGTTTGTCTCTTACACTTGATGAAAATTCATTTGAACTCAAAATGAGAATATGGAAAGTCACCTCTTTTGAAATCCATTGAAAAATCTTGAACTCTTGCTAGTATTTGAAGTTGAAGAGCCTTGGTTTCCTTTCATAGTTGAAAAGTGCATCTTATGATAGAAAAAAAAGATCGTTATATAGGGCATTGATTGCAATAAAAATAAAAATATGAAGAATAATAATTCTAAATATATGTGACAACAAAATATTGAAAGGAGTTGAAGTGGTTAAGATAGTTGAAGATTTGATGTTGAGTAGTTTTCAAGAATCCAAGAAGTTGGGAAGTTAGAATTCCATGAGTTGAGCAGTTGAAAAGAATATATAGGCATGTCTTATCAAAATGAAGGTGTGTGTGTGTGGTTAGTGTATGTGAATGGGAAGTGTTAAAGAAATTACACAGTGATGGTATTATTATAAATGACAGTGAGATGAATTGAAGATATAAGAGTGAAAGAGGTAGATTGAAGACATGTATAGTATGGAAATAAGTCAAAGAAGAACATAGGAAGTGAACTCAATAAAATAAAGGGTGAATGACTATAGACAATAGGGAATGAAAAAAACATTATGTATGTAAAGTCGTGACTGAATAGAGGCTATTATAGACAATTTAAGAGGAAGAATAGTAAATGGTAAATACACATACATGCACACACAAGTCTACAGTTTTATGAAGATCATTTATTGAGTTAGAAGATGATTCATATACAAAAGTAGTGGATTGAGATAGAAGAGAGAGGACTGGGATAGAAGACAAATATACAGGGGTTTATATATAGTGAGGTTTATAGGGTGCAACATCAATGAAATAGGTACATTGTGCTAGAAAATATATCATGATATATTGATTGAAGAAAAAAGTAACTAAATGATCAAATTATATAGTGTCATTGTTATTCCTAAGTGGGTGTTTGGGTTACATGGGTAGGATCTCCTTTCAATTTGAATCTTTTTAAACTAGATTAGTGGGTGCTTGGAAATCTTTCACTGGGTTTTAAAATGACTATGAAGTGGGTGCTTAACCAAACTAGAAATAATTATATGTTAACAATGGGTGTTCTTAATAAAAGGCCTTGACTTCAAGTGGGTTTTCTCCCTCTAATGGTTTCCCTCTATAAATTTGGTGTCCTGTATATTTGTCTTCTTGTATGCACCTAGATTTGTGTTTATAGTTTGATTTTTAACTCTATTTAATAAGTTTTAGAAGTTTCTAATTTGATCAACACCGATTCACCCCCCTATCAGTGCTTGTGATATCCAACAATTGTTATCAGAGCATGGTCTTTCTAAGTTAAGCCTAACAGCTTGAAGGTGATCCTCATAACACAAGCATGGGCTCTTTGGCTGAATCAATCTTGAAGTGAAAATATGAAATTTATCAATCCCTGATAGAAGGCCTAAATAATGAGATTAAGCACATGGAATATCACAATTTTAAAGAATTAAATGAAGTAGCTATACTTGTGGAAAATGGTTCAAGATCTCTGAAAGGAAAAGAGAATGACTACCTAAAACTGGAAGAGGAAGTAAAGACCCTGAAAATTGAAATGATTCAAGTCAAAAATCAGTTACAAATAATTTCAAGTGAAATAGAGCATAAGTCTTGTCAAGCATACATCCAAGAAAATACTGAAGAGTGTGAGAAATTAAGGGTGGATATGAATATCATCATAGAAGAAGTGGCATAAGAAAAGAAAAGAGATTTGAATCCTAAATCAAGCCATTCAGAGAACAAGGAAGAATAAAAGGTTGGTCCTAGCAAGCAAACAAATAATAATCAGACCAAGAAGATCAGTGCAAGAAGGTTCAGACAACCAAATGCATCCAGGTATGAGATAAAATGGATATAGTTTTTCATGTTATGCTTTTAGACATAGAGCTAGATACTATTTGATATAGATATATAAGTAGTATCCATGGAGATATTGTAGGACTGGGTATGAAAATAGCATAGTTTGTTTTAATTTCCATCAGAAGGTTCACACAGAAAAATACTATCTTGAGGAACCTATGAAGCAAGAATGGACAGAAAAAACACCTAGATATAGAAGTCAATTAGTTTTCTTCAAGTTCAACAAATTTGGACACTTTGCAATACATTGCCTTATGAGGAAGCTCATATATAGAAGAAAATATGAAATCAAACACACTCATACATAATTAGCCAAGAAAGAAGAGTCAGAAGTTGAAATAGCAAAGATTGGAAAGAAGGTAACGTGGGTAGATATTGAAGAAACACAGAAAGATAACATAGTGTCAGGAGAAACTGGTTCAATTAGGATATCAACAAGTGATGAAAAAATCAAGACACATGACAATAGATCCAATACAAAGGCTAAAGAAATTATACCTCAATCAGTGGTAGAAAGGGTGCATAAACTATTCTTATCAGGAACTCAAACAGAAAATGAAATCCCATGTAAAGAATTTATTACTCCTAGAACTGTGAATAATAAGGTTAGCAAGAATGGAAGGACAAATAAAGGTAGTATGGATTCACCATGTGGTTTTGATGAATTATTACTATTCTAAGAAAATATACAAGAAAAGAGTGTCTTCTTTATGCTTCTAGAAGACACACTCTTTTAGAGGAAGCAATAATGAGGTTTGGAGTGAAGTTATCATCAAGTGTTAAGAAGAGACCTTTTTACAAATATATCAAAAGTCAAAGTTACATTTCTGATCTGGTTTGTCTCTTTTAATTCCTGATTGTATTGAGTAACTACATAAAGAAATTGAATGATGCATAGCTGGAGTCATGATGTGAATGTCAAGTTGTTTGTGTTAATGCTCTTCAAAGTATATATATAAAATTATAAAGTGGTTTGTAGGATTGTCAAGATCACTTGAAACATGAGTTCATGATATATGTTAGAAGTCTATGAAGTTCATAAAGTAATGTTATCAATGAATGGGTCCATCTTCTCTGAGGTGACTTGGATACACCAAAAGATCAAAAGGGTCATCCTGCATCAAGTAAACAGAGAAAATTTACCTGACTAGCCTACATCAAATAACATGCATCTATCTAGTTTCTCATAGTCAATTATATGTGTAAGAGTTTTTAAGTGTTCTCAAGAGTACCATGGATTCTCTTTTTGGTCTAAGTCATAAAGAATAAGTGTTTGGAAGTCCTCTCTATGACCAAAGTGTTCTGAAGGAATCATAGTTTTGTAACCAAGTACTCTAAATATTAAAAAGCTATGATAAGGTGAATTAAATACTCTAGAATCAGTATAATAATTTAATACACTTGATATTCTAAATTCTCAATCTCAAAGTAATAATAAAAGTTGTGTATATATATTTTATGGAGCTATAAAGATGTCATCAAAAATCATGGATATGAGTATGTGCTCAAAAGGATATTCAAATTAAGCATGAGATGTTAATGGAGGTCAGAAGGAGTCTCAAGTAGAGGGGGAGCTAGTTCACTAGCTCATTGTACTTGTATAGTCATGATCAAGGTATAAATTTCTCTTGCTATAGCCAGCTACAATATGTAGATGGAGGAAAAAATAAGTTATGGTAGTATGTGACTTAAACAAGCTAAGTTTCAATATATCGTCAAACCCAAATGATGAAATAGGTATGCTTTAGTGTGATATCTACTCTTCAAAGTTTATAAGAAGTCTATGACAGCTTTCTCATGGTTAATGAACTGTTGTTAATATCATAAATGCAAAAATTGGTATACTTGGCTCTTGACTAGGTTTACACAATCCTAATGAGTAGTTTACATGGAAACTTAGTTTTGAAAGGTGAAATGAAGGAGTTTGACGCCAAAATTTTGAAAAAATAATCTTAGCTCATAGGACTAGAGGATGGAAAAGGTTTGAGGATTCAGGTAAGGGTGTATTTTCAGTTACACATGACAGTGTTGGATTTTTTTCTAGTGATCAACACTGTTAGTAACTCAGGTATGGAAGATATTTTCACTCATTATTGATAAGTTTCTTGAGGTGTCTATATTTTTGACATGCTTTCAAAGTGTTTGGAAGATATCTTTATGGTGATCTCAAGTGAATAAGTGAAAATGTGCTAGTGAAAGTCTACTGGTGCTCCATAGTGGAAGATGATAACCTACAAGCTTCAAGTGGTCAAAGAAGGTAGAGTTAAGTTGAGTCAGTGGTATGAAGTTTTCTTCAAAGCTCAATGTCATCTAAAAGGTATGTACATTCTTAAAATTTGTCAGTCTGCATATATTGGTTGATTGGAAGTATAAGAAGATGGTTCTGGTTGAAGGATGAAAACTGTGTTTTAGCCCAAAATTGCACTCTACAGGTATGTATATGTTTGTTTTTGCATGGAGTCAGTAGTAATGAAGTGATAAATTTGGATCTTAGTATTTTACATAGGCTTTTCATGATGTTTGAAGATGAATTAGTTCATTTAAGGGTGAATTGAACAAGACCTAGGCCTATGCATTTATCTTGACCTTCAAGTGAAGGATGGTACTCAGTTACAATACTCAGAAAGAGTGGTATGAGTGCTAAGAAGGTTGCTTCCTTGTCTCTAAAATAGGGGAAGCTTGATATAATATTCATTGAAAGTGGTTGTAGGTGTTTAGGTGCCACAAGGCACTCTATTAATGATTATTTTGGTTATTGAAATGTTCTTATCAGTCCTCTAGAAGTATTGGCATGTTGTTCATGATGTGTATGGACTCTCCAAGACAGAGGGAGTGTGTCCCTAATCCTTTAGGAGGTTGACATGGTGTTGTCATGACCATTCCAAGTATGAAAGAGATGCTTCTCTCATTGGTCAAGTTGATGATATTGTGAATTCAATTATCTCAGTTAAACATTATTATAGAATACTTAATTGGAGCTTTAGGACCTTGACAATGTTATAGAGTTGAATTCAAGGCATGATAGCTATGCCAGTAACTGTAAGTTGCACTCTTAAGCTATAATTTGAGGCATTTTTTCTAGAGGCAGTAATATTTGCATGAATCTAAGCATGTTTGACCTTCAATCGCTTGTTGAAAATTGTCAATTTTGCACTAAAAGGGTTTTTCAGGGCTTTAAAGGTTACTAAAACCAAGGTATAGTGTGAAGAGTATGCAAGTGCTTTCCATCAAGGTTTTTGAGTAGGTTGTCATCAATGACAAAGGGGGAGTGTGTTGAACCATTTTTATTGATGTCAAGTGGCATTGATCGCAAAGAAGTGAAAGGTGAAGATTTTTGGAGCTCACAAGAGAGATTTTAGGACGCTCTCAGTTCTCTATAGGCTTGATTGGTGAGGCAGGAGTCTAGTGGAAGCATGGACATGGCAAGTAAGTATGGTTTATATGTGATATAGGTCAGGTATGATTATATAAGCATGTTAACATGCTCTTAAAGTGAGTATCAAGTCAGTTGGTGGAAGTCTCAAGTCAAATTGATTCATTTAGGCCTATTTCTTGAGCTTGATGAGGTATGAAAGGCTGGTACAGGTCATGACAAGACCATGAAATCATGGAAGCAACCTATTATTTTTTTCTAGGTCATATGTGAACTAAAACAAGGCTCTTTTTAGCTCTTGGAGTCAAAAATGAAGAACACACAGAAAGTGGCTTTGAGAACCGATAATGTCTTGCATGCAGATAAGATTGGTTAGATCTCCACAAGAAAACCTATGGATAACCAAAACATGGAAGGTGTAGAGGTATGTCTTATAATTCTCCATGTCAAATTTCATCATATTATTTAATGCATATTTTGAGTTATTCGAGATTTTCTAAAACATCCTTCTTGGAAAATGCATTTTAAGGCCTCTAGCTACTTAAGTGCCAAGAAAAAATATAGTTTCTCATTCATAAAAATTATAGAACTAATTTTTTAATACGATTCTAAGGATGATCTAGTGTAAAAATTCTCAAGTCATTTGGACATGTTTTTGAAAAGATATGAGCATTTTAGTGAAACAATTTTTCTCTCTCCTAGATTATGTTCTAAATCGATAGGATAAAAAAGATTAAATTGATCTCAAAGGTATTGTTTTATCACTTAAAAATTTCTTAGGAGTACATTTATGGTTTTCTCTAGGATCATATGATTTTTTAAGGTTAATCTTTATGAAGTTACAGTTGGTAGCTCAAGTCTTGGACCTTGCTGTAGTGATGCTCCTGATATGGACTTGCACAAGGTGCCAGTATTAGTGAAATTTTTGCAAGAAGAATCTCATGCCCTCTCTACAAGTCTCTTTCAATTTTTTTATCAATGGAATTGATTACTAACATTATTTTCAAGGTCATATCTTAACCAACTCTTCTCAGGTCTTGCAAGGGAATGGTTTTATAATCATACAATTAGATATCATAATCTTGTCTCAGAGCTTATGAATGTTGCCTGAAATGGAAAAATTATTCTATTTATCTATAAAAAAATTGGTGTGTTAGTAAATATCACAGTGGTATTGTAGTGTGTTATGAAGCTCAAACTCCATATCTTCATACTACCTTGATTTCTTTGTTGAAAGAATGGTTGAAGATTGTTTTCTCCATTAAGCTTATAGGTTACAAATCTACATGCAAAAGGTAAAATTAAAAATGATTATATTGTGATCCATTCTCCCTTAAAATGCTTCAAATATTCTCTCTCAAGGATCTATGATAGGTCTCAAGATGGTAATTTGAAACTGTATAATTTTGGCAATGTTCTTGTAACACTGTGACTATTTTTTTACTTTTTCTAGGATCTTGTGGAGATGTTGCAAGGTCAAATTCCATTTGGAGAAGGTGAATTACATTCCTACATCATTTTAAATCTTTGAATTTCACTTTGTCTTTAAGGATAAATCATCTCTTTACCTATTTCGTGCCTTCATGAGCTTAAAACTTTGAACTAGGGTTTCTCAAATACATCTTTGGTTGATTAGAACATTTCCACCAATGAAATCTCATGAATTTTTTTTCATATATCTATGGGAGGTCTATGAAAAGGATAAAAATTAATTTCAGTGATTGATCAAGCACAAGAAGAGAATTTCTTAGCATAATTTCTAAAGGTAGTGTGTTGTCATTATTTGGTAGTGTAAATATTGTTTTAGTTCACTTCAAGGGTAACTCATGATTTGAAGATTCATTCAGATGTAATTTAAGGTTGTCATGATTCAAAAGAGACTTAGAGATAGCTTTCCAAGGTTGAGAAGGATCTTGTTAAGGTTTTCTCATTCATGCATAGTGTTTATAGTATCATATTTGGATAGTGGTAGTGTTCAATCATTCTCCAAAAAGTTGGAAGCTTTTTTATTGGTGAAAAATGTTATAATTGGACCACATAAATTGTAGCATCCATGATCTCATATTAGATAAATATTCTCCTATATCTCTCTACCACATTGATTCTATCATCACCTGTATCCAAGTAGAGAATAAATGTTTCACTAGCAAAAAATACTTCTCCAACATGTAAGGTTGAAAGGATAAGACTGAAAAGACATAGTTAGTGGCATATATAAAATGTGCAATCCTAGCTTGAACAAGAAAATATATGAAGGTTTGTTAAGTGGAAGTGAACTGGTTGAAGGTAAGGGAAAGGTTAGGAATATGAAATTTTCAACATGCCTCTAGCCTCGAAATGCAAGTGGAAGGTGAAAAAGAAGAGGTATGTCTGTGTCTTGCACTTGATGAAAAGTCAGTTGAACTCAAAAGGAGAATATGGAGATTCACCTCTTTTGAAATCCATTGAAAAATATCGAACTCTTGCTAGTAGTTTAAATTGAAGATCCTTGGTTTCCTTTCATAGTTGAGAAGTGCATCTTATGATAGAAAAAAAAGAACATTATATAGGGTGTTGACTGTAATAAAAAGAAAAATATGAATAATGATAAGTCTAAATATATGTGACATGAAAAGGTTGAAAGGATTTGAAGTGGTTAAGATAGTTCAAGAGTTGATGATGAGTAGTTTTCAAGAAGCCAAGAAGGTGGGAATTTAGAATTCCATGAGTTGAGCAGTTGAAAAGATTATATAGGCATGTCTTATCAAACTGAAGTTGTGTGTGTGGTTAATGTATATGAATGGGAAGTGTTAAATAAAATACATAGTGACTGTATTATTCCAAATGACATTGATATGAACTAAAGATATACGAGTGAAAAAGGTAGATTGCATACATGTATAGTATGGAAATAAGTCAAAGAAGCACATATGCAGTGAACTCAAGAAAATAAAGGGTAAATGACTATAGATAATAGGAAATGTAGAAAAAATAATGTATGTAAAGGCATGACTAAATAGAGACTATTATAGATAGTTTAAGAGGAAGAATAGTAAATGGTAAACACACATACATGCACACATAGGTCTGTAGTTTTATGAAGATCATTGATTGAGTTAGAAGAGGATTGATATACAAAAGTAGTGGTTTGAGATAGAAGAGAGAGGACTGAGATAGAAGACATATATACATGGGTTTATATATAGTGAGGTTTATAGGGTGCAACATTAGTGAAATAGGTACATTGTGCTAGAAAAGAGATCATGATCTGTTTATTGAAGCAACAAGTAACTAAATGATAAAATTATATAGTGTCATTGTTATTCCTAAGTGGGTGTTTGCGTTATAGTGTTAGGAGCTATTTGCAAGGTACAACTTGCTAAACTATCCTAGTGGGTGATTGAAACCTTCTAGTGGGTGCTAAAAGGACTGTGAATTGGGTGCTTATCAGGTTGAATGGGTGCTCAACTAAACTTGAAATCATTGTATGTTAAAAATGGGTGTTATTAATAAAAGGTCCTTATTTCAAGTGGGTTTTCTCCCTCTAAGGGTTTCCCACTATAAATTTGTTGTCCTATATATTTTTCTTCTTTCATGCACCTTGATTTGTGTTTAGAGTTTGATTGTTAACTATATTTAATAATTTTTAGAATTTGCTAATTTGATCAGCACTGATTCACCCCACTCTCATTGCTTTTGATATCCAATAGACCGAAGAAACTAAGTAGAAATATGAAACCCTAAAGTGCAAGAAGGGTTAGATAAATCTTATTTGATTTGATGAAGGTGTTGGACTGTGTCACAGTGTAGATTAGATGAACAGACGATTAGAATGACCATATAGAATCTCTAGAAAACATAGATGTGGAATAATAGGTTAGACTGGAGCACTTGGAGAGGGACAGGGGTACCTGTGGGTGCCCTGGTTTAAGAATTGGGCACCCTGGTCTATGGAAAAGATCCATAACCTTCCTCCAAGGTTTGGATGAATTATTGCATGCCTTCGTTTCTTGTCACACTAGCTTCGTTGGACTGTAAAATATGTCACTGGAAATCAATGATGAATATGAGACCTACAAAACCCCAAGACAAGCATCAAACCTGTAAAAAAAATGCATATGAAGGGGTTGAACATTCCTCAGCAGCCACAATGGTGGACTTACTAACTAAGTGTTACACTACATCTCAGACCTAATGTAGTTCTATGTGAGTGTACAATCATTCCCTATGTGCTCTTGTGCAAGTCACACTTTTTTAAAGTAGTGAGTAATAATTATGTGTAGGAATGTAATTAAATGGTGGACGGAATAGAATCAACTTCCCTCCTATGGAGTGTGATGCAGATGAACAAGCCTTATGCCTTGTGATGAAGCTAGATGGATGTAAATGGAGCATTTGATGGATAAGACCTTAGGTGATGATAGTACTGATTAGTGCCTTGTATCTCATTATGGTCTCATAACTTTATATTTATATGGTACTCTTGTTCTAATTTTGTAATTAACCCTGAAGAGGCTGACCACTAAAAGGATAGAAAGCTCAAATGGCTAGAAAGTGCCTAGGAAGTGGTAGGAAAGTGTAATAAGGCTTGAAGAGCACTTCAAATGGGACCAAGATGCCTGGGGCACTCCATTATGGGACCAAGAGCCCTAGTTGAAGATAAAATGACACCAAATTATAGAACTGAATAGGAAAATGGATGTGGGAGGTCAGCAGTGATGACAAAAAGCAACGTAAAATGGCCAAATGACATGGGTTAATTAGTACTTTCTTTGCTCAAAAACCATATGAATAGTAGTATGATATCGGGACTAAATAATTTCTTAACTGCGTGATTTTGTGACTACAAGAGGCTTAAAAGGGATATTTTTGGTCTTTTTTCACTGTTGGACATCCTCTAGAAGCGTTCAAAGAAGATTCAAATAATAAAAAAAATTAGAGAGACATGAAGTTCTCTGAGGTGGTTTAGGAATATTCTATGAAGAAATTTGTGTTCAAGAATAAGTTAAGTAATATCGTTTCTTTTGTGCAAGGCAATAAGAAATGCAAGTGTCTAAAGAATCTAGTTACCTTGTTTGAAATGTTTTGGGAGCCTCGTGAAGTGTTAGGAACTCATTTCCTATGAATTAGATAGTTGACATAACCTACTTCATGATGCAATGATCAAGGAATAATTATGGGAATGTCAAAAATGTGGAAAATTGATCGTTAGTGATTTACAAGAGTTCTTATATAAAGAATAAGTTGTTCAAAAAAAATTAGGATCCTCGTGAAGAGTTACGAGCCTAAAAAATATCAAATTATGGTATTTTAAATTCTCTTCATGACCCATAAGTTTGTTTTGGATTGTTTCCATCGAGAACTCTTCTTGCCACTCGGCTCATCGATGCACCGCCCTGGGAAGAATTGAATGTATGGGTAAAATTCACCAAAAAAACTCATTTTCAAGCCTTATAAATAATATCATTATATTCATTGGCCTATTTTCATGAATATTAATATATTATTTTACAAATTTTCGTTATATTTTGACTCTAGGGCGAAGAAAACATTCCAGGAAGAAGTTTTGAAGTGTAAATCATGCTCAGATACAACACTTGGGTGCTTAGGAACTCTTTTGGTGTCCTGTTACACCCTTTTAGGACTTCTAAGGTGTAATTTAACTTCATAAATGCACTTTAATCCTATTTTATTTCATTCTCAACTCAAAAACATAACATGAAGCTTATAAAGTGCATTTTTTTAGTTGTGAGAGTGTTTTAAGTTGTGGTGGGTCCCATTTTCCCTCCAAGACGCATTTTTAAATCCCATTTGCACCTTTTGTGTACTTATGAGGTGAAATTACATCCCAAAATTGTTTCATGCCCTCATTAGTTGAATTATTTCATGCATGCATGGTATCTCAACTCAAAAACATAAAAAAAAGGCATGTGTTTGTCATGTGTGTCATGTTTTCCTCATCCCCATCCCCATGATGCACTTTTCTCATCACCATACACCCAAGGCACACTTTATAGATGTAATTTCTTCCAAAAAAATGTAACCAAGTGCAATGGATCTTCTATTATCCACTTCTCCACTCCTCCATTCTCCTATGTGCACTCTCTTTCCTCATCTTCCACCATATAAATTCCCTTACCCATGCTATCACAACTCATAAACACAAAACACAACTTAAAAAATTAAAATAAACTCCTTAGAATCCATTAAATTAAATTTTAAGTTGTTTCATAACATTCAAACATAAGAAAACTCACTCTTGTGCCCTAGATGTCACAATCTAGTATTGTTCATAACTTGCAAACCCCGGTTCCATTTTCCTCGAGATTTTAACTAAAGATTCCTTATGAAAATTCCTTCAATAAGAGTTATTTCTTGTCCCTTTTGATGCACTCATCCATTATTACATCCCCTTGAATTTTCCAGCCAAAAATATGTTACACACTTAGTCCTATAGCTTATATTAGATATGTAGTGCTGACTTGTGGCTTACATAATATCTATTCTTGTCATATGTTATTCATTTATTATTTCATATGTTTAGTAAGTTGGTATTGGTTTTTTCCATAACATAGTATTGTTATATATAGGTGGCAGTGATGTGTAGTTAATCACCATATTGAGAATTTGAGTCTTATTATATGGTTTGGAGGTTTCCCCCTCGAAGTGGCTAAGTTATTCTACTTGCATATTGTGATCATTTATCTACAATATTATTTTATTTTGTGTTCTATTTCTGCTGATATTCAGATTTATACAAGAAATTTCATTACAATTTGTATTAGAGCTTGATCTCGGCCAAAGTTGTGTCAAAATTCAGCTACATCTCAAAATTGGTATCTATTTTTTTTGCAATTTTTTTTTATGGTGTGGTGAAATCTATGAAGTAATATCCTCTACAAATTTCAACCATTTTGGAATTCTTTTGCAAAATTTATATTTGTTTTATGTTTTTTCATAAATCACCTACCTAGGGTGTAATTTTTGGAATTTTTTTAAGTTTCTTATATTCTCGAAAAAAATTCCAAAAACTAGCTAGGGTTTCTTCTTTATGATTTCCTCTATTCAGAAATAAAGTTTACAAAACCCCAAACCCTAAATTTTTAACCCATTCCTTCTACCCTGAGTCCCAAACCCTACATCATTACCAGTAGATAAACTCAAGGCCAATCGAAAGGTCAAGAAACTCCTAGAGTGACCCCAAATAAGGACGATATGGATTTATAATATTTTAGTTTGGGAGTATCTAAGGTATTCAACCAACTTGAGGAAAGGATAAAAAATATGGTGAGTAAGGATGACCTCAACAATGAGATTCTATATCTGAAATGTAGCCTTAGGGGTGAACTGTAGATGGATTTTGAATCAATGAAGTAGGATATTTTTCTCATTCTTACAAAACAAAATCACCATTCCAGTCATATGGGTTCCTCTAGCAACACACACACAAGTCCAAATCACTCTAATAAAGGAGGATCCTTTAAACATTCAGGTGAATCCCCTCAGCAATGGTGAGGCATTATTCCAAAAGTGGAAATGCGTAAATTCAATGGAAAGGATCCAGTTAAGTGGATTACCCAAATGGGAAATTTCTTTGATCCCATCAAGACAAAAGGTAACCATGGCATCCTTATATCTAGAACCTGACCAATTCCTATGGTATTGTTGGTTATGTTCTCAAAGGCATAAGAATGGTCTAAGTGTCACATGGTCAATTTTTATTGAAGAGCTTCATTTACACTATAGTTTTATTGTGTCAAATAATTACTTCATCTAATTAGAATGGTTACAAAAAATAGGTTCAGTAAAGAAGTATTCCCATCCATTCCAAATTCTTTCCTTACATGTGGAGGATATTATAGAAGATTACTTAAATGACCTATTTCTGAGGGGTTTTAAGGACCATATTGAGCATGAGGTATGCATGTTTAATCCACTCAAGGTTTCTGATTCTATTATCATGGTGTGTAGGGAAAAGGAAAATTTTCTTTCCAGCAGAAGGCAGACCTTCATTAACATAAAATATCATAGTACCTTACCACCATTGTACCCTTAGCTAGTTTGATTCACACCTTAACAAATTAAAGAAAAAATAAAAAATGGTTATGTTTTAATTGTGATAGCAAATATGGACCAGGTCATAAATGTGCTAAGAAAAAAAAATTACATTGAAGGGATCAGTGATGAGGAAGAATATGAGGAAACATCAAGCGAGGAAGTGGAAAAATTAGAAAAAGAATCTAAAGATCCCCATACCACTATTTCATGCCATGCTTTATCAGTAATTATCACTCCACAAACCATTGAGGTCATGGGTTATCTTAAGAAGTGGAAGCTAACAATATTGATTGATTCGAGGAGCACACATAATTTCATCAATCATAAGTTGGCAGTAAGGATAAATTGTTTCATCTACCCAGCACCTGGATTTCAAGTAATGATTTTAGATGGTGGCACAGTCCAATTGTTATGTAAATTCCATAAAATCAGACTTATGATAGGTGACTGCACATTGGAATCTACAATGTTTTTTATTCTCATGGGTGGAGATGATATTGTCTTAGGTGTTTAGTGGCTCATAAATTTGGGTACCATAGAGCTAAATTTCTAGGAATTTTTCATGCACTTTCATTCTGAGGGTAGACAATTTGAAATTTGAGGACTATAGGCAAAAAATCCTTATTTTGTTATTTCTCACCAAATGCAAAATATTCTTAAAAGAGGGCTGAAGGATTTGTAGCATGATTTTTCTCCATGGAATTTCAAGCACCAACGATGGTAGTGCATCCTGATATTTATAAGATTATTGATTAATATGTGGTTGTCTTCTAGGGTCCTAGAGGATTACTTCTTGAAAGAGATCATGATCATACCATTTATATATTTTTAGGAAGCCAAAATCCCAACATCAGGCCTTATAGATATCCATATCTGCAAAAGAGTGAGATCAAGAAGATGCTGGAGGAAATTATGGAAATGGGTATTATTCATCACAGTCAAAGTGTTTGTTCTTCTCTAGTGGTGATGGTGTGCCACAAGGATGAAAGGTGGAGCATGTGTCCAAACTACAAATAACTTAACAAGTACACTATCAAAGATAAGTTTCTTATTCCTATCATTGATGATTTATTAGATGAGTTGAATGGTGCAATTTATTTTTAAAAAATAGATTTATGTTCTAGGTATCACCAAATTAGAGTAAAGAAAGATTATATTAATAAGATAGCCTTCAGAACTCATTAAGGGCATTATGAATATCTAGTGATACCTTTTGGTCTTACTAATGCACCATCTACATTTCAGATTTTGATGGATTTAGTATTTAGGCCATTCCTATGGAAGTTTTTCTTGGTATTTTTTGATGATATCCTAATCCATAGGAAATCATGGGAGGAACATTTACATCATATCAATACAGTATTGAAATCCCTAGAGAAACATCAACTATATTTCAAGCCTTTGAAGTTTTCTTTAGGGGTACATGAAGTGGAATACTTGAGCCATATTATCTCTAATGAAGGTGGACCCTTGCAAGATCCATGCCATGGTGGAATGGGTAGTCCTAATAATCCTCAAGAATTTACAAGGTCACACAGGGTACTATTGCATATTTGTAAAAAAAATATAGAAATATAGCAGCACCACTCACAAAATTATTGAAGAAAGACTCCTTTCATTGGAATGAGGAAAATTGTATGGAAATTAAATAATTAAAGGTTGAAATGTGCACCACTCTAGTATTGTCAACCCTTGATTTCTCCAAGGCCTTCATAGTTAAATGTGATGCTTCAGGAAATGGGATCGGAGCAATACTCATACAAGAAGGACATCCCATAGCATTTGAGAACCAAAAACTAAAAGGAAAGAATTTCTTCAATCCCACCTATGAGAAGGAAATGACAGTAATATTACATGAAATCAAACCATGGAGACCATACTTAATGGGTAGACACTTTAAGGTAAAAACTAATCATGATAGTTTGAAATAATTCTTAGAGAAACGACTATCTTTAGAAGAGAAACAAAAATGGGTCACAAATATTTTGGGTTATGACTTTGAAATTATTTATAAGAAAGGGACAAAAAATGTGGTCGTTGATGCTCTATCTAGGAGGGATGATTCGACAGAAGCATTGTTATGTGTCATATCTATACTAAAGGCAGATTGAGTAGATCAAGCAAGGGAATAATGAAAGAAATATGTAGTAACCTATACTCTCATGATTAATCTCAAGAAATTACCAAACATATCTGAACAATTTATATAGAAGGTGGATACATTTTATTACAAATACATGTTATATTTTTGTAAAAACTCTACACTTAAACACTATGTTGTTTCAAATATCCATTCTTCTCCACTAGGTGGCCATTTTGGGTGCTTGAAAACCTATCATAGATTTAATCAAGATTTATTTTGGGAGGGATTGAAAGGATATGTTCAAAAAAAATTGACTGAATGTTTAGTGTGTTAATGTAATAAGGGAAAGATCATTAAGACACCATGTATCCTCCAACCCTTTTCTATTCTTAGTGAGAGATGGGAAGAGGTATTGATGGATTTCATCACAAGATTGCCTAATTCAGAAGGTAACAGTGTCATCATGGTCCTTGTGGATATACTTACCAAGTATGTTAATTTTTGTTTCATGGCTTGTCCTTTCACAGCTAGTACAGTTTCCATCTCATTTATGGACATAGTTCAAAAACTCCATGGCATGCCTAAAATTATAGTAAGTGATCGTGATCCAATATTTATAAGAAATTTTTGGACTGATTTTTTCTCTTGTTTGGGTACCCAATTAGCCCAAACTTCATCTTATCATCCTCAGTCATATGGGAAAACTGAGATGGTAAATAAATGTTTGGATGGATATCTTTGATTTTTTACTTCAGATAAAAAAAATTGGGTGCACTGGTTTCCACTTGCAAAATGGTGGTATAATACTTCATTTCATACCTCCTCCAAAATTTCTCCATTTCTGGAACTTTACAGGTACCATCCTCCATCACTCATCTCTAGCTTGAAGGTCAAACTAAAGGTGAGATCAATTGAAGATCACAATCAGCACCAGCACAAGGTAATCTCTAGTCTTAGAGATAATTTGGCAAGGGCATAAAACCGCATGAAGAAACAAGATGATCAACATCGTAGTGAGTGAAACTTTGAAGAGGGTGACTTTTTTTGTCTGGTTGCAGAAATATAATTAGTTATCTTTAAAATAATAGAAGAAGGATAATAATCGTACTCCTAAATACTATGGTCCTTACTAAGTGTAGGAGAAAATTTGTAGTGTGGCATATAAGCTGGAGCTCCCTCCAGGAAGTAAAATACAACTAGTCTTCCATGTTTATTTCTTAAAGAAATTTATTGGGAAGCACATTTTCACCTAGTCGCAGCATTATGAACTATATGTGGAAGGAATGATCATATTAGAACCTGAAGGTATTCTTCAAACACGTACCAAAATATTAAGGACTAGAGTCATTAACGAGTACCTGATCAAGTGGAATAATATGAATATTGATGATGCATCATGGGAGGATGAATCATTTTTGTAGAAACATCAAGGACTTCCCAACATTGGGGACAATGTTGCTTCAAAGGGGAGGGGTGTTTTACGCCATTATTCATATAGCTTATATTGGATATGTAGTTCTGACTTGTGGCTTTTATAATTTCTCTTCTTGTCATATTTTATTCATTTATGCTTTCATATGTTTAGTAGGTCGGCCTTGGTGTTGGCCATAGCATAGGATTGGTATATATATGTTGTAGTGAGGATTATTTAATCATCATATTGATCATTTGATTCTTATTGTATAGTTTGGAGGTTTCCCCCTTGAAGTGGCTAAGCTATTCTACTTGCATATTATGATCATTTATCTACAATATTGTGTTCTTTTGTGTTCTATTGTTGTTTATATTAAAATTTATATAATTAATTTCATTAAAAAATGACATTTTCTTATATCTACAAAAACCTGGCGATTAGGATCTCTCAAAAATTAGAGCAAAGACTTGAAATGCAAAATGGAAAATTTTGGAATTGATTTCATTCAGATCCAACACCCATAAAACCAATTTCTATTTTTATTAAACCTCTACCATGGTAGCTTATAAAAAATACTAATTCTAGGAAAATATTGGTTTTCATGACCTAAATTCATTCCTCCAAGTGCAAAACATTCAAAAATGGTAAAATTGACAAAATTGATAAGAAATGGACACCCATGTATGACTTGCTAAAAAATAGTAAATGATTAATACAATTTGAAAATGGTCACATATGCTCCTTTGCTTCATGCCTCACTAGTTCTAATCTTCATGGAGGTTAAATCTTTAGTTTGCAATAAAATTCCCACATTTCTAGATGTGGTGAGCATAAGTGTTTGAGAGTGACCATGCCAATTTTGGAGGTCTCGATAATTCTCCACTTGTCACCATGTGGAGCTTGCCTCATAGGAGCAATGAGGAAAAATTCATTTTTTCAAGGGGTTGATAACTAATTTGTGACAGAGGTAGAAGGGAAAGCCTCTTGGTTCTAAATTTTGGTCTCATAATATATTTTAGTTCCAGAGGAATTTTCACTTCATCTCACATGGAGTGTTTGATCATAAGATTTATGGATATCTCTCTCCTTCCTCCACCTCTATGTCAAAAGGATTCAGTCATGCATCTCATGGGTCACTGTATTTCCCAGGTGAATGATCATTAGGATTGCATTGTGTGGGAAAATTGTTTCAAGTTCATTTCATATGGATGCTTGGTCAGGAAGGAAAGGTAGTGTTTCATGGTTTGTAATGATTGGTTCAAGTGAATGAGGGAATTCTTCATTTGTCTTAGTGGTATTTTGATCAAATGATTCTCACTTCTTATCTCAGTGTATCAGATGGGCTACAATTATTGATCATTCAAGAGGAGGCTTCTCACAATGTAGAGGGGTCATAGTTATTCATCAGGAGTTCATCACATCACTAGAGCATCATTGTAGAGGTAATCAATATTATGAGTGAATTTTCTTCATGATGTGAGCTTCTTCATCCTTCTTCATTCAATTTTTGAGATTATTATCTCTCACTCTCTTCTCCTCTCTCTATCTCTCTAAAATTCTATTTCTTTGTTGAGGTGCAAAATTTGTAAAAATTGACTTAAGTCACTTAAAGTTTCTATTTCTTTGTTTAGGCTTGCACTTTAAGTTGAAAAGTCACATGGGAATGTGAATAGGAACATTGTAAATATATATAGTAATATTCTCTCCATTACTAGGGGTTAGACATACTTTTCTATAGCTCCTATTTGTCTTACTATAAACAAGAAACTACATTTCTTCTATTTCTTACTTAATGTATTCCTCTCCATCTCAACTACTACTCCAATAGAGATTTCTAATCGTATACAAATAGGATAAGAATGAATCTTTTGATGAAGTTAACACAATTAAACTTTATTTTGATTGTTTATTTTTTATTACTTTTCATATTGGTGTCTTCGCATTGATTACTTAGAAATACTTTGGTTTTATGTCAATAAACTCAGGGTGTTACTAATTGAGTAGAACCCCCTTCTCATTTTCTCCCATTTCTACACACACACACATTTCCTCCACCTCCTTTTTCACATGGGTTTAGTGGAGTATTCATGTGTGATCCTTGGTCAAAAGGTCATCCCTGATGGTTAAAGTAGAGAACATGTTTCCTTATTTTCAATAAATGGAGCTGCCCTATTTCTAATCAGAGGGACCTAGTCCCAGAGTGTTGGATCTTCCATCACAGTCATATCTATTAGGTTCAGGTCACCATCCAAGATCTCATAGTTTAAACCCTCAATAAATTATTACCTGTATATTATGGTTCACTTTGCAAAAAACATTAACCATAACACTCATTAGAAACATATGTAACATTCTAATATACATGTTTTCATGCTAAAAATCTAGCATGCAAAAGTTAAAATTTTGGTCATGATAACCAATCCCACATTTGAAATTCCCTTTCCTGGTTAATGTAAACCTTAACCCTATCCATCATTTCAAATATTTCATCCACTTTTCAATCAAAAGGAACATGGTAATATGATTTTCATTTGTAGATAGGTTTATCTAGCTTAGTTCTTGAATTCAATGATATATAAGAAAGAATGGTGCTCGTGGAGGTTTAAAAAGGGTTATCTTTGGTATTTTTTCACTGGTGGACACCCTCCAGAAGTATTTAAGGAAAATTAAAATCATATAGAAGGTGTTTTGGAGATCCATGAAGTTATTCGAAGTGGTTTAGGAAGATTCTATGAAGACAATTGAGTTCAGGAACAAGTTAAGTAATATCGATTCTTTTGTGTAAGGCACTGGGAAATACATGTTTCTAAAGAAGCTACTCACCTTGTTTTAAATTTTTCAAGAGCCTCGTGAAGTGTTGGGAGATCATATCCTAGAAATTGGAATCTAAAAAAACCTACTTCATAATGTAATGGTTAAGGAATAATTAAGGGAACATAAAAAATTTAGAAAAATGTTTATTAGTATTACATAAGAGTCCTTCTACAAGGTAGAACTTGTTTGAAATGTTTTTGTAGCCTCATGAAGATTTAGGATCCCAAAAAATATAAAATGTGGGTATTTTAAATTCTATCCATACTCCATAAGTTTTTTTGGCTTGTTTCCATTGAGAAATCTTCTTGCCACTCGGCTCATCGGCGCATCACCCAAGGAAAAATTCAAGGTATTGGTAAAAGTCACTAAATAAATACTTATAAATAGGCTCATTGGATGCATTTTCATGTTTCCATAAATATTCATATTTGTTTTTCAAAATTTCATTAATTTTTTACTCCAGAGCAAAGAAAACATTCCAGGAAGCAATTTTGAATTACAAGTCATGCTCGAATGCAACACTTGTGCACTTGGGTGCACTTTTGGTGTTCCCTTGAACCCTTGGCAGTATTTTGAGGTGAAATTTCACCTCATAAATGTTCCTCGCTTCTATTTTCTATCATTCCCAACTCAAAAACATAACATGAAGCTTATAAAGTGCACTTTATGACTTATGAGAGTGTTTTTAGTTGTGGTGGGTCTCATTTTCCCTCCAAAGCACATTTTTAAACCCCATTTTCACCATATGGGAACTTATGAGGTTAAATTTCACCCCAAAAGTATGTCATTCCCTCATTTTTTGAATTCTTTCATGTATGCATGCCATATCAACTCAAAAACATAAAAAAAAGGCTTATGTTTGTGATGTGTGTGTCATGTTTCCCTCATCCCCATCCCCATGGCACATTTATCTCATCACAATGCACCTAAGATGAACTTTTGAGGTGAAATTTCACACTTAAAGTGCACTCAAGTGCAATGGATCATCCATTCTCCCATGTGCACTCTCTCTCCTCATCTTCCACCATATAAATTCTGTCACCCATGTTCTCACAACTCATAAACATAAAACACAACTTAAAAACTTTAAATAAAATCATTGGTAGAAATTAAAGTGTATTTTAATTTGGTTCATAACATTCAAACACAAGAAAAATCACTTTCGTGCCCTAGATGTCAAAATCTAGTTTTTCCCATAACTTGCAAACCCGAACTCCATTTTCCTCAATATTTTGTTTGAAGCTTCCTAAAACACTATTAAGAAGAGTTATTAATAATCCCCATTTATGTACTCATCCATTTTTACACCCCCTTGAATTTTCCATCCAAAATTCATGTTTTCTTAGATATACAAAAATCTAGCGATTGGAATCTCTCAAGAATTGGAGCAAAGCCTTGAAATGTAAAGTGGAAACTTCTACAATTGATTTCATTCTGATTGAAACTTGAAAGGCCAATTTATATTTTTATTAATTCTCTACCATGGTATCTTACTCAAAATAGGAATTCTAGGAAACAGTTAGTTTCCATGACCTAAATTCATTCCTCCAAGTGTAAAAAAATTGAAATTGGAAAAATTGGAAAAATTGCTAAGAAATAGACACCCATGTGTGACTTGATAAAAATAGTAAATGATCAATATGAGATCAAAATGGTCACATATGTTCCTCCTTTTCATGCCTCCTTGGTTCTAATCTTCACAAAGGTCAAACTTTTAGTTTGTAAGTAAATTCCCACATTTCTGGATGTGGTGAGCATAAGGTTTTTTTAGAGTGAGTATGTCAATTTTGGAGGTATCAATAATTATCCTCCTGTCACCATGTGGTGATCATATATCTAGAGCTTGCCTCATAGAATTGATGAGGAAAAATTCATGTTTTCAATGGGTTGATAATTTATTTGTGACTCAGGCATAAGGGAAGCTCTCTTGGTTCCAAATTTTGGTCTTAGAATGCATTTTAGTTCCTGAGAACTTTTCACTTCATCTCATATGGAATGTCTAATCATAAGGTGGACGACATTGCAAGAAATGTTTGTTGAGTTGTGGAGATCAATTACTTCAAATTAGCATGCAATATGAAACTTGTTGGAAAACAAAGTAACCAACATCAGTTATGGAGGGACCGGCATCGGTCGGGCAAGGAGGAATCAGAATCATTTAGGGCTAAATGACATCGGTTACCTTTGCAGGAGTGTTTTATTTAACTCTCAGGAATTAGATCTATTTTTAGTATTAAAGCAGGTCTATTGATTGTAATTGCATGGCTAAGTTCCCTAAGTTTTTATATTCCTATATAAGCATGAAAGCTAGGGTTTAGAAGTAAGAATTAAGAGGATCTTGAAAAAAATTGATGATTCTTGTGAGAATAATTGTGAGAGAGAGAATTCTTGGAGGAGAAGAAAAATATTGAGAGTAAGACAATACTGTATATTTGAGGGGTGTGGAAGTTTGTAAATTTTCATTGTATTTTTTGTCAAAGATTTGGATAATAGATTGGCTTGTTTCTTAGTGGATGTAGAACACACTAGGTGAACCACATTAAATGTGGTATTGATTTATATCTCTTGTTTTTTATATTTATTCTGGTAGAATATCTACTTTTATTTTCATGTATGCTTAGATATGATATATTATCTATACAACCGGTGTGCTAACCCCAAAACCTAGTATCAGAGATTTGTTTGAGGGTTTTGTGTGTTGACATATTTACTCAAAGAGGGTTTTTTGATTGAGTGGGAGCTATAAAAATGGTAGAAGAAAAAAAATACAAGGTAGATAAGTTTGATGGATGAAATTATCAATTATAGAATATGCAGATTGAGGATTATCTGTATCAAAGAGATTTGTATTTACCATTGGATGATAAGTCTAGACCTAGGAAGATGACTAATGAAGAATGGAATATTCTTGATAGAAAGGCTTTGGGATCTATAAGATTGATCCTGGCAGCATCTGTGGCTTCCAATATTACAGAATTGACTTCTACAGTAGGGTTAATGAAATCTCTTGCTAATTTATATGAAAAACCTAGTGCTTCAAATAAAGTTTATTTGATGAAGAAACTATTTAGTTCTAAGATACATGAAGGTGTATCTGCATCTAGTCATTTGAATTATTTTTGATCTATTGTAAATCAGTTAACATTGGTTGATATACCGTTTGATGAAGAAGTGAAAGAAATTTTATTCTTATGTTCTTTTCTTGATAGTTGGGATAACTTGTTAATGGTTGTTAGTAATACAACATCTACTAATAATATTTTGAATTTTGATGATGTGGTTAGTATAATCTTGAATGAATAAATTCACAAGAAGAGTACAGAGGAATCATCATCTGGGAATGCTTTGAATGTAGAAAGCAGGGGTAGGTAGAAGGAGAGATCAAAGAGTAAGGGTAATGGGTAATAAAATGCAAGGGATAACAGATCTAAATCCGGAGGTAAGGGAATTACCTGTTGGAAATGTGGAAAGAAAGGGCTTGTAAAGAAATATTTTTGATCAAAGGATAAAGAGAACCAACAACTAGGCAAAGGTAAAGAAGAAAATATTATTGTAGCATAGGTAATGAAAGATGCTCTTATTCTTTCTTTAGATAATAGAAAAGAATCATGGGTTTTAGATTCAGGATCTTCTTTCCATGCAACCCCTAATAACGGTTATTTCAAAAATTATGTCTAGGGAAATTTTGGGCATGTTTATTTGGGTGATGATCAACCTTGCAATATTAGTGGTAAAGGGGAATTTCATCTAAAATTACAAAATCGAAATATATGGGTATTGAAAGATGTGAGGCATGTTCCAAGCCTTGGGAGGAATCCCATTTCTTCACAGCAACTAGGTGAAGCTAGTTGCATGGTTACATTTATAGGAGACTCTTAGAAAGACTCCAAGGGTGCTTTTATTGTGGTAAAATGTAAGAATGTAAGAACATTAAATTTATCTACCTATGTTACTGATTCTTTTTCTACATTATCTACTTTAGATTCAGATGTATGCATATGGTATAATTGGCTGGGCCATATGAGTCAAAAAGGAATGCAAATCTTAAAGTAAAAGAGACTGAGATTTCTCAAAATTGGGGCAACTAAGAAGGAACATAAATTGGAGCTTGTACACTTAGATGTGTGGGGACCAACTCAGGTAGCTTATCATCGAGGATCCCTTTATTATTTTACTTTCATTGATGATGATATAAGAAAGGTATGGGTTTATTGTATTAAACATAAATATGATATTCTTGAGACCTTTAAAAGATGGAAAGCCCTTGTTAAGAATGAATCAAATTGAAAATTTAAATGCCTTAGATCTAAAAATGGTGGTGAATATTGTAGTAAGGATTTCAATTATTATTGTTCAGTGAATGGGATACGTAGATAAATAATGGTTCCAAGAACACCACAGGAGAATGGTGTTGCAGAGAGAATGAACAGGATAATCATAAAATGTGCTAGAAGTATGAGGATACATTCTATATTGCCCTTGCAGTTTTGGGTAGAAGCAATTGATACATCAGTTTATTTGATTAACTGTGGGCCTTCAAGTTCACTAGATGGAGGAATACCATAGGAAGTTTGGATCAGAAAATACGTAGATTTTTCTTTTCTTAATTTTTTTAGTTCAGAAGCTTTTGTGTATATTAATATGGAAAGTAGGAAAAAGTTGGATGTAAAATCCAAGATATGCACTTTCATTGGTTATGGATCTGGTGATTTTGGATTCCATTTTTAGGATTTAGAAAATTCTAAAATTATTAGGAGTCGTGATATTTAATTGAATGATAATAGAATGTATAGGGATCAAATTTTGGTACCCAAGGATGAACCGGTTAAGAATTTTGTGAATGAAAATAAACTCTTGGATTTAAAAGTAATATCGACATGGTTACACAGTAATCAATGTTGGTTGACCCCTAACTAGAATCAATCACAAGAACCAGTATCAGTTACAGAAGATCTAGACCAGCATCAGTTAGCAGAACTGACGTCGGTTACAGCTCACTGACGTTGGTCACTAACAGATTTGGATACAAATGTCCAGAATATCTAGAATGATCCTTCGATACCCCAAACTCCTGTGAGAAGGTCTCAAAGGGTAAGTAAACCTCCAAAAATTTTCACACCTCTATTTTATTTATTACTGACTGATAATGGTGAGCCATTTCATCATCTTGAAAGGTTCAAGATGTAGAAAGAAAAACCATTTCATCATATGAGGAGTTTAAATACATGACATGAGTGCCATATGCTTCAACAGTTGGGAATCTCATGTATGCTATGGTTTATACCAGACTAGACATTGCATAGACAGTGGGAGTAGATATATGGCCAATCCAAGTAAAGATAATTAGAAAGTAGTTCAATGGATACTCAAGTATTTGAAAGGGACATCTAGCATGCAGTTATGTTATGGAGGTTCAGATATTTCATTATGTGGCTATGTTGATTCATATATGGATGGAGATCTAGATGGTAGGAGGATCACTACTGGATATGGTAATTATCTAGATTTCAATATTGCATAAGGTTGGGGCTTTGTCTACTACATAGGTAGATTATGTTGAAACTATAGAGGAAAACAAGGAGATGATATGGATGAGTAGGTTCATGGAAGAGTTGGGAAAAGAGAAAGATGATTGTAAATTGTTTGGTGACAATCATAGTACAATTCATTTGGAAAAGAACTCAGTTTTTCATTCAAGAAAAAAACACATTCAGTTGCGGTATCACTTCATACGGTAGGTATTGAAGGAAGGGTAGTTGAATCTGGAAAATATTCATATGGTGAGAACCTTGCGGATATTTTAACGAAGCCATTAAAAAAGAAGAATTTGGAGCTACACTCCACTTCTGTTGGTCTTTGAGTTTGAGACATGAAGAGGAAGAAACAAAGTTAAGGAAGGATCCAATAATGACATTGTACAGGTATGGTGTAGTAATTAATCTCAAAGTGGGAGATTGTTGAGTTGTGGAGCTCAATTAATTCGAATTAGCATGTAATATGAAACTTCCTGGAAAACACAGTAACCGACATTGGTTATGGAGGGACTGGCATCAGTCACCTATGACCGGGATCAATCAGACAAGGAGGAACCATCATCGATTAAGGCTAATCGGCATTAATTACCTATGCAAGAGTGTTCTATTTAACTCTCGGTAATTAGATATATTTTTAGTATTAAAGTAGATCTATTGATTGCAATTACATGGATAAGTGCCCTAAGTTTTTATACTCCTATATAAGCATGAAATATAGGGTTTAGAAGTGAGAATTAAGAAGATCATGAAAAAAGTTGATGATTATTGTGAAAATAATTGTGAGAGAGAGAATTCTTGGAGAAGAAGCAAAAGCTTGAGAGTAAGACAATAATGTACATCTGAGAGGTGTGGAAGATTGTAAATATTCATTGTATATCTTATCAAATCTTTGGATAATATATTATCTTTTTTCTTGGTGGGCGTATCCCACACTGGGTGAACCATGTTAAATATGGTGTTGATTTATATCTCTTATTTTCTATATTTCTTCTGGTATAATATTTACTTTTATTTGTATGTATTCTTAGATCTGAGATATTATCTGTACAAGCGATGTGCTAACCCCAACAATATCTCTCTCCTTCCTCTACCTCTATGTCATAAGGATTCATGCATGCATTTCACGGGGTTTCCCAGGTGAAGGATCATCATGATTGCATTGTGCAGGTAAATTGTTTCAAGTTCATTTCATATGGATGGTTAGTCAAGAAGGCATAGAAGTGTTTCATGTATTGGAAGGATTGGTTTAAGTGAATGAGGTAATTCTTCATTTGTCTTAGTGATATTTAGATCAATTTCTTCTCACTTCTTCTCACAGTGTATCTGATGGGCTACAATTGTTGATTATTCAAGAGGAGGATTCTCACAGTGTAGAGTGGTCAGAATTCTTCATCAAGAGTTCATCACATCACTAGAGTATCATTGTAGAGGTCATCAAGATAAGAAGTGGATTTTCTTCATGATCAAAGCTTATTCATCCTTATTCATTTGATTTTGGAGCTTCTTCTCCTCTCTTTCTCTCTCTAGAAATGTATTTCTTCGTTGAGGAAAAAAATTGTAAAAAGTGACTTAAGTCGCTTAAAGTTTCTATTTCTTCGTTGAGGATTGCACTTTAATTTGAAAAGTCACATGGGAATGTGAAGAGGCACATTATAAAGCTATATATTGTAATTCTCTCTACATTCCTAGGGGTTAGAAATTCTTGTTTGATAACTCATATGTGTCTTACTCTAATCAAGAAACTAAATTTCTTCTATTTCTTACTTAATGTATTATCTCCATCTCAACTACTAATCCAATAGAAATTTTTAATCCTGCATAACTAGGTAAAGAATGAATCTTTTGATGAAGTTAATATGGTTAAAGTTTTTCTATTGTGTCCTTTGTCTTAATTTTCATATTAATGTCTTCTCATATATTACTTGGAAATACTCTAGTTTATGTCAATAAACTCAGCATGTTATTTATTGAGTAGAACCCCCTTCTCACTTTTTCCCATTTCTACATACACACACATTTCCTCCACCTCCTTTTTCATGTGGCTTTAGTGGAGTATTCCTATATTATCCCCAGTCAAAAGGATACCCTTTATGATTATATTAGTGTACATACTTACTTGTTTTTAATAAATGGATTTGTCCCATTTCTAAGCAGAGGGGCCTCGTCCTAGAGCAATGGTGAAAGCCCCTAATTTTCCCCTGCAAAAAATTATTTCACCAACAATACCCTATCACAACACCTTGTAAATAAATCTACTTGAATCACACTTACACTCACCTAACTTGTTGAGTCAGTCCACCATAACGACCCCACTTTCCTTGTGTGTTCATGTAAAACTAAGTAAGCTAATATGAATTGAAATTAACATCTAATAGCTTCAAAGAAATTTTAATCTAAGAGAAACCATCAAGATAAGAGCTTATTGGAAACAACTTCTTTAATGCATGAATAAATCAAACTACATGCTAAGCCATTTCCTATTCTCTAAGATTGTTCACTTAAACTATGAACCTATAAATATCATAAGCAATCAAATGGGATGTTGGTGACCTCAAGAATTGAGGATGAAATCTCACCAATAAATGGCTACAAGACCATTTTTAAATCTTCCCATACTACTCAAATTTGAGTGAATGGATGCAAGATGGAGAAGTTATTTCCAACAATGGAGAATGCTCAAAGTAAAATGTCTATAGTTTAATCTAGGGGAAATAAGGTGTAAGAAGAAAGGGTAGGAGGAGGGTTCTTTATATAACCCTCTAGTTTGAGAGATCTTATCATCTTAGTGCATGTGGGATAAGGGTTAAGTAATATTATGAATGGATAAGGTTTTTTTATAAAAGGTAACCTTGATCTAAAAGATTTTAATTTATCATTAGTGGCTCATGGGAGTTTACGGGTGTTTTAATTAATGAAGGGTGATTAATTAATTGGTATATGTAAGCTTATAAAAGCTTATTAGAGGAAAATTTAGTATGATTTGGGGGATATAAGAGAGTAATTTGATCCAATAAATGGTTATTTATTGATTTAGAGTAACAAATGTAATTAATTAATAATAATTAATTAACCCGAGTAGAAGTGACATTAATTAACGAAAGGTCATTAATCGGCATCGGAGTGATGGGGAAGTTAATTAATTAATTAAAGGTACTTAATTAATGGTAATAGAGATAAAATTGTGGTTTATTGACGAATGTTTGTCGATTGACCAAAAGAGAGTGAATATCATGGTTAATTAGTGATAAATCACTAATTAGGATGAGAACGATAGAATAGAGGATGATTAGTGTAATTTTAGTAATAAAACTATGTAAGTAGACTTTAGGTGTCTAAATTTGGCCACCTAATATTATCCCATCATCCTCATATCTTTCTACCAATCATTCCCATCTATCTTGAGGAACTTATATCATTCGCAGTCTCCTCGAAGCCTCTATTATCTACCCTAGTCATTGTATCATGTACATTGTTATCTAGGCACCCATATCTAACAAATATCCTCTCCTAAACCTCCTTAATTTCCACTCATGGTGTCACCCCTAGGTATCTCTACTCTCTATTCCCCCTCAACAATTGGTTTATCGGGGTTGTACCTCAACTCTATCACATGTGGTCCCTCTGCACTTGTTCCCCTTTTTCGTTGTTACGTGGTACTTGGTTATGGGGTACACCTAACTTAGTATGGTCATAAAGGTGAAACCGATACCTTTTTCCTTTCTCACCCTTCTCTCTCTTTAGCATTTCATGGTTAATACTCTCAGAGAGGTAGGAGTACCACATGAGTTGAGTGCCCAAACTACAAAGGAAATATATTAACTCAGTGTGTCTCCACTCACCACATGTAATGCCATGTGATCTCTAATGTCCCCTCGATAACCACTATAATTGGAAAATTTGGCTTGTGATCCATTATCCCTTTATAAGTATCCCATACCACCTGATACTATGTGACCTCTATCAATCATATGCATCCCATTGCTACCCTCATTGTTGGGCCTCTCTCTCATTTTACAATCCTATGGGTATCTTATGCTACGTGTAACATGTCCTTATAGGTCAATACATTACAAAATGATCATAGATCAAAGATGTCAAAAGTATGATGGGTCCCACTATCCTTTTCTATCGTACATGAATCCTATATAAGTCATGGACTAACTGCACCCATATGGTCATCCTCTAACTAAAATGTATGTTAGACTCCAATATATCTATACATGCCACTAATACGAACAATGTCATTACTTCATCTACCTTGTGGCACAAGATCAGTGGACCAACCATACCTATGATCGCCTTATATATATCTTGAATACAAGAAATAAACACCACACTTAATCAAACCATATATGATCTTGAATGATACTTCTTGCTTTCATTAACCCATAATGTTAAGGCCCTCCTCTTTGTGGTGCTTCATGATACATCATAAAATAACTTCACACCCTGAACGGTTAACCTAAGAATCACATTTATCATTTTATATTGTCACAATGACCTTTATAATTTTTCCACTAGCCCTATACTTGAATGTGTTGCACCTAAACTCCCAATGGCCCAAAAAACTATGAATAAATTTAGATCCAACAAAATCCTTTTGGGTGGGTGCCTCAATGGGCCTGGTAGGATTGAGGTTTAATCAGACTTGGTCACGTGGGCTAAACCACAACATTTGAGATATGTCATTAGTATATTACCATAGTCCCCTTACCCTTTCCTTGTTTCTTCCCTTTGTTCATACATTACACCCATTATGTGTACTTTCCTCATTGTGTTCACTTATTTAAGCTTGTTGGACACTATTTTCCTTTCTTTTGGTCATCCTGAACCTTCATCATTCCCTCCATTTATCCCTTGGATTTCACACCACATTATCCCCCCCTCATGACCATATGTTTCCTTAAGGCCAACACCATCACCCATGGGCAATGGTGTTAGGTTTTATTTTCCCTTTTGCGGAGACCATTTCCTATAGGAAATGGCAATAGGTATATATATACCCCACCATTTTTTCATTTAGACCACCATCAATCAAGCATTCATTAAGGTAATACTTGATATTTCTAACACACTTTCACCCCATTTTGTACCTATTTATTGGACTCGAGGATCTTGAGAAATTGTTTGACCATTTTCTTTATGGATTTGAAAAAATAGATAAGGGTATGGGCCAAGGAGGAATACACTTTATGATGGTTAGTTTAAAGGTCGTTGCACATGTTCTAAATTCTTGATCCAATATTGACTGTGAGAACCTCCTTTTGGCTCAAAGGAACTACTTGGAGTTTAGAAGAGTTCTAAATGCCCGTAGTGGTGTAGAGGTGGTTGGAGATGCTGGTGAAGGTTGATATGTGGAATGGTGCTCAATGTTACAATAGTGCTTCCCAAAATGTTGTTGTAAATGCAAATACCTTTGGATTAGTCTTGGTGCTGGCTATGACTATCTTGATTTGTGAAAGGGCTCTGGTTCTTGCTTGCATGTAAATATCCTTCATTCCAAAACTTGAGAATGTGGAAAACCTCTCAAACAAGGTTACTAAGATTAATATATGGTAACTGACGATGGTTTAGGGTCACCGGTGTTGGTTTAGGATTGATCGATGTCAGTTAAGGTAGGAAATCCTAGGTTTACTAAAAATGTCAGATCTTGGCAATCTTTTGGGAGAGCTCTGTCTATTCTCAAGGATCAAAAAAAAATGTTACATTTTAATGAGTGGGAATGTTGTTAGAGGGAGAATAGACATGTTATTTTAGGGTTTCATTAGGTCTTAGTTCATTAAGTTAGGAAGGACTAAGTCTTAGTTAGTTATGGTGAGTGAATATTGAGTCCTAGTAAAAGAGTAACATCCTAAGAATAGGTTTGTGATGAGGTGTCTAGGTGAGGTGGAAATTAGTTTAATTAGGGTAATTATATTAAATAAAGTGATGATGAGTACCACTTTAATTATAAATAATTAAACTAATATTAATGTGGGGTAAGAGGGTCATGGTTAGGTGAATATGTTTGAGTTGGCTATTCGAAAAGGGACCAAGGGGAGTGTGACCCAATTTTTTTGTCTACATTTTTTCCCTTTTTGTTGCGTAGCTTGTGTTGGTAAGCGACACTGACAAAAATACGAAGTGATTGCCCCATGTGTGGGTGAAGGTGATCCCCCTCAAACCAGGCACGGATGAGGTTTAATACAGAATTGGTGAGTGGTTTGATAAATGTATAGGTGGTGAAGATAGGTGGGGAAGGGTATGAGTACTATGGGAAAGGGTGATGGTTAACTCAGGTAATAGGTAATAGGCCAGAGTCCAAATCAGGTCATGGGTAATGGTAATCAAATACACGCACATTTATAGATTGCAATATGGTACCAGGTTGATGAGCTTACAAACTATACATCATCTAAGGTTGATATGTTTATCCAAAAAAGGGTGAGGTGATTCAAGTATCCAAGGTATAGGATATGGTTCATAAACACAACATAGTTTAGGTGTAGGAACATTTAGGTATGTTCAGGTACACCAAAGGCTTGGTTGGGATAAATAACATGGCAATAGGCAAGGCAAGGTCACTAGGTTAAACAACACATTAACAACATCACAAGGTATAATAAGTACATAAGGTCAATGGTCACACCAAGTAGGTCAGGTTCAGGAAGATAGGTAATGGCATGGGTAAGGCCAAGATATAGGTAAAATAATAACTCCTGAGATGTAACAAAGGAGATGTAGTGGTAGGTTGAGCTTGTAGGTATGGTTCAATGGGTGGTCAAAATGACAAAAGGTGTGTTGGCACTAATGGTTGTAGGTAAAAGAAAGATTAGAAAGGCCAAATAAATAAAGGTATGAGGTTGTACTTATGTGTGTACTTTCCATTGTTATTATTTATGTGATGGAAGCTAGGTGGATTAGGCATGATTACGTCAAGGTCATGTTATCCTGTAAAATTGACGAGGGCAATTTTGTAGGTAACCATACCAAAATTTTGTTCTGGTTCCTCATCAAGGTCCCTTAACATCCGGAATGGCGTAAAATCCCTTTCCAGAAAATCTAGTTTTTCGAACTTAGTCATTTTGGTCCTTTTTGGCTGGGCACATATTTTTCTCATGCAACACAAGATGAATTTGTGCCCCTTTCTATTCCTTTGGCGCATCCTTTGGATTGTTAGCACAACAATTGTTGCACCTCCCCATGATGCACCTTTCTTGCATGTGCTCACCTGTTAACAACAAAAATATTGCGCCCTTAAACGGTGCACCAAGGCACTCAAAATTCCATGTTGACAGTCCTAAATCTGCGCTAAAGTTGTAGATAATTTCTTGCTGACAGAAACATAACCGCGCCAAAGGGTGCAAATATGTTTATGTCAACATATGTTTTGGTGCACCCTTTTAAAAAGGTTGATGGTGCATTTATTACACTTTTGGCTATATATAGGTGCATCCGCCATGTCATTTTCACGATTGAAAAACACGTGAAAACTTTATTTCTATGCACCTATCAGCGCTCTTGTCATCCTTGTGTCGTGTTCGTGGACCTCACTTCATTTTTTCCAGTCTATATATCTCCGATAAGTGGTTCTTGCTTTTCTTGTGATTTTTTCTTGCTATTGAATAAATAAATAAACGTAAGAGGCTTCCCCCAAACTAGTTTTACCCTCCTCTCAGATCTGCTAGCCTAGAGGGCTTTGTCTCAGAAATGAACCCAACAGATCTCTTTACTCTGTTCCCCTCACTGTCAAATCATGTTGATAAGGCCTAAAAAATCACAAACTCATTCAAGAAGATAAAAAATGTAAAGTTGTTACATTTCCACATGCGGTTTTCCTTTGGTATAGATGCCTTTCCTGTTACATAAAACACAATCGTGCCAAGAGGGAGCATTGTCCCTTATTGCAGCACGCATCCTTCCTATGCCATACAAAACTAAGAAAATCCTTACACATGTGCTAGTGCAATCCTGCTTACAACAACAAAAGGTGCCATGTAAGCTCTTCTTGCGCCGCGCCCAAGGCCCCTTGGCACACCAAACTTCCCTGTAACATGTCCCATATTTTCACCATTAGTGCATCCTGCTCCCATGAAACACCAAACTTATTTGCACCCAGTTTAAAACCATATATATTAGCACAGGTGCAAATTTTTTTGCAACAACATTGATGTTATGTGTAAATTTCCTGTGCCCTGTGCCCTTTGCCATCGTTTTCTTCCTTGCAACACTCCGCAGCAGTGTGCCTTGCTTTATTGACCTTGCAGCCTACAATATTCTTGCGCCCTGTGCCTAGAAGCTTTTAAATTGCTAACTCCTCTTTTTGTAAAGCTCTAATGAATGATCTAATAGCTAACATGGCTCTTCTGCATTGGACTTTGCTCCTTCTTCTTGCAGATCAGCAACTAAACTCAGATTCGCATATGTCTACATCAAGAAAAAGGCCAACCAAGTCAAAGGGTAAGGCAAAACTCATGGAGGAAGATATGTAATACAAATATCAAAGGGTCAGAATGCCCGATTCCCAGGCAGAATGTGACTTAGACATAAGATATTCTGAACTTGGCCATATAGACATGGAAGATTTTTGGGCCAGAACCAGAAGGGTCACAGGCAGTCCTTGGATGGAAAAATTGGTGGGCAGTAATCTACATTTCACCAGGGGAATCCCCGTTATTGCAGTGAATAATGAGTTTATGATGGTACTAGCTTGCTGCTATAACAAAGACACAAGGTGTGTCGAGAATGAAAAGGGAAAAGTCATAATCAACCTCACTGCCTGGTACTTTGAGATCATGCTAGGCATTCCCCACCACTGGCATTTTGTGGCTATAAGCCAAGAAGACTGCATCAAGGCATGGGAGGAAAATGAAGACAAATGCATGTAGTTAATGAACAAAGTGTATTTGAAAAATAAAAAGGTAATAACCAGATGGCCACAGGTTATTCACCGCAGTGACTTCTTTGAGGAACTGAGCGATACCATTACATTCCTAAGTAGGGTATTTGGGCTCTTTGATGCCCATTACTTCCACAAATGGATGCTCAAGTATCTAGAAACAATGAATAAGAACGTATCTGATCGATGTTTTGAGTGGGCAGAGATCATCAGCAGTACCATCTCTGAGCAGCTCCAACAACTCACCATAACGGGGAGGTTCTACATGAACTCCTACATAGTCTATGCTTCAGCCTCAGAGAGATACTATCCAGCGCTAAGTCGATGTGGGGTGTGGCCCCAGGTAAAAATATATGAATACTACCTAGAATTGAAGCTGGAGAATAGCATTCCGTAGTTCACCAAGATCAACAATGCCTTCTTCTATGGCATCGTCTACCTTTTGAGGCCCAATATGACTCACGGTCGGATGACCAAGAGCATAGTAACTACAAAGGAGAAGTGGGGGGCATTGTTTACACAATTCCCCACTTTCACCTATGACAGAGCAGCCAAATTCTTGGGGGAGCCCATCAAGTTACCAAGGTATGCAGGCCCTAAGTTGATCCTATTGAAGTTGTCTAGGAAGCTCATAACATATCATGAGAAGTTCCTGAAAAGGAAGAAGGGTGGAACTCCTTTCCCCCTCACAGTGGGTAGGTACACCTGCACTTCTCACACCAAGGCCTGCGAAATGTTTGTAGAGCTAGAACTACTTAACCTAAAGCACAATTTCCCGGTAAGGTCCACCTTTGATCCACGAAATTACCTCCCAAAGGAAAAACTTTATCTGATCCACATTCCAAAAATCGAGGACATCTACATCGACCTGTATCATGTGGTCGAACTCAGGAGAAAGGATCACTCTCGCCTGGCCCTAGCAGAAATTACTCAATATGGGATGGTCATTGTTCCAAAAGCTTTCCAAACAACCGATCAAGAAGTTGATCAGGTATATCTACACACAGATGGGGAAAATTGGCCGTTCACCGAGATTGACAGGACAAAGGCACCTCAGACCATTGAGGAGAGGGTTAAGGGCACATTGCAGTGCACAGATCATTGGTGTAGAATGAACGGCCTCATCTACCTTGGAGTAGATTTTCACCACGTCCCATTTGGGCAATGCACCTTCCAAACCGAAGAATTTACCAAGAGCAAAGGTAAAGATAAAGAGGGAGAATCTAGCACCACTCAAGAATAATATCCTGAGATCCCTCCCTCCACTACACAAGAACAGGTTGTAACCCTGGCATCTCCAGAGAAAGAAGCGGCAGAGAGTGTTCCAATAGGCACATCCACTCAAGATGTTTCCACTGCTATAACCATTGAGGTTCCCACCATCCCTTCTCATGCTCCTCCTTCCCTTCCTCCCATCACCCAAGAAACCATTCCTTTGGTTGCATCTTCTCCCCCACCTATTGTTCCCCTTTTCTCTTCTCCTATCTTCTCTTCCCTCACAGAGATTTCCCCTAGTATTTCTTCCCTCATCTCTTAGTTCCCTTCTACCCCCACAGTTTCCTCTCCTACAGTAGCTCCTACCCCTGTGAGCATTGGGAGTTCAGCTTCTCCATCAATGCCACCACCAAGCATCTCAACCCATTTCCCTGAGTACACTGTAGTTGCTCCTTCTTCTTCTACCATTCCTTCTTCTCCCTTAAGTCTAGCATGGATCTCCCAGCACCTAAGTTAGCATAAAAGGAAATTCCCCATTGCACCTATGGATTTCTCCATCATCCCAATGAAAGGAGCTAAGAAGCAGAAGCAAATAACCCACTTCTTTCAAAGCACCTCAGGTGAAAGAGTAATGGAGATCGCGTATCCTAATCCCGTAAAGGATAAAAAGGATCTGTCCCCTGCAGATTATACAGTGACATAGGTCACAATGGGAACATCATCTGAGAGTCTTCAAGGAGAGGACCTATCCATGGTGGATGCCCTTTGCAAGAAGCTTCAAGAAGAAAAGGAAGAGAAGAAGCTACTGAAAGAGAAGAATAAACATCTTCTCCACGCCCTATAGAAAATGGGCAGTGCACCTCCTACAACTACCACTGAAACTCTTGAGGACCTTAGTCAGGATAAGATAAAGGAATATGCCAAGATTGGAAAATAAGGCATGGCAGCATCCACCTGGAGAGACCAGATCCTCAAAAATAGTGAGGAAGTAGTCGTCAAGTTCACCGAGTTATATCAGAACATTGGTCGGGTGAACAAGGAACTCCAAGCGATTGCAAGACCTATCTCCAAAGAGTTTGACCATGCTAGGTTGCAACATGATACATTCTAGAAGATGCTCGAATGCTTAGTCGATGATTTAATTAAATTTGGCATCTTCAATCACCCCAGAGCACCCAACAAAGTCCTTGCTACTTTGGACTACCGGGTCGATTAGATGGAATTTGTCCTAGAGAAGATAGATAAGGTCAAGGAGGAAGCCCTGGATGCAATGCATCAAATGGAGTAAATTGTCCTAAGGATGTCTCCGGGATTTCTCACTCCGTCATTCACCTTGAGGAAGGTAGATGAAACCATTCGGATCTTCAAAGAGATCATCTCGCAAGGGTTAGAGCCAGAAGCCACTTTTGACGCTGAATCCATCAATAACCTTCTGGCTTGCCATGATTTTATAGGGTACCTGATGGAGGCAGGTAATGAATACTTCAAGCTCCTAGAAAAACTTAGAGATGAATGGGAGACTTGCGAAGTCATCGGAAATCACACCAAGGGTCCTACCCAGGATCTACTCCAACTAATGATCAGTAAATTCATGGAGTATCAGACTCAATTCCATATCGCCTCCCCTGAGTGGAAGAAGGATACTCCCTTCTAGCTGCGAGACGACGATGAAAAGCTCCCTCCTCTTGGATTTTATTTTTTAATATTTAAAAGTATGTTGGCACAAATGATGACATCATCCATGTTGCACCATGGGATGTTGTCATCCACCAAGTTGTCCAAAGTCAACAGTTGACTTTTAGATATTTTTAAAATTTTTGTAATTAGTTGGTTTATTTTTTCCTTCTCTCTTCTCCTCCTATAAATACTTGAATGTTTGTTGTATTCGGTGGTGGGAAATTTTTAGATGAAAAATAGAAGTGAGAAGAAAAGGCTTTGTACTTTTTGTAACAGAAGAAACATTAATACAAATATTAAGACTTTGTGCTGAATATGTGTGTTATGGGCATCTGATCTTTCCTATGTCAGATCTATGCATTTATTCTATTAGATCTCTCTCTACTTTCTTGTCATTTTTTCATCAGTATTGCTTTGCTCATTTATGCAAGTAGGTTTGGCTCCATTTATTACCAATCCCAAAACATAAACCCTCTGACCTTTCTACTTTGGAATTCATTTCTTTTCTTCCTTCGAACACATTCTTTCCTCGTCTTTCCCTCCATTCCTTTCTTTTCACAGTTGGAGGCACCTCTACTGGGATGAGATCCCAAACCCCCAAAGGTAGAATATTGTGAGACTTGCACAAATTCCTGCTAGTAGAATAGTAATAAACCAGATTCGTTTTGCTGTCTCAAAGAGGGGCTATGCCCTACACACTGTTGGCTCATCTATCCATAGATCTTCTCTCGCGACAGATTTTTGGACCAACAATTTTTGGTGACTCTGCTGGGGACCGAACAGATCTATTTGATAAAACTATAAAAATCACTACCTGTTTGCAAATCTTAACTTTTTGTTCAAAATTTCAAATTTTTGCAAAAGTGATCCAAACTGAAAATTTTCTTCAGAGATCCATAGATCTGGGTTAGTTAGAGATCTTTAGTTTGCTGAGTTTTTACAAAAACCAGTATTTTTCCGTAGATCTGAGTTTTTGACTATTTTACAAAAATTTCAAACCCTTGCAAAAAGTCAACTCTAAGATCTAAAATTCAGCTTGCTAAGTTGACCATCATTTTATCCTCACTAATCTTTGTCATTAAACCACAATTAGTTTTCAAAAGGGGGATATTTTTTTAAAATATTCAGAAAATTGCATGTTGCTGATTTTTGTCAGAAAAATCAAAAAATCAGCAAGTACAACCAAAAAGAGTTTTTAAAACTACTCTAAAAACATTACAGATCTGAATGATACACTGGCAGGTGAACCATTTACTCGTAGTAGGAGAGCTCATGGAGAATTTGATCCTACTTTCGATCTACTCCGAAGGCACAACTTCAATGTTACACCAGCACGCTTCTGGTGGCTGAGTTCTGTTGATCAGTCAGCCAGAAGTGTCTCCCCCCCACGAAGGAATCATTCTTCACAAGGAGTATCCACATCCCTTTGCAGTGCTTTGTTGCTCAATGGAACCATCCTCCCGGCTCACATCCTTTTTCCAGCTTTTCAAATGGTAGTACCATGGGGAAATGCTATGGCCCCTCTTGCTTTGCCACATCCTGTTCATGCACTCCCTCATGGAAACTAAAAAAATTTCCCCAAATTTGATCGAAGCGGAAACCAAAGCATGGACTCACACATATCTGCATTCATCATGTCATGCAGTATCCTGGATGTGACCCATGAAGATGTGTCAGTTCACCTCTTTCTGGAGACCTTGCAAGGACCCGCAGCAGAATGATTTTAGCATTTTCCAGCCAAATCTATCACTAGTTGGGCCACATTACGAACTGTATTCGAAGAAAGATATAAGCCTTCCAAAGATGCATTCACGTTACTGTCAAAGATCACTCATCTGAAGAAGGAATTCAATGAGACTATGCATGATTTCATCACCCATTTCAATTCACTAATCAACCGTGTGCTGCTCACCATGCTGCCAACACCAGAAAATCAGAAGTGTTTCTTCGTCAATGCCATGAGCTCAAAAGTAAGTTTCTTACTCTTGCAAGAATAAGTCACTACTCTGGTTCCCAAGCTGCTGCCATTCGGATTGAAGATAACTTGCTAATATCTGGAAAATTAAAATGAGAACCGTCCATGCCTAAAGCTTCAACTCCTTCTCCTACCACTTCATCTGATCTGACATTTCAAAAGATGGTGAGTGACTTGCTCGTATTAAAGAAGCAGCTAGCTTAGGCTTCCTTGAGCTCTTCGTACCAAGATATCCCATGAAGAATTTTCACTTCCAACAACGTCCCTCAAAGGCCACGTTTACCTATAACTATGTTGAGGTTGGCACTTGAAGCCCCTTCGGTCAATGCCTTAATCGAGATCAAGGAAGAGGAGTAGAATTATGAAGAACCTTCATCCCAAGGTGAAGATAATCAAGATGACGGTGAACTGACTGGAAACTCTACTATTAGGTATATGGAATTTGATGAGGAGGAGTCTGATGAAGAAGAGGGTACCCAAGGATATGCAAGCGGGCAGTCTTATGCTATTTTCACCCGCTCTCAAGGAAAAGAAGTAGAAGTTACTACCACGATACAAAAAGATAAGGTTATGTTGAACACGCCTCCAACCATTGCAAAAAGAGGTAATCCCCTTCCTTCTCAACCTCTTATTAAGTCTTTTTCAAAGAAATATTTTTCCCCTATCTCCCCTCTGAATCAACCCTCTCCTATTCCTATTAAGACCGGTAACCCTACCCCACCATCGCGAAATGAGGGACTCATTCCTTCATCAACGTAACCCTTGGTCGTGTTTGACATAATTGATCATGCTAAAAAGACTAAGATCCAAATATCTGAAGCTGAGTATCTTCAGTCAAACCATGAGCAGGTTGTAAGGTTGACTGAATATATTCAAATCCAAGCTATCATAACTTCTCAGGCCTCCCCAAAAGGAATTCTTCCTACTCCCCCTGCATCTTGCATAAATGTTACCTCAACTTCTGCATCAGGTAAAATAGAACCTTTCTATCTCTCCCTCCTAATCAATGTCCACAAGCTAAGCAACGACATAATTGATTCTAGGGCTTTCGATAATGTCATACCGGAAAAAGTCACCCATGCTCTAGGCCTCACCCTTACCAAGCCTTTTGGCAGATGTTACTCCTTAGAAACCAAACAGGTTCCGTTGATTTGTCAAATCAAAGACGCGCAGTTCACATTTGCAATGTTCCTAGAGAAAAGAGTAAAGATGACCGTCCTCGTTGTCGATATTCTGGCAGCATATGGAATTCTACTAGGAAGGAGATTTTGTAGTGAAGTTGGTGGAGAGATTCATATGGACTGGTCTAAGGCTAGAATCCCCGTCAAAGGTGTAACGCAAACTTTGGAGCCGGAATCACAAAAGAAGTACTTGGTTACTAATTCTGATGACCCCAAAGCCCAAATTCTCTTCAAATCATCAGGGATGGGAAATTATTTCTTATATACTGAGTCTAAAAAAATGAATGTTCTCATCTGGGAAGAGGATCTTAACAAGATATGGATGTTGCAGTTTGATGGCAGCTGTGCAACTAGCGGATGCGGTGTCGAAGCTGTGTTAATTTCCCCGGAGGAAGAGATTTTTCCTCTCTCTTTCAAGTTACAGTTTTTCAACATGAATAATACTCTTGACTATGAATCTTTGCTACTTATTATGCAAGCTGCATAAGAAAGGGGAATCAAGAACCTAAAAGTACAAGGTGATGCAGAGCTGGTCGTAAATCAAGTGAAAAGGATATACCATGTAGAAAATGAAAGGCTCAGGCATTATCACAACGTAGTATGGGATAGCATTGAAGAATTTCATGCTTTTTCAATAAAATTCATTCCAAGAGCTCAGAACAACATGGCCGATTCATTAGCCGTATCAACATCGCTCATGCTCCCCTACCTAGGATTGAAAATAGACATATATACCATTGAGGTAGTTTTTTTCCCAAGCATGCCAAACAATTCTCAGCACTAGCAGGTATTCAATGATGATAATCAACTTATTTCCTTTCTGGAAAAGGTGGAAAATTTCAGTGAGCTTCATTTTGAAGGATCCACTTCTACATTCCATGAATTTGTTACTGATTAGGACAATGGATCAAAAGGAAGTGACGGCATATGTCAGCTCAAAGGAAATAAAATTCCAAAAGGTTTGGTCTCTCTGGAACGTTTGTTCGATAGACATGATCATTTTGTTAGGAAGAAAAGGTAGGATAATCTTGACTCCTCTCCAAAAACTGAGCCGGTCAATCTAGGAACTGCGGTCAATCTAGGTACTGCGGAATATCCGTAGTTTGTAAACATCGGGAGGTGTTGCACACTTGAGGAAAAGTGGAAATTCGTCAAATTGCTGAAGAATTATGTAGATGTATTGGCATGGTCGTATGTCGATCTAAAGTCTTTTAAGCCAAAAGACATCCAGCGTGACATCCCATTGAAAGAAGATGTCAAACCCTTTTGCCAGAAACAGAGGCACTATAATCCCAAGATCTCTGGTACCATCCAGGTTGAAATATAGAAGATGATGGATGTAAGGATAATTTTTCCTATTCATCATAGTACATGGGTCACAAACATTGTGCTAGTATGCAAGAAAAATGGTGAGATACGCATATGCGTAGATTTTCACAATCTGAATCAGGCGTCAGGTCAAAGCATACAAGTGTGTCCCACTTTGTGGCCATAAATATTTTAAAATTTGACTAGTAAATAAATAATTAAAAATAACTATTAAAATTTAAAAAATTAGGTAAATTTTGGATGCCCTGCACCTTGGTATTTATAGCCTCTTAAAAATGCATGTTTGGTAATTTTATATGTGTTTGGTCATGTTTTGGTTGTCAGACATAGTTTGCTGAAAGTACAAAAACTAGAAAAAGTGGGACACAGTTATATGCTTTGACGTCCTTGAAGGACAACTACCCGCTTCCCATAATGGATCAGGTTTTACAGGTAGTAACTAGATCAGAAATGTTGTCCATGCTTGATGGTTTTTCGGGCTACAATCAGATTGAAGTCTCACCTAAAGACCAATTCAAAACAACATTCACTACCCCATGGGGCACATTTTCCTATAGCAGAATGCCTTTTGGTTTGACCAACACTGGCGCCACCTTCCAGCGGGTGATGGACTTTGTGTTCAAAGGTATGATGGGAAAGGTTATCATAGTCTATTTAGATGACTTAACTATGTTCTCTAAACAACAAAGTGATCATTGTGATCATTTGGTGCAAGTATTGATTAGATGCCGAGAGCACAGGATCTCCCTGAATCTGAAAAAGTTTTTTTTCGGGGTCACTGAAGGAAAGTTGTTGGGACACGTTGTTAGCAAAGAAGGGACAAAAATAGATTCCGAAAGGGTTGGGGCTATTCAGAGCCTTATTTTACCCACAAGCAAGACTAGTGTTCACTCTTTCTTCGGAAAAGTGAATTTTCTCAGGTGCTTTGTTCCTGACTTTGCTGAAAAGACTCACCACATATTAAATATGATGAAAGGGTCACAAAATTTCTGATAGAGCAAAGAAGGGAAGACGTCATTCGACGATATAAAATCCTCCGTCGCTCATGCGCAAGTCCTGGTATGTCCTGATTTTTCCAAGGATTTTATCATGTACAGTTATGCATCTGAGCATACTGTATCGACCATCTTAATGTAAAATAATTCTTAAAATGTTGACTCTCAAATCGCGTTCATGAGCTCTCCCCTCAAGCCTCATGAGTTGAAGATGTCTCAGTTGGAAAAGCATGCCTTCGTCATTATCAAAGCAGTCAAGAACTTCCAGTATTACATCCTAAACTCTCATACAGTAGTGTTGGTCCCTGACACGACAGTCAAGTCAATCTTAACTCAATAGGAGTTAGGGATTTTACGAGGGAATTAGATCACAAAGGTCCAAGAATATGATCTAGACATAAAAATGACCAAGCTGGTAAGAGGCAAGGGTCTATGCCAGCTTATGGCTGAAAACAGAGATTCATAAAACCTTGAAGAAAAGGATGATTGCATTAATGGGACACAAAGCCAGCTAGAGAAAGTTGATTCTCTACCCATGGTTCTATTTGTTACAACTAGCGATGAGTGGTGTTCTAATATCACTTTCTTTCTCACTTACGGTGAGTGCCCAACTCATCTAACTTCAAAAGAGAAGCATACTATAAAGCTCAGAGTGGCCAGATATGTCATTTGGGATGACAGTTTATACAAACGCGGGATTGATGGCATCTTCTTGTGATGTGTTGACAAACCACAGTATGTAAAATTACTTGAGAGTTTTCATGATTTAGCCTATGGTGGTCATTTCTCCTCTTCCATGACAGCACACAAGATCATCCAGGCTAGGTACTATTGGCCAACACTATTTAAGGATACAGCCACCTGGGTAGCAAAATGTGAGCTCTGCCAACAGTTTGTTGACAAACCAAAATTGGCTTCTTTTCCCCTCATGCCGGTCATTATTGACGAGCCCTTCAAGCAATGGGGAATTGACTTTATTGGAGCACTACACCCACAATCAAGTGTCAGATATAGCTATGTCTTAACAGTAACATATTACTTCACCAAAGGGGTGGAGGCCATACCTGTTAAGAATGCCACTTCTGAAGTTGTTTGTAACTTCATCAAGGAAAATATCATCGTGAGATTTGGCATTCCAAACAAGATTTTTGCTGATAATGCTTCCAATATTTCCTCTCAAGAAGTTATCAGTTTCTGCTATGAATACGGGATAACCTTGGCCCACACCTCAGATTATTACCCCCAGGTAAATGGTCAGGCATAATCAAGTAATAAAAATTTAGTGACCATCATACGGAAGCTAGTTGATGAGAATCAGCGGATGTGGCACAAGTCATTGTATGACACTTTGTGGGCGGACTACATTACTCCCAAAAGGTCTCTCGGTATGTCACCTTTTCAAGTATTATATGGAATCGACACCGAGCTTCCCATTTCTATAGAAATTCCTGCCTTGTGCTTGACATGAGTGATTGAAGATGAGACTTTCAAAAATTCTCTTGAAAAGAGGATCATGTATCTAGCAGATCTCGAAGAAAAAAGGGTAAGAGTGGTTAACAGGATCACTGAACATCAGAATCAAGTCAAGAGACTGTTCGATAAAAAGGCTAAGTTGAGGAATTTTCAGGTGGGAGATCTTGTCCTTTTGTGGGACAAGCGAAGAGAGCCAAAAGGCATGACAGGAAATTTGATTCTCTATGGAGAGGACCTTTCAAGATCAAGCAGCTCAATGGAGAGAATAGCTTCTATCTCTTGTATCTAGACGGAATTGATCTCCCACTTCCCTATAGTGGGCAGCATCTCAAAATATTTAGGAAGTAGAGCTTCCCATTTTCTTTGTATAGTTTTCTTTGTGTTGTGTGTTTTCTTTCGTCATGTGTTTTCTTTTTTCGTCGCCCTTGTTTTTGACTTTGTAACCCAATGGATAGGCACATGTTGATCTAGGGTTCTCTACCCTTAAGATTCACTCAAGGATAGTCCCTAGAAAGAGCCAGCTGTTATCTTGTAAAATTAACGAGGGCAATTTTGTAGGTAACCATACAAAATTTTTGTTCTGGTTCCTCGTCATGGTCCCTCAACATTCGGAATGGTGTAAAATCCCTTTACGGAAAATCTATTTTTTCAAACTTAGTCATTTTGGTCCTTTTTGGCTGGGCATAGATTTTGCTCATGCAACACAGGATGAATTTTCACCCCTTTCTATTCCTTTGGTGCACCCTTTGGAGTGTTAGCATAAGAATTGTTGCGCCTCCCCATGATGTGCCTTTCTTGCATGCGCCAAGGCGCATGCGCTCACCTATCAACAGAAAAATTATTGCACCCTTAAGCGGTGCACCAAGGCACTCAGAATCCCATGTTGACATTCCTAAATCTGCACTAAAGGTGTAGATAATTTCTTGCTGACAGAAACATACACGCGCCAAAGGGCGCAAATATTTTTATGTCAGCATATGTTTTGGTGCACCCTTTTAAAAAGGTTGGTGGCACATTTATTACACTTTTGGCTATATATAGGTGCATTCGCCCTATCATTTTCACGATTGAAAAACACGTGAAAATTTTATTTCTCTACACCTATCAGCGCTCTCGTCATCCTTGTGTCACGTTCATGGACCCTACTTCATTTTTTCCAGTCTATATATCTCCGATAAGTGGTTCTTACTTTTCTTGTGAGTTTTGCTTGTTGCTTTGCTATGGTTTTGCTTGCTATAAAATAAATAAATAAACCTAAGAGGCTTCCCCCAAACCAGTTTTACCCTCCTCTCAGATCTGCTGGCCTAGAGGGCTTTGTCTCAGAAATGAACCCAACAGATCTCTTTACTCTATTCCCCTCACTATCAAATCATGTCGATAAGGCCTAAAAAACCACAGACCCGTCCAAGAAGAGAAAAAATGTAAAGTTGTTACATTTCCACTTGCAGTTTTCCCTTAGCGTAGACGCCTTTCCTGTTACATAAAAAACTGTCGCGCCAAGAGGGAGCACTATCCCTGATTGCAGCACGTGTCCTTCTTGTGCCATACAAACCTAAGAAAATCATTACACATGCACTGGCACAATCCCGCTTACAACAACAAAGGTGCCATGCAAGCTCTTCCTGCACCATGCCCAAGGCACCTTGACACACCAAAATTCCCTGCAACATGTCCCATATTTGTGCCATTGGCACATCCTACTCCCATGCAACACCAAACTTATTTACGCCCAGTTTAAAACCTTATATATTGGTGCAGGTGCAAATTTTTCTGTAACAACATTGATGTTATGTGTCAATTTTCTGCAACCTGCACCCTTTGCCACTATTTTCTTCCTTGTAACACTCTACATCAGTGCACCTTGCTTTATTGACACTGCAACCTGCAATATTGTTGTGCCCTATGCCCAAAATCTTTCAAATTAATAACTCCTATTTCTATAAAGCTCTGATGAACAATCTAATAGCTAACATGGCTCTTTTGCATTGGACTGTGCTCCTTCTTCTTGTAGATTAGCAACTGAACTCAGATTCACATATGTCTACATCAAGGAAAAGGCCAACCAAGTCAAAGGGTAAGGCAAAACTCATGGAGGAAGAGATGAAATACAAATATCAAAGGGTCAGAATGCTCGAGTCCCAGGAAAAATGTGACTTAGACATCAGAGATTCTGAACTTGGCCATATAGACATGGAAGATTTTTGTGCCAAAACCAGAAGGGTCACATGTAGTCCTTGGATGGAAAAACTCGTGGGCATTGATCTACATTTCACTAGGGGAAACCCCATTATTGCAGTGAATAATGAGTTTATGATGGTACTAGCTCGCTGCTATAACAAAGACACAAGGTGTGTCGAGAACGAAAAGGGGGAATTCATAATCAACCTCACTACCTGAAACTTTGAGATCATGCTAGGCATTCCCCACCACTGGAATTTTGTGGCTATAAGCCAAGAAGACTGCATCAAGGCATGGGAGGAAAATGAAGACAAATGCATGTAGTTAATGAACAAAGTGTATTTGAAAAATAAAAAGGTAATAACCAGATGGCCACAGGTTATTCACCGCAGCAACTTATCTGACGAATTGAGCGATACCATTACATTCCTAAGCAGGGTATTTGGGCTCTCTTATGCCCATTACTTCCACAAATGGATGCTTAGGTATCTAGAAACAATGAATAAGAATGTGCCTGATTAGTGTTTTGAGTGGGTAGAGATCATCAGCAACACCATCTCTAAGCAGCTCCAACAACTCACCATAACGGGGAGGTTCTACATGAACTCCTACATAGTCTACGCTTCAGCCTCAGAGAGAGACTATCCAACACTGAGCTGATGTGGGTTGTGGCCCCAGAAAAAAAAATATACGAATACTACCTAGAATTGAAGCTGGAGAACAGCATTCTACAGTTCACCAAGATCAACGATTCCTTCTTCTACAACATCATCTGCCTTTTGAGGCCTAATATGACTCACGGTTGGATGACCAAGAGCATAGTAACTACAACGGAGAAGTTGGGGGCATTGTTTACACAATTCCCCACTTTCACCTATGTCAGAGCAGCCAAATTCTTCGGGGATCCCACCAAGTTACCAAGGTATCCAGACCCTAAGTTGATCATGTTGGAGTTGTCTAGGTAGCTCATAACATATCATGAGAAGTTACTGAAAAGGAAGAAGGGTGGAACTCCTTTCCCCCTCACAGTGGGTAGGTACACCTGCACTTCTCACACCAAGGCCTGGGAAATGTTCGCAGAGCTAGAACTGTTTAACCTAAAGCACAATTTCCTAGAAAGGCCCACCTTTGATCCACAAAATTACCTCCTAAAGGAAAAACTCAATCCGATCCACGTTCCACAAATTGAGGACATCTACACCGACCTATATCACGAGGTTGAACTCAGGAGAAAGGATCACTCCCACCTGGCCCTTGTAGAAATTATTCAATATGGCATGGCCATTATTCCAAAAGCTTTCCAAACAACTGATCAAGAAGTTGATCAGGTATATCTAGACATGGATGGGGACAACTGGTCATTCACCAAGATTGAAAGGACAAAGGCACCTTAGACCATTGAGGAGATGGTTAAGGGCACATTATAGTGCATAGAGCATTGGTGCAGAATGAACGAACTCATCTACCTTGGAGTAGATTTCACCACGTCCCCTTTGGGCAATGCACCTGTCAGACCGAAGCATTTGCCAAAGGGAAAAGGTAAATATAAAGAGGGAGAATCTAGCACCACTCAAGAAGAATCTTCTAAGAGCCCTCCCTCTGCCACACAAGAATAGTTTTTAACCTTGGCATCTCCAGAGAAAGAAGTAGCAGAGAGTGTTCCAACAGGCACATCCACTCAGGATGTTACCACTGCTACAACCATTGAGGTTCCCACCGTCCCTTCTCCTGCTCCTCCTTCCCTTCCTCCCATCGCCCAAGCAATCATTCCTTTGGTTGCATCTTCTCTCCCACCTTCTACTGTTCCCCTTTCCTTTTCTCCTATCTTCTCTTCCCTTACAAAGCTTTCCCCCAATATTTCTTCCCTCATCTCTCAATTCCCTTCCGCCCCCATAGTTTCCTCTCCTACAGTGGCTCCTACCCCTGTGAGTGTTGGGAGTTCGGCTTCTCTATCAATGCCGCCACCAAGTGTCTCAACCCATTTCCCTGGGTACACTGTAGTTTCTCCTTCTTCTTCTGCAGTTCCTTCTTCTCCCTTAAGTCCAGCATGGATCTCCCACCACCTAAGTCAGCATAAAAGGAAATTCCCCATTGCACCTATAGACTTCTCTATCATCCCAACAAAAGGAGCTGAGAAGCAGAAGCCAATAACCCACTTCTCTCAAAGCGCATTGGGTGAAAGAGTAATAGAGATCACGTATCCCAATCCCACAAAGGATAAAAAGGATCTGTCCCCTACAGATTATACAGTGATGCAAGTCACAATGGGAATGTCAACCGAGATTCTTCAAGGAGAGGCCCTATCTATAATGGATGCCCTTTGCAAGAAGCTTCAAGAAGCAAATGAAGAGAAGAAGCTACTGAAAGAGTAGAATAAACATCTTCTCCACACCCTACAGAAAATGGACAGTGCAGCTCATACAACTGCCACTGAAAATCTTGAGGCCCTTAGTCAGGATAAGATAAATGAATAGGCCAAGATTGGTGAACAAGGCATGGTAGTATCTGCCTGGAGAGACCAGATCCTCAAAGATAGTGAGGAAGTAGTCATCAAGTTCACCGAGTTATATCAGAACATTGGTCGGGAAAACAAGGAACTCCAGGTGATTGTAAGCCATATCTCCAAAGAGTTGGACCATGCTAGGTTGCAACATGAGACATTCTAGAAGATGCTTGACTACTCAGTCGATGATTTAATTAAATTCGACATCTTCAATCACCGCAGAGCACCTAAAAAAGTCTTTGTTGATTTGGACTACTGGGTCGATCATATGGAATTTATCCTGGAGAAGATAGATAAGGTCAAGGAGGAATCCCTGGATGTAATGCATCAAATGGAGCAAATTGTCCTAAGGATGTCTCTAGGCTTACTCACTCTGTCATTCACCTTGAGGAAGGCAGATGAAACTATTCAGATCTTCGAAGAGATCATCTCGCAAGGGTTAGAGCCAGAAGCCACTTTTGATGCTGAATCCATCAATGACCTTCTGGCTTGCTGTGATTTTATAGGGTACCTGATGGAGGCAGGTAATGAATACTTCAAGCTCCTAGAAAAACTCAGAGATGAATGGGAGACTTGCGAAGTCATCGGTGATCACACCAAGGGTCCTACCCATGATCTACTCCAACTGATGATCAGCAAATTCATAGAGTATTAGACTCAATTCCATATCACCTCCCCTAAGTAGAAGTAGGATACTCCCTTCCAGCCATGAGATGACGATGAATAGCTCCCTCCTCTTGGCTTTTCTTTTGTAATATTTAAAAGTATGTTGGTACAAATGATGACATCATCCATGTTGCACCATGGGATGTTGTTGTGTGCATGTATACTTTGCTTAATGCTAAATCAAATGAAGCAAGAACTACCACCTAAAATAGTTCTACAATTTAGCTAAAACAAAGCATAAACACCATCATGATAAGAATTAAACAAGGGTTAGATGCTAGCATTCATAAATACAAACTTTGAAAATAACAATGCTAAATATCTAAACTCCTCTATTCTCTAACAAAAAATAAATGAATGGACCTAAATAAGCTCCATGGCTATCAAAATAGTTGTCCTTAATGTTCCAAGGACCTAGGAATGGGGGCTAATCAAAGTCTAGCTATAAGACCCTTTTGACACCTCCCATATGACCCAAGCACTTTAAAAAAGAGGCTTAACTCTTCAAGATGATGAACTCTTAAAAGGGCAAGGTGCAAGCTCTTAGTCTCTTTGCTATATGCTTTGCATTTGCTCTCTAAGGAGTTTAGGTGTAAGTAAAAACGTAGGTGGAGGGCTCTTTATATAGCCCAAAGGATAAATGATTCAACACATTCTCATGAATGTGGGATAAAGGTAAAATATGATTAGGAATGGATAAGCTTGCTTTATTAAAGGTAACCTTACTTTAGAAAGGTTTAATTTATGCTTAGCAAGTCATGGGAGTCGGGGGTATTTTAATTAATCAAAGGTGATTAATTAATAGGTAGGTGTAAGCTTATAGAAGCCAATTAAAAGAATATTAGTGCAATTTAGGCTATTGTAAGGGGATTAAATCAATTAAATATTGATTTATTGGTTAAATGGAAGGGAAAGCTAATTAATTAATAATAATTAATTAGTCTAGGTAGAAGGGGTGATTTATTAACGAAAGGTCATTAATTAGGGTATTTGTTGGATAGGCAACTTAATTAATTAGCTTAGTGTAATTAATTAATGATGATATGAGGGAAAATGAATGATTTTGACGATATGTCATTGATTTGTGAGAAAGGGGATAATTAGTGCAATTTAAGTATTTAAATTGCTTGGGCGTAATTATAGGTGTCTACATTTGCCCCTCTTTGGGGTGGCGTAAGTGACGTCACTTCAAAGATAGTAGACAGAAGAAAATATTTGAAGGGATAGAAGAAAAATTAGTAGGAGGGAGAGATGCCCCCTCGAGTGTCGATAGGGTGATGAAAGAAGCCGATTGATGATCAAAAAAGGTGAGATATAGATAGAAGAATGGGAGGAGGCAGGATGCCCCAATAATATGGAAGAATAGGGGTGAGAGGAAAGTGATGTAGAATGAATATGGAGGAGGGGAGAGAAGAGCTTAGCCTCTAGATGCTGTGTATTGGAATAATTTCGGTGTCATCATATTGCCATAAGAGCTATGTCATTGGTCCTTATGAAAAATATAAGCATACGACAAAGGTAGAACGACATGAAAAGCCATACTATGAACGATTGTCCATTGCTGAAAACACCAACTCCATGCAACATACAAAATGCAATGCAATACGAGAAAGTGAAAGATGCCTAACTCCATGCAACATACAAAATGTAATGCAATACGAGAAAGTGAACAAGCTAAACTAACAGAGAAACATGATATAATGTTTTTTATTATCAAGCTTCAATTACGACCTGTGTGAATTAATGACAAGGGTTGATGATGGTACCCCAAGCAAGGATACATACAAGGGGAATAACGGAGGACACTTGGGTCTGATGGAAAAGTAATGTGCACTACGAAACAATACCAGGCAACTTGTTGTGCCCCAGAGTACGGACGAAGTAAGCAACCTAGCTTTTGTTGATGGAGGTAGATCAAGATGATCCGTAAGTCGCACACATGAACAAGTGAGAACTAAAGATTGACGTTTTATAGGATGATTTTCAATTTTTAGAAGTTTTCTTAAACATATTTGAATGTTTTTTTTAGGATTTTTTTTTAACATATTTGAATGTTTTGGCTGATTTTAAAAAATTTATGAAACTATGTACAGAAATATAAGGAAGTGTGGATGCCCCTAGTGATAGATGAGATGTACAAGGGCATAAGGCCACGTGCATCCCAGAAAGGTGAAGATGTAAAAATGTCCCAACGATAAGGTGGGAGTATTCAAAGGTAAACTCTTCATAGGTAGAAGCGGGACCCAAGGCCATTATGGATAAGTTCAACATGATGATGAACATAAACCAATGAAATGCTGGGAAGAAGTAAGGATGCCCCCAGCTTAGGTTTGCCTACAAGCACATGATAGAAAGGAAGGAGAAGATTGTTTTTTTTGGAAGGGGACAAAGGTTTCCACAAACATGGAAAATAAGTAATCTTTTACACATGGATGTTATAAATGAAGTAGAAGAATGATGTGAATGATATGAATGTAGCTTAGAAGCCTCGCGATGAAGAAGTGATTAGCCAAAGGCATAAATCATGAGACGAGATATGGACTAGAGTAAGAGTCTGAACAAGGTCCAAAAAAGACACTTGGTAACATACTAATCCTATTTACTCATAGAGATATGGTGTGTGCATGTGGATTTTATTACCTCTTGAAGTGAAGATTTAATAGACAACAAGTGAAGAGACCCTAGCCAATGTGTAGGAATGATTTATTTTGTTAAGTGATTTTGCGAATGGAGGGTGAAAGGATAGCCATACATTGCTTCGTTGCAAGCCAAACGTCCATAGCCCCGACAGAGATGTATTTGATTCTAATCACAACATTGCTCTATTTCCAGTCAAGCATCCATAGCCCTGATAGAGATTATTGGAAATACCCCAAGAGAGAGTTATATATTAATTTTCTTTTGATTTGTAGCTTTTAGCTTTTGAGTTTTGTTTGATTCTTTTACTTTCTAAAAACTTATTCAGCTCTCTTGTTTGACAAGGGGTTAAGAACCACTAATGGCTTGATGGAAGGAGGTGGAAGTGATTGTGATGACGACATTGGCTAGTGTCAACAAATATGTCTAAAATTTCTTTGCAACAATTTTATTAGATGTTTGAATGTGATAGGATCTCCATGAGGTCAGTCGTTCTTTAATTTACCAAGGTGATAAAAGACTAGGGAAAACAAATACCATAGAGATAAATGTCACAAAATGCATGCAAATAAGCTAACCAAAATATCACCGAAGGGATGAAAATGGTAGGAAGACTTGTAGAAGAATAGCAAGGAAGGGAAGAAAGAAATATCCATGTGTATGCAACACCTGATTGCAATGTTTGATCTTTGTACCTTTGATTTTTGTTGTTTTTTTTTTAATTTTTTAGATTTTTGATATATATATATATATATATATATATATATGTTTTTTGAACCATTGTTACTAAAAAAGTCACTCTATGTGATAGGATCCAACAACGATGTTTGTGACTTCCTTGATAAGGGATACTAAGCATGTTTGTTTATCAAGAGTCATGTGTTCCCCAATCTTGATAATCGTGGTGAGTTCACACTCAACAAAGGACTGTGATTTATCCTGAAACATGGATTTTGTATGCGGAAGCTTGAGTTCCCTATCTAGAGGTTTATGCACTTTACGCCATACTTGATGGTTATGTTGATGTGCGTTCTTGAATCGCGCTTGATTTACAACTTTGAGATTGTTCCAGTTGTTGGGAGATTTTGAGATCTTGGAATTTTTGACCTGAGCTTGATAATGAACCTATTTGGGTTTCTTATAGGCTGATGCTTGAATTTTCTGACCTCGAGAAGGAGAAGAATGTGAAAATTTATGATTGATGATAGGAATGATAGGAATGGTAGTGGGGTTTCCACAACCATTGATAGAAGAAATATGTGATAGATGAAAAGGATACGATCCAAGAATTAAAGAGGATGGGCTACCAGGAGGTGAACCACGGATAGAAGGTGAAAGGCTACTAGGATGTGGCCCAAGAATATAAGAATAAGGGCTACAAGGACATGACCCATAGATGTAATATGATGGACTACCGGGATGTGGCCCAAGAATAGAAGATGATGGACTACTCGAGGGTGATTCATACATAGAAGATAAGGAGCAAGTTAGATGTGCCCCAATAATCAAAGATAGTGGGCTACTCGAAAATGTCCCACAAATAGAAGAGGGAGGGCTACTAGAATGTGACCCAAACCTAGATGAAGATGAAGGGCTACTTGGTGCTGACCCCACAAGAGATTGTGATTGAGGAATTATGATAGACGAAGAGTTATTGGGTGATGAGAAGATAGGCCATGGATCTATGCAATACCAAGGAGTTTCATCACATAATGAAGAATGTGAAGATGGAAGAATAAGAGGAGGATCAAGTTGCATGATCTGAGGCTCTTCCTTCATTTCTTGATTAAAGGAATCAACCTTTTCCTCATAATATGCAGATGCATCAAAGTCTAAAGAGAATCCCCTTTTGTAATCTACTAAAGGAATATCTTCATATGCCCCTATAAATGCCCTGATTGTTTCTTCATTCTGAAAGAGATCAATCGGTATGAGTTGTTGATCGATCCCTAGGGGTTTATTGGAAGAAATAGGTTCACTTGGTGTGGAAGGCTTAGAAGATGTTTGATGATTATTGATAGAAGAATATGGTGTGGGGGAAGAAGAATATGTGTAGCTAGATGTCTCAGGAGTAGAAGAAGGTGGTGTGGACCTACCTATACAATGGTATGTCGTATGTAAAATAGTAGGATTAAGTCCAAAGTCTATAGATTACAACACATGGATCGATTTAGATGTTTGACTCAAAGGACTTTTAGTCACATGAATCTTCACAGAAGGAAGATTCCGTGGGGGTGATTTATGAAGAAGGTCCTGCGAAGAAGGGGAGGACTATGATTCAAGTATCGCATTAGATGAATGATGACAAGGGTCCTGCGAAGAAAGGGAGGACTGTGATTCAAGCATCGCATTAGATGAATGATGACAAGGGTCCTACGAAGAAAGAGAGGACCGTGATTCAAGAATTGTATTATACTTCTCATTAGAGGGATTCAAAGTCGCGTGTATCTTCAAAGGAAGAAGACGTCGTTGGGGCGACTAATAAAAGGGGTCCTGCGAAGAAAGGGAGGACTGCGACATAAGAGTCACATTAGATGATTGATGAAGAGGATCCTGCAAAGAAAGGGAGGACCATGACTTAGGAGTCGCATTAGATGACTTAGGAGTCAAATTAGATGAATCCAAATAGTAGTTTGGATCTGAATCCTCAGAAGAGTCAAAGGAAATATTTGGATTGGAATCCTTAGAAGAAGAGGAAATGTTTGGATTAGAATTAGAAGAATACTGGGGGGAACTCGAATAGTAATTTGGATCAGACGTGTCCAAATCATACCACTGACTATGAGATGAAGGTGGGGAATGAGTTACTCGTATGGGCTCTCTAGTACAAAGAACCAAACGAGGTTTAGTTGTGATGGGAATCCTATGATTTGAATTGCTGAACCTAGGTTCTGTATTTTTGTAAGTATGGGGAACTACATGACAGTTAGTTATTTTTGGTGTTGTTTTAAGCACAAATGTCTAGATCTAGATAGTTTGATGGAACTCCTACAAAGGGAAGCAAGTGACATGTCAATTTGGGTAGCATAAGGACAACCAACTAGACATTGTGTAAGTATGGAGATGCGTGTGTGATTTTTTGAAGAAGGTATAAGGAAAATAGACATCGTGATGACATAATATCGATGAGATAAAAAGGGATTGTCCTAGAAAATAAGTTTTCTGAATGAATAATCACAAGGAACAATCATGCGAGTGTGAAACCCAAAGCCAATCAACAAGGAAATACACCATATGAAAATGTGATGCAAATATGAATCAACAAGATGTTTTCACTTATGCCAAGTTCAAGGAAATGAACAAAACGTAAGTAAATACATGAAGTTAAATGCGATCTCCCAATCAAGATATACGATGAGCAAGCTCAAACTCTGATTAAGACCTATATCTCAAAAAGTGTCAATTACGATTTGTGAATGACACAACAATATCACCAAGATATGTTAACCCACTTTGCCAGAAAGTGGAGTATTGATATCGAGGTGTTATTGATATGACACGCACAAATGGTAGTTCCTAACACTCTTTTGAAATCGAGGTAATAATAAAAATGAACAAAAAAAGCTCAAAGTATAGCTAGGAATAGTTAAGAATGTGTGCAGCGTAACTGTACAATATAGGTATTTATGTCGAGTTTACAAGAAACAAGACGTAAAATATCAAAATTTTAATGATACGAGACAAACAAACTAACTCCTCTATGGAAGTCCGCAGTGATGAACCACGCCTAACTACAATGACGATCTTGACGTGGGTATCAAGATCACAATGGCTACCAAATGACGTGAAAACGCCTCCACTCACTTTAGATGTTTAACTAACCCAGCCGCAAACATGGATGGGTGTAAACAGACATAAAAGTGAGAGAAATAGTCGAATGGCAACACAAAGGTAATCACACCTTATTTTGATCAACAAAGTGTCAAAAGAATATGAAGGAAATAAATCAAGAAAAAATGACAAAAAAAATGATAGTCTTACTTCGGCAGAGTTTCGCCTCGCCCTAAGGCAAGTAAAAACTAGGCGAAAGTAATACGTCACACGTTTCTCAAAAAGAAGGTTCACAACTCAACACTGTTTTAAAGTGGTCAAAGTGGGCTCCTGGCCAAAGTATATTCTCCTAGGTGGTTCTCCTCGTCCTAGGTGTTACAAAGTTGCCACGAGCGAGCACGATTTACCCAAAAAAGTTGCAATGACTAGTTTGGGAGTATCTTGGCTTTACTTTACCCCCCTTCAAGAATAGTAGGCAACTAGTGCGTCTACGTGTACTATCACTGGGGTCGCCACAATGGAACAACCTGTAACTGCTATCTTACAAAGGAATCACTAGTCAAGTAGGTAGTGCGGAGCACTTCCCGTTTCGTCCACAAGGTTCCCTCTTGCGTGGACTACTTTGGGGTTCCTGGAACCACCCCCCATTGTTGTAGCTTAAGGCGTTATGCCAAAGGGGTTATGTTCCAGTTGAGAGGAGAGGGACGTACCCTTTTTTGAAACCTGCAATACATTATCTTGAATATGTTTTTCTTTTTATCTTGTTTAATTAGGTGTGGTTTGCTTGAACACCCTTTTGGCAACCTGTATAAACAACTATATTAGTAGTTTTTGATTTCGTTTTTGATTCCTCCTTTCTTTGACAAGCTTTTTTAGGTCCTGCACTCAAGCGTTAGTAATTCTCCAAGAAAATCACATTATTTAAAGGAGGATTTAAAGTTGCTTTTGATTCTCAAGATCATCCAAGGATGCAAGAGAAGAGCATACACAACAAATAATCCAACTAAAAAGGCAAATAAAACCTTTTCAATCAATGAACCATACAAAATTTTTGATAAATGTTCATTCTCTTAAACCAAAAGTGAAAGATGAAGTTTCCAATTTACCAAATGTTATAAAATGAAGACTAAAGTTGCTTTTGATTCTCAAGATCACCCTAAGGTGCAAGAGAATAGCATACACAAACTTTTATAGCCCAACTATATAGAAATGGAAAACTTCAAATCAAAGGACCGTTGAAAAATGCTTTGTAAAAGGTTCATTCCCTTAAGCAAAAGTGAATAGATTAAATTTCCAAGTTTAATCCCAATGTTAAAAAGATATAGATCAAAGTTGTTTTTGATTCTCAAGATCACCAAAAGGTGCAAGAGAAGATTTCATACACACACTTTGATCTAAATCGAGTAAGCATGGAAATACAACATTCATCAAAACATTAGACATGTTAGAAAATGACCAGTTTTAAAATAACAGAAAAACTTGCAACTTTTGTAAGTGTAAATCCCTAATTTATGTTTTCATTGCATAGTTAACTTCAATACCTTTCCAACGCAAAAAAAAATGGAGTCATTTCGAGGTCGGGAGCAAAAGTTATGGCCTTCGGAAGATGGGTTACGCATATGCTCTTATGCTCATGGGTATGCACTTGACATGCACTTAAAAAATGTCAAAAAAAAACGTCTCTTAATCTATGCAAAATGGGCAAATTTTTCCAACCAAGATTCAATTTTGACAACAACCCATCACATTAATATATGAATAGAAGACTCAACGCTATCAAACATTAACATACATGCTCAAGAATTTAAGATTTTCAAGAAATTGACAAAACTAGCATGTAGAATGATGAAAAAGTAAGCTCTAAAAATGAAAACATGATGAAATCTTGAAATTTTATCACCAACATTAAATTTTGACAGCAACCCACCACATTAATATGTAAATATAAGACTCAGCACTATCAAACACTAACCTACATGCTCAAGAATTGAAAATTTTCAAGAAATTGACAAAACTAGCATGTAAAATGTTGAAAAAGTAAGCTCTAAAAAATGAAAACATGATGAAATCTTGAAATTTTCTCACCAAGATTAAATTTTGACAGCAACCCACCACATTAATATGTAAATAGAAGACTCAGCACTATCAAACACTAACCTACATGCTCAAGAATTTAAATTCTTCAAGAAATTGACAAAACTAGCATGTAGAATGTTGAAAAAGTAAGCTCTAAAAATGAAAACATGGAGAAATCTTGAAATTTTCCCCTCAATTCCAAATTTGACAGCACTTCACCTCCTTCATACATACAAGGAAGACCCAACACATGCAAACTCAACAAAACATGTTAAAAAAAACAAGTTAGATCAACATGTGTAAAAGAGGGTTAGTAACCAAAAATAAAACTTAACTACAAAAACTTGAAATTAAGTGCAAAGGACAATGGAGTAAGTCCCACCGGGCGTGCCAAATGTGTGTATGTATACTTTGCTTAATGCTAAATCAAATGAAGCAAGAACTACCACCTAAAATAGTTCTACAATTTAGCTAAAACAAAGCATAAACACCATCATGATAAGAATTAAACAAGGGTTAGATGCTAGCATTCATCAATACAAACTTTGAAACTAACAATGCTAAATATCTAAACTCCTCTATTCTCTAACAACAAATAAATGAATGGACCTAAGTAAGCTCCATGGCTATCAAAATAGTTGTCCTTAATGCTCCAAGAACCTAGGAATGGGGGGCTAATCAAAGTTGGGCTACAAGACCCTTTTGACACCTCCCATATGACCCAAGCACTTTAAGAAAGAGGCTTAACTCTTCAAGATGATGAACTCTCAAAATGGCAAGGTGCAAGCTCTTAGTCTCTTTGCTATATGCTTTGCATTTACTCTCTTAGAAAGTTTAGGTGTAAGTAAAAAGGTAGGTGGAGGGCTCTTTATATAGCCCAAAGGATAAAGGATTCAACACATTCTCATGAATGTGGGATAAAGGTAAAACATGATTAGGAATGGATAAGGTTGCTTTATTAAAGGTAACCTTACTTTAGAAGAGTTTAATACATGTTTAGCAAGTCATGGGAGTTGGGGGGGTATTTTAATTAATCAAAGGTGATTAATTAATAGGTGAGGTGTAAGCTTATAGAAGCTAATTAGAAGAATATTAGTACGATTTAGGCTATTAGTAAGGGGATTAAATCAATTAAATATTGATTTATTGGTTAAATGGAAGGGAAAGCTAATTAATTAATAATAATTAATTAGTCTAGGTAGAAGGGGTGATTTATTAACGGAAGGTCGTTAATTAGGGTATTTGTTGGATAGGCAACTTAATTAATTAGCTTAGTGTAATTAATTAATGATAATATGAGGGAAAATGAGTGCCCTTTGACGATATGTGGTTGATTTGCGAGAAATGGGATAATTAGCACAATTTAAGTATTTAAATTGCTTGGAGCATAATTATAGGTGTCTACAGTTATCTTCCGAAGACATGGTAAACCACTAGGATATGAAGGAAGATTTACTCTCTACTTATTCCATAAAAATTTTGGACTTAGTTGTCGCTCCTATCTGTCGAGTTTATGACGATGTCACTAAACATACTGACTAAGACGATAACCCCATTCTTGGACTCTTATTGTACCTAGGGGTAGGACGTTCCATCGAGCGCAAATTTTAAGTGAGATTATATGGCTTTGTCAAAGTTTTCTAACAGAAGTAACATTAGGATACACACATGAAGACATTGTGTACACATATGATCTTATACTAGGGCATCTGAGTGTTTCCTATGTGAAATTCTTTATTACATTTATTCAAGGTAAGGATCTCTCTCTACTTTCTAGAAATCAATTAATCATCATTATTGAACATGCTCACTTATGCCACTAAAATTATGGCTCCATTTATTACCAATCCCATATATATATATACCCTATGACCTATATATGCTATATGGATATATCATATATATATATATATATCCTATATGAACCACATTCCATACACAACTATGAATCAAATCCTGAACTTGTGACAGTTAAATGCACATTTCCTAAGATGAGATCTCTAAAACTAGCACCTCCTACATAGGTAGAAAATTGTGAAATCCAATTGTCTTTTTTCCTGCTGGTACATTATGCAACTAACCAGTTATACATATATTCATTTGTCTACAACGAGGGGCTATGCCCTACACACTGTTGGCAATAATAAAAAATAATTACACATTGATCTGGTCTTGCCATCAAATTCTTACATCCTGCAAAAGGTCATGTAAGCATGACATTAGGATGCAATAAGATACACTGGCATGGAACCCACCCTAATCTAACATAATTACATGTCTTTCAAGTTTTCTCAGGTTACATCCAAATAATAATTATTGATTTCTCATATCAAAAGTAGAGGATATGGTCTAGACACACAACTAGGTAAGATGCAAGAATGTGTAGGTATGCTCTGGTACACCCCAAAATGTCAAAGGGTCAAGTTTGTTTTGGATAAGCATCACGACATTGAGCCAAGGTAAGGTTATTAGGTTGAATGACATAGGTATCATCATTGTCACAATGTAACGAGTGAGTGACACTATAGAGTTTCCGCATAATCATTTATTTAGGCATGCGTCAAAAGTGTGGGTCAACAGTAGGTTGTAGGCAACCCACGTGAGGAGTCCTATAACATCTCCTTTCAACTGATTTTCCTGTTAGCTACAAAATTGTTTAGATCAAGTAACGTGCGAGGCATATATATATAACCGTTTTTCCATACACAACTATGAATTAAATTGAACTTGTGAATTAAATGCACATTTCGGGCTAAGATATCTCTAGGTCTAGGGCATCTCCTACATATTAGAAAATTTGAAATATAATTTTTTTTGTATAATATGAGACTACATTATACATATATTCATTTTACAATGACCTATGAACATTTGAATAATATAAAATAATTACACATCACCTTTTCGCCATCATTCTTGCATCCTACAAAACCGTGTAAGCATGACATCAGAGATAAATTACTGGCATGGAACCCACCCTAATATAACATAATTAATGTCTTTAGTTTTTCATTTACATATAATAATAATTATAATTTTCATTCAAGTCAAATAGGTGTGGATAAAATAGGTAAGGTTGCTTATGGGTCATGGGTAGATAGGTAGGGTCAAATTTTGAGTCAAACAGGTGTGGGTAAAATAGGTAAGGTAAGATGTTAGGTCCAATAGGTGTGAGTAAACAAGTAAAGTGGATTTTGGGTTATGGGTATGGGTAAATAGGTAAGGTAAGAGGTCAGGTCAAATAGGTGTGGTTAAATGGGTAAGGTGGGTTTTGGGTTAGGGGTATGGGTAAATGGGTAGGGTCAAATGTGGGGTCAAGTAAGTGTGGGTAAAATAGGTAAGGTTGATTTTGGGTCATGGGCATGGGTAAATAGGTAAGGTAAGATGTCAATTCAAATAGGTGTGGGTAAAATAGGTAAGGTTGATTGTGTGTCATGGGTAGATAGGTAGGGTCATATGTCGAGTCAAATAGGTGTGGGTAAAATAGGTAAGGTGTATTATGGGTCAATGGTATGGGTAAATAGGTAATATAATATGTTGGGCCAAATATGTTTTGGTAAATAGGTAAACTTGAATTTGGGTCACAATTATGGGTAAAATAGGTAGGGTGGGATATGGGTTACCTAGGTGTGTTGAAGTCTTCGTCCTGTATAGGAGAATCAATAGGTGATGAATAAATTGAAAGGTAAGAGGTGGAAGAAAGAACCACCTAATTCATAAGGTCCATAACAAGTCCAACATACCAAATATTGGTTGATGAACATGAGACCCTGAAGGCATTGCAGGCTTGACTATTATAATGGTGAAGGAAGTGACATGATCACAAAATGTCACATGTTGGGGCACATCCATTGAGCGGGTAAGGAATTTTAAGGTGAAAAAGGTGATGAGGAAAGGATGGTTGGTTTGATGGTAAGATGAGTGTGAGGTAGCATGTCGACATGACAAGAGGTCTAGGATCAAAATAGGAAGGTCCATGACAAAAAGGTCATATTTTTCTTCTTTTTTATTTTTGTTTTTGATAGAATGGTTTATGCGGGAAGTCTATGTGTAATGATTATATTGTCTCCTCTAGGTCTTCATGAAGCTAATCAATGAGGGAAACTTCTGAATATTGTGGATAGTCTTCTTTTGATGATATACTATGTACATGTATTAGGATTTGCATAGTTATCCTTCGAGGGATTAGTCTATTTATAGCAATGAGATAGAAAGAAAGATGTCATTTTTGAGGGACTTAACTTTTTACTTAAAATTTTGATAAAAGGAGCTCAATCCCTTTTTTTTAGATTATTTTTATTTGTGGACGTTTATGTCATGGACAAGATTATAGAGGAATCTCAGGCCCTTGTGTAGAAGACAAGGTTAGAGCATACAGAGGTTATCCATGAAGGCAAGGTTTGAAATGATGAATGACCATGGGATTCCATCTTGGAGAATACGAAAAGTATCCATGAGGATCATGCCATGAGTAGAGTTGTGGTACTCATATTGAATATAAGGCTGAAAAAGGTTATGGGTAACCACATGATTCTAATTTTATTCGGTGATCCTTCAAACAGGGAACATGTCATGTGGATGATGCTCAAGGGACAAGCGTTCAGTGGACAAAAGGTGATATAGGACTTGATTCAACAATAGAAAGGTCAAATATGCAAGGCATTTAGGGGCTTAGATTTGGGTTTACCTTCAAGTGAAGATAGATGATAAGCACCAGATTCATAGTTATGAGTAGTGATATAGGGTCCAAGCCAATTAGGAGTAAATTTTCCCCATTTACTAAAGGTGGGTTCAAGTGGAAGAATTTATATTGAACATTTATTGTGGTATAAGGAGTCAAATTCCCCTCAAATTTTTTTGGTGGGTGTGAAGGGGAGGAAAGTTGTAGACTTTGACCCTATTTATTCAATGGTCCTAGTGTAGGTATTGATATAGGCTAATCGAGGTGAAGAGGTAGGTGTTGGGATAGGTGAAGGTAAGGTAGAAGGGCTATCGATTTTCAGTTGTAATGGAATGGTTGTATCCATCATGTTGGTTTTAAAGGTTATTTACAACCATTTTTATCGGGGGTAATGACCACTACAAATAATATTGCCTCATTTTTTTTTATCTCATACTAATAATCCAACACATCATCAAGATTATCTTTTCCTGAAAGAGCTTCATCCATAGACTGGAGTTATAGAAGAATGTTCGTGAAGTCCTTGTTATCCAAAATTCACCCCTCAAGGTAATTTTGATAACATACATCAGATTCTCAAGTCCCAGGCAAATAGATTGAGTCAGGGCAAAAAATTTCATGTTTCTAGGGTCCCCTCATATTTTTTCTAACTCCCCTGTCCAAGTCGAAGAGAGCAAGTTCTGAGGAAAGGTAAGAAAAATTGCAAAAAACAGGGTCGGGCCAGAAAAAATCATGAAAAATGGCTAAGTCCTAGTCCTCGCAACAGTCGGGACAGATTGGGAAAAAAGGGCGCGAACCGGCTGAAAGGCCGCCAAGCAATCTGCGCAACATTTGGGACATTTGGGAACAAAGGGACGTGTGGGATGCGGAAATTCGAACTGGCCAAAAAATGGAAAAATTTGAAAAATGTGACTGACTGTTGAAAGAGGCAGTCTGGGACAGTTGGGCTGAAGGTACACGAAGTACGCGAACCGGCTGGATCGGCCGAAATGAGAACTTTCAGTCAGGGACGCGCGGGACAAAAGGACGCGAACCGGCAGAACCGGGTGAATCAGGAAAATTGGGCCCAAACAGTCCGAAAGCAAATGGGACATCTGGGCCGAGAGTATGTGAACTGGCCGGATCAGCCGAAATGAGAACTTTCAGTACTATGGGACAGATGGGACAAAAGGACGCATGGGACCGGCCGAACCGGGCGAATCGATCCGAAACTTTGTCCCAAACAGATCACAGCCACATGTCACCGGCAGAGAAGTAACATGCGAACCGGCCGGTTCAGGCCGAAATGGAAGAATTTTAGCCACTGTGCCAAGTGGGACATTTGGGACGCATGGGACGCGAAAATCTGAAGCGGCCGAAGGCAGAGAAGAAAAGTCAACATTTGACCTGGGAAACTTCAAACGGCCATAACTTTTGACTCCGAGCTCTGATTTTCACAAAATTGGACTTTCTAGAATGAGCACGATGTCCTCTATGCCACAGAAACTAGATTTATTATTTTTGATAAGGTTAGATATATTTGAATTAAGAGAAATAGTATTCGGCTCTAGTCAGTGAATGCTCATTCCCGTCAAATGACAGAAAACACCTGCCAGGCCCAAAATAGCTTCCTGCACTCAGAAGACCATAAATTTTGCATTTCTCAATGAAAATGCACCAAATTGGTACCATTGGAATCGTGGTTCTGAGCTTGATGCATAGTAATCAAGAAATTCTAGATTTGATCAGAAATTGGTTGATATTTTTAAGGAAACGTGGCCGGGTTCATAACAGTGTTTTATTTGGTAGTTGGGAGTGCAATTAAGAGGCATGGTCATCATTCTTTCTCTGCTGCAGCACATGGGACAGTATGGGGAGCCTTTTTCAAGTAATGTATGACCATTTCACTCAATTTAATGCCTCTTATAGGTGGTTGAAGGACAGATTTCGGGATTTCCATTTTCCCTTCTCTTTTCCTTCTCATTTTTTCTATAAATTGGAGTGTTGGGCTCATTGTAAAGGAGAGAGTTTTTTGGGTAGCAAAGATCTGCCAAAATTGCTTTGTGAAGCCAGTGTGTTGTAGGCCCTTGTAGTGGACTCCTTGCATGATGATTCGGGCCCTTACCTTGTAATAGATTGAACTGTGCATACCAGGAAGCAATAAAATACAAGTTTGTGGATGTATCTTCCCCTGTTATGTTTTCTTGCATTCTTCTTGCCCGTTTTATCTTTCCATACAAGAATATTGTGTCTATTATTATGTTCTTGCAGGAATTCATTATCATTTTGTGTGCTTGGAATATTGCTGTGAATGCATTTTTGCTAGATTATGGAGAACTGTCATCACCTCTTCTAATGTGCACTTTGCCCTCTATATTTTACACATTTGGAGACTACTCTCACACCCCTCCTTTTCTGGTGTATCACCACTTTAGTGTAGGCTTTCATTTTATGTATTATCTCTCCCTGGTCCCTTGAAAATTTAGATTAGAACAGTTAGCTTATCCTGCATTAGAGTAGATCGTGGCAAGTAGTTTAGGAGAAAGAACCAGCTTTCTCTGGAGGTCTATCTCAAGTAGCAAGTCCCACAACTTGGAGATAGTACCCATGTTATCCAATCACACTGTGAGTTCAGGTATATGCACAGGGGTGCTGTGATTCGGTGATAACAGTCCTTACACCCTTTAACATCATGCCCTGAAGAGTGATGATATGCATAGATTTTAGTGTCATTGAACCATTTTGGTTTAGGTTTAAAAGGATCATAAGGCTTAAGGGTCAGCAATGTGATAATTGAAGATTCTAACAGCATAGCGAGAATTTCATAATAATATCCTGTCGAGGAATCAAAATGGGAAGTAATGGTGGATTTAGGTAAATGGGCCGATGAATTTAATAAAAAAGGTGGAGTTTGACGTTGGGTTGGTTTGGCTACCCTTCTAGTAGGTAGTGAAATTTTTTGCTGAGGTGTTACGAGTAGTGGTACGGTTATGAATTTCTTTACGATAGGTAATAGGGGTTTTGTTTTAGGTTTGGGTAGAGGTCTCACCTTCATGGGTATAAACCTAGGAGTGATATTTGAGGTGATCAATAAGACAGGTAGTGTGGGTAACTTGGAAACCCAGTGTGTGATGGGGGGTGTTGGTGAAAGGGGAGGTGAATGGAATGTAGAGGGTGAAGAAGAAGGTGTGGGTTTCCACCATTAGTATTGGGCTTGGTAATGTTGATTATGGGTGAAGGAGTGGGCAAGGATGGATTGTCTATGGGTAAAAAGGTAGGTAAAATAGGAAATGTGGGTTTCTTCGTAGGTAGAGGAGTAGGTAGGGTATGTACCTCGGTACATGAAATAATGGATAAGTTATTCCCTTCTTTGGGTAGAGGAGTGGATAAGGCAGGCTCGACTATAGGTGGGAAAATGGGTAAGATATCTTCCTTGTGGTGCAAAGGAGTGGATAAGGTAGTTGCAGTTGTAGGTAGAGGGGTAGATGAAGTAATGGGTAATTTCATCTCCTCCGTGGGTAGAGGGGTTGCTAAGGTAGGTTCGGTTGTAGGTAGAGGGGTAGGTATGGTAGGCAGCTCGGTAGGTGAATCAGTGGGTAAGGTTTTCTCCTTTGTGGGTGGAGGAGTGGATAATGTTGGCTCGACTATAAGTTCGAAAATGGGTAAGGTATCCTCCTTGTGGTGCAGAGGATTGGATAAGGTAGTTCTGGTTGTAGGTAGAGGGGTAGGTATGGTAGGTAGCTCGATAGGTGAATCAGTGGGTAAGGTTTTCTCCTCCATGGGTGGAGGAGTGGACAAGGTTGGATTTACTATAAATGGGACAATGGGTAATGTATCCTCCTTTGTGGGTAGAGGAGTGGATGAGGCAGGATCCCCCATGAGTAGAGGGGTTGATGGGTCGATGATATTATCATCCACAATAGACTCCTCCTCAAGTAGTGCAGAAGAGGATGAAATTTATTGTATGGGAAAAGGATTTTGTTTAAGAAATTATTCAATAGGGGCCGTAGGGGGATATGGTGTAAAGGGAATGGGTAAGATACTAAAAAAAAGGGAGAAGGAAGGTTCCTCTGTAAGTAGAGGAGTTGATGAAGTGGGTTTGGTTGTAGGAAGGGATTTAGGTGAGGTAGTCGGCTTAGTAGGAAAAACTGTGGGTAAGGTCTTCTCTGCCGCGAGAAAAGGGGTTCGGGAAAGTATTTCCTTCATAGATGAAATAGGGGGAAATTGATATAAGGGGACATGTATGGGGTTGTATACAGCATAAACATCATGAACCTTGGTGTCATCAGGAGAGGCTGTGCCAACCTGGGTTGACAAAGTGGTATGATTTGGGAGAGGTTTATTAAAGATATTGATTTTTTGAGTTGTTAGCACGTTACTGTCATCGAGGACAAGATCTCCATTATCCAACATTGCTTGGATAATTTCCTTGAATTTTTTATAGTTGGCATTTCTATGCCCCCTAACTCGATGATAGGTACATCGGTCATGTTTGTTATACCATGTCAACTAATGGTGATAAGTACCATGATTATCTCGTGATTCAATAGGTAGAAGGGTGATAACTCCAGCTTGTAAAATCTTCTCTAGCACATGGGGATAGGGTTATCCTATATGGGTATACCATCATGAATCATCTAGCTGGGGAAGGCCTCCTAAGGTGAAATGGGTGTGATGAGAAGAATAGGACATAGGTGGCGTAGTGGTGTATGGTTGCGCAGGATGTAGAAATTACAACGGGGGTACATAGGTAGGAAAGGAGGGATAGCCTCATAAATATGATGTTGAGGCTATAGGTTGTGTGTGAGGTAGGGTATAGGGGGGAGGAATTTGTGAAAATATCTCCATGGAACTAGGTGTAAGGGCATAAGGTCATAAGAGGTTGACACAACTGGTAGTTGTATGTATGTGGGTATATAAGGAGGTGATAACGATGGGGTACCAATGAAAGGTAATGTGGATGAAGGCATGACAGAGTTCAAAGCAAGGGTATATTCCAAAGATGGAAGAGTTATTTGGTGGGTAAGTGGTTGGGATGTAGGCATAGGCAATATTAGGGTAGTCTGGCTTGGGTAATTGGCGAGGTAGCGTTGTAAGGCCTAACTGTTGTGATCAAGGAACCTAGCGAAATCCTCGTCACCTATGAGTATGGGTATCGTGGAATTAGTGTCCATAAGTGCCAAGATGGGAGGCAGAAATGGGCAGGGATAATTTTAGTGATGAATATTCGTAATATGGTGAATATTCAATTTTTAAAAAAATTGAAAAGGAGAATTTTCTGACGCAGTTCAGTGACCTATTCACCTAAAAATTACAGTTTAATTTATTTTAGGGGTTGGATTTTCCTACCCTTAAAACTATCGCCTATATAATTCTAGATTATTCACCAGGTAGAACACTACTTTCTCACTCATACCACCTAGGGTCAACAATATGATAAAGTCCCATATTATAGACGCGCGACAAGGAGGGTTATTTGTTGACAAATGTGACACTAGACAAAGTAGTTTGACGTGCGATAGGAGGGCAGAGTACTGCAGATATGTGACATGCATAGTTTTTTGACATGAAAAAGGATTTTTTTGATGAAGCAGACATGCGATAGAGAGTTTTTTCGATGCGCAAGCAAATGACAGAGGCTATAGACGCGCGACATGAAGATTTGTTGGCGCGCGTCAACAAGGTTGTTGTCACGTGATAGCAAACCTCTTGTCATTTGTTAACAAGGTTTCTATCGTGTGTCAACAACCTTGTTGACGTGCGTTAGTGAGACGTCTGATTGACACGCGTCAACAACCTTGTTGTGTGCACGTCAATGAGGTCTGTTGACGCGTGTCAACAACCTTGTTGATGCGCGTCAACAGAGGATCTGTTGATCACGCGTCAATGAGGGTTATTTGTTGACGCATGACACTGACGGATAGTTGACACATGACAGGGAGGTACAACAGATATTGACGCATAGTTAGACACATGACAGAAGAGTTTGTTGATGCGTGACACGGAAATTTCCTATCGATGCATCTGAAAGCAAAGGTCGGACCACTGTAGAATGCGCGATGGGAGATTTTTGCATATCGACGCGTCAAAAAAATGCACCTTGACACACATCAATATACCTCATTCCGACGATATGTCAACAAGGCTTTTTCCACCTCTGATGTCAAAGAGGTCTGTTGAAATGAACCGCGTCAGGTGAGAGGTGTTGTCTAAAGACCTCATTGATGCGCATCAATAGACCTCATTGGCATGCATCAATGCACGTCAATGAGGGTGTTGACGTGCATTTTACAGATCTTCCCTCATGTGACACGTCACTCAACAACCTTGTTGATCACAAAGGACAATGATGTTTGTTAGATGAATGCGTCAATGAAGGTTATTTGTTGACGCGCAACACTGACGGATAGTTGACGCAACGACAGGTCAAGGTGACTAATGACGATTATATGGAGACTGCATGATGCAAACACATGACAAAGAGTACCGTTGACGTGTAAAAGACCACAGAGATTTTCTCGATGAGAAATGCAAAGGTTGAATGGCTGCAGTACGCACGACAGGAGTATTTGTGTCTATCACGCGATCAAACAAAATGCATTGACGTGCGTCATGATGAGTGTCCTATTGACCAAAGTGCAAAAAATCATAGGTGCATGAAGGTTGTTTGACGTAAAATGACAGCAAAATCTCCCCTCGCACGTTTGACAGCCTTTTAGGTCACACCGACTTGACAATCAGGTCGAAATTTTTTCATACAACCCCCAAAAAATTTGCCTGGGACACGATGACCGGTTACTGGGGATATTCGCCAGGTATTTTCCACCTCCAATTTCCAATGGAGGTTGTGAATTAAAACTATACCCTGAGCAATAGCCCAACTAGTATCAGAATCACCACATAATCTCCTAACAAACTTAGAAATAACTAGAATAATTTCAGCTATGATGGGGAGTCCTCCAAAGTGCATAAGAAATAACTGGAGAATCGTAACCCAGCACCCCAGTAACCCAAAGTCAAGAAACCCAATACTCTACCAAATCGGTGATTCTGATCTGCTAAAAGTGAATTTACCCTTGTGGGTCCATGAAAGTTATGTCTCCTTAAACTGATCTTAGGGGGTTTAGCTAATAAAAATATAGGTTGAGAAGGCTAATACTACGAATGTTAGTAAATGGTCTAAAAGTGAAAACTTCATGTAATGTTTTGTTGGGGGCAGTGTGTTATAACTTGCCAAAGGCAAGAACTAAAAAGATGTTGACCAGCTGGTGTGACTAGACAATTAAATACTCTAATCATTGAGAAAACTATTTTAAAAATTACAATCAACATAATGGGATGTTGATTTAAGCAATAATGTGCAAATTTCATATTCATGTTGACAAAATTGGCATAGCTTGAGAGTTGAAATCTTTTGCATAATGAAGTGCTTTCAATAAAAAAATTGTTATAAGACCATAAGTTGGAAATGGCTGTGAAGTGAATAGGATTATATAAAAACATGTACAATTTTTTAACTAAGTGACACTTTAACATAATAGCAACAAACCAGAATGTCTTTTAAGTGTTTTATAACTCAGCAACCACAATGTGAGTTGTATCAATGTTAACAAGTGATTCATAGGAAGAGGGATAATAAATCACTAGAAGCTATGCTAAGAACTTGAATGGAACAGTTGAATTGGAAGCACCAAATGACAAATTTTTTTTAGTACAATTAGAAGGAAGGAATATTACCAGAGAGAAGAAATAAGATGTGTATGTTGATGTTGATTTACTGTACAATCAATACACTTGATTTATGGTATACCCTATATGAAGACCAAGATGTGATTCAATTTCCTAGTAAAGCATACCACCGATTTGCATACCTTTAAAATATTTCTTTGATGTTAATGCATGGATATTGATAAGTAAAAAGGATAATTGTTGGTTTGTATCGATGGATGAAAAGACAAAAGTGATGGTCATTTTAAATTTCATTGCGTGCATTCTGAAAAGTCTTGATCCAATGAAGACTATGAGCATGCTTCTTCTTCTTTGATTTGAAGAATGACTTGGACCTCAAGACAGGGTTCTATGAATTCCATTCAAAAGAGAAGAGGAGGTTGGATATGTTGGAGGACCTTGATATGTGGAATGGTGAAACTCAGAGATACACAATGATAGACTTCTTGGGACATGTGGATTTTCAAAGCCCAAGTCATTTTTAGAGGAAGTCTTGGTGCTGGCAATTTCTATCTTGAAATGCAAAGGGTCTCTTATTGTAACTTTCATGGAGATCTCCTTGGTTCCAACACTTCCAGTAATGTGGCCAATGTACCTTTCAAACAAGGTTTCCATGACAAAAATATAGTAACCGATGATGGTCTAGATGTGACCAATGGAATTGTTGTAGAAAATTCCAATGACGTCGGTTAAGGCGGGAATTACTCTAGGTTTACATGCCCTTTCTCAGACCCAAAAAATAGTTGTAAGCCAACTATATTTTTTCTCATGTATTACAAATGGAATGTTACATTTTAATGATTGGGAACTGTGGTCATCAGCAAGATCTCTTGAAATGTCATTTTATGGGAATCTGCACTAATGTAACTTAGTTGCAAAAAGGTTTGTATGATTTTAGTCATTAGTTAGTTGTGGTGAGTCAACATTGAGTCATTTTTTACAAACAAATGGGGGAGGAACGAAATATATCAAGATTTTGTTTGTGATTATGAATTTCTAGGTGAGTTTGTGGGGTGATGTCTCTAGGTCTCTTGGAACATAAGTCAAATTAGGGTAAATATATAAAAAATGCAACAAATGAGGATGAATTATGTCTTGAATTATAAATAAATTTATAACGTTATTTTTCTTGTTAATTCGATAAAAGGGTCATAGCAAGGTGATTATATGTATGAGTATGGCTTTTTTCTTCACATTATAGGGATCTAACGAAATTGAAAGGACTTCACAATTAAAATGGTATATATACTTACTAAATATTGCAAAAATAACCAGTTGGGTCTCCTATGAGATGAGATACTATTTAAGGTCAACAATGTTAATAATGTTTACCTATAGTCAAACAATAGAAAGGTAAAACAAATTAACCCTACATTGTCTCTAGAAGGATTGTAAATCGTAAACTCACATATAAATGCAAGTAATTATTTCTAACCCTTCGTATTATTTTACCTTGTACTTGTATCTTATTGATTGGTCATTCATTGTTATAGAATAGTATATATGTATGTTTTCTTTGACTATTGTTTTGTCTTATTATATTCCCCTTTTTGGCTTTAACAATCCCTTAAAAAAAACCAATTGAACATAAATTCAAGTTAAAGAAAACCTAGGCCCTATTGGGTCTTAAATAGGTAGTCCTCTTGGCTAGATATTAACTCAAATCCTGAATGGTTATTGGCTACCTCAACACATCCTCTATGACATTATGACTACTAGCAGTTAGGTAGAAATTGAAAATTAAGTGAAGTTTACATCATGTGTCTGAAGAGTTAGATATGCTCCCTGCATTTGTAGATATCCCAAGAAGGATTGTGAGTGGATTTCCCATCATAAGAAGGGGTGCATGAATAATAGAATTAGTCACTGCACAAGGAACATAATTGAGGCACACATTTTTCAAATAAGGTTAGGAGAGCTTTTATAGAGAAGATTTAAAGTTCTGAATTTCTTATCTTGGGACTCGTGTGTACTGTGATGACAAAGTTTCATGAAGGAGAGATCTACAGGGACCAGACAAGTAATTTGGGTTTTGGATTAAACTTAGCTATATGCAAGAAAAGACAAAGTATGTTTAAAGAACTCATGTTTATTTTCCTATAACCATGAGAATTTTATCCAAGATCATAATGCATAGTGGTGAGTTTTAGACAGGTCAAATTTGGAAGCAAGGAAATCTTTATCGTACATTGAAGGAGTGTTACTATTGGTCAATGCATGGGCACTTACATGTGCATAAATACACCCTCCAAAGATAAAGGATTTAACACTTAGCCTAAGGGACACAAACAAAATCACTAGATTGTATCTTTGCACCCTTACTTGTACCAAGGAGACTCATAGGTAGAACATTAGCATGAATTTTGTGCTAGGAACATTTATCGAGAACTCCATAGAGTCAGAGAATGACTTGATATATTATGGTGGTCCCATAGGTTTTCAAAGATGGTGCATCTTTGGTCCATTTCATGCAAAATATATGAACTCGATGCATCAGTGTATTTTAGAATGTAATATTAATCTTCCTATAGGAGGTTAGTGTGATAATTCAATGGATTGTAGATTGAGGATAGTATTCTTAGATTATTTAGATACAAACTTCTATAGGTCATTTTTGGATTGACCTTATGGAAGAACTATCTGATATTAATTCCGACTATGTTAGTTCAGCATACCCTAGTATCACAGAAAGACGAACAATGACAAAAGTGGTAAATTAAACATGTTTATGGATCATATTTGTTGCACCTAGTTTGGTAGGAGATAAGAAAAAATAATGAGGACATGGATGTTTTAGCATAAGTAGAATTCACCTACAATGACTCATTTAACATAAACACAAGGAAGAATTCTCATTTGTAAATGGTATTTGTACTAAGTTTAAGAGGAGTTCCACGTAAATCTTGCAAGAACTAGTGAACAATCAGAGTACATAGGCAGAAGACTATGTGGAGTATATGCACAAGTTACATTAAGAAGTGTGTGACATAGTTGGAATTTAAGATGGTAACAATAGGATTTACAATCCTCATCGTAACATGGTGCCATAAGAGTGTACATGAATCCTAATTTAATTATCCAGTTCGAGTGTATCAAGTTGGGGTGGGTGGCACATTTATTCGTAAAGAAATATTTCCAGAGGGCACGTATAATAAACCCTCTGGAAGATAGATTTTTACACATGTAAAGTATTGTGAAAGATGGGGCCCAAACAAAAATAAGATTCAAGGTGCCAAAAGAGTGGATATCTCACGATATTCAATGTTGCTCGATGTGGTACTGAGTACCATTATGCAAGACAATAGTGCAAAAGATAGGAAATCATGAGTGCACAAAAGAATCAGTATGAAAGTGCATAAGAAAAAAAAAAGGCGTGATTGCATTAGAAAAAATAAATACAAGAAGTTAAAAATTGGGTCAACATCCAAGAGAAAAAGTTCCACAAGAATATGAAATTAAACTTTTCTATTGGTCCATGAATTTTCCTTGTTCCCCCGTATGGTAAAAATATAAATTGTCTTTTTACCTTATCATTCCAAAAAATAAAATGTCCTATGTTCCTATGTACTCCTTTAAATAAGTGGGCTATTTTTTATCGGTCTTGTTGATTTCCCTTTTCGTGCATATGTTTTCTAGGTTTGTTTCAGTATTTTATTTTGGCTACTTCCTTGTTTTTGGTAATATTTTTTGAAATTAGAATTTTAATAAAAAAAAGTTATATGCGTTACTTTTTTTTACTAAACAAAATTTAGAAGATTTATAATTGTTTGAGGCACCTTTCCTTTTCCTCACACTACACCTAATTATTTCAGTTTTCTTTTATTCTATGGTGTAGGGTAAGCTGATCACAATCTCAAGACATTTAACCAAGGTCATGCACTAATGCACCCAACCTTTCCTTTTCTGGTGTAGTTATGGGATGCTTTATCACAATGGGGGTAGGGTTGAACTTGGGTCACATTCTTATGAGTTCCCACTTTGTGATTGCACCAAAATGACTTTTCCAATTCTTACAAAGTGTTTAACCCCATGGGTTGTTGGATTCAAAATGTTGATGATTTTTTACACTTATTGTCTCTTGTCTTATTCAGTAGCCTTTTTCTCTTTAATAATGGACCTTGGAAACCTATATTCATAAATTCTTGTAATTTATTTTTAAATTTTTTTTTTTTTCATTTATTCTTCATAAGTCTTAAAGCAACCCACGTGGTAATGTCACACAATTTACTATCATTCTCTTGTAGGAAGTGATTTTTAATTTAGATATTTGCTTGAAGTTGCTACATTTGATTCTTTTCTTGGTTTATTTAAATTACTACCTTCAATGTCTAATTTATTATTTTTTGGAAACAAATTATTCCTCTTATGGCTATTGATAGAGTGTTTCCTTAATTATTTTTAGTTCATTTCATAATAGTTATTATCATATCAAATTTTATCAAAAGTTCCTTTCCAACTAAGTGTATCTTGTTGGTATGTTAATGGCATTGTAAAGGTTACAGTGCACATAGCACAAGTTCTCAGAAGTAGAAGAAGAAAAATCAATACAGCTAGAGACTACACCAAAATGAAGTTCCTCCTAATCCTTAATCTTCTTCTTCTTTTGTAAACAACAACCAAAACATCGGTAGGTAGTAGTTTCATCTCAGAGAAAATTGAACCTGCTTTAGATACAGATACAAATATAGATCAATCAATTTATATAGTAAACTAAGAAGATATTAAGGTTTAAAATGTATTTATTTGTGTAGGGTTGATTTAACCCATAATGGTATTATTTTTTAGGACATCCATTAGCAAGAGCTCCGTTTAGCACAATTCCCCAAAACATTCTGTTTATTAATTTATGAGAGTAGAAAACTCTTATATTAAAGTAGAGCGTCAGCTTCTGCACTCATTGCAACTCTCCAATTAATGCTAAATTTACAACATTAACTAGGGTTTCAGTATGGTTAATGCCTTAGTATCTCAAATAAAGTGTTTGTATTAATCTTAACCACTTTCTTGGTTTGAAATATTAATTTATACCTTTTTTAAATCCTATTTATGCATACTACTCCACATGGAGCCTTTAAAATCACTTCTCTTTACTTAAATATATATCTAAGTATATATATGAAAACCCTTACCAAAATTATCCATGTGGAACCTTAATCCATGAACAAATTAAAACATTTTCAATGCATTAAATTTTTCTTTTTTTAATTTTTAATTTTTTTGAATGGTTTAGTCCCACATGTGGGGTGCAAAGTTTGTTTGAAGTATTTAAAATCCATGGAAAGAATTGGTGTGTTGTGGTTGCGGCCACATCAATGTTTGTTTTGATAAGTATGGGACTCAATCCCGTCCATGAGCTCAGTCTTGTAACTCAGACCCTTGACGAGTTTTTAATTAATATATGGAAATTTGGGATATATGATGAGTGGTTAAAATATATGGTAAATTTTGCTTGGCCACGTAAAAATATAAGCTAGATACCCTATAATATATATATATATATATATATATATATATATATATATATATATTTTATATTAGATGAGAAAATATTTTTATTCAAATATGAATTGAGAAAGTAGGTGCTTCTGGGATCGTCAATCATCTTCCACAATTTTTCAGCTACCATCCTTGGCTTTAAAAAAATAAATGTAAAACCAAAAATTTATATTATTGCCTCCATTATGGCAAGGGGCCATAGTAATTACTTGATATATTGACATCATCCGATATCATTGTCTCTTCAATTTGCTCTTCTTAGATAAAAATATGTTTTTTTTGTGTAATGTATGATATTCATAAATAATCTACCTATTTATGTCCAACCTAATTTTTCATCCTCTGAAAAATATTCATGGCAGCCTGAAAAATACCATGTTTGTACAAAATGCAAAAAAAAAAATTACACAAGGGATTTTCGACCAATCCTTCAAATAAAATATTCCCATGGAGAAGTGCTGATAAACTGAGACTTCTCCTTTCCCTCTGCTTTCATCTATAAACTCACGGGTAATTGTCATTCTTCTCCAATAATACTTTCGTATTCTTCTATACCATCTATCCTCCCTGGCCCTCGCGGCATGAGTGATTTCCATCGCAGGTATCAAATAATTTTTTTGTTGATTGATGGAATTCTCCTTAGGGAACTTCCATATGTTTTGCAGTATGCCCATTAGGTACCCGTCCTATTTTAGAGAAGACTAAATATCAACAACATACATTTCCAAAGGTAATATTTCCCTTGCATGTGCTTCCTCATAATCCCCTCTCCTATGCATCCAGATAATTTATAAATTTGTGGTCATCAAATATCTTCTTCATGACATGAAGCCATCATTTGTTCATTAGGCCCCACCTTTCCTGTCCATTCAATTGTTATAAGTAGAAGTGTGGTCCATTCTGATAATAGATCATATATTCTTAATATCCACGGTGCTCCCTCCCCATTGGTAAACTTCATCATGGGGGTCAGTATTCCTGCACTCTCATCATCATCTTCTAAGTCCATTTGAAGCTTTGTTTCCTGTACTTTGAAGGCCGGGAAAGTTTCCAATCAATTGCACAGTAAGTGCATCCTTTTTTTTTCCGTGAAATAGAAAAAAGTCTGCAGGGATGCGTGAGAAAGGCCATTGATACCAACTCAATCCGGTTTTCTAAATAAAACTGATCTCTTAGAGTTGAAGAAATCCTGTGTTTCTACAAAAGTTGATACCCCCTTGTCATCATAAGTCCACTTAGTATCATTCACCATCCTCTCGCCTTGTCGCTGAATCAGCGCAATATCGAGGGGGGGGGGGGGGGGGTCAGGGCAGCTAAGCAATATTAGAATCATTGACTAAACATTTTCTCCGTGTGAGACCTCATATTTTCCCCATAAAAGAATTCCATCGACAGGTCTACAGTTGTCTAAGTACCATTCTCATGTAACATATTTCAACCATGGAGTTGGCCGTGCCCGCACCGGGGCCGGGTGCCCCATGGGGGTGATATAGTTGTTGCTTTCCTAGGGTGTCATTTCTCCATGAATATCCCAAAGGGAAAAAAAAACCAAGTTCCGGGGGGGCGGGGGCGAAACAAAACTTCAACACAAATAATCTCTGTTCCTTGATGTCTCCACAAAACTCAAATGGAATATGTGCCCTAAACTTTCCAATATATTAGCTCCAACCGCTCTATCTACAAAAAACCAAACAAACCCTAAACTTTTGCAACATAAGGCAAACCCTAGATGAAATACTCCCATTCCCTTCCTTAATCTTCTAACTTTTAAAACTCTGAAAGGAGCCCCACCACCAGGCCACATGTTTCTTGATTTTTTTTTGGGGGAGATCAACAACGCTCAACTTCATTTTGAAATCTCTTAACTTTCACTCTTGGAAAAATCCCTAATTTATTCATAGGTAAGTAAAATGAATTTACCATAACACCCCCTTTTATTAATATATTTTCAACACTTTACCACATTAAAAATGCTTGGTCACCTACCAACATACAACAATCTTTTTAAATTCTGATTTTTTCTTCTTTCTTTCTAAAATTTTTTTCCGCCGACTTTATTCTGTACATTGATATCATAACCGGCCTTGTATTGCCTACTAACCTCCAATCACAGGCCTTCTAGTGCAAAAAACTTTCCTTGTGACGCTACACATAATTTCCTCCAACCGCTTTCAACCACGTAGTCTATCCAACTTTCTGTTAACCTCGCATTACACTACACAATTCCTTCTTCCCATGTTGGTCTTTCAAATCTAAGGTCTAAATTTATTTATTATCCACCATCCTTCGCATTTAATAAATGACACCCGTTTCCCCTTTTCTACTACATGCAACCCTTCACTGACACACCAACGCACCTTCTTCCATGTGCAGACATTTTTTTTTCCACTTTCAACTTGCCTTCAAGCAACCAATAGGTCTCTTATTTGCCATTTGTAACCTAGTTTCACCACACACTAAAATTTATGTGTTGGTCCTTTGCACATGACTGAATAGATTGAATCATATTCTTACATCAAGGATGCCTTATTTTACAAAAAAACACGGAAAATAAATAACCTGAAATGAAAAACCAAAACTTGAAAGGGGAAAAAAACCTAATCTAAATGGAAATATTTCCCTATTACAAACCCTAAGAGGCTTTATTTATAGTATGGCTTTAGTCTACTCCCATGGAAGTAACCTGCAACGGGTGTCATCCAACCTCCTATAATTGACTTACGCATAACTCAATATCTTGGTTTACTACAAAAGGATCCCAACCATGCACCTTCACTTCCCTTAGTAGCATGCAAACTTGGGATTCATAAGAAGGACCATATTTCAATTGTAATGTCTTGTTCTTAATGTGTATATATCGATGTCACAAACATAATAGACCGTTTTGTCACCGCCGTCTCAGTCTTCTAGCTCCAACACACAATTACGTGCCACTCATCTATAATTGCATTATTTTTCTCATGCGCTCCTAAATAAATAATTTGCTTGTTCATCATCCTAATACCCTGTGCATGCAATACGCATAGATGTAACATGAAATTCTTCTGGTAGACTTTTTCCTTTTGCTCCAACACCAAACTGAAAGGTATGACCCTTGTTCAACTCATTTTGTTATGTGATCTGAGTGGCCAAATGGAGAGGGGCGGAACACGTTAGTCCTAAATATTCCAACGCACAAAGATGTGGTTTGAAAGCTTCTGGCGATGTCATTTTAAGCGGGAGATGAGAAGGGTTGGTTATTATGGGGGGGTGCCATAACCAGCCAACTGAGTTTTGGATTGTCCTCATTTAAACGAAATGAGTTCCCTACTAATAATTATGTTCTCTCGCCAGAGAACCTTTTTTTTTGTTGCTTCATTCAATCGTTTGTAGGGTGCAACTTCTTTCCCACCCTTTTGAGATAGTTAGTACAAGTAATTATATGTCATAATCTAGTCCTTCACGCAGGGCTGCAATACAGCCTACAAAGTCAATGGCCCACTTCTCAAAGGGTTATGCACTTTCAATAGGTTGAAGTGACATCTCATCTTTATTTCCATGCTTACCAATTTACTGAAAATGATCACATGCTTTCACAAAATCCTTAACATCTTTGTACAAATTTTCCCACCAAATACCAACCATAAGTATCTTATGAGCAGTTGCATCACCTGTATAATTTCCCTCCTGCTATTCCACCATTTTCCTCCTCCATAATGGCCTTGTGCTCATCTTCAAACACAAGCCGAGAATATTTTCCATCTCGAAATCTCTACCCCTCTTTTATTATTTATAAATATATATTATATATATTTATATATAATACGTCTCCTCTAATTAACTGGTAAGATGTTACGTCTATAGCGAGATATTTTTAATCCAATGTTTTCATTCCTTCGGGCACCAATCTTATGTGCAAAAATGCTGTTATATCCTCCATATCAATGGGTGCACAATTTAACCTAAATAATTGTGCATCATCCATTATTTCCTCAATACTCTATGCGTCCTCACTAGAATTTATCCTTGATAAATGGTCAAGCCCTGAATTACTCTTATCGACGCTTATCTTCTTAAGACCGATTTCCCCGAGGTCCCCGTTTTCCCCCCCCCCCCCCCCTCCCCCCCCGTCCCCCCCCCCCCCCCCCCCCCCCTTTGATGTGCTCTTCATAGGGAGAATGTAGGGAAATCTTTGGTTGGCAAACATCCCAACCACCACACCAGTTTGGGTGGGATGTCCCCCCGCCGCCCCCCCCCCCCCCCCCTCCCCCCCCCCTCCCCCCCCCTGCCCCCCACTCCCCCCCCCCCCCCCCCCCCCCCCCCCCCCCCCCCCCTCCCCCCCCCCCCTCCGTCCCTGGAATTCTTGGATCGGTACGGAAATTATAAAGAGGCCTTTTAACAATTGGCGGTCCCTCTTAAAACAAGAAGCGGATCTTCGAACCACGTTGGGAGTTTTTAATGGAGGAAACGTTAACTATAGTGAAAATCCATTGAGGAATAGAAATTGACATATAGAGGTGAAGCAACCTGTTCACGTGCAACTCTTCAGTAGAGTAATTATAGGAGAATGTGGAGAGGAAAGGGATAAAGGGCGATATGTTTTACGATGAGAGCCGGGAAACGATAAATTTAAAGCTTTTGGAGTAGGACGGGACGAATACCTTCAGAGCTGGGGTGTCAGAGAGAAAGGGGTGCAAGACGGGAAGCGAAAGACACAAACTCTTAAAGAAGGAAACGGAGTGTCTGATTAAAGGGGGAAGATCCCCCCCCCGCCCCGCCCCCCCCTCCCCCCGGATGTCCCCCCCCCCCGAATAGGTCCCCCGCCCCCCCAGCCTCCCCCCCCCGCTCCCGCCCCCCCCCCCCCCCCCCCCCCCCCCCCCCCACCCCAGCCAATCCCGCCCCTCCATTAAGCTTTGCATGTTCTATGAATGGAGGGTGCGGGGAAAACCTCTTAGTTGAGCGCAAGAAACAGCAAATTCGTAGAAAAAGTTAGGGGGGTTATTGGTAAGGTACCCCCCCCCACCCCTTAACGTCATGAAGTGGAATGGTAGATGAAGAAGGGATCAATACTCAGGTAGGGGCGACAAGAAAGGTTAAATCTGCGCAAGTCTTTTTTAAAGGGGGAAATTGGCGCCGGAAACGAAGATCCCCCCTGCTCACGTCCCCCCCACCAGAGTCCCCCCCCCTCCCCCCCCTCCCCCCCCCCCGCCCCCCCCCACCCCCCCGGCTCCCCCGCCCCCCCCCCCCCCCCCCTCCACCCCCAGTCCCTTATGCATCTTGAAGGTTACGGTAGAGATACGAATGGGTTAGCTTGGTTCAATGAAAAGGCAGGAGCACCATAGAAGGCTAAAAACCAACGGGATGAGGGGGGAGCGGATCCCCCCTCCCCACCCCCCCCCCCCCGCCCCGCCCGCCCCCCCCCCCCCCCGCCCCCCCCCCCCCCCCTCCCTGCCCCTCCGTCCCGCCCCCCCCCCCCCCACCCCCCCCCCCCCCCCCCCCCCTTCCCCCCCCCCCCGCCCCCCCACCCTCTTTAAATGGTTTTTAGAGTTGACCAAGAAGGGTCTTAAAGCATGCGAGAATCGCCCCCCCCCCCCCCCCCCCCGTATCCCACCCCAGCTCCCCTTGAATCTCCCCCGCCCCCCCCCCCCCCCCCCCGGCCCCTGGAGTGAAGTTCCCCCCTCCCCCCCTGGCTTGGACAACAACTATGAAAAAAATTCCTAAAATAGAAGTATCCACCTATAGATGAGCCCCTTCAAAATAGGTTTATTGATCAAATATTTCAATGTCATATGATCTGTATAAAAGATAAATGGAGTAACTAACAAGTATTGATGAAACTTGTGAAGCACATAGATCATAGCCAGGGCCTCTTGCTCAGTGGTAGTATAGTTCTACTCTATTGGTGTCAAATTTCTGCTTGCAAAACATATGGGTTGTTCAAGATTTCTATCTCCAACCCCAATCCCCCCCGTCCACGTTGCACCCAAGACTACGCTATAGCCATAAACCAAAATCATCAACATGCACATAGGGAAAGGGTTTTGTTGTCGATAAGAACAGTCAAGATAGTTTTCATGGTAAGCCTCTCCTTCAATGTCTCAAATGCTTGTTGTTGTGCATCACCCCAATAAACCTTTCATTTTTCCTTCAACAACTCTTCCAAGGGTGTTACAATCTTTACATACCCCTTAATAAAATTTCTATATTAGCCAATATGTCCCATAAATCCCACGGGGGGGGGGGGGGGGGGGGGCACTCACTATGATTTGTACGTTTTCCTCTAAAAACCTCTAAACCCAAATCACAGCTATCTTGGCGAGGTCTAACCAACAATCCTCTTTTGTAATATGTTCCGCCAGTAGAATTTCTGAAGGGTGTAGCAAAAATACACTTCTTATATTAAGGGAGATACGTAACTACATGTATCTCTGGAACATGAGCCTCATATGTCACAAGATCCTTAACCAACCATAAATTGAGCCATCAAATACACCTGCAGAACTTGTGAGAATACAATCCTAAAATTCTACACCACAATGCACAAGACTACCACCTATAGTATTCTTTAAAAAAAAAAAAAAAAAAATTAAATAAAAACCAAAAGGCATAATGTAATCCACAAACTTTCCCCACTCTGTACTAACCTTTGTCTTCTCAGATCCGCTTTCTCAATGCGCACCTAGGTGATACCGAAGAACCACCAATAAATGAATAAAATTTGGTTGCCATGTACTGCCCTCATGAAAATCTCCTTCATTGGAAGGGGTGGGGAAAAAGGATCAATGACACATGCAGCATTAAAATTTTTATGTATCTACACAATATCTTGAGTGATCCATGCATCCTTCTTGATGCTTATACGCATAAGGTTCTTAACCCCACTCAGACTTCTCCAATGGTTGCAATGATTCTATACTTAAGCATCTTGTCAATTTCCTCTACTTTTAAGCATAGGTTTGGATTCATCTTATAATGCCTCTTTCGAACTGGATACACACCTTCTTTTAGCTTAATTTTGATTTCTCCTAATGAGGGGTACATTCCTTTCAACTAATGACAACCTCCTAGAAATAGATCCTATAAATTGTACAAAAATCATCAATGATTCTTTCTACCCTTTGGTTTTGTTTACCAATAATCGCCAATAATGGCCTCCGTGGGCACGTCTTTAGTGCCAATGTTTACCTTCTTCATTTTCATGGGTGCATGGTACGTGTGAGCCTTCTCATTTTTGTATCCATCACTTCACGTGTACATTCTATATGGCTAACCTCTAAATTGTAATAGAATCTATGATGCATTCCACATTTTTATATACCACATGCATCTATCCCTTTTCTTCTCTTATCTCTTGTTTTAGTTGTGTGATCTCTCTATCTTTCTTCTCAAACTCTTTATTATTCATCCTTATATCATCATTCTTCTCCTCTATCTCCTTGCACACATTCATTATGCAACAGTCCTTATCAAAAATTATCACCCCTACTTTTGTCGATAATTTTTTAAGCGTGTTACATTCTTGTTCATCTGTTAAAATTTTTGCATCAACTATTGGGTATGCTTCTCCTGGTGTAGACTTACGTTAGATCTAGTTTATTGATTACGCACTAACCTCGAACTCTGGATCCTCCATGTGTGATTTAAATTCCCAAGAGAGAATCTTCCTTATGCACTATGAGGCTTCTTCCTTCTTAAAGAATGACCAACAGAAGATATCTTCTATGGCCACTGTGTTATGATATCTTGAGAGAAAAAAATTATTAGGATTGTCAACTTACTACATCATAGAGCCCTTGGGTATGTGCCTTTGCTTCCTATGCTTTCCACTGGTCTCCTTTGGAAAACCAATCATAAGGGGGTTTTCCTGTACACTTTCTTCTTCACCATCAACACTCTTTCCTTCTTCTTCCCCATGCTCGAAGTCATGTTCTACAATGTGCTCTACTTCATGCTCAATATTGCACTCAAGTTCACTCTCAATCTCCCGCTTATCTTCACGCTCCTGAGTATGCTCCTTCGTCTCCACCAAAATCTAAGTAACAGGCATCTCATTACCTCCTACCTCTATTTTCATGATTGGGATGTCCACATGATGTTCATTGTGCTCTTCTATATCTAACTCCTCAATATCATGAACCAACAAGTCCTTCTGCATTACCTCCTCTTCATTCCTCTTAGCCTCCTCTTCATTTCTCACAACCTCTTTTTTTTACTTGCTAGATACAATCTTTTGTTTCTTCATCACTAGAGACCTCTTCTTCATGGGATTCTTACTTCCTTTAGATGTGCTCACACTTGGTTCTAACTCCCTATGCGTTGCTTCCTTCTTTGTAGTTGTGCTCTTAACATGAATTAGTTTTTCTTGTTCCTCTTCATCTTCATCATTAGGAGGAGTATCCTCATGTGTTCTCTTTTGTCCCATTATTTTATTCCTTGTAGGTGCTTCTGGGATCGTCAAGTCATCTTCCACATATTTTTCATCTACCATCCTTGGCTTTAAATAAATGTAAACCTTTATTGCCTCCAGATTGGCAAGTGCCATAGTAATGTACTTAGATATATTGACATCATCCGATATCATTGTCTCTTCATATGTGCTCTTCTTAGGATAAAAATATGTTTTTGTGTAATGTATGATATTCATAATCTACCTTATTTATGTCAAACCTAATTTTTCATGCCTCTGAAAACATATTCATGGCAGCCTGAAAATACCATGTTGTAAATGCAAAAAAAAAATTACACCAAGGGATTTTCGACCAATCCTTCAAATAAAATATTCCAATGGAGAAGTGCTGATAAACTGAGAATTCTTCCTTTCCCTCTGATTGCATCATAAACTCACTGGTAATGTGTCATTCTTCTCCAAATACTTTGCGTATTCTTCTATACCATCTATCCTCCCTGGCCTCGTATGCATTAGTGATTCCATCGCAAGTGTAGTCAATAAATTTTTTTGTGATTGATGGAATTTCCTTAGGGAACTTCCATATGTTTTCATTATGCCCATTAGGTACCCCTATTTTAGAGAAGACTATCAACAACAATACATTTCCAAAGGTAATATTTTCCCTTGCATGTGCTTCCTCAATAATCCCCTCTACTATGAATCCAGATAATTTATAAATTGTGTCATCAAATATCTTCTTCATGACATGAAGCCATCATTTGTTCATTAGGCCCCACCTTTCCTGTCCATTCAATTTTATAAGTAGAAGTGTGGCCATTCTGATAATAGGATCATTGATATTATTAATATCCACGGTGCTCCCTCCCCATTGGTACTTCATCATGGTGGCAGTATTCTTCACTTCATCATCATCTTCTAAGTCCATTTGAAGCTTTGTTCCTGTACTTTGAAGGCCGGTAAATTTTCCAATCAATTGCACAGTAAGGTGCATCCTTTTTCCTGTGAAATAGAAAAAGTCTTCATGGATGCGTGATAAAATCCATTGATACAACCACTCCGGTTTTCTAAAGTAACTGATCTCTTAGAGTTGAAGAAATCCTGTGTTCTACAAAAGTTGATACCCCTTGTCATCATAAATACACTTATCATTCACCATCCTCTCCTTTGTCTTCTGAATCAGCTCAATATCTATTTTGTGTGCATTTTCATCTAAGCAATGATTATAATCATTGACTAACATTTTTCTCACGTGTGATACCTAATATTTCCCCATAAGTAATCCATCTAGGTACTACATTTCTAAGTACCATTCTTCATGTACATATTCAACCATGGGATTTTCCTTGCCCTCACCTTTTCCTTTTCCATTGGGTGATATAGTTGTTTCTTTCCTAGGTGTCATTTCTCATGAATATCCCAAATTTTAAACCAATTATCCTTTGGTGCTTGAAACAAACTTCAACACAAAATACTCTCTTTCCTTGATTTCTCACAAACTCAATGGAATATGTGCCCTAACTTTCCAATATTAGCTCCAAAAGCTCTACAAACCCTAACTTTTGCAAATAAGGCAAACCCTAGATAGAAAATAACTCCCATTCCTTCCTTAAGCTTCTAACTTTACTCTGAAGGAGCTCCACCACCAGGCCACATGTTTTCTTGATTTTTTTTGATTCACACTCAACTTCATTTGAAATCTCTTAAATTCACTCTTGAAAAATCCTAATTTATTCATAAGGTAAGGTAAAAATGAATTTACCCTAACACCCCTTTTATATATTTTCAAAACTTTACCACATTAAATGCTTGTCACCTACCACATACAACATCTTTAATTCTGATTTTTCTTCTTTTCTAAATTTTTTCCGCCACTTTATTCTGTACATTGATATCATAACCTTCTTGTATGCCTACTACCTCCAAGTCACAGGCCTTCTAGTGCACACTTCCTTGTGACGCTACACATATTTCCTCCACGCTTTCAACCAAGTAGTCTATCCAACTTCTGTCTACCTCGCATTACACTACACAATCCTTCTTCCCATGTGGTCTTCAATCTAAGTAATTTTATTATTATCACCATCCTTCGCATTTATAATGACACCCTTTTCCCCTTTTCTACATGCAAACCCTTCAACTGACACACCAACCTTCTTCCATGGTGCACACATTTTTTTCCACTTCAACTTGCCTTCAAGCACCAATAAGGTCTCTTATTTGCACATTTGTACCTAGTTCACCCCACACTAAATGTATGTGTGGTCCTTTGCACATGAACTTAATAGATTGAATCATATTCTTACATGCAAGGATGCTTATTACAAAAAAACAAGGAAAATAAATAACTGAAATGAAAAAACCAAAACTTGAAAGGGGAAACCTAATCTAAATGGAAATATTTCCCTATTACAAACACTAAGAAGCTTATTTATAGTATGGCTTTAGTCTACTCCCATTGAAGTAACCATGCAACATGGTGTCATCCAACTCCTATAATTGACTTACGCATAACTCAAGTATCTTGGTTACTACAAAAGATCCCAACCAATGCACCTTCAACTTCCCTTAGTAGCATGCAAACTTGGATTCATAGAGAAGGACCATATTTCTAATTGTAAATGTCTTGTTCTTAATGTGTATATCATGTCACACCTTTTGTCACACCTTCTCAGTCTTCTAGCTCCAACACACAATTACGTGCCACTCATCTAATTGCATTATTTTCTCAATGCGCTCCTAAATTGCTTGTTCATCATCTAATACACCTGTGCATGCAATACGCATAGATTGTAACATGAATTCTACTGGTAGGACTTCCTTTGCTCCAAACACCAACTGAAAGGGTATGACCTTGTTCAATCATTTTTATGTGATCTTATATGTCCAAATTATTGCTGACACTTTATCAATAATATCCAACATCACAAATATTGTTGAAAGCTTCTGCGATGTCATTAGCTTGAGGTGATAAGGGGTTGTTTTATGGTGTGTTTCCATAAACTCAGCCAACTGAGTTTTGATTGTCTCATTTAAGAAATGAGTTCCCTACTAATTATGTTTTTGCATAGGAACCCTTACTTCTGTGGCTGTAGTGCACTCCTTCATAGGTGTGACCTCTTCCCACCTCATTAGATAGTCTGTGCATGTGATAATGTAGCGTGCTCCAATCCTACGAGTGGGTGGTGCAATAATCCCCAATAAATCAATGGCCCACTTCGCACAAGGTTTCACATTTACAGTTGGTCTAAGTGGCATCTCATCTTTATTTCTAGGCTTTCTAATGCAATGAAAATGATCACATGCTTTCACAAAATCCTTAACATCTTTGTAAAAAATTTCCCACCTAAGATCAGCCACAAGGATCCTACATGTAGTTGCATCACCTTCATAATTTTCTCATGTTATTCCATCATGCACCTCTTCTATAATGGATTTATGCTCATGTTCAAGTACATACCAATGCAAAACTTGATCTCTACCAATTTTTTAAAAGTCACCTCCAATCAATTAATAAGGTGTTGCACGCATAGTGAGATATTTTTTCTCCGATGCCTTCATTCCTTCCTACAAAAATCTAGTGCACAAAAATACTACGATATCCTCCAAATATATGGGCACATGATTTAACCTAAACAATTATGCATCAGGCATTGTGTCCACAATACTTTTTGCATCCTCTCTAGAATTGATCCTTGATAAATGATCAAGCCCCAAATCACTCTTACCTGGCTTTATAACAATTGTGAAATGAAACTCCTAAAAGATAAGTATCCCCTGACAGATGTTCCCCTACAAAATAGGCTTGTCGACAAAATATTTCAATAGCATATGATCTGTAAAAAAGATAAATGGTGTAGCTAACAAGTATTGATGAAACTTTTGAAGCGCGTAGATCATATAAAATGCCTCATGCTTGGTGGTAGTGTAATTACTCTCTATAGGTGTCAACTTCTAACTTGGAAAGTGATGGGGTGATCAACATTCCAATTTTAAGGTTGCGCTAGGATTGTTGCAATATCCATACCATAAGAATCAACATAAATATGAAAGGGTTTGTTCCAAGAAGGAAAGTGTAATATTGGTGTAGTGGTAAGCATCTCCTTCAATGTCTCAAATTCCTACTATTGCATGTCCCACCAATAAAATATTCCTTTCACTTTGAGAAACTCTTCCAAGGGAGTGAAAATATTTGTATATCCCTTAATAAAAATTTTGTAATATCCAATATGACACAAAAATCAATGCACCTCACTCTAATTTATAAATTCTTCTAAGCCCAAGATTACTACAACTTTATTGGGATCCACCAATAATCCCTCTTTATAAATTACATGTCCAAGAAAGGTACTGAAAGGTTTAGTAAAAATATACTTCTTAATATTAAGAGAAATGTTCAGCTATTTGCATCGCTCAAACATTAATCTCATATTATAACAGTGGTCCTTAACCAAGCCATAAATAGTCCAGTCATCTAAATATACCTACAAGAACTTGTGAATAAAATCCTAAAAGGCCTGCACAATGATGCATGAGAATATCATTGGCACGTTCTTCAAACCAAAAGGCATTACTATATATGTAAACTTCCCCACTTAGTAGTAAAATTGGTCTTTATCTAGTCTTCTGGTGTAATGCGCACATGATGATAATTTGAAAACCCATATGTAAATTTATATACCTCATACCCAACAACTCCTTCAAGGATTTCTTCTATGGATGGGGTAGGAAAAGGATCTATAACACATACATCATTGAGTTCCCTATATTCCATGCAAATCATAATCCTCCCATCCTTCTTGATGCTTATAACCATGGGGCTAACCCATTTAGATTCCTCAATAGGTTCAATAATCCTAGACTTAAGAATTTTATCTATTTCATCCTTTACTTGTACACGCATGTTTTGATTCATCCTATAAGGCCTCTTCAAAACCGGTCACACATTATTTTTCATCTTAATCTTCATTTCTGCCAATGAGGGGTGCACTCCTTTAAATTCATGATATCCTCATGGAAATAAATTTTGGAAGTCACGTAGAATCTCTTTGATTTTGGCTACCTATTGTTCTAACCAATAATCCCCAATGATGGCCTCCTTAGGTGCATCCTCAGTGCCAATGTTTACCTTATTTTTCTTCATGGGTGTGTGGTACATGTGGGCCTTCTCATCTGCTATATCTATTACTTTACGTGTACCTTATGTATAGATAAAGTCCAAATTCTCAATGTCTTCATCATCAGTGAGGTACACCATTTTACCCTTTTATTTCTCCTTCTAGGCATGGCCCAATTATAACTCTTTCATCTCCTCAGCATGTACACACACTTTGGGATTAGGTTCTCCAAGAAACTAAAACATGATCTCTTATACTTTTGAGCCATCCCCCAAAGTGATGTAATTCATAATCTACAATGATTCATGTATTGGAGGTTTATTAAAAAAAAATCAAATGTATGGACCATACCTTCAGTCAGATCTCGTCAGCTTGTAGTCTCTTGTTTGAGCTCGACACAACCTCACAAAGTAGGATAGAACTTATGCACCCACAAAGATGGTGGAAAGGCCTCCTATCCTTACACCCATATTCTCTCACAATCATGGACATGTTCCAAAGTAGGAGTATTCCCATGATATTCACATTTATGTGTATGCATATTACTCCATGTGAACATGATTGAAAAGTATATTCGTACTTCTCACCATCTTAACAAGTTATGTTTGTGTGTCACCCACCAGCTCACCATTGTATTGTGTAGGTTATAAACCAAAATGTTTCTTCAATCACCTTCATTATTCCAATGTTCCTGTTAGGAAATTAATATTAGTGTGAACTATAATTCTATGTGAGTAAGGTGGAATAATAACTCATATTACAAGTTGTTTATAATATTATTTTTTGTGTGAGATTTGGTTATTAAACCAAAATCACCTAATAGGGGTTTGGTGGTTTGTTAGTTTCCTAAATTATAGGGACCTAAACATCCTATATGTATGAGTGTTATTTATTGTATTATGTATCCTAAATGTATTGAATTATAATTTTATTCTTTCGTGTTATTATTGGTTTAATCTCTTCCATACCTTATCAGTGGTATCAAAGCTGATCAAGGATTAATGAAGGTAGCATGCTAGATTTATAGATATGGTTGCATTAACATTGTGAAGCAATGACATGCACATATTCTAGCTTGTGAGAGCTGGAGTTTCTGTGTACAATACTCTATCATCATCTCTATGGCTTTCTCAATAGCGAAGGATCAGTTTTGAGCTAGTTGTGTATGGATGTTCTCAACATTTGTTTGTGTATTTGAAGCTTATCTACGTCACCTTAGCCAATATTGGATCTCCCAAGATCAACATATTAAAGAAATTGGTGAGTTCATTTTTTCTAGTAAATTTTTGATATCATCTAAACCTGCATGCAATTATCAACGAGTTGATTTGTTAAGAATGATGGGAGTCTAATATCCGGTTCACTTATCTCATTCTACCTATGGAACTATGCTTGAACTCTTCCTTCTTTTCATAAAGATCATTCAGTCAATGAGACCTCAATAATGTTCCTAATCTTCTTCCATGTGCACAATATCCTCATGAGTCAAAAATTAAATGCAATATTACGTGGCCATCCAAACAAAGAATTGCATTATTTGAATGCCTTTGCATGGTATTAAGGATCACATAGATATTTATATTCCTATCATTTAAATTTCAATATAAATATTTCATGGTAGAATTAAAGTCTAAGTGGATATGCATTGATTAAATATCATTTGGTTATTTTTCAAGAGAAAACTCTTAGATCTACAGTGAAGGAAGGAGAAAAATTTCCTTAAACATGTACAAAACCACCTTATAAAATTGCCTTCTTTTTTTCTTTTATGCAATTTTTCATAAAACCACTATTTAGAAAACCCGTGGTTTTAAAAAGAAGGTATGGCTTAATATTAATTGATTTATAGTGTCTAATATATATTCGCTCGGTTGTATAAATGTTTAGCTTAAAAGGAGAAGTCGTTATCTAAGATTTTGTAAGACTCTTCAATAAGAAGAGGTCAATGGGTAAAATCCCCCTCCACATGAGCTTTGGAAGAATTTTTATTGGATTTAGTAAATTTAGTAAAAAATTTAATTTTAGTTATAAGTAGCTAAATTTAGCTAGAAAAACCCTGTTTAAAAAAGGGTTGTAATTAGATGCAATATTGGTTGAAATCAGCGTCCAAGTTAATTTTGTGAGGGGTTTATGTACTTGATCCTAAAACCTACATTTTCTAACTGTAGTAGCAACCTACAAGAGGTCGGAGGAAATAGAGGATAGAGGGTGATTAGCACCTCTCGTAAGTCACCAACGATGGGGTCACTTATAGCTTTGGTGGAAATATTTTATACTATTTCAGTTGTTTACTTTGAACAGCATGTGCAGAAATAAATCATGGTTTTCATTCCCTATTAAATATTAAAAGGAGGGGGATATGCATTTTGGATGCTGAGAATAGTTATATACGAGGGAAGCTAAACTAGAGTGATCCTTTGACTGTAGAGAACCTTCGACTTGAGTTCACATATGTAGGTGAATTGGTGGATGTGTGATCATCCAGTATGGGGTTCACTATGTTGAAGTGGATTGGTCATGTGTAGCAAGATCCAGACAGCAAGATCCAAGCCAACAATATGTAGACCTAAAAGTATGCAGAGGCATATGTTTTTGTTTTCAGTGCTTGAGATGTGCTTTCTTCCCATGTTCACACTAAGGGTGGGAATGTTAGGAAATTAATATTAGTGTGAACTATACTTGTATGTGAATAAGGTGTAATAAAAACTCATATTACAAGTTGTTTATAATATTATTGTTTATGTGAGAGTTGGTTGTTAAACCAAACTCATGTAATAGGGGTTTGGCAGTTTGTTAGTTTCCTAAATTATAGGGACCCAAACATCCTATATGTATGGGTGTTATGCACTGTATTATGTATCCTGAATGTATTAAATTATAATATTATTCTTCCATGTTATTACCGGTTTAATCTCTTCCATACCTTATCAGTTCCTCCATGGCACATAAGAAATACTTGACATTTTCTTCACAAGTGAATCACAGTAACTGAATTTTTCCCATGTGCCTAACCATACATGGCCTGATCATTCTAGTTACTCTCCCCTTCATCTCACACGCAACCATTTCATGTGTTTCATGGGCCCAATTATCATAAGCAACACTTATGGTGTCACTAACTGATTATGCATCTCCCAACTATAACACACCTTCATTAGATGGTTTCATGGTCATCAGGTCATGAAATGTGCACACATAAATCTTATTTAGATATTCTTCACTCAGAGGATCAACACATGGTGTATCTTTTGCTTCTTTCAGAGGTATAATGATGCTTTCAATCCTATTCTCAAAACTTATGTATCCCTTATTGAAGTGTAAGTCTGCATTGTTCACATAACACCATGGTCACCTAAGTAATTTTAGAAAGTTGTCTACTTTAGTAAGCTCTAATACCTCAAAATCCCTAGTAAACTTGTCTCCTTGAATTGTAATAGAAATGTCTTTCAAAACCCCAATACACATATCCATCATTTTGCTCACCATATACAACACATTTAAATATGGCTGTAGTGTTTGTCTCCCCATCTAATTCCATGCATCCAGAGTGAGAACATTTACCTCAGTTCCTGTATCTATCTGAATATTTCTTACCAACCACCCATCAATCAATGCATCCAAATTGATCTCCTTATCATACTCATGGTTCTGAGGTGGTAAGTTTTCATGTAGTATATGGCACTCAAAATCAACTCCAATGCATGATACCTTTTCACGAAGCCACTCCCCTAATAGAGGGATGATATTATCTTAGTGAAATATATTACACACTTCCTTTACATCATCCACATCTTATTTTCACAGTTCAATGTTCTTTGCATGTTCCCTCTCACGTACCTTGTCCTTTAAGAATTGTATCTCACCTTGTAACTCTTTGATAGCTTCCATGGTCTCCTGATAGAAATCCTTCTTATGTGTAGCATCTAGATATTGGGCATGCATGATTTATTCTATCATAACGAAAGGTCTAAATTTGAGAGGTTCACATGCATGTACAAATTCAGCGCGAGTAGTGACCAAAAATTTTTGTAATTCAGGATCAAGTATATTATTTTGTACCACTGATCACCCTTTACACGTTATACCTTAATCATCCCCATGTGTTTTTCCTTCTTCTTGTTCTTTCTCATGTGGTCATACAGGTCCAAACAATCCTCTAATTTTTTTTGTTTCCCACACCATGAGTAGACTATATTATGCGTAAAATAATGTTGGTAATGATCTGGGGACCCACAAGTATAACAGGTCCCACACATAAATATACTTCTACCTCTTTTATCTCTTCTGCTATATCCTCCCTAGGATCCACTTCCTTCATTGTTACGTTATTTTGAAGGTTATGCATTCTATGCTTGACATTTTTTTGTCACTATAGTGTGTCGTAACCTAGTCTCACATACCTCATGAATTTGATCTATTAGCCAAAAATCCTTCATATCATGAGTGTGTGTGGTTACAAATCTTACAGTACATAGATTCACTCTTCATAGTCAGCACATTTCAAGAGAGGACAATTCCAGACATCATGGTGTAAGTGGAAAATCTCATAAGACTGTAACAAGGTGCACACTGACTTACATGGGAAATTATCCTTAGTGTGTCCTTCAACCTCACAATCTATGCACCATATACCACTTTTAGTCTCATGCATAGAGTTAGAAGACAAGCTTCTCCAACTACTTTACCATAGATGTTATCTATGCTTCCAGAAAAGGACTAACACTCATGTCCACACTTTCAATTGCTTCAGCATGTAGGATTTATTCTAATGCCTCACATAAATCAGTATATCTTATGAGATAAAGCCATTCAGAATGGAGACAACAATCCCCAAAAAACCACTATGTGTGCTGAATTTGATGGATATCATAAGATAATTTGGACAAAAGAGTCATTAAAATGTGTATCATACTCTCTTACACTTTAAGATAAACCCTTTTTGATATCCTTGAGTGAGCTGATGCTCTTCTACTCAAACTCTAGGATGTGAAACTCAACCAAAAATATAGTGTGCACAAAGCATTATAGTCCACCACAGTTTGATGTGGTTCATACTTCATATACCAACTATGTGCGTGCCCTTGCAGCATAATAAAAAATTGAATTTTCTTCCTATCAAAAGTCTATAATTCCCTTCATGCCATAGTAATTCAAACTTATGCACATGATCTATTGCATCCTCTATACCTCTATACTTTGGTAAGTGGAGTGACATCTCAAAATAAACATGAGGTGGTGTATGTTGAGGCTGATTCTATGGTGGCTATTGAAGCTGATGTGGTGGTGGTTGTGGGTCCTGTCCACCAGATCAGATCCAGAACCTCCTCCTGGATTCCCTCCGTGTGTGGTAACATAATCCTCCAGATCCTCCCGTGCCCCTTATTGTGGGATGTGGTCTAGTTGATGAGCTTCCTTCTGTCCCAATTGTAGTACTAAACTAGAAACCTATTTTTTGTGTAGTCACAGTACCCACAAAAGTTCTTCTAATGGTTCTATGTGTCAATACTCTTCCCTGTTGATGCTCCTAGAAATAACCTTCAACAAGAGTACTCCCAAACACTGGCCTGTTGTGTTTTCATGGGTGCATTACTAGTCTGATTCTCTTCTCAATTCAACATGAAATGATATCTACTTGTATTTACTTGATTACCTTCACTACTCTTCCTTTCAACTACCTTTTGATCTGGAACACCTTGCGCAAGGGCTAGGTAGTCAAGGCTGAGTCAGATGTGGCCCACATATCCCTTTCTCAGTCTCTCCTCTGATATATTCACATCCGAAGCTGATGGGAATTCTCTACTACACTGACCCAAGGTTAGGAGGACCTGACGCTATGGCTCCTTATCTTCCATGAGAGCTTCAAACCCTTCACGATCCATCATTCTCCTCAACTTCATTGACTCTGCGATCTCCCTTTCCATTTCCCTCTCTCGAGCTTCATTAAAATTGCATCATCTTTCCTTTCTCTGTCTATATTCTACTTGTTCCGCCACCATCCTTATCCACACCTACTCTTGCCCCTCCACGTAGTGGGGGTTTAGCTATCCATAGGTAATTTTCCAAGTTAAATTCTACCATCAAGATCTTGATAGCTAAAGGGATACCTTGCAAATAATATCCTTTGGGCTCACAAAACAACCTAAACTCAGTTTCCTCTGGTTAACAATAAGTGGTGATTGCATACTCCAATGTATAATTGGGAAACACACCAGCCCACCAGTGGTCTACATCTCTACTCCATGCTTCATCTACATCAAACAGTTTCTGATAATCTTATTACATCCAAACCCTCGATCTAGGATACCAAGCTTTAATTGATGCGTATGTTGTCAACCACCGATAAAATTATACTAGAAATAAGCTAAAGAACGTCTCATATAAGTCACGATAAATATTTATTTCTACCCACTAGAATGTGTTAAATCTAGGTCCAATGTTATACCTCTATGTGAACTTATCTTGTCTATCTTCTACTCATCTTTCAATACTCTCCAGAGATAATCAATACACCATCTGCAAGCAACATCCTGACAACCAAATTGAAAATAGGTCCCGAAAACGAAACCAAAATATAGTCTTTAATTTGTACACCAATGTTATGCACACTACAACTTCATTCAGTAGGATTTAATTCTCACCCAAAGTGTGCACAGCTACCAAGTCCCTCCTTTTTTATGCCTACTAGAATGTTAGCATACATAATTATAGTGGTAATTGACTAAGTAATTAATCAAGTATCCTAACTATTGCATACACTCATTTTGGAAACACATGTAATAAGAAAACATAACATCTCAAATAATAACTAAGATCAATTACATAGACACATCTCTATATTTAAATACATCAATAATCATAATCCAGCCACAATTATCCATTAATCTTCAAAAATAATTACGTAATAAGAAGATGATACATACTATGTGAACACAGAGTCATGTGCACAACCATAACAGAGTAACATAACATGAACACAATGATCCCTCTATGTATATTTTAATCAATCCTAAGCCTATTATTTATAGGGGTGGGAACTTTCCCTTTACCGCCCATGCACTTCCTAATAATAAGTGTGCCCAAAAATAGCCATGTGTACTTACATCCATGCTTTAGAAACACTTGTTAATAATAGATTATCCAATAATACTCTACTTTAATCTTATTAATAGCTAAATTCATGCATGTTTTTTAATCCTTGGTCTACGTGTGTTTTCTCCAAAAATAGCCATTGTTTGTTCACCAAGGTAGCCTCCTTTTATCCTTTGCATGGTGAACAATCCAAGTCTATTTTTAGCCTACCCCTAGAAAATGGTTAAAACCTTACTCAATTCACCTATATGCATGGTCCCACATGCAATTATATGCTTATCTACACACGTCATCCTTCGCATGATCCAAGATCCTCAGTGTGTCAACCTTCATCCTTCTTGGTACTTAGCCAATTATATCAACCAAAAAAAACAAAGAATAGCTAGATGTGGCTATTCCTCTGTTGCAGGGTTGTCTGACAATGTTATTCTAAAATAATGTATTCAAAATTTATTATTCTAAATAAAATAAAATAAACTTCTCATGGAAAAGCTTCTACCTCAAGTTTTATGGAAAGAGAAAATATTCTTAGAAGCGATTTCCTCTTTTCCGTATGAACTTTCCCCGATATAAGTAAATCTAAACTAATTAAAAGAAATAAATGATGTGCACAAGTATTTCTTAACTTCTTCCTTCAACTAATTTCTTGAGCAGATCCACGGGGATAAACCGGGAAGAATTTATCAAGGTAATATTTATGTAAGAAATATTTTGAAAAGAAATACTACAAATAATATAAATACATTTGGGAAGTGATGAAATCTTCTGCTTCAACAATTCTACCAACTTAAAACAAGACATTCTTTTTATTCTAACAAATATAAATTAATCAAAGCTTCAAATAATTTAAGTACAACAACCTGATTACTACTATACTATGGTATCTTTCAAAAGGTGAGCTGTTATTTTTGTCTCCTCAACTTTATATCCTCTTCAAAAGATGAATTCTAATTAATCTAGGAATGTATAGATGCTAGCTAGTAACAAATAAAAGCAAAAACTAGCTATGGTTGGCTTGGTGTAAGAAATTATTGAAAGAAAATGATATGAAATAACATATCAATGAGTTTGTTGTCTATGTGGTTCATCTCAAAAATTCAGTAGCATAACTTTACCTCAAGAATGTGAAATGTCTAACCCATCATACGACTAAAATTTGGCTTTTATAAAAATCAGGTAAAGAAGAATTTAATTACATGTGTCGATTAAGAAGTGAAGAATCATCAAGAGGAGAGGTATTCAACATTCTAAGCATATCCAAACAAGAAGATAAAATAAATATGAGTCCAATGAGTCCAAAAATAGGCAAAACAGTTGAAAACAAGTGAAAAAATCACTCTCAAAATCCAAACATGCATTAAAAAATGTGTGTTTTAACTCTTGTATTCAAGGTGATAGGACCACCAAAGTAGACATAATTGTGGTTACGTAATTGTGAAGGTGGTTACTTGACCGCCATTGTGACAATTACGTAACTTCCACTCAAGACAATGTCAAAAGTCATAAAAACGGTCTTGTAAGAAAAATTAAAGTTTGGAGACAAAACATAAGGGTTGATTTTAGTCAAAGGAGAGATGTAAAAGGGAGAGGGAAGGATATGGATCTCATTTTTACCTTGGAATAAGTTTTAATCATCATTAGGGATATTGTATTTTTCGTGTCGCACCATGTAATTTTGGATGTGTACATATTGCCCCTTTGGAGAATCATTTTAGCCATGAATAGGTGTAAAACATGAATTCTTATTATGGCACTCCAAAATGGGAGAGTTATAAATTATACCTTAATCACTATTGTGCTAAAACAATGCAAATCTAATGTTCCTACCACCTAAAAAAGAGAGACAAGAATCAAGTGCAGATATAAAACATGATTAGCAAAATACTCTAAAATAAATGACAAGATTACTTACCATATTATCGAGGGTAAGAAATATACCTGCTCCAACGTGCTGACCCGGCATACACCCGCTCAAATCAACATTAGAAAACCAAAATTGTGTTATATATATTACCTTTTACTATTTTTAGAAATCATTTATGTTTTGCAAGTCTGTTGAATTTAGAACTCCTAATTTCTGACCAATGTTTCATTCGTGCGTATGGTTAAATTGGAAAGGGTTTAGAAATGATGGTGATGGACCCAGTGAAATTGGATGGGGCTCAGCAATGGGTTAGATGCAAAATATTTGGTCTTTTTGCATTAGTCTTTGGCTTTTTCTTTTTGAATACATTCGAGAAGAACTTCTAGGAAATTTATAATTGAAGCGATCGTAAGGGGTCTCAAAGAGATGGATAGGAAAAGTGCATTTATTTCTTAGTCTCATTTTCATGTATTTATTTTTTGGCTCATTATTGAGCATTTTGACCACACTTTTACTTTGGTGGGATGGCACTGTGCTAAGACATTAACAAACAGATACATATATATGCCTATTTTTTGGTTCGACACTCTTTTGCAAAAAGAATTATTTAGAATTTACTTCATTTGTGCACTCTTTTATGGTTAGGAATATTCAATGTTTTTTTTTAATGTGTGTTATGGATGATGATGCAATGTGAAAAAAAAAATGATATGCATATGATTAAGAGTATGGTAAAAAATTGTAATCTTGATACTTTATTTTCCAAGTAAATTTTAGCATTTCTGTTTCATTGGCAAAATGTGTTGAATATGATATGATGATAAGATAACCTCAATTCAATATTAACTCCGAGAAATTGCTAAGATGCGAGGGATAACAACCAAGAGTCAAGAAGAACCCAAGATGTATGTTTTGAAGAATGTGAATGAGGATGACCTAAAGACAAGAAATTTGACAAGAATTTACTTAGAAACCTACAACCCAACCCAAACCAAGGTTAACTTAAAAAGTTTTAAATGACTTTTTTTGCAAGTTTTAACTAGAATTATATTCATAGATGGCCTATTGATTGATAAGATCTATTTTTATAGAATAATTATCTCTCTTAACATATACATCTAATTCATTTTATTGGGAATTTTTAGAAGCACTTTTATTTCCTTGTTTATTTACAACTTTTTGATTTATTAATACAACACCCTATGCCTTGCCCCATGCTACTAGTAAGAAGAATGGTCTCATCATTGAGGAAAAGACACAAGTGAGTAAGGGAAATTCCCTCCTTTTCTAATCTCATGCTACTAGTAAGAATCATGGGCTCATCACCGAAGGTTAGAAGGGACGAGAAGTGTAGTTATTTGTAATGAAATATTTTTTATGTTTTTTGTTTCTTTTTCTTTTTCATTTTTTAAACTTGACTTTGAGTTGTGATTTTTAGGAAGAAATTTTTTCCTCTAATCTCAACCCCACGCATCTCGTAGGATGTTAGGGCTCAACACCTAAGATTGAGATAGATGAACAAGAGTTCCATGTGAAATGTTTAGAATGTTTTTCTTATAGAGAGATATTTTTAGTGAAATATTTATCGTCAAGAAGATTCTAGAGAAAACCATGGGAAAGAATCACTCAAATCAGAATATTTCATGGAGAAGATTGAGTATTTAAGTCCTTATAAAGAAATTTCAAAAAAAAAAATTGTATGAAATTGATGATCAAGATTATACACTTTGAATAAATGAGAAGAATGGTGAAGTAGGTATGATTAGGATATTTTCCAATGTCATAAAGTCAAAGAATTACTTAAATAGTAAGTTTATTTTTTACAATTTTAACAAAATGATAATACAGGTGATAAGACAATGTGAATGTAATGAATGACAGTGTAAAAATGCAATGAATATATATAAATGTCTCAGGTGATGTGAGTCAATGGTTTTGTCAAACTTCTCACCTTCTAAGGTACACAAATGATAAGAAGGATTCTTGAAATTTCCATTTTCTTGACTAGGGCCTAATACCTTGGGTTTAAATTTGTAACCCTTATTTGTTATTGTATTCATATAAACATCTAATCCTGGCATATGACCATCATTTTGTATAAATAATTTGTAAACCTCTTTTTCATGCTCTTGACATGTCATGTTCATATGAACATGGTGATATTAATCAAATTTTTTACCTACATAGGGAGTAATGATCGTATTTGGCATTTGTTGGATTATGGAATCATGTCTTATGGACATGATGAGCTTTGTTTCTAACATGTTTGCATCTAGACAAATTTTATAAATGGAGGAATCCCTGGATATGGATTTAATGGGTATTGTTTTGTTCTTGAGATCCTCTTCTTCTTCTGCTATTTCTATCATATCTATATCCAAACCAAGATTATCAGTAGGAAGAGAGGCTAGACTGAGGAAATTACTGACTCCTTTTGGTTCAAAGGGGAGCAAAATCGGCTCATCACTTTCTAATATATTCATAATCTCTGGTGTGGTTTTCATGGATACGATTTTGAAAAATATCTCCTTATCCTTATCTATTTTTGCCACTTTGAATATTTTTGGGTCATTGGCCTCAACTTTCAGAACATTCTCATTGGTTGTGACCAATTCATTTTAGGTAAGTGTTTTGTTTAACTAGTTTGCAAGAAGCTCATATTCTAAATGGACTCCTAGTTTCTTTTTGAGGTTATCCAAATGTATATCAAATGGTTTAGGATCCCTAAGTGTATGAGGCATTTGTAAACTTCTTGGAAGAAATTGGAAGGGATAGCCTTCATCCAGGGAATCCATGGTCTACCAAGCTCATGTTATAATTTTTTCCTTTTCGATTATGTAAAACTCAATTAGAATAGTTTTCAGCCTGAGGGAGACATGAAGAATTATATTTCAAATTTAGGTGGACTTAATGTCTTCATACCCTCACAACATAATTCTAGTAGAGAAGAAATTAGTGTCCTCATATCCCAACTTCTTCAAGAAAGAGAAAGGAACTAAATTTACAGCATCCTCATCACTAAGCATAGCTCTCTTGATGCAATTATTATGGACCCATACTTGTAAATATAAAGTAGGATCTCCTCTTTGGGTTATTTTAGCGTTAGATGGAATCTTGCTTATATCAAATACAAACCTAGTATCCATATCACTTTGTCCTAGAGAATGTATGTCGAAGTCAATATGATTAATTTGAACCCTAGGTGGAGGCATAACATGAATTATGTGACCAAGACCCAATGCATATAGCAACATAAAACGATGTGCAAGGGAATTCTTCAAAAAATATAGAAATTAAATGTGAGAAAAGGTCTTATTCAAATCTAAAATAAAATCATAAACTCCTACATGTTTTGATACTATAGGAGCATCATCCTGCAAGAGATAATGAGTGATAAGAGGTTGTGGAGTGCACTCCCTTATCAGAGTTAATGCGTTAATTTATTATTCAACCTCTAACTTAACTAATCCCAAAATCTTTACATTATTGTTTGAACTGAGGTTAGGGGAAACTCAAGAGTTATCATAATTTGAGGCCTCATGGTCATTATTCCCAACAGGAATACCCTTGTTTATGTTTTGAGGATCTGATTTTCCATCCTCAAGAAGTTTAGGAAATAGGCCGCGATAGATGGCTAGGTTTGCATTATGAGGTGCAATGGGTCTTGTATAACTAGGATATGAAGTCCCTTTAAATTTTACGAAAACATTTCTACAAAGAGTTACCTTTTATTTTCAGGGAGGTTTTGTATGAACTTGTTAAAATCTCTAAAAGATCTAGCATCATGACCAACAAAATGGTAAAAACCACAATATAGATTGGGATCATAGTCTCTCGATATTTTATTTGGATTTTTTTGTTGGTGATAACCCCGATTATAGTTTTGAAACAAGTTGTTATAACCATAATTTGTTACTCCTTGGCAAGGATTTTAGTTTTGGTTTGGGCCTTGGTTTTGAGCTTGTCAAGCTAGAAGATGGCTGAAATCAACCCTATTAATAGAGGGAATGGAATTAGGACCCCTTTGATTGCCCATGTTGTTGTTGTTGTTAGTGTTACCATTGTTTGTAAAACTAGCATTATTTGTTTGATCGGTAACACCATCCGTGGTAACACCACGATTACAATTCAAAACCTTGGGTCCTTGGTTTTTGGATCTATTGTTTTGATGGTTTGTTTTGTTTTGGTTAGGGGATGCTAACTTCCAATTGAGACCGTAAGTATTATGCCCGTTATCGATAGAATCTTGGTTGATTCAAAGTGCACCTTCCAAAACTTTCTCATAACTACTAAAAGGAAAATTTTGGACTTCCTCATTAATCTCTCGATTGAGTGAGTGAAGGAAAAGGTCACAAATTTCCATATGATGCATGTTAGGTGCAATTTCAAAGGAGTAAAGAACTTGGCAACATCTCTGGATGAAATGGGCAAAAAAATTGTTTGGTTTTTGCATAATATGCAGAAACTCCCTAAGTATTGTTCACAGAAACTTGTTCATGTCAAGGGCTCTGATGAATTTGGAAACAAGTTGTTTAAAGGAATGTATAGAAACTTTTGGAATCCAATAGTACTAATATAAGGTGATTCCCTCAAGTGTATTTAGAAATATTTTAGCTATTATAGTATCCCAAGGAAGCAATTCCCTAATGGATGTAGCATAGGCCTTGATATGCGTGTTCGGGTCTCCTTCTCCCTTGAATTTAGGAATATCAAGAAGTGGGCATGGAATCATGACACCATGTATTTTGAAATAAATAGGTTTTTTTCAAATACTCAACGTAAGTGCCCATCACATAAGTTTCCACCATTGAATCCCCTTGATAAAGAGGAGGAGGAGGAGAATGAGAGGGACAAGCCATAGTGTAAGCATTGACTGGAATGTATGGAGCTCCTTTATACATGGTATAAGGAGTAGGGAAATTATATGTGTCCATTTGAGGGGTTTTTGAGTACATGTGCAAGTAAGGATGAACAACACTAGGATGTGGGCTAGTGGGCATAAAACCAGTGAATGTCGCATTGATATTAGGAACGGCATTTGAGAATGCACTTCCAGTGAGCCCCTACGTAGGATAAGTGTGAGATAGATGAGGACCCATCCCTAGTGTGTCAGAACCTATGAGAAGATCATTTAGATTCAGTTAGACTGGATAACCTTTTTACACATGATGTTCCATTAGTTATGCATTGGCAAGGGCATACCCTTTATTTTCAATAGGATACCCCATGTTCTGCCCTATTGTATAAGGGGGTTTTGAAGGTTGGGAACTTTCTATTTCTTTAATCCTCCCTAATAAAGTAGAAATAACATCATCGGGTGAGGATTTAGTCCCTTTTTGGGGTCCATGTTGTGTAGGGTTTTGTTGAGTGGACACGTGATAGCATGTTATAAATTGTTCAAGCTTGTCATTCTTGTTTTCCTTGAAGATAGGATTTTTTAGGATTTGTGTTCGATACATTGTTGTTGAACATTTCAGAGGTATGAATCTTCATCCTATCCAAGGACTCATCTATCGTATGAAGTGGATTAGCAATTCATGTAAAAATGACATCTTCTATAGACGGCATGCTAATGTGAGGTCTTGACAAGACTCTAGGGTAAGGACTTGTTCCACTAGTAAAGGTCGTGTTGTTTGAATTGGATTGACCATATTGCATATTTAAAGGTTGGTCAACCTCTTATGTTCTCACATGACTAGTGGGTTTTGAGACATAGCTACGGGAGATTTGTGGGTTGTTTTTGTAGTTATAAGCACATCCTGAAAGGAAAGGAGATTGTTGTGGTTGAATGTTGGTGTAGTATTTATAAAATCCAAATGTCCCACCAAACTCTCTACTAAACATATTTGGGGAAGTATTAAATACCTACAAAAATAGGGGAAGAAATGGAAAGGTGAGATAGTAGCAACGAAAGATAAGGAAATAATAAGGAACTAGTCCTTCACATTAGGTTCACCAATTATGTACATCTGAAAAATCAACACATGATTTTAGACACACTTAACTTCTCGGGGTCGTTTTGGGACAACCGGAATGTGAGATATTGGATGGATAATTTATAGGTAACTAAAGTAAGTTTAGGGGCTATAAACTGGTAGCGTGAAATCCTAATAATACAGTTGACAAGGGGGAAATAGAGGCTATGAACGGGTAGCGTAAATTCCCTATGGTTTGGTTGTTTGTGTTGATTTTAATTCTAAACTACATTGAAACTTCATTTTAAATAAATAAAGGAAGTAAATTTATCTTGAATAAAAAACAAGTGTATTTAATCTTATAATTCATATATTCATTCTCAATTAATTAAATAAAACAAAATGAATAATCTAATCTATTTTTCTGAAAAGAGATAATTTGAAGAAAACTAACTAATTAACTAACATATTTTTCTATTTTTCAGAATTTAAATAAAATACATAAATAATTTATTCTACAGACACAAGAAATCAATTAAAATAAAATACTACTACCTCTAATAAAATAAACTTAAAAATAGAGAATAGCTGGATGTGGTTATTCCTTTGTTGTAGGTTTGCCTGACAATGTTATTCTAAAAGAATGTATTTGAAAGTTATTAATATAAATAAAATAAAATAAACTTCTTCTCGTAAAGCTTCAGCCTCAAGTTTTCTAAAAAGGGAAAAAAATTCAGAAGTAATTTCCTCTTTTCCGTATGAAATTTCCTCGAAAAAAGTAAATATAAACTAATTAAAATAAATAAATGATGTGCAAGTATTTCTTCACTTCTTTCTCTAACTAATTTCCTAAACAGATCCACAGGGATAATCTGGGAAGAAGTTATCAAGGGAATATTTATCTAAGAAATATTTTGAAAAGAAATACTAGAAATAAAATAAATACATTCGGGAAGTGATGAAATCTTCCTGTTCTACAATTATACCAACTTAAAACAACACATTCTTTCTATTCTAACAAATATAAATTAATTAAAGCCTTAAAGAATTTAAGTACAACCCCAACATAGTTACTATTGTACTGTGGTAGCTAAAGGTGAGATGTGTTTTTTGTCACCTCAGCTTTGTATCATCTTCCAAATATGAAGTCTAATTGATCTAGGAATGTACAGATGTTGGCTAGTAATAAAGAAAAAAGAGAATTGGATATGGTTGGCTTGGTGCAAGAAATGACTGAAAGAAAATGGTAGGAAAGAATAGAGGAATGACCTGGTTGTCTGTGTGGTTCCTCTCAAAAATTCAACAGCATAACTTTACCTTAAGAATGTGAAATATCTAACCCGTCATATGGGTAAAATTTTGGCTTTTATAAAAATCTAGGAAAGAAGAAGCCAGTTACATGTGTCGATCAAGAAGTGAAAAAACATCAAAAGGAGATGTATTCAACATTCTAAACATATCCAAACAAGAAGATAAAATCAATACAATTCCAATGAGTCCAAAAATAGACAAAAACAACTGAGAAAGGAGTGAGAAAATCACTCCCAAAACCAAAACATGTGTTTTAACTCTCATATTTAAGGTGACAAGACCGTCAGTATAAACAAACCAGAAGTTATGCAACCGTCGGGGCAGTTACTTAACTTTTTTTGTGATGATTACTCAACCATCAGAGAGGTTACATAACCGCCGCTTAAGACAATGTCAAAAGTCATAAAACGGTCTTGCAAGAAAAATTAAAGTTTGGAGACAAAACAAAAGGGTTAATTTTAGTCAAAGGAAGGATGTAAAAGAGTGAGGGAAGGATCTGGACCTCATTTTTACCTTAGAAGAAGTTTTTATCATCATTTGATACATTGTGTTTTCCGTGTTGCACCATGTAATTTTTAGGTGCATATAGAGACGTCCAATATTGATTGCATATGATACATTTTTATAACATTAATATGCTGAAATTGTTCAATATATTAGTAATATAACATGGTTAGTTGTTAAGCATATTGTTATTTAAGTTGTTATACAACTTGTGCTTAACCTATTAGTGTATGTTTTATAGATGGTTATATAATTGAAATCAATAATGATTTATATTATATTTATTATGATGTCTATATGTATATTGTGACTCTAACCATGATGATGTTGTGTTACATATAAAATATATAACTGGATATGTGTTCAAGTTCTGGTACATGTGACATTACTTGGAGTACTAAAAATTAGCCAATACTCTCCATATATTCTACTAATGCAGAGTATAGAAGTGCAATGGAAGTAGTGAAATAAGCCATGTGGCTAAATCGGTTGTTGGAAGATATCTTGACAACGAATACTTGAAAACAATATTTGACACAGAAACAAGACGGTGCTTGTGCATTTTATTAATATTAAAATCAATCATTATAGACAAATGAGAGAGTTGCAATATTTATAGCTATTGGATAGCTTCTATCTCATCCACAATATATGTAAACAAATCACCTAATCTAAGCAAATATACAGAAATACTATATTGCCCCTATTTTTCCCCTCATGCAAATCATTTGGGAATAAAATATGCAAAATATAAAATGATCCCACAAACATTGGGATGAGGACACTATCACTTAGTTAACTAACAACTAAGGATAACTAATACCTATTAACATAACTTTAAAGAATTTAATTAAAAATTTTAACTTATTACATTTATTCAAATATAAACTAATGATTAATTAAGCTAAGTTTTATTCCTAACATTCCCCCCTTAATTAAGCATGGTCTCAAGTGAATATGAGAGAAATTATCTAAAACCCTGAAATTTACCTCGAGCAAGTGACTTTATGAAGACATCTGCATGTTGCATATCTATTGGGAAATATTATAGCTATATGTTGTTGTTCTAAACATGTTCACATATGAAATGTATCTACACCTCAATGTGTTTGGTGTACTCATGAAAAACTAGATTCTGAAAATTTTTACTACTCCTTCATTATCAACATGTAGGATAGTTGGATCTTTCTGTGGTATTCCCAATCCTTCAAGTATACGTCAGATCCATATCACTTCACAAACAGCTCCACCTGCTACAAGATATTCTAATTCTATGGAGGATCTTGAAACACAAGTCTACTTCTTACTCCCCCATGATATCGGTCCAGATCCCAAAAAGAATACAAATCCTAAAGTGGATTTTCTATCATCTATGTTTACTGCATGATCTGAATCTGAATATCTTGTCAAGAATAATTTATTATTCTTCTTGTATTCTAGTCCATAGTTCCTCTGATGTACCTCAGGATTTGCTTTGCTAATTTCTAGTGATAAACCCTTGGTTCTTGCATGAACCATGAAAGACATCTCACTGCATAGCTGATATCCAGCCTAGTGTAAGTCAAGTAGATGAGACTCTTGATCAATTGCCGATAGAGAGTTTCATTTAATAATGGTGATGGATCTATTCGAGAAATTTGAAGTCTTGTTTCCATAGGTGTGGAAAATGGATTACAATCCATCATATTTAACTTCTTGAGTGGTGTCTTGGCATATTTCAATTGTGACACAAAGATATGATTTTCTCTTTGCCAAACTTCAATTCTAGGACAATAATTCAGAAGCCTAAGATCGGTCATGTCGAATGATCATGTTAGATATTTTGTTACTGACTCAATCATCCTCATTAATCCTCCAGTGATGATTAGAACATCGACATATACTACAATGATCACTATCTCCCCCCCTTTCTTTTTGAGATAGAGACTAGGATTGTATGGACTCCTATTGAATCCATGTTGAATGAGATGCTCGTCGATTTTTATGTACCATGCCCTAGGAGACTACTTTAGACCATATATTCATTTTATGAGTTTACATACATTTTCCTCTTTACATGGTATGAAAAAACCTTCTAGTTGAGTCATGTAAACTTCTTCCTGTAAATCACCATTAAGAAAGGAACTTTTCACATCCATTTGGTGTATTTTCCAACCAAATTGTGTAGCTAGAGAAAATATTAACCTGAAATTTTTTATCTTATCTGTGGGAGAAAATGTCTCCTCATAATCAATGCCTTCTTTTTTAGCATATCCCTTAGCAACTAGTCTAGCCTTATGTTTATCAAAAAATTTGTCTACTTTGTACTTCATTTTGAAGATCCATCTGCATCCAATTGAATTTTTCCCTGGTGGAAGACCTGTAAGTCTCCATGTATTATTTTTCATAAGTGACTTATATTCTACATCCATAGCATCTTTCCAAGGTTTAGACTGTAGGGCTTCTAAAACTGAGGAAGGCTCAATAGTTTCAACAACTTTACCCCTTAAGGCCAAATTGACCTCATTTTGAGACATACTACAAGTCCTCGTTCCAATGGTAGATGTGTTGGGGACACTATCTAATTTTCCATCTCTAATCATACTTGTATACCATTTAGGCATACTTTTTTTTGTTCCTCTGGGAGGTTGAATTTCATTATCTTCCCCATCATCATTATCGTCATCAAAGTGATTACCATCCTTTGTTTTCACTATAGGGATGATTTTTTCATCATGTGAGTATATGGAAGGAGCATCTTCTTCTTTATTCTCAAAGAACTCAACATCACAACTAGTGTATACCCTCCTTGTTCTTGGATCCATAAATATGTATGCAAGTGCATCATCATTGTATCCCAAGAAGATAATTTTTTCTTATTTCATATCAAGCTTAGTTCTTTGTTTCTTAAGAATTTGCATACTTTTTTTACATCCAAGAACTCTAAGGTGTGAAATAGATGGCTTATGCCCTGACCATTCTTCCTGAGGTGATACTCCATCAAGAGTTGCAGTGGGAACTCTATTTAGTAAATAGACTTTTTTTTAGTTTCTTCGGCCAAAAAACAATTTGATAAACCTGCATCATCAATCACACATCTCACCATATACATGATAGTACAATTTATCCTTTCAAAAACATAATTTTTTGCGGTGTGTGAGGAGGAACCATTTGATGATGAATGACATGTGTTTCCAAAAAATTGTTGAACTCATTGTTGGTGTATTCTCCCCCTCAATCTAAGCGGAGTGTTTTTATTTTCCTACCAAACTCTGTTTCAACAAGGGCTTTAAACTTCTTGAAATTTTCAAAGTCTTGTTCTTTTGTAGAAAGTTAGTATATCCACATTTTTCTTGAAAAATCATCAACAAAGAGCATGAAATATTGAAACCAAAAGTGGCTAGGTCTCATTGGTCCGCACATATTGGTATGCACCAAGAAAATTTTTTCCTTAGCTCAAAATGTACTATGTTTGAATGGTACTCTATGTTGTTTTCCTACCAAACAATTCTGACATTTATTTGTACCCTTTTTAGAGGTGGTAAACCCCTAACCATGTTGTATCGATGAAGTGTTTCAAGATAGCCAAAACTCACATGTCTAAGTCTTTGATTCCATATTTGATTTGATGATGTATCCTTGGCTACAAGTGATTGATCATTTCATTGAACAAATAACAACTGAAACATTCTTCCCACATTTGAAGCTTTTACAAAAAAATTGGAGCTTCGTGACTTATCTCGAATTGGGCACATATTTTTATCGCCTTTATAATCAAAGTCAATTTTGAGATTGTGATCTAATAATTGACTCACGGATAACAAATTTTTTGTTAAACCAAGGACATAAAGAACATCTATAATTTTACAATTATGATGCCCAAGTGGTAGTGAAATGGAACCAATTCCTTTAACATTGTATGATGTATCATCACCCAAAGAGACATGATTTTTGGTGGGTGTTTTACTCATTGTGAAGAACCAATTTTTCTTTCTTGTCATGTGTCTAGTTGCACCCGATTCGACATACCAAATTTGATTTGTAGAATTGGATACTTCATTTGACTGTGTAAAATATAGGAATTCATCATCATGAAATTGATCTTCTTGTTCGGCTACATCTCCTTGTTGAGTTGGTTTCTTCTTCCACTTATTATTTTGTCCATGTTTACTTTGTTGTTGACCAGATTTTGTTTTTTTTTAATTAATATTTTTACCACTTGATGATCCTTGTTGGAATGTGTTGTACCAACAATTTTTTAATTCATGTCCTTTTTTACCACAAATAAGACATTTTTTGTTGGTCCTTTTTGCCTTGTTGAGTATTACCTTTCTTTTGATGATGTTTATTAGACTTAGCCTATTTTTTTCTTTTTTGATTAGAAGTAAGTGTCTACTCTTGAATTTCAGTAGTTGAGTGAATAGCTTCCTCTTGTTGTAGCATATTCACTAACTCTTCAAACATTGTCGTTTGACCAGTTATGTTTAACGTGGTAACAAAAATCCTATATGAAGGAGGAAGATATCTCAATACTATAGGCATGAGTGATGTGTCAATTACTTCTTCTTCCAAAGCTTGAAGTGATGCATGCAAATTTAGTACTTTTCTCAAAAACATTTCAACTTTCTCATTTGGTTGCATTTTCAAGTTCAATAGTTGACTCTAGAGATGAAGTATTGTGTTCTTATTTTTGGACTCATGTACTATTTTCAACTTAACCCAAGATTCTTTTATTGTTTTGGTCTCACAAATATGAGGTTGTACCTCATCTAAAACACTAAACAAGATTATTAACTTTGCTTTTTGATTTGCATGATCAAATGTAGCTTGATGTGTAACATTTGTTGCAAGTCTTGTTAATGTACCAGAAACAACAGACCATAGATTTTCAAAATCAAGTTGTGCACGAACTTTTGTTTTCCATGCTGGATAATTATCAAAACACAAAATTTGAGAATCTGGCAAAAAGAATTTTTGTGCTGTAATTGCAGCCATTGTGAAAAGTGATAAACAGTAGAAGAAAAAAAGAACACTTTTCCCCCCTTAAAGCATGCACACCCCCCCCAAAAAAATATTATTTTATTTATTTTGGGTTCTTTTTCAAACATGTACAATGAATTTTTGGCACTATTGGCCCTGTTACAAATTTGCCTCTGTGGTCAATTTGCAAAAATAAAATGTCTCTCTTAGCCAATTTGCAAAAATAAAGTGGCTCTCTTGGCCGATTTGAAATAAATAAATTTTTGGACTCTTTGGCCTCTTTTGAAAAACAAAAAATCTCTAATTTTTTCAATTTTTACAAAACAAATCTTATTGAAAGTTATACCAAGATGTAGAAATCTCAAAAAAACACACTTTAAAAAAAACGACACATCAATCCAAGGTACCAATTGAAACTTATGGCTCTTTTAAGTTACGATTTCAATATCTTTCTGGACCTCTTTCCAAAAATGGAATTTCTTTTCTGTAATTTTCAGCAAAATCCAAAAATGGAAAGTTTTTCTTAAAGCAGATTTTCTACTAAAAAACACACTTAAAGACTTAGGTGCATGCATACAATCTTGATTCATCCGCCGTTAGTCTTATTTCCTCTACTGCCGCCTCAATTTATCATCTTTTATACATATTTTCTTTAACTTTGTTTTTCACATGCTTCACTTTTCTCTAGCAATGTTTTTTTTCCTTTTTGTCTCTATGAATTGCAAGGTCTGCACGTGGATGACTGTGTAAATGGAGGTCCGTTTACAAACAAGATCACTTTTTTTCTTTCTTTGGACATTGTTTATATTATTTTGGACACTTTCTCCTCTGGTCTCATTCGTACAGGGTTAGACGTTTGTAGACGTCAATTTGGAGATTGATCCAATGCCACAACTCACTAACAGGGTCTAACAAAATAGATATTAACATAGGATAATGGGGGTCTCTTATTTTAGAGACAAAAACCCCAAAACAATTGCATATAAATTTTTCTTGAATGAAAAACAATGTTTTTTTAATTCAAGAAGTGAGATTCAAACTAGATAAATTCAAAAAAATCACTTCCTGTACAATTTTCTGCAATACTTCTTTTGTTGTTGGTTGTGTGTGGAGTACGAGCAGGGGATGTGTGAAGAGGCTAGGGTCAACTTTGGATCCTCCTAGCTCAAGCTTCTTATTCCTCCTCCCTTAAAATTTCTACACTCCCTAGCACTCACAAGTTCAAGCTCTGATACCAAATCTTGACAATGAATACTTGAAAACAATATTTGACACAAAAGATTTGCATAAAAACAAGATGGTGCTTGTATATTTTATTAATATCAAAATCAATCATTGAAGATAAATTAGAGAGTTGCAATATTTATAGATATTAGACAACTTCTATCTCATCTACAATATATGGAAACAAATCACCTAATCTGAGCAAATAAGAAAAAATAGCATATTGCCCCTAACTGCCCCTATTGCCCCTATTGGAAATCATCTGGTTACAAAATATGCAAGATAGAATATGATCCCACAAACATTGGGATGAGAACACTATCACTTAGTTAACTAACAACTAAGGATAACTAATACCTATTGACATAAGTTTAAAGTATTTAATTAAATACTTTAACTTATTACACGTATTCAAATATCAACTAATGATAAATTAAGCTAAGTTTTATTCCTAACAAGAGATATATATGGAAGTTAAAGGAAGTAATTATTTTCTATGTGATAGTTTAAGTTGTATTACTATATTGCTAAGAATCCAGTTCATCGTCAAAGAAAGAAACATATAGAGGTTTATATGCATTTTATCCTAGAGAAGGTTGTATGTGGTTATATAGATCTCCAGTACTAACTGAATGAAGATCAAGTTGTAGATATGTTTACGAAGCCATTTTCTTTTATAAAATTATACAAGTTCTATGCAAGGTTTGGCCTTTCATAGTTTCCATTGAGGGGATTTTGCATGCCAATGTCACCTCCTAATGGTCTTCTGGTTGATATCTCCTTCTCCTCTATACCTCAGGTCCATTTGTAAAGCATTGTTAAAATATCTTTATGATATTTTGTAAACTTATCACTCTAAGTTTACGGTGTACAGTCTAGTGTGTTGCATCTATTTGTAAAGGAGGTCCTTGTGTTATAAAAGGCTCCTAAAGATGTTGTTTTGAGATTTTTTCCATGAGAAACTATGAGATGTAGTCTCACAAATCATGTTTAGCCTAAATCATAAATTTTGGTCTATGTATTCCAAATTCTTTTATACCAAAAGGTAATTTGAGCATATTGAAGGTGTTATAAATCCTTCAAAAGTGATATACTAGCCTAAACCTTCATTAATGGTTTATGGAATTGTAAATCATGTTGTACAAATAGGTAATATTGTTGTTTATGTGTGGATTCTGTTTTAGTCTTTTGGAATCCACATTGAAGTGTTGGAGTTCGAATGACTAAGTTTGGAGACTTCATGAGAATTTTGTAGTCATGTGTTATTTTTTATGTTATGTATTTACTGTTAATTGATGGTTAATTGGTGTTTGTCCCAGTGACATATTTTCCATCCATGAGAATTTGAAAGCTCTCGACTTTTAAACTTCTAGGGTCAGCTATAAAATGTCCTAGAATGATTGTAATCTTATGAATAGAGGTGTTAGGGGTATCCTAATGCATCTTGAGTGATAAATAGAGATATTGAGTCCTATAATATTAAGAGGTGATCAAGAGTGATCAAGGTTGAGCAATTGGGTGTTAATTGTGTCTTATATGTGGTTTAGCATCTTTGGGAATTTTGTTGTGAGTTCATGAGTGATTTTTTTACAATTATAACTAAGAGAAGACTATGAGAATTATTTTACTCTTGTCAATAATAAAATATGAGCAATTTCTTAGTGGACATATCCCACCTTGGGTGAACCAAGTTAAATCTTGTCTTGTCTGCTTTTGTGCATTGTTTATATATGTTGTTATATTTTTACAAGTACAATTTTGCTAAATAGTTTCTTACTACTATGATTTGAAAAATTGTTTCCACATATTTTTTCTCTAATTCCTAACTGGTATTAGAGCTTTGGTTGGTATTTTTCTGAAGTGGTGAATCATAAGGAAATTTTAGCTTGAGTGGGAGCTATGACAGACGAGGCCAAATTGAGGGTTGAGAAGTTAAATGGGAAGAAATTTGGTTTGAGGAACATGCAAATGGAGGATTACTTGTATCAGAAGGACCTCCATGTTCGTTTGGCTAGAAAATTAAAGAAACCTATAGCCATGTCAGATGAGGATTGGGAGTTACTAGATAGAAAGGAACTCAGGGTAATTTGGTTATGTCTGGCATCTTCAGTTTCTTTCAACATATCATAGGAGAAGGCCACGAAAGGTCTCATGAATGCATTGGGGAAGTTATATGAAAAACCCTCTTTCTATAGTAAAATATTTTTGATGAAAATTTTATTTAATATGAAGATGTCTGAGAATGGTTTTGTTGTTGACCATCTAAATGAATTTAATACGGTTGTGAGTATGTTAAACTCATTGAAAATGGACTTTGATGATGAGGTCAGGAATTTATTGATTTTTTGATCATTACCAGATAGTTGAGATAGCTTGGTTATGGCTATAAGTAATTTGGTCTCTAATAATTCAAATTTTAAGTTTGAAGATGTGATAGGTCTGATCTTGAGTGAGGAAATGTGAAGGAAGAGCTCTGGGGATTCTTCTACTTCTGGAAACGCTTTGACGGTGGAGAGCAGAGGGAGATAAAATAACATAGGGAAAGGTAATCGTGGGAAGTTGAATGATCGTGGAGGGTCAAATTCAAGAGAAACTTGGAATTTTGGCACTGTGGGAAGGTTTTTCATGCTAACAAATATTTCTAGGCTCTTCAAGATAAGAATAACAAGGAAGAAACTAAGGAGGTAAATGTGGTAGCAGATGATGTTTGTTAGGATGCCTTAATTCTTTCTTTAGATAATATTGTTTAGTCTTGGGTGTTAGATTCAGGGGCTTCTTTCCATGCCACCCCACATAGATATTATTTTACTGAGTTTTTTCAAGGTGATTCTAGACATGTATATCTTGGTGATGATGAACCATGGAGCGGTGTATGGAAAGGTTGTGTTTGGGTGAAAATACATAATGGGAACACATGGTCACTTAAGGACATCATGCATGTGCCTAAGTTGAGGTGGAACTTGATATCAGCGGGTCAGCTGGGTAGTGATGGTTGTACTGTCAATTTTACAGTGGATTCTTGGAAGGTTACCAAGGGAGCTCTTATGGTTACAAGTGGTAAGAAAACAGGTACTTTTTTTTTAACCAATGGTGCTTATTATTTTAATTTAGTTGTTATATATGGAGATAAAACTTTATGACACTATATACTCAGTCATATGAGTTAAAAGGGCATGCATATTCTAAACGACAAGTTTCCCAGATTAAAGGAGTTAGATTTGGACTTCTGTGAGGACTGTGTTATGGCAAACAGAATCGGGTGATATTCCTCAAGGTTGGACCTACCAAGAAGGAGGATAAGTTGGAGTTGGTGCATAAAAATGTATAGGGTCTAGCTAAGGTAAACTCTATTAGTTGTTCATGTTATTATGTCACTTTCATTGATGATGTAGCTAGAAAATTTTGGGTATATTGCATTAGAAAGAAATATGATGTGTTTGAAACTTTCAAAAGATGGAAAGTCTTGGTTGAGAATGAAATAGGTATCAATTTGAAATGTATCAGGTCGAATAATATAGGGGAGTATTGCAGAAATGAATTTCTTGATAATTTTTTGGTAAATGGGATCTGTAGGCAAAGGACAGTTTTGAAGACTCCATAGGAAAATGGAGTGTCAAAGAGAATGAACAGGACAATCATAAAGCATGTTAGGTGCATGAGGTTACATGTGGGGCTTCCACTCATGTTTTGGGTAGAAGCAGTGAGCACAGTTGTTTATCTGATTAACAGAGGACCCTTTATGGCCTTGGATGAAGGTATACTCTAGGAGGCTTGGTCTGGTAAGAAAATTGATTACTCATTCCTTAGATTATTTAGATGTGATGTATTCATTCACATTTATAAAGATGATAGGACCTAGTAAGAGGTTAATTCTAATAAATGCACCTTTATTGGATATAGTGAGGATTACTTTGGTTTCCATGTTTGGAGTCTTGAGGACAAGAAAATATTTTGGTCTAGAGATATTGTCTTTAATGAAAAAATCATGTATAAAATTCAGTTGTAGGAATAGAAAGAGGAATCAAATAAAGAATACATAGCGTTATAGGAAATTATAGATGGCAAGGTGTCCAAGGGGCCAGTTTAGGTGCATCATGTTCTAGCACAGCCAGTTCATGAACCTAGCCATTAGGAATACCAAACTCTTGAGGTGAGAAGGCCTTCTAGGGTAAGAAGGGAAAATGAACATTTTAATCCATCTTTGAATTACTTATTTCTCACTACCAGTGGAGATCCAAATTTTTTTGAGGAAGCAGTGCAGGTCGATGTCAGGAAGAAGTGGGAGAAAGCCATGGATGAAGAGAACAGATCTCTTATGGAGAACTAGACTTGGGATCTGGTGGAGCTACCTGAGTGTAAGAGAGCATTGCAAAACAAGTGGGTGTGCAGAATCAAAGAGGAAGATGGAGGTAGAAAAAGGTACAAGGATTGGTTGGTGGTCAAGGGATTTGTACAGAAGAAATGTGTAGACTTTGATTATATATATATCTATATATATATATATATATATATATATATATATATATATATGTTGTTGTTAAAATGACTTCTATTAGGATTTTCTTGGTTTGGTAGCAATCAAAGACTTGCACTTAGAGTAGTTGGATGTGAAGACTACATTCCTTCGTGGTGAGTTAGAGGAGGAATTATATATGCATCAGCCAGACCATTACATGTATATCAAGAAGTTTGACAGTTTTATATAGGAGAAATGTTGCTCTAGGTGTCACTTAGACCATTGCATGTATATCAAGAAGTTTCTTGATGGTAGTTATATTTTTTTTCTTGTATGTGGATGATATGCTTGTTATAGGGAAGAACATCTAGGAAATAAAGGTACTCAAGAAGAAGATAGGTGACTCCTTTTCCATTAAGGATTTTGGGATAGAAAAGAAAATCCTTGGTATGAGAATAACATGGAACATGAAGGAGAGAAAATTGTTACTATCTCAAGAAGAGTACATAAAGAAGGTCTTGGAGAGGTTTAGTATGCAGGATGTTAAACAAGTTGGTACTCCTTTGGAAGGTCACTTTAAATTAGCAAAGGATCATAGTCTCGAGAATGAGGATGATAGAACCCAGATGTCCATGGTACCATACTCATCAGTAGTTGGAAGCTTGATGTATATTATGGTATACACTAGGCTTGATATTTTCCATGCAGTGGGAGTAGTGAGTAGGTTTATGAGTGATCTAGGTAGAGAGCACTGATAGGTAGTGAAGTGGATCCTTTTTTATTTGAGAGATACCATAGGAGCATCATTGTGTTTCAGTGGATCGGATGCTACATTTTGTGGCTATATAGCTTCATACATGGCAAGAGATTTGGACAGTAGGAGGAGCACGACAAGTTATGTATTTACGGTTGGTGATACAATGGTGAGATAGATTTCACAGTTACAAAAGATTTTGGATTTTTCAATCATAGAGGCTAAGTATTTTGCTACCATAGAGGAAAACAAGGATATGATTTGTCTACAACAGTTGCTTGATGAGTTAGGGCATAAGAAGGAATTTTTGAGACTACACAATGATAGTAAAAGCGTTATTCATTTGGCGAAGAACTCAACTTTCCACTTTAGGAAAAAGCACATTCAATTGAGATATCATTTCATCAGGGAAGCTTTGGAAGAAACTAAGTTGAAGCTAGAAAAAATTCATACCAATCAAAATCCTATGGATATGATGACCAGGGAGGTCACAAGGGAGAAGTTGAAGTTGTGTTCAACTTTTTTTGGCCTTCATGAATGATAATGAAGCATTGAGAATTTTTCTCAATGGGAATAGTCTCCAAGTGGGATATTGTTGGGGTGTGGAGCCTATTTTAGCATTCTGGAATCAACATTGAAGTTTTGGAGTTTGAACGGTTAAGTTTGGAGACTTCATGAGCATTCTATAGTCATGTGTTGTTTTCATGCTATGTATTTGTTGTTAATTGGTAGTTAATTAGTGGTTGTCACAGTGACGGATTTTCCATCCGTGAGAATTTGAAAGGTCACGACTTTCAAACTTCTAGGTTTGGCTATAGAACTTCCTACAAGGATTGTAATCTTGTAAATAGAGATGTTAGGGGCTTCCTAATGCATCTTGAGTGATCAAGAGATATCTTGAGTCTTAGAACATCAATATGTGATCAAGAGTGATCAAGGTTGAGAAATTGGGTGTCAATTGTGTCATAGATGTGGTTTAACATCTTTATGAATTTTTTTGTGAGTTCATGAGTGATTGTTGTGCAATTGTAATTGAAAAAATATTTTGAGAGTTGTTTTACTCTTGTTGATAATAAAACATGAGCAAGTTCTTGGTGGACGTAGCCCATATTGGGTGAACCATGTTAAATATTGTCTTGTTTTCTTTTGTGCATTGTTTATATATGTTATATTTCTAGAAGTATGATTTTACTAAATACTTTCCAACTACTGTGATTTGAGGAATTGTTTCCACATATTTTTTTCTCTAATTCCTAACAACTAGTATTAGAGATTATGATGTACAGTCTAGTGTGTTGCATCTATTTTTAAAGGAGGTCTTTGTGTTATAAAAGGATCCTAGAGATGATGTTTTGAGATTTTTTCCATGAGAAACTATTAGATGTAGTCTCAAAATTCATGTTTAGCCTAAATCATAACTTCTGGTTTATGTATTCCAAATTTTTTTGTACCAAAAGGTAATTTGAGCATGATGGTGTTATAAATCCTTCAAAAGTGATATGCTAGCCTAAACCTTCAATAATGGTTTATAGATTTGTAAATCATGGTGTACAAACAAGTAATGTTGGCATATGGTTCCCCACTTAATATTAAGGGGGAATTTTAGAACATAATATTGTGTTCCTATAAAATTTAGTTTATAATGAAATAATTTAGAATAGGTTATATTCTTTAGTATTTAATATAAATTTTATGTTTATGTTTAATTGGTTGTTTATTAACTAATTTATATTAAATTGGGGTACGATTTAATCATGCCCTGTCACTTAATATTTTAATGACCCGTGGGGTCATTTAAATATGGTCATGGATCATATTGTTTTCACCTTATGTGAATGGCTTGGAGAGAAGTGAGGAAAAGGAGATTTTAATGGACTGTAAATGTGTTTCTCGATTAATAGAAAATTCTTGTTTATTCATGGTTTTATCTCCCATGGGGGTTTTCCATGTAAATCTTGTGTTTAATGTTATTTACCTTGTTGTTTATTTATTTATGCATTTACATTAATCTTTGTTTAATATTAATTTAATATGGTTAAATAGGATTTATAATCCTAGTCCTAACAGTGTACAATTTTTTACTGATACATTGTGTACTAAAACTTTCAATTGCATCAGCTTCATATAGACTACTATTCCCTCTTGGATGACCTTTCATGACATAATAATCATCGTAATCCTATATGAGCAAGTCAATCATACCTCATTTAAGGCTCTGACACTTTAAGATCTCCTCATGTAAAAGCAAGCACAAAAGGCACTCCAAGCTCCCAAAACTGTAAAATAACTCATATACATCCATTAGGGAAGTACTTTCTATAGGTCTAAATTATCCTTTCAGGTATAAGAGTCTCCATCTTCCCTCCAGGAGCAAGCAAAGTGACCCTTCCCAAGTATTTAAGGAAGTGTGAAACTCAAGCTAAGAATTGTCAAAGCATAGTTGTCCAATTTTGATTGCACTAAGATAAATATCACATGTTAGGAGAACTATGTGTGGTTTGATACTATAGACATAAAATCTATGCACTTGGGTACATTTCTAGGTCATAAAGCATACTAATATATACATGATTCCTAAGAAAAAAAACTAGCGATTAACAATTTATTTTGGTCTTTTTACTTTATCTCTTGCATTTTTATTGGCCTTACATATCTTACATCCCTGTCGAAACTTTACTGATTTATCTTTTATGGCCTCAGACACTAGCGCCCAGTTAGGATAGAAGAACCCAAGTGCTCCTGTCCCTCTTTGGTATTCCTGGCCTTCTTTATCTTCTTCGTGATCTTTTGGGTCTCTTTTACCTTTTGGTCACCTTTTAAAACTTTGGGTCGGCCTTTTAGTTGTCAGTTACAAAATTTAAACAAGGGAGTCATATATATACTTAATTATTACTCTCAAATAAAGGTCCAAGCACTAAATAGTATCTATTATCACCTAAGATTGCATCAAATAAACAAGAGCATTAAAAATCATAGATATAGCACATTCATACAAGGGATAAGGGGATGTATTGATCTTCATACACAACATAGGAGGGGAAGTTCCTTATATTCCATCACACACATTTTACATAATCAGTACAATCTACATCTATCCCACCATCATGTACTTGCACAAGGGAAACCTGGGGCATCATTACACACACATAACTACATGGAATCTGAGATGTAGTGCAATGTTTAGTCATAATATAACTCTTTGAGTAATCTTTGAGGTCATTCTAACTCCCCATCAAACATATTATTTATTAGGTTTGATGTGGTTTATGGGTATGTGTAGCTAGGTATCTATTTTGTAGGTTACAGGTATGACTGATGATATTAGAGAAAAACCAGAGTGACAAAAGAGGATCAACAACGAACATCTTCTAGCCCAAAAAGGATCCAAACATGAGCATCTAAGTGGAAACTAGCGCCCAGATCAGTCACTAGTGCTCAGGACCTCCTATACTCCCATGGGTACTTCTATCGTGTATACTCCTGAGTCCCAAAACCCTTTATGAGCCTTGACGACACTCTTCTAAGTTAATTCCAGTTATTTCTCAGCTCATATCACTCAAAAATCAATTAAATCACCTTCTCTCTCTTACTTATGGTTTTATATCTTTTTTTCATATTGCTTGTGTCTTATTGTATTTAATTACTTGTATATCATTAGTAATAGTAATTACTTTGAAATAAGCTATGATTATAATTCCACCACCACTCTTCCACATACATCTATTATGCATGTTTCTATTCCTACTCCTACCAATCACTTTACCCCCTATTATTTCTCACACACGGATTTTCTCCTCTTCAGGAACCCATGACCTAGCTTTTTTATACCATGATTTATAATCCCAAATTTGAAAGTTGCAACAAACCACTTCACATTCCTTGCCATATCTAGATTCCCCAATCCTCCTCCATAGTCCTTTTTCACCCACCATTTCCTCTTATCTGATATCTCCTAACTTTATTACACCAAATATTCCCACCTTTAATGGCCACAATGACCCTCACGAGCACCTTCTATCCTTTCATGTTATATGCCTCAACTATGCTTATGACCTTACTTTATTGGCTAATTTTTTTCCTTGAAGCTTACAAGACTACGTTATGCAATGGTTATATGATCTACATGTCCATTCGATAACTTCTTTTACATACTCATCCAATGCTTTCCTTGTTCATTTTTCTATCAATATCGGTACTAAGGTATCCTACACATAATTAGCTCATATCAGATAATGATCCAATGAACATCTCACGGATTATGTATTGCACTATAAGAATAACCTCAATAAGATGAACAATGTTCTAGATGATTCAGAATTGCAAGATATTTTAACTCAAATACTTTTACCTCCACTTCAAGATAATGTCATCTTTGAGACTTCTCCCTCCTTTGATCAATCATTTCATACACTTAAAGTGTGTGATAGAAAGTTAATTTCTATGGGAAAATTAAAATACTATGATACTTTCTCCTCATCTTCTAACAAGTTTCAAGCTAAATCTACATTCAAACCATCTGCTAAGCCTACTGAAGTTAAATCCATTGTCAACATTATTTCTCCACCCGTTACACTTCAATTACAACCCATGAACCATAATTTTACTAGGATTCCTTATGCACCTCAGTTCCTCTTACCCTAAGTCATCGAAAGTAATCTAATCACTCTTCCTCCACCACTCCATCTTGATCCTTCTTTCCCACGTGGCTATAATTATGATAAAAATGTGCATTGTGACTATCACTAATGAAATGGGAATTCTATTGATCAATGCATTCATCTCAAAAATCTTATTCAAGATCTCATTAACAACAATGTTATTGAGCTTCCTAAGCCATCTAATGCTAATTTGGTCAATGATAATCAAAATCTTAAAATATTTAATGACCTATTGCCCAAATATGATAATCCAACTATTGATTCTTTTGTAAACCATACATATCATGTTGTGTCTCCTCCTTCATCGGGGCCTATTGATTTTCTTATTACTAATACTGATGTGCCACCACCAGTTATCACATTTTTAGATCATGGTTATCATGCTACATTTTCTTCTGATTCGTTGCATATTAATGCTTCCATTAGCAATTATATAGTCAACAATACTTCATTCTATCCATCAACCTTTTCCAATATATTCTCTGTGGCACTCATGTTAGCTATCAAATTCCCAACTTCCCTAATCACATTTCTAGTTACTAATTCATATGGTCATGTCATGCTTCCCATTACAGTTAGGTCCCTTACCATGATTATATCATTCCGTGTTACATTTGAAATCAAAGTTCATGACATGGTCTTAGGTCTTCCTTGGCTCTGTGCTACCCAGGCTATCCCATCCATGCTTTAATTGTGCCTTAAGTTCGTCCACAACAAGTAATTTATCACCATCAAAGGTGTTCCGCCATGTACACCATTACCTAGGCCCACTCTTACCTCTATTTTTAAACCAATCACAACATTTAGGCCTCCTTCCCCTCCCAACCCTAAATCTACCTCTGCACTTAGCTCTCTCATTCATATATGGCCCTCATCATGACCCTATCAGCCCCACCAGTCTATTATTCCACCTCAAAGGCCTAAGTCACCTACTCAAGAAACATGTTCCCCTAAGTGTTCTCCACATACTTTACCACATTACACTCATTCACATGCACATAGTTAGTCTCCTACATCACCAATCTTAAACCATGGTCTCATGCATTTTTCTCCTCATATATCAGGTGGGTATCCCTCTCTCCTCATTATCATCAAATAGCCTTCCATCCCTCACACACTTGAGGGGGCATCACACTTTCTCCCCCCCTCCATCTCTATTGGTTGTCTTTAGTATCTACTTATAACTTATTTTACTACATTTCATGCTTTGCACTTCATGTCTACCTTTCTAAGCACTCTTACATCTTTGGTACACACATTGTACCATCATTACCTGATAATGCACTCTAGTTATATGGTTCACACTTTGCTGTTGAGGGTAAACCTCTTCCATGAACCTCACATCATATAATTTTGTTACACATTAAGCTCCTTACGGCAAAAAACAATCTATCTTAGCTTTTACTATCAATCACATACAATACATTCATTACCTGATGACACACTCTAGTGCTACGGTTCACACTTGAGTGTTAAGGGAACACTTTTTCCATTAACCTCACACCATTTACTTTTACTACACTTCATTCTTAGTGCTTCACAATACATTTTTCCTAACATATAATCTCCATCACATACACTACATTCATTTCCCAATGATGTACTCTAGTTCCATGGTTCATACTTAACTATTGAGGGCACAATGCACAAATAAACCTCACTTCTCACATCTTGGCTAATCTCTCTTACTCTGTGTTTCATGACTATCTTTCTGATCATTACCACAATGTTGGTTTGCAAACTTCTCTTCATTACCTGATGATTCACTCTTAGTTTATTGTTCATACTTGACTGTTGAGGGAACATTTCTCAATGAACCTCGTCTCACACACATTCGCTAGGGGGAAACATGGCTCCTTTTATTCACACATTTTTCATATCACATCACACCATCACACTCACACATCATTTGCACATCTTTCTTGTACTTATTATTGACAACTTATACTACTTACATGTTACACTTTGTTTATTATGCTAGTTAGAATACTTAGTATGTCGTTATCTTTTCTTATACACACATGCACATTCACTTAGTATCTTAAGGTGAATGCATGACCTCTTACATATTTTTTCATGATGCATGATGCTCAACACTTCTCTTTACCTATCCCATCAAGGCTTCTAGGAGCATTTAGATTTTCTACTTTCATACTCTACACATCATAGGTCATATTGTTATATTATTTACTACTTCTTGTTACTATCACTTTCCTTTTTGTTTCTATATACATGCTTTGACATACTACTTATCTTTCTAACATGCTAACAGGTGCTTTATTTGTAGCATTTGACTCACCGGATCAATACAACCATGGTTATTTGTCATTTTTTGCTTATTATTTCTTGTTTATGCTCGTTTTGGACCTGATTGCCTTGTGACATTGTGAGTGATGTTTCATGTATGAAACCCACTTTTTGTGGTGTGACTTGTCTTATTCTACTTGTATTAATGGGTTTGATAATGCACCTCATCATACATTGAGATAAATCACATTAAACATCACATTGGGCTTGCACACTCTACCCATAGTATGTCATGTCATGCTTACTGATCTTAGTTATAATTTGTTACTAGCACGCCCAAGGATTCAAGTTATACATGCAGTCCCTTCTACACTTCATGGGTGTATCAAATATTCTCATCAAGGAACCACATACACTATAAAATATTATATGGCCCCTTTTAAGTATTGTGCTAATGTTACTCCCCAATAAGAATCATTCCTATGTATCTTGTTGGAAGAAAAATGGACTCAAAGGGGGGGTGAATCATTCCTACAAAAAATTTACTTCATTTACCATTGTTGCAACATCCATTCAATCATATGCATTCCACAATAGCTTATTAAGTGTGCATCATACATTCAAATGGACATGAAGCATGAGAGAGAACACATAGACCCAAGATGTAAGTGGGAAAACCTCAAGGGGAATAAAACCCACTAAAAAAAAAATTGATATTACTCACAACAAATACTCAAGTGAATATTACACATCATAAGATATTTCTTTAGTGAGGCACCAACCCCACAAGGAGCACCAACCCCTAAACCTCTATTTATATTACTCACAACAAGATACTTGTATGAATATGACTAATCACACAATATTTTAATAATAATATCATTGTAGATATTTTTCACACAATCAGCTGATGGTGGTCATAAGATTTAGCTTCAAACCCTACTTCAAACACACCTCCTTCTAGCTCACTCAAACTTGCACTTTCATGACTTGATTTGATCTCAAATCCTTGAACACATGTACTCTAACATTCCTCATACCTTTTCATGCTTTGTCAAATGATTCTGCCATACTTTTTTCACTCACACACTTGGGTCACACATTTCCCTCTTTCAACAACTAGTTCAAATTTAAACTAAACAAGCACTTTTATATTCTTTTGTTCTTTCAAAACTATCATAGGTCAGTCCTATACAAGTATTTAGACCAATAAAACTCAAAATAATATTATTATATTCATAAATAGTAATAAAATGGACCCATGTATGTCGTTTATGCTCAAACACACTAGACAAGCCCAAAAATGGCTCAAAATCCCATCACGTGGTTCACCAAAGATCACAAGCCTCATCACCATGATTATTAAAGCTCCCAAATTCATCACACATATCAAATATGACATAATAAAACCATCCATGGTCATAAATTATCTTGCACAAATCATATTTCTCATAAATCACTCAAGAAAGCTCGTATCCTTCACCAAACAGTTATTTCCAGGAACTAGTCTTCACCTTTGGGCCTCAATATCACCCAAGAACACCTGAACTATGGCATGTAACCACTAATTGGAATCCCCTAAAATTTATATCACATAAAATATTTATATATATCATGAAACATTCATACATGTAAACCACACCAACTTTGCTCTTCACCAAAATGAGTTACCCATAACTAGTTTTACAAACACAATTAGTTTGAACCCTTACTACCACTTTAAATACCTAAAAATTCATTAAATAGAAACTAAATTCATTCCTCTTCACTCTCTAGTTGATATCAATCATAAAATCATCCATCTCATGCATCTTCTAGCAATAGTAATTCTATCCTGAAAATAGGAAACCTTCTTCTTCACAAACTGAGTTGGATGACCTATAAAATATCATCATTATGAAACAAAAAATATACCATTTGAAATATATCTAAATAATATTTCTATAAAATCTTAAATTTCCTTCTAACTCCAAGTGTAATTCTTTCAACCACGTCCATATCTGAAAGTGCTCCTTTAGGTTTCTAGGACACAAGAACTAGTCTTGAGGTCAACTTGCTCCATCACCTAAAAAAACATTTCCAAGCTTAACCAAAATATGGAACACCCTTATACATGATGTATAATCACTATTCAATATTCTACAAGCATTAGGAACTCATAACTACCACCTTACATCATGAAGCTACTTAAGACCATGCTTAACTAGGCATCTTCCAAATTTTACCCTCAAAGAACGGGTTGTAACTTATTCATCCCTTATCAAAAACATAAGTTTGATATATAATTGGAAATATCTATGAACAAAAATCACGAAAAAACTTTAACCAATTCATAAATCCTTCTGTAGATCCTGAAATTCCATTTTTACCAAGACTACTCCAAACTTCCCTAAAAACTAGTCTTTAGAAATAGGGAACACTTTTCCCTTTAGGAATTTAACCATGATCTTAAACTATCATGTACATATATTAAAAGTTATAGGATAAAAACCATGTTAATTTATTCATTACCTTTTTTGGAAAACTTTTCCACAAATTCAACATATTCAAAACTAGCCTTTTTAGGTGGGTCCCACATATAGTCACATGCTCTAATATACCTTTCTAGAAATTTAAAGGAGTCTTATACAACATCCAATCATCACTTTTACAAAAGGAATTAAAACAGGTTCATTCTAGACCTTTTTCTCCAAGTCATTTTTAGCTAGGGTTTAGCTAGGGTTTCAAAGCAACTTATCTTCTTAACGATCGTTCACAAAAATATGAAGATCAAACCACCTCATTATTTTTGCTAAACCTTATTAGTTCCATGAAAATGTATCCCCCAAAAACTTTGTTGGGCCCCTAAAATATTGGCAAAGTGTAAGAATGCACATGGGCGTGCAAGATTGATTTAAAGGCACGCAAGGAGAAAAGTGTGCAAGGCAGAGAAAAGGTTTTGAGACTTAGCCATATTTGGCATATCAGGAAAAACATGAGAAAAGTGTGACCCGACTGTGCATGCGGAATGGATAAGGTGCCAACCTGGCAGCTTTTTGCCCACTAAAGGAATATACCTTGTGATGGAAGATTCTAAAAGGCCATCATTACAAATATTGGAGATCTCGAGCCTAAAGAAGCATGCTCCCATGGAGGACCACCTTGGAAACTTGGCAACGGATCTACAACTCCCGCGAGGAATGGAAGATGTTGAGAAAGGCTATAAATACAAGCACCCGCCAGAGAAAGAGAAAAGAAAAAAGAAGAGGCGAAGCCATGCAGGAATACTGCGAGAGCTCCAGAAGTTGGGTTTAGAGGATCTGTAGGACTACATTGTACTAAGGGGATGGGTTTTGAACATTTTTCTTTGTATTATGAAGGGCCTAAATCCAACTCGGATGCATGATATTGATCTGTATTATCAGATGAATCTGTGATTGCCTGAGTTATTGTAATATGGTTATCAACATGCTTAATATGAATATATGTGTGGTTCCAGTTCTACTACATGGTAAAAGGTATATTTCATATGAGTGGGTGTAAACCCCTGTGCATTTCTTTTATGTTATAATCCAGATCTATGTTCTGTAATGCTTTCCTTATATAAATGAATACATTGGTCTAGAAGCCGTTCTGAGCTCTAAGATGAATGTACGGTTCCTTTCCAATCTGTTTACTTAAGTTTTTGTCACAAGTAATGCATTCTCACACAACTCACATAAAGGTGGGACTCGGCACCCGCATGTGCCTCGGTGAGCGTCCCAGCGCCCCGCTGGGTGATAGGGCAGCAAGCATGGGGTTTCCTTGTTCTTTGGGAAGGGCTCAAAAATGACTACATCTTGGTTCCATTTCTGGGACCTCTTTTCGAAGTTATTGTGAGAAATGGCATACGTTTTTGTCTTTGTGATGTGTAATGACAGAATGCCTGACTTTAGAAAGTGTTGAAACGTGGTTCAAAAGCACGGAGGACGAGTGTGCTCAAAGATTCAGCACTGGACCTAAGTTTAGTACGCGCGGATGGGTAGAAGAGAACCTATACAATGAGCTGTATGAGACATTCTTTTGTTGCTTCCCAGTAGAGCTATATGAATGGCTCTCAGCATACGCATCCAGATCAAGTTGGTTTTATAGATTGCGCATGTGGACCCAAGATGACTATCAGAGGCTGCAGGATGTAAATCTGGCGTGGACACGTGCTATTGATCACTGGTGGAAGAGGGTGCTGACTAGTTATACTTTGGAATACGCCATTTCGACGTATTCTTGCCCAGAGATTGCTGAGTTCGAGTTTCTAAGGGAGCCTAGAGGATCATTTTTATGTGCAATCCCTCTGGCTATGAAGATCTCGGTTGTTACTTTGGGTTTAGAAGCATTCCCCATGTCCAGCTAAGCTCTCCAAGCGTTGGGAAAGGAAGCTAGGGTGGAGGAAGATGGAGGACGTTGCGGCTGAAAAGGAAAGGGAGAAGAGACGACTCAAGTATAATGAAGCTCGTGAAAGGGAGATGACTAGACAATGCGAGGTAGCAAGTGTGATGGATCTATGGAGGCAAACGTTGCGAGAGGGTGTTGAAGTTCACACGGAGGACGTGGAGCCTGAGCAGTCTGTGCTACCCCATCTTGGCAAGCGCGTAAGAGAAGCCCCTTCAACTTCTGATGAGAGTTCGTCGTGTGGAGAAAGAAGAGCCGTCGGAGCGCATCTGAACCCACCTGGCGACCGATCCCTAGCGCCTGGTTTTTCAGATCAAGGGAAGAGTGTTGTTAACCCAGCTGGTATCAATGGAAGTGACCGATCTACACCCAGAAGATATAATTTCTCGTTCAAGACTTCTATGGCTACACATACCATTCTAGTGTTTAGAGGAATTTTTGGGCAAAGTGCAGATACACAAGCCTTTGGTCTCGCGTCTAGGAGTGGCGCGAGTTACACTATTTGTAGTGGGACATTATCACAAACCGTCAGTGTGCAGTTCAATGGAACGTTGGGAACCCTTGGCGCGACCACTTCAGGTCCTGGTGGATCTGATGGATCTGGTGGCCCGGTGGGTCAAGAGGAATAGGACCTGGTGGATCTAGTGGGTCAGAAGGAATAGGACCTGGTGGATTTGGTGGGTTAGGAGGAATAGGACCTAGTGGACCCAGTGGATCTGGTGGAGGGAACAACGAAGGAAACCAAGGCTCTAGCTCGGGAGGACAAGGACCCTAGCCACCCCCCCAAGTGTTTTTCGAGATGTCTTTGCACTTACCAGTCTATAGGGGTATTGAAGATGCTGCAGAGCATGTGCACAAGTGCGAGTTACTATGGCACGCGAAAGGGATCACTAGCCCAGAGCAGAAGGCAAGCCAATTTGCAACTACATAGCAAGGGCGCACGCATAGCTGGTATAGGAAGTACGACCCCCATCAAACGGTGGTGGACTATACAACGTTGAAAAACACTTTCCTCGCAGAATTTCATATTCTAGAGTCCGAGCAGAAGAGCATCAGCACCTTGAAGGAGATCTAACAGGGAATGGCAGAGAGTGTGCGGGAGTATGATGCACAGTTTAAAACTCTCTTGTCCAAACTGTCATATGACATCCACCCCTCACAGCATGCTCAATGGTTTGTTGGAGGGTTGATCACTCCATTTAGGAGGGCATTGTCACATAAAACATTCACTGACCCGCGCGAGGCTTTAGAAGCTGCCTTACGAGCTAAAGTTGTTAGGAGTGTGGATACTGGTGTTAGTCCGTTCTTGAAGGCCCAAATCGCCGCAATGGCCAAGCAATTGGAGAAGCTCTCTGCAAACTCAGCGCATGAGGTCCGTAGTGGGATTTGGTGTAAAGACTGCGAAGTGGAGGGTCATGCAAAGGATAGTTGCCCTCGGAAGTCGGTGCGCGCTATGGCGGTAGACTGTGAGATCTGCCACGGGGATCATGATGCAAGTAGATGCCCTCTACTCCAACGCGCAATCCGCAAGAATGTTTCTTGCTACTGCAAGATATGCACCTCTACAACCAATGATACTAAGGACTGTAGACTGATTGATCAGATCCATGATGTTATTGATCTGGGAGTGAGCCAGACTAGCCTTGCTGGCAGTTCTAAAGATGATGATCGACGTTATGAAGGGCGCGCAAATGGAGGGGCACGTGGAAGAGGTTTTCGCGGAGGAGTTCGTGGTCCCGGTAACCGCAACGGAGGGAGAAGTGAGTTCCCGCAGGGAACATGTTATAATTGTGGATCTACAGAGTATTATAAACGCGAGTGTCCTGATCTACTACAATGCTCGTGGTGCGGGAAGAAGCACAAGTACGAAAAATGTCCGGAACTCTATGAGCATATGAACTAGCAGCACCGGAAAGATAAGGGCGCTGCTATGGTGAGCGTTAAAAAGGCCGACTCACAATGGATGCCAAGAGTGGCACATTAGTTAGAACTAGAACCTGTACTCGTGACAACGCATACAAAGGCCGCTCGCGCCAAGGAGATACCAAGACCAAGGACATTAGTTTCCAAAGCAGAGGTACTACATGGGAAGTACCCGGACCCTGCCCATCAGAAGGAAGTATACCAAGAGACTATGGATGTGATTCGGAGTTTACAGGGGGAGATATAGTGTCTCAAGGAGCAATCGAGGCAGGTAGGGCAGCAGAAGGATAACGAGGTTCCACGAAGTGACCTGGATGAGGTCAAGGAAGTATGTAAAATGTCGAGGCAAGAGACTATTATTCCTTTGCTGGGAGAATGGCTGAGGGAGAAGGTACCACACGTCGGAGTAGAGCACGAGAGACAAGTTTTGCATGCAATCCTTTCTCCACATAGCCTTGACTATGACAAAGAAATTACTCTAAATGCGGTTGTTGATGGATGGCTCCTGAGCAACATCTTCATCGACACAGGAGCAAAGGTGAATGTTCTTACCTTGGATGCCTAGCATCAGATGGCAAGGCCCTCGTTGCAGCCATCTTCAAATGTGTTGTATATGGCTAACAAGACTAAGGCAATGCCCATTGGAGTCCTGACGGATGCAATTATCACCATTCAAGGGGCCAAGTTCACTAGAGACTTCGAAGTCTTGGCGCTCGCCGAGGCAGACAACTTTCCAGCATTGCCTGGGCACCCATGGTGTTACAAGAATAGTGCTGACATAAGGTTTAACGAAGGATATATGAGTTTCGAAAACAAGGAAGAACAGGTGATCATCCCTTTGACGGATGGGAAGTCGATGCCCTAGACTGAGCCGTTGGGAGAAGAAGTCCTTGATAGAATCTACATGCGCTCCATCAGAGATCCTGAGGTGATTCACCCCTCGAAGGGGGTCATTCAGTTCCAAGACGCTCAATCCGTGAGTGATACCACTAGCGTAGCATGTGACAATTGGGTGCACAGGACCTATGAGTTGATTGGGCGACAATTAAAAGAACCGGTCACAAGGGTGACAAAGGCGCGCTCCGTCAAGCGCCTGGGAGGAAAGAAGTTGCCTAGCTACTCGGGAGGGGCATTCCCTGAGATTTCCTTGCAGGAAATGGAAGCTTAGTGGATAAATGAGGATGAAAGAAGAAGAATGCTTAGCTATAATCTACTCGGGACTGCAGCGCGTTGGTGGGCTACACATTGGGAGAACCTCCTAGAGTGGCGCGAGGTAAGAATCGCGCTCTCAATAAGGTTTTCAAGAAGCAACACGCCCACGGCTATACAAGACTACCATGGGAAAGAAACCACTTCGTTTCATATCCAAGCATGCGAGGAAGCCTGGATGGGAAGCGCGGAAGCATTACCACCTTCGTTGTGGGTACACAAGTTGTACTCCAACTTGCAAGGTTGTGCACGCGCATGGTACGTTCATTCAGAGATGCATCGTCAAACAGGTAATTGGCAAGAGTTGGTGGCTGACCTCATTCAAGCATTTGAGTATAGAAGCACCAAACCATCAGTAGATAAGGCGTTGCAAACAATCAAGCGCCTTACAGTAGGAGATAGTGCCATGGCTGAGGATAGGCTGCTGAAATTACTAGAAAAACCTGATGTGGAGATGCGCCTCTATGAGGAAGAATCAAAGGAAAGTACATTTTGAGTGCACATGTATGGAAAAAGAAAAAGGAAAATTGGTCTATGTCATAGACGGGGAAGAGATGGACACGTTGAATGTTGATCATTCGGAGGGCACACGCGAGGTCATTGACAGCGCTAATGAGCAAGCATGCGCCTACCATAAGCCCTTGAAGACAAATAAGGTTAACATTGGGACGGAGGCCAAACCTAAGGAGGCTATCATCGATGACTATTGGTCGGAAAAGGAAGTTTCGAAGATCATTGATCTGTTGCGCGAATTCCAAGATTTGTTCCCTCGTGGGTACCATGAACTCAAAGGCGTCCACCATTCCTTGGGAGAAATGAAGATCAAGTTAAAAGAGGGTGCGCGCTCGATTCGGAAGAGACCTTATCGGATGAATCCGAATTTGCGCGTACGAGTTAAGGAAGAGATAGGCAAAATGATAGCGTCAGATATCATTGAGGCGGTTGAAGGGTCAAAATGGATAAGCCCAATGGTCATCAGCATCAAGAAGGACGGGAGGATCAGGATCTGTGTGGACTACAGCGACCTGAATGCAGTATGTATCATTGATCCTTTCCCTACCCTATTTACTGAAGAAATCTTAGAGGGAGTGGCCGGGTGCGAAGCCTACACCTTCACGGATGGATTCTCAGGGTACCACCAGGTACGGATTGCAAAGGAAGACCAAAGAAAGACAACTTTCGCCACTGAATGGGGAAGTTTTGCCTACACGGTCATGCCTTTTGGGTTGAAGAATGCGCCTGTTGTGTTCTCACGGATTGTAGTGCAAACCTTCTAGGACTTCATCCATAAATTTCTTCAGGTCTATTTGGATGATTGGACTGTATATGGTCTCGTCAAGGACCATTATGATAACTTGAGACTAATGTTTGAAAGGTGTCGACAGTTGAAATTATCCCTCGACATCAAGAAGTGTGTCTTTCCTACCCCATTTGGAACCTTATTATGGTATATCATATGCAAAGAAGGCTTACTAGTGGATCCCGCCAAAGTTGCAATCATTGTTGGTTTGCGGGGGCCTACTAGCCAAAGTGTCGTGCGCGGATTCCTTGGACACAGGATATTGCAGGAAGTTCATTAAGGGGTATGCCAAAATCGCCGCGCCCTTAGAAGAATTGTTGAAACATAAAAGTGTCTTTCATTGGGGAGAGGTGCAGCAGAAGGCATTTGACACTTTAAAAGAAAGGCTCGTAACGGTGCCCATATTACGTTTCCCTTCTTGGGATAAGCCTTTCCATGTGCACGTGGATGCCTCAGGGACAACAATGGGGGCAGTACTAGCACAACATGGCGAAGGAATTGTCGATCATCCCTTGAGCTTTGCAAGCAGGAAATCGACACCAGCAGAGCAGAATTACACAACTACTGAGCGCAAAGCATTGTCAATGATCTACGCGCTACATAAGTTCAGGCAGTATCTGCTGGCAACACCCTTCATATTCTACACAGATCATATGGCATTAAAATACTTAGTCAACAAACCCATTCTGCAAAGGCGCATATGTCGTTGGGTCCTCCTATTTCAGGAATTTGAATTTACGGTGGTGGTAAAGCCGGGAAAGAATAATTTAGGGCCTGACCACTTGTCAAGGATTGATTCGGGAGAGGACGCACAAAGCATTGAGGAGACCATGCCAGATGCACAACTATTTAGATTACGGCGCGCGTCCTTGGACTTGGAAGATATCGCAGTGTTCTTAAAGACAGGTGTGGCGCCAGAAGGGACGAGCGTTGTGGAAAGAAAGCAGTTGGCTATACGCGTCGCACCCTACATGTTTATTAGTGGAGATCTATACAAATTAGGCCGTGATGAGGTTCTACGCCGATGCGTGCTAGAACATTAGCACATTGCAATTATGGAAGAAGCACATGGTGGGATCTCCGGAGGACACTATGCAGGAAATGCAACCGCGCGAAAGATTTTGCTCACAGGGCTTTGGTGGGAATCCATTTACTAAGATTGTATTGAGTTTTGCAAGGCCTGTGACCATTGCCAGCGCCTTGGCAATCCTGGAAAGAGGGATGAAATGCCCTTACGAGTAATAGCCAACACGGAACCATTTGAGAAATGGGCTATCGACTTTGCAGGACCAATCTCGCCAACGGCGCAAAGGAATGGTTCGCGGTATATCATCACTTGCACTGATTATTTAACACGATATGCAGAGGCAGCACCTACAAAGGATTGCACTGCGGCGACAGCTGCTAGATTCTTATGGGAAAATATAATCAGCAGATATGGTTGCCCTTTAAGTTTAACAAGTGATAGGGGTACACACTTCCTCAATGAAACAGTTAGGATCCTGTTGGCAGAATTTATAGTGGCCCATCACAAGACTACACCATATCACCCTCAAGCAAATGGGACTAATGAGGCATTTAACAAAATACTAAGTCATACGTTAACTAAGATTTGTGACGTCGGAAGACAAGATTGGGATGATAAGGTATCATCCATCCTATGGGCATACAGGACAACCTATAAAAGGTTGAACAAGGCCACACCATTTCAATTGGTGTTCGGCGCGGAGGCTGTTTTACCAATTGAATTCATGTTACCTTCGTTGTCTATAGCGCGCGCAAGAGGTTTAGCCGATGAGCAAGCCCTGGAAGAAAGAATTGATAAATTAATGCAGTTGGACGAAAGGCGAAAACTTGATAGGTGGAGTCAAAAGACAGAAAAAGCAAGACAAAAAGCATGGCATGATCGTCATATCAAGAACAAGAAGTTTGAGGTTAGGCAGTTGGTATTATTGTATGATTCCAAGTATCTACGCCATCCTAGGAAATTGAAAGTCCATTGGTTGGGACCTTACCTCATATCGTACATTCTTGATTCAGGCGCTTGTCGGTTACAAGCACTGGATGGGACAAGATTACCAAGCCACTTCAATGGGAGTAGGCTGAAGCCCTACTATAAATAAGTCTTCTTGGTGTTCGTAAATAAGGTCGTGTTGCTAGTTGGTTTAGGTTTCCCTTGATGTAATTTCCTTTTCTGTGTTTCCCTTTCTCGTCGTTTGTTCTGTTGTTTGTTTTGCACCTTGGGTGTTGGTAACCACGTTACTTTTTGAAGGTTGTGCATGCACAGGGGACCGTGCATCTGTTTTAGTGTGGGGTGGAGTGATGCGGAGTATGAACCTGTAATACAAGTGTGCGTTGGCAGATGAAGTTACGGTGAATGGCCCAGTTAAAAAAACTAAAGGCGCATAAGGGTTATAGGCGCGTGAAGAAGAGATGGACGTAAATGGTTGGTGTCAAGAAAGCCTTAAAGAAACCACGTACAGAAAAAAAAAAGGAGCGCAGGAACAACATGAGGTAGGCGAGGGCAAAAATAGGGAAAGGACAGAAGAAGTGCCTTCCGCGCTAGGAACGCATGCGTAAGAGGTTTCAGTCAGGTTGATTTTTGCACGCCAGAAGGTTGTAACGGGGTTTGCGCACAAGTTAGGGCGGGTGAGACAAAACGCTTAAGACTGGCTTAGTGGAAAAAGTTGCATTTAAGGTCAAAGTACAATGGTAGGTGAGAGAGCATTTAATGTTCAGAAAAGAGAAAAACTATAAATAAAAGGTCGAACACTTAATTATTTGTATTGTGTTTACGAAGAAAAGAAATCTCTCGCGAACTAGGGCATCCAAAGCAAGATCTTTGCGTCGAAAGAATTATTTGAGAGATTTGAAGTGCATAGCTAGGGTAAAATCACAAACCAGTAGGAAAGGAGTACACGGGCGTGGAGAAGTTGAGTAAGCAAGTGCCATCTTGTGGAAGGGTTTTTCTAGTTAGGGTTTGGCGACTAGGGCACAGAATTAGGAGTTTTTCGCAAAGATCGAGCTTGGGGCTGGATAGAGTATTAGAGCAGAGCAAGGCAAAGACGTTTGAAGTGATAACCTAACCAGAAGAATGGCACCAAGATAAGATAAGATAAGATAAGATAAATATATTAATGTCCAACGAATGACCACAAAGGTACGTCAATGGCACTGCAGCCCAAACAATAGACAAAGTGCGAGAGGGGACAACTCAAAACGAGTTCCCAAAAATAGAAAAAAAAAGAAAAGACAGCAGAAAGGAAACCCGAAGCCAAATACCCCCACAGGTGGGGGCAAAGGAGCAAGTGGGGGAGAAAAATGAGGGAAGCAAAGAAGGGAATGAAGGGGGGGGCAAACAAGGACCAATGGTCTAATCAGGAATGGTAGCCACACCCCTCCTAACATTAGAGGCCGACAAAAAAAAGCTCCTGATGGACTAGCAACCCGACGAGGGGGGCGAAAGCCTCCTTCTCTGCTGAGCTCTGAGACTCACACAACGGCCAAGAGGACGAATGGAGCTGGACTGCCATCTGGTACATGTGTGCATCCGATACGAGAGAAGTGTGATCGAGAGAAGTGTGAAGGTCCAACCAGGGACAAACTGATCTATGCACTGTATCTGGGTCAGAAAGGCTCTGTCGTTTAGTACCTCCACCAGTGGGTAGAACCCGAAAAAAGGTTGTAATCCGTCTCACGAGAACGACTCTCGGAGGGGGATGAAGAATCTGGTCTCGTAACAGCAAAGACTCGCGGATGTAGAGGGCAAGGCATCGCTGGTCGATATATCTGAAGAAGACCGGGAGAGTCTAAATCCCTCTGAAGAGACAGTGAAATCGTCCTTTGATCTCATAGTATATGGGGCAGCGGAAGATGAAATGAGTCTCTATCTCCACCTCATGAAGGCTACAGAGCCTACAAAGTCTATCCTCCCGATCAATGTGGTGATTAGTCTCGCACCGAAGTCTGTGGGAGCCGACTCAAAACTGACCCAAAGGTATACGGAGGGCATGCACCCAGTGACGAGAGGTGTACTCAGGGCAGATGATGAGTCCATCTCTAATTTCAAGAAAGTGCTCTGGACAAAACCACAGCCTCAAGGATGCATCTTAGGGCGCAAACCCCCAAGGGGGTTCACCCAAGTAGTTTGAATGATATCCTGTAGATATCCTCTCGGATGGACCTGTTCAAAACTTGCTTGGTGGGCAAGAGATGACTGGGAGCATTCAGAGAATACAGAAAGGGGGGGATACGATCAATCTGGATACCAACTGAGTCCAACAAGGCAGAAGTCTCGGCAAACCAACAACGGCCCACAGCCTGGGCAATACTCACAGAGGAACAATAGGCGAGATAAGGAAAGCAACCATCTCACCAAAGAAGCAAAAGGGCAAGGGTAATGGGAAGCAAACGGCTGTCGACGCAAGCACAAATGAAGAATGGTACGCGGAAATGCAATACCCAGACGAGGTGTTGCTAGGAAAAGAATGGGAATCACACCTAAGAAAGATGACTGTGTGTGACTATAATCACCGCACCAACACAACAGAGAAGGAGATGCCTTTGGAGTTGGTACACCCAACCAACAAGAGAACGCCAAAAGGTATGCCCATTTAAAGCGACGAGGTAAAGGTTAAGTTGGAGAAGGCAGGGTTGCTGCAACTCTATGAATTGCCATACTTCGGAAAACCTGAGCGCCTCTACCAATGGCTAATGGCATGTGTTCACGAAGATCACTTTTTATTTCGCGGGGTGCAAGATGCGCATAACCCCCTAGCTTATTTCCAAGTTCACGGGCCTTATCTGCGAAGGGGACAGCATTGATGAAACTAAGCGACAAGGAGGCCATCAAGGAAACAGTTGTTGCATTTGACTATAAGAAAGGATCGCAATACTTTGACATCGCTGAGATCCAAGGCCTCGTGATGAGGATGGCCGAGCGCTTGGTAAAGGAGAGCTCAAGGGGATAAAATGAGAAGACTGGACTCAATGATTTTAGGAGAAAGGCATTATATGAAATGCCCTGTGCATATTCAATAGAAATATCTCCAGGGGATTTACATTTGGTTTCTATCAACTGTAGTCCGCATTTCATGTGTTCATTTTAATTAATTATTGCTTAATTTATTTATGCAAATCTAGAGATTTATCATCAGGTGAGAAGATAATATTTGGCAATTTTCTCTTCAAAAATTGTCTTCTCAGAAATTGTAGTGCCCGATGGGCCAGAAAGGCTTGTTTGGGAGTACCTAGAAGAAGATCCCTCACCCGCGAAACGGTTCGCAAAATATACTTATGAGACAATGACAACCACTCACAAGGCGCATTTAGAGAAATGGTACAAGCACATGAGGGATGCATTCGGGGCGGAATGGAGGATTCCAAAGCAGTTACCCGCGCTCATAAAGGGAGAAGCAGAATTTGCCGTATATCAACACATCTGCATTGCCAGATTTAGGTTGACAGATGAAAACATGGGCCCCTGGTGCAAGCTTTCTTTCTCCTTCACTGCACAATATTTCCAAGTAGGGGTGAATAGGTTTAAAGAGGCCAAAAGACTAAGGTTCGACCTTAGTGAAGTAGATCAAGACCACAGAGAGCTGCGCAGAAAGTTAGTCTACCCCAAGAAGCGTGCATACGTGGCGAGATATGTCTCCCACGAGGTACAAGATGATAAAACTAGTGACTTTTCCAATCATTAGAAGGGATGCAGCAATAATATATCTTTAGATCAGGCCAAAATTTGAGAAGGGCACGTACTTAGAAGACGATGTATCCATCCTTGAGGACCCCACAAGTAGAAATAAGCCCGCGCCAAAGAAGAGGGAAAGAGAAGAGGTGCAAAAAGCACCAAGTGTAGAGGCTACGCAAGCGGTAAGCATGCCAGGGACAAGCATTAAGCCCAGTACTTACACATGGAGAAAGAAGTCCCCGGTGAAGGCAAAGACTCCAGAGTAAGAAGCGTCGGAGCATTAAGAACCCTTCACCCAGGAAAAGTCCCTAGAGGAGGAAAAGGAAGCAAAATCTCCTGCCAGGAAAAAGTAGAAGGTAACAAAGAAAAATGACTCAGAGGACACAAAGAGCTTGGAGGCCTATATAGGCGCAAGAGACGATGATGAGGAGGATGAACCAGGGGGTGAGGACCACCCTATCTATGAGGTTCATGACTCGGAGGAGGAAAGAGAGGAAGAAGAAAATGAATACGTCTTTGTCAGGAGGGAGGATAACAAGGAAGGAGAAGATACTCAGGATAGGGGGATAACTGAGGAAGTTTCAAAAGAACAAAGGACCCCAAGCCTCACTAAGGAGCAGGTAAACAAGGCCATGAAGAAGGAAGTAGCCAAAATCATTGAAGACCTAGTAGAGCATGAGATGGAGTGTAGCGCAAACCTAGTAATGAAGGAAATATAGGGGAAAGTATAGAAAAGGAATATGGTAGCATGGAAGGGGATCCCAGTTTGGTTGTGAGCTTTCCTAAGGCCGCGTGCACAGGGAGAAGAAGTGCAGAGACTTCACAGGTTCAGAGGATACACTATATTTATGATCTAAACAAGGTTTTGTGCGCGTGCTTTCAAAGCACCATGCCAATGGAGCAACTCCTGGCTATGGAATAATTTGATGAGGAAGGTGCATACACTCAAAAAAGGAAAATGCTTTCTTGGGCATTTGAGTCCCACATCGACGAACTAGAATTTGAAGTAAGCCAAGGGGAAATAATGAAGGTACTAGCATCAAAAGGTGACAACCCCTTGGTAAAAGCTCAGTGGCTATCAGATGAACAAATATGGAAAGCGCTGAACAAAGTTTCGGTGGAAGTAGAAGCCGGACTCTTCAGGAGAAATGATAGAGTGAAGTTTCTAGAGGCAGAGCTGGAGAAGAAGGAAGAGGAGTTGGAGAAAATAATGAAGGAGCGACAACATTAGGATTTGGTCAGCACTCAGCTAAGGCATGAATTAAAAGAAGAGAAAGCAAGGGTACGTGAAGTCTACAAGAAAGCAGAGATGATCACCGATGTCATTTCCTTAAAGCACCCAGATCTAATGCCACCTACGCATAAATATGGATCCACCCTAGAGTGTCTAGAGGACTTGACCTGCATCCTCATGATGGAAAGATGACCACTGGCCTTAGAGTCTTCAGAGGATGCATCCACGTACAAGGAAAAGGAGGATAAGATGAAGGTTGTCGACATTATGGCCCAATACAAGAAATTCCTCGTGGATGTGAAATCCATCACCCAAGTCATTGAGGCCGCCTATGAAAACTGCATTCATAGAGATAGAGTGGCGAACATTTTTTTTCCACCAATGAAGTGGATCTCAAGGAATTCTAGGAGAAAAACAAGGGGAATAGAGTGGAGCGTGAAAAAATTATAGCTAAGGTTGACAAAAATTCAGAGGCTATTGAGACCTTACGGGGCTCAATGAAGAACTACCTGAAGGATTTGTATCCCCAGATCACTTGAAGGATGGACGCGCTCAAGGATTTGGGAAAAAAATTGGAGGGGATCGTGGAAACAATGAATAACCAAGGAGAAGGGATAATCTTTTAAGAGGTGAGAACCCTATTCAGTGACCTGTCACCAGGAATAGAGCGAGGTCGATACCAGGAATTAGTTGGTAGCTGACTTAACAAAATATTTCCCTCTCCTCTTGCAGAATTAACCATAGTTCCTCATTCTTTCTCTCTTCCCCAAGATTCTTCATTCCTTATTCTTTTCCCAAGCCATTCAAGAATGGTCATTCTTTATTCTTTAATAAATTATTCTTTCGGACGGAGAACAGGCATAGTGTGGGGTAATGTTGGGCCCCTAAAATATTGGCCAAGTGCAAGAATGTGCGTGGGCATGTAAGACCGATTTAAAGATGGGTGCACAAGGAGAAAAGTGCGCAAGGTATAGCAAAGGTTTTGGGATTTATCCATATTTGGCATATTAGGAAGAATGCAAGAAAAGCATGGCCTAACTCGTATGTAGAATGGATAAGGTGTCAGCCTAGAAGCTTGTTTCCCATGGAAGGAATATACCTTGCGATGGAAGATTCTAGAAGGCCATCATTACAAAGAGTGGAGAGATTGAGCCTAAAGAAGCATGCTCCCATGGAGGACCACCTTGGACACTTGGAAATGGATCTATAACTCTCGTGAGGAATGGAATATGTTGAGAAAGGATATAAATACAAGAACTCGTAAGAAAAAAGATGCAAAAAAGAAGAAGAGGAAAATCCATGCAGGAATATTGTGAGAGCTCTAAAGGTTGGGTTTAGAGGATTTATAGGAATACGTTGTACTAAGGGGATAGGTTTTGAACATTTTTCTTTGTACTATGAAGGGCCTAAATCCAGCTCTGATGCATGATATTGATCTGCATTATCAGATGAATTTGTGATTTCCTAGGTTATTGTAATATGGTTATCAACATGCTTAATGTGAATATATGTGTGGTTCCAGTTCTACTACATGGTTATAGGTATATTTCATATAAGTGGGTGTAAACCCATGTGCATTTATTTTCTATTATAATTCAGATCTATATTCTATAATGCTTTCCTTATATGAATGAAGACATTGGTCTAGAAGTCGTTCTAAGCTCTCAGATGAATGTACGGTTCCTTTCCAATCTGTATCCTTAAGTTTTTGTCACAAGTAATGCATTCTCACACAACTCACATAAAGGAGGGAATTGGCACCCACGTGTGCCTCACGTGAGCACCCAATGCCTGCTGGGTGATAGGGTGGAAAGCATGGGATTTCCTTGTTCTTTGGGAAGGGCTTAAAAATGACTACAAACTCTAAGTCCCATGTAAATCATACAACTCACAACGAGCATCAAAAGGTCAACATTTACCTCAAAATCTCACTCTAGAAAGCCTGGTTTTTCCAAAATTGATGTATCTTCAAAAATAATATTCACTTTGATTTGAAACTTGTCATGACATATCATGAAAATATCCTCAAAATTTACATATTCACCATATATCTCAAATATGTCTGAAACTCTCTATCCATTAAGATTTACCTATGCCAACTTAGCTTGTCTTTATGTTTTTACTTCCCAAGAACCATGAAACACCACGAAACCTCTGATAACTGACCTGAATATCATCATAGACCTCATATACACTATCATCATACTTCTGGGTAAGTACATCAAGTTGGGGAACAATTAAGTGGACGTCAAATCCTGAATTTTACGTCAAAAATAGCAAAACATCAAATTTAGTCTTCCGTGGACTTTAACCATGCCGAAAAGTCAAAAATATGTCATAAAAATGGTACCATCGTGTAGGGGAGACTGTTAGCTTTGTAGAAATATTGATTTTAAAGTGAATAGAATAGGATAAATATCATTTTATAATTTTTTACTAATAATAGGTCTTTAAGACAATTTTCCTCGTGAATGTTTATGTCTATGTTTAAGACTGTAAATTTTATTTCACTTGTCAGAATGTGATAAAACTTATACCATCCCAACTGTGGTGAAATTATATACATGTTAAAAATATATATATTTGATTTCAATATTTTTTGATGAAGTTATGGCGGGCAAACGGAAAGTGCTCTGTTTTCTTTATGTTTTCAGACCACTTTCATGGAAAAAATCATAAAAAAATAAAATATTGCTCAAAAAAATACAAAATAAAATCTATCCCAAGACAGATAGCGACATATAACTTCTCACTAAAGGAAAAATATATATATCAAATTTTGGTCATCCAAATCGCAAGAAAACGGATTACAATCTTATAGACGTTTTTAAAAAAATACCAAGTCACTGAATTTTGAGTGTTTAATATAGCTAAACTTGTCCATTTTAAAAAAAAATTGGTAGTTTATAAACTACATTCTGGATGCTACGATTCATATTGATATAATTTTTTCTAATTTTGAGTGTATGCATTGTTAATAATCCCTACAAGTTGATATTATGTTGTTATTTACAATATGACATCCACTTATGACCCCTTTTTTTTCCCCTAACTTGTTGCACTTTCCCTTCTACCATGCTCCAACAATATTGATCAGCTCCAAATCTCAAGTTACCATACCATTCTACAAGCTCCAGGACTAGAAATAGGCCAAGACTGACTTGACTCAACCATGACATCCCATAAACAAACCTTGTTGACCTCATGTAGACTCTCATACACTCTTGACACATCATATCATCTTTTTTGACCTCATGACAACCTCTGACAAACTCAATAGTACTCATAGAGTGACTATGCAGGCTAAATCATGTTCCAGAACACCATAGGACTTCACCAAACATGACACTACCAATCAACATTCATGTTTGACCTTTTAATAACACCTCATAGAGGCTCATATGACCTCATGATACCCTTTTCCATCAATGGACTTGACATCAATATACTTGACATCAATGACAACACTAACAGACAATGACCAACATATCTAACCTTGAAAACCTTCTTTTCAAGATTATGGAATAGGATATCAATATTTTTTGCAACATGGTTTTACTATTCAAGGACTCGAACATCATGGCCATGGAAATACCCAACCTATTATGATTAAATAACAACAAACTAAATAAGTAATTTTTTATTCTCTCCATCCCTTATGCAAATGTGTTATGACACCAATCTTTCTCACTGCATCGCAAAATAATTTGCAAGAACCACTCTACACTCTTCATGCTTTAGTTATTACATGTAGTACATGTCATCCCCAATGTTTTACTCATATCTATAACTAACTATGTAAACAAAAATTAATGGAGAACACTTCTTCGCAAGAGAGTCATTATATATGACACGAAGATGTTTTTTATGTCCTTATTGGAGGTTCCTTGTTTAAGATATCCTTTGATGGTCATATCTTGTTTTATTTAGGAGCCAATGATTCCCAAATAAATTTTTCTTGATTACATGATAGTGAATGTGACATACACTTCAATGGTAAATCAATGTCTCAAAATTTACTTTGATAAAGTTATTATTGGCCAACTATGGAATAAGATTGTCATGAATATGCTAAATGATGTGATCAGTTCCAATGACATAGTAATATTAGTCATGCCCCATCTCATGCATTGTAACCTATTGTCTCCCCATGGCCTTTATCTATTTGGGTCTTTGATTTAATTGGTAAGGTTAACCCTAACTCCACAAAAGGACATAAATTTATCATTACTGCCACCGATTACTTCATTAAGTGGGTCGAGGTGATACCTCTAGAAACTATAACTGGTTATGGCATTTGCAACTTCTTATTGACAAAAATTATCACTCATTTTGGGATTCCCTTGGCCATCATCACTAACAATGGCTCATTTTTTAAGAACCAAATTATTAAAAAAATGTGCTAATTTTAAAATCAAGAATACTTTTTCTACACCTTACTATCCTCAAGGTAATGTTCAAAACAAAACACTAGTCAAAAGTTTACATAAAATCATTGATAAATATGGTACCAATTGGAATAAGTAGATTATATATACTCTTTGTGCCTATTGCACTAGCACTCACACCCCTACTAATGTTACACAATTCTCTTTAGTTTATGGGACAAGAGTTTTTCTTCCATTGGAGTTAGAAATACCTTCGCTTTGTGTCTCTCAAAGATGTCATTAAATACAATGATTATTGTGAAAAATGCTTGCGTGAACTAGAATTGTTTAAATCCAAATGGGTTTAGGATTTGAAACATCTTTTTATGTACCAATCCCAAAGTAATTGTGCTTACAATAAATTATTTTATACACAAGAATTTCAATTTGGTGACTTAGTTCTTAAAATATTAGAAAAACACTAATGTTGAGGTAACATTAAAAGGTAAATTTAAGCCTAATTGGCTAGGCCCTTACAATAATATAGAATGACTAGGAGTAGGAATTTATCATCTCACCACTCTTGATGGTCAACCTCTTAAAAATATCATGAACATTATGCACTCATGAAAATACTACACTTGAGTTTAATCAACCCTTATAGTACATTGGTTGCCCATGATTTCCATTCTATCTCAGTTACATTTTATAATCCATTTGAGGCTTGACCCTCCACTATATTTGGAAGTTTATTCACCTCCTCGTATGGTAATTTTGGGTCATTTTTCATACTATCCTCCACTCGTTTCCCAATGATGCAATATTTTTATAGGTTCAACTTAACTACTAAGGTAGTGGTTCTACACCTGAAACTCACTTTTCCCACACACATTGGGGGCAAGCTCACTTACCATCCTTTAATTGCATCATTTATATGTATTCCCCTCCATATGGGAATTCTTGGCTCACCCTTCCTTCTCTTTAGAGAATAGGTTTTCATCTACGCCCTCATAGAGGGCCTAAATCTCAAAAACATTGAAATATTGGCTAAAATATAAAATTAGGACCTATTTTTATATCATACATTGTTTGTAGTTTACATTATACATGTTGTTTACTCCTTTGGTTTGGTAGATAGCATTTCTTCTTTACATATATGCATTCACGTGGTATATTAAGCATGATGTAGGACATACATAGAGTGGTACACAATGATAGGTGTTAGCCTACCCTTTACCTAGACTTCTTACCTCTCGAGGCATCTTCTTTTTTCATACTACATCCAGGTGTTCTTATATTTCCATTATAGTTCCATTCTTTCCTTATTATGCTTGATTACATATATATCTTGTGTATTTTCTATCTTTTGGACTAACGAGACTAACATATGCATCTTGTGCACTACTTATAGTTATTTTTATCTCTTTCATATATGTTATATCATATGCTCTTTATCACATTTTTATGATTATTTTTCATCCATATTTACCGGTTGTATGTGTGTATGTTTGTTTCCTACTTTGATTCTAGCCTAAGGGCCTTGATTGTCTTGTGACACCATGTGTTTCCCATGTTTGTGGTATCATTCCTTGTGTGTGCTTTTATATCTCTTATTTACAGGCCCAAGTTCCTTGATTATCTTGTGACACCTTGGGTATCTTGTGTTTGTAGGAATTTTTTCTTTTTGTTTGAAATTGTTTGAGATGTTTTGCATTTGTTTCTACAGGATATGCACTTGTTTTCCACTAACACATAAATTTTTTGTTGTTTTTTTGCATTAACAATATTATTGTTATCATGCCTCTTATTCTTATTGGTAACATTTCAAGACATGATCTCTACCGTGAATATCCCATTTTACAAGTGCAGTTTCTTCTTGGTGGCCACCACATAAACTTTATAGAGGTTATCTATAGGTTATCGACATCTTAGACATGGGTATACATCTTTCCTTTCGATTTGTGCACTCAAATTATTCATCGCCCATGTCTCAAAATGGGAGAAAGATTTGGGTATTTATTATAAATTTATAGTAGACACATGGACCTTTCTGGACACATGCATATGCGGGGGAAAACAAAAATTCCTCAAAATAAGACTTAGGAACAAAAATTACCATTAATTCATATATGGTAAAAAATGTACATCCTGGTTAGGACCATACTGACAGTTTTGAACCTACCATATGGTTTTTCCCATGGGTGATTTCTTTAAATTTGTCAGCATTTTCATATTTATCATCATTATTACAACATTATTATGTGGTTTCATATTCACATTGACTCATTTTGGCACATTTTAAGGGGGCATGAAGTATTTCAGTCTTTCCTTCTCCATGGTACTCATTTTTACTTCCATTTTTGGACACAGTGGGGGTATGGATATCCGTTATCCACTTATATGTTCGCATACAATCAGTTCAATTCAATTTTTACTTAGTTGTATGGAACATGAGAAGAGTATGGGGGAATTTATTTCTATTTTATATTATATGTATCAAGTTACAAAATTGGGCTTGTATGCATCTGCAGTGGTATGGTTTTTAGGGTTATGGGGGGGAACAAAGTAGCTAAGTTATTCATGGGTAATCTTTCCTATCCTCTTTGTAATTAAGGGGAAGATATCAAAGTTGTTGAATTGCTTTGATAAATTGACTTCCTCATTAACAGGGGTGTTTTGTCTCCTATTTTTGGTTCTTCTCTTTTTTATTCTTGTTTTGGGTTGGTACACCTAGCACATCGACCTCTCCTCTGCACAAATTGTGGATTGATCACTATTACCCAAATTATACCCCTTGCAATTTTGGAAAACTTATCAAAAATTAGAATTAGGAGAGATTTTTCTTAGGAAATATGTGAAACACTAGTATAGTCTTCCTTGGTGTATGTGAATGAATTATTACACAGGTTCTCCTAATCAGTGGGATAAAGGAAACATAACAAAATACTTAGGAATATTTTTAATGGAGTTAGTGTTTCACAGAGGTTTGTTAGTCTTTCCCAGGACTAGGGAATTCAATATTTCATGGCATTGAATCAGTCTCTCATGGTTTAAAGGAAATTTAGAGCATCACGGTGTTACACGCTGACAAAAAGTTGGAAAATCATCCAAGGATAGGATCTTTGTAGCAAAGAGTGGAAAATAATCTTAGTGTTTTACGGCATAGAAAGAATGACACACACGGACTTGGAAGATATAGTGTTCCACAAAGTTTTTCAATTCCATGAAATAAAACATGAAGCCTACATAGAAAATTCTACAATGTAAAGGAGAATTACAACCAAGAGCCACACAAAATAAGGTTGAAATTTTGCATTGAATAAGGCTGGAATCCACAAAACACTATATTAGTGTTCTACATGTTTCCTAATTGTGGTGTTTTGTGGCTTCTCAATGTTCACAAAATTAAGGAACATAGTCACAGGTAAAGTGTCACGGGATAAAATAAAGAAAGACCTTTGCGGGTGTTACAAATAGTTTTGTGTGCATCAAAGCAAGCGTAGAGAAGTCGAGAGGGTCTGTGGAAGGAAGAAATTAGAAAAGCAATAGCAAAAGCCACATGACAAGGTGATATTTGTCCACAGGTTTTGATTACAAATGGAATGGCCATGGAGAACATAGAAGATACTATGGAACATTAAAATGCCACCAAACAAAGAAAATACATAGATAAAGGTATAAAAGTCATGGGAAACCATGAAAATCATCTAAAGTCCATAGATTGCACACAGGAGCCACACCTAATTTGAAATCGATGACCAACCACTTCATCGACAAAAATTTAATGAAGTATGGGCACCTTCTTCCTTAACCTATAAATATGATGGCATGTAATTGGAGTCATGTCAGACACCTGTACCTATCTATAGACATCTATGGTAATTTTTCCTTAGTTGTTGAATCTCTTCCTTATTGGTTCATCTCTCTCCTTCTCTCTCCTCCTTATTTATCTATAAGTATGGAACTCTTAATCATTGTAAATCATCCTTCCTTTTTCTGTAATGACTCCATGTAAAAATGGTGGCTAGCTTCTCATGAGTTCCAAACCTCATATTTAGACACTATAATGCATTTTGTGCCTTCTTCCATTGTTATAATTGATTATGCATCGTTCAAGAAATAAATCTTGTGTTTTTTGTGATTATTTACCCTATGCTCATGTTTATTATGTTATTGTCTCTTTGTTTCTTTCTTTGGTAAGTTGTGTGTCTCGCATTTGCATGTTTCAATTTTTGTGTTGCCAATGTGTACAAAGGGTTATTTTATGTAGTTTCAAGTATGTGGCGCATCTCTGAGTTATCTTAGATTTAGTGTTAGCATTAGGTTAGATAGGTAGAAGAAGTTGACCTTCTTCGGAGGTCTATCTCAAGATGTAAGTTCCATACTTTGAGACAGTCACATGTAAGCCAAAAGTATTGATCTTCCATGATCAAATATAGGGTGCTACATTCGAGATCTAACAATCACCCCCATTCCTTCATCAAAGTTAAATGAATTTTATAATCTCCATAGCACAAGATAAACAAGTGTATTCTTTCCATATTTTGCATCTCTTTTGGAATTTCTTGTTGCACTTTTTTTACAATACTTTCATTAAATTTTGAGTTAAATTTCAATTTCTTATCTTAGGAATTGACTACACTATGTTTTGTAGGTTTCATTTTGTAGTGTTCCAACACCAACATAATGGAGCATTACAAAATAAAGTTATTGTGAGAAAATACAAAGTGTATATATACACTCATGCATCTTTTCATTTAAACATGCAATTATCATTTCATACTAAAAGGGAGGAAATGTAAAAACAAAAATTTGGAAACCTATCCTTTGACACTACTAGTCTTTACATTACACACTTACATACACAAATACACCCTCTTCGCTCTTTCTTAGCACACCCTAATTGTTATTTAGTAACTTTTTTATCTTTGCATGGCTTTCTTTCATCATTCTCTTAAGTTTAATTACATAAAACATACCTAGAAAGATCTAACCCCAACCCCATGAAGTCAAAATAAAAAATTTCCCCCGATCTGAAAACATCAGATTTGGTTGGTTTGTCAAAATCTACAACTTGACCCCAGTGTACATTTTTTTACCAACACATTTTGCACTAAAACTTTCAATTGCATTGTCTTCATATGGACTAATATTCCCTCTTAGATGACCTTTCATGACATAACAATCATCGTAAGCCTATATAATAAAGTCAATCATACCTCATTTAAGTCCCTAACACTTTAAGAGCTCATCATATACAATCAAACACAAAAGGAACTCCAAGCTCCCAAAACTGTAAAATAACTCATGCACATCCATTAGGGAAATAGTCTTTATAGGTATGAAGTCTCCTACTAGGTCTAGGAGTCCCCATATTCCCTCCACGAGTAAGAAAAGTGACCCTTCCCAAGTATTTGAGGAACCGTGAAACTCAAGCTAAGAATTGTCATAGCACACTTGTCAATTTCTAATTGAACTATGATAGATATCACATGAACATATAAGTGTGTCCCACTTGGTGGCCAAAAAATTTTTAAAATCTGACTAGTAAATAAATATCTAAAAATAGTATTAAAACTTTAAAAAATCAGGTGAATTATGTATTCCCTACACGTTGGTATTTATAAGCTCTTAAAATACATGTTTGGTCATTTAATATGTATTTGGTCATGTTTTTGTTGTCGGACATTTTTTGAAAGTACAAAAACTAAAAAATAGTGGCGCACAATTATATGCTTTGACACATAAGGAGAACTACATGTGGTTTGAGCCCTCTTTAGAGTAATGGCGACATCAAAAGTGCACATGGGTTCCCACAACCCACCTAACTTTTTTTATAAGAAAACCATCTTGCACTATGAGGGTTTTAGGGATTGATCAAAGTTACATAGTCATTTCAAAGAAGAGTGAAGAAGACTGACACACACCAATAGTCATTTCCAGGCATGTGAGGCACACAAGATGTTACAAAGTCAGAATCCAAATAGGTCCAAGACCATACATAAGGGTTTTGACCTACTTGTATGGTTTTGACTAGGTGTCAGTTCATCGTAAGCCTATATAAGAAATTAAATCATACCTCATTTAAGTCACTAACAATTTAAGAGATCCTCATATAAAATCAAGCACAAAAGACACTCCAAGCTCCCAAAATTGTAAATTAACTCATGCAAATCCATTAGGGAAATAATCTTTATAGGTCTGAAGTCTCGTACTAGGTCTAGGAGTCTCCATCTTCCCTCCACGAGTAAGAAAAGTGACCCTTCCCAAGTATTTAAGGAAGTGTGAAACTCAAGCTAAGAATTTTCATAGCACACTTGTCAATTTCTAATTGAACTACAATAGATATCACATGAACATATAAGTGTGTCCCACTTGGTGGCCAAAAATATTTTAAAATCTGACTAGTACATAAATATCTAAAAATAGTATTAAACCTTTAAAAAATCAGGTGAATTCTGGATTCCCTACACGTTGGTATTTATAATCTCTTAAAATACATTTTTGGTCATTTAATATGTGTTTGGCCATGTTTTTGTTGTCGGACATATTTTTTGAAAGTACAAAAACTAAAAAAAAGTGGGGCATAGTTATATGCTTTGACACATAAGGAGAACTACATGTGATTTGAGCCCTCTTCAGAGTAATGGCGACATCAAAAGTGCACATGGGTTCCCACAACCCACCTAACTTTTTTTACAAGAAAACCATCTTGCACTATGAGGGTTTGAGGGTTTGATCAAAGTTACATAGTCATTTCAAAGTAGAGTGAAGAAGACTGACACACACCAATAGTCATTTCCAGGCATGTGAGGCACACAAAATGTTACAGAGTCAGAATCCAAATAGTTCCAAGACCATACATAAGGGTTTTGACCTACATGTATGGTTTTGACTAGGTGTCAGTTCATCGTAAGCCTATATAAGAAATTAAATCATACCTCATTTAAGTCCCTAACACTTTAAGAGATCCTCATATAAAATTAAGCACAAAAGGCACTCCAAGCTCCCAAAACTGTAAATTAACTCATGCACATCCATTAGGGAAATAGTCTTTATAGGTCTGAAGTCTCCTACTAGGTCTAGGAGTCTCCCATCTTCCCTCCACGAGTAAGAAAAGTGACCCTTCCCAAGTATTTCAGGAACCGTGAAACTCAAGCTAAGAATTGTCATAACACACTTGTCAATTTCTAATTGAACTATGATAGATATCACATGAACATATAAGTGTGTCCCACTTGGTGGCCAAAAATATTTTAAAATCTGACTAGTAAATAAATATCTAAAAATAGTATTAAAACTTTAAAAAATTAGGTGAATTCTGGATTCCCTGCACGTTGTTATTTATAAGCTCTTAAAATACATGTTTGGTCATTTAATATGTGTTTGGTCATGTTTTTATTGTCAGACATATTTTCTAAAAGTACAAAAACTAAAAAAAGTGGGGCATAGTTATATGCTTTGAAACATAAGGAGAACTACATGCAGTTTGAGCCCTCTTCAGAGTAATGGCAACATCAAAAGTGCACATGGGTTCCCACAACCCACCTACCTTTTTTTACAAGAAAATCATCTTGCATTGTGAGGGTTTTAGGGTTTTATCAAAGTTACATAGTCATTTCAAAGTAGAGTGAAGAAGACTGACACACACCAATAGTGATTTCTAGGCATGTGAGGCACACAAATGTTACAGAGTCAGAATCCAAATAGGTTCAAGACCATACATAAGGGTTTTGACCTACTTGTACGGTTTTGACTAGGTGTCAGTTCATCGTAAGCCTATATAAGAAATTAAATCATACCTCATTTAAGTCACTGACACTTTAAGAGATCCTCACATAAAATCAAGCACAAAAGACACTCCAAGCTCCCAAAACTATAAATTAACTCATGCACATCCATAAGGGAAATAGTCTTTATAGGTCTGAAGTCTCCTACTAGATCTAGGAGTCTCCATCTTCCCTCCACAAGTAAGAAAAGTGACCCTTCCCAAGTATTTGAGGAAGTGTGAAACTCAAGCTAAGAATTTTCATAGCACACTTGTCAATTTCTAATTGAACTACAATAGGTGATAGGACATGAACATTGATAATATGCTTTAATAAATATGGTGTGCCAATAAGGATTTTTGTGTATTTGACATGTGGTGAATGAATCTTGCATCATCAATCCCCTATTGACCCACTTAATCAAATAAATTCTTGACGGTGTGGAAGGATGTGAGATTTATACCTTCACATGATGGTATTTTTAGGGTACCTCAAAGTATATGATTGAAGAGGAGGATTTTGTTGATCGAGACATACATTCTGGAAGTAACATGGGTTTCCTTCATATAAAATGTGATTCATAGTTATATGCTTTGACAGATATGTGTCTGCAATTTTATCGCGCGTAGTAATTGAAGCCATCTTCAAAGTATTGGTGACATCACAATGTTCTTATAGGGTGTACCTGTACCCACCTGGACCTTCTATGGTTTAGCGAGAGAATCATCCATTGCAAAAATTGAGGCTCATGTTTGAGGATATGTAGATCAAACTAAAAATAGTCCTTTCAACATTAGAGTGAAGTGCATAGTGACACGACACCATTCAGGGTTTTGTTCCAGGACATGTGATTTGTAAGGACAAGAATGTTGATAGATTTAGCAAAGATTGAAATAATTCTAAGATTGATAGATAAGGGTTCTGACCCAATTGTAATGGTGTTGACTATGTCTCATTCTGGAACAATTGAAGCACTATCTATTTTAGATCAACATGTTATCTACAGGGATATTCCAATATATTAACTCTCCCCTATCAACATAGAAATCACTCTAGAAGGTAAGGACTCATTTGTGTATGGATAGTTCCTACACCAATAGGAGGAATTTGTAAAGCATTATTTTGATTAGGGCAATTACGTTTGGCTAGTGTACCTAAATCTACATAGCCTTTTAATCTAGAAGAATTTCATTCCATATACATGTTAATTACACACACACTACACACACACACACACACACACACACACACATTCACACACACACATTGACATTCACACACACACACACACACGTACACACACATGGACATCACACACACAGTATCCTAGCATATATCAATCACACTAAGCATCCTCCCATAGAGCATGTTGTATTCCCCAACAAAGAAAGGACTATAATTGATATCACCTGTATCTAATTTACAAGTTAGGAAGCATATGATTTTGTATGATTGTTACAACCATACCACTACTGAGCACTGAGGCTTAGCTATGGTATATGCACAAGCCAAAAATGCATAAAATATTGTATTTGGCACCGATTTTTTGTTTTTCATAGACCATGGGCCATTAAATTATTTGTAGCATCAATAAGCATCACAGTATCTACACAAATTCATGCATGTTGGATGGATCATCTTGTTCCAAAAATTTAACTTCATCCATCATGGTAAACTATTTGAAAGCCTTTGATTATAAGGACCACATCATCTGTCAAGAATAAACTAATGGAGATGTTGTGTATATTGATTGCATAATGACATGCCAACTAGTTCCCTCAAATGGCATCTCTAAGTCCTAAATGAATACTTGAGGATTTAGAGGACATTATAACACAAAGAAAATGGACCACCAACAAAATAGAAAAAAATCATGGTGCGCAAGACTCTACCCTCCATACAATCACCTGGAGGATAATCTGTACAAGTTAGGGATGATATGGGGTCCTAAATAAGGTTGAACCTTACTTGCACATGTGAGAGATGCAAAACTATTACGCACTTGAAACTCATGAACACGCATATAAAAAGGGCATTATTGCAAGAGAGTATCCAACACGTGAACATATTCTATTTTCTAGGTTTTTATGGCCCATATTGTTCAAATATGTCCAATGAAAAATACCCTTACAAGTGGTAGTATTTTTTCACCAAATTTTTGTACAGCCTCTGAATGGTCATGAAAGATCAACAATAATCTTTGGGTACCTGTGCATATAGGTGAGGCTTGTCTGAAAAATGTGGGACATTGCTAGTTTGTTGACAAACCTCCAAAGAAGGTCATGTTTCATGCTACAGATTCCTAGATGTGTAAACTATATCCTACTGCTAGACACCTTTAACTATTTAATCCTATATCTGGAAGATGATAAGGACCCACCAATGGATTACACATTGAAAACAATAACAAGGGAAATCTTACGGGAAAGGGAGGTCATAGCACCATAGGTATGGGATTCCTATTAAGACTTAACTCTTAATGAGGGACAAGGAGAGTAAATTCCTCACATAAGATTATGTGTATCCTTATAGTGCCAATTAACCTGATACATACATATGTAGAGTTTGAGTTTGGCTATCATAATGTACAAGAAAAATGGAACCCTACAAGGTGAGGCCTTGATACACAACATACCTACAATGAATTAATTTGATGACAAGAAAAATGTAATGTAGGGCAAGCTACGGCATTGAGATGACTAGGTAAAAAATGTCATACTTTGGGCTTAACAATACCACATGGATAAGTGAATCCATTCCAAGTCATACACCTTTCTAATGTAGTGTTTGAAGGAAAGATCATCATACTACCTCTATAGTTTTTAGTACCCTCGTTGATTTACGTGGAATTCACACATTAGATTACTTGGATTATCAAGTAAATATCAACCAAAGGATTGACCCACCTAACACCACCAACTAGATGAATTTCATGATGGCTCATGCAACTGGAGTACAAGATGAAACCTTTCTAAGATAAGACCAATATGGTTTGACATAGAGTAATCGTCATAAAGACTAAAATTTGTCGATGTAGATGGCCATGTGCACAGTCCCACTACTATAGAGTTCCCTACATATCGTGACAAGTGACCTAAGAAAGATTTAGGTGCATTGGGCCCCTACATGAATCCAGTTGTTCATATTTTACTAGGAGTGCATATTGGAAGCTATGCACTGTATATCGATGAGAGCAGTTACTTACCTAGACATGTCCCACACTGGTAACATATTGAAGCCATACGTCGATTATCTTAGTAGAGCGGTGAATTTGTAGGAACACTAAAGGATTTATGAGCCAACATGCTCCAAAGACCCATATTTCCAGTAGCAACTTTTCCCTCTTCCAACCATTATTTTTTGTGACATTTTGAACTATTATTGTAAAGGCATGATAGACACATTCAATGACACAAGGATAATAATATTTTTTTTTAGCCATATTCACCTGATTTAGTCTAATTTTAACAATGTGTGCCTTATACAATGCAAAACCTATGGACTCATGTAAAAATGTGCAGAACAGTGGGGCACATTGGAGCAATCCTGAATGATCATCCAAAGGCCGATTTGGCTAACATAATAAATATTTTGCTCCATCTCACTCAAACTTTGAGCTAACCCTATTGGATTCTTGGGGCCACATATAATTCATCAGGACATGTCAAGGGAATCATTGAACATAAGGATTTAAAGGTCACAGCCTTGATAGAACCCAAAATGCCAATTTTTTACCTTGTTTACCTTGTTTGGCACTGCCCAAGTCCAAAGATAAAATTACAAGTTATTAAAATATCCCGGTTGGATTAATTTAGATAACAGCTTGGAAACTTTCAGGGGATATCTTCATGCTAGATATGAGATCAGTGGCCTTGAAACATCCACTGGGCATTAGTCAGCCTAAAATTCTTGAAAAATGATCTAAAATTTAAAATACTTACCCTTAAGCCTTTATGAAGCACAAATTAGACTTAGCACCTATCTGGAGCTGCCTTGGAATGTTGTTGAATCTAATCTTTTGGGATTTTCTGATTAAAACTTGTGAATTGTCCCAAAATTCTTAAAAAATTACAAAGAAAGGGGTATTGAGAATTTGACTTGCATGTTGATATGTTGGGGTTGAATGAATGCAATCTAAAAACTATCCCAAAATCTAATTTTTCCAAGATTTAAGAAGATGAAGAACTTGGTCCTTAATGAGAGTGGAAAACTATTTAAAACTGGACCAAAATTTTGATTTCTTGAAAAATGAAGCACGAAGAATTTTAAATTTTCATGTTGATTTGGAAATGGAGTGCATGCATTTGAAATTGTCTCAAAGCACTCTTTTCACCATAAACCTGACTCTTCCCCAAAAATAATTGCTTCCACTATGGAACTTTCTCTTAAACTAGACTAAATGAAGTTGATCTTATGGGATCTGAATAAAATTGGAAAGTACCCAACTTATCTGATTTTTCCATGAACTGGACCATGCAACAATAAAAAAAATCCCACAAAAAATATGTAAAAACATTAAAACCATACATGCTCCAAGGGAAAACATGTCGTGTGTACACAATTTACTTGTTTTGTAATAAATAAACTATCTACCCTACTCTAATCCATATGAAAAGGAAGTTAAACAAAACCAATAGTTAGTTGGGAGAAATAAATCCCATGTCTTATAAAATTAGACCATGTAATTAATTTGACATTGAACATGTTCTTTAACGAGAGTGGAAGACTATCTTGCAAATTTTTTCCCTTTCACTCTTCAAAGTATCAGCTAGAAATAGAAATAATACCTCCTTTAGTTTGTCTACGTTTGGTTTGAGGTGTTTTTGATGACCTTTGGTACATTGAATCTCTTCCTCATGATCTAAATTAGCCATGTATTTGATTAGGCAAGGACTGATCCTATTGGTTTTCCCATCTTCTTTGCATTCAAATCCATGAATGGAGCTAGTTGAGACTCTTTTCTCTTTATGAAGACTATTTTCAAGTTGATCAAGACTTTGTTATGCTTGTTCTGCAAACAAAAATGTCTGACCTATGATGACTTTTGATTTGAAAACTTATTCATCATGGTTATCCTCTATGATAAGATTATCGATACCAGATTCAACTGAGGATGAAAGTAAAGAAAGATATATAATTTTATTATAAAAAGAAAGAAAAAATACTTCTATAATGTTTTCTTCATCCATATGTTATGAATCTATTTCATCCTCCTTCCTTATAAAATTATACCATGTAATTAATTTCACACTGAACATGGTCTTTAATGAGAGTGGAAAAATATCTTGCAATGATTTTCTCTTCCCATTCTTCAAATTATTAGCTGGAAACATAAGGAATACCTCTTTTAGTTACCCTATATTTGGTTAGAGGTGGTGCAGCTTACCTTTGGTGCATTGAAGTTCTTCCTCATGCTCTAAAGTGAACATGATTGGTTGCAACTCCTTAGGTGGATCTAAATTAGCCAAGTATTTAATTGGGCAAGGGCTAATCCTCTAGGTTTTTCCATCTTATTTGTATTCAACTCCATGAATGGATTTGGTTGAGACTCTTTCCTCTTCATAAATATTGTTTTCAAGTTTATTGGGACTCTATTATGCTTATTCTACAAAGAACTCTTCCTCTTCCATGATTAATTTTTATTTGGAAACTAATTCATCATGGTTCTTCTCAATGGCAAGTTTATTAGTACTAGATTCAGCTGAGAATGAAAGTAAATAAATATCTATAATTACTATCAAAAGAAAGGGAAAATATTTCTATGATCTCTTCTTCATCCATATGTTATGAATCTAATTTATCCTTCTCCCCATCATGAAGCTTTATGTGAGTGGTTGCAAAATTTATGGATGTTTTTGGCATATTATCGTTGTAACCCTCCAAAAGTGTAGCAATCTCTAAACATGCAGGACAATGAGGGTCAATGCATTCAAATGAAACATCTTTATCACTTGGAAGCTTCCCCTCATCCTTGGGATCTTTGGTTTTAACCTCATTTTCTTTATATTATTCAATTATAATAGTAGAAGGTTCTTCAATGAATTGGGCCATATCTTCATCCATGTTTTCAAAGTCAGTCCACTCTCTGACAAATATTTCATGATTTTCAAGAATGAGACTCACTTTAACTAATTTTGATGGATTTTTAGGAGTTTTACTGATTTATTCTTGATGATGAATTTCCTTTTCTACAAACTCATGGCCCCAATCCTTGAAGTTTTGAATCTGATATAATTTTTTTTTCTCTTTCTCATTTTTTCCCTCCAGGTATGTATGCACATCTTGTTTTCCAAAAGAATGAATATTACACATTTTTTCCATGAAATATTTAATATCCTATTTAATGACGAATGGATCCTCAGGAAACCAAGTAATTTGGAAATCAGTGTGTTGGTTAATCTCTGGTACTTCATGATTTAAAACTTCATGAGGCTTGGGCACACGTAAATCTAGTTTTTTGAAATGAGGGAAGGATACAGCCCTTGGATGATTTTTTGGTTCAAATGATGGAGGATAAAAAAAATCTTGTGGAATAGATGAGGATTTGGGAGGAAGGATGGTGGAAAAATAAAGGAGATAAGGAAGGGAAGAAGATGAAGAAGGAGAATCCTCAATGGGAGCAGGCATAAAGCTAGGAATATGAAAAGTAAGTTGAGATGGTATATGTTGGGAAGAGTAAAAGGGAGGGTTGTGAGATGATAGTATAAAATTTTCCCATTTATATGGTTCCCTACAACCAAATTTATGAGCCTAAATTTTCTCACACCATATTTATAATTGACGTAACAATTCAGTCATAAAAGATAGCTTTTTTAGAGATGATCCAATTTGGCATAGGGCTAATCCATGGATAGAGTTTCCTAAAACCAAGTTGAATTATCTTCATTAAACATATAGGTCTGACCTTCATGATGCTTTCCTCCATTAACCTTCCTCTATAAATCAACATCTACCATGAATTTACCACCATCATCTGCAGATCCATGTTCTTTCCAGACATCATGGTCATTAGAATAACCATATACATCAATGGGATTTGGGTAATATGCATATTCATGATGTTAGGGGTCATAAAACCAATTTAGATGAAGTTTTTGACAATATGAGGATGGAGGGAGATGGTATTTCTCTTTAAAATGATGATTGTGATGAGGGAATGAAGTCATAATTGCACAACTTTATGAGAGAGGAAAATGGAATGATCGAAAAAAGGAAATGGATGAAAGAATGAGTGAAAAGGTATGTAACTCAAAGAATGGGTTTGTTTAGATCAGTGGAGTTGTTATATGTGTTAAAAATATGCCTCTAAAGGCTGAATATCATCAATAACACATCAAACTTATTGGTATGAAGTTGTATATCACTTCAAGATGGTCCCACCAGGTGTGCTAGAACTGTTATCACCAAAATTTCACCCTCTGAATGGTCATGAAATATCAACAACAATTTTGGGTAACACGAAATCTTATCCAAGTTTTGGGACTTTTTACTTGATACAACCCTCCATAGAATTTTGGTTCCTCTACCTATTCCTAATATTAATCTAATCCTATTACTATAAATGTAACTATCTAATCCAAATCTAACATTCCAAGGAACCAGGGGAAGAAGGAGATGGATAAAAAGGGAAATATTAAGCTAAAGAGAAGTGATAGCACCAAAAAAATGGGGAAAGACACTCTCAATGAGGGATAATTAGATAAAATGGGCAAAGAGATGGTAGACTAGAGTGTCACAACCACAAACAACATATATTTATAATTCACGTGTCGTAGGACGGTATAAGGAGATAGGCATAATTAAACATACAAAAGTTAGTGATCCCCAATGTGATCCCTATTTATAGGAACATTGTTATTGTTAATTTATCCAGACAACAAAAATGATGAAGGTAGTACCAATCACATGAGTAGACCCTATGAATTATCAAAAAGCAATCAACCCCCAAGGATGCAATGAAAAGTTTACACCTCGTACAAGTTTCATCTACATTCAAATTTAACACGTGTTTAGGTGCCTAAAAATTAATTAATACCCCAGGCTTACAAAATTTTAAACACTTGTGAAGCACCTTAGAAAAAAAAATCCTCTCGTGATTGAATCCCCTTTGGGTGGGAATGTGATCGATGGCTAAACTCCATGTGACCAGGGGCTAGGGATTCAAAAAGTGATGAGTATTACTAGCAATTGCAACTATGCACAATTTTTTCATCGCACGTAACAACAACAAAATTTGCCAATAATAATAGGTGAAACCACCACCATAATTGGTATATGCACCAAAAATAATGCAAGTATAATTTTCGTCACACATAGGCACAACAATGGTTACAAAACACCTACAAAATATCTTTAAAAACCCATAAACAAGGTTTCTCTCAAATTTTCCCATGGTATGAAACACCTCCAAAGAGCCATAGATACCACAAAAAACCAAAAATACTAGATCAAAAACCTACTTAACAACGTATTGAGTTACTGTTGATCATGTGGATTTTTTTCATTATTGTTAAACAATTGCATAGTGGATTTACCCAAAAAAGCATGTGGGGGGAGTTTGCAAAACACATTATTTCTTCACTCTTTTCTGATTCTCCAGATCATAAAGATTCGAGAGAAGAGAATACTTGAATATCAAAGGATATGAAATAAAAAAAAAACTTAAGATTGCGAAACAATAAACACACTTAAACAATGGTGTTCAATTACTAAAACACACACTGTGATATTAATGATTAGTGTTGGTTATAGACCAGAATTGAATAAATTTTTTTATTGGGGGAATTTATTAAGGAGTTATGGGTATAACGGAACCAAAACAGATCCAAAAGATAGGTAGATTCATTAATGGGTAAAAAAATATCTTTACAAGAGGTACTTTAAATAGAATTGGAGAGGGTAAACCACCACTAAAAAAAGGTGGAGAAGTGTAACTCCTATCTATCTCGATGACACCTAAGCAAGCTAAATACATGTGTAGGAAAAATCATTTGTTGTAAAAAAAATGACATTAATAACACATGGCATAAGGATCTTGGGAATGATATTTAAAATTGTAAATCCTATCAACTACATATGAAAAAACTCAAAGTTTAGATCAAATGAGAAAAACAAAGGAAATCCATGCAACCCTCTTGTGTTGCACCACTCTTTTGTTATAATATTGATTTTTTATCAACCTATAGATGATACTTGTTGGATTATCTCCCATAAGCACTGCATTTGGAACCTTCTCTTATGTGCCCACTAAGCTCAATCCCTAATCTCCTCCAGAATGTGCCTTTTTATGCATTCACTAGATCTCACCACAACTCATTATCCCCAAGAGTCATCGCGTGAGTGACAATACAGCAAGAATACCTAGAGAGAAATCTCTCTATCGCTAGGCTCTCGTCTCGTTAGGAGAGAGAGGAGAGCGAGGAGAGCGAGCGCGGAAGAGAGAGAGAGAGAGAGAGCGGAGCGCGAGCGAGCCGCGCGCGCGCGAGCGAGAGCGCGAGCGAGAGAGCGCGAGAAGTGACGAGAGAGGAGAAGAGGGGGCAGAGAGAGGAGAGGCGAGCTGAGGAGAGAGCGAGCGCGCGAGAGAGAGAGCGAGATGAGAGGAGAAAGATGCGAGAGAGAGAGGAGAGAGAGAGGGAAGAGAAGGACAGAGAGAGAGAGAGAGAGAGAGGGAGAGCGAGAGAGAAGAGAGAGAGAGAGACGAGAGAGAGAGGAGGAGAGAGGAGAGGAGAGGGGAGCAGAGAGAGCAGAGGAGAGAGAGGAGGAGAGAGAGAGGCGACGAGAGAGAGAGTAAAGATGAGGAGAGAATAGAGAGAGAGAGAGAAGAGAGAGAGGAGAGAGAGAAGAGAGATAGAGAGAGAGAGAGAGAGAGGAGAGAGAGAGAAGAAGAAGATTAGAAAGAGAGAGAGAGAGAGAGAGAGAGAGAGAGAGAGGGAGAGAGAAGCGGAGAGAGAGAGAGAGAGAGAGGAGAAGGGGAGCCGGAGTAGCAGATGAGAGAGAGATAGATAGAGATAGTAGAGAGATGCATATCGGTATGTATCTCTGACGAGAGTACTATCTGATAGATCGCGCTCTCTGCTCTATCCTCTCCTCTCTCCTCTATCGCTCTCTCGCTCTCTCTCTCTCTCTCTCTCTCTCTCACACACACACACACATCAAAATAAAACATTTTATGCATAATTAACACAATTTATATCTCAAATATACAAAATTCATCCCTCAAGCACCTCCTCACTCAGTTGGAGGTCGTCCAATGCTTTATTTTGATGGTGTTTGAATCATAGCACATAAATATTGTGTTAATGATATGGCTCGAGACTGATCCCCTGAAACCTCTCCCTCCTCTCTAGCCACCCAAACATCCAACTCTGAAATGCGGGCTATGTTGGTCACTTAGTAGATAATTGCCATCTATACATTGGTAATCTTATTGCCTACTCTCACACCAATGTCACTTGTGTCTAGAGAATATCCTGAACCAAAGACATCATATCTCCCACACTCATTGTTTCCCAAGAATATTTATAATTGTGAAGCTTGTGATATACCTCTCTGACAATCCTATATACACCCATTGAGTCTCTTATTGTTTTTTATATTAGATCTGACATCATAAACATATTTATTAGGTCTAGGGGACCATCTAAGATATCGTAGTGTGCACCTTCAATCAATGAGTGCCTCTCAATTATGGTTCAATTTTAAAAAAAAAAATCATACCAATCATTAGAAACATATGCAACATTCTAATATACATGTTGTCATGTTAAAAATCTAGCATGCAAATTTTAAAATTTTGGTCATGACAACTAATCCCACACATGAAATCCCCTTTCTCGGTCAATGTAAACATTTCCCCTAGCCATGATTTCAACTATGGCATCTTCATTTATGTCGATAGGAATGTAATAACATTATATTCAAGTGTGTTTCATGTGTAGATATGTTTACCTAGATTTCTTCTTGAAGTCATGTAGATTTAAGAAAGAATAACACTCATGGAGGTGATTAAATAAAATGTGGATTATTCTAGAAGTTAATCTAAGAAGTACAACAATAAGATAAATTTCTAAACTAAATGAGAAAATTGACCCAACAAACTAAGTAGAAATATGAAACCTTTAACTACAAGAAGGATTAGATAAATCTTAGATGATTCGGTGAAGGTGTTGGATTGTGTCACAATATAGATTAGATGAATAGAATTTCATAACGGCCATACAGAATCTCCAAAAAACATAGATCTGGAATAATATGTTGGGCTAGGGTGCCTGGAGAAGGACAAGGGCACATGTGGGTGCCCTAGTTTGACAATTGGGTTCCTTGGTCTATGGAAAATCTCCACAACCTTCCTCTGAGGTATCACTAAATAATTGCATGCCTTTGCTTCATGATGCACTAGCTTTATTGGACTATACAATATGTCGCTAGAAATCAGTGATAAAGAAGAGACCTACAAAACCCCAATACAAGAATCAAACCTTAAAAAATAAATATGCATATGAAGGGGTCGGATTATCCTTAACAGCCACAATGGTGGACTTACCAACTGAGTGTTACACTACATCTCAAACCCGATGTAGTTCTATGTGTGTGTAGTCATTCCCTAGGTGCTCTTGTGCCAGTCACCCTTTGTGATAGTGCGATTTGGCTATCCTCGGGTGGTTCTGGAGTTGTTTTTTGGCGGAGCTCGTTATTCTGTTTCTCTTTTGGTTTCTTTTTGATCTTGTCTTCTTAGATCTGGATCTCTGTACGTTTTGATCCACTTTTCACCTATATTGTAATATCTGGCTGTTGAGCCTTCTTGGTTGTCTTTTTTGCCCCTCTCTGGGCTACTTCTCTCTTTTTTTCTATCTGGCTTTTGATCCCTTTTGTATACAGGGTATAGTCCCTTCAAAACTATTTTCCCTTAATAAAAAAAAATGTAGATGAACCATCCTTGTTCCTTGTGATGGAGCTAGATGGATGCAAATGGAGCCTATGATGGATAAAACCTTAGGTGATGATAGTAGTGATTATTGTTTGGTCCCTCGTTATGGTCTCATAACTTTATATTTATATGGTTCTCTTGTTCTAATTTTCTAATTAACCCTGAACAGGTTGACAACTAAAAAGATAGAAATCTCAAACAGCTAGAAAGTGCCCAAGAAGTGGCATGAAAGTGTAGTAAGGCTCAGGGTACCCCAAATGGGACCAGGGGACCTAGGGCACTCTAGTACGGGGATGGGAACCTCATTCAAAGATAAAATAACACCAAATGGTAGAACTGACTGTGTGAATGGATGCGAAAGGTCAGCAATGACGACAACAAGCAAAGTAAAATGGCCAAAGGACATGGGTTAATTAGTACTTTCTTCACTCAAAAAAATATGAATAGTAGTATGCTCGACCAAGAATAAATAATGTCTAAAGTGCGTGATTTTTTGACTACATTTTCCCCCACTTTATAATGGTGAGCATAAATCTTGGTAATATAAATTAGATAGAGATGTGTGCCTGATGATCCATGTAGAGTAATGTAGGAAGCATGCCAATCAACTGGAAAAAACGTGGAATGAGAAAATAGTGGATCGTGGAAACTAAAGATGTAAAAGTGTAAAAAGTGGTGAGAGTGAACCTAGGGTGGAAACATGTGTGTATTTTTCGATGTGTGTGATGTACCTGTATGTTAGTATGAGGTGTGTGCTACTACATAGTGGTGTTGTTGCAGTTTTTGTTGACTACTTACTTTTCATATGGTCACACCTACAAGGAGAAGATGATAAAGTATTCCAATACACATGTATATATGTCAAAGATATATGTACAAATGTATGTATATAAAAAAACATGTAATGGAAATGAAAAATGTAAAAGCAACATGTGCACCTGATCCGTGATAAAAGAAGGGGTGAAGAAAGTATATCCTATACTGCAAGTTTTTTAGGTTATCTCATGCCACCCTAGCTGAAGAAGTGTAGGGAGAAAGTTACATTATTCTCCACCCTGTAACTACTTCCTTGACTATGTATGAAGAGGTCTTTGTATTGCCTAGTTTTTTGAGTTATCCAATGCCACTTGTTGAAGTAGTGTGGAGAGGAAATCCATTGTATCCTATAATGTGTAACTGCTCCATAGAATGATAAGGACAACCATGTCAAGTAAAATCCATTGTGTATGGGGTTCATAGACTAGTCTGAACCCACTCGTTGTATAACCTACAATGTCAAGGAAAGAAACTAAACTGAACTATACTAGTAGAAAGCGTTGAATAGTGTGTAAAACCCTAAATGATTCCCCCCTATTTGGGGGCACATGAGACATCACAGATAGGAGGATGTGTCCCCAAAATAGGACAAATGACATAAGTTATACCCTACAGGGGGGAGGGAATTCACTCGGTAGAAACCAAGGCACATGTAAACAAGTGGCTAGAAACAAGTGTTAGTACGAATAAGCGTGTATGTAAAATACAAGTGTAAGCTACCAAACAATGTACAAGCTAGAAAGCCAGTAAACACACAACAAGATAAACATATACCGCCAAATCAGGTTGAAAACATGGGACATCACTCACGATGTTACAAGACACTCAAAGCCACAATGTCCACATATAGCAAACAATTGTACACACTAAACAAAGGGTGAGGCCTACATACAACAGCAAACAAGAGACAAACAAAATATATAGTCATGGAAGTAAATAATCCTACAAAAAAAAATTACACATGAAGCACCCATTAGCATGTTAGAAATATAACCCATATGTCAAAAGCGTGTATAAGAAAGTAATGTAAAGTTCTAAGTGTAAAATGAAACAATGACACCTATAAAAGAAAAATGTGGATGCCCCCAATGACCATTGTAGGATTGATAGGAGGGGAGCATACATGTTACATGTAGGAGACCTGTTTCTATGATCACAATTAGAAAAGGACATGAATGTGCATGTTTGTATGGTAAATATTATTACATATAAGAGATCTAGGTAGCATGTGTAATAGGTAAACATGAATAAGTAAATGTAAGTAAGAGTAAAAGCAACAAAGATATGTAATATGATGTGGATGGATAGAATGGAATGCAATATGGATGATATAATCCACATGCCCCCTGAGTGAATGGAAGTGTATACAGTGAGGTTCATTTAGTATACCCCCTCAATAGTCAATAATGAACCAAAAATGAGATTGCATCATTGGGAAATGGTCGTAGTATGTATTGTGTCTAATGCACTATGATGAGTGTATATGTGTGTTGATGATATGCAACCTAGATATGAAATATGTGTGTGATCCTATATCTAAATCATATATCATGAAAATATGATTGAAGGAGTGATGATGTAGCCTAAAGCGTATATCACTACAAGAGGATGTGATAGGTGACCATTTAGCCCATAACGTATCTCACTAACCTCGGAATTTTAATGATAAAAGGATGGATGATGGCCATGTGAGCATGATAAGGTCCATTTGATTTATAAAACCTTGTTAGTCGAGTATGGACCGACGAACTAGAGTGCGTCATAGGGTAATGAGTGCATCATGTGTGAGGAGACGTAGTATATATGATAATGATAGAATACTATGTGATGTGTAATTTTTGTGATATGTGGTGTATAGAATGCAATTCTAGATGTGTAGATAGTCTAATAATGTGAAGATGTGCGCTATGTGATATGCATGATAAGTAGTATGTAATGCAAGACTCGTAGACAATAGAAGTGTGACATATATAGGATGAAGACTAATATGATGTAAGATGTATAGATGCAAAGATGTCTAAATGATGTATATTGAATATAGACTGTATCGATGTAAGATGATATGAAGAGTGGCTAATGTGTAGTGACTATTATATAGTGTGTGGGGTTCATGTGTAGGATTCCCTCAACATTCAAGTTTGAACCAAAGCACAAGAGTGTGTCATTGGGTTATGATGATGTATGCAGTGTAGATAACTCTATCAATGTAAGGATGTGGATACATGTATATTTTAGTATTAGACATGTGTTGATGCTATGATTGTGGGGGAATGTGGATGTGAAAGAATCAATTAATATCATCAAGGAGATCATCACTGTATGGATAAAATTCATATGGTTCCGCATCAAAAACCTTGTAAGCTATAGTGTCAGGTTGTTCATACATTGATCCATGGAGACATAAATGATAAATACCCATAGCATAGTCCTCATCAATGAAAGGTGGTAAGGGACACCCATGCGCATACCATTGAATGATATTTTGTGAATAGCCAAGAAAATAACTGTTGAAAATGAATACATGACCAAAGGACATGGGAAATGATATATCGGTAATAATTATCGTGGTCCAATGTACCTCATTATATGTAAACCAAGATTGTCCTAATATGATTGGGGTAGAAGGATGTATACACGGAAGGTAGACTATGAGATGAAATACAGATAGACCATAAGTTGTTATGATAGTGATGCATCCATAGTAGAGATGAGGATTATGCATCATAGGATAAAGATATTCAAAGTGAATCCAAATCTAGCCAAGCCATCATGTGAACATATAGTTTCATTACAAGTAGGATCAAATGGAATATGTTCCTAATATGAAGCATTCATGAAAATTTTACATGTGAAGGGAGGTCGCAGTGATGAAGATGACATGTGATAAGGTGGAGGGGCTAAAGAAACCTTTGATGAAGAGAGAGTCCCCTGATAAACAACCATAGTAGTAGAAGTTGCAGGTGGAGGCAGTGGAGTGGCAGAAACTACATCAATGACACAAATAGAACCTTTAAGTGGAAGTAAATTAGGTAGTTCATCCATTGGTTCAAGGTCATTTGTAGCATCAGTGCGTGGAATACTAAGAGGGGTATTAGGATCTTAGTCATAATATTGGTAAGCATCACAGTCACGAAGTACAATATATTCAACACCTTCATGTATGAATTTGACACAATTATGTATGGTAGAAGCAAAGGTTTATATGGCATGGAGCCATGGCCTACCAATAAAATATAGTTTTATGAGACTATATATTAAATGACAAAGAAGACTATCTTGAGATTTTATGGCCCTATAGTGATAGGAAGAACAATGTGAATGATTCATGGGTGAACTGAACCATCATATGCATGAAGTGAGAGAGATGATGGACTAAACTCATAAGTATAAAGACCTATCTTTTCATGAAATGACATAGGGAAAATATTAATTTTAGATTCATTCTCAATTAGAGTATGCTTGACACCCACATTATAGATGTGAATCATGATATGCAATGGTGGATCATTTTCAAAAGTTTTAATATCAGAAGGAAGATTAGATTTGAATTTTATGTGTTGTGAAAATGCATCTATGAAAGTTTGATAGACTGATTCAGGATGTCTATCACCATGAATGTGAGTAATAGCAAGAAGATGTTTCTATTTATGCCTTACATCATGATGTGCAAGTAAATCATCATTGATGGAGATACTCGTGATGACTAGACTTTATAATGAGAAGAAAATAATGAGGACCCTAAGAGCATGAAGATCGAGTATGGGTTCACCAAAATGATTAACTAAAATGTACACTTTAGAAGTTAATTTAAGAAGTATGTCAATAAGATAAATGTATAAATTGAATGAGAAAAGTGACCATGTTGAATCCTGGTCATTGGTGTTGTCATTGATGTCAAGTGGCATTGATGGCAAAGGATTAAAAGGTGAAGATGTTTAGAGCTCACAAAAGAGAGTTCAGGATGCTCTCGGTGCTTTATAAGCTTGATTGGAGAGGCACGAGTCCAGTGGAAGCATGGAAATGACAAGTACATCTAGTTCATATGTGATACAGGTCAGGTATGATGGTATAAGCATGTTAACATGCTCTTACAGTGAGTATCAGGTTAGTTGGTGGAAGTCTTAGGTCAAACTTATTCATTTAGTCCTATTTCTTGAACTTGATGAGGTATTAAAGGATGGTATAGGTCATGAAAATACCGTGAAAGCATGGACACAACCTATTAAATTTTTTATGTCATATGTGAACTAAAACAAGGCTCATTTTAGCTCTTAGAGTCAAAACTCAAGAATGCACAAAAAGTGGCTTTGAGAACTAACAGTGTCTTGCATGTAAATAAGATTAGTTATATCTCCATATTAAAACCTATGACTAACTAATATATGTAAGGTGTGGAGGGATTTATTTCAATACTCCATGTCAAATTTCATAAGATTATTTAATGGGAATTTTGAGTGATTTGAGTTTTTCTAAAACATCCTTCTTGAAAAATGCATTTTAAAGCCTCTAGCTACTTAGGTGCCAAGAAAAAATATAGTTTCTTCTTCATATAAATTATATAAGTATTTTTTTAATAGTATTATAAGGATGATCTAGTGTAAAAATTTTCAAGTCATTTGGACATGTTTTTGAAAAGATTTGAGCATTTTAGTGAAACAGTTTTTCTCTCTTCTGGGTTGTGTTCTGAATCGATAGAAGCAAGAAAATTAAATTGATCTCCAAGGTATTTTTTTATCACTTAAAAATTTATTATGAGTACATTTATGGTGTTCTCTAGGATCATATGATGTTTAAAGGTTAATCTCCATGAAGTTGTAGTTAGTAGTTCAATTCTTGGACCCTGCTTGAATAATGCCCTTGATGTGGACTTGCACAAAGTACAAATAGTAGTGAAATTGTTGCAACAAGAAGCTCAGGACCTCTCTGCAAGTATCTTTCAAAGTGTTTGATCAATAAAGGTGGTTATTAATAGGATTTTCAAGGTCATATCTCAGCCAAATCTTCTCAGGTCTTGCAAGAGAATGGTTTTATAATCATACAATTGGAGATCATAATCTTGTCTCAGAGATTATGAATGTTTCTTGAAATGGAAACTTGTTCTATTTCTATATAAAAAAATTGGTGTTTTTTTAAAGATCATAGTGGTTTTGTAGAGTTTTATGAAGCTCAAATTCCATATCTTCATCCAACCTTGATTTCTTTATTGAAAGAATGGTTGAAGACTATTTTCTTATTAAAGATTCTAAGTTATAAGTCTACATGAAAAAGGTACAATTGAAAAGGATTCCATTGTGATCCATTCTACCTTCAGATGCTTCAAATATTCTCTCGTGAGGCTCTATGATAGGTCTCAAGATGGTAATTTCACATTGTATAATTATGAAAATGTTCTTGTAAGACTGTGACTATTTTTTTTCTTTTACTTGGAGCTTGTGGAGATGTTGCAAGGTCAAATTTCATTTTGAGAAGGTGAATTACATTCCTATTAAACTATTTCATTTTAAATCTTTGAATTTCACTTTGTCTTTAAGGATAAATCATCTTTTTACCTATCTCAGGCCTTCACATGCTTAAAACTCTGAACTAGGATTTCTTAAATACATCTTTGGTCGAATAGAACATTTCCACCAATGAAATCTCATGAAATTTTGTTCATATATTTGTGGGAGGTCTACCAAAAGCATAAAAAATTAATTTCAGTGATTGATCAAGCACAACAAGATAATTTCTTAGCATAATTTATAAAGGTCGTGTGTTGTCATTATTTGGTGGTGTAAAGATTGTTTTAGTTCACTCCAAGGGTAACTCATGATTTGAAGATTATTTCATAGGTAATTTAAGGTTGTCATGATTCACAAGAGTCTTAAATATAGCTTTCCAAGGTTGAGAAGGATCTTGCTAAGGTTTCATCATTCTTGCATAGTGTTTATAGTATCATATCTGGATAGTGGCATTGTTCAATCATTCTCCACAAAGTTGGAAGATTTTTTATTGGTGAAAAATGCTATAATTGGACCACGTAAACTGTAGCATCCAATATCTCATCTCAGAGAAAGCTTCTCCCATATCTCTCCACCATAGTGAGTGCATCATCACATGTATCCAAGTAGAGAAAAAATGTTTCATTAGCCACAAAGACTTCTCCAACATGTAAAGGTTGAAAGGATAAGACTGAAAAGACATAGTCAGTGGCATATATAAAATGTGCACTCCTATCTTGAATAAAAAAAATATATGAAGGTCTGTTAAGTGGAAGTTAACTGGTTGAAGGTAAGGGAAAGGTTAGGAATATGAAAAGGTCAACATGTCTCTAGGCTCGAAATGCAAGTGGAATGTGAAAAGGCAGAGGTATGTTTGTCTCTTGCACTTGATGAAAATTCACTTGAACTCAAAAGGAGAATATGGAGAGTCACCTCTTTTGAAATCCATTGAAAAATCTTGAACTCTTTCTAGTAGTTGAAGTTGAAGAGCCTTGGTTTCCTTTCATATTTGAAAAGTGCATCTTATGCTAGAAAAACAAAGAACGTTATATAGGGCATTGATTCAAATAAAAATAAAAATATGAAGAATAATAATTCTAAATATATGTGACAACAAAAGATTGAAAGGAGTTGAAGTGGTTAAGACAATTAAAGATTTGATGTTGAGTAGTTTTCAAGAATCCAAGAAGTTGGTAAGTCATAATTCCATGAGTTGAGCAGTTGAAAGCATATATAGGCATGTCTTATCAAACTGAAGGTGTGTGTGTGGTTGGTGTATGTGAGTGGGAAGTGTTAAAGAAAGTACATAGTGATGGTATTATTCTAAATGATAGTGAGATGAACTGAAGATATAAGATTGAAAGAGGTAGAGTGAAGACATGCATAGTATGGAAATAAGTCAAAGAAGAACATAGGAAGTGAACTCAATAAAATAAAGGGTGAATGACTATAGACAACAGGGAATGTAGAAAACATAAGGTATGTACAATCATGAATGAATAGAGGCTATTATAGACAATTTAAGAGGAATAATAGTAAATGGTAAACACACATACATGCACATATAGGTCCACAGTTTTATGAATATCATTGATTGAGTTAGAAGAGGATTGATATATAAAAGTAGTGGACTGATATAGAAGAGAGAGGACTGAGATAGAAGACAAATATACAGGGGTTTATATATAGTGAGGTTTATAGGTTGCAACATCAATGAAACATGTACATTGTGCTAGAAAATATATCATGATCTATTGATTGAAGAAAAAAGTAACTAAATGATCAAATTATACAGTGTCATTTTTATTCCTAAGTGGGTGCTTGGGTTACAGGGGTAGGAGTTCCTTTCAAGTTATAGCTTGTTAAACTATCCTAGTGGGTGCTTGGAAACCTTCCACTAGGTGTTAGAATGACTATGAAGCGGGTGCTTCTTAGGTTGAGTGGGTGTTTAACCAAACTGTAAATCAGTGTATGTTAAGAATGGGTGTTCTTACTAAAATGCCTTGATTTCAAGTGGGTTTTCTCCCTCTAATGTTTTCCCACTATAAATTTGGTGTCCTGTATATTTTTCTTCTTGCATGCACCTATATTTGTGTTTATAGTTTGATTGTTACTCTATTTAATAAGTGTTATAAGTTTCTAATTTGTTCAACATTGATTCACCCCCCCATCTCATTGCTTGTGATATCCAACAATCGGTATCAGAGCATGGTCCTTCTAAGTTAAGCCTAACAGCTTGAAGGTGATCATGTTAACACAAACATGGGTTCTTTGGCTAAATCAATCTTGAAGAGAAAATATGACATTTCTCAATCCCTGATAGAAGGCCTCAAGTATGAGATTAATCACATGGAATCTCACCATTTTCAAGAATTAAATGAATTAGCTACACTTGTGAAAAATGTTTCAAGATCTCTGAAAGGAAAATAGAATTACTACCTAAAACTAGAAGAGGAAGTAAAGACCCTAAAAATTGAACTGAGTCAAGTCACAAATCAGTTACAAATACTTTTAGGTGAAATAGAGCATAAGTCTTGTCAAGCATCCATCCAAGCAAAGACTGAAGAGTGTGATAAATTAAGGGCATATCTGAATATTATCATAGAAGAAGTGGAACAAGCAAAGAAAAGAGATTTGAAGCCTGAATCAAGCCATTCAAAGAATAAGGAAGAAGAAAAGGTTAGTCCTAGCAAGCAAACAAATAATAAGTAGACCAAGAATATCAATGCAGGAAGGTTCAGACAACCAAATGCATCTAGGTATGATAGAAAATTTAATGGATATTGTTTTTCTTTCTATACTTTTAGACATAGAGCTAAAGATTGTTTGAGAAAGATAGATAAAGAGATTTCATGGAGAGATTATAGGACTGAGTATGAAAATAGCATAAATTGTTTTAATTTTCATGAGAAGGTTCACACAGCAAAATACTATCTGAGGAACCTATGAAGCAAGAATGGACAGAAAGTACACCTAGAGATAGGAGTCAATTAGTTTGCTTTAAGTGTAACAAAGTTAGACACTTTGCAATATGTTGTCTTAAGAGGAAACTCATCTATAGGAGAAAAGATGAAATCAAATACACTCATACAGAATTAGCCAAGAAAGCAGAGTCAGAAGTTGAAATAGAAAAGATTGGAAAGAAGGTAACATGGGTAGATATTAAAGAAGCACAGAAAGATAACATAGTGTCAAGAGAAACTGGTTCATTTAGGATATCAACAAGTGATGAAAAAAGCAAGAAACATGACAATATCTCAAATGCAAAGGTTAAAGAAATTATACCTCAAGCAGTGGTAGAAAAGGTGTATGAACTATTCTTATCAGGAACTCAAATAGAAAATGAAAACTTAGGTAATGAATTTATTACTCCTAGAATTGTGACCAATAAGGTTAGCAATAATGGAAGGACAAAAAAAGGGAAGATGGAGTCATCATGTGGTTTTGATTAATTCTTACTATTCTAAGAAAATACATTAAGAAAAGAGTGTCTTCTTTATGCTTCTAGAAGACACACTCTTTTAGAGGAAGCAATAATGAGGTTTGGGGTGAAGTTATCATCATCAAGTGTTAAGAAGAGACCTTTTTACAAATATATCAAAAGTCAAAGTTACATTTCTAATCTGGTTTGGCTCTTTTAATCCATGATTGTATTGAGTAACTACATAAAGAAATTGAATGATGCATAACTGGGGTCATGATGTGAATGTCAAGTTTTTGTGTTAATTCTCTTCAAAGCATACATATCAAAGTATGAAGTTGTTTGTAGTATTTTTAAGATCACTTGAAACATGAGTTCATGATATATGTTAGAAGTCTGTGAATTTCATGAAGTAATGTTATGGATGAATGGGTCCATCTTCTCTGAGGTGACTTGGATATGCCAAAAGATCAAAAGGGTCATCCTGCATCAAGTAAATAGAGAAAAATTAACTGACTTGCCTACATAAAATAGCATGCATCTATCTAGTTTCTCATAGTAAATTATATGGGTTCTTGTGTTTAAGTGTTCTCACGAGTACCATGGATTCTCTTTCTAGTCTGAGTCATAAAGAATAAGTGTTTGGGAGTCCTCTCTATGACCAAAGTGGTCTGAAGGAATTACAGTTTTGTAACCAAGTATTGTAACTATTAAAAAGATATGATAAGGTACATTAAAAACTCTGGAATAAGTATAAGAATTTCATACACTTGATATTCTAAATGCGTAATCTCGGAGTAATAAGAAAATTTATGTATATCTCTTCTATGGAGCTATAAAGATGTCATCAAAAATTATGGATATGAGTATGAGCTCAAAAGGATATTCAAATTAAGCATGAGATGTTAATGGAGGTCAAAAGGAGTCTCAAGTTGAGGGGGAGCTATTTCACTAGCTTAGTGTACTTATATAGGCATGATCAAGGTATAAAATTCTCTTACTACAGCCAGCTACAGTATGTAGATGAAGGAAAAAATAGGTTATGGCAATATGTGACTTAAACAAGCTAAGTTTCAAGATATCTTCAAACCAAAATGATAAAATAGGTATGCTTCAACATTATCTCTACTCTTCAAAGGTTCTAAAAATTCTATGACATCTTTCTCATGGTTAATGAATTGTTGTTAATATCATAAATGCAAAAAGTGGTATACTTGGCTCTCAATTGGGTTTACACAGTCCTTTTACATGGAAACTTAATTTTGAAAGGTCAAATGAAGGAGTTTGAGGCCAAATTTTTGAAAAAATCATATTAGCTCATAGGACTAGAGGATGGAAAAGGTTTGAGGATTCAATCAAGGGTATATTTTCAATTACACATGACAGTGTTGGATTTTTTTCCAGTGATCAACAATGTTAGTAACTCAAGTATGGAAGATAGTTTCACTCATTCTTGATAAGTTTCTTGAGGTGTCTATATTGTTGACATGCTTTCAAAGTGTTTGGAAGATATCTTGATGGTGATTTCAAGTGAAAATATGCTAGTGAGAGTCTACTAGAGCTCCATAGTGGAAGATGATAACCTATAGGCTTCAAGTGCTCAAAGAAGGCAGAGTTAAGTTGAGTCAATGGTATGAAGTTTTATTCAAATCTCAATGTCATCCTAAAATGTATGTGCATTCTTCAAATTTTTTGGTGTGCATATATTGGTTGATTGGAAGTATAAGAAGATGGTTCTGGTTGAAGGATGAAAACTACGTTTTAGCCCAAAATTGCACTATACGAGTTTGTATATGTTTGTTTTTGCAAGGATTTAGTAGTAATGAAGTGATAAAGTTGGATCTAATTCTTTTACATGGAATTTTCATGATGGTTAAAGATGAATTACTTCATTTAAGGGTGAATTGATCAAGACTTAGGCCTATACATTGATCTTAACCTTCAAGTGAAGGATGTTACTCAATTACAGTACTCATAAAGATTGGTATGAGTACTAAGAAGGTTTCCTCCTCATCTCTAAAAAAAGGGAAGCTTGATATAATATTCATTGAAAGTGGTTGCATGTGTTTAGGTGCCACAAGGCACTCTATTAATGATGATTTTGGTTATTGAAATGTTCTTATCAGTCCTCTAGCAGTATTGGCAGGTTGTTCATGATGTGCATGGACTCTCCAAGATAGAGGGAGTGTGTCCCTGATCCTTTAAGAGGTTGACATGGTGTTATCATGACCATTCCAAGTATGAAAGAGATGCTTATCTCATTGGTCAAGTTTGTGATAGTGTGAATTTGCTTATCTCAGTTAAACATGATTTTAGAAGATGGAATTGGAGCTTTAGGACCTTAACAAAGTTATAGAGTTGAATTCAAGGCATGATAGCTAGGCCAGTAACTCTAAGTTGTGCTCTTCAGCTAGAATTTGAAGCATTTTTTCTAGAGGCATTAATAGCTACATGAATATAAGCATGTTTGACCTTCAATTTCTTGTTAAAAATTGTCAATTTTGTACTAAAAGGGTTGTTCATGACTTTATAGGTTACTAACACCAAGGTATAGTGTGAAGAGTATGCAAGTGCATTCCATCAAGATTTTTGAGTGGGTTGTCGTCAATGAAAAAGGGGGAATGTGTTGAACCATGGTCATTGGTGTTTTCATTGATGTCAAGTGGCATTGATGGCAAAGTACTTAAAGGTGAAGATGTTTGGAGCTCATAATAGAGAGTTTAGGATGGTCTCAATGCTCTGTAGGCTTGATTGGTGAGGTAGGAATCGAGTGGAAGCATGGACATGGAAATTACGGCTGGTTCATATGTGATACAGGTCAGGTATGATTTTATAAGCATGTTAACATGCTCTTACAGTGAATATCAAGTCATTTTGTGGAAGTCTCAGGTTAAATTGATTCATTTAGGCATATTTCTTAAGCTTGATGAGGGATGAAAGGTTGGTACAGGTCATGAAAAGACCATGAAATCATTTAAGCAACCCATTAATTTTTTATAGGTCATATGTGAACTAAAACAAGGCTTGATTTAGCTCCTGGAGTCAAAACTCAAGAATGCACAGAAAGTGGCTTTGAGAATTGATAGTGTCTTGCATGCAAATAAGATTGGCTAGATCTCCACAGTAAAACCTATGGCTAACCAAAACATTGAATGCATATAGGGATTTCTTGTAATGTTCCATGTCAAATTTCATCATATTCTTTAATGGGGATTTATAGTTAGTTGAGTTTTTCTAAAACATCCTTATTGGAAAATGCATTTTAAGGCCTCTAGCTACTTAGGTGCCAAGAAAAAATATAGTGTCTCCTTCATATAAATAATAGAAATAATTTTTTAATAGGATTCCAAGGATGATCTAGTTTAAAAATTATCAAGTCATTTAGACATGTTTTTGAAAAGATATGAGCATTTTAGTGAAGCAACTTTTCTCTCTCCTGGACTGTGTTCTGAATCGATAGGAGCAAGAAGATGAAATTGATCTTAAAGGTCTTGTTTTATCACTTCCAAGATTATAAGGAGTACATTTATGGTTTTCTCTAAGATCATATGATTTTTTAAGGTTAATCTCCATGAAGTTGTAGTTAGTAGTTCAGGTCTTGGACCTTGTTGTAATGATGCTCCTAATATGGACTTGCACAAGGTGCCAGCAGTAGTGAAATTGTTGCAACAAGAAGATCATGCCCTCTCTACAATTCTCTTTTAAATTTTTTTATCAATGGAGGTGGTTACTAACATGATTTTCAAGGGCATATCTTAACCAACTCTTCTCAGGTCTTGCAAGGGAATGGTTTTATAATCACATAATTGGAGATCATAATCTTGTCTCAGAGCTTATGAATGTTGCCTAAAATGGAAAACTTGTTATATTTCTCTGTAAAAAAATTTGGTGTGTTAGTAAATATCACAGTGGTATTGTATTGTGTTATGAATCTCAAACTCCATATCTTCATACTACCTTGATTTCTTTGTTGAAAGAATGGTTGAATATTTTTTTCTTCATTAAGTTTATAGGTTACAAGTCTACATGCAAAAGGTACAATTAAAAATTATTATATTTTTATCAATTATCCCTTCAAATTGTTCAAATATTCTCTTTCAAATCTCTATGATAGGTCTCAGGCTGGCAATTTGAAACTGTATAATTTTGACAATGTTCTTGTAACTCTATGACTTTTTTTTTTGCTTTTGTTGGGAGATTGCAGAGATGTTGCAAGGTTAAATGCCATTTTGAGAAGGTGAATTACATTCCTACAAAACTATTACAATTTAAATGTTTAAATTTCACTTTGTCTTGAAGGATAAATCATCTTTTTACCTATCTCAGGCCTTCGCAGGCTTAAAACTCTTAACTAGGTTTTCTCAAATACATCTTTGGTCGATTAGAACATTTCCACCAATGAAATCTCATGAAAAAAAATTCATATATATGTGGGAGGTCTATGAAAAGGATAAAAATGAATTTCAGTGATTGATCAAGCATAAGAAGAGAATTTCTTAGCATAATTTCTAAAGGTCATGTGCTGTCATTATTTGGTGGTGTAAAGATTGGTTTAATTCACTCCAAGGGTAACTCATGATTTGAAGATTATTTCACATGTAATTTATGGTTGTCATGATTCAAAGGAGTCTTAGATATATCTTTCCAAGGTTTAGAAGGATCTTGCTAAGGTTTTCTCATTTTTGCATAGTGTTTATAGTATCATACCTGGATAGTGGCATTGTTCAATCATTCTCCACAAAGTTGGAAGCTTTGTTAGTAGTGAAAAATTCTATAATTGGACCATGTAAACTGTGGCATCCATGATCTCATCTCAGAGAAATATTCTCCCATATCTCTCCACCACATTGAGTGTATCATCACCTGTATCCAAGTAGAGAACAAATGTTTCACTAGCTACAAATACTTCTCCAACATGTAAGGTTGAAAGGCTAAGACTGGAAAGACATAGTTAGTGGCATATATAAAATGTGCAATCCTAGATTGAACAAGAAAATATATGAAGGTTTGTTAAGTGGAGGTGAATTGGTTGAAGGTAAGGGAAAGGTTAGGAATATGAAAAGTTCAACATGCCTCTAGGCTCAAAATGCAAGTGGAATGTGAAAAGGCAGAGGTATGTTTGTGTGTTGCACTTGATGAAAAGTAAGTTGAACTCAAAAGGAGAATATAGAGATTCACCTCTTTTGAAATCCATTGGAAAATTTTGAACTCTTACTAGAAGTTGAATTTTAAGAGCCTTGGTTTCCTTTCATATTTGAAAAGTGCATCTTATGATAGAAAAACAAAGAGCATTATATAGGGTGTTGACTGTAATAAAAAGAAAAATATGACGAATAATAAGTCTAAATATATGTGACATGAAAAGATTGAAAGGATTTGAAGTGGTTAAGAAAGTTGAAGAGTTGATGTTGAGTATTTTTCAAGAAGCCAAGAAGTTGGGAAGTTAGAATTCCATGAGTTGAGCAGTTGAAAAGCATATATAGGCATGTCTTATCAAACTGAAGGTGTGTGTGTGGTTAATGTATGAGAATGGGCAGTGTTAAATAAAATACATAGTGACTGTATTATTCCAAATGACATTGAGATGAAATGAAGATATAAGAGTGAAAGAGGTAGATTGAAGACATCTATAGTATGGAAATAATTCAAAGAAGAACATATGTAGTGAAATCAAGAAAATAAAGGGTGAATGACTATAGACAACAGGATATGTAGAAAAAAATAAGGTATGAATAGTCATGACTGAATAGACACTATTATAGATAGTTTAATAGGAAGAATAGTAAATGGTAAACACAAATAAATGCACACATAGGTCTATAGTTTTATGAAGATCATTAATTGAGTTAGAAGAGGATTGATATACAAAAGTAGTGGATTGAGATAGAAGAGAGAGAACTGAGATAGAAGATGGATATACATGGGTTTATATATAGTAAGGTTTATAGGGTGCAACATCAGTGAAATAGGTACATTGTGATAGAAAAGAGATCATGCTCTATTTATTGAAACAACAAGTAACAAATGATCAAATTGCATGGTGTCATTGTTATTCCTAAGTGGGTGTTTGTGTTACAATGGTAATGGAACCTTCAAGTGAGTGCTAGAAGGACTATGAATTGGGTGTTTCCCAGGTTGAATGGGTGCTCAACCAAACTGAAAATCATTGTATGTTAAGAATGGGTGTTCTTAATAAAAGGTCCTTTTTTCAAGTGGGGTTTCTCCCTCTAAGGTTTTACCACTATAAATTTGTTGTCTTGTATATTTTTCTTCTTTCATGCAACTTTATTTTTGTTTAGAGTTTTATTGTTAACTCTATTTAATAAGTTTTAGAAATGTTGTAATTTGATCAGCATTTATTCACCCCACTCTCAGTGCTTGTGATATCTAATAGACCCAAGAAACTAAGTAAGAAGACATATGAAACCCTAAAGTGCAAGATCGATTAGATAAAGCTTAGTTGATTTGATGAAGGTGTTTAACTGTGTCACAGTGTATATCAGATGAACAAATGGTCAGAACGACCATACAAAATCTCAAGAAAACACAGATGTGGAATAATAGGTTAGACTAGATTTCCTGGAGAGGGACATGGGCACCTGTTGGCACACTTGTTTGAGAATTGGGCACCCTGGTCTATGGAAAATCTCCATAACCTTCCTCCAAGGTTTGGTTGAATGATTGCATACCTTCGCTTCTTGTCACACTAGCTTCATTGGACTGCACAATATGTCATTGGAAATTAGTGATGAAGATGAGACCTACAAAACCCCAAAACACACATCAAACCTGTACAAAAATAAAAATTCATATGAAGGGATCGAACATTCCTCAGCAACCACAATGGTGGACTTACTAATTGAGTGTTGCACTACATCTCATATCTAATGTAGTTCTATGTGTGTGTGTAAAATCATGCCCTAAGTGCTCTTGTGTCAGTCACAATTTTTTAAAGTAGTGAGTAATAATTATGTGTAGGAATGTAATTAAATGGTGGATGGAATATTATAAACTTCCATCCTATGGAGTGTGATGTAGATGAACAAGCCTTATGCCTTGTGATGGAGCTAGATGGATGTAAATGGATCATTTGATGAATACGGCCTTAGGTGATGATAGTACTAATTAGTGCTTGGACTCTCATTATGGTCTTATAACTTTATATTTATATGGTACTCTTGTTCTAATTTCATAATTAACACCGAAGAGGCTGACCACTAAAAAGATAGAAAGCTCAAATGGCTAGAAAGTTCCTAGGAAGTGGTAGAAAAGTGTAGTAAGGCTCAAGGTGATCTAAATGGGACCAAGGTGCCTGGGGCGTTCCATTAGAGGGTTAGGAGCCCTAGTCAAAGATAAAATGACACCAAATTGTAGAACTGACTGGGTGAATGGATGTGGGAGGTCAGTAATGATGGTAGAAAGAAAAGTAAAATGGCCAAAGGACATGGGTTAATTAGTACTTTCTTCACTCAAAAACAATATGAATAGTATTTTGATACTGGGATTAAATAATGTCTAAAGTGTGTGATTTTGTGACTACAAGAGGCTTAAAAGGGATATTTTTAGTCCTTTTTCACTGTTGGACATCCTCTAGAAGCATTCAAAGAAGATTCAAATTAAAAAAATGTGTTTTGGGGAGCCATGAATTTCTCTAAGGTGGTTTAGGAAGATTCTATGAAGAAATTTGGGCACAAGAATAAGTTAAGTAATATCGTTTCTTTTGTGCAAGGTACTAGGAAATGTAAGTTTCTAAAGAATCTAGTCACCTTGTTTGAAATTTTTTGGGAGAATTGTGAAGTGTTAAGAACTCATTTCATAGGAATTATATAGTTGACATAACCTACTTCATGATGCAATGATCAAGGAAGAATTCTGGGAATATCAAAAATGTGGAAAATTGATCATTAGTGTTTTACAAGAGTTCTTCTACAAAGAAAAACTTGTTCAAAAAAATTTAGGAGCCTTGTGAAGAGTTATGAGCCTAAAAAATCTCAAATTATGGTATTTTAAATTCTCTTCATGACCCATAATTTTTTTTGGATTGTTTCCATCGAGAACTCTTCTTACCACTCGGCCCATTGGCACACCACCCTGGGAAGAATTAAAGGTATGGTTAAAATTCACCAAACAAACTCATTTTCAAGCCTTATAAATAATATCATTGGATTCATTGGCCTATTTTCATGAATATTAATATATTATTTTATAAATTTTCATTATGTTTTGACTTTGGGGCAAAGAAAACATTTCAGGAAGCATTTTTGAATTGTAAATCATGCTCATATACAACACTTGGGTGTTTAGGCACTCTTTTGGTGTCCCATTACACCCTTGTAGGACCTCTAATGTGTAATTTAACTTTATAAGTGCACTTTAATCTTATTGGATTTCATTCCCAACTCAAAAACATAACATGAAGCTTATAAAGTGTATTTTTTGACTTGTGAGAATGTTTTAAGTTGTGGTGGGTCTCATTTTCCCTCCAAGACGCATTTTTAAATCCCATTTTCACCTTTAGTGTACTTATGAGGTGAAATTACATCCCAAAAGTGTTTCATTCCCTCATTAGCTGAATTATTTCATGCATGCATGTCATCTCAGCTCAAAAACATAAAAAAAATGTTTTTGTTTGTCATGTGTGTCATGTTTTCCTCATCCCCATCCCCATGATGCATATTTTTCATCACCATGCACCCAAGGCACACTTTATAAATTCAATTTCACCCAAAAAGTGTAACCAAGTGTAATGGATCCTCTATTCTCCACTTCTCCACTCCTTCGTTCTCCTATGTGCACTCTCTTTCCTCATCTTCCAACATATAAATTCCCTCACCCATGCTATCATAACTCATAAACACAAAACACAACTTAAAAACTTAAAATAAACTCCTTAAAATCCATCAAATTGAATTTTAAGTTGGATCCTAGCATTCAAACACAAGAAAACTCACTCTCATACCCTAGATGACACAATCTAGTTTTGTTCATAACTTTCAAACCCCAGTTCCATTTTCCTCAATATTTTAACTAAAGATTCCTTATGAAAATTCCTTCCATAAGAGTTCTTTCATGTCCTCATTGATGCATTCATCCATTTTTTACATTCCCTTGAATTTTCCAGCCAAAAATATGTTACAGACATAGTCCTATAGCTTATATTGGATATGTAGTGTTGACTTGTTGCTTACATAATGTCTCTTCTTGTCATATGTTATTAATTTATTCTTTCATATGTTTAGTAAGTCAATCTTGGTTTTTTCCATAACATAGGATTGTTATATATAGGTTTCTGTGATGATTATTTAATCACCATATTGAGAATTTGAGTCTTATTGTATGGTTTAGACGTTTCCCCCTCGAAGTGGCTAAGTTATTCTACTTGCATATTGTGATAATTTATCTACAATATTATTTTCTTTTGTTTTATATTTTTGTTGATATTCAGATTTATACAAGCAATTTCATTACAATTTATATCAAATCCTGATCTCGGCCAGAGTTATGTCAAGCCCTAATTATGAAGGTTCAGCTACATCTCAAAATTGGTATCTAATTTTTTTGCAATTTTTTTTATGATGTGGTGAAATATATGAAGTAAGATCCTCTACAAATTTCAACCATTTTTGACTTATTTTGAAAAATTTATATTATTTTTATGTTTTTTTCATAAATCACCTACCTAGGGTGCAAATTTTGGAATTTTTCTAAGTTTCTTATATTTTCGAAAAACTTTCCAAAAACTACATAGGGCTTCTTCTTTATGATTTCCTCTATTCAGCAATAAATTTTACAAAACCCCAAACCCTAAATTTTTAACCCATTCCTTCTACCCTAAGTCCCAAACCCTACATTATGACTAGTAGATCAACTCGAGACCAAGTGAAAGGTCAAGAAACTCCTGGAGTGGCCCCAAAAAAGGAAGATATGGATTTATAATATTCTAGTTTGGGAGTATCTGAGGTATTCAACCAACTTGAAGAAAGGATAAACAATATGGTGAGTAAGGATGACCTCAACAATGAGCTTTTGCATCTAAAATGTAGCCTTAGGGGTGAACTATAGATGGATTTTGAATCAATGAAGTAGAATATTTTTCTCGCTCTTTCAAAAGAAAATCACCATTCCATTCATATGGGTTCCTCTAGCAATACACACACAAGTCCAAATCACTCCAATCAAGGAGGATCCTTTAAAAAAAATTGGTGAATCTCCTTAGCAATGGTGAGGCATTATTCCAAAAGTGGAAATGTGTAAATTCAATGGAAAGGATCCAGTCAATTGGATTACCCAAATGGGAAATTTCTTTGATCTCTATTAGATCCCATCAAGACAAAAGGTAACCATGGCATCCTTATATCTATATCCTGGCCAATTCATCTGGTATTTTTGGTTATGTGCTCAAAGGTAGAAGAATGGTCTAAGTATCACATGGACAATTTTTATTGAAGAGCTTCAATTACACTATAGTTTTAGTGTGTCAAATAATTTCTTCAGCCAATTATCAAAGTTACAAAAAATAGGTTCAATAAAGGAGTATGTCCATCCATTCCAAAACATTTCCTTGCGTGTGGAGAATATTATAGAAGAGTACTTAAATGACCTATTTCGCAGGGGTTTTAAGGACTTCATTGAGCATGAGGTACGCATGTTTAATCCACTCAAGGTTTTTGATTTTGTTATCATGTCGCGTAGGGAAAAGGAAAATTTTCTTTCCAATAGAAGTCAAACCTTCATTAACATAAAAGATCGTAGTACCTTACCACCATCATACCCTTAGCCAGTTTGATTTACACCTCAACAAATTGAAGAAAAAATAGCTAAATGGTTATGTTTTAACTGTGATAGCAAATATGGACCAAGTCATAAATGTGCTGAGAAAAAAAATTACATTGAAGGGATTTGTGATGAGGAAGAATATGAGGAAACATCAAGCGAAGAAGTGGAAAAATTAGAGAAAGAATCTGGAGATCCTCAGCCCACTATTTCATGCCATGTCTCTATCCAGGTAATTAGTCACTCCACAAACCCTTCAAGTTGTGGGTTATCTTAAGAAGCAGAAGGTAACAGTCTTGATTAACTTGAGGGAGCACACATAATTTCATCAATCATAAGTTAGCAACAAGACTAAATTGTTTCATCTACCCAGCACCTGAATTTCAAGTAATGATTGCAGATGGTGGCATAGTCCAATGTTCAGGTAAATTCCATAAAGTCAAAATCATGATGGGTGATTACACATTGGAATCTACGATGTTTGCTATTCCCATGGGTGGAGCTGATATTGTCTTAGGTGTTCAGTGGCTCACTACCTTAGGCACCATAGAGATAAATTTCCAAGAATTGTTCATGCGCTTTCATTCTGAGGGTAAAAAATTTGAACTTTGAGGTCTACACGCTAAAGATCCTCTAGTGGTGAGTTCTCACCAAATGCAGAAGATTCTTAAAAAGGGGTCTGAAGGTTTTGTAGCATGATTATTCTCTATAGAAGTCCAACCACAAATGAAGGTATTGCATCCTGATCTTCAAAATGTTATTAATTAACATGTAGTTATCTTCAAGGAACCAAGAGGATGTCCACCTAAAAGAGAGCATGATCATGTTATTCAGTTGATTCTAGGAAGCCAACCCCCACAACATCAGGCCTTATAGATATCCATATGTGCAAAAGAGGGAGATTGAGAAGATGGTGGAGGAAATGTTGGAAATGGGTATTATTCGTCACAGTCAAAGTGCCTATTATGCTCCTGTGGTGATGGTGCATCACAAGGATGGAAGATGGCACATGTGTCTAGATTATAGAGAGCTTAACAAGTTCACTATCAAAGATAAGTTTCCTATTCCCATCATTCATGATTTATTAGATGAGTTTCATGGTGCCATTTATTTTTACAAAACTAGATCTGCGTTATTGGTATCACCAAATTAGAGTCAAGCAAGAAGATATTCATAAGATAGCCTTTCAGAACTCATCAAGGCCATTATGAATTCCTAATGATGCCATTTGGCCTTACTAATGCTCCCTCCACATTCCAAAGCTTGATGAATTCAGTATTTAGACCATTCCTAAGAAAGTTTTCGCTTAGTATTTTTTGATGATATACTCATCTACAGCAAATCGTGGGAGAAACACTTACATCACGTCAATATTGTCTTAGAAGTCCTTAGAGAAACATCAACTTTATGCCCAAGCCTTCAAAGTGTTCTTTTGGGGTACAAGAAGTGAAATACTTGGGCCATATTGTTTCTCATGAAGGTGTTTAAGGTGGACCCTCACAAGATCTAGGCCATGGTGGAATGGGAAGTACCCCAAGAACCCTTAAACAATTTACAAGGTTTCTTAGGTCTCACAAGGTATTATTGTAGATTTTTCAAAAACAGTATGGCAGTATAGCAGCACCACTCACAAAATTATTGAAGAAGGACTCCTTTCAGTGGAATGAGGAAGCATTGTAGGGCATTTGAAAAATTGAAGGTAGCCATGTGCACCACTCCAGTATTGGCAACCCCAGATTTCTTCAAAAATTTCGTAGTTGAGTGTGATGCTTCAGGAAATGGAGTCAAAGTAGTACTAATGCAAGAAGGACACCCCATTGCTTTTGAGAGCTAAAAACTAAAAGGAAATAATTTGTTAAAACCCACATATGAAAAGGAAATGACAGACAATACTACATGCAGTCAAACAATGGAGACCATACTTGATGGGTAGACATTTTAAGGTAAAAATTGATCATGATAGTTTGAAATATTTCTTGGAACGACATCTATCTTCAAAAGAACAACAAAAATGGGTCACTAAGATGTTGGGATATGAATTTGAGATTGTTTATAAGAAAGGAAAGGAAAATTTGGTCGCTAATGCTCTGTCTAGGAGGGATGAGTCCACCGAAGCATTGTTATGTGCCATCTCTATACTACATGTAGATTGGGTAGATCAAGCACGAGGAGAATGGAAGAAAGATGAAACCACACTATACTCTCATGTCAAAATCTCTGAGGAAATATCTGTCCATATCAGATCAATTTATATGGAAGGGGGATACATTGTGGTACAAAGACATGGTTATATCTATGTAAGAACTCTACACTTAAACACCATGTTCTTTCAGAGCTACATTCTACTCCAATAGGTGGCCATGCTGGGTGTCCTAAAAACATCATCATAGAGTTAAGCAAGGATTTCTTTTGGGAGGGGTTGAAAGGAGATGTTCAAAAAAAATGTGGTTAGAATGTTTGGTTTGCCAACGTATATAAGGGTGAGACCATTAATACACCTGGTCTTCTCCAACCCTCTGTCTATTCCTAGTGAGAGATGGGAAGAGGTATTAATGGATTTCATCACAAGTATTACTTAAATCAGAAGGGAAAAGTGCCATCATGGTCGTGGTAGATAGACTTACCAAATATGCTCATTTTTGTGTCATGGCTCATCCTTTCACAGCTAGTACTAGTTTCCATCTCTTTTATGGACATGCAGTTCAAAAGCTCCATGGCACGCCAAAAATTATAGTAAGTGATCGTGATCCAATATTTATTTCCAAGTAACTTTTAGACTGATATGTTCTCTTGTCTAGGTTCCCAACTGAGCCCAAAGTTCCTCTTATCATCCCCAATCAGATGGGCAAACTGACGTGGCAAATAAATGTTTAGAGGGATATCTTCGATGTTTTACTTCAAGATAAACAAGAAATTGGGTGCAATGGTTGCCACTAGTAGAATGGTGGTACAATACTTCAATTTCATACCTCCTCCAAAATGTCTCAGCATTTCTAGCACTTTATGGGTACCATCCTCCAGACACTCATATCTAGCTTGAAGGTCAAACCAAAGGTGAGAGCAGTCGAAGATCACATTCAACATCAACATGAGGTACTCTCTAGTCTTAGAGAAAATTTGGCACGGGCACTAAACCGTATGAAACAACAGGTTGATCAACATAGGAGTGAGTGACACTTTGAAGAGGGAGACTTTGTTTTTGTAAGGTTACAACCATATAAGCAATTATCCTTGAAACAACAACAAAAGGATAATAAGCTTGCTCCTAAATACTATGGTCCTTACTGAGTTTTGCAGAAAATTGGTAGTGTGGCATATAAGCTAGAGCTCCCTCCAGGAAGTAGAATACATCCAGTCTTCCATGTTTCTTTCTTGAAGAAATTTATTGGGCAGCACATTTTCACCTAGTCAAGGCATTATGAACTATATGGGGAAGGAAGGATCATATTGGAACCTGAAGGTATTCTTCAAACATGTACCAAAATATTGAGGACTAGAGTCATTACCGAGTACCTGATCAAGTGGAAGAATATGAATATTGAGGATGCATCATGGGATGATGAATCATTTTTGCAACAACATCCAGGACTTCCCAACATTGGGGACAATGTTGCTTCGAAGGGGAGGGGCATGTTACACCCTTATTTCTATAGCTTATATTGGATATGTAGTTCCGACTTGTGGATTATATAATTTCTCTTCTTGACATATTTTATTCATTTATGCTTTTATATGTTTAGTAGGTCAGCCATGGTGTTGGCCATAGTATGGGATTGGTATATATATGTGGTAGTGAGGATTATTTAATCATCATATTGATCATTTGAGTCTTATTGTATAGTTTGGAGGTTACCCCCTCGAAGTGGCTAAACTATTCTAATTGCATATTGTGATCACTTATCTACAATATTGTGTTCTTTTTTGTTTTATTTCTATTGATATTCAAATTTATATAAGTAATTTCATTACAAAATCACATTTTCTTAGATCTACAAAAACCTGGAGATTAAGATCTCTCAAAAATTGAAGCAAAGACTTGAAATGCAAAATGGAAACTTTTGGAATTGATTTCATTCTAATCTGATACCCATAAAACCATTTTCTATTTTTATTAAACCTCTACCATGGTAGCTTATAAAAAATAGTAATTCTGGGAAAATATTGGTTTTCATCACCTAAATTCATTCCTCAAAGTGTAAAACATTCAAAAATGGTAAAATTGGCAAAATTGATAATAAATGGACACCCATATGTGACTTGCTAAAAAATAGTAAATGATCAATATGGGTTTAAAATGGTCACATATGCTCCTCTACTTCATGCCTCACTAGTTCTAATCTTCAGTTTGCAATAAAATTCCCACATTTATAGATGTGGTGAGCATAAGGTGTTTGAGAGTGACCATGTCAATTTAGGAGGTGTTGATAATTCTCCACATGTCACCATGTGGAGCTCGCCTCATAGGAGTGGTGAGGAAAAATTCATGTTTTTAAGGGGTTGATAACTAATTTGTGATTCAGGCAGAAGGGAAACCCTCTTGGTTCTAAATTTTGGTCTCGGAATATATTTTAGTTCCAGAGGACTTTTCACTTCATCTCACATGGAGTGTTTGATCATAAGATGTATGGATATCTCTCTCCTTCCTCCACCTCTGTGTCAAAAGGATTCAGTCATGCATCTCATGGGTCTCTATATTTCCCAAGTGAAGGATCATCAGGATTGTATTGTGCAAAAAAATTGTTTCAAGTTCATTTCATATGGATGGTTGGTCAGGAAGGCAAGGCAGTGTTTCATGGTTTGTAATGATTGGTTTAAGTGAATCAGGGCATTCTTCATTTGTCTTAGTGGTATTTTGATCAAATGATTCTCACTTCTCATCTCAGTGTATCAAATGGGCTATAATTTTTTATCATTCAAGAGGAGGCTTCTCACAATGTATATGGGTCATAGTTCTTCATCAAGAGTTCATCACATCACTAGACCATCATTATAGAGGTCATGAATATTAGGAGTAAACTTTCTTCATGATTGGAGATTATTCATCCTTATTCATTCAAGTTTGGAGCTTCTTATCTCTCTCTCTCTCTTCTCCTCTCTTCTCTCTCTCTCTAGAATTTTGTTTCTTTGTTTAGGAGAAAAATTTGTAAAAAGTGACTTAAGTCACTTAAAGTTTATATTTCTTTGTTTAGGCTTGCACTTTAAGTTGAAAAGTCACATGGGAATATGAATAGGCACATTGTAAATATATATATTGTAATATTCTCTTCATTCCTAGGGGTTAGACACTTTTTTTATAGCTCTTATTTGTATTACTATAAGCAAGAAACTACATTTCTTCTATTTCTTACTTAATGTATTCCTCTCCATCTCAACTACTACTCCAATAGAGCTTTCTAATTCTACAAAACCAGGAAAAGAATGAATCTTTTGATGAAGTTGACATAATTAAACTTTATTTTGATTATTTCTTTTTCTTATTTTTCATATTGGTTTCTTCTCATTGATTACTTATAAATACTATGGTTTTATGTCAATATACTCATTGTGTTACTGATTGAGTAGAACCCCCTTCTCATTTTCTCTCATTTCTACACACACACACATTTCCTCCTTAGCCTTTTACACATGGTTTTAGTGGATTATTCATGTGTGATCCTTGGTCAAAAGGCCATCCCTGATGGTTAAAGTAGTGAACATGTTTCCTTGTTTTCAATAAATGGATCTACCATATTTCTAATCAGAGGGACCTAGTCTCAGAGCATTGGATCTACCATCACAGTCATATATATTAGGTCTAGGTCACCATCCAAGATATCATAGTGTACACCCTCAATCAAGGATTTCCTATATATTATGGTTCACTTTGCGAAAAACAATAACCATAACACTCATTAGAAACATATGCAACATTCTAATATACATGTTTTCATTCTAAAAATCTAGCATGCAAAATTTAAAATTTTGGTCATGATAACCAATCCCACATTTGAAATTCTCTTTACCGATTAATGTAAACCTTTCCCCTAGCCATCATTTTGAATATTTCATCCACTTTTCAGTCAAAAGGAACATGGTAATATGATTTTCATGTGCAGAGAGGTTTATCTAGCTTCGTTCTGGAAGTCACTGAGATCTAAGAAAGAATAGTGCTCTTGGAGGTTTAAAAAGGGTTATATTTGGTATTTTTGTCACTAGAGGACATCCTCTAGAAGTAGTTAAGGAATATTAAAATCATCTAGAAGGTGTGTTGGAGATCCATGAAGTTATCTGAGGTGGTTTAGGAAGATTCTGTGAAGACAATTGAGTTCAGGAAAAAGTTAAGTAATACCGATTCTTTTGTGTAAGGCACTAGGAAATACAAGTTTCTAAAGAAGCTACTCACCTTGTTTGAAATGTTTCAAGAGCCTCTTGAATTTTTGGGAGATCATATCCTAGAAATTGGAATCTAAAAAAACCTACTTCATGATGCAATGATCAAGGAATAATTCAGGAAACATAAAAAATTCAGAAAAATGTTTATTAGTGTTACATAAGAATCCTTCTACAAGGAAGAACTTGTTTGAAATGTTTCAAGAGCCTCATGAAGATTTAGGATCCCAATAAATTCTATCCATACTCCATAAGTTGTTTTGGCTTGTTTCCATTAATAACTCTTCTTGCCACTCAGCTCATCGATGCATCTCCCTAGGAAAAATTGAAGGTATTGGTAAAAGTCACTAAATAAATACTTATAAATATACTCATTGTATGAATTTTCATGTTTCCATAAATATTCATATTTTTTTGCAAAATTTCATTAATTTTTTACTCTGGGGCGAAGAAAACATTCCAAGAAGCAGTTTTGAAGTGCAAGTCATGCTCGGATGTAACACTTTTGCACTTGGGTGCACTTTTGGTGTCCCCTTGAACCCTTGGCATAAATTTAAGGTGAAATTTTACCTCATAAATGTTCCTCTCTCATATTTTCTATCATTCCCAACTCAAAAACATAACATGAAGCTTATAAAGTGCACTTTATGACTTATGAGAGTGTTTTTAATTGTGGTGGGTCTCATTTTCCCTCCAAAGTACATTTTTAAACCCCATTTGCACCTTATGGGAACTTATGAGGTGAAATTTCACCCCAAAATTATGTCATTTCATCATTTTTTGAATTCTTTCATGCATGCATGTCATATCAACTCAAAAACATAAAAAAAGGGTTATGTTTGTGATGTGTGTGTCATGTTTTCCTCAACCCCATCCCCATGGCACATTTATCTCATCACAATTCACGTAAGCTGAACTTTTGAGGTGAAATTTCACACTTAAATTACACTCAAGTGCAATGGATCCCCCATTCTCTACTTATCCGCTTCTCCACTCCTCCATTCTCCCATGTGTGCTCTCTCCTCATCTTCCACCATATAAATTCCCTCACCCATGTTCTCACAACTCGTAAACACAAAAAACAACTTAAAAACTTAAAATAAAATCGTTGGCAGAAATTAAAGTGGATTTTAATTTGGTTCATAACATTCAAACACAAGAAAAATCACTCTCGTGCCCTAGATGTCAAAATCTAGTTTTGTCCATAACTTGCAAACCCGAACTCCATTTTCCTCAAGATTTTGACTGAAGCTTAATAAAACACTACTAAGAAGATTTAATATTCATTCCCATTTATGTAATCATTCATTTTTTACACCCCCTTGAATATTCCATCCAAAATTCACATTTTCTTAGATCTACAAAAATCTAGCAATTAGAATCTCTCAAGAATTGGAGCAAAGCCTTGAAATGTAAAATGGAAACTTCTACAATTGATTCCGTTCCAATCGAAAATTGAAAGGAAACTTTATATTTTTATTAATTCTCTACCATGGTATCTTACTAAAAATAGGAATGCTTGGAAACAGTTGGTTTCCAAGACCTAAATTCATTCCTCCAAGTGTAAAAAATTTGAAATTGGAAAAATTGCTAAGAAATAGACACCCATGTGTGACTTGATAAAAATAGTAAATGATCAATGTGAGCTCAAAATGCTCACATATGTTCCTCCTCTTCATGCCTCCCTAGTTTTAATCTTCACAAAGGTTAAATATTCAGTTTGCAAGTAAATTCCCACATTTCTGGATGTGGTGAGCATAAGGTGTTTTAGAGTATGTCAATTTTGGAGGTATCAATAATTATCCTCCTATTACCATGTGCTGATCATATATCTGGAGCTTGCCTCATAGAATTGACGAGGAAAAATTCATGTTTTCAATGGGTTGATAATTAATTTGTGACTCATGCATAAGGGAAGCCCTCTTGGTTCCAAATTTTGGTCTTAGAATGAATTTTTGTTCCTGAGAAATTTTCACTTCATCTCATATGGAATGTCTGATCATAAGGTGGATGGCATTGTAAGAAATATTTGTTGATTTTTTGAGCTCAATTACTTCAAATTAGCATGCAATATGAAACTTGCTGGAAAACACAGTAACTAACATCGGTTATGGAGGGATCGGCATCGGTCACCTATGACCGACATTGATCAGGAAAGGAGGAACCCACATCAGTTAGGGCTAACTAGCATTGGTTACCTATGCGGGAGTGTTTTATATAACTCTCAGGAATTAGATCTATTTTTAGTATTAAAGTAGATATATTGCTTACAATTGCATAGCTAAGTGCCCTAAGTTTGTATATGTCTATATAAGCATGAAAGCAAGGGTTTAGAATTAAGAATTAAGAAGAACTTGAAAAAAATTGATGATTATTGTGAGAATAATTATGAGAGAGAATTCTTTCAGAAGAAGAAAAATATTGAGAATAAGACAGTACTGTACATCTGAGAGGTGTGGAAGATTATAAATCTTCTTGTATATCTTGTCAAAGCTTTGGATAATAGATTAGCTTGTTTCTTGGTGGACGTATCCCACACTAGGTGAACCGTGTTAAATCTTGTGTTGATTTATATCTCTTGTTTTGTATATTTCTTCTGGTAGAATATCTGTTTTTATTTACATTTATGCTTAGATCTGATATATTATATGTGTAACTGGTGTGCTAACCCCAACAACTGGCATTAGAGACTTGTTTGATGGTTTTGTGTGTTGACATATTTACTCACAGAGGGTTTTCTGATTGAGTGGGAGCTACAAAAATGGCAGAAGAAAACAAATACAAGGTAGAGACGTTTGACGACTGAAATCATCAATTATGGAAGATACAGATTGAGGATTATATGTATCAAAGAGATTTGTATTTACCATTGGATGATAAGTCTAGACCTACGAAGATAACTGATGAAGAATGGAATATTCTTGATAGAAAGGTTTTGGGATCTATAAGATTGAGCCTGGCAGCATCTGTGGCTTTCAATATTACAGAAGCAACTTCTACAGTAGGGTTAATGAAATCTCTTGCTAATTTATATGAAAAAACTAGTGCTTCAAATAAAGTTTATTTGATGAAGAAAATATTTAGTTCTAAGATGTAAGAAGGTGGATCTGCATCTATTCATTTCAATGATTTATGATCTATTGTAAATCAGTTAAAATTGGTTGATATACAGTTTGATGATGAAGTGAAAGTACTTTTATTCTTATTTTCTTTTCTTGATAGTTGGGATAACTTGGTAATGGTTGTTAGTAATACACCATCTGCTAATAATATTTTGAATTTTGATGATGTGGTTATTATAATATTGAATGAATAAATTCACAGGAAGGGTAAAGAGGAATCATCATTTGGAAATGCTTTGAATGTAGAAAGTAGGGGCAAGAAGAAGGAGAGATAAAAGAGTAACAGTAATGGGAAATCAAATTCAAGGGATAGCATATCTAAATCCAGAGGTAAGGGAATTGCCTTTTGGAAATGTGGAAAGAAAGGACATACAAAGAAATATTGTTGGTCAAAGTATAAAGAGAACCAACAACCAGACAAAGGTAAAGAAGCAAATGTCTCTGTAGCAAAGGCAATGTAAGATTCTCTTATTCTTTCTTTAGATAATAGAATTGAATCGTGGGTTTTAGATTCAGGAGCTTCTTTCCATGCAACCCCTAATAAGGGTTATTTTACAAATTATATCTAGGGAAATTTTGGGCATGTTTATTTGGGTGATGATGAACCTTTCATTATTACTGGTAAAGGGGAATTTCATCTAAAATTACATAATAGAAATAAATGGGTATTGAAAGATGTGAGGCATGTGCCAAGCCTCAGGAGGAATCTTATTTTTGTAGGGTAACTAGGTGAATATGGTTGCATGGTTACATTTATACGAGACTCTTAGAAAGTCACCAAGGTTACTTTATTTGTGGTAAGAGGTAAGAAGTTAGTAATTTTATATTTATCTACTTGTGTTACTGATTCCTTTTCTGCATTATCTACTTCAAATTCATATGCATGCATATGGCATAATTGGTTGGGCCATATGATTCAAAAAGAAATGCAGATCTTAAAAGCTAAGGGTAAGCTATTATATTTAAAATATTTAGATCTTAATTTATGTGAGCATTCTGTCTTTGGAAAGAAAAAGAGAGTGAGATTTCTCAAAGTAGGGGCAACTAAGAAGGAGTAGAAATTGGAGCTTGTACACTCAGATGTGTGGGGACCAATTTAGGTAGCTTCTCATGGAGGATCCTAGTATTATGTTACTTTCATTGATGATGCTACAAGAAAGGTATGGGTCTATTATATTAAACATAAATCTGATGTTCTTATGACTTCTAAAATATGGAAAGCCCTTGTTGAGAATGAATCAAATTCAAATTTTAAGTGTCTTAGATCTAACAATGGTGGTGAATATTTTAGTAAGGTTTTCATTGATTATTTTTTAGTGAATGGGATACGTAGAGAAAGAATGGTTCTAAGAAAACCATAGGAGAATGGTGTTACAGAGAGAATGAACAGGACAATAATGGAATGTGCTAGAAGTATGAGGATATATTCTAGATTGCCCTTGCAGTTTTGGGCAGAAGTAATTGATACATCGGTTTATTTGATTAACCGTGGGCCTTCAAGTTCACTAGATGGAGGAATACCATAAGATGCTTATACTAGAAAAGAGGTAGATATTTCTTTTCTTAAAGTTTTTGGTTAATAAGCTTTTGTGCATATTGATAAGGAAAATAGGAAAATGTTGGATGCAAAATCCAAGAGATTCACTTTCATTGGTTATGGATTTGGTGGTTTCAAATTCTATTTTTAGGATTTAGAAAATTCTTAAATTATTAGGATTCATGATATTGAATGGAATGAAAACAGAATATACTGGGATAAAAATTTTGTACCCAAGGATGAACCAGTTAATAATTTTGTGAATGAAAATGAACTCTTAGATTTAAAAGAAATATCAAAAGGGTTGCACAGTAACAGGTGTCGGTTGACCCCTAACTGGCATCAGTCAGAAGAACTGGTATTGGTTACATAAGATCCAAACCGGCATCAGTTAGAAGAACCGACGTCAGTTATAGGTGACCAGTGTCGGTCACTGATAGATTTGGATACAAATGTCCAGGGGGTCCATAATGAGCCTCTGGTACCCCAAACTCCTATGAGAAGGTCTCAAAGGGTAAGTAAACCTCCAAAAATATTTATATCTTCTCTGTTTTATTTATTATTGACTGATAATGGTGAACCAGAAAGTTTTGAAGTAATACAAGATAAGACCCATGTCCAGTGGGAGCATTGAATGGATGAGGAGATAGACTCCTTGGAACAGAACCAAACTTGGGATTTGGTTAAGTTGTCAATAGGTAAGAGGACATTGCAAAATAAGAGAGTTTATAGGATCAAGGAAGAGGAGGGTGAACAGAAAAGGTACAAGGCAAGGCTTGTAGTAAAGGGATTTACAACGAGAGCAGGAATTGATTTTGGTGAAATATTTTCTCATGTTGTAAAGATGACTTCTATTCGTACTGTATTGAGTTTAGTAGCAGTAGAGGATTTGCATTTAGAGCAACTAGATGTGAAAACCACTTTTCTTCATGGTGATTTGGATGAAGATATTTATATACAATAGTTGCTTGGGTATGAAGTCAAGGGTAAGGAGAAATTAGTGTGCAGGTTGAAAAAGAGCCTATATGGGCTCAAGAAAGCTCCAAGGCAATGGTACATGAGGTTTGATAGTTTTATGCATGAGCGTGGTTACTTGAGATGTGAATCTAACCATTGTTTTTATTTCAAGAAGCTTGAAAATGAGAGCTATATTATTTTGTTATTGTATGTGGATAATATACTTATTGCAGGACATTGGTGATCTTAAGGGAAAGTTAGCTCACACATTTTCTATTAAGGATTTAGGAGCTGAAAAAAGAATCCTTGGCATACAAACACATAAAGATAGGAAGAATAAGAAATTGTATTTATCTCAAGACGATTATATCTACAGGGTGTTAGAAAGGTTCAAGATGTAGAAAGTAAAACCTGTTAGTACAGCTATGACTGGACACTTCAAATTGAGTAAATATCAGTATCCTTCATCACATGAGGAGTTCAAATGCATGACATGAGTGCCATATGCTTCAGAAGTTGGGAGTCTCATGTATGTTATGGTTTATACCAGACTAGACATTACACAGGAAGTGGGAGTTATGAGTAGATATATGGCCAGTCTAGGTAAAGAGCATTGGAAAGTAATCCAATGGAAACTTAGGTATTTGAAAGGTACATCTAGCATGCAGTTATGCTATGGAGGTTCAAATATTTCATTATGTGGCTATGTTGATTCAGATATGGCTGGAGATCTAGATGGTAGGAGGAGTGCTACTGGATATATTTTCACAGTAGGTGGGATGGCAGTTAGCTGGATTTCAAGATTGTAGAAGGTTGTGACTTTGTATACTACATATGAAGCGTATGTTGCAACTACAGAGGCTAGCAAGGAGATGATATGGATGAGTAGGTTCATGGAAGAGTTGGGAAAGGAGCAAGATGGTTGCAAACTATTTAGTGGCAGTCAGAGTATAATTTATTTGGAAAAGAACTCATTGTTTCATTCAAGAATGAAACACATTTAGTTGAGGTATCACTTCATATGGCGGGTATTTGAGGATGGGAAGTTGAATCTTAAAAATATCCATATGATTGAGAACCTTGTGGATATGTTAACAATGTTGGAACATAATGATTAAGTGGTATGGTCAACCCTTAATGTATATGGGTCCATCACTAATATATAGGGTAATATTTAATAATATGAAATATGTATATTTCTATTATTAAATATGCTAACCTAGGTATATACTTTAGGTTAAATATTTAATATCATAAAATGATTATATTTCTAATATTAAATATTATAAACATAGGCGTATGTGTCAGTCATTTTAGGTTGAAAAGGTGGGTCGGGAGACATACCTGATTACCTTATATAAAAAGGACTTTAGGTCCTCATTTGATATATTCGAGAAATATATCAAAGCTATGAAAATCAAGTGATTTGGTTTTACCTTTTCTAAATAGGGTTTTAAAGGAGGAGGTGATCTTACTGGATGTAAAATAAGTTCTATGAAGTAAAATGTTATTTTCAAAGTTGTTTTTACCCTATTGGGGTTTTCCTCTATAAATATTGTGTCACCTTTGTTATTTATTTCCTGTAATTATTTATTTATTTACTTATGTGATGATGTAATCTTTATTTAAATATTTATTGTAACATTATGTAATATGTAAGTTGATTAAATCTGTATTTATTAGAATCCTCAAATTCTAACAAACGAAGCCATTAGAAAAGGAGAAGTTGGAGCTACACTCCACTTCTATTGGTATTTGAGTTTGAGACTTGAAGAGGAAGAAAAAAAGTTAAAGAAAGATCCAAGAATGATGTTGTATAGGTATGGTGCAGTAATTAATGTCCAAGTGGGAGATTGTTGAGTTGTAGAGCTCAATTACTTCGAATTAGCATGCAATATGAAACTTGATAGAAAACACAGTAACTGACATCGGTTATGGAGGGATCTGCATCAGTCACCTATGACTGACATTAGTCAGGAAAGGAGGACCTGGCATCGGTTAGTGCTAACTGGCATTGGTTACCTATGCGGGAGTGTTTTATTTAACTCTCGGAAATTAGATTTATTTTTAGTATTAAAGCATATCTATTGATTGTAATCACATGGCTAAGCTCCCCAAGTTTGTATATGCCTATATAATCATGAAAGCTAGGGTTTAGAAGTAAGAATTAAGAAGAACTTGAAAAAAATTGATGATTATTATGAGAATAATTGTGAGAGAGAGAATTCTTGGAGAAGAAGCAAAAGCTTGAGAGTAAGACAGTATTTTACATCTGAGAGGTGTGAAAGAAATATTCATTGTATCTCTTTTCAAAGCTTTGTATAATATATTTTCTTGTTTCTTAGTGGATGTAGCCCACACTGGGTGAACCACGTTAAATCTAGTGTTGATTTATCTCTTGTTTTGTATATTTCTTCTGGTTGAATATTTGTTGTTATAATCATGTATGCTTAGATCTGATATATTATCTGTACAACCAGTGAGCTAACCCCAACAATATCTATATCCTTCCTCCACCTCTATTTCATAAGGATTCATTCATTCATCTCATGGGGTTTCCCAGGTGAAGGATCATCATGATTGGATTGTGCGGGTAATTTGTTTCAAGCTCATTTCATATGGATGGTTGGTCAAGAAGGCATGGCAATGTTTCATGGTTTGGAAGGATTGGTTCAAGTGAATGAGGGAATTCTTCATTTGTCTTAGTGATATTTTGATCAAGTTCTTATCACTTCTTCTCTCAATGTATCTGATGGGCTATAATTTTTTATCATTCAAGAGGAGGATTCTCACAGTGTAGAGTGGTCAGAATTCTTCATCAAGAGTTCATCACATCACTGGAGTATCATTGTAGAGGTCATTAGGATAAGGAGTGGATTTTCTTCATGATCAAATCTTATTCATCCTTCTTCATTTGATTTTGGAGCTTCTTCTCCTCTCTTTCTCTCTCTAGAAATGTATTTCTTCGTTGAGGAAAAAAATTGTAAAAAGTGACTTAAGTCGCTTAAAGTTTCTATTTCTTCGTTGAGGATTGCACTTTAAGTTGAAAATTCACATAAGAATGTGAAGAGGCACATTGTAAAGCTATATATTGTAATTCTCTCTACATTCCTAGGGGTTAGACAGTCTTGTTTGATAACTCATATTTGTCTTACTCTAATCAAGAAACTAAATTTATTTTATTTTTTACTTAATGTATTCTCTCCATCTCAACTACTAATCCAATAGAAAATTTTAATCCTGCATAACCAGGAAAAGAATGAATCTTTTGATGAAGTTAATACAGTTAAAAAAAAAATTATTGTGTCCTTTGTCTTAATTTTCATATTAATTTCTTCTCATATATTACTTGGAAATACTCTAGTTTTATGTCAATAAACTCAGCATGTTATTTATTGAGTAGAACCCCCTTATCACTTTTTCCCCTTTCTACATATACACACATTTCCTCCACCTCCTTTTGTATGTGGCTTTAGTGGAGTATTCCTATGTTATCCCCAGTCAAAATGCTACCCTTGATGACTATATTAGTGTACATATTTACTTGTTTTTAATAAATGGATCTACCCCATTTCTAAACAAAGGGGCCTAGTCCTAGAGAAATGGTGAAAGCCCCCAATTTTTCCCTGTGAAAAATTATTTTGCCAACAATACCCTATCACAAAACTTTGTAAATAAATCTACTTTAATCACACTTACACTCACCTAACTCATCGATTCACTCCACCATAACAACCTCACTTTCCTTTTGTGTTCATGTAAAATTAACTAAGCTAATATGAATTAAAACAAACATCTAATAGCTTCAAAGCAATGTTTATCTAACAAAAACCATCAAGATAAGAGCTTATTGGAAACAATTTTGTTAATGCATGAATAAATAAAACTACATGCTAAGCCATTTTCTGCTCTCTAAAATTGTTAACTTAAACTATGAACCTATTAATATCATAAGCAATCAAATGGGATGTTGGTGATCTCAAGAATTGAGGATGGAATCTCACTAAGAAATGGCTACAAGGACATTTTTGGATCTTCCCATGCTACTCAAATTTGAGTGAATGGATGTAATATGGAGAAGTTATTTCCAACAATGGATAATGCTCAAAGTAAATTTTCTATAGTTTACTCTAAGGAAAACAAGGTGTAAGAAGAAATGGTAAGAGGAGGGTTCTTTATATTACCCTCTGGTCTGAGAGAGATTAGCATCTTAGTGCATGTGGGATAAGGGTAAAATAAGATTATGAATGGATAAGGTTGTTTTATAAAAGGTAACCTTGATATAGAAGAGTTTAATTTATCATTAGTGACTCGTGGGAGTTTAGGGGTGTTTTAATTAATTAAGGGTGATTAATAAATAGGTAGATGTAAGCTTATAAAAATTGATTAGAGGAAAAGATAATATAATTTGGGGGATATAAGAGAGGAATTTAAACTAATAAATGGTTATTTATTAATTTAGAGTAGCGAACGTAATTAATTAATAATAATTAATTAACCCAAGTAGAAGCAGACATTAATTAACGAAAGGTCATTAATCAGCATCTGGAGTGATGGGGAAGTTAACTAATTAATTAAAGGTACTTAATTAATGATAATAGAGGGAAAATGGTGGTTTATTGATGAAGTGTCATCGATTTACCAAAAGAGAGTGAAGATCATGGTTAATTAGCAATAAATCACTAATTAGGATGAGAACGATAATTAGTGTAATTTTAGTAATAAAACTGTGTAAGAAAACTTTAGGTGTTTACAGTTGGCCACCTTATATTATCCCATCATCCTCATATCTTGATCAATGGGCTCATACCAATCATTCCCATCTATCTTGAGGAACTGATATCATTTGCGGTCTTTTTGAAGCCTCTATTCTCTACCCTAGTCATTGTATCATGTACATTGTTATCTAGGCACCCATATCTAACAAATATCCTCTCCCAAATCTCCTTAATTTCCACTCACTATGTCACCCCCTAGGTCACTCTATTGGTTTATCAGGGTTATACCTCGACTCTATCACATATGGTCCCTCTGCACTTGTTCTCCTCTTTCGTTGTTATGTGGTACTTGGTTATGGGGTAAACCTAACTTAGTATGGTCATAAAGGTGAAACCGATAACTTTTTTCTTTCTCTCACTCCTCTCTCTTTAACATTTCATGGTTGATACTCTCAGAGAGGTAGGGGTACTACATTAATTGAGTTCCCAAACTACAAAGGAAATATATCAACTAGGTGTGTCTCCACCCAGCACATGTAATGCCATGTGATCTCTAATGTCCCCTCGGTAACCACTGTAGTTGGAAAATTGGGCTCGTGATCCATTATCCCTTTATAAGGCTCCCATACCACCTGATACTATATGACCTCTATCAATCATATGCATCCCATTGCTACCCTCAATATTGGGCCTCTCTCTCATTTTACTATCCTAGGGGTATCTTATGCTACATGTAACATGTCCTTATAGGTCAATACATTACAAAATGATCATAGATCAATGATCTCAAAAGTATGATGGGTCCCACTATCCTTTTCTATCGTACATGAATCCTAGATAAATCCTATACTAACTGCACCCATGTGGTCATACTCTAACTAAAAACCATACCTATGATCACCTTCTATATATCTAGAATATGAGAAATAAACACCACACTTAATCAGGCCATAAATGATCTTGAATGATACTCCTCGCTTTCATTTTCCCACAATGCTAAAGCCCTCCTCTCTATGGTGCTTCATGACACATCATAAAACATCTACACACCCTGAATGGTTAACCCAAGAATCTCGTGTATTATCCTATATTATCACAATGGCCTTTATCATTTTTCCACTAGCCCTCTACTTGAATGTGTTGTACCTAAACTCCCAATGGCCCAAAAAACTATGAATAAATTCATATCCAACAAAATCCTTTTGGGTGGGTGCCTCAAGGGGCCTGATAGGATTGAGGTTTGATCAGACTTGGTCACGTGGGCTAAACCACAACATTTGATATATGTCATCAGTATATTACCATAGTCCCCTTACCCTTTCCTTATTTCTTCCCTTTGTTCATACATTACACCCACTATGTGTACTTGTCTCATTGTGTTCACTTATTTAAGCTTGTTGGACACTATTTTCCTTTCTTTTGGTCATCTCGAACCTTCATCATTTCCTCCATTTATCCCTTGGCTTTCACACCACATTTTCCCCCCCTCATGACCATATGTTTCCTTAAGGCCAACACCATCACCCATGGGAAATGGTGTCTGGTTTTATTTTCCCCTTTGTATAGACCATTTCCCAAAGGAATGGCACTGGGTATATATACCCCACCATATTTTTCATCTAGACCACCATCAATCAAGCATTCATTAAGCTAATACTTGATATTTCTCACACTTTTTCACCCTATTTTGTACCTATTTGTTGGACTAGAGGATCTTGAGCTTACTCTTTTGCATTTGGGTCACCACAATGAGTTAGGGTTGGAGGTCTTCTTGTTGATATTTTCCCTTCTCCTATTATAGAAATTATCTCTTAGTGTTGTTGTCTCTAAGGGGATTATGCATCGACGGTCACATACAACTGCAAGTAAGTATTTCTAACCCTTTGTATTATTTTATATTGTACTTGTATCTTATTGATTGGTTATTCATTGTTATAGATTAGGATATATGTATACCTTCTTTGACTATTGTTTTGTCTTATTATATTACACGTGTTGGCTTTATCCATCCCTTGACTACTGTTATTATGAATTCTAGTAGGATACCTATATTTATCTTAAATATAGGCCTCAAAAACATAAACTATCCTAGGGTTAGGATCACTATCCTCTATAATTATGACACTAGCACTCGTTGAGTACCTTTAGTATCTACATCGTGTGTCTGGACTTAAATTTGATCCCTAAATTTGAGAACTCAACTAGGAACCTATCATTTCCCATCATAAAACATATTCACAAGAATAAAAATAAGGATAGGATGGTGTTAAGAGAAGATTTAAAGTTCAATTTCTTATCTTGGGAATTGATTACACTGTGTTGGAGGTTTCATTTTGGAGCATGCACATACCAACACAATGGGGGTATTATAAAACATATCTATTACAAGAAAAGACAAAGTATATCTACACACTCATGTTTATTTTCCTTTAACCATACAATTACCATTTCATAATGAAGGGGGGAAATGTAGACACTTAAATTTGGCAATCTATCCTTTTACACTATTGTTCTTGACATTGCACACTTACATGCATAAATACACCCTCCTCAATCTTTTTTAACACACCCTAATACCCATTTGGTCACTTGTTTATCTTCTCATGGCTTTCTGTCATCAGTCTCTTAGGTTTAATTGCATAAAACATACCTAGAAACATTTATCCCTAACTCCATGAAGTCAAAATCAACTTTTTCCTCCCAGGTCAAAAATGTCATCTTTGGTCCATTTGTCAAAATCTACCACTCGACCCTAGTGTATGTTAGAACGTAATATTAAGTTCATATAAACTTTAGTTTATAATTAAATAATTTAGAATAGGTCATATTCTTAATTATTTAATATAAAATTTATGGTTATGTTTAATTTCTTATTTATTAACTATTTTATATTAAATCAGGGTACAATTTAATCATACCTCGTCACTTAATATGTTAATGACCCGTGGGGTCATTTAAATATGGTCATGTATCATATTTTTTCACCTTGTGTGAATGGCTTGGAGAGAAGTGAGGAGAAGGATATTTTACTGGACTGTAAATGTGTTTCTTGATTAATGGAAAATTCTCATTTATCCATGGTTTTTTCCCCCTCAAGGGTTTTCCACGTAAATCTTGTGTTCAGTGTTATTTACCTTGTTGTTTATTTATTTATGTATTTACATTAATGTTTGTTCAATATTAATTTAATATGGTTAAATAGGATTTATAATCCTCATCCTCACATGGTGCCAGAGCATGTAGATTAATCCTAATTTAATTAGCCAATTGGGTGTATCGGTTGGGGTGGTTGGGTGGTTTATTCGTTGGAAAAATTTAATATATACACCCCCTCTGGAACATAGTTTTTTTACACCATTTTGTGCAAAGGTGAAAATAATTTCAAGTCTTTTATCTTGCAAAAAAATCTTCTCATGTGTACTCAGAACCTGCAAACAAAAGGTAAAGATTAAATCTTGTTTGAAATATTTTACTAAAATTCTTATGTTTCTAAAGTGTGCAAGAAAAATAAATACAAGAAGTTAAAACCTGGGTTAACATCCAGGAGATAAAGTTCCACAAGAATATGAAATTAAACTTTTCTATTGGTCCATGAATTTTCCTTGTTCCCCAGTATGGTAAAACTCTAAATTGTCCTTTTACCTTATCATTCAAAAAAATAAAATGTCCTATGTCCCTATGTACTCCTTTAAATAAGTGGGTTATTTTTTATCGGTCTTGTTAATTTCCATTTTTGTGTATATGTTTGGTAGGTTTCTTTTAGTTTTTTTTTTGCTACTTCCTCATTTTTGGTGATATTTTTTGAAATTAGAATTTTAATTAAAAAAAGTTACATGTGTTACTTTTTTTTATTAAACAGATTTTGGAAGATTTATAATTGTTTGAGGCACCTTTCCTTTTCCTCACACTACACCTAATTCTTTCAGTTTTCTATTACTCTATGGTGTAGGGTAAGCTGATCACAATCTCAAGACATTTAACCAATGACATGCACTAATGCACCCAACCTTTCCTATTTTGGTGTAGTTATGGGATGCCTTATCGCAATAGGGGTAGGGTTAAACTTGGGTCACATTCTAACAAGTTCCCACTTTGCGATTACACCAAAATGCCTTTTCCAATTCTTACAAAGTATTTAACCCCATGGGTCATTGGATTCAAAATTTTGATAACTTTTTACACTTATTGTCACTTGTCTTATTCAATAGTCTTTTTCTCTTTAATAATGGACCTTGGAAACCTATATTCATAAATTCTTGTAATTTTTTTTTAAATTTTTTTTTTTTCCATTTATTCTTCATAAGTCTTAAAGCAACCCACATAGTAATGTCACACCATTTACTATCCTTCTCTTATAGGCAGTGATTTTTAATTTAGATATTTGCTTGAAGTTGCTACATTTGATTCTTTTCTTGGTTTATTTAAATTGCTACCTTCAGTGTCAAATTTATTCTTTTTTGGAAAAAAAAAATATTCCTCTTATGGCTATTGACAAAGTGTTTCGTTAATTATTTTTAGTTCATTTTATAGCAATTATTATCAGATCAAATTTTATCAAAATTTTCTTGCCAGCTAAGTGTAACTTGTTGGTATGTTAATGGTATTGTAAAGGTTATAGTGCACGTAGCACAAGTGCTCAGAAGTAGAAGAAGAAAAATCAATACAGCTAGACACTACACCCAAATGAAGTGCCTCCTAATCCTCAATCTTCTTCTTCTTTTGTAAACAACAAACATAACATCGGTAGTTTCCTCTAAGAGAAAATTGAACCCGCTTCAGATACAAATATAAATATAGATCAATCAATTTATATAGTAAAATAATAAGATATTAAGTTAAAAAATGTATCTATTTGTGCAAGGCTGATTTAACCCATAATGGTAATGTTTTTTAGGAAATCCATTAGCGAGAGCTCCTTTTAGCATAGTTTCCCAAAACGTTATGTTTATTAATTTATGAGAGTAAAAAACTCTTCTATTAAAGAAGAGCTTCAGCTTCTACACTCATTGCAACTCTCCAATGAATGCTAAATTTACAACATTAACTAGGGTTTCAGCATGGTTAATGCCTTAGGATCTCAAATAAAGTGTTTGTATTAATCTTAACCGCTTTCTTGGTTTAAAATATTACTTTATACCTTTTTTAAATCCCATTTATGTAGACTACTCCACGTGGGGCCTTTAAAATCACTTCTCTTTACTTAAATGTATATCTAAGTATATATATGAAAACCCTTACCAAAATTATCCATGTGGAACCTTAATCCGTGAACAAATTAAAACCTTTTCACACATTAAATTTATTTTTCTTTAATTTTTTATATTTTTGAACAGTTTAGTCCCACATGTGGGGCACTAAGTTTGTTTGAAGTATTTAAAAGCCACGGAAAGAATTGGTGTGTTGTGGTTATGACCACATCAATTTTTTTTAGCTAGGTATGGGACTCGATCCCCTCCATGAGCTCAATCTTGACAAGTTCTGATTAATTTATGGAAATTTGGGATATATGATGAGTGGTTAGAATATATGGTAAATTTGGCTTGGCCATGTAACACTATAAGCTAGATACCCTATATATATATATATATATATATATATATATATAATTTTTATATTAGATGAGAAAATGTTTTTATTCAAATATGAATTGAGAAGTAAAATACTTGTGTTGATGACAAGTGAGTATGTTTCTTTTCTCTCTAATATAAAAAATTTATAATGTATTTTTTGTACGAATAAGGAATTAATATGTTTTAGTATTCATTTAAGAAATAAGATATTATACTTTTTTTATGAAAAAATTAGTAAGTCGTATTTATTGCAAAACTAAAAAAAATCACTTACTTTTTAACAAAATTTTCCTTATAGTCAAAACTAATATGTTGTTTTTAAAAAAGTGGTATCCTGGATTCAATCCATTTGTTGAGAATATTCATGCCATACCCATCTGGTGTAGACTCCCAGGGCTTCCTCTGCATCTATGGGATGATGAAATCCTCCTTCACATTTCCAAATCGATTGGTTCACCTATTGGCCTGGATGGGCCCACGAGAAATAGGTCTAGGCTGGCATTTGCTCGGTTCTGTGTCTCCATTGAAATGGATCAGGAGCTTCCCAATCACATTGTTCTGCAATCCAAATTTGGAATATGGAATCAGCAAATAGAATATGAAGCTTTCCAACAAAGATGTAACAAATGCCACAGATTAGGGCATTTTGCCAGCAAATGTCCTGAACAAACAGTTCAAAAGCTGGAAGCTTTCTCAGATATTCCTGAAGCTCAAAGACAGAAACAGAGAGATAAGGTGGATAAAGAGTAGATATCTGAACCAGCTACTGGAAATAGGTGTTTGGAGAGGCATTCCAAGTTAAAAGAAAGGAAAAAAGGATATAAGGCAAAGAGACCACCGGTTTACAGAAAACTTTGGAAACCTAAGAAACTGATTGAGACTCAACAAGAAATAGATCTGGGTCTGAATGAGGAAGAAAACAAAAGGGAGATGTTAGTGGATTCAGTATTGAATCCGGTAAAGTTGAACATGGAGGTTGATGAAGAAAATGAAAAATTTAACATTTCTCTCTCGTAAATGGAAGAAAAGATAGACAACATCAATGCTCATCAAGAGCTGCTAAGGAACAGCTCTTTAAAGAAACTAAAAATGAGACAAGAAAAATGCAAAGAGGATCTAGAATCCATTGCACGAGATCTAAACCAAGAGAAAGAGGACACAGATGTGGAGGAGTTGGCTCCTAAAATGGATAAGCAAACTGATATTGCCACAGGAAAAGAGGATGGGGAAATTACCCCCATTAGTAAGGAAAATGATTGTGATAATGATGGATTCATCTTAGTGAAAAGAAAGAAAAGAGGCTCAAAAAGCCTGGAAGAAAGTCCGGAATCACTTTGTAGTGAAAAAAAAAAACCAGCTTGGAAGCTGGGAAGCTTCCACCTCAAGAATCATAAGGGCCACTGCTAGAAGAACTGCAAATTTTGGAGTAACCTTTAGAAAAGGTAGGCCATCTAAGAGAGAAGCAAGAGAAAAAGAGACTGAAAAGGAAATTGCAGATGGTACACAGAGAATTATGAACCATCCGGCAAATGCATCTCTAAAATTTTTTTAATGAAGGTTATTTCTTGGAATGTCAGAGGCCTCAATGGGGGGCCTAAGCAAATAATGCTTAAGGAAATATAAAGAGCAAACAAACCCAACATTCTTCTCATTCAGGAAACTAAAATGAAAAGTAAAGCAGTTGAAGACTTCAAAAGATATTTTTGGCAGAACACTGCCTTTGCTGCTGTAGACTCTCAAGGGGCTTCTGGAGGCTTAGCGATCTTTTGGGATACAAAGATGGTTGACGGTAAGGTACTCTCCTCCACCCAGAATCATTTAGCTATTATTTTTAAAAGCCTTGAAAATAATCATAGCTGGATTCTGTCTAATATTTACGCGCCCAATACTGCTACTGGTAAAAGAAATCTATGGAAAGAGTTAACCTTGTTCTGAAGCAAGGTTGAAAACATGAACTAGTTGGTTATGGGAGACTTCAATACTCCTCTACATCTGGGAGAAAAGTTTTGGGGAAGTTCTGAATTCTCCCTTGGTATGGAAGAATTTGTAGGCTTCATCTTGACTCTTAACCTTATGGACATAGAGCTTCATGGCAATCAATTTACATGGTCCAATAGAAGGTTAGGAGAGAACTTAATTCAGGTTAAACTCGACAGAGCTCTTATTTCTGTAAATTGGATCCTGGACCAGAATTTCCATCTTTCTTCTCTCCCCAGAACGGGATCTGATCATAATCCAATTGTCCTCAACTTCTTCAATTGGACAAAACCTTTTCATGGTAATTTCAAATTTGAGAAAATGTGGTTCGAACATGAAGACATTATGGACAGAATTAAAGAGTGGTGGTTTTGGGAAGGCACAGGGATGGCACAATTCAGGCTTCTTCAAAAGTTAAAGAATGTTAAACAGAAGATTAGAATTTGGAATAAAGAGGTTTTTGGAAACATTTTTGAAAAGAAGAAAGAACTTAAGCAACAGCTAGAAGAGCTTGAGCTAAATGTTTCCATGAAAGGTATGACTCTAGAGGATCATCAGCGGGAAAAAAAACTCCTCTCAGATCTGCATAATATAAACAGCCATGAAGAATCCTTTTGGAGAATGAAATCTAGACCCCTTTGGCTTAAAGATGGAGACAGAAATACAAAAAAAATTCATTTGACAACCATCAAACATAGAGCTTGTAACATAATTTCTGAGGTTGCTAAAGGAAATGGAAACATTACTAAGGATCCAGAGGATATCAAAACAGAGGCGCTTAATTTTTACAAGAACCTCCTCACTGAAGATAACTCCTACAATGAACAAGTAGAATATTTCCTCTTAGACTCCATTCCTAATAATCTAATACCTACTGAGAGATTTAAAAGTCTTTCAAAAAATGTCACCATTGAGGAATTAAAAAAGGTTGTTTTTACTTTAGAAGGGGATAAGGCTCCAGGTCCAGATGGCTTCTCAGCTAACTTTTACCAAAGATGTTGGGAAATATGCTCTGAAGATCTCTTGAAAGGTGTTAATGAATTTTACAGAACGGGAAATCTCATTAAAGAACTAAATAATACACACATTGTGCTTGCCCTGAAAAAGTTGGATGCAAAAGAATTCAAATATTTCAGGCCTATCAGTTTGGTTAATGTCATTTATAGGATTTTCACAAAGATTCTCAAAACTAGAATGAAACCTATTCTCATGGAGATCATTTCACAACAGTAGAGCGAATTCATCCAGGGAAGAATTATCCAAGATGGAATTATCATGGTTCATGAAACTATACATTCTATGGATAAAAGTAAAAAATGGTGGGGATGGCCATCAAACTGGACATGCATAAAGCTTTCGACAGAGTCTCCTGGAGATTCATGGATGAGGTCTTATCCAAGTTTGGGTTTCAAAGCAAATTCAGTAAAATCATCCACTCTTGTATCTCTACCTCTAGATTCTCTGTGGTTGTTAATGGGGAACCTATGGGTTTTTTTGCCAGCAATAGAGGTATACAGCAAGGTGACCCAATCTCCCCTCTTTTATTCATTATTATGGCTGACAGTTTAAGCAGATCTATTTCCAAAGCTATTGACATTGGCATGATAAAAGGCTTCCCTCCAACTACTGGTAATCAAATCTCCTCTCATCAGCAGTTCGCTGATGACACTTTGCTGCTCCTGATGGCTTCTATTATTGAGGCTAAGGCTATCAAAACTATCCTTAGATTTTATGAGGAAGCCTCGGGACAAAAATTTAATTTTGACAAAAGCTCTATTTATTTCTTCAATACCCCTTGGGAAAGGCAAAGAAAGATTGCTAACATTTTAGGATGCACTATTAATTCTCTACCAGCTACTTACTTAGGCTTACCTTTAACTACTGGCAAGATTTCTGTGGAGGTATGGAATGATCTTATTAAGAGATTTCAAAGAAAGTTGGCTGGCTGGAAAGGAGCTGTCCTTTCAAGTGCAGGTAAGTGCCTTTTGGTTAAAAGCACACTTCAAAACTTGCCTATTTACATACTGTCAATGTTCAGCATGCCTACAACAGTGATGAACAGTATTGAGAAGATTCAAAAACACTTTCTATGGCATGGTACTGAGGACAGATTCAGATATCATCTTGTGGCTTGGGAACAGGTTTGTAAACCTAAGAGACTAGGGGGGTTAGACATCAAAGATATCAAACATATGAGTACTACCCTTATTGCAAAATTAGGATGGAGGCTTATAAAAGAGCACAGACCTTGGACAGAGCTGGTTAAGATCAAATATCTTTCAAACCAAAACAAGATTTCCTTCATATATGATCAGTCTCTTCCGAGTGGTTCTATTTTCTGGAACAACCTTCTACGCAGCAGACATATTCTCTCTCAGGGGTGTAGCTGGAAGCTTGGAGATGGACAAAACATAAACTTCTGGACTGATAAGTGGATGGATTCTAACTGGATTTCTACTTATGATCATATTAAAGACAACTTAATTACAAAGTATGGACACAAAATCCAGGGGTACATTGAGAGGGATGGAAACAAAAGAAAATGGAAACAGCTAAAAGTGGAGAATGATAGTATACAAGCTGATATTGCATCTCTCCAGAATCAACTTTCCCTAATCCATATAAGTAATCAAAACCTTAAGGATGAGCTCATCTGGAAAGATTCTTTCGATGGGGAATACACTGTTAAATCAGGATATAATTCTTTCTTTGTATCCATGGAAAGTGAAATTAAGTGGCACAAGCTGTGGATGCCAGAGCTAACCCCTAGAGTGAACTTATTTTGGTGGCTAATTATTAAGGGCAAGATCCTAACTAATGACAACCTCATCAAGAATGGATTCATCATGCCGAATAAATGTTGCATGTCAGAAAGAGGCTAAAGATATAAAACATTTATTCCTCCATTGTGAGATTGCTTCCAAAATTTGGCAGCTTGTTTTTGAAAAATTTAATCTGAGATGGATTTTTCCCCTTACCTGTCTTCAGGCTTGGGAGTAATGGGGCTCTCTGTTTAAACATTGCATGGTGAAAAGACTGTGGCAACTTGTTCTGCCCCACACTATGTGGAGAATTTGGAAGGCTCGTAATGATAGTATTTTCAGAAACAATAGACAGGCTTATAACAAAGTCTATAAGGAAATTATCATTGTTGTGCAAGATAATATTTCTAGATTTAAACCTTCTAAAAATAGACTTTATCTAGAGAATGAAGAATGCATCCTGACTGAATGGAATATTGCCACTATCAATAGAAATAACAATGGTACTGACAGAAACACAGTCAGATGGATTAAACCTCCCACTGATTGGCACAAGTTAAATTTTGATGGGGCCTCAAAACGTAATCCGGGTGACTCTGGAGGAGGGGGAATCATCAGGGATTAAAGAGGTTGTTTTGTTGCTGCTTTTTCTGGGAAAATGGGCAGACAGACTAATCATTATTCCGAAGCTATGGTGGCTCTTTGGGGTATAAGACTTGCCAGAGATTGCAATATTCCAAATATTATAATTGAAGGTGATTCTCTAAATATTATCAATCTTTTGAATAAAAAGCAACACCCCAGCTGGTCTATCAAGGATTATATTGAGGAAGCTATTGATATATGCAAAAGCTTTGAAAATGTCCAAATCACCCACACCTATCGGGAAGGAAATAGGGTCGCTGACAGTTTTTCTAACTTCAGTGTTAATAATTCCTTTCAAACTTGGCTTAGGGGGGACATTCTGCCCACTCATGTCAATAAATCCATTATCATTGATCTACATGGTAGTGAAAATCATTACTAACAGCTATAATTTGGACGTTAATGTGTGGATCCTAGAGTACATGATGATGACATCACAAAAGATATGGATGACTGATGCAATCTGTGCGGGATGGACTGTTATCATTTTTTGGCATAGGAGGAAAGCCGAGGAGCAGGGAAATAATAAAAAGTGTAGCATCATCATTAAACCTGCTTTCACGGAAAGGAATGATTCAAATATCAAAATCAAAGCTCTGCCTGTCCCGCACATTGGTAGCTTTTTTACCGTTGAGAACAGGAAAAGAAGCAGAGGAAACATGGGGGGTCCGCCTTGCAAAACTGAACCGACCCACAATCCTGAGTGGAAAGAGAACACGGAGCTTTGGGATTACCTGTAAATCGAGGGCCTGTCTAATTTCATTGAAAGGATTCAAGGCTTCGACCAAGACATTTCTATCAAATTCACCCAGGGTTGGAAGAATAGGATTGTCAAATATAGTAACATGGAGATGGAAATCACGGAAGAGCTCATCTCTCAGATCACGGGCCTCAGCCTGGAAGGCACCAAATTCTTCAATAAGAAGGTGGACAGGGAGGTGGAGACCAAGAAATTTCTGGAAGAGGGGGAGAATCTTGAGTTCGTGACCGCTGGCATCAAGGTGGCGTCGATTCCTGAACCTTTTGCTGAGCTGGCCAAAATGATGGTTAGGTATGTTACCCTTGAAGGAAGATTTGTGACTATACCTCAAAAGCATCTGATATTTCTAAATCACTTTCGTAGAAATAACATTATCAGCTTTCCTCACTATTTGATTAACTCTCTGGAGAAATCTATAAGGGAAGTTCAGAGCCACTCTAGGGCTGTCCCTTTGCACCAGGGACTTATCCTCTTGATCCACCGCCACTGCTCCAGCTGCCCTCCCGTGAATCCTACCCCACCTCCCTCCTCCATACCTCCACCTGCCCACACTGCTTCCACTCCCCCCTGCTAAAAAGAAAGAATGAAGATGTTGTTTCCAGCAAGAAAAGCAAGAGCCTTAAAGCTAAAATCCCTGCTTCCCAATGGGTCCTAAGGAGCCACAAAGACTTGGAACTTGCTGAAAACCTCCTGCATATTAGCAAGCAGGTGGAGGAGCCCAAGAAGGAGGAATTGCTGGACAGGGTGGATAGACTTGAAAAGGAGATACAAGAGCTCAAAGGGGCTATAAAAAACATGGAAAGAGCTAAGGGTAAAAGAATCCTTCAAAGTGAGGAGGAAGAGGGGGTTATTGCTGAAGTCTTCAAGAAGCTACAGTCCTTAGATGGCAGATTGGGGAATGCTAAAAGCCGCAATCACTGCATATTGTCTTGCCCTCAAAAGCATTTATAATTTCATTGAACAACATGTCCATAGTGTCTGTAGTTTAAGTGGGGTTAATGAGGACATTTGGGGCCCTAAAGAGAAAAGGGATATTGCAATTACTCAAGAGGATTTGCAAGACTCCTCTCAGGCCACTGTCATTACCTTCTTCATGTCGTTGTAGGCTATCAAGACCAAGATTGACAGAGCCATCAAGTAACGGGTTGTGATGTTGTTTTTTGGCTGCGATGTGGCTGTCATCTAGCAGTTCTGGAGCTATTTTTTGGCAGAGCTCTATATGATGTTTCTCTTTTGGTTTCTTTTTGTTCTTTCCTTCTTATTTTTGGATCTTTGTACGTTTAGATCCTTTCTTCACTTATATTGTAATATTTGGCTATTGAGCCCTCCTTGGTTGACTGTTTTTCCCTTCTCTGGGTTGTTTCTCTCTTCTTTACTATCTGGCTTTTGAGCCCTTTTGTATACAGGGTATAGTCCCTTCAAAACTATTTGCCCTTAATAAAAAAAAATATGTTGTTTGTCTAGAATATTTGCTTGACAAGTCTATTTTTGACGTGAATAAGGAAAATCCATTGAAATACGGCTGATGTAATTCAAACAACAATCTGGGGATTGTTTCCAAATTATTTTTGTAATGTTTTTTCTCCTAAAACCTAATTTATTATCGAAAAGTTAATCATATAAAGGATTGTAATAATCATGGTTTTTTATCACAAAGAGTTGATTTTTTTAAATTTCAAAGTATTACTAAATTATAAATTATGTTTGGCGTTGAGGGGCGATGCCCCTTGACCCCGCCATGACCACATGAGGTGCGCTACCCGTCGACCCCACTAGGGGCTGCCGCCCCTAGACCCTCGCTTCCTGATCATGTGTTTAGTACGTTCTATGAATAAAACCTCACCTTTTTGTATCCAAGAAGTATCAATCGATGATGTTATATTGAATTTGATTTATTTTTATTAGCTAACTCAAAATAATTACAGTATAACTTTGTTATAAATGAGTTATATGTTACTAGTTAAATGCATACAAAAGAATGGATTATATGTGTTTAAAAGGTTATGCTTCGGCTCCTTGGTTATCTACTCAAAAATAGAAGTGATGTGTAATTGTGGCATGGAAAACTGGGTCATTTTTTGGAACATGAATGATATGTCTCGACTTAACCTAGTTTCTAGTCCGCCACTTATCTCTCATGAAATGTTTGAAGGGTGTTTATGTGGTAAGCTATCAATAAAAACCCTTCTTCAGTCATTTTTGAAGCAAAGATAATCCTGGGAATTTTTCCATAGTATTGTTAGAGGATCTTTAAAAATTGCTAAATGATTCAGTGTATATTATGATTATTCTTGCATGATTTGGTCATTTTTCATATGTGTTATCTATCAGTATTATCCCAAATTTAAAGGCTGAGAATAGATAATGAAGATATATATGGTGTTGATAAAACATTTTTAAATTCTAAATTATTATGTGATTGCTAAAAATATTATTATATGCATGTAGAATGACACTTAGGGATTCCTTTGTGTTTTTTTAGAGACTGTACGCCTGAAAATCAACATGTGATTCTAGACGCACTCGACTTCTCAAGGTCATGCCGAGACAGCCGGAATGTGAGAGATTAGATGGATAGTTTATAGGAAACTAAAGGAATTTTAGGGGCTATGAACTGGTAGCGTGAAATCCTAATAGTTTAGTTGACAAAGGGGGAATAGAGGCTATGAATGGGTAGCGTAAAATCCCTATGGTTTGGTTTTTTGTGATGATTTGAACTCTAAACTATGTTGAAACTTCGTTTTAAATAAATAAAGGAAGTAAATTTAGCTTGAATAAAACACAAGTGTGTTTAATATTTTAATTCACTAGATTCATTCCCGATTTATTAAATAAAACAAAATGAACAATCTAGTCTATTTGTCTAAAAAGAGATGATTTGAAGAAAACTAACTAATTAACTAATATATTTTTGTATTTTTTAGAATTTAAATATAATAAATAAATAAGCTATTCTAAAGACATGGGAAATTAATTAAAATAAAACATTATTACCTCTAATAAAATAAACTAAAAAAAAATGTAGTCTTTAATTTGCACACAAATGTTATGCATGATGGCACTTCATTCAGCAGGACTGAATGCTCACCCAAAGCACGCGCAAATACTAGCTCCCTCATTTTTTATGTCTACCAGAATGTTAGCACACACAATCATAGTGGTAATTGACTAAGTAAATAATAAAATATCCTAACTATTGCATACACTCATTTTGGAAACACATGTAATAAGGGAACATATTATCTCAAACAATAACTGAGATAAATTACATATACACATATCCATATTCAGATACATCAATGATCATAATCCAACCATAATTATCCATTAATATTCAAAAAAACTACATAATAAGAGGTTGATACATAATATGTGAACACATACTCATGTGTGCAACCATAACAGAGCAGCATAACACCAATAAAATGATCCCTATGCGTATGTTTTAACTAATCCTAAGCCAAGTATTTATGGGGACTTTCCTTTCACCGCCCATGCACTTCCTAATAATAGCGTGCTAAAAAATATCCATGCGGACTTACATGCATGCTTTACAAAAACTTGCTAATAATAGATTATCTAATAATATTTTTCTTTAATCTTATTAATAGCTAAATCCATGCATATGCTTTAATCCTTGGTTTGTATGTGTTTTCTCCAAAAATAGTCATTGTTTGCTTGCTAAGGTATCCTCCTTTTATCATTTGCATGGTGAACACTCCAAGTATATTTTTAGCCTACCCCCAGAACATGGATAAGTCCTTACTCATTTTGCATGTATGCGTGGTCCCGCACACAATTATGTTCTTATCCATGTGCACCATCCTTCATGTGATCTAAGCTCCTATACGTATCAACCTTAATACTTATTGGTACTTATCTAATTATAGAAAACAATATTACCCCACACAAGGTATGTTATCCGTCCTTGGCAACACCAGAGATTGTCACGCAAAAATAATAGTAGAAGAACCAAATAATAAAGAATAGATATTATGGCTTGCACTAAAGAATTAAAGAATCAATCTGCTTTAGGGGGAGGAGTACTGGAAATTCCTTGACCAATATCTTCTCAAGTTCTTTCCACCCTTCTAACTCCTTAGTCACCTTAGGAGGGGCGACATCAACAATTTCAGGAACCTCTATAGGGGTTAATTCATCAATCCTCCCCTTTAGTTACTCAACCAAGATTTCCAATTGCTTGGCTGTGTCATCTAGTGCATCTATTTTGTGCAGAATCTAAGGGAAGAGTTCCTTCAAGCTTTCCTTTAGCGAGATCTTCAAAATATTTATCAATTACCTCTTTTTCTACACTTTTGCCAACACCTCCTCTTGTTCTACCTTATTATTCTTGTTCTTGGCCTGGAACTCCCTCAACTCTACTTTGTCTCTAACAACTAGCAGACTTACAACACGATCAAATCTTAACTTTGGTAAAAAAATAAACCCTGCCTCTTCCACAGAATTCTTAGCCTCTACTATTAATGCATCATACTACCCAAGGTGTTCTTCAACCTGTTCGCTATCACTCTTCTTCTACCAAGCTAATACTTCTTTTGTGGACTCTATTGTGAGAAACTTATTCTCATATGTGATCATGTGCACCAAGTCCTCAAGGAAATATTTCTAGTTGCTTGGTTGTGTCATCTAGTGCATCCATCCTATGCATAATCTAAGGGAAGAGTTTCTTAAGTCTTTCCTTTAGTGAGGTCTTCAAAATTTCTATCAATTACCTCTTTTCTTCATCTTCATCATCAGGAGGAGTATCCTCGTGTGTTCTCTTTTGTCCCATTATTGTATTCCTTGTAGGTGCTTCTAGGATCGTCAAGTCATCTTCCACATATTTTTCATCTGTCATCCTTGGCTTTAAATAAATGTAAACCTTTGTTTCCTCCAGATTAGAAACTACCAAAGTAATGGACTTAGACATAATTAAATCATCTGATATCATTTTCTCGTCATATGTTCTTTTCTTAGGATAAACATACGTTTTTATGCAATGTATGATATTCATAATCTACCTTATTTTTGTTAAACCTAATTTTTCACGCCTCTAAAAACATATTCACGGCAGCCTAAAAATATCGTGTTCTAAATGCAAATCAAAATTTTGCACCAAGGGTTTTTTGACCAATCCTTCAAATAAAATACTTCAATGCAGAACTGTTGATAAACTGAGAATTCTTCCTTTCCCTCTGATTACACTGGAAACTCATTGGGAATGTGTCATTATTCTCCAAACGCTTCATGCATTCTTCTATACCATCTATCCTCTCTAGCCTTGTATGCATTATTAATGCCATCGTAAGTGTAGTTAGCAAAATATTTTGTGAATTATGGACTTTTCTCAGGGAAATTCCATAGGTTTTCATTAGTCCCATCACGTACCCCTATTTCAGATAAGAAAATCAATAACAATACATTTCCAAAGGTAATCTTGTCCCCTGTGTGTGCTTCATCAATAATATCCTCTACTATGAATCCATCTAAGTTATAAATAGTGTCATCAAATATCTTCTTCATGACATGAAGCCATCATTTGTTCACTAGGCCCCACCTTTCATGTCCATTCAATTTTGTAAGTAGACGCACGACCATTCTGATAATAGGATCTTTGATCTTATAAATATCCATGGTGTGCCCTCCCCATTGTTATTTCATCATGGTGAGTCTTCTTCACTTCATCATCATCTTCTAAGTCCATTTGAAGCTTTGTTCGTGTGCTTCGAATGCCAATAAATTTTCCAATTAATAGCATAGTAAGGCACATCCTTCTTCCTGCAAAATAGAAAAAATCGTCATGGACACGCGATAAAATCCATTGATACAACCGCTCTGATTTTCCAAAGTAAGGGATCTCTTAGAGTTGAAGAAATCATGCACTCTACAAAGTTTGATACCCCTTATCATCATAAATAGGCTTATCTTTCACCGTCATCTCCTTTATCTTCTGAATCAACTCAATATCTATTTCATGTGCATTTTCATCTAAGCGATGATTATAATCGTTGACTGAAATTTTTCTCACTTATGATATCTAATCTTTCCCCATAAGTACTCCATCTGGGTACTAAATTTCTGAGTACCATTCTTCATGTACATAATCAACGACAGGCGTTTCCTTGCCCTTACCTTTTTCTTTTCCCTTAGGTGATACGGTTGTTTCTTTCCTAGGTGTCATTAATCGTGAATATCCCAAATTTTAAAACCATTATCCTTTGGTACTTGAAGCAAAATTCCACGCAAAATACTCTCTCTCTCCTTGATTTATCACAAACTCAATGGAATATGTGCCCTAACTTGCCAATATTAGCTCCATAAGCTTTATAAACCCTAACTTTTACAAACTTTGCAAACCCTAGATAGGAAATATCTCCCACACCTTCCTTAAGCTTCCAACTTTACTCTAAAGGAGGTCCACCACCAGGCCACATATTTTCTCAATTTTTTTTTATTTGCACTCAAATTCACTTGAAATATCTCAAATTATCTCTTGAAAACTCCTAAGTTCTTCACAAGGTAAGTTAAAAATGAATTTACCCTAACACCCATTTTATGGATTTTCAAAATTTTACCACATTAAATGCTTGTCACCTACCACATTACAACATCTTTAATTCTTATTTTTCTTCTTTTCTACATTTTTTCCACCACTTTATTTTACACATTGATATCATAACCTTCTAGTGCACCTACTACCTCCAAGCCACAGGCCTCCTAGTGCACGCTTCCTTGTGATGCTACACATCTTTCCTCTACGATTTCAACCAAGTAGTCTATCCAACTTCTGTCTACCTCGCATTACACTACACAATCCTTCTTCCTGTGTGGTCTTCAATCTGAGCAATTTTATTATTATCACCATCCTTCTCATTTCTAATGACACCCTTTTCCCCTTTTCTGCATGTGTACCCTTCAGCCGGCACACCATCCTTCTACCATGTTGCACACATTTTCATCCACTTCAACTCACCTTCAAGCACTAATAAGGTCTCTTTTTTGTGCATTTGTACCTAGTTTACCCCACACTAAATGTATGTGTAGTCCTCCGCACATGAACTTAATAGATGGAATCATATTCTTACATGCAAGGATGCTTATTACAACAAAACAAGGAAAACAAATAACTGAAATGCAAAAATCAAAACTTGAAAGGGGAAACCTAATCTAAATGGAAATATTGCCTTATTACAAACACCAAAGAAGATTTTTTATAGTAGGGATTTAGTCTACTCCCATTGAAGTAACCATGCAACATGGTGTCATCCAACACCTATAATTGACTTGCGCATAACTCAAGTATCTTGGTTACTACAAAAGGCCCCAACCAATGCACCTTCAACTTCCATGGGTGGCATGCAAACACGGATTCATAGAGAAGGACCATCTTTCCAATTGAAAATGTCTTTTTCTTAACGTGTATATCATGTCACGCCTTTTGTCACGCCTTCTTAGTCTTCAAGATCTAACACACAATTGTGTGTTGCTCATCTAATTACATTAGTTTCTCAATACGCTCCTGAATTGCTTGCTCATCATTCAATCCACCTACACCTGCAATACGCAAATATTGTAACATGAATTCTACTGGTAGGAATTCCTTTGCTCCAAACATCAACTAAAAGGGTATGACCTTGTTCAATCATTTTTATGTGACCCTATATGTCTATAGTATTGTTGACACTTTATCATCTCAATCATTTCTTCCAACATCACAAATATTCATTGAGGTTTATCCCAAAATCTTGTTCAAATATTTTGCATTGTCATTAGCTTGAGGGTGATAAGGGGTGGTTTTATGGTGTGTTACCATAAACTCAACCAACTGAATTTTAATTGTCTCATTTAAGAAATGAGTTCCTCTATCATTTTCAAGCTTAATGGGAAGCCATACCTGTAATCTCCCATAGGAACCTTGTTATTTTTTTTGTAGTACAATCGTTTGTAGGTGCAACCTCTTCCCACCTTGTGAGATAGTCAGTACAAGTAATTATATGTCATAATCTAGTCCTTCACGCAGGTGTTATAATAGGTCCTACAAATTCAATGGCCCACTTCTCAAAAGGTTTCACACTTGCAATTGGTCTAAGTGGACATCTCATCTTTATTTCCATGCTTTCCAATTTACTGACAATGATCACATGCTTTCACAAAATCCTTAATATCTTTGTACAAAGTTTCCCACCAAAGACTAGCCATAAGTATATTATGCATAGTTGCATCACCTGTATCATTTCCTCATGCTATTCCTCCATGAGCCTCCTCCATAATGGCTTCACACTCATCTTTAAACACACACCGGTGAAAGATCTCATCTCTACCCATCTTGTATAAGTCTCCTCCAATTAACTGGTAAGATGTTGTGCGTATAGCAAGATATTTTTCCTCCAATTTTTTCATTCCTTCGGGCACCAATCATGTGTGCAAAAATATTGTTATGTCCTCCATATCGATGGGTATGTAATTCAACCTAAATAATTATGCATCATCCATTGTTTCCTCAAAACTATGTGCATCCTCGCCATAATTGATCCTTGATAGATGGTCAAACACTGAATTACTCTTTCATGGCTTGACAACAACTATGGTAAAGTCAAATCCTTGAAATAGAAGTAATCCACTTGATAGATGTGCCCCTTCAAAATAGGTTTATCAATCAAATATTTCAATGCCACATGATCTGTATAAAAGATAAATGGATTAGCTAACAAGTATTGATGAAACTTGTGAAGCACATAGATCTTAGACATGACCTCATGCTCAATGGTAGTGTAATTCTTCTCTACGTGTCAACTTCCTACTTGCAAAACATATGGGTGATCTACATTTCCATCTCTAGGTTATGCCAATAGCCATACCGGAAGCATCAACATGCACATGAAAGGGTTTTTCCCAAGAAGGAAAGTGCAAGATTGGTGTAGTTGTAAGCTTCTCCTTCAATGTTTCAAATTCATTTTATTGTGCATCACCCTAATAAAAATTTCATTTCACCTTTAGCAACTCTTCCAAGGGTGCAGTAATATTTGTGTACCCTTTGATAAATTTCTATAGTAGCCAGTATGTCCCAAAAATCCGTATCACTTCACTCTGATTTTGTAGGCTCCTCTAAACCCAAAATCACAACTATCTTGGCAGATCTACCAATAATCCTTCTTTACAAATGATGTGTCCAAGTAGAGTTACCAAAGGGTGTAGCAAAAATACACTTCTTAATGTTTAAATAAGATGCTCAATTATTTGCATCTCAAACATAAGTCTCAATCTTATCACAATGATCCTTAACCAACCCATAAATAGTCCAGTCATCTAAATACACTTGCAAGAACTTGTGAATAAAATCCTGAAATTCCTGCACAACAATGCACAAGAATACCACTTGTGCATTCTTTAAAGCAAAAGGCATAATAGTATACACAAAACTTCCCCACTCATTAGTAAAATTGTCTTCTCTTGGTCCTCTGCACGCAATGTGCACCTGATGATAGCCTTAAAATCCATCTATAAATGAATAAATTTCATGCACCCTATGACTCCTTCAAGGTATTTCCTCTAGTGAAAGGGGTAGAAAAGGATCTATAACACATGTAGCATTTAAGTTCCTTATAGTCCACATAAATCCTGGATCCCACATCCTTCTTGATGCTTATTACCATAGGGTTAACCCACTCAGATTCTTAAATTGGTTCAATGATTCTAGATTTAAGCATTTTATCAATTTCTTCCTTTACTTGTACGTGCAAGTTTGGATTCATCCTATAAGGCCTCTTCCGAACTGGATACACACCTTCCTTCAGCTTAATCTTCATCTCTCCCAATGAGGGGTGCACTCCTTTCAAATCATGATAGCCTCATGGAAATAGATCCTAGAAATTGCACAAAAGCTCAATAATATTTGCTACCTCTTGTTCTAACCAATAATGGCCTCCTTGGGTGCATCTTCAGTGCTAATGTTTACCTTCTTCGTCTTCATGGGTGCATGGTACGTGCACGGGCCTTCTCATCTATTGTATCCATTACTTCATGTGCACCTTCTATATGAATAACCTCCAAATTCTCAACCTCTTCATCATCAATGAGGTACACCATTTTACCCTTTTCTTTCTCCTTCCATGTGTGGCCTAGTTGTAACTCTTCTGTTCTCCTCAGCATCTAGCGCATGCCTCGGGATCAGGTTCTCCAAGTAACTCAAGTATGAACTCTTTCTTCCTTTGCATAGCATCCCCCAATATGATGCACCTCATAATATGCAATGCTTCATGTACTGGAGGTTTATTACAAAAATAATCAAATGTATGGATCATACCTTCAGTCATATCTTGTCAGCTTGCAGTATCTTGTTTGATCTTAGCATGTACATACCACACATGCATAGCCTCATAGAGTGGAATAAAACTTATATACCAATAGATATGGTGGCAAGGCCTCCTAGCCTTATGCCCATATTCTCTCACAATTATGGATGTGTGCCAAAGTAGGAGTCTTCCCATGATATTCACATATATGTGTAAGAGCATTTCTCCATGTGAACCTGGTTGAGAAGGAGATTCTCACTTCTCAAAAACCCTACAAGTTATCTTTGTGTGTCATCCACCAGTGTGTTTTTGTACTGCATAAGGTATAAACCAACATATTCTTGTGATCACCTTCATTCTTCCAGTGTTTCTCCATGGTCACGCAAGAAAACTCATGATTTTCTTCACCAGTGAATCATGGTAGTGATATTCTCCCATGCACCTAATCATGCGTGACCTAATCATTCTAGTTACCCATCCCTTCATCTTGTTCTTGACCATTTCATATGTGTCATGGTCCTAGTTATCAAAAGAAACACTTGTGGTGTTGCTAACTGACTACGCATCTCCCCACTGTAAGATATCTTCCTTGGATGGTTCCATAGTCTTAGGTCATGTACTATGCATGCATAGATTCTATCCAGATATTCCTCACTCAGAGGCTCAACATATAGTGTTTCTTTTGCTTCATTCAGAGGTATAATGACATGCTCATTCCTATTCTCAAAACTTATGTATCCCTTATTGAAGTGACAAGTCTACATTGTTCACATAACACCATGGTCACCCAAGTAATGTTTGAAAGTTGTCTTCTTCAACAAGCTCTAATACCTAAAAATATCCAGTAAACTTGGCTCCCTAGATTGTAATAGAAGCATCCTTTAATACCCCAATAGGCATAGCTCTTGTCTTATTTTCCATATATAGCACATTTAAGGATGGTTATAACATTGGTCTCCCCATATGATTCCATGCATCCAGAGTGAGTACATTCACCTTGTGCACTATCTATCAAGAATATTACTTACCAACCATCCATCAATGATTGAATCTAAAGTGATCTCCTTATCATACTCATGGTTTCCAAGGTGGTAAGTGTTTCATGTAAAATATGTCACTCATGCTCAACTCTAGTGCATGGTACCTTGTCACACAGCCACTCTCCTAATAGAGGAATGATATTCTCTTGGCGCAACATTTTACATAACTCCTTCAAGTCATCCACATCCTTCTATGGGATCTCAATATTCTTCGCATGTTATCTCTCACGCACCTTCTCCTTCAAACATTGTATCTTGCCCTATAAATCTCTGATGATTCCCATGGTTTCTTGATAAACGTCCTTATGATGTGCAGCATCTTGATACCTTAGCATGCATAACTTCTTCTCTCATGATGAGTGGTCTGGCTTTGAGAGGTTCATGCGCGCATGTTTCTTTAGCGTGTGTAGTGACCAACAAGGGTTATAATTCAGGATCATATATCTTCTTTGGTATCCATTTATCACCCTTCGAGAGTTGCACCTTGATCATCCCCACACTCCTTTCCTTCTTCTTGTTATTTATTCATGTGCTCATATAGGTCTAGAAAATCTTTTAACTTGTGTTTCTTCTCACACCATGAGTAGACTATGTTCTACAGAAAATCATGCTGATAATGATTAGGGGACCCACAAGTATAACAGGTCCCACATAGGAATCTAATTCTACCTCCATGACCTCTACTTCTATATCCTCCATGGAATCCACCTCCTCCATTGTTATGCTCTTCAGAAGGTTACATTTTGTATCCTAGATAGTTGTTTGCTACCATAGTTCTGTCTTAACCTAGTCTCACATGCCTCATGAATTTGGTCTATCAACTGAAAGTCATTTATATCATGAGTACGTGTGATACAAATCTTGTAGTATACACATTCATTATTCATAGTTGAGCACTTTAAGAGAGGATAGTTTTGGACATCATGGTCCAAGTGGAAAATTTCACAATACTGTAACAACGTGCGTACTGATTGTGCACATAAATATATCCTTAGTATGTCCCTCAACCTCACAATCAATGCACCATATACACACTTTTAGTCTCATGTATGGAGTTAGAAGAGAGCTTCTCCAACTGCTTCGTCATGGTTGTAATCTACACTTCTATAAAAGGACTAACTCCTAGTATCAACACTCCCAATTGCTTCTAGTGCATACAGAGTGTTGCTTCCAAAGCCTCGTGTGGGTCCACATATGTCTTATGAGATAAATGCCCTTCATAATGGGTTCAGTAATCCCCAAAAAACCACTAGGCATGCTGAACTTGGATTTGATATCATAAGAAAATTTAGACAATATAGTCTTAAAACACGTCATCATACTCCCATACACTTTCTAAAAATCCTTTTTGATATCCTTGAGCACGCTGATGCTCTGCTGCTCAAACTCTAGGATGTGAAACTCAGCAAAAACATAGTAGTGCAAAGCATTATAGTCCACCACAATTTGATGTGGGTCATACTTCATGTACCAACTATGTGCACATCTTGTAGCATAGTATTGAAAACTGACTTACCTTCCTATCTGAAGTTGTAATCCCCTTCACGTGCCATATTAATTCAAACTTATGCACATGCTTTATTGCATCCTCTATACCTCTATACTTTAGTAAGTGAGAGACATCTCAAAATAGAACCTTGAGGTGGTCAGCCTATTGTTAGGCTGATTGCTGAGGTGGCTAATGAGGTTCATGTGGTGGTGGTTATGGAGGCATCCATTTCCCACCAGATCAAGATCCTAAACTTTCACCTTGTAGTATTTCCTCCAGGTGGTTGACTGACCTGATCCTCTCCCATGCCCCCTACTGCGGTTGTACGGTCTAGTTGATGAAATTCCTCATGTCCCAGTTGTAGTACTAAACTAGACACTTATTTTCTGTGTGGTCGCAGCTCCCACTAAAGTACTCCCAATAGTCTGCATGTCAATACTTATGTCCTATTGATGCTCCTGAAAAACAACCCTAATAAGAACTCCTAAACATTGGTGCCTACTGAGCTACCATGGGCAGTGCTACTAGTCTTATTCCCTTCTTGATTCAACGCAAAATTCATATCTACCCATGTATCTTCTTATTACCTACACTAGCTTCCTTTTCTCAAAACTACCTCTAGATCTAGAACACCTTGCACAAGGGCTAGGTGGCTAGGCTGAGATCATATGTGCACCTGCAGTCCTCATTCTTCCCTCTGACGAGCTCTCATCTGAAGCCAAAGGGGACTCTCTACCACACTTTTCCAAGGTTGGGAGGACCTGATGTTGTGGCTCCTCATCTTCCAAGATAGCTTCAAAAACTTCATGAACCATCATTCTCCTGAACTCCATTGACTTTGTAATATCTCCACTCACGTTTCATGTCCCTCTCTCACCTTCATTAAACTTGCATCATATTTTCTTTCTCTGTATATCTTCTACCTAGACTGTCGTCATCCTTCTCCACACCTACTCCTGCCCCTACACGTGGTGGGGGTTTAGCTAGCCATAGGTAATTTTTCCAACTTAAATTCTACAATCAAGATCTTGATAGCTAAAGGGATACCATGTAAATAATATCCTTTGGGCTCGCAAAACAACCTAAACTCAACTTCCTCCATACAACAATAAGGGGTGATTGCGTACTCCAACATATAATTCTGTAGCACACCAACCCACCAGTGGTCTACATCTCTACTCCATGCTTCATCTACATCAAACAGTGTTTTATAATCATCTTGCATCCAAAATCTTGATCTAGGATACCAAGCTTTAATCGATGCGTATGTTGTCAACCACTGATACAAATCTACTAGAAAGAAGCTAAATAATGTCTCATATAACACATGATAAATATTTATTTCGACCCACTGGCATGTGTTAAATCCAGGTCTAGTGTTATACCTCTACGTGAACTTATCTTGGCCATCTTCTACCCATCTTTCAATACTCTCCAGAGATAATCAATACGCCATCTACAAGCAACATCCTGAGAAAAATTGAAAAGAAGGTCCCAGAAACAGGGAACCAAAATGTAGTCTTTATTTTTTCACACAAATGTTATGCACATTAGAAATTCTCATTCAATAGGACTGAATGCTCACTCGAAGTGCACAGCTACCAGGTCCCTCCTTTGTGTTTGTTGGTAAGATGTTAGCATACAGAATCTTAGTGGTAATTGACTAAGTAATCAATCAAGTATCTTAACTATTGCATACACTCATTTTGGAAACAGATGTAATAAGGAAACATAACATCTCAAACAATAAATAATATCAATTGCATATGCACATCTCCATATTTTGATACATCAATCATCAAAATCCAGCCACAATTATCCATTAATCATCAAACCCACTACACAACAAGAAGATGATACATAATATACAGATAAAAAGTCATGCACAAAGATAAAGCAACATAACTCAAACATATATCACTATAACTAACGCATTGATTCCCCATGACCAGTCATAAGTTAATTATTGATAGGGGTGTGGAATTTTCATTCACCACCCATGCACTTCCTAATAATAGGCATGCCCAAACCTAGCCTACATGTATGCTTTATAAAATAATTACTAATAATAGATTATCTAATAATATCCTTCTTTAATCTTATTAATAGCTAAATCTGTGCATGTGTTTTAATACTTGGTCTGCATGTACTTTCTCCAAAAATAGCCATTGTTTGTTTGCCAAGGTAGCCTCCTTTTATCCTTTGCATGGTGAACAATCCAAGTCTATTTTTAGCCTACCCCCAAAAAATGGTTAAGTCCTTACTCAATTTACCTATATGCATGGTCCCATGTGCAATTATATTATTATCTACACATGCCATCCTTCGCATGATCCAAGATCCTTTGTGCATCAACCTTCATCCTTCTTGGTACTTAGCCAATTCTAGCAACCAAAAAAAATGAATAGCCAAATGTGGCTATTCCCCTATTATAGGGTTGTCTAACAATGTTACTCTAAAAGAATGTATTTGAAATTTATTATTCTAAATAAAATAGACTTCAGAAGATTTATAATTGTTTGAGGCACCTTTCCTTTTCCTCACACTACACCTAATTCTTTCAGTTTTCTTTTATTATATGGTGTAGGGCAAGCTGATCACAATCTTGAGACATTTAACCAAGGCCATGCACTAATGCACCCAACCTTTCCTTTTTTGGTGTAGTTATGGGATGTTTTATCGCAGTGGGGGTAGGTTTCAACTTGGGTCAACTTCTTATGAGTTCCCACTTTGTGATTGCACCAGAATGACTTTTCCAATTCTTATAAAGTGTTTAACCCCATGGGTCGTTAGATTCAAAATTTTGATGAACTTTTACACTTATTGTCACTTGTCTTATTCAGTATCCTTTTTCTCTTTAATAATGGACCTTGGAAATCTATATTCATAAATTCTTGCAATTTATTTTTAAATATTATTTTGTTTTTCCATTTATTCTTCATAAGTATTAAAGCAACCCACATGGTAATGTCACACCATTTACTATCCTTCTCTTGTAGGAAGTGATTTTTAATTCAGATATTTTCTTGAAGTTGCTACATTTGATTCTTTTCCTGGTTTATTTAAATTTCTACCTTCAGTGTCTAATTTATTCTTTTTTGGAAAAAAATTATTCCTCTTATGGCTAATGATAGAGTGTTTCCTTAATTATTTTTAATTCATTTTATAGAAATTATTAACAGATCAAATTTTATCAAAAGTTCCTTTCCAACTAAGTGTAAGTTGTTGGTATGTTAATGGCATTGTAAAGGTTACAATGCACGTAGCACAAGTGTTCAGAATTAGAAGAATAAAAATCAATACAGCTAGAGACTACACCAAAATGAAGTGCTTCCTAATCCTCGATCTTATTCTTCTTCTATAAATAACAAACAAAACATTGGCAAGCAGTAGTTTCCTCTCAGAGAAAATTGAACCCGCTTCAGATACAGATTCAAATATAGATCAATCAATTTATATAGTAAAATAATAAGATATTAAGGTTAAAAATGTATCTATTTGTGTAGGGATGGTTTAACCTATAATGGTACTATTTTTTAGGACATCCATTAGCGAGAGCTCCGTTTAGCATAGTTCTGCAAAACGTTCTATTTATTAATTTATGAGAGAAAAAAACTTTGCTATTAAAGTAGAGCTTCAGCTTTTGCACTCATTGCAACTCTCCAATTAATGCTAAATTTACAACATTAACTAGGGTTTCAACATGTTTAATGCCTTAGGATCTCAAATAAAGTGTTTGTATTAATCTTAACTGTGTTCTTGGTTTGAAATATTACTTTATACCTTTTTTAAATCCTATTTATGTAGATTGCTCCATGTGGAGCCTTTAAAATCAATTCCCTTTACTTAAATATATATCTAAGTATATATATATATATATATATATATATATATATATCCTTACCAAAATTATCCATGTGGAACCTTAATCCGTGAACAAATTAAAACCTTTTCAATGCATTAAATTTATCTTTTTTAATTTTTTATTTTTTTGAACGGTTTAGTCCCACATGTGTGGCGCAAAGTTTGTTTGAAGTATTTAAAATCCATGGAAAGAATTGGTGTGTTGTGGTTGCGGCCACATCAATGTTTGTTTTGATAAGTATGGGACTCAATCCCGTCCATGAGCTCAGTCTTGTAAATTAGACCCTTGACGAGTTTTGATTAATATATGGAAATTTGGGATATATGATGAGTGGTTAGAATATATAGTAAATTTGGCTTAGCCACGTAACAATATAAGCTAGATACCCTATAATATATATATATATATATATATATATATATATATATATATATATATATATATATTTTATATTAGATGAGAAAATATTTTTATTCAAATATGAATTGAGAATTAAAATACTTGTTTTGACGACAAGTGAGTATGTTTCTTTTCTCTCCAATATAAAAATTTAAAATGTATTTTTTGTACGAATAAGGAATTTTTATGTTTTAGTATTCGTTTACAAAATAAGATATTATACTTTTTTTACGACAAAACAAGTCCTATTTTTCGTAAAACTAAAAAAAATCACCTACTTTTCAACGAAATTTTCCTAATAGTCAAAACTAATATGTTGTTTATCTAGAATATTTTCTTAACAAGTCTATTTTTGACATGAATAAGGAAAATCCATTGAAATACGACTGACGTAATTCAAACAACGATGGGGGGATTATTTCTAAATTATTTTTGTAATATTTTTTCTCCTAAAACCTAATTTATCATCAAAAAGTTGATCATATAAAGGATCGTAATAATCATGGTTTTTTCTCACAAAGAGTTATTTTTTTCAATTTCAAAGTATTACTAAATTATAAATTATGTTTGGCAATGAGGGGTAATGCCCTCAACCCCACCCTGACCCCACGAGGTTTGCTACCCATCGACCCTGCTAGGGTCTGCCACCCTTAGACCCTCGCTCCCTGATCATTTGTTCAGTACGTTTTGTGAACAAAACCTCACCTTTTTGTATCCAAGAAGTATCAATGGATGATGTTATATTGAATTTGATTTATTTTTATTAGCTAACTCAAAATAATTACAATATAATTTTGTTATAAATGAGTTATATGTTACTAGTTAAATGCATACAAAAGAATGGATTATATGTGTTTAAAAGGTTATGCTTCAACTTCTTGGTTGTCTACTCAAAAATAGAAGTGATGTGTAATTTTGGCATGGAAAACTAGGTCATTTTTTGGAACATGTATGATATGTCTTGACTTAACCTAGTTTCTAGTCTGCCACTTATCTCTCATGAAATGTTTGAAGGGTGTTTATGTGGTAAGCTATCACCAAAAACCCTTCTTCAGTCATTTTTGAAGCAAAGACAATCCTTGGAATTTTTTCACAGTATTGTTAGAGGATCTTTAAAAATTACTAAATGATTCAGTGTATATTGTGATTATTCTTGCATGATTTGGTCATTTTTCATATGTGTTATCTATCAGTATTGTCCCAAATTTAAAGGTTGAGAATAGATAATGAAGATATATACGGTGTTGATAAAACAAATTCTAAATTCTAAATTAGTATGTGATTACTAAAAATATTATTATATGCATGTAGAATGACACTTATGGATGCCTTTTTGTTATTTTAGAGACTGTACTCCTGAAAATCAACATGTGATTCCAGACGCACTTGACTTCTCAAGGTCGTGCCAAGATAGCCAAAATGAGAGAGATTAGATGGATAATTTATAGGAAAGTAAAGGAATTTTAGGGGCTATGAACTGATAGCATGGAATCCTAATAGTTGAGTTGATAAGGGGGGAATAGAGGCTATGAATGGGTAGCATAAATTCCCTATGGTTTGGTTGTTTGTGTTGATTTGAACTCTAAACTATGTTGAAACTTTGCTTTAAATAAATAAAGGAAGTAAATTTAGCTTGAGTAAAACACAAGTGTGTTTAATCTTTTAATTCACTAGATTCATTCCTGATTTATTAAATAAAACAAAATGAACAATCTAATCTATTTGTTTAAAAAGAGATGATTTGAATAAAACTAACTAATTTTCTAACATATTTTGTATTTTTTAGAATTTAAATATAATAAATAAATAAGCTATTCTAAAGACATGGGAAATTAATTAAAATAAAACATTACTAACTCTAATAAAATAAACTTAAAAAAATTGTAGTCTTTAATTTGCACACTAATGTTATGCACGATGGCACTTCATTCGACATGATTGAATGCTCACCCAAATAATGCGCAACTACCAGGTTCCTCATTTGTTATGTCTACTAGAACATTTGCACACACAATCATAGTGGTAATTTACTAAGTAATTAATAAAATATCTTAACTGATTGCATACACTCATTTTGGAAACACATGTAATAAGGAAACATATTATCTCAAACAATAACTCAATATTGAGATACATCAATGATCATAATCCAACCACAAGTATCCATTAATATTCTAAAACAACTACATAATAATAATTTGATACATAATATGTGAACACAGAGTCATGTGCGCAACCATAACAGAGCAGTATAACACTAACTAAATGATCCATATGCTTGTGTTTTAACTAATCCTAATTAAAGTATTTATAGGGATGGGGACTTTCCCTCACCTTCCATGAGCTTCCTAATAATAGGCGTGCTCAAAAATAGCCATGTGGACTTATATGCATGTTTTACAAACACTTGTTAATAATAGATTATCTAATAATATTTTTCTTTAATCTTATTAATAGCTAGATCCATGCATATGCTTTATTCCTTGGTCTATATGTGTTTTCTCCAAAAATAGTCATTTCTTGCTTTCTAAGGTAGCCTCCTTTTATCCTTTGTGTGGTGAACACTCCAAGTCTATTTATTGCCTGCCCTCAGAAAAAGGATAAGTCCTTACTCATTTTGTATGTATGCATGGTCCCGTGCACAATTATGTTCTTATCCACACGCACCATCCTTTATGCGATCTAAGATCCTCTACGAGTCAACCTTAATCCTTAGTGGTACTTAGCCAATTATAGCAACCAACATTACCCCACAAAAGGTATGTTACCAATCATTGACAACACCAGAGATTGTTGTAAAAAAATAATAGTAGAAGAACCAAATAATAAACAATAGAGATTATGGCTTGCGCTAAAGAATTAAAGAATCAATCTGCTTTAGGGGGAGTACTGGAAATTCCTTGACCAATAGCTTCTCAAGTTCCCTCCACCCTTCTAACTCCTTAGTCACATTAGGAGGCGCAACATAAACGATTTTAGGAAGCTCCGCATGGGTTAATTCATCAATCCTCCCCTTTAGTTGCTTAATAAAGATTTCTAGCTGCTTGGTTGTGTCATCCAGTGCATCCATCCTGTGCGTAATCTAAGGGAAGAGTTCCTTCAGTATTTCCTTTGGCAAGGTCTTCAAAATATTTATTAGTTACCTCTTTTCTCTACCTCTTCCAACACCTTCTCTCATTCCACCTTATTATTCTTGTTCTTGTCTTGGAACTCCCTCAACTCTGCTTCATCTCTTATAACCAACAGACTTACAACATGATCAAGATCTTGGCATTTGTAAAAAACAAACCATGCCTCTTCCACAGAATTATTAGCCTCTATTGTTAATGCATCATACTACACGAGGTGTTCTTCAACTTGTTCCCTGTCACTCTTCTTCTTCCAATCCAATACTTTTTCTAGGGACTCTATTGTGAGAAACTTCTTCTCATGTGTGATCATGTGCACCTAGTCCTCTAGGAAATGCAACGTCCTCTCGTATGAAGGTTGGACTTTATCAACCAGGTCCAAGTGTGTAATTGTAATATCATCTAATATGCATTCCACATTTTTATGTGCCACACACATGCATCCCATTTCTTCTCTTATCTCTTGTTTCAGTTGCATGATCTCTCTATATTTCTTCTCGAGCTATTTATTCTTCATCATTATATCATCATTATTCTCCTATATCTCCTTGCACACATTCTTTATGCAACAGTCCTTATCAAAAATTATCACCCCTACTTCTATCAATAATTTTTTAAGCGTGTTACATTCTTGTTCATCTATTAACATTTTTGCATCAACTATTGGGTATGCTTCTCCTGGTGTAGACTTATGTTGGATCTCATTTATCAATTGTGCACTAACCTTGAACTTTGAATCCTCCATGTGTGATTGAAAATCCTAAGAGAGCATACTCTTTATGCACAGCAAGGCTTCTTCCTTCTTAAATAATGACCAATAGAAGAGATCTTCTATGGCCACTGTGCTTTGATATCTTGAGAGAAAAAAATTGTTAGGATTGGCAGCTTACTGCATCATAGAGCCCTTGGATATGTGCCTTTGCTTCCTATTCTTTCCACTGGTCCCCTTTGTAAAACCAAGCATAAGGGGGTTTTCCTCTCCACTTTCTTCTTCGTCATCAACACTCTTTCCTTCTTCTTCCTCGTGCTCAAAGTCATGTTCTACAATGCACTCTACTTCATACTCAATATTGCGTTCCATTTCACGCTCAATCTCCCGCTCAGCTTCACTCTCCTCAGTATGCTCCTTCCTCTCCACCAAAATCTAAGTAACATGCACCTCATGACCTCCTACCTCTATTTCTATGACTGGAATGTCTTGATGATGTGCATTGTGCTCTTCTATATCTGACTCCTCAATATCATGAACCAACGGGTCCTTTTGCATTACCTCCTCTTCATTCCTCTTAGCCTCCTCTTCATTTCTCACAACCTCTTTTTTGTCCTCGCTAGATACAATCTTTGGTTTCTTCATCACTAGAGACCTCTTCTTCATGGGCTTCTTACTTCCTTTGGAGGTGCTCACACTTGGTTCTAACTCCTTACGCATTGGTTCCTTCTTTATAGTGTCACTCTTAACATGAATTAGTTTTTCTTGTCCTTCTTCATCTTCATCATCAGGAGGAATATCCTTGTGTGTTCTCTTTTGTCCCATTATTTTATTCCTTGTAGGTGCTTCTAGGATTTTCAAGTCATCTTCCACATATTTTTCATCTACCGATCCTTCAAATAAAATATTCCAATGTAGAAGTGTTGATAAACTGAGAATTCTTCCTTTCCCTCCGATTGCACTGGCAACTTATGGGGAATGTGTCATTCTTCTCCAAATACTTCATGCATTATTCTATACCATCTATCCTCCCTAGCCTTGTACGCATTATTTATGTCATCGTAAGTGTAGTTAGCAAATGTTTTTGCGATTGATGGACTTTCCTTAGGGAGCTTCCATATATTTTCATCAGGCCTATCAGGTACCCCTATTTTAGAGAAGACTATCAACAACAATACATTTCCAAAGGTAATATTTTCCCCTGTGTGTGCTTCCTCAATAATCTCCTCTACTATGAATTCGAATAATTTATAAATAGTGTCGTCAAATATCTTCTTCACGACATAAATCCATCATGCTTTCACTAGGCCTCACCTTTCTTTTCCATTCAATTTTGTAAGTAGACGTGCGACCATTCTGATAATAGGATCATCAATCTTATAAATATCCATCGTGCGCCCTCCCTGTTGGTACTTCATCATGGTTGCATTCTTCTTCACTTCATCATCATCTTCTAAGTCCATTTAAAGGTTTGTTCCTGTGCTTTGAAGGCCGGTAAATTTTCCAATCAATGGTAGAGTAAGGTACATCCTTCTTCCTGTAAAATAGAAAAAGTCTTCATGGATGTGTAATAAAATCCATTGATACAACTGCTCCAAGTTTCCAAAGTAAGGGATCTCTTAGAGTTGAATAAATCCTGTGCTCTACAAAAGTTGATACCCCTTGTCATCATAAATAGGCTTATAGTCCATCATCCTCTCCTTTTTCTTCTGAATCAGCTCAATATCTATTTGGTGTGCATTTGCATCTGAGCGATGATTATAATCGTTGATTGAAATTTTTATCACGTGTGATACCTAATCTTTCCCCATAAGTACTCCATCTGGGTACTACATTTATGAGTACCATTCTTCATGTACATATTCAACTATAGGTGTTTCCTTGCCCTTACCTTTTTCTTTTCCCTTGGGTGATACGGTTGTTTCTTTTCTAGGTTTCATTACTCGTGAATATCCCAACTTGTAAAACCATTATCCTTTGGTGCTTGAAACAATCTTCCACGTGAAATACTATCTTTCCTTGATTTCTCACAAACTCAATGGAATATGTGCCCTAACTTGCCAATATTATCTCCATAAGCTCTACAAACCCTAACTTTTACAAACTTTCCAAACCCTAGCTAGAAAATAACTCCCACTTCTTCCTTAAGCTTCCAACTTTACTCTGAAGGAGCTCCACCACCAGACCACATATTTTCTTGATTTTCTGTGATTTGCACTCAACTTCACTTGAAATCTCTCAAATTATCTCTTGAAAACTCCTAAGTTCTTCACAAGGTATGGTAAAAATGAATTTACCTTGACACCCCTTTTATAGATTTTCAAAATTTTACCACATTAAATGCTTGTCACCTACTACATTGCAACATCTTTAATTCTTATTTTTCTTCTTTTCTGCATTTTTTCCGCCACTTTATTTTATGCATTGATATCATAACCTTCTAGTGTGCCTACTACCTCCAAGCCACAGGCCTCCTGGTGCATGCTTCCTTGTGACGCTACACATCTTTCCTCTACGCTTTCAACCAAGTATTCTATCCAACTTTTTTCTACCTCGTGTTACACTACACAATCCTTCTTCCCACTTGGTCTTCAATCTGAGCAATTTTATTATTATCATCATCCTTTACATTTCTAATGACACCCTTTTCCCCTTTTCTACATGTGTACCCTTCAACCGGCACACCAACTTTATTCCATGGTGCACACATTTTTTTCCACTTCAACTTGACTTCAAGCACCGATGAGGTCTCTTTTTTGTGCATTTGTACCTAGTTCACCCCACACTAAATTTATGTGCAGTCCTCTACACATGAACTTAATAGATTGAATCATATTCTTACATGCAAGGATGCTTATTAAAAAAAACAAGGAAAACAAATAACTGAAATGTAAAAACCAAAACTTGAAAGGGGAAAACTAATCTAAATGGAAATATAGCCTTATTACAAACACTAAGAAGCTTATTTATAGTAGGGCTTTAGCCTACTCCCATTAAAGTAAGCATGCAACATGGTGTCATCCAACTCTTCCAATTGACTTATGCATAACTCAAGTATCTTGGTTACTACAAAAGGTCCCAACCAATGTACCTTCAACTTCCCTGGGTGGCATGCAAACTTAGATTCATAGAGAGGAACCATCTTTCCAATTCAAAATGTCTTGTTCTTAATGTGTATATCATGTCACGCCTTTCGTCATGCCTTCTCAGTCTTCTAGCTCCAACGCAAAATTACGTGTTGCTAATCTAATTGCATTAGTTTTTCAATGCACTCCTGAATTGCTTGTTCATCATCCAATCCACCTCATGTGCAATACGCATAGATTGTAACATGAATTCTACTGGTAGGACTTCCTTTGCTCCAAACACCAACTGAAAGGGTATGACCTTGTTCAATCATTTTTATGTGATCTTATATGTCCAAAGTATTGTTGACACTTTATCAATTCCAACATCACAAATATTCATTGAGGTTTATCCCAAAATATTATTGAAAGCTTCTGTGTTGTCATTAGCTTAAGGGTGATAAGGGGTGGTTTTATGGTATGTTACCATAAACTCGGGCAACTAAATTTTGATTGCCTCATATAAGAAATGAGTTCCATGCTAATTATGTTCTCCCAGAGGAACCTTGTTTTTGTTATTATAGTACAATCCTCCATAGGTGCAACTTCTTCCCACCTTGTGAGATAGTCAGTACAAGTAATTATATGTCATAATCTAGTCCTTCACACGGGTGTTGTAATACTTTCTATAAAGTCAATGGCCCACTTCTCAAAGGGTTCTGTGCTTTCAATAGGTTTAAGTGACATCTCATCTTTATTTCCATGCTCGCTAATTTACTGACAATGATCACATGCTTTCACAAAATCCTTAACATCTTTGTACAAAGTTTCCCACCAAAGACCAGCCATAATTATCTTACACGCAGTCGCATCACCTGTATAATTTCCTCCTACTATTCCACCATTTTCCTCCTCTATAATGGCCTTGCTCTCATCTTCAAACACACACCGATGAAATATTTCATCTCTACCCATCTTGTATAATTCTCCTCCAATTAATTGGTAAGGTGTTGCGCATATAGCGAGCTATTTTTTATCCAATTTTTTCATTCCTTCAGGCACCAATCTTGTGCGCAAAAATAGTGTTGTATCCTCCATATCTACGGGTGGAAAATTCAACCTAAATAATTGTGCATAATCCATTATTTCCTCAATACTCTATGCATCCTCTCCAGAATTTATCCTTCATAGATGGTCAAGCCCTAAATTACTCTTTCCTGGCTTGACAACAACTATGAAAAATTCCTAAAAGAGAAGTATTCACCTGTAGATGTGCCCCTTCAAAAAAAGGTTTATTGATCAAATATTTCAATGTCATATGATATGTATATAAGATAAATGGAGTAGTTAACAAGTATTGATGAAAATTTTGAAGCATATAGATCATAGGAAGGGCCTCTTGCTCAGTGATAGTATAATTCTGCTCTATTGGTGTCAAATTTCTGCTTGCAAAAAAACATATGGGTTGATCAACATTTCCATCTCCACGTTGCGCCAAGACTATGCCAATAGCAATACCAAAATCATCAACATGCACATGGAAGGGTTTTTTCCAAGAAGGAAAGTGCAAGGTAGGTGCAGTGGTAAGCCTCTCCTTCAATGTCTCAAACCCTTGTTGTTGTGCATCACCCCAATAAAACTTTCATTTCTCCTTCAGCAACTCTTCCAGGGGTGCGATAATCTTTGCATACTCCTTAATAAAATTTCTATAGTAGCCAGTATGTCCCATAAATCCACGCACTTCACTATGATTTGTAGGTTCCTCTAAACCCAAAATCACAGCTATCTTGGCGGGGTCTACCAATAATCCTTCTTTGTAAATAATGTTCCCAAGTAGATTTCTAAAGGGTGTAGCAAAAATACACTTCTTAATATTAAGTGAGATACTTAACTGCATGTATCTCTCAAACATGAGCCTCATATTGTCACAATGATCCTTAACCAACCCATAAACAGTCAAGTCATCTAAATACACCTACAAGAACTTGTGAATAAAATCCTAAAATTCCTGCACAAAAATGCACAAGAATACCACCTATGTATTCTTTAAACCAAAAGACATAATAGTATATGCAAAACTTCCCCGCTCTGTAGTGAAATTTTTCTTCTCATGATCCTCTTTCTCGATGTGCACCTAGTTATAGCCTAAGAAACCACCAATAAATGAATAAATTTGGTGCCATGTGACTCCCTCATGTATCTCCTCAATGAAAGGGGTGGGAAAAGGATCAATGACACATGCAGCATTAAGTTTCATGTAGTCTACACATATCTTGATCCGCACATCCTTCTTGATGCTTATAACCATATGTCTAACCCACTCAGATTTCTCAATTGGTTCAATGATTCTACACTTAAGCATATTTTCAATTTCCTCCTTACTTTTACATGTGGGTTTGGATTCATCTTATAATGCCTCTTCTAAACTAGATACATGCCTTCTATCAGCTTAATTTTCATTTCTCCCAATGAGGGGTACACTCCTTTCAACTCATGATAGCCTCGTGGAAATAGATCCTAAAAATTGCACAAATGCTCAAAGATATTTGCTACCTCTTGTTCTTACCAATAATTACCAATAATGGCCTCCTTGGGCACATCTTCAATGCTGATGTTTACCTTCTTCGTCTTTATGGGTGTATGGTAGGTGTGAGGCTTCTCATATGTTGTATCCATCACTTCATGTGTACCTTCTATGTGGCTAACCTCTAAATTTTTAACTTCTTCATCATCAATAAGGTACACCATTTTACCCATTTCTTTCTCTTTCTAGGCGTGGCTTAAGTGTAACTATTTTGTCTCTTCAGCATCCAGGCACACCTCAGGATCAGGTTCACCAAGCAACTCAAGTACGAACTTTTCTACATTTGCATCATCCCCCATTGTGATGCACTTCATTATTTCTAATGCTTCATCCATTGGAGGTTTATTATAAAAATAATGAAATGTATTGACCATACCTTCAGTCATATCTCGTCAGCTTGTAGTCTCATTTTTGAGTTCCGTATGTACATACCATGTGCGTACATAGCCTTATAGAGTGGAATAAAACTTATTTACCCATAGAGATGGTGGAAAGGACTCCTATCCTTGTTCCCATATTCTCTCACAATTATGGATGTGTTCCAAAGTAGGAGTCTTCCCATGATATTTACATATATGTGTAAGAGAATTACTTCATGTGAACCTAGTTGAGAAGGTGATTCTCACTTCTCGGTAACCCAACAAGTTATCCTTGTGTGCATCCACCAGCGTGTTGTTGTACTACATAAGGTATAAACCAACATATTCTTGTGATCACATTCATTCTTCCAGTGTTCCTCCATATCATGTAAGAAAGACTCAGTATTTTCTTCTCCAATGACTATCGATATCTGATATTTTCCCATGCACCTAACCATGTGTGGCCTGATCATTATAGTTACACATCCCTTCATATTGTTCCCAACCATTTCATATGTGTCATGGTCCCAGTTATCAAAAGAAACACTTGTGGTGTTACTAACTAACTACACATCTCCCCACTGTAAGATGTCTTCCTTGGTTTCATGGTCTTAGGGTCATGTACTATGCATGCATAGATTCTATTCAGATATTCCTCACTCAGAGGCTCAACATATGGTGTTTCTTTTGATTCATTTCGAGGTATAATGAAGTACTCATTCATATTCTCAAAACTGATGTTCCCCTTATTGAAGCATAATTCTTCTTGTTCACATAACACCATGGTCACCCAAGTAATGCTAGAAAGTTGTCTGCTTCATTAAGTTCTAATACCTCAAAGTCTCCAGTAATCTTGGCTCCCTGAATTATAATAGAAGCATCCTTCAACACCCCAATAGGAATGTTCCTTATCTTATTTTCCATATATAGCACATTTGAAGATGGTTTTAATGATGGTCTCCCCATATGATTCCATGCATTCAATGTGTTCACGTTCACTTGAGCTCCTGTATCAATTAGAATTTTATTTGCCAACCATCCATCAATGATTACATCCAAAGTGATCTCCTTATCATAAACATGGTTCAAAGGTGATAAGTTTGCATTTAGTATATGTCACTCACGCTTAACTCTAGTGCGGGGTACATTGTCACACATCCAATCCCCTAATATAGGAATGATATTTTCTTGGCGCAACATTTTACATAACTCCTTCAAGTCATCCACACCCTTCTACGGGATCTCAATATTCTTCACATGTTTTTTCTCATGCACCTTCTCCTTCAAACATCTTATCTTGCCCTATAATCTCTAATGACTCCCATTGCTTCTTGATAAACATCATTATGATGTGCAGCATCACACTACCTGGCATACATTACTTCTTCTCACATGATGAGTGGTATGGTTTTAATAGGTTCACACAAACTTGTTTCTTCAGCACGACTAGTAACCAACAAGTGTTGTAAATCCGGATCAATTATCTTCTTTGGTAGTCATTGATCACCCTTCGCGCACTCCACCTTGATCATCCCCACACATTTTTCCTTCTTCTTGTTCTTGTTCATGTGCTCAAATAGGTCTTGATAATCTTCTAACTTATGTTTCTTTCCACACCATGAGTAAACTATATTTTGAGGACTATCATGTTGGTAATGATCTGGGGGCCAATAAGTATAACAAGTCCCACATGGAAATCTAATTCTACCTTTGTGACCTTTACTTCTATATCCTCCATGGAATCCACCTCCTCCATTATTACGCCCTTCAGAGGGTTATGCGTTTTGTACCTAGGAGCCATTTACCATAGTGGTTTATCTTAATCCAGTCTCACATGCTTTATAATTGTGATCTATTAATCAATGATCCTTCATATCATAAGTGTACGTGTTACAAATATTATAGTACATAGATTCACTCTTCATAGTCACACACTTCAAGAGAGGACAATTTCAGACATCATGGTCTAAGTGGTAAATCTCAAAATATTGCATCAATGTGCGCACTGATCAGTGCGGGTAGTTATCTTTAGTATGTCTTTCAACCTCACAATTTGTGCACCATATACCACTTTTAGTCTCATGTGGAGTTAGCAGAAAGCTTCTCCAATTGATTCGTCATGGTTGTTATCTATGCTTCCATAAAAGGACTAACTCTTGTTTCCACACTTTCAATTGCTTCAGCGCTTAGAGTTGCTTCCAATGCCTCACATGGATCAGTCTACATCTTATGAGATAATGCCCTTCAAAATGGAGTCAGTAATCCCCAAAAAACCACTATGTGTGTTGGCTTTGATGGATTTCATAGGAAACCTTGTACAACATAGTCTTGAAATGCATGTCATACTCCCTTACACTTTTAGATAAGCCTTGCTTGATATCCTTGAGCATGTTGATGCTCTATTGCTCAAACTCTGGGATGTGAAACTCAGCCAATAACATAGTACGCAAAGCATTATAGTCCACTATCATCTGATGTGGTTCATACTTCATGTAAAAACTATATGCGTGCCCTTGTAGAATAGTACAAAATTGACTTACCTTCCTATCAAAAGTTGTAATTCCCTTTGTGTGCCATATTAATTCACACTTATTCACATTCTCTATGGCATCCTCTATACCTCTATACTTTGGTAAGTGGAGTGAAATCTTGAAATAAACCTGAGGTGTTATTTTTTGAGGATGATTCGATGGTGACTAATGAGGTTTATGTGGTGGTGGTTATGGACCCTGTCCGCCAGATCATGAACCATAACCTCCTCCCGGATTCCCTCCATGTAGTAACTAACCTAGTCCTCTCACGTCCCCTGAAGCAGGATGTGGTCTAGTTGATGAACTTCCTTGTGTCCCAGTTGTAATAATAAACTTGAAACCTATTTTTGTGTAGTTGCAGTAACCACAAAAGTTCTTCTAATGGTTTTTACATCAATACTATGCCCTGTTAACGCTCCTGGAAATAACCCAACAAGAGTACTCCCAAACACTGGCACCTACTGTGTTGCCATGGGAGCGTTACTAGTCAAATGCACTTCTTGATTCAACATAAATTCATATCTACATTTATTTTCTTAATTACCTTCACTACTCTTCCCTTCAACTACCTTCAGATCTTGAACACCTTTCCCAAGGGCTAGGTAGCTAGGCTGAGTCAGATGCACGCCCACAATTCTCAATCTCTCCTCTGACATGTTCACATCCGAATCTGATGGGAATTGTCTACTGTGCTTACCCAAGGTTGGGAGGACCTAATGTTGTAGCTCCTTATCTTCCATGAGAGCTTCAAAACCTTTGTGATCCATCATTCTCCTCAACTCCATTGACTTTGCAATCTCCCTTGACATGTCCCTTTCTTGAGCTTCATTAAACTTGCATCATCTTTTCTTTCTCTATCTATCTTCTGCCTGGACTGCCGCCATCCTTTTCCACACCTGCTCCTGCCCCTCCACATGGTGGGGGTTTAGCTATCCATAGGTAATTTTTCCAAGTTAAATTCTATAATCAAGATCTTGATAGCTAAAGGGATACCATGAAAATAATATTCTCTAGGCTCGCAAAACAACCTAAACTCAACTTCCTCTAGTCAACAATAAGTGGTGATTACGTACTCCAACGTATAATTGGGAAGCACACCAGCCCACCAGTTGTCTACATCTCTACTCCATGCTTCATATGCATTAAAAAAATTCTGATAATCATCTTGCATCCAAACCCTCGATTTAGGATACCAAGCTTTAATTGATGTGTATGTTTTCAACCATTAATACAAATCTAGTAGAAAGAAGCTAAATAATGTGTCATATAACACATGATAAATATTTATTTCGACCCACTAGCATGCACTAAATCTAGGTCCAATGTTATACCTCTGCGTGAACTTATCCTATCCATCTTCTACCCATCTTTCAATACTCTCCAGAGATAATCAATACGCCATCTACAAGAAACATCTTGACAACCAAATTGAAAATAGGTCCCAAAAACGAAACCAAAATGTAGTCTTTAATTTGCACACCAATGTTATGCACACTATAATTTCATTCAGCAGGATTGAATGATCACCCAAAGTGTTTACAGCTACCAGATCCCTCCTTTATTATGCCTATCAGAATGTTAGCATACATAATCTTAGTGGTAATTTACTAAGTAATCAATCAAGTATCTTAACTATTGCATACACTCATTTTGGAAACACAACATCTCAAACAATAAATAAGATCAATTTCATAGGCACATCTCCATATTTAGATACATCAATTATCATAATCCAGCCACAATTATCCAATAATCTTCAAAAATAACTACATAATAAGAAGATGATACATACTATGTGAACACATAGTCATGTGTGCAACCATAACAGAGTAACATAACACTAACACAATGATCCCTCTACGTGTATTTTAATCAATCCTAAGCCAATTATTTATAGGGGTGGGAACTTTCCCTTCACCACCCATGCACTTCCTAATAATAAGTGTGCCCAAAAATAGCCATGTGTACTTACATGCATGCTTTACAAACACTCTTTGTAATAGATTATATAATAATATTCTACTTTAATCTTATTAATAGCTAAATTTTTGCATGTGTTTTAATCCTTGGTCTACATGTAGTTTCTCCAAAAAGAGCCATTGTTTGTTCGCCAAGGTAGCCTCCTTTTATCCTTTGCATGGTGAACAATCCAAGTCTATTTTTAGCCTACCCTTGGAAAATGGTTAAGTCCTTACTCAATTATATTCTTATCCGTGCATGCCATCCTTCACCTTATCCAAGATCCTCAGTGTGGAAACCTTCATCCTTCTTGGTACTTAGCCAATTATAGCAACCAAAAAAACAAAAAAAAGTCGGATGTGGCTATTCCTCTGTTGCAGGGTTGTCTAACAATGTTATTCTAAAAGAATGTATTCGAAAGTTATTATTCTAAATAAAATAAACTAAAATTCTCATGGAAAAGCTTCTGCCTCAAGTTTTATGGAAATAGAAAATATTCTCAAAAGTAATTTCCTCTTTTTTGTATGAACTTTCCCCGATAGAAGTAAATCTAAACTAATTAAAAGAAATAAATGATGTGCAAGTATTTATTCACTTCTTCCTTCAAATAATTTCTCAAGTAGGTCCACAGAGATAAACCGGGAAGAATTTTTCAAGGGAATATTTATGTAAGAAATATTTTGAAAAGAAATACTACAAATAATATAAATACATTTGGGAAGTGATGAAATCTTCCACTTCTACAATTCTACCAACTTAAAACAATACGTTCTTTTTATTCTAACAAATATAAATTAATTAAAGTTTCAAATAATTTAAGTACAACCCCGACCTGGTTACTACTATACAGTGGTATATTCTGAAAGGTGAGATGTTCTTTTTGTCTCCTCATCTTTATATCCTCTTCCAAAGATGAATTCCTATTGTTCTAGGAATGTACAGATGTTAGCTAGTAACAAATAAAAGCAAGAACTAGCTATGGTTGGCTTGGTGTAAGAAATGACTAAAAAAAATGATAGGAAATAACATATCAATGAGTTGGTTGTCTGTATGGTTCATCTCAAAAATTTAGCAACATAAATTTACCTCAAGAATGTGAAATGTCCAACCCATCATACCAGTAAAAGTTTGGCTTTTATAAAAATCAGGTAAAGAAAAGAATTCAATTACATGTATCGATTAAGAAGTGAAAAATCATCAAAAGGAGAGGTATTCAACATTCTAAACATATCCAAACAAGAAGATAAAATCAATACGATTCCAATGAGTCCAAAAATAGGCAAAACGGTTGAGAAACAAGTGAGAAAATCACTCTCGAAATCCAAGCACGCATTAAAAAATGTGTGTTTTAACTCTCGGATTCAAGGTGAAAGGACCGCCGATGTAGACATAATGGTGGTTACGTAACTGTGGAAGTGGTTACTTGACTACCATTGTGACGATTATGGAACTTTGGCTCAAGACAATGTCACAAGTCATAAAAACGGTCTTGCAAGAAAAATTAAATTTTGGAGACTAAATAGAAGGGTTGATTTTAGTCAAAGGAGGGATGTAGAAGAGAGAGGGAAGGATCTAGACCTAATTTTTACCTTAGAAGAATTTTTAATCATCATTAGAGATATTGTGTTTTTCGTGTCGCACCATGTAATTTTTGGGTGTGTACATATTGCCCCTTCGGAGAATCATTTTAGCCATGAATGGGCGTAAAATGTGAATTCTTATTATGGCGCTCCCAAATGGGAGAGTTAGAAATTATACCTTAATCACTAGTGTTCTAAAGAAAATCCAATGTTCCTACCACCTTTAAAAGAGAGACGAGAATCAAGTGCAGATATAAAACATGATTAGCAAAATACTCTGAAATAAATGATAAGATTAATTACCATATTAGCAAGGGTAAGAAATATACCTACTCCAGTGTGCTGACCCTACATACACCTACTCAAAGAAAAATTAGAAAACCAAACTTGTGTTATATATATTACTTTCTACTATTTTTGGAAATTATTTATGTTTTGCAAGTTTGTTGAATTTAGAACTCTTAATTTCTGACGAATGTTTCATTCGTGGGTATGGTTAAATTGGAAGGGGTTTAGAAACTATGGTGATGGACCCAACAAAAGTGGATGGGGCTCAGCAATGGGTTAGATGAAAAATATTTGGTATTTTTTCATTAGGCTTTGGATTTTTCTTTTTGAATACATTCGAGAAGAACTTCAGGAAATTCATAATTGAAGCAATCGTAAGGGGTCTCAAAGAGATGGATAAGCAAAGTGCCTTTATTTCTTAGTCTCATTTTCATGTATTTCTTGAAAAAAAAATCTCATTAGTGAGCATTTTGACCACACTTGTCCTTCGGTGGGATGGTGTTGTGCTAAGACATTAACAAATACATACATACATACATACATACATACATACATACATACATACATACATACATACATATATATATATATATATATATATGCCTATTTTTTAGTTCGACACTCCTTTGTAAATTTATTTGTTTAGACTTTACTTCATTTGTGCACTCTTTTAGGGTTAGGAATGTTCAAAGTTTTTTTTTTTTGAATGCGTGTTATGGATGATGATGCAATGTGATAAAAAAATGATATGCATATGATTAAGAGTATGGTAAAAAATTGTAATCTTGATCCTTTATTTTCCAAGTAACTTTTAGCATTTTTGTTTCATTAGCAAAATGTGTTGAATATGATATGATGATAAGATAACCTCACTTTAATCTTAACTCCTTGCAACCGGTAAGATGTGAGGGATCACCACCAAGAGTCAAGAAGAACCCAAGATGTATGTTTTGAAGAATGTGAATGAGGATGACCTAAAGACAAGAACTTTGACAAGAATTTACTTAGAAACCTACAACCCAAACCAAACCAAGGTTAACTTAACAAACTTGAAATGACTTTTTCTTGCAAGTTTTAACTAGAATTAGATTCATAGATGGCCTATTGAATGATAAGATCTGGTTTTAAAGAATAATTGTCTCTCTTAACATATACATCTAAGTCATTTTATTGGGAATTTTTAGAAGCACTTTTATTTCCTTGTTTATTTACAAGTTTTTGATTTATTAATATGACACCCTACACCTTTCCCCATGCTACTAGTAAGAAGCATGGTCTCATCACTGAGGAAAAGACACAGGTGAGTAAAGGCATTTCCCTCCTTTTCCAATCTCATGCTACCAATAAGAATCATGGGCTCATCACCGAAGGTTAGAAGGGATGAGAAGTGTAGTTATTTGTAATGAAATATTTTTTTGTTTATTGTTTCTTTTTCTTTTTCTTTTTTTAAACTTGACTTTGAGTTATGATTTTTGGGAAGAAACGTTTTCCTCTAATCTCAACCCCATGCAACTAGTAGGATGTTAGGGCTCAACACCGAAGATTGAGATAGGTGAACAAGAGTTCTAGGTGAAATGTTTAGAATGTTTTTCTTATAGAGAGAAATTTTTAGTGAAAGATTTATCATAAAGAAGATTCTAGTGAAAACCATGGGCAAGAATCACCCAAATCGAAAGCTTTCATGGAGAAGAATGAGTATTTAAGTCCTTATAAAGCAATGTCAAAAAAACTATTTTGTATGAAAGTGATGATCAATATTATACACTTTGAATATATGAGAAGAATGGTGAAGTAGGTATGATTAGGAGATTTTCCAATGTCATAAATTCAAATAATTACTTAAACAGTAAGTTTCTTTTTTACAATTTTAACAAAATGATAATGCAGGTGATAAGACAATGTGAATGCAATGAATGATAATGTAAAAATACAATGACTATATATAGAAATGTCTCAAGTGATGTGATTCAATGGTTTTGTCAAACTTCTCACCTTCTAAGGTACACAAATGGTAAGAAGGATTCTTGAAATTTCCATTTTCTTGACTAGGGCCTAATACCTTGGGTTTAAATTTGTAACCCTTATTTGTTATCGTATTCATCTGAACATCTAATCCTAGTATATGACTGTCATTTTGTATGAGGCATTTGTAAACCTCTTTTTCATGCTCTTTACATGTCATGTTCATATGAACGTGGTGATATTAATCAACTTTGTTCCCTACATAGGGAGTAATGATTGTATTTGGCATTTGTTGGACTATGGAATCATGTCTTATGGACACGATGAGCTTGGTTTCTGACACATTTGTATCTAGACCAAGTTTATAAATGGAGGAAGCCCTAGATATGGATTTAATGGGCATTGTTTTGTTCTTGAGATACTATTATCCTTCTGATTTTTTATCATATGTATATCCAGACCAAGATTATCAGTAGGAAGAGAGGATAGACCAAGGAAATTACCGACTCCTTTTGGTTCAAAGGGGAGCAGAATCAGCTCATCACTTTATAAGATATTCATAATCTCTGATGTGGTTTTAGTGGATACGGTTTCAACAAATATCACCTTATCCTTATCTTTATTTGCCACTTTGAATATTTTTGGGTCATTGACCTCAACCTTTAGAACATTCTTAGTGGTTGTGACCAATTCCTTTTAGGGAAGTGTTTTGTTTAACTACTTTGCAAGAAGCTCATATTTTGAATGGACTCCTGGTTTCTTTTTGAGGTTCTCCAAATGTATATCAAAGGTTTTAGGATCCCTAAGTGTACGAGGCATTTGTAAACTTCTTGGAACAAATTGGAAGGGATAGCCTTCATCCATTGAATACATGGTCTACCAAGATTATGTTATAATTTTTTTCCTTGTCGATTATGTAAAACTTAGTAAGAATAGTTTTTGGCTCGAGGGAGACACGAAGAACTATAGTTTGAATTGAGGTGGCATTAATGTTGTCATACCCTCGCAACATGTTTCTAGTAAAGGAGAAATTAGTCTCCCCATATCCCAACTTCTGCAAGAAAGAGAAAGGAACTACATTTACAGCAGCCCCGTCATTGATCATAGCTCTCTTGATGCAATTATTATAGACCCATACTTGTAATTATAAAGTAAGATCTCCTCTTCGGGTTATTTTAGTGTCAGATGGCATTTTGCTTATATCAAATACAAACCTAGTATCCATATCACTTTGTCCTAGAGGATGTATGTCAATGTCAATATGATTTATTTGAGCCCTAGGTGGAGGAATAACATGAATTATGTGACCAAGACCCAATGCATATAGCAACATAGAATGATGTGCAAGGGAATTCTTCAACAAATCTAGAAATGAAATGTGAGAAAAGGTCTTATTAAAATCTAAAATAAAATCATAAACTCCTACATGTTTTGATTCTATAGGAGCATCATCCTGCAAGAGAGAATGAGTGAGAAGAGGTTGTGGAGTGTACTCCCTTGTCAGATTTATTGCATTAATTTCTAATTCGACCTCTAACTGAACTAATCCCAAAATATTTACATTATTGTTTGAACTGATGTTAGGGGAAACTCAAGAGTTTTCAGAATTTGAGGCCTCTTGGTCATTATTCCTAACAATAATACCCTTGTTTATGTTTTGAGGATCCAATTTTCCATCCTCAAGACGTTTAGGAAATAGGTCGCAATATATTTCTAGGTTTTAATTATGAGGTACAACAGGTCTTGTATAACTAGGATATGAAGTCCCTTCAAAGTTTGTTAAAACATTTCTACAAAGAGTTACCTTTGCTTTTCAGGGAGTTTTTGTATGAACTTGTTGCAATCTCTACAAGATCTAGCATCGTGACCAACAACATGGTGAAAACTGTAATATAGATTGCGATCATAGTCTCTTGGTATTTTATTCAGATTTTTTTGTTAGTTATAACCCTGATTATAGTTTTGAAACTGGTTGTTGTAACCATAATTTGTTACTCCTTGGACAAGATTTTGGTATTGGTTCGGGCCTTGGGTTTGAGCTTGTCAAGGAGGAAGATTATTGAAATCAACCGTATTGATAGAGGGAATGGAATTAAGACCTCTTTGAGTGCCCATGTTGTTGTAATTTTTGTTACTATTACCATTGTTTGTAAAACTAGCATTAGTTGTTTGATCAGTAACACCATCTATGGTAACACCACAATTACAATTCAAAACCTTAGGTCCTTGGTTTTTGGCTCCGTTGTTTTGATGGTTTGAGTTGTTTTGGTTAGGGGACACCAACTTCCCATTGATACCGTAACTCTTATGCTCTTTGTTGATAGTGGCTTGGTTGATTCAAAGTGCACCTTCCAACACTTTCTCATAACTACTAAAAGAAAACTTTTGGACTTCCTCCTTAGTCTCTTGATTGAGTGAGTGAAGGAAAAGGTCACAAATTTCCATCTGATCCATGTTATGTGCAATTGTAGAGGAGTAAATAACTTGACACCATCTCCAAATGAAATGGGTAGCAAATTCATTTGGTTCTTGCATAATATGTAGAAACTCCTAATCATTATTCATAGCAACTTGTTCATGTCAAAGGCTGTGATGAATTTGCAAACAAGTTGTTTAAAGGAATGTATAGAAGCTTCTTGAATCTGATAGTATTAATATAAGGTGATTCTCTCAAGAGTATTTAGAAATATTTTATCTACTATAGTATCCCAAGGAAGAAAATCCCTAATGGATGTAGCATAGGACTTGATATGAGTGTTCGGGTCTCCTTCTCCCTTGAATTTAGGAATATCAGGAAATGGGCATGGAAGCATGACACCCTATATTTTGAAATCAAGGGGTGCTTTCAAATACTCAACGTAAGTGCCCATCACATAAGATTCCACCATTGACTCCCGTTAATAAAGAGGAGGAGGAGGATGATAAAAGGGACAAGCCATAGTGTAAGTATTGACTGGAATGTATGGAGCTCCTTGATACAGCATATAAGGAGTAGGGAAAGTATATGTGTCCATTTGAGGTGTTTTTGAGTACATGTGCAAGTAAGGAGGAACCACACTAGGATGTGGGCTAGTGGGTGTAAAACCAGGGAGTGTCACATTGATATTAGGAATGGTATTTGAGAATACACTTCCAGTGAGCCCCTGTGTAGGATAAGCATGAGATAGATGAGGACCCATCGCTAGTGTGTCAGAACCCATGAGAAGATCACTCATATTCAATTAGATTGGATAACCTCGTTGCATAGGATGTTCCATTAGTTTTGCATTGGTAGGGGCTTACCCTTTGTTGTCAATAGGATACCCCATGTTCTACCCTATTGTATAAGGGGGTTTTGAAGTTTGGGAACTTTCTAGTTCTTTAATCCTCCCTACTAAGGTAGAAATAACATCCTCATGTGAGGATTTAGTCCCTTGTTTGGGTCCATGTTGTGTATGGTTTCATTGAGTGGACACGTGATACCCTGTTATAAATTGTTCAACATTGTCATTATTGTTTTCCTTAAAGATAGAAGTTTCAGGATTTGTGTCCAATACATTATTGTTCAACATTTTAGACGTATAAATCTTCATCCAATCCAAGGAATCATCTATCATACGAAGGGGATTAGCAATTCATGTAAAAATGTCATCTTCTATAGATGGCATGCTAATGTGAGGTCTTGACAAGACTCTAGGGTAAGGACTTGTTCCACTCATAAAGGTCATGTTGTTTGAATTGGATTCACTGTATTGCATATTTAAAGGTTGATCAACCTCTTCTATTCTCACATGACTAGTGGGATTTGAGACACAGCTAGGGGAGATTTGTGGGTTGTTTTTGTAGTTGTAAGCACATCCTGAAAGGGAAGGAGATTATTGTGATTGAATGTTGGTGTAGTATTTATCAAATCCAAATGGCCCACCAAAACCTCTACCAAACATATTTGGGGAAGCATAAAATACCTACAAAAATAGGGGAAGAAATAGAAAGGTGAGATAGTCTCAATGAAAGATAAAGAAATAAGAAGGAACTAGTCCTTCAAATTGGGTTCACCAATGTTGTACGTCTGAAAATCAACACGTGATTTCAGATGCACTTGACTTCTCAAGGTCATGTCGAGACAACCAGAATGTGACATATTGGATGGATAATTTATAGGCAACTAAAGTAAGTTTAGGGGCTATAAACTGGTAGCGTAAAATCCTAATGATGAAGTTGACAATGGGGGGAAATAGAGGCTATGAAAGGGTAGCGTAAATTTCCTATGGTTTGGTTGTTTGTGTTGATTTGAATTCTAAAGTATGTTGAAACTTCATTTTAAACAAATAAAGGAAGTAAAATTATCTTGAATAAAACACAAGTGTGTTTAATCTTATAATTCATAGGTTCATTCTTGATTAATTAAATAAAACAAAATGAACAATCTAATATATTTGTCTAAAAAGAGATAATCTGAAGAAAACTAACTAATTAACTAACTGTTAGTGCAAAATCACAGCACCCCTAGATGTTGATCAGATTTCTAGGTTGATCACTCTAGCATCCAGTGTGATTGCACAACATTGAATCCTCTCTCCAAGTGTGGGACTTGCAAATATGAGAAAGGAATCTCCAGAGAAGGCTGGTTCCTGCTCCTAAACTACCTGCCACAAGCTATTCCAGTGCAGGCGAGCTAATCTAATCCTAATCTAACCATGCCAAGGAGACAAAGAGAGAGAGAAAAGGGAAAACAAAAAAAGCCTACACTAAAACGGTGATACACCAGAGAAGGAAAATATTGAACATCTATCAAAACTGCCATGGAACAAAGAGAGGTGAGCGATGGGAAGGATGGACAGATGCATCACAGGCCCAAGGATAGATTTCACACAGAAAATGTCCCAAAACTCCATGAACACAGCTCCAAACCTATAATGAACATTAGAACATGCACAAATACCTGCAATGAAGAGAGGCAAGAAGAGAACAAGTGAAAAACGAGCAAGGATGGACAGATGCATCACAAAACACATTTTTTGTTGCTCCAGAAGTTTACACAGAACATCATTTCAATAGTAAAAGGGAAAAAATTCCATTACAGAGTAGGGGAGGAGGTTTGAACTCCATTTTCAACCCTAGAGAAGAAAATAAGGGAGGGCAGAGCCGAAAAGATGAACCACTTGTAATAATCTGCCAAATCTGGCTTTTACATTGCATGGATCGAGCCCATGAGAGAGAAAACATACAAAAATGTGGGAGCCCATTCCTCATTGACTGCAAATGCATTAAATTAGCATGGAGGACCTTATAAACCCATACCCTATCATTTTGACCAAATGGGAGGAGAGTGCGACCCATTCTGTATTAAATTTGGTCGCTGAAATGTCACTTCTGGCCATGAACACGTACCAGAAACATTTTTGAATTTTCTCTCTCCAAACTGAACCAAAATTAGAGATTGACCATGGAATACTATAGATAATTTCATAAGCTTTACAATGATATAAAGAACGTGCAAATCTGAGCTCTGGATCAAAAGATATGGGAGTCTGAAGTTTTAGGGCAAAAACGGCCCAAAAAACGGATCGGCGGGCAAAAATTTGAATTTTTCCACGCTCCGCTGGTCAGATGCCACGTGGCAAGCACTGATTGGATGAGAAATTCTCTCTCCTCTACCTCTCGTGGGTTTCCCTTTGAAAATTTTGACTTTTCTTACACTTTGGAAAAAAATTCATTTTCCCCCCGCGCCCCGCCACTTGGGACACGTGGCATCATTTGGTTCGTCGACAGGGGCGCGGGGGAAAACCTTTACCTTTTAGTTTTTCGACCAAAAATTTTGCTAAATTTTCTAAGTCCTCCCTGAGCTCTGAACTTCCCCCACCTTAGGACATGTGTCCTGTGTCTATTGGCTCGGGCTGACCCTTCAAACCTCGCCCTTTGAACTTTTGGGCCCAAAAACACTTAGTCGAAATTTTTATTGCGCCTCCCCTTGTGATACACGTCACATTCTAATTCATTGACGGATTTTCTGGGTCTTCGCATCCCTCGCGTATTTTTGGCCCAGATGTCCCAAACCGTCTGGGACAAATTTCTCCGATCCGCCCGATTCGGGCTTCCCTGTCCCTCTTTGAGGCGAAGACACGTGGCACATTTCCATTCGCTCTCGGCTCTTTCGGCTCTCCACGTCCCGCGCGTACTTTTGGCCCAGATGTCCCAAATGAAAGTTCTCTATTTTGGCCTAACCGGTCGGTTCGTGTCCTCAGCGTACTCTTGTCCCAACTGTCACGGACTACCTGGGAAAAATTTCTCCGAACCACCCAAAATGGACTGACTTGCACCAAACTGGCCGATCCGCATCTTTCGCGTACTTTTGTCCCAACTGTCCCAAACCGAGTGAAACAGACTTAGGCAATTTTTTCCCTTTTTCAACTGAATCAGATTTTCGCGTACCTATGGCCCAGATGTCCCAATTGCTGCATGGACTGCCTAGAGGCTTTTCGACCGGTTCACGCCCCGACGTCCCAACTGTCCCAAGAACCACCTGGACTAGGACTTAGCTGATTTTCATGATTTTTTCTGCCCCAAGCTTGTTTTTTGCAACTTTTTCACCCTTTTTTAGAGCTTTCTCTTTTCTTCTTGGACAGGAGAGTTAGAAAAAAGCTGAGGGGACCCCAAAAACATGATTTTTTGCCTTGAATCAATCTATCTTACTCGGGACCGAAGAATTTAATGCATGTTATCAACATTACCCTGGGGGTGAATTTTGGATAACACTAACATCTTTTTGTATTTTTCATAATTTAAATTAAATAAATAAATAAATAAGTTATTCTACAAACATAGGAAATTAATTAAAATAAAATACTACTACCTCTAATAAAATAAACTTAAAAAATAAAGAATAGTTGGATGTGGCTATTCCTCTGTTACAGGGTCGTTTGATGATGTTATTCTAAAACAATGTATTCAAAAGTTATTAATCTAAATAAAATAAAATAAACTTCTTCTGGTAAAAGCTTTTTCCTCAAGTTTTCTGGAAAAGGAAAAGCTTCTCAGAAGTAATTTCCTCTTTGTCATATGAACTTTCCTCTAACATAAGTAAATCTAAATTAACCAAAAGAAAGAAATGATGTGCAAGTATTTCTTCACTTCTTTCTCCAGCTAATTTCTTGAGCAGATCCACCGGGATAAGACATGGGAATAAGTTATAAAGGGAATATTTATGTAATAAATATTTTGAAAATAAATACCAAAAATAAAATAAATACATTCAAAAAGTGATGAAATCTTCCTGCTTCTATAATTCTACCAACTTAAAACAATGCATTCTTTCTATTCTAACAAATTTAAATTAATTAAAGTCCTTCAAAGAATTTAAGTACAACCCCAACCTAGATATTATTGCTACTACTGTGATGGCTTCCCAAAGGTGAGATGTGTTTTTTGTCTCCTCAGCTTTGTATCCTCTTTCAAAGATGAATTCCAATTGATCTATAAATGTATAGATGTTGGCTAGTAGCAAAGAAATGCAAAGAGACTGGTTGTGGCTAGCTTGGTGCAAGAAACGAATGAAAGAAAATGGCATGAAAGAATGGAGCAAAAAACTTGTTTTCTATGTGGTTCCTCTCAAAAATTCAGCAACATAGCTTTACCTCAAGAATGTGAAAAATCCAACCCATCATTCAGAGTAAAAGTTTGGCTTTTATAAAAATTTGGGAAAGAAGAAGTCAATCACATGTGTCAATAAAGAAGTGAAAAATCGTCAAAAGGAGATGTCAATCAACATTCTAAACGTGGCCAAACAAGAAGAGAAAATCAATACAATTCCAATTAGTCCAAAAATAGACAAAAACAGCTGAGAAACGAGTGAGAAAATCACTCCCAAAATCCAAACATGTGTTTTAACTCTCATATTTAAGGTGACAAGACCGCCAGTATTTACAGACTAGAAGCTACGCAACTGTCGAGGCAGTTACATAACTGTCATTGTGATGATTATGCAACCGTCAAAGCAATTAAATAACCACCGCTTAAGACGATGTCAAAAGTCATAAAAATGATCTTGCAAGAAAAAATAGAGTTTGGAGACAAAACAGAAGGGTTGATTTTAGTCAAAGGACGGATGTAAAAGAGTGAGGAAAGAATCTGGACATCATTTTTACCTTAGAAGAAGTTTTTATCATCATTTGAGACATTTTTTTTTCCATGTTGCACCATGTAATTTTTAGGTGCATACAAATACGTCCAATATTGATTGCATCTAATACATTTTTATAACATTAATATGTTGAAATTGTTCAATATATTAGTAATATAACATTGTTAGTTGTTAAGCATATTGTTATTTAAGTTGTTATACAAATTTTTCTTAACCTATGAGTGTCTGTTTTATAGATGGTAATAATTGAAATCAATAATGATTTATAGTATGCTTATTATGATGTCTATATGGATATTGTGACTCTAACCATGATGATGTTGTGTTACATATAAAATATATAACTGGATATGTGTTCAAGTTTTGGTACAAGTGCCATTACTTGGAGTAGTAAAAAATAGCCAACACTCTCCATATATTTTACTGAGGTAGAGCATAGAAGTGCAATGGAAGTAGTGAAATAAGCCCTGTGGCTAAATCAGTTGGAAAATATCTTTACAATGAATACTTAAAAACAATATTTGACACAAAAGCTTTGCACATAAATAAGACAGTGCTTATGTATTTTATTAATATCAAAATCAAGCATTGCATACAAATGAGAGAGCTGCAATATTTATAGATATTAGACAACTTCTATCTCATCCAAAATATATGGAAACAAATCATCTAATCTAAGAAAATATGCAGGAATAACATATTGCCCCTAACTGCCCCTATGCCCCCTCATGGAAATCATCCAAGACCAAAAATATACAAGATAGAACATGATCCCACAAACATAGGGATGAGAACACTATCACTTAGTTAACTAACAACTAACGATAACTAATACCTATTGACATAAGTTTAAAGTATTTAAATTCAGATACTTTAACTTATTACATTTATTCAAATATAAACTAATAATGAATAAAACCAAGTTTTATTCCTACCATTCCCACCTTTAATTCAGCATGGTCTCAAGTGAACAAGAGAGAAATTCTCCAAAACCCTCAAATTTACCTCGAGCGAGTGACTTTGTGAAGACATCTCCAAGCTGTATATCTGTTGGGAAATATTAGAGCTGGATGTTGTTGTTCTGAACATGTTCACAAATGAAATGTACCTGAACCTCAATGCGTTTGGTGCACTCATGAAAAATTGGATTCTGAACAAGTTTTGCTAATCATTTATTATCAACATGTAGGATATTTGGATCTTTATGTGGTATTACCAATGCTTAAAGTATACTTTGGAACCATTTCGTTTCACAGACAACTCCACCTGCTACATGATATTATGATTTTGTTGAGGATCTTGAAACACAAGTTTGCTTCTTACGCCCCAATGATATCAGTCTAGATCCTAAAAAGAATACAAATCCTGAAGTGGATTTCCTATCATCTATGTTACTTGCATGATCTGAATCTTAATATCCTTGTCAAGAAGAAGTTATTATTCTTCTTGTATTCTAGGCCATATTTCATAGTTCCTCTTATGTACCTTAGTATCTACTTTGCTATTTTCCAGTGAGAAACCCTTGGTTCTTGCATGAACCATGAAAGATAGCTAATTGCATAGCTGATATCCAGCCTAGTGTAAGTCAAGTAGATGAGACTCCCGATCAACTGCCGATAGAGAGTTTCATTTACTTGTGGCGATGGATCTATTCGAGATAGTTGAAGTCTTGTCTCCATAGGTGTGGAAAATGGCTTACAATCCATCATATTAAACTTCTTGAGCGTTGTCTTGGCGTATTTCAATTGTGACACAAAGATATGATTTTCTCTTTGCCAAGCTTCAATTCCAAGACAATAATGCAGAAGCCCGAGATTGGTCATGTCGAGTGATTATGTTAGATCTTTATTTGTTGACTCAATTATCCTCATTGATCCTCTAGTGTAGACTAGATCATTGACATATACTAAAATGATCACTATCTCCCCCCTTTCTTTTTGAGATAGAGATTAGGATAGTATGGACTCCTGTTGAATCCATGTTGAATGAGATGCTCGTTGATTTTTATGTACCATGCCCTAGGAGACTGATTTAGACCATATAGTTCTTTTATGAGTTTACATACCTTTTCCTCTTTACCTGGTATGAAAAAACCTTCTAGTTGAGTCATGTAACCTTCTTCCTATAATTCACCATTAAGAAAGGCGCTTTTCACATCCATTTGGTGTATTTTCCAACCAAATTGTGTACCTAAAGAAAATATTAACCTAAAAAATTTTATCCTAGTTGTGGGAGAAAAAGTCTCCTCATAATCAATGCCTTCTTTTTGAGCATATCCCTTAGCAACTAGTCTAGCCTTATGTTTATCAATTTTCCGTCTGATTTGTACTTCGTTTTGAAGATCCATCTACATCCAATTGGTTTTTTCTCTGGTGGAAGATCTGTAAGTTGTTATGTATTATTTTTCATAAGTGACTTATATTTTGCATCCAAAACATCTTTCCAAGGTTTAGACTGTAGGGCTAAAACTGAGGAAGGCTCAATAGTTTCAACAACTTTACCCATTAAGGACAAATTGACCTCATTTCGAGCCATACTATGAGTCCTCATTCCAGTGGTAGATGTGTCAGGGACACTATCCAATTTTTCATCTCTAATCATACTTTTATACCATTTAGGCATACCTTTTATGGTTCATGTGGGAGGTCAAATTTCATTATCTTCCCCATCATCACTAGCATCATCAAAATTATTACCATCCTCTATTTTCACTGTAGGAATAATTTTTTCATCATGTGAGTATATAGAAGGAGCATATACTTCTCTCTTCTCAAATAAATCAACATCCCAACTAGTGTACATACCCACCTTGTTCTTGGATCCATAAGTCTGTAGCCAAGTGCATCATCGTTGTATCCCAAGAAGATAAGTTTTTTTGATTTCATATCAAGCTTAGTTCTTTGTTTCTTAGGAATGTGCATACTTGATTTACATCCAAAAACTCTAAGGTGTGAAATAGATGGCTTATGCCCTGACCATGCTTCCTGAGGTGTTACTCCAGCAAGAGCTGCAGTGGGAACTCTATTTAGTAAATAGACTGTCGTTTTAAATGCTTTAGCCCAAAATGTTTTTGATAAACCTGCATCATCAATCATACATTGCATCATATCCATGATAGTACAATTTTTCCTTTCAACAACACCATTTTGTTACAATGTATGAGGAGGAGCCATTCGATGATGAATGTCATGTGTATTCGAAAAATTGTTGAACTCATTAATAGTGTATTCTCCCCCTCGATCTCAGTGGAATGTTTTTGTTTTACTACCAGAATCTATTTCAATAAGGGATTTAAAATTCTTGAAAGTTTCAAAATCTAGGTCTTTTTTAGAAAGAAAATATATCCAGATTTTTCTAGAAAATCATCAACAAAGAGCATGAAATATTGAAACCCAAAGTGGCTAGGTCTCATTGGTCCGCACAGATCGGTATGCACCAAGAAAAGTTTTTCCTTAGCTCAAAATGTACTATGTTTGAATGGTACTCTATTTTATTTTCATGCCTAACAATGTTAACATTTATTTTTACCCTTTTTTAGAGGTGGTAAACCCCTAACCATGTCGTATCGATGAAGTGTGTCAAGATAGCCAAAACTCACATGTCCAAGTCTTCAATGCCATAGTTGAGTTGATGACGTATCCTTGGCTACAAGTGCTTGATCATTTCATTGAATAAAAACCAACTGAAACATTCTTCCCACATTTGAAGCTTTTGCAACAATTTTGTAGCTTCATGACTTATCTCGAATTAGGCACATCTTTTTACCGCCTTTACAATCAAAGTCAATTTTGAGATTGTGATCTAATAATTGACTCATGGATAACAGATTTTTTGTTAAATCAGGGACATAAAGAACATCTGTAATTTTACAATTATGGTGCCCAATTGGTAGTGAAATGGAACCAATGCCTTCAACACTATATGATGTATCATCACCCAAAGAGACATGATTTTTGGTGGGTTTTTTACTCATTGTGAAGAGCCAATATTTTTTTTCCTGTCATGTGTCGAGTTGTACTCGAGTCGACATACCAAATTTGATTTATAGAATTGGATACTTCATTTAACTATGCAGAATATAGGAATTCATCATCATCAAATTGATCTTCCTGTTCGGCTACATTTCCTTTGAGTGGTTTCTTCTTTCACTACTTATTATTTTGTCCATATTTACTCTTTTTTTGACCAGATTTTGTTTGTTGGTAAATAATATTTTTACCACTTGATGATCCTTGTTGGAATGTGTTGTACCAACAATTTTTTAAGTCATGTCCTTTTCAACCACAAATAAGACATTTTTGTTGGTCTTTTTGGCCTTGTTGAGTATTACCTTGCTTTTGAGGCTGTTTATTAGACTTAGCCTATTTTTTGCCTTTTTGATTAGAAGCAAGTGCCTGCTCTTCAGTTTTAGTAGTTGAGTGAATAGCTTCCTCTTGTTGTAGCATATTCACTAACTCTTCAAAAATTGTTGTTTAACCAGTTATGTTTAACGTGGTCACAAAAATCCTATATGAAGGAGGAAGAGCTCTCAATACTATAGGCACGAGTGATGTGTCAATTAATTCTTTGTCCAAAGCTTGAAGTGATACATGCAAAGTTACTACTCTTCTCAAAAACATTTAAACTTTCTCAGTTGGTTGCATTTTCAAGTTCAATAGTTGACTCTAGAGATGAAGTATTGTGTTCTTATTTTTTGACTCATATATTGTTTTCAACTTGTCCCAAGATTCTTTTGTTGTGGTCTCATGAATATAAGGTTGTACCTCATCTTAAACACTAAACAAGATTATTAACTTTGTTTTTTAATTTTCATGATCAAATGTAGCTTGTTGTGAAACATATCTTGCAGATCTTATTAATGTACTAGAAACAACGGACCATAGATTTTCAAAATCAAGTTGTGCGTAACTTTTTATTTTCCATGCTGGATAATTATCAGATCGCAGAAGTTGAGAATCTAGCAAAAATAAATTTGGTGTCATAATTGTGGCCATTGTGAAAAGTGATAAACAGTAGAAGAAAAAATTGAACACTTTTCCCCCCTTAAAGCATGCACACCCCCCCCAAAAAAATATTATTTTATTTATTTTGGGCTCCTTTTCAGCTGTGTACAATGAATTTTTGGCACTATTGGCCATGTTACAAATTTGGCTTGGTGGTCGATTTGCAAAAATAAAATGCCTCTCTTGGCTGATTTGAGAAAAAATAATTTTTGGACTCTTTGGCCTCTTTTGAAATATAAACAATCTCTAATTTTTTTCAATTTTTACAAAACAAAGCTTATTAAAAGTTAGACCAAGACCTAGAGCTCACAAAAACACAAACTTTCAAAAAAAATGGCACCTCAATCTGAGGTACCAGTTGAAATTTATGCCTCTTTTAAGTTACAATTTCAATATCTTTCTAGACCCCTTTCCAAAAATGGAAAAACAAAATCTATACTTTTTAGCAAAATCCAAAAAAGGAAAGTTTTTTTAAAAGCATATTTTCTACCAAAAAACATGCTCAAAGACTTATGTGCATGTGCATAGCTTTGTTTCGTCCACCGTCAGTCTTGTTTCCTCTGTCGCCGCCTCAATTTATCAGCTTTTATATATCTTTTCTTTAACTTCATTTTCCACACACTTTGTTTTTCTCCAACAACATTTTTTTCCTTTTGTTGTCTGTATGAATTACAGGGTCTACAAATGGATGGTTATGCAAATGGAGGTTGGTTTGCAAACAAGATCGCTTGTTTTCTTCCTTTTCTCATTGTTTCTATTCTTTTTGCCACTTTTTCCTCTACTCTCGTTCGTACATGATTAGATGCTTGGAGACGTCAATTTAGAGATTGATCCAATGGGTCCCCACAACTACACTAATATTGCATATCTAACAAAATGCTTCCAATTAATAGAGGATAATGTAGGGTCTCTTAATTTAGAGATAAAAAACCCCAAAAAAATTTGCATATATTTTTTTTCTTGAATGAAAAACAATGTCACCTTTTGTAATTCAAGAAGTGAGCATTCAAGGTCTATAAGGGCATGTGATTGCACTTCCTATGCAATTTTCTACAAATACTTCTTTTGTTGTTGCTGGTGTGTGGATTATGAGTAGGGGCTATGTGAAGAGGCTGGGGTCAACTTTGGATCCTCCTAGCTCAAGATTATTTTTCCTCCTCCCTCAAACTTCCTACACTCCCTAACACTCACAAGTTCAGGCTCTTCCAGCTCCTATACCAATTCTTGACAATGAATACTTGAAAATAATATTTGACACAGAAGCTTTGCATAGAAACAAGACAGTGTTTGTGTATTTTATTAATATCAAAATAAAACATTACAGAAAAATGAGAGAGCTGCAATATTTATGGATATTGGACAGCTTCTATCTCATCCACAATATATGGAAACAAAACACCTAATCTGAGCAAATATGCAAAAATAGCATATTGCCCCTAACTGCCCCTATTTCCCCTCATGGAAATCATCTGGGAACAAAATATGCAAGATATAACATGATCCCACAAACATTGGGATGAGAACACTATCACTTAGTTAACTAACAACTAAGGATAACTAATACCTATTGACATAAGTTTAAAGTATTTAAATTAAATACTTTAACTTATTACATTTATTCAAATATCAACTAATGATGACTTAAGCTCAATTTTATTCTTAACATACCCCCCCTTAATTCAGCATGGTCTCATGTGAATAGGAGAGAAATTCTCTAAAACCCTCAAATTTACCTCAAGCAAGTGACTTTGTGAATATATATGCACACTGAATATCTGTTGGGAAATATTGGAGTTGGATGTTGTTGTTATGAAAATGTTCGCGTATGAAATGTACTTGCACCTCAATGTGTTTGGCGCACTCATAAAAAACTAGATTCTGAACAAGTTTTACTACTCCTTCGTTATCAACATGTTGGATAGTTGGATATGTTTGTGGTATTCCTAATCCATCAAGTATACGTTAGAGCCATATTGCTTCACAGAAAGCTCCACCTGTTACATGATATTCTAATTCTATGGAGGATCTTAAAACACAAGTCTACTTCTTACTCCCCCATGATATTGGTCTAGATCCCAAAAAGAATACAAATCATGAAGTGGATTTCCTATCATCTATGTTTCCTGCATGATCTGAATCTGAATATCATGTCAAGAAGAAGTTATTATTCTTCTTGTATTCTAGGCCATAGTCCATAGTTCCTCTTATGTACCTTAGTATCCGCTTTGTCACTTTCCAGTGAGAAACCCTTGGTTCTTTCATGTACCGTGAAACATAGCTAACTGCATAGCTGATATCCGGCCTAGTGTAAGTCAAGTAGATGAGACTCTCGATCAATTGTCGATAGAGAGTTGTATTTAATTGTGGTGATGGATCTGTTCGAGATGGTTGAATTCTTGTCTCCATAGGTGTGGAAAATGGCTTACAATCCATCATATTGAACTTCTTGAGCGTTATATTGACATATTTCAATTGTGACACAAAGATATGATTTTCTCTTTACCAAAATTCAATTATAAGACAATAATGTAGAAGCCTGAGATTGGTCATGATCATGTTAGATATTTCTTTGTTGACTCAATCATCCTCACTGATCCTTTAGTGATGACTAGATCATCGACATATACTAAAATGATCACTATCTCCCCCCCTTTCTTTTTGAGATAGAGATTAGGATCATATGGACTCATGTTGAATGAGATGCTCGTCGATTTTTATGTACCATGCCCTGGGAGACTGTTTTAGACCATATAGTGATTTTATGAGTTTACATACCTTTTCCTCTTTACTTGGTATGAAAAAACCTACTGGTTGAGGCATGTAAACTTCTTCATGTAAATTACCATTAAGAAAGGCACTTTCACATCCATTTGGTGTATTTTCCAACTAAATTGTGCAGTTAGAGCAAATATTAACCTGAAAGTTTTTATCTTAGCTATAGGAGAAAAAGTCTCCTCATAATCAATGCCTTCTTTTTTAGCATATCCCTTAGCAACTAGTCTAGCCTTATGTTAATCAATTTTTTCATCTACTTTGTACTTCATTATGAAGATCCATCTACATCGAATCAGATTTTTCCCTGGAGGAAGATCTTTAAGTTGCCATGTATTATTTTTCATAAGTGACTTATATTATGCATCCATAGCATCTTTCCAAGGTTTATACTGTAGGGCTTCTGAAATTGAGGAAGGCTCAATAGTTTCAACAATTTTACCCATTAAAGCCAAATTGACCTCATTTCGAGCCATACTGCGAGTCCTCATTCTAGTGGTAGATGTGTCGGGGACACTATCTAATTTTTCATCTCTAATCATACTTGTATACCATTTAGGCATACTTTTTTTGGTTCCTGTGGGAGGTTGAATTTCATTATCTTCCCCATCATCACTATCATCATCAAAGTGATTACCATCCTCTGTTTTCACTGTAGGGATGATTTTTTCATCATGTGAGTGTATGGAAGGAGCATCTGCTTCTTTCTTCTCAAAGAACTCAACATCCCAACTAGTGTATACCCTCCTTGTTCTTGGATCCATAAGTCTGTAGCCAAGTGCTTCATCATTGTATCCCAAGAAGATAAGTTTTTCTGATTTCATATCAAGCTTAGTTATTTGTTTCTTAGGAATGTGCATACTTGCTTTACATCCAAAAACTCTAAGGTGTGAAATAGATGGCTTATGCTTTAACCATGCGTCCTGAGGTGTTACTCCATCAAGATCTGCAGTGGGAACTCTATTTAGTAAATAGACTACCATTTTAGGTGCTTCAGCCCAAAATATTTTTGATAAACCTGCATCATCAATCATACATCACACCATATCCATGATCGTATGATTTCATCTTTCAACAACACCATTTTGTTGCGGTGTGTGAGGAGGAACCATTTAATGATGAATGCCATGTGTTTCCAAAAAATCATTGAACTCGTTGTTGGTGTATTCTCCCCCTTGATCTGAGCAGAGTGTTTTAACTTTCCTACCAGACTCTATTTCAACAAGGGATTTAAACTTCTTGAAAGTTTCAAAATCTTGGTCTTTTGTAGAAAGACAGTATATCCACGTTTTTCTTGAAAAATCATCAACAAAAATCATAAAATATTGAAACCCAGAGTGGCTAGGTCTCATTGGTCCGCACAGATCGGTATGCACCAAATCCAGTTTTGCCTTAGCTCAAAATGTACTATGTTTGAATGTTACTCTATGTTGTTTTCCTGCTAAATAATGTTGACATTTATTTGTACCCTTTTTTAGAGGTGGTAAACGCCTAACCATGTCGTATCGACGAAGTGTGTCAAGATAGCCAAAACTCACATGTCCAAGTCTTTGATGCCATAGTTGAGCTAATGGTGTATCCTTGGCTACAAGTGCTTGATCATTTCATTCAACAAAATCCAACTGAAACATTCTTCCCACATTTGAAGCTTTTGCAACAAGTTTTGAGATTCATGACTTATCTCGTATTAGGCACATCTTTTTACCGCCTTTACAATCAAAGTCAATTTTGAGATTATGATCTAATAATTGACTCACGGATAACATATTTTTTGTTAAACCAGGGACATAAATAACATTTGTAATTTTAAAATTATGATGCCTAAGTGGTAGTGAAATGGAACTAATTCCTTCAACACTATATGATGTATTATCACCCAAAGAGACATAATTTTTGTGGTTGTTTTACTCATTGTGAAGAACCAATCTTTCTTTTGTGTCATGTGTCGAGTTGCACCCAAGTCAAAATACCAAATTTTATTTGTAGAATTGGATACTTCATTTGACTATGCAGAATATAGGAAGTCATCATCATCAAATTAATCTTCCTATTGGGCTATATTTCCTTGTTGAGTTGGTTTCTTCTTCCACTTGTTATTATTTTGTCCTTGTTTACTCTATTGTTGACCAGATTTTTTTGTTGGTAATTCTTATTTTTACCACTTGATGATCCTTGTTGGAATGTGTTGTACCAAAAAAAATTTAAGTCATGTCCTTTTCAACCACAAATAAGACATTTTTGTTGGTCCTTTTGGCCTTGTTGAGTATTACCTTGCTTCTGAGGTTGTTTATTAGATTTAGCTTGTTTTTTTCATTTTTGATTAGAAGTAAGTTGAGTGAATAGCTTCCTCTTGTTATAGCATATTCACTAACTCTTCAAAAGTTATTTTTTGACCAGTTATGTTTAACATGGTCACAAAAATCCTATATGAAGGAGGAAGAGCTCTCAATACTATAAGCATGAGTGATGTGTCAGTTACTTCTTCTTTCAAATCTTGAGGTGATGCACGCAAATTTGTTACTCTTCTCAAAAACATTTCAACTTTCTCAATTGGTTGCATTTTCAAGTTCAATAGTTGACTCTAGAGATGAAGTGTTGTGTTCTTATTTTTGGACTCATATATTTTTTTCAACTTGTCCCAATGGTCTCACGAATATGAAGTTGTACCTCATCTGAAACACTAAACAAGATTATTAACTTTGCTTTTTGATTTACATGATCAAATGTAGCTTGTTGTGTAACATCTATTGCAGATCTTGTTAATGTACCAGAAACAACATACCATAGATTTTCAAAATCAAGTTGTGCACGAAATTTTGTTTTCCATGCTAGATAATTATCAGAACACAAAAGTTGAGAATTTGGAAATAAGATCTTTGTTGCCGTAATTGTGGCCATTATGAAAAGTGATAAACAGTAGAAGAAAAATTGAACACTTTTCCCCCCTTAAAGCATGCACACCCCCCAAAAATATTATTTTTTTTTATTTTGGGCTCCTTTTCAGCCGTGTATAATGAATTTTTGGCACTATTGGCCCTGTTACAAATTTGGATATGTGGTCGATTTGATAAAATAAAATGGCTCTCTTTTCCTATTTGCAAAAATAAAATGGCTCTCTTGGCCGATTTGAAAAAAATAAATTTTTGGACTCTTTTGAAATACAAAAAATCTCTAATTTGTTCAATTTTTACAAAACAAAGCTTATTAAAAGTTAGACCAAGACATAGAACTTGCAAAAACACACACTTTAAAACCAATTGAAAGTTATGGCTCTTTTAAGTTAAGATTTCGATATCTTTCTGGACCCGTTTCCAAAAATGGAAAAAAAAATTATGTACTTTTCTACGAAATCCAAAAATGGAAAGTTTTTTTTTAGTGGATTTTCTACCAAAAAATGTGCTTGAAGACTTACATGCATGTGTACAACCTTGTTTCATCCGTCATCAGTCTTGTTTCCTCTGCATATTGGGGTTAGCACACTGGTTATACAGATAATATATCAGATGTAAGCATACATGCAAATAAAAGTGGATATTCTACCAGAAGAAATATACAAAACAAGAGATATAAATCAACACTAGATTTAATTATGGTTTACTCAGTGTGGGCTACATCCACCAAGAAACAATTCAATCTATTATCCAAATCTTTGACAAGATATATAATTGATGATTTACAATATTTCACACCTCTTAGATGTACAGTACTTTCTTTCACTCAAGCTTTTGCTTCTTCTCCAAGAATTCTCTCACTCACCAACTTTTGCAAGTTCTTCTTAATTCTTGTTAATTCTTACTTCTAAACCATAGCTTTCATGCCTATATAGTCATTTATAAACTTAGGGCACTTAGCCATGCAATTATAATCAATAGATCTACTTTAATGTTAAAAAAAGATCTAATTCCCGAGAGTTAATTAAAACACTCCCGCACATGTAACCAATGTCGGTTCACCCTAACCGATGTTGGTTCCTCCTTTCCTGGCCGATGTCGGTTCCCCCTAACTGATGTCAGTTACTATATTTTCCAGCAAGTTTCACATTGCATGTTAAACTGAAGTAATTGAGCTCCACAACTCAATAATCTCCCACTTGGAGATTAATTATTGCACCATACATGTACAACATAATTTTTGGATCCTTCCTTAGCTTTGGTTCTTCCTCTTCAAGTATCAAACTCGAAGACCAACAGAAGTGGAGTGTAGCTCCAACTTCTCCTTTACTAATGGCTTTGTTAGCATATCTGTAGGGTTATCTTGCTCATATGAATTTTTTCCAGATTCAACTGTCTATCCTCCAATACCTGCTGTATGAAGTGATACCTCAACTGAATGTGTTTCATTCTCAAATGAAATGTTGAGTTTTTTTCCAAATGAATTGCACTCTAACTGTCACTGAATAGTTTATAATCACCTTACTCTTTTCCCAACTCTTCCATGAACCTACTCATCCATATCATCTCATTGCTAGCCTCTGTAGTTGTAACGTACTCTTCCTCTATAGTAGACAAAGCCACAACCTTCTGTAATTTTGAAATCCAACTAAGTGTCGTCCCACTAACTCTGAAAATATATCTAGTAGTATTCCTCCTACCATCCAGATCTCTAGCCATATCTGAATCAACATAGCCACATAATAAAATATATGAACCTCCATAACATAATTTCATGCTAGATGTCCCTTTCAAATACCTGAGTATCCATGGGACTGCTTTATAATGTTGTTTACCTAGATTGGCCATATATCTACTCATAACTCCCACTGCCTATGTAATTTCTGGTCTAGTACAAACCATAGCATACATGAGACTCCCAACTGCTGAAGCATATGGCACTCATGTTATGTATTTGAACTCCTCTTGTGATGATGGAAAATGATATTTGTTCAATTTGAAGTTTCCAGCTGTAAGTGTCCTAACAGGTTTTGCATTCTACATCTTGAACCTTTCTAACACCTTATAGATATAATCCTCCTGAGATAAATACAATTTTTTGTTTTTCCTATCTCTTTTTATTTGCATGCCAAGGATTATTTTTGCATCTCCTAAATCCTTCATAGCAAATGTGTGAGCTAGCTTTCCCTTAAGCTCACCAATGTCCTGCATATTAGATCTTGCAATAAGTATATCATCCACATACAGTAATAAAATAATATAGCTCTCATTTCAAGCTTCTTGAAATAAACGCAATGGTCAAATTCACATCTCAAGTAACCATGCTCATGTATAAAACTATCAAACCTCATGTACCATTGTCTTAGAGCTTGTTTAAGCCCATGTAGACTCTTTTTCAACCTGCACACTAATTTCTCCTTACCCTTGACTTCATACAAAAGCAGCTATTGTATATAAATATCTTCATCCAAATCACCATGAAGGAAAGTCGTCTTCACATCTAGTTTCTCTAAATGTAAAACTTCTACTGCAACTAAACTCAATACAATACGAATATAAGTCATCTTTACTACAAGATAAAATATTTTACCAAAGTCAATACCTTCTTTCTGTGCAAATCCCTTTACTACAAGCCTTGCCTTATACCTTTTCTTTCCACCCTCTTCTTCCTTGATCCTGTAAACTCACATGTTCTGCAATGTTCTCTTACCTGCTAGCAACTTAACCAAATCCCAAGTCTACTTATGTTCTAAGGAGTCCATCTCCTCATCCATGCCATGCTCCCACTGGACATGGGTCATATCCTACATTGCTTCTTCAAAACTTTCTGGTTCACCATTATCAGTCAATAATAAATAAAATAGAGGTGTAAATATTTTTGGAGGTTTACTTACCCTCTGTGACATTCTCATAGAAGTTTGGGGCACTGGAGGCACATTCTGGACCTCCTGGACATTAGTATCCAAATCTGTCAGTGACCGATGTCAGTCACCTGTAACGGACATCAGTTCTGCAAACCACTACCAGTTTGGATATTCTATAACTGATACCAGTTCTACTGATCGATGTCAGTCAGGGGTAAACCGACACCAGTTACTATGTAACCCTATCGGTAATACTTTTGAATCCGAGAGTTCATTTTCATACACAAACTTCTCAACCGATTCATCCTTGGGTAACAAAATTTGATTCCTGTACATTATATTTTCATTCTATTCAACATCATGACTCCTAATAATTTTAGAATTCTCTAAATCCCAAAAATGAAATCTGAAATCACCAGATCCATAACCAATGAAAGTGCATCTCTTGGATTTTTCATCAAATTTTTTCCTATTTTCCTTATCAACATGCACAAAAGCTTCTGAACCAAAAACTTTAAGAAAAGAAAGATCTACCTCTTTTCCGGTCCAAGCTTCCTTTGGTATTCCACCATCTAGTGAACTTGAAGGCCCACGATTAATCAAATAAACCGATGTGTCAATTGCTTCTTCCCAAAAATGCAAGGCAATCTAGAATGTATCATCATACTTCTAGCACGTTCCATGATTATCCTATTCATTTTCTCTGCAACACCATCCTCTTGTGGTTTTCTTAGAACCATTCTTTCTCTATGTATCCCATTCACTAAAAAATATCATTGAAATCCTTACTAAAATATTCACCACCATTTTTAGATCTAAGGCACTTTAACTTTGAATTTGATTCATTCTCAACAAGGGATGTCCATCTTTTAGAAGTCACAAGAACATCATATTTACGTTTAATACAATAAACCCATACCTTTCTTGAGCATCGTCAATGAAAGTAACATAATACTGGGATCCTCCATGAGAAGCTACCTAAACTGGTCCCCACGCATTTGAGTGTACAAGATCCAACTTTTTTTCCTTCTTAGTTGCCCTAACTTTGAGAAATATCACTCTCTTTTGCTTTCCAAAGACACAATGCTCACAGAAATCAAGATCTAAATCTTTCAAATCTGAAAACTTACCCTTAGCCTTTAAGATCTGCATTCCTTTTTTACTCATATGGCCTGACCGATTGTGCCACATGCATGCATCTGAACCTAAAGTAGATAATATAGAAAAGGAATCAGTAACACAGGTAGATAAATATAAAGTTCCTATCTTCTTACCTCTTGCCACAACAAGATCACCCTTGGTGACTTTCCAAGAGTCTCCTGTAAAAGTAACCATGCAACCATCTTCACCGAGTTGCCCTGTAGAAATACAATTCCTCCTGAGGCTTGGCAAATGTCTCACATCTTTCAATACCCATGTATTTCCATTCTAAAATTTTAGATGAACTTCCCCTTTACCAGTAATACTGCAAGGTTCATCATCACCCAAATAAACATGCCCAAAATTTCCCTAGACATAATTTTTGAAATAACCCTTATTAGGGGTTTGCATGGAAAGAAGCTCCTGAATCTAAAACCCATGATTCAATTCTATTAACTAAAGAAAGAATAAGAGCATTTTACATTACCTCTACTGCAGCAATATTTTCTTCTTTACCTTTGTCTGGTTGTTGGTTCTCTTTATCCTTTGACCAACAATATTTCTTTCCATGTCCTTTCTTTCCACATTTTCAACAAGTAATTCCCTTACCTCTGGATATAGATATGTTATCCCTTGACTTTGATTTCCCATTACTCTTACTCTTGGATCTCTCCTTCTACATGCCCATGCTTTTTACATTCAAAGCATTCCCAGATGATGATTCCTTTGTACTCTGCCCGCAAATTTCTTCATTCAAGATTATACTAACCACATCATCAAACTTCAAAATATTATTAATAGATAATGTATTAATAACAGTCATTACCAAGTTATTCCAACTATCAGGCAAAGAACATAAGAATAAAAGTTCTTTTACTTCATCATCAAATGGTAGAGAAACCAATTTTAACTGATTTACAATAGATCAGAAATCATTCAAATTACTAGATGCAAATCCAACTTCATGCATCTTAGAACTAAATAGTTTCTTTATCAAATAAACTTTATTTGAAGCACTAATTTTTTCGTATAAATTAGAAAGAGATTTCATTAACTCTACCATAGAAGTGGCTTTTGTAATATTGGAAGCCACGGATGCTGCCAAGCTCAATCTTATAGATCTTAAAGTCTTTCTGTCAAGAATCTTCCATTCTTCATCAGTCATCTTTGTAGGTCTAGACTTCTCATCCAACGGTAAATACAAATCTCTTTAATATAGATAATCCTCAATCTACATCTTCCATAATTGATAATTTCAATCGTCAAACTTCTCTACCTTGTATTTATTTTCTTCTGCCATTGTTGTAGCTCCCACTCAATCAGAAAACCCAATGTGAGTAAATTTTTCAACACACAAAACCTTCAAACAAAGCTCTAATACTAGTTGTTAGGGTTAGCACACTAGTTCTACAGATAATACATCAGATCTAAGCATACATGCAAATAAAAGTGGATATTCTACCAGAAGAAATATACAAAAACAAGAGATATAAATCAACACCAGATTTAACATGGTTCACCCAATGTGGGCTACATCCACTAAGAAACAAATTTATCTATTATCCAAAGATTTGACAAGATATATAATTGAATATTTACAATCTTCCACACCTCTCGGATGTACAATACTTTCTTTCACTCAAGTTTTTACTTCTTCTCCAAGAATTCTCTCAGTCACCAACTTTTGTAAGTTCTTCTTAATTCTTGTTGATTCTTACTTCTAAACCCTATATTTCATGCCTATATAGTCCTTTATAAACTTAGGGCACTTAGCCATGCAATTACAATCAATAGATCTGCTTTAATGCTAAAAATATATATAATTCTCAAGAGTTAGTTAAAACACTCCCGCACAGGTACCAGATGTCGGTTCTCCCTAATCGATGTCGGTTCCTCCTTGCCTGATTAATGTCAGTCTTAGGTGACCAATGTTGGTTCCCCCTAACCGATGTCGGTTATCGTATTTTCCAACAAGTTTCACATTGCATGCTAAACTGAAGTAATTGAGCTCCAAAACTCAACATTGTCGCCACCCCAATTTATCAGCTTTTATACATATTTTCTTTAACTTCATTTTTCACACACTTTGCTTTTATCTAGCCATGTGTTTTTCCTTTTGTTGTCTCCATGAATTGTAGGGTCTGCATGTGGATGGCTATGCAAATAGAGGTCAGTTTGCAAACAAGATCACTTGTTTTCTTCCTTTGGCCATTATTTCTATTCTTTTGGCTATTTTTTCCTCTACTCCCGTTCGTACAGGGTTATACACTTAGAGACGTCAATTTTGAGATTGATCCAATGCCACAACTCACTAACAGGGTCTAAAAAAAAATAGATTAACATAGGATAATAAGGGTCTCTTATTTTAGAGACAAAAAACCCCAAAATAATTGCATATAAATTTTGTTTGAATGAAAAACAATGTTTTTTTAATTCAAGAAGTGAGATTCAAACTATAAATTCCAACAATCACTTCCTATGCAATTTTTTACACTACTTCTTTTGTTGTTGTTGGTGTGTGGAGTATGAGTAGGGGTTGTGTGAAGAGGCTGGGGTGAACTTTAGATGCTCCTAGTTCAGGCTTCTTATTCCTCCTCCCTCAAACTTCCTACACTCCCTAGCACTCACAAGTTCAAGATCTTCCAGCTCTGATACCAAATCTTGACAATGAATACTTAAAAACAATATTTGACACAGAAACAAGATAGTGCTTGTGTATTTTATTAATATCAAAATCAAGAATTACAGACAAATGAGAGAGCTACAATATTTATAGATATTTGGTAGCTTCTATCTCATCCACAATATATGGAAACAAATCACCAAATCTGAGCAAATATGCAGAAATAGCTTATTGCCCCTAACTTCCTCTATTGTCCCTTATGGGAATCATCCAAGAACAAAATATGCAAGATAGAACATGATCCCACAAACATTGGGATGAGAACACTATAACTTAGCTAACTAACAACTAAGAATAACTAATACCTATTGACATAAGTTTAAAGTATTTAATTAAATACTTTAACTTATTACATTTATTCAAATATCAACTAATGATGAATTAAGCTAAGTTTTATTCCTAACAAGAGATACACATGGAAGTTAAAGGAAGTAATCCTCTTCCATGTGATAGTTTGAGTTATATTATTAGATTGCTAAGAATCCAGTTCATCGTCAAAGAAATAAGAATATAGAGGTTTATATGCATTTTATCCTAGAGAAGGTTCTTTGTGGTGATATAGATCTCTAGTACTACCCAAATGAAGATCAAGTTGCAGATATGTTTATGAATCCATTGTGTGTTGTAAAATTCTACAAATTTTGTGCAATGTTTTGCCTTTCATAGTTTCCATTGAGGGGAGTGTGCATGGCAGTGTCACCTCCTAATGGTCGGTTGGTTGATATCTCCTTCTCCTCTATACCTCTTGTCCATTTGTAAAGCATTGTAAAAATATCTTTATGATCTTTTGTAAACTTATCACTCTGAGTTTACGATGTACATTCTAGTGTGTTGCATCTATTTTTAAAGGAGGTTCTTGTGTTATAAAAGGCTCCTAGAGATGTTGTTTTGAGATTTTTTCCATGAGAAACTATGAGATATAGTCTCAAAAATCATGTTTAGCCTAAATCATAACTTTTTGTTTATGGATTCCAAATTATTTTTTACCAAAAGGTAATTTGAGCGTATTGAAGGTGTTATAAATCCTTCGAAAGTGATATCCTAGCCTAAACCTTCACTAATGGTTTATGGAATTGTAAATCATGTTGTACAAATAGGTAATGTTGGTGTTTAGGTGTGGAATCCATTTTAGTCTTAGATAAGTTTGGAGACTCCATGAGCATTTTGTCGTCATCTGTTATTTTCATGTTATGTATTTGTTATGTATTTACTATTAATTGATGGTTAATTGGAGGTTGTCCTAGTGACGGATTTTCCATCCATGATAATTTGAAAGGTCTCGACTTTTAAACTTCTAGGGTTGGCTATAGAACTTCCTAGAAGGATTGTGATCTTATAAATAGAGGTGTTAGGGGTATCCTAATGCATCTTGAGTGATCAAGAGAGATATTGAGTCTTAGAACATCAAGAGGTGATCAATAGTGATCAAGGTTAAGTAATTGGGTGTTAATTGTGTCTTATATGTGGTTTAGCATCTTTGGGAATTCTGTTGTGAGTTCATGAGTGATTTTTGTGCAATTGTAACTGAGCCAAGACTGTGAGAGTTTTTTTACTCTTATTGATAATAAAATATGAGCAATTTCTTGGTGGACATAGCCCACATTGGGTGAACCACGTTAAATCTTGTCTTGTCTGCTTTTGTGCATGGTTTATATATGTTGTTATATTTTTGCAAGTATAATTATGCTAAATAGTTTCTTACTACTGTGATTTTAGGAATTGTTTCCACATATTTGTTCTTTAATTCCTAACAACTAGTATCAAAGCTTTGGTTGGTCTTTTTCGGAAGTGGTGAATCGCAAGGAAATTTTAGCTTGAGTAGGAGCTATGGCAAATGAGGAAAGATCGAGAGTTGAGAAGTTCAATGGGCATAAATTTGGTTTTTGGAAGATGTAGATGGAGGATTACTTATATCAAAAGGCCTCCATGTTCCTTTGGCTAGAAAAGCAAAGAAACCTACAACCATGTCAGATGAGGATTGGGAGTTGCTAGATAGAAAGGCACTCGGGAAAATTCGGTTATGTCTTACATCTTCAGTTGCTTTCAACATATCATAAGAGAAGACCATAGAAATTCTCATGAATGCATTGGGGAAGTTATATGAAAAACCCTTTGTCTATAGTAAAATATTTTTGATGAAAATTTTATTTAATATGAAGATGTTTGAGAATGGTGTTAGTGCCATTTCTGAGCTTGCATTTGTGTGCACTATTTTTCATGTCTGATTTCGCTCAGAAGCATTTTATTTCTCAAATTGGTGATCTGCAATTTCTCCCCCCTGGTTGAAATGCTTCAAAAATGCCCATAAACTTGTTTTTTTGCCCTAATTTGAAACAATATTCCAAGTTTGCCCCTTTTGTGCCCTAGTTTTTCCCATTTTGCGGGTTGTGTCATTTTCCCTTTACCAGATTGTGCAAAAAATTGAAATTTATCAAATCTAAATTGTATGGGTTAATTTCCCAATCCTAAGTTCGAAAATAATGTCAAATCATGCTTCAGTTGATTTAAAATCAAGAAATTTTCCATCATCGTTGAAAATTTTGAATTCTAGGGCATCCTTTGAATTTTTTACATTTTGATGGTCATACGGGTGTCATTTTCCCGTCAAATTCATCATCGGAAGGTAATGGCAACGTGGCATGGTTTCCTATTGGCCAAGGGGTTGTTGGGAAATATTTCTAACTTATTATTATTTGAAATTGTCAGCAAAAAGGAAAAATTTGATCCGTGGCTCCACCTTCTGCAATGAGGTGCCTACGTGGCATGTTTTAATTGGCTAGGGAATCAGTGGGTGGCGAACTTTCCTTAGAAAATTTTGATTTCATTTTGCAAAATTTGCAAAGATCAAATTTTGGCCCGAAGGCCCGCAACGAATAGGGAGAGGACACGTGGCACATATTTTGGTCTGAGGGCATGCGGATGGCGGAGGGACTTGGAGAATTTTGATGTTTTATGGCTCAAAGTGATAAAGTGAATTTTTGGCCTGAAGGCCCTCGGCCAATCATCTAGTGGACGCATGTGTCCAGGAAAGGATAGGATGGGGCAGTGGGTTTTTGCAATGACTTTGAATTTTTTAACTTCAAATGGTAAAAAATCAAATTTTGGGCCGAAGCTCCGCAACAAGTCAGGAAGTGACACGTGTCCAAGGAAGAAAAATGGAGGTAGAGGTTCATACCTCAGGGGACAAAGTAAAATTTTACCTTTTTGGTGAAAGGAGATAAAGTTTAAATGGGAAGCGTGCCTCCACAGCCTATCCATGATGGACATGTGGCACATTCTAAGAATTCAAAGGAAGAGTGCGGGCCCACGGTGCCGCTTGCAATTTTTCAAATTTTGTAGGAAGGTTTGAAGGTAGAATAGGAGGCTTGGCCCCGCGACGAATCGGAGAGTGCCACGTGGTGGAGAAGAGATCGGGCTTCCGGGCCCACGGAGGTTTTGTGGAAAATTTTCCTTTTTTCAAAAAGTGGCAAAATTGATAGAATCGGTTTTCGGTTTTAAATGGGGCCCACATATGGACACGTGGCAGGTCCAGGGGAGAGGCGGAGAAAAGTGGAAAAATTTTCCAAGTTTTCAAAAGGTCACAAATGCATTTTTGTAAGGCATGGGCCCAATCTAATCATTTTTTGACACGTGTCCCAGTTGATCCAATGTTTAAAAAGGTAATATTGAGCTTATTTTTAAATGGCATTTTCCACGTGGAGGGTTGATATTAAAAGGTGGATGAGATCGATGGTTACTGTGCATTCGTTTGTTTTGGCTGCCATGGGAGCTCTAAGAAGCTTGGAATCGTGATTTGTTCATCAATTTTCATCAAATCTTATATGATTTTGTGTCGTCTTGGCCTTCTGAGAACATTGGCATCATTTTCATAACCTGATTCTTCTATTTATGGTGTTTTTGATGTAATTTTGGCTTAGGCCCGAGAAAAAATGTGAAAAGTCAAATTTGAAAGTTGCAAAGGTAATTTGAAAAGGTAAAAAGGTGAAAATGAAGAGTCAAATGTGTTTGCATGCCTCAATTATAAAAAACGTGCCCCTCAGGATGGATAATGATCCGATATATTGTGTAATGATTTAATCCTTTTGTGACACACTTGGCAACCTGTGCGAGTTGTTTTTTATGTTTGATGTCATTTTCATTAAAATCATGAAGAATTATTGCGACAAACTTGATCCCATGGCATATTCTTTGCTTGGGAAAGAAGGCGACAATGTGGCATAGGGTATATAGTTCATTTTGGAGAAATTTGTAAAGGAGAGAGTTGAAAATTACGGGAAAATTTTGAGAGAAAGCTCATTTTCTGTGAAATCCACCAAAGAACCAGGTTAATGTCTAATGTGTTGGAAATTCATGTATGTGAGTTGGTTACAAGTGTATAGCCATCACACAACTTTGAGATTGCTCATGTAACTCTCCCATGCTGTTGAATCTAACAAGTTTTGAATTAAATCTATGTTTTCTTTGGGCAATATGATGTCTGTTATCATTTTGAAATGCTTGCAAATAGATTTTGTTGTTCTTGTAGCAATATTGCATTGAAATTCTTTAGGAATCACACAGGATCTCCATTTCTGGTTGATATTTTAGTGGCATTTGCAATCTCATACTCAGAAGATCCTTCATCTAATAAGGAGATAAACAAATTTAAAATCACTTTACCTTCCTTGACTGTAGATATTTCTTATAAGCCTTTGGGGGTACCTTAGGCATGGTTTTATCATGGGTTTTTGTGTTTAATTGAGTTCTTTACTTCAAGATTTTGTGGTGAGTTCTCAAATATTGTGTGAAGAGTGCAACCTGGGCTTCCATTTGTGCCTCTTCTGGTTGAAATAACATCATGATTATTTTAGGCATTTCATCTGATAAGTTGTTCAAGTATTGTACAGATTGTCAAAGATTTGATCTATCCCAGTTTGTCTTGTCAATCCCCCACCAAAAATCATCTAACAACAAAGATCCTACCAAGTACTATCCCTGATTTACATGTGTATACCCACAGAAGATCAAAATCTATTTGCAAAATTATGCATAACAGATTAGGATTTCCAATGTCTCTAGTAACCTTTGCCTTGTTTTGAGAACATACCCATGTTTTGAGAAGTGACAACTTGTGAGAGTTCAAATCTGGGGTGTTAGTCATGTTTTCATCAAGGTTTCCATCACAGAATTTCAAGAAAAAAGAAGGACATCTTCATCTCCTTCACCATTACAACGTTACAAAATAGGTCCTCTTACCTTGGTTGCAATGCACAACCTAAAACAGCTAGGACAAGATCAAGTCCTATTGGAGTGCTATCCATTTCTCCACAAACCTGAGTGCTAGCGAGACCATATCCCTAGCTACTAATGACATACAACGTGGTCTAATATATCTTTAAGCTCCATGACATAACTGTGGTGCTGCTCAGACTGAAAAGGAGAAAAAAATTGGATACCAACAAATAGTTTTTTTATTGATCATCTGAATGAATTTAATATGATTATGATTATGTTAAACTCAGTGAAAATTGACTTTGATGATGAGGTCAGGACTTTATTGATTTTTTGCTCCTTACCAGATAGTTGGGACAACTTGGTTATGGCTGTAAGTAATTCGGTCTCTAATAATTCAAAGTTGAAGTTTGAAGATGTGATAGGTGTGATCCTGAGTGAGGAAATGTGAAGGAAGAGCACTGGGGATTCTTCTACTTCTTGAAACGCTTTGAAGGTGGAGAGAAGAGGAAGACAAAAGAACAGAGGGAAAGGTAACCATAGGAAGTCGAATGATCGTGGAAAAGGTCAAATTCCAAGAGCAAGTTGGAATGTTGGCACTATGGGAAGGTTGTTCATGTTAAGAAACATTGTTGGGATCTTCAGGATAAGAAGAACAAGGAGGAAACTAAGGAGGTAAATGTGGCAGTAGGTGATGTTTTTTAGGATGCCTTAATTATTTCTTTAGATAATATTGTTGATTCTTGGGTGTAAGATTCAGGGGCTTGTTTCCATGCCACCCTACATAGACATTGACTTTATTGAGTTTGTTCAAGGTTATTTTTGACATGTATATCTTGGTGATGATGAACCATGCAACATAGTAGGGAAAGGTTGTGTTCGGGTGAAAATGCAGAATGGGAACACATGGCTACTTAAGGACATTACAGGCATGTGCCTAAGTTGAGGTGGAACTTGATATCAGTGGGTCAGTTGGAAAGTGATGGTTATATGGTCATTTTTATAGCAGATTCTTGGAAGGTTACGAAGGGATCTCTTGTGGTTGCAAGAGGTAAGAAAATTGGTACTTTGTATTTAACCAGTGGTGCTGATTATTGTAATTTAGTTTTTGTAGATGGAGATGAAACTTTGTGGCACTAGAGACTCGGTCATATAAGTCAAAAGGGAATGTAGATTTTAAAGGAAAGGTTGCCCAGATTAAAGGAGTTAGATTTGGACTTTTGTGAGGACTGTGTTTATGGGAAACACAAGCGGGTGAGATTCCTCAAGGTTGGACCTACTACAGAAGGAGGGTAAGTTGGATTTGGTGTATACAAATGTATGGGGGCCAGCTAAGGTAAAATTTATTGGTGGTTCATGTTATTATGTCACTTTCATTGATGATGCAACTAGAAAATTTTAGGGTATATTGCATTATAAATAAATCTGATGTGTTTGAAACTTTCAAAATATGGAAAACCTTGGTTGATAATGAAACAAGTGTCAATCTAAAATGTATTAGGTCAGATAATGGAGGGGATTATTATAGAAATGAATTTCTTGATTACTATTTGGTAAATGGGATCCATAGGAAAAGAACGATTCTGAAGACTCCACAGGAAAATGGAGTGTCAAAGAGAATGAAGAGGACAATCATGGAGTGTGCTAGGTGCATGAGGTTACATGTGGGATTCCACTCAAGTTTTAGGTGGAAGTGGTAAGGACAATCTATTTATCTGATTAACGGAGGACCCTCTATGGCCTTGGATGGAGGTATACCTGATGGAGGCTTGGTCTGGTAAGAAAATTGATTACTCATTTCTTAGAGTATTTGGATGTGAGGTATTTGTTCACATTGATAAAGATGATAGGACCAAGTTAGAGGCTAAGTTTGAGAAATATAACGTTTGTTTTGGATATTGTGAGGATGAATTTGGTTTTCGTGTTTAGAGTTTTAAGGACAAGAAAATATTTCGGTCTAGAGATATTGTCTTTAATGAAAAAGTCATGTATAAAGATCACTTGCAAGAACATAAAGAGGAATCAAAGAAATAATACATAGTGTTAGAGGAAATTGTGGATAACAAGGTGTCTAAGGGGCCGGTTCAGGTGCAACATGTTTTAGCATAACATGCTCCAACATGGCCAGTTCAGGAACATACTCATCGGGAAGCCCAAACTCCTGAGGTGAGAAGGTCTTCTAGGGTAAGAAGGGAACTTGAAAGTTTTACTCCATCTTTGAATTATTTATTACTCACTGACTGTGGAGAGTCAAAGTTATTTGAGGAAGCAGTGTAGGTAGATGTTAGGAAGAAGTGGGAGCAGGCCATGGATGAAGAGCATAGATCTCTTATGGAGAACCAAACTTGGGATCTGGTGGAGTTACCCGAGGGGGAAGAGAGTCATTGTAGAACAAGTGGGTGTGTCCAAAATCAAAGAGGAAGATGGAGGTAGAAAAAGGTACAAGGCTTGGTTGGTGGTCAAGGGATTTACACAGAAGAAAGGTATATAACTTTGATGAAATTTTTTCTCCTGTTGTTAAAATGACTTCTATTAGGACTATTCTTGGTTTAGTGAGCAGTAGAAGACTTGCACTTAGAGCAATTGGATGTGAAGACTACATTTCTTCATGGCGAGTTAGAGGAGGAATTGTATATGCAACAACCATAGGGTTATGAGGTCAAAGGGAAGGAGAAGTTAGTGTGTAAATTGAAGAAGAGCTTGTATGGCATGAAACAAGCTCCATGACAGTGGTACAAGAAGTTTGAGAGTTTTATGCAGGATTAGGGTTACTCCAGGTGTCACTCAGACCATTGTGTGTACATCAAGAAGTTTCTTGATGGTAGTTATATTATTTTGTGCATGTATGTGGATGATATGCTTAATTGCAGGGAAGAACATGCATGAAATAAACAGTACTCAAGAAGCAGCTAGGTGACTCCTTTGCTATGAAGGATTTAGGGGTGGTAAAAAAAATACTTTGTATGAGAATAAATTGGAATAGGAAGGAGAGGAATCTGGTATTATCTCAAGAAGAGTACATAAAGAAGGTCTTGGAGAGGTTTAGTATGCAGGATGCTAAACCGGTTGGTACTCCTTTGGTAGGTCACTTTAAATTATCAAAGGAGCAGAGTCCCAAGACTGAGGAGGATAAAATCCAGATGTCCAGGGTACCGTACTCATTAGCAGTTGGAAGCTTGATGTATGCTATGGTATACACTAGGCATGATATTGCCCATGTAGTGGGAGTAGTGAGAAAGTTTATGAGTGATCCAGGTAGAGAGAACTGGACAGGAAATGAAGTGGATACTTTAGTATTTGAGAGGGACCATGGGAGTAACATTGTGTTTCAGTGGATCGGACACTACATTGCGTGGCTATGTAGATTCATACATGGCATGAGATTTGGACAATAGGATGAGCACAACAGGTTATGTATTTATGATTGGTGATACATTGCGTGAGTTGGATTTCATGGTTACAAAAGGTTGTGGCTTTGTCAACCATAGAGGCTGAGTATGTTGCTGCCACAGAGGAAAGTAAGGAGATGATTTGGCTACAATGGTTTCTTGATGAGTTGGGTCATAAGAAGGAAGTTGGGAGACTACACAATGATAGTCAGAGTGCTATTCATTTAGCAAAGAACTCCATTTTCCACTCTAGGATGAAGCACATTCAACTGAGATATCATTTCATCAGGGAAGATTTGGAAGAAGATAAGTTGAAGCTGGAAAATATTCATACCAGTCAGAATCCTACGGATATGATGACCAAGGAGGCCATAAAGGAGAATTTGAAGTTGTGTTTAACTTTGGTTGGCCTTTATGTATGATAATGAAGGGTTGAGAACTTTTTCTTAGTGGGAACAATCTCCAAGTGGGAGATTGTTGGGGTGTGGAGCCTGTTTTTGGTCTTCTGGAATCAACATTAGTGTTGGAGTTTGAATGGATAAGTTTGATACTTAAGGAATTTTGAATTCATGACCATTCTATTTTCACATTGCCATATTTGCTACATTTTTGTGTTTAATTGAGCAGTTAATTAGTCACTGACATAGTGATGTTTTTCCAACCATGGGAAGTTGAAATGTTACAAATTTCAAACTTCTAGGGTCAGATTATAGAATTTCCTTAGAAGGATTTTAATCTTATAAATAGAGGTGTTAGGGGTGTCCTAATGTATCTTGAGTGATCAAAATGTCTTGAGTCTTAGAACATCAATAGGTGATCAAGAGTGATCAAGGTTGAGCAATTGGGTGTTAATTGTTGTCTTAGATGTGGTTTAGCATCTTTGGGAATTTTTTTGTGAGTTCATGAGTGATTACTATGGAATTCTAAGTAATATAAGACTGTGAGATTTGGTTTTACTCTTGTTGATAATAAAATATGAGCAAGTTCTTGGTAGGACATAGCCCACATTGGGGTGGACCATGTTAAATATTTGTATTGTCTTCTTTTGTGCATTATTTATTATATGTTATTATATTTTTGCATGTATACTTATGCTATATAGTTTCCTATTGCTGTGATGTGAGGAATTGTCTCTGCACATTTTTTCTCTAATTCCTAACATCAACTACCATCCTTCATTCCTTTAATGATTTTGTGGCTCCTACTTTGGGAAGAGTTAATTTTCCTATCCACATAGGTGAAAAAATCCTCCATGAGGCCTTCGATATTGTAAAAGGGGAGTTTCAATACAATATCATACTCAGATGACAATGGATTTGTGCCATGAATTGTGTTCCTTGCACCATTCATCACTGCATCAAGTACAAATATGAGGGGAAAATAATAATTCTCCCCATAGACACTTCTCCATTCAAAGCATGTCACATGACTTATCGACCTAATGTGACGTGTTTATCCAAAAACAAGATTTTTATGAAGCATACACTAGATCATCCATCTCCACATATAAAATTCCCAATGATAAATCTATATCATGATCAATTGATGGATCGTATCTCACTAGAAGAGTATCACCTCCTCACCCTCAATGATTTTCCTATCACCTCATCGACTTGGTAGACCTGATAAATTGGGGTCCAATATAATCATACCTTATGTTAGGCATAATCATTTCTTTTGGTCCACTCCATCGGGGTCATGAATCTCACATATGGTGGAATTTATTTACATTCCTCTCATCTCTGACTGTCAATGATTTGGAATCATGTGAGCCTACCGTCACTTTCATATCTATGAACTGTGAATATGGGCACCATCGACTCTACCCAAAGAATTCTTCCTTTATGGATGAAGTTTTATCCTTCTTGTAGGTGGGAACCATGTACTATCTTATGTTACATGTTATTTACACTCATTGTTTATCAATTTGTGTATTTAGATCCATGTTAGGGGTCAATATTAGCTGTAAGATTGTTAAATAGGATGTATCATCCTTGTCCCAACAAGTGGTACTACTTTTGACTATTCCATAGATCTACTCCAAAGTCAAAATTCTGGATGCATCATATCAAAAAGACTACTATTCCCTCTTGGATGACCTTTCAAAACATAATAATGCATCGTAATCCTATATGAGGAAGTCAATCATACCTCATATAAAGCCCTAAACATTTTCAAAAATATAGACTTCTCCCGTAGAAGGACATCTATCATAAGGCACATTCTATCTCCCAAAACTGCTAAATAATTCAAAGTACATCCATTAGAAAAGTACTTTTCATAGATGTAGACCACTCCCTGTAGGTATAGGATGACTACATCTTCCCTCCATATTATGCATAGTAAAAGTGACCTTTCCAAGCATTTAATCAAGCCTTCTTAAATCTCAAAAGTAAAAGAAAAAAATCAAAGCACAGTTAAGCATCCCCATAATTCTGATTCCCACATCAGATCAGACTTTCCCATCTGTAGAAAAACTATCCCGCATTGATTGAGTTTGTAGCCATAAAATCTATGCAAGCTTGGGGTGTAGATTTCTAGAAATTCCACCTAAGAAGAATACTATTTTATACAAGCTTCCTAAGCTTAACCCATAGTGGTTGACATGTATACAATTGGGTCTATAAGCTTTATCTCTTACATCTTTATTGGCCTTACAGGATCTCAAATCCCTGTCAAAACTTTACTGATTTATTGGTTATGTGCCTCAGACACTTGTCACCTAGTTAGCATAGAAGCACCCAGGTGCTTTTGTCTCATTCTCTTTCATGTTCTTGACCTTCTTTATCTAGTTTTAAAGCATCTTATACAGGTTCACTCCTCTCTACAATTTGGTCACCTTTAATATCTCATGTTTGGGTCACCCTCTTAAGGCCTTGTCAATTACAACATCCTAACAAGGGAGTCATTTGTATCCTCAATGTCATGTCTAATCTCATCATGTAAGGGCCTAATTAGTCGTAAGCATATATTCCTATGAATCACCTAAAGTTTGTATCAAATAAACATAGAGCATTTATCAAAGCATATATATAATCTAAACTCATACTAGGGATTAGGGGTCTCTATTGATCTACGTAATCATCTTCCCATAGGAGGGGAATCTCCTTATATTCCATCAGATCTCATTTTCCAATAATCGGTATAATCTGTGTCAAAATATACCACCATCATACCACATCAACCAAAATAAACATCACATCATCAATCCCCAATCATATAAAATCACTTCTAAAATGGACATCTGATAACAAAATAAAATGATCAAAACCATCACATATCTCATCACAGTAACACATGTACAGGGTCAGAAAAATTCATCCATCATATATATTATATCATCATCAAAGTATGTATATACATCCACGGGTATGTGCCTCTATGGTGTCTATATCATCAAAATATGTATACATAATATCCATGACTAACGATCATTAGAGTTGAAACCATAACAACGATAGAGGATCAATATCGAAGCATCTTGCTAGCCTCTAAAAGGATCAGGTACCTGTGTATCTCTCTGGAACCATAATCTTCTCCAGATCTGGATCACTGGGGCTTGTCTCAAGCCCACCTATACTAGCCGTGGGTACTTCTATCATGTATAGAATTGCTGAGTCCCATTGAGATCCATCGATAAGCCTTGTGTTAGGAAATAAGGGATAAAATTACGTGCAGAACAATCCCACATCAGAATTGTAACAATGGAAACTAATATATAGAAAATATTAAAGATCTCAAATAAAAGTGCAGAATAAAATAACATAACACAAAGAGACACCATTTAACATGGTTCACTCAATTTAGAATACATCCTACCAAGAATCACTTCCTTAGATTTTATTACAAGCCATTGTCTATCTCATTACAATACCCATATATTTTTAGAGCTATGCTCAACAAACTCTACATAATTAACAGCTTGAAATTCACAACACATCTGCAATGTACTACACCATATTTCATACCATATGCATAAATACCACATAAGTAGAAAACTGCTTAAGTAGTTTTATAATACCGTGTGTATCAAAACCATGGGCCAAAACCGTTTGATAAACATATGGGTCAAAAATCCCACCCGTATACGAGAAGATCGAAAGTTTCACGAATATATCGGGCATGGTTTTGAAGGACCAAAAAAATTACATGATACATCAACAGTGTACAGTACTCTTAGTGTACAGTCCTCAACACTTTCCACACATAAAAACAGGTTCTACAACATAACAATCTCCTACTTAGAGACTAGTTTTTCCTCTAAGAAAGATTCTAAACCTTTCACTAGTCGTCTGTGAAGACCAACGAAAGATGAACAAAACTTGAGTTTCTCCCTTATGACAACCTTGGTCATCATGTATACATGATTTTGATAGGTATGAATCTTCTCCAACTTCAACTTCTTTTCCTCCAAATTTGTCCTAATGAAATGGTACCTAAGATATATATGATTCATCCTAGAGTGGAAAACATAGTTCTTAGCTAGGTGTATAACACTCTGACTATCAATATGCAACTTTTCTTCCTCCTTATGCCCCAATTCCTCAAGTAATTATTGTAGCAAAATATTCTCTTTGCTTTCCTCTATGGTAGCACCAATGTATTGAACCTGCATGCTGGTTGACAAAGCCACTATCTTTTGTAGTCATGAAATAACACCTCACTGTTGTCCCACCTATAGTGTAAATATAACCTGTCGTGCTCCTCATACTTGTCTACATCTCTAGCCATATTTAAATCTACATAACCATAGTAAAGTGGTGTCTGATCCACTGTAGCAAAAAACTATCCCCATGGTCCCTCTCAAGTACCGAAGGATCCACTTTACTTCCTGTCAGTGATCTTTACTTGGATCACTGATAAATATACTCACAACTCCCACTACATGGACAATATGAGGCCTACTGTACACCATGACATACATCAAACTACCAACCACTAATGACTAACATACCTTGGACATTTGGATTCTTTCATGCTCTATCTTGGGACACATCTCCTTTGATAACTTGAAATTGCCTACTAAAGGAGTCCCAACTAGTTTATCATCTTACATATTAAACCTCTTAAATACCTTCTTAATGTACTCTTCTTGAGATAAAGTCAACTTTTTTTTCTTCCTATCCTTAGATATCCTCATACTAAGGATTTTTTTGGCTCCCCCCAAATCCTTCGTAGTAAAGGAGTTACTTAGCTATTTCTTGAGTACTTTTATTTCCTGCATGTTATTTCCTGCAACCAACATGTTATCCACATACAAGCACAAAATAATATAACTACCATCTTCAAATTTCTTTGTATACACACAATGGTCAAAATGGCATCTAATATAATGTTTCTCCATCATGAAGGTATCAAATTTCTTATACCATTGATGTGGATCTTGTTACAGGCCATACAAGCTCTTCTTCAGTTTACACACCATCTCCTCTTTACCTTTGACATCATAGCCCTCTAGATGTTGCATATAAAGATACTCCAAATCACCATGGAGGAATGTAGTATTTACATCTATCTAATTTAAGTGCAAGTATTCTACAACCACTATTCCAAGAATAGTTCTAATAGAAGTCATTTTTACTACAGGAGAAAAAATATTATCAAAATCTCTACCTTTTTTCTATTCAAATCCCTTGACCACAAACCTAGGCCTTGTATCTTTTCTTTCCTCCTTCTTCCTCTTTGAATCTATGTACACCCACTTATTCCATAATGATATTTTTCCTTTGGCTACCTTCACCAAATCCCAAGTTTGGTTCTCCATGACAACCTGATGCTTGACATCCATGGCTTTCTTTGACTTCATCCTAGAATCTACCTACATTGCTTCATCAAATCTCTCTATCTCTCCATTGTTAGCGAGTAATAAATAATAAAGAGAAGGAGAAAAATGTTCAGGTTCTTTTCTTACCCTAGAATACCTCCTTAATATAGGAGTTTGGGGTTCCTGTTGAGTAGGTTCTTGAAATAATTCATGTGTCATTGTCCCATTCAGAAGATCCTCTACAATTGTATATTATTTCTTGGATTCTCTTATGTTTTCCTGCAACTATTACTTATACATGAATTTCTCGTTAAAGACCACATCCCTAGATCAGATGTTTTTATTCTTCTTAATACTCTAACATTTATGTCCAAAGTCATCACAACGATAACCAATTAAAGTAAATTTTTCTAATTTATCCTCTATCTTGGTCCTATCATCCTTGTCTATATGGAAAAATGCCTCACATCTAAAGAATCTAAGAAATGAATAATCTACTTTCTTACCATACCAAGCCTTCTCAAATATACCTCTATCTAAAGCACTTGAGCGTCCTCTATTTATCAAGTACACAGTTGTGCTCACTGCTTCTACCCAAAAAAGAAAGAGGAAGTCCTACATTGTAACCTTATGCTCTTAGCACATTCCATTATTTTCCTATTTATCCTTTCTAACACCCCATTCTGTTGTTGAGTTCCTAGAACCATCTTCTTCCTGTGGATTCAATTCTTAGATTAATAATCATTAAATTAATTCTATAATACTCCCCTCCATTATCCAACCTGAGATATATTTTAGCTTAAGACATAGCTTCATTCTCTAAAAAGGCTTTCTAGTTAACATAAGTTTCAAATACATCATATTTGTTTCTAATAAAATATATCCAAAACTTTCCTTTTTGCATCATTAATAAAAGTAACATAATAATTATGAACCCCCAAGAGATGATACCTGAGCTATGGCCCCAACACATCAAAATGTACCAACTCCAACTTACTCTCTTTCTTCGTAGGTCCAACCTTGAGAAACCTTACTCACTTTTATTTCCCGTATGCGTAGTTCTCACAAAACTCCAAAAATTGTTTCTGTATATCTTAGGCTAATCCTTCTTTATGATCTTCATGCCCTTATGGATCATATGACCGAGCCTATAGTGCCACAATGTTGTATTTACTTTTGAAGCCATAAAATTACATAAGCATTAGTGGCTATCAGTGGTTAAATACAAGGTTCCAACATTCTTACATCTTGCCTCCATAAGAGCACCCTTGGTAACCTTCCAATAGTCTGCTATAAATATCAAAGTACAATCATCACTTCCCTACTGCCCCTCCAGATATCAAATTTCATCATAATGTTGGCACATGTTTGACATCCTTCAATAGCCAAGGATTTCCATTCTGCATCTTAACCTGAAAATAAAATTTTCCAGCTATGTTGCGAGGCTCATCATCACCAAGAAAAACATGCCCAAAATCTCCTTGAACATAATCAACAAAATAATGCCTATGTGAAGAAGCATGGAAAGAAGCCCCTGAATCTAAAACCCAAGATTCAGTAATATTATGCAAAGAAATAATCAAAGCATCCTGACATACATTACCTATTACCACATTTGCCTCCTTGTTTTCTTCATGTTGTTTCTTCTTGTCCTGAAGCTCCCAATAGTCCTTCTTTGCATTCCAAGACTTTCCACAATGCTAGCATACTATCTTGTTTTTAGATTTTGACCTTGCCTGATCCTTTGATTTTCCACGGTTTGCCCTATTCTTTTGTCTCCCTCGAGTTTCCACTGTCAAAGCATTCCCTGAAGTAGAAGAATAACCAGAGATTTTTCTTCGCATTTCCTCACTTAGAATCACCCCTACAACATCCTCAAACTTCAACTTTGAGTTAGCAGGAACCAAGTTGCTTGCCGCTATTACCAGGCTATTCCAACTCTCAGATAAAGAGCACAGAACTAATAAAGCCCTAACTTCTTCATCAAATTATATTGTAACCAAAGCTAGCATATTTACAACTATATTAAAATCATTTAGATGATCTGCTACTGAACCATTCTCAGACATCTTCATATTAAACAACTTTTTCATTAAAAATATCTTATTAGAGGCAGAGGGTTTTTCATACAACTTCCCTAATGCATCCATTAGTTCTTTTGTAATATTTTCCTTTGAAACATTAAATAATACTGAAGATACAAGACACAGCTGGATTGTCCCAAGTGCCTTCCTATCCAGTAAATCCCATTCTGTATCCGTCATGCTCGAGGGTTTGTTCACCTTCTTAGACAGTGGAGTATAAAGATCCTTCTGATAAAGGTAATCTTCCATCTGCATCTTCCAAAGACTGAAATTCTACCCATTGAATTTATCAACCCTAGATCTTCCATCATCTACCATAGCTCCCACTCAAGATAAAACTTTCCCTGTGATTCAACACTTTAGCAAACCAAACCAGGATATAATACCAATTGTTAGGAAATAAGGGATAAAATATGTGGAATAATCCCTCTCAAAATCACAACAGTAGAAACTAATATGCAGAAAATATTACAGATCTCAAATAAAAGTGTAGAATAAAATAACATAACACAAAGAGACAGTATTTAACGTGGTTCACCCAATTTGGGCTACGTCCACCAAGAATGACTTGCTCAGATTTTATTACAAGCCACCGCTCTCTCAATACAATACCCAGATCTGTTTGGAGCTATGCTAAACAAACTCTACAGAATTCACAGCCGAATTCAAAACACATCTACAATGTTTACATTATATTTCTTTCATATGCATAAAACTATATAAATAAACAACTACTTAAGCAATTTTATAAAACCGTGGGTATCAAAACCATGGGCAAAAACCGTCCCATAAACCTATGGGTCAAAATCCCACCCATATGATAAAATCACGTTTCTCGATATATTGAGCACGTTTTAAGGCCCAAAAAAAATTTTTGAGGGTTGCACCCCCGAACCCCGGCGAGGATACATGAAAAGTGTGCAGTACTCTTAGTGTACAGTGTTCAACACTTTCACACATGAAAATAGGCTCCACAACCTAACAGCCTTGATGACACTCTTCCCAGTCTGTTTTAGTTGTTTCTTAGCTTAGATCACTCAAAAATCAGCTAAGTCGCCTTCTCTCTCTCTTACTTATGGTTTTATATCTTTATTTTCTTATTGCTTATGTCTTATCATATTTAATTACTTGTATATCATTAGTTATAGTAATTACTCTGAAATAAGATATAATTCTAATTCCACTACCACTCTTCCACCTACATCTATTATGCATGTTTCTATGCCTACTCCTACCAATCACTTTACCCCTATTACTTCTCACACACAACATGTCTCCTCTTCAGGCACCCATGACCTCACTTCTTTATACCATGATTTATAATCCTGAATTTGAAAGTTGCAACAAACCACTCCACATTCCTTGCCATATCTAGATTCCTCAATCCTCCTTCATAGCCCTTTTACAACCACCATTTCCTCTTATCTGTTATCACCTAACTTCATTACACCAAAGCTTCCCACCTTTAATGGCCATGATGACCCTTAGGAGCACCTTTGATCCTCTCATGTTGCATGCCTCAACTATGCTGATGACCTTACTTTACTGGCTAAATTATTTCCTTAAAGCTTACAAGACTATGTTATGCAATGGTTTTATGATCTACATGTCTATTCGGTAACTTCTTTTACATACTCATCCAATGCTTTTCTTGCTCATTTTTCTATCAATATTGGTACTAAGATATCCTGTGCATAATTAGCTCAAATCAGACAATGATCCAATGAACATTTCACGGATTATGTCTTGCACTATAACAACAACTCAATAAGATGACCAATGTTCTAGCTGATTCAGAATTGCAAGATCTTTTAATTCAAAGTCTTTTACCTCCACTTCAAGAGAATTTCATCTTTGAGACTTCTCCCTCCTTTGATCAATCATGCCATACACTCAAATTGTGAGATAGCAAGCTACTTTCTATGGGAAAATTGAAATACTATGATACTTCCTCCTCATCTTCTAACAAGTTTCAAGCTAAATGTACATTCAAACCATCTTATAAGCCTACTGAAGTTAAATCCACTATCAACGTTACTTCTCCACCTGTCACACTTCAATTGCAACCCATGAAGCATAATTTTACTAGGATTCATTATGCACCTCAGTTCCTCTTATTGTAAGTCATTGAAAGTAATCTAATCACTCTTCCTCCACCACTCCATCTTGATCCTTCTTTCCCAAGTGGCCGTAATTATGATAAAAATGTGCATTGTGACTATCACCAATGAAATGGGAATTCTATTGATCAATGCATTCGGATCAAAAATATTACTCAAGATCTGATTAACAACAATGTTATTGAGCTTCCTAAGCCATCTACTGCTAATCCAGTCAATGATAATCAAAAGCTTAAAATATTTAATGACCTATTGCCCAAACATGACAATCTAGCTACTGATTCTTTTACAAACCATACATGTCATGTTGTGTCTTCTCCTTCATTGGGGCCTATTGATTTTCTTATTGTTACTACCAATGTGCCACCACCAGTTATCACATTTTTGGATCATGATTATCATGCTACATTTTCTTCTGATTCATTGCATATTAATGTTGCCATCAACAATTTTACAGTCAACAATACTTCGGTCTATCCATCAACCTTTTCCAATATATGCTCTGTGACACTCATGTTAGCTATCAAATGCCCAAATTCCCTAATCACATTTCTAGTTCCTAATTCTTACGGTTGTATCATGGTTCACATTATAGTTGGGACCCTTACCGTGATTATATCATTCCTTATTACATTTGAAATCAAAGGTCGTGACATGGTCTTAGGTCTTCCTTGGCTCTACACTACTTGGGTTATCCCATCCATGCTTCATTTTTGCCTTAAGTTCATCCACAACAAGTAATTTATCACCATCAAAGGTGTTCCACTACATACACCATTACCTAGGCCCACTCTTGCCTTTATTTTTGCACCAGTCACAACATCTAGGCCTCCTATCCCTCCCAACCCTAAATCCACCTCTACACCTAGCTCTCCCATTCATTTAGGGCCTTCATCACGACCCTATCATCCCCACCGGTCCATTATTCCACCTTGCCATCCTAAGTCCCCTACTCAAGCAACCCATTCCCCTAAGTGTTCTCCACCTCCTTTACCACATTACTCTAATTCACATGCACATAATTACTCTCCTACATCACCAATCTTAGACCATGGTCACATGCCTTTGTCTCCTCATATATCAGGTGGGTAGCCCTCACTCCTCATTATCATCAAATAGCCTTCCATCCCTCACACACTTGGTGGGCATCACACTTTCTCCCCCCTCCATCTCTATCGGTTGTCTTTAGTATCTACTTATAACTTATTTTACTACATTTCATGCTTTGCGCTTCATGTCTACCTTTCTAAGCACTCTTACATCTTTAGTACACACAGTATACCATCATTACCTAATGATGCACTCTATTTCTATGGTTCACACTTTATTGTTGAGGGAACACTTTCTCCATGAACCTCGCATCATATAATTTTCTTACACATTAAGCTTTTTACTTCACGATATAATCTATCCTAGCTTTTACTCTCAGTCACATACAATAAATTCATTACCTGATGACACACTCTAGTGCTACGGTTCACACTTGAGTGTTAAGGGCACACTTCTTATATGAACCTCACATCATTTACTTTTTCTATACTTCATGCTTAGTGTTTCACGATACATTTTTCCTAACATCTAATCTTCATCACATACACTACATTCATTTCCCAATGATGCACTCTATTTCCATGGTTCATACTTGACTGATGAGGGAACAATGCACAAATAAACCTCACTTCTCACATCCTGGCTATTCTCTCTTGCTTTGTGTTTCATGACTCTCTTTCTGAGCATTACCACATTGTTATCTTGCAAACTTTCTCTTCATTACCTAATGATGCACTCTTATTTTGTTGTTCATACTTGACTGTTGAGGGAACTATTGTCCCCAAATCACTGCACCCCCTAAATGGCCAGGCTATACGTAGGTTGTTCGATGTGATTGGGACACATGGGATCACCTCTCAAGCTATGGGACTTGGATTCAAGGTGAACCTCTGGAGAAGGCTGGCTTCCTTTTCCTAAACTAAGTGTTGTACTACCCCTAATGCAATAAAATGGCTATCTAATCTTAGGCTAACATTTTTTCTGAGTTTTAGGGAAAGAGATCTGCAAAAGGAAACTAAACTAGGGATGGTGATGCACCGAATAAAAGGATATGTTGAATCATAGGAAGGGTTAATGTGAGTAAGATGCAGACATCATTAGTCACCTTCACCTATTGCAACTTTAGAAAGGGCACAAAATACCACAAACCAGAAGCATGTGTTCCTTTGTTAAAACTTGAATCATACAAAATAGAGAGACCAAATTGGATTAGACACACAATTAACTAGCCACAAGGATAAAACACATGCACATGTCAAACATTCATTTTTCCGATGATGGCTAACGATAATATAATTTTAAATGACAGAAGGAAAATAATTTTTCCACAAATGACATAAAAGATGTTATATCACTTTTCCATAACATGAAACAAAATGATCTGAAATAAAGGCAAGCCAACCATCTATACTAAGGAATCATACATTCACAAAGCATATATAAATCAACTATTTAGCACAATAAATCAGTTTCTTCAAGGCAAGATATCTCTCTGAATATAATTAAAAGGTTCTTTAAATCTCTGAAGCACTCTTCCAAGCTTGAAGAGAAACTTCACCAAAAAATGATCTCTCCCTATCTGACTCCATAAACTTAACTATTTATAAGTTCTTTAGGCTGAGCCATTACAGCTGGGCCCTTAACTAACATTTACTAATAATAGAAATGTCATTAATTCAAGGGAACATGCTCCCATAAAAATAGAAAATTTGTTGCAAGGGTTTGACTCAGTCAACCCTGCAACTCTGACCAATCCAGAGCTTGGATCTATCCTTTCATGGCCACTCAGCTTTGGCCTGGTTCTACAACTCCTTCCTCATCTGTAGGTTTTTGTTGTGTTTCCTCCCATGCAGCCATTCGATGTTTATACTCGATGAAGTGTTTAATGATTCCTTGAATTTCCTCATCCCCGGGCCCACATGCGTAGTGATTTACCACATCTGTTATCTCAATCTCTCTCATGATTTTAGTTGGGACTCTTCTAAGTTTACTCAAAAATTTCTTCAATCTTCTTGTGAAATTTTGGCATAAAACCAACCTGTCAATAGATTCACTGCCAAAATTTTTAGTAACTTCATCATCACGTTTCACCAAATCCTTAAAATTCTACTTGATTTTCTCCTCTGGAAGAGCATCGATATTTTCATTGAATAATTTACAGTTAACAATGTCAAATTCTTCTGATATGTCATTTAAAGCATCCATAATCTCCACTCATTTATCATCTAACTTCTTAATTAGATCTTGTAGCACCTGACACTAGAATTCCATGGCCTTTTGATATTCAAACAGCTTTGCAGCATCATCGATTACATCCTCCTACAGGAGTAGATCTGAATATTCCTCTCTAATCTCACTCCATGTTGCCAAATTCAAATTCAGATTGTTATTATCTTCTGAAAAGGCTTCATCCATTTTGCAAATAGTAGTTTTCCCAACCTGTAAATCATTGTATATCTCAACAACTTCTTTAATTAAAGGGTCAGCCTCCTGCAGTATACGTTCCATCCATCCATCTACTGATCTCCCTTTCTGGCCTATCTTTTCAATCTCATGATAAGAAATATCATCAATAGTAGATGAAACTTTCATAACCGTAGTTGTTGAGACTTTAGTAGAAGCAGTTGGAATTGTTACTTTCCGTAGCAATGCAGTGAGCTGCTCGACCTTGGCCTTAAGCTCATCCTTGGAAGCTTTATCCTTATCATATTTTTCCAGTAGATTTCCAAGAGCAGTGTGTACATCTTGTTTTGCTCCTTCATGAGTGGCTTTTCCCAATGAGAATCTAGAAATATGATAATTTGTAGCTGTAATTGTTTCTTTAGTTTTTCCCTCAACAGGAGTGGCAACCTCCACAACTCGTTCCCCAGATGCATTCACTGTCAGGATTGAAACAATATTTGGCCTCTTGGCCTGTCTCTTTGGGGTATATTCCAATATGCTCAGATCTATTACATCTCCTAGAGGCACTTTCTTCTTTTGATTTGGAGTTTTTTGGAACAACCATTCTAGAATGGCTGATGCTGATGAAGATAACATAGTTGACTCAGTACCTGAAACATTAGCCACCACAAGAGTACCAGTAACATTAGTTGGCATTTGAATGGTAGTGGTAGTGATGGGTGGGGTGGATGTGAGGACTACCATAGGAGTTGATACAATAATGTTAGGGGATGAGATGGAGGAAAATGGAAGTGTTAGGGGAAGTGAGGTAGAAATGGGTGACCCAATAGTTTCTCCAGCTGAGAGAACTAGAAGGGATGAGAATACTTGGGCCATGGAAGGTGATGGGAAAGAATAAATGATGGTAGAAGTGGAAGGAACTGATATAGGAAGGGACAATGGAAGAGAAGAGGGAAATGATGGGTCTTGTGGGACACTAGGAGAATCACTGACTTCAACTATTTCTGTCACAGGTGTTGTTGGAGGCATGACTTTGGGAATAGGAGCCTTGGAAAGAGATGAGCTCCCAACAACAAATGAAATATTTTTTGGAACCGTATGGGTCTTTTGAGTCGACCTTTTCCCCTTTGTGGGTGTTGATTGGCTCATGGTTGATGGGCCCCTATACTTATAGGTTACTCTGACCCCTTGGGTGAGATTCCCAAGGTAACCAACCAACTGTGAGTTCTTTGCAAAATGGGTCCCGCCCTTTCCTTTGTGTTGCAACATTCTTCCACATACCAATCAATCCATGGCAATGGTTGATTGGAAATATTATTACTTTTATACAATTCATCCAAAACTTCATCATTATCCTGCATATCTTTTGGTTATTCCAAATTGTAAAACTTCATCCAAAGTTAGTCATTCATAATCTCTCTTGTCAGATGATAAATTCATCCCAACAATGGATCCATATATCTTCTAACTGGGGCACATGGGAACTGGACCGACCTGTCTCGCTGAATTTTCCCCAATAGTCAAAATTGGTCCATGGATGGAAAGTTCTCAAGGTTACCTCTGCCATTTCTGCATCTACATTCTTGGCCTTGTAAATATTTGGGAAAGTGTATCTACCAATTGAGATAGGGAATTGCATTCCCACTTTGTGCCTTTTATTCTAGATCTTGTGGTAATCTAGCAATTGTCGAACCAATTCTAACAAGACCCACTTATCAATGGGACATCTAGGCAGCTTGCTGGGAGCACCCACGAAACCGGGAATTTGAATGTAAGTAAATGTGGGGAACTAAAGATAGATAGCTCCCCACTCGCATACCTCCTTAAAGGCTTCATCTGAAATTCTCTAATTATACAGCTCCTTATCAAAACGGTGGAGGATAACAGCAAAGAAGGCATCATTGATTCTGTGGAAGTGTTTGCGTCCCTCATCCTATGTGAGTTGAGGATAGAAATCATAGATTTGGGAGGTGCTTCAAATACACTTTTTATTCAATCCAGTGAAGTCTCCCATGGCAGTTGTGGCATAAACCAAGAAGGATGTCATAGAGAAACATTTGGAAGAATGCACTCTACTCAACTGATAGCAAATGGAGCTACTGATATGCTCCCCCCATCTGCTAAATTCACTATTTTTCTTGATAGTAGTGATATATAAGAACATCCACTCCTAAAATTCCTTCGCGGAGGGAAGACCTGAGACTCTTTTTAATAGTAAAATAAGGTCACTAACCTCCTAAATAAAATCTAACCGATGCATGGTCTTTGGTAATTTGGCAAAGCTCTTGGCCAGATAAGTTTTCAACGTGACCTTCGTGCACAACTCTGCTTCCTTGTCCCAATGTTCCATTGTTGATTCTGGTGAAATGGTTGTGTAGTCTTCAACATGAGGGAGTTTGAGAAAATCTTCAAAGAAATCTGGGTCCAAGCAAATCACGATTTTGCCATCGGCATCTTTAACTGAAATAGATTCTTCATCATAGTGGGTTGCTGCATCTAAAACAAATTTTGGGTAATGCATGGATGTGGGAAAAATGGTAGCAAGAGAAAGCCCACTTTCATATATAGCCTACATCTATGGTTTCTTATTTGGGGCCTTCACCCTTACCCAGAAGTCTGGAAAATCAATTTGTCCAAGGTCGGTGTCCCCTATGTTCCCCAGGTCAGAAGATAAGCAAGAGTGAGGGGAAACCCTGAGGAATGAGTATTTCATTTTTTCCTTGCCCTTGGAAGTGGAAGTAGACATCAAATTTTGCATTCTGAAATGCCAAAGAAGGTAGTCTAAAAACCTGAAAATCTCCAACCTCCAAAAACCTGAAAATATCCAACCTCCAAAAACCTGAAAATCTCCAACCTCCAAAAACTCAAAATCGAGAAGTCTGAAGTGACAAGTTCCAAAAACCCAAAAATCTCCAACCTCTGAAAACCCGAAGTGGAGAAGTTTGAAGTGACAAGTTCCGTAACCCCGAAAATCTCCAACCTCTGAAAACCCGAAGTGCAGAAGTCCGAAATGAAGAGGTCTGAAATTCTGAAATGGAAATCTCTGAAATGAAGAAGTTTGAAATTCCGAAAATGAGGGCTCTAAAATCTGAATAGCACAATCCCCAAAACAAGAAATGTCGAACAATCAGAGGCTCTGAGAACTTCAAAAAATGTGAATCTCCAAATCTGAAAAAATAGAAGGCATCGAGGGGGAAAATAAGAGAACTCAAGAGGATCCCTACAACTGTGAGTGCCTGCAGAAACTCAAATCATGGAATCATGGCGGGTAATAGATTTGTCATTTCCCAAGGTATGCAGAGGAAGAACAAAGGAAAATAAATAAGGAGAGAAACAAACAAAAGATCTTAAACAAAAAGAAAAGACCAAAAATAAAAATACCTTGAGGATGACATTGAAAGTATGAAATACAGTAAAAAAAATCGATTATCAGAGCAAAGTGTCAGGTGAAAATGATGGGTAAAATTGTGATTTAAATAGAAAAAACATGATATTAATGGTGAAAATTCAATCCGTACAAAGGTAGGTGGGAATTAAATGCACAAAGAGCTCCGAAAGTCTGAAATCTGAAAGCCCAAAATTCTGAAATTTAGAATTTTGGGGTTTCAGGCTTCGGAGATTAAGGGATGAAAATCACAAAAAGGCTCGGAAGAGTTCTGAAACCCAAAAGCCCAAAAGTCTAAAATTTTAGACTTTCAGACTTTGGAAGTCTGAAAGAAAATGACTTGTAAATAATCGGGAGAGTTCCGAAACTTGAAAGCCCGAAAGTCTGAAATTTCAGACTTTCGAACTTCAGAAGTCCGAAAGGATTTTTTCAAAAAGCGCGACCATTAGTTCTGAAACCTAAAAGCCCAAAAGTCCAAAATTTTAGACTTTCGAGGTTTCAAACTTCAGAACTCTTACAAGGAAATTTCTAAAAATCGGGACTTAGAGTTTTGAAACCTAAAAGCCCGAAAGTCTGAAATTCAAACTTTTGGGGTTTCAGACTTCGGAACTTGAAAAACATAGTTTCAACCTAAGCCAATTAAACCCCCAAAAGGGAAAATCCCCAAAGTCTAAAATCTAAATTTTAAACTTCAGGACTTGGAGAAACTTTAAGATGTAGATATCTTCTATGTGAAGATTCTTTCAAAAACTTTTCCTATACACACATGCACGTTATCTTGAGGTGAATGCAGGACCTCTTACAGATTTTTACATGATGCATGATGCTTAACACTTCTCTTTACATGTCCCATCGAGGCTCCTAGGAGCATTTACATTTTCTACTTTCATACTCTACACATCACAAGTCATATTGTTACATTATTTACTACTTCTTGTTACTATCGCTTTCCTTTTCACTGCTATATACATGATTTGACATACTACTTATCTTTCTAACATGCTAACAGGTGCTTTATTTGTAGCATTTGACTCATAGGATCAATACAACCATGGTTATTTGTCATTTCTTCCTTGATATTGCTTGTTTATGCTCATTTTGGCCTTGATTGTCTTGTGATATTGTGAGTGATGTTCCATGTATGAAACCCACTTTTCACGGTTTATCTTGTCTTCTTAATTGTTTTTTACGTTGTCTTTTATTACATGTTAGTTCCTTTTCACTAACACTTATTTCTAGCCTACTTTATTTGCATGTGCCTTAGATTCCACCATGCACATCTCGTACCCCTTACAGGTATTCACTCTCAAATATGTGTATCAATATCAAGCCTTATCCTTTGGGCTGCATTCTCCTACAGTCATCGCATGCACCCCAAATGAGGGGGATATCTATTAGGTGAAAAAATCACCCTTACAATAGCTCAAAGCTCCAGAACATGTCAACATAGTACATAAATAACACAGGCACACAATTATAGAGTGGTCTAGAATCAAACTTGGATCACAAACACAAAGCAGACACTATCACCTAGTATTGGACAATAAAGATGGACACTTATGTACACCCTGGGCATTTGTGTTCTTGGGGAAAAACTAGTCAATTTCTTAGTTTAATGCAATTTTGAGCAGTTTGCATTATAATTCTCCAGTATCAGACACTTGCCTTGCTATGTACCTTGGGATATGATAATATAATATATATGGGTTGATGGAGATGCCGACATGTGGCACACATCCCCTTAGTTATATGTATGGGTTCACATGGGATATGATAATATAATGTATAGGGGTTGATGGAGATTCTGACATGTGGCACACATCCCCTTAGTTAGTTATATGGGATCACATAGGAAATAATTATATTGGGTAATGGGTCGGCCTACATTGGGATGAGGTGTTACCCATCCTATTTAAAGGATGTGAGTATCATTATGAGGGGATAACGTATGTATGAGTTGATTCTTATACTTGGTAGAGGTATATTGGAGTTATCCCCCTCGAAGTGGATTCCCATCTTGGGAGATTGTGGAGTTACTCCTTCCTTAAGGAGCATTGTATTGGTTTGCCCTACCTTAAGGGTATTATTCTGCATATTTGGGCATCTTGGTTCCCCATATATCTGGTGTTTTATTATCTTCTGCAATTTATTGATTTATTATATGCAAGGTTCTTATCATGCCTCCAGTAATAGAATGCATTTAATTAGTTACAATAGAAACAATAGGTTACATATTAGGGACATGCCATCTATAGTTGTGCATATTGGGAAGCTTCATGGAAGGAGAGAAACACAAGACATCTCTCCCCAACACTTTTCTCTTGGCATGAGATCACCCAAAAAACTCACTCTCAGCATGAGATCACACTAAAGCTTCACCATTGGCAACAAGGCATCCAAATCCAGCATATCCAAAGCATAACAAGAAAAATTTCTATATCATACTCTCTTGTGTATCAAGTACACTCTTTCCTATACACATTTTCTACTTACTTATACATACATTACTCTGATTTTTCATTTACACAACTTTGACTACTGACTTTCTCTTCATTTACAGGTTCATCCTTATGCACAGCAAGAAGCAACCCACATCAACAAACACAAGCTCCAACAACACATGCTACTATTCATACACTTCACCCCTAGGGTCTACCTCCCCTTCCTAATCTCCACGCTTTACATTACTATCACTTCACGGTTCACTTGTCCACTTGGCATGCTATCGGCTAGACTCTTCCCTATAGGATTAAAAGGTACACATCTTCTATCTACTTCAAATACTATGGAGTATTCACCCAATAACATAAAGTGGGGGAAAATGTAGACACAAAATCTATGCGCTTGGGTACATTTATAGGTCTTAAAGCATACTAATGTATACATGATTCCTAAGTAAGAAAACTAGTGGTTGACAACTTTTTTTGGGCCTTTTACTTTATCGCTTGTATTTTTATTGGCCTTACATATCTTACAGCCCTGCCGAAACTTTACTAATTTATCCTTTATGGCCTTAGACACTAGTTGAAATGCAACTTTTTCCCTAATCTAAAAATACTACAACAAAAAATGATAATCTACTAACTACATTTGATTACATACATCAATCCTTATTCTATATTACTTTATATGAACCACTAATAAAATTATACATATCTGAATTATGTGATTCTTTATTTTGTATAAAATCAATAACATATTCCATTAATATACATAATAAAATAAAAGAATATATTCACATGCACATTTGTCTAAATAAACATAAGATTTAACTTCGTTTTTATTAACTTTCTATAGGGATTACATAGTTTTTCAGAGAGAAATTATCTGAGAAAAATGATTAGGAATTTGATACAAAATTCCAATGCACACAGGTAACAGAAACCAAACTATGGCCACACTACTGAGAGGAAATGTTATACACCCAGTGTATATTCACGTTGCCCTGGCTAAGAACCATCCGAGGTTGTACATTGTACCCCCAATTAGGACACCTCTGGTGCCCCTCTCTTTTACCCACTACCTATCTATACCTTGGTCAACTTTGGAATTACTCCACAAGTTAAATCTTAGATATAATTACACAATCTTTTTCAAACTCCCCTATAATTGTTTCTCTTCAATCATAATCATGTTCTCTTTTCATTTTCATATGCCTTTTTATAATATTTCATGGATATTTATGAACCAACACAATGGTTCCATAGTTGTTCACTTTAATTAATCATCTTTAATCAAGTGCTTGGGTTATTCACTCCCACTTTTATTTTTCAAAAGTTTATTATAACACCTTTGTTATAAAGAATCTTAACTCAAACTTTTATTTAATAATTCAACAAGTCTTTAATGAGTAAAGATTTAGGGATTTAGTCACATAACATTTCTCCCCCCTTGAATCAGCTACTGTCCTTGGTAGTTCCAAGTTTATTCTAAAAATCACACAGAAAAACACAAGTCATTAGTTAAATAATTCAGGATACTGATCTTTTAGAAAATATTCTCTTTCCCATGTAGCACTTTTAACATCACAACAAGTCCACTTTACTTTAACCTCTTTAATTTCTCTATTTCTAATAATTTTAATCCTTCTTTCCAAAATCAATTCAGGTTCAATTTAAAATTCACATGTAGGTTCAATAACTATGTTTTTCCAATCTATAACATGCTTAGCATCATATACATATTTCTTTAACAAACTTACATGAAACACATTATGTATTCTAGATAACTCATGAGGTAAAGCAAGTCTATAAGAAAGAGTTCCTATTCTTTCAAAAAATTCAAATGGTACACAATAACAAGGATCTAATTTAGCATATTTAGCTAATTTGAAATAACTTTTCTTAGGTTAAAATCTAAGAAATACTTGATCACCTATTTCAAATCCTCTAACAGATATTTTTGACTTAGCCCAATGTTTATACCTATCTTGAGAAGCTTTCATGTTTTGTTTTGTTTTATTTATAATATCTTCCATTTCTTTTAAGTTATCATTTGCATACCAAGATCTATGTTCAGGTTTGGACCAAAAAATTGAAGTAGTACAATTCCTACCATAAACAGCTTCAAAAGGGGTAATTTTGGTTGTAGTATGATAACCTTGATTGTAAGAAAACTCAATCAAGTGCAAATATTGTTCCCAATTTCTAGGGTTTTCACCTGTATACATTCTAAGCATGTCCTCTAAAATTATATTTATCCTTTCAGTTTGTCCATCTGACTCTAGATGATAAGCAGTACTGAAACTCAAACTAACACCCAATTCATCAAACAAATATCTCCAAAAAGAAGAAGTAAATCGAGGATATCTGTTAGTTACTAAATCTTTAGGAAGACCATGCAAACAAAAAAATTCCTTAGAAAACATATGAGCTATATCAGAAGCAGAGGTTTTGATTTTGGTTGGTAGAAAATGCACCATTTTAGTTAATATATCAACCACCACAACGATAACATCATGACCATTCTTAGTTTTAGGTAATCCTGTAATAAAATCCATACTAACTTACTCACATTTCCAATCAGGAATAGACAAAGGTTGTAATAGACCAGGTTTACTACATTGTTATGTTTTAACTTTTTGACAAGTTATACACTATTGTACATACGTTCTAATATCTTGTTTCATTCTAGGCCAAAAATAATTCCTTTTAACTAATAAGTATGTCTTTTGAAATCCAAGATGACCAGCTATAGGAATATCATGAGAATCTCTTAAAATTATTGGACTACCGGGTAATGTAAATAAGAAACATCCATAAATTATTGGACTACCGGGTAAACATCTATATGTATTTGTAATTTATCATTTTGTTGAGTAATCACAACACAAATTTACATTTTTCTTTAATACTTATTTTAAGTTGAACGACAGAAATAGTTTTTAAAGTCAATTGTATTTTAGTTCCTTGCAAAATATGAGTAACTTCATATTGATCTTGAATACATGTTTATTTTCACAGTTAACAAGAGCATGATTCTTTTCTAGCCAGATCATCCCCAAAATGGCATCATATTTACGTAAGTTAAGTACATTAAAATATTCATGAGATACAATATTATCAATTTGAAAATATAATTCTTCCACTAAAGCTCTTGTTTGTCTTATCATCTGTCCATCAGCCATTTCTACAGCTACGGGTTTGATTTTTCTAGATAAAAAATTCATTTTTTTACTAAGTTAGGTGATATAAAACTATGACTACTACCCGAATCAATCAAGAAAACAAGTGTTGCATCGTTAATAGTTCATTTTACTTCAATCAATGACACTTGTTTATGTATAGTACATGTATTAACATCGGCATAAACTTTCATATTTTGGTTCCCTTCCTTTGATTTATCGTCAATTATCTAATCTTTGTTCTTATCCCAACTCTTCTTTTTCTAAGAACAACCCCTAGTGAAATGGTTAAATCCACAATTCTAACATTTAATTTCTTCTGGTTTAGTTTTAACATAATCTTATTTCCTTTGTTGATTTCCAATCTAATTATGATTACACTTAACAATTTCATTGAATGGTATTTTTCTATTTTTAAAATGGAAATTGGAATTCTTATTCTTATAATCTTCTTGCTTTTGGTGGACAATAGTTTTATATTTTTCAAATTATTCCACTATTTTAGCAGCCTCATCGACAGAAGTAGGTTTTCCACATTGTACACTAGACTTATATTCCTCTCTAAAATCCTTAATGAATCTGACAACTATGTCAGTTCCAGAAACGAAAGGCACAAATATATTTAGATTCTCAAAAGTTTGTTTGTACTCGTTGATAGTTTTTAAACATTATTTTAAATCAATGAATGCATTTTGCCTTTTTTCTAAGCAATGTTCATATAAATACTTCTTCCTAAAAAAAATTAAACTTATTCCATGTGACATTATGGGCTTTAAGTTTTTTAGATCTCAGTGTATCTTCCCACTAGTCAAGGGCAACATCTTTTAGTTGATAAGAAGTTATTTTTGTTTGACCTAACTTACTAGTATTTTGTAATTAAAAATATCTTTCTAAACTAGTTAACCAAGTTTCGACCTGTTCTCATGTTCCTAATTCCCCTGCATATTCATATAGCTTGATTTTCCAAGATAAGTTTTTTATTTCCTTAGAATTCTTATTTGAACTTTCTTTCCCAGCACTAGAAGAATCAAAAGAACTAGAAGAATGATTTATTTTATTGGAAACATAATCATCATCTAAAGAAGATTGTTTTATTTTGTTTATTTTCTTTTTTGATTTATTAAATTTATCATATTTACTCATAGCTTCTACAAATTGATTTTTCAACATTTATAATTGTTCAGATAAATGATTTACTTCTCTTCCCATTTGTTGGTTTCGACACTCTAGCTCATTGCAATCCATGTTGTTTTGAGAGTCCACTACGTCCAAAATTGATTTGGCTTCCACGTTGTGTATACACAATTTATTTCTAGTGAGAAAACACCATAATCTATACTAATTTACTGATGTCACTCACAATAGTAATTACTTTCCTTTTTACAATTTTTGACTAAGTACAATATATTTTTAACCTCTGGAGTATTTTCACACATTTTCCTAAGTTGGTAACCCTTTTACACTATTTATACTATAGCCATCACCAAACATTTTTATGAGAACAAGGCCATGGAATAGCATATCCTGCCAAAGGGAGTTTTTTTTAACAGGGTTTATGTCAAATTTGAGGAAACTTGTTGAAGTTTTAAAATACCTTCCAATGCCTCTACTATTCAAATATTTGAAAACCCGTGGGAAGTTCATTTACATGTCAATTATAATTGCCAAGCATAGAGTCAGGATCAACGAAATCTGGAAGGGACACTTGTTTCCATCCTGGCACTCTTTAATAAGATGGGAACTTACGGACTTGAAACCCTTGGAATCAACCAAGGTTGATTAAAGGCGTCGGGTCTGGGAAGAGTTCAGTACAAAGGCATGGTCAAAGGAGGACATGTGGAGGCTAGGGAGACAAAATTGGCCAAAATGAGGACACGCATCATGATTCCATGGGGTTTTCCAATGATTTTGTCCCATATATACCAGGCTCATGGAATTAACCAAGACAAAAATAATTTTGAGCCCAGACGGGTCAACAAGGTCAAAGAATAAGGACATGTGGTGAAGATCAGTGACAAAAGGACAAGGACAGGTGGCGAAATCTCAATGGCAAAGGAAGGCACTACGTGTCAAAATTCCAGGTCAGTTGAAGGCACATGGGATCCAACGGACTTAGACCTCCAAAATCAGTTGTATTTAAGAAAAATTTCGGGTCCGAAACAAGAGAGACATAAGACAAGTTAGCAGAAGACATATACATAAGGACCAATCTGAGGGTGTCACTTAGCAATGATCTAATGATCGAATATGACACATGGCATCATTCCACCATACTTTTGAGAGATGGCTCCAAGTGGATGTGAAGTTAACAGAATAATTGATTTTTAAAATAAATTTGACGTCCACATCATCACAGGAAATTATAACCACTTAGAACAAAACACGTAAGACATGAAGGAAACACAGTGACATATCAAAGGATTCCATGTCATAACTTCCAAAATAACTGCAAAAATAGGGATGAAAACAACAACAAAATGTTTCAAATGAGGATAATTGCACTAATACCAAATGAAATGCAAATTTTTCCCCAATCTAAAAAGACTACAACAAAAACTGATAATCTACTAACTACATTTGATTTCATACATCAATCCTTATTCTACATTACTTTATATGAACCACTAATAAAATTATACATATCTAAATTATGTGATTCTCTGTTTTATATAAAACCAATATCATATTCCATCAATATACATAATACAATAAAAGAATACATTCACATGCACATTTGTCTAAATAAACATAATATTTAACTTTGTTTTTATTTTCCACAAGGATTATATAGTTTTTCAGAGAAAACTTATCTGAGACAAATGATCAGCAATTTAATACAAAATTCCAATGCACACACAAGTAATAGATACCAGACAATGGCCACACTACTGAGAGGAAATGTTATACACCCAATTTATAATCACGTTTCCCTTGCTAAGAACCATTCGAGGTTGTACATTATACCCCCGGTTAGGACACCTCTGGTGCCCCTCTCTCTTACCCATTTCATGTTTGTACCCTAGTCAATTTTGGAATTACTCCACAAGTTAAATCTTGGATACAATTACATAGTATTATTCAAACTCCCTTATAATTGTTTCTCTTCAATCATAATCATGTTCTCTTTTCATTTTCATATGCCTTTTTATAATATTTCATGGGTAGTTATGAACCAACACAATGGTTCCATAATTTTTCACTTTAATTAATCCTCTTTAATCAAATGCTTGGGTTGTTCACTCCCACCTTTATTTTTCAATAGTTTATTATGACACCTTTGTTATAAGTAATCTCAACTCAAACTTTTATTTAAAAATTCAACAAGTCTTTAATGATTAAAGCTTTGGGGATTTAGTCACATAACATTAGGTCCCAGTTAAGACAAAAGCACCCAAACGCTCATGTCCCTCCTGGGCGCTTCTGACCTTATTTATCTTCTTTATGTTGTTTTGGGTCTCTTTTACCTTTAGGTCACATTTTAAAATTTGGTTCGTCTTTTTAGTTGTCAATTATGAAATTCAAACAAGGGAATCATATACATATATATATATAAAATTAGTTATTGCTCTCAGATAAAGGGCCAAACAATAATCATTATCTACTATCACCTAAGCTTGCATCAAAGGCACAAGAGTATTACAAACATACATCTAACACACTCATACAAGGGATAAGGGGTTTCATTGATTTGCATACACAACATAGGATGGGAAGTTAATTTTATTCCATCACACACATTCTGCATACTCGGTACAATATACATCTAGCCCGCTATCATCATGCACTTACACAAGGGAAACCTGGGGCATCATTACACACATATACACACAAAACTACATGGTGTTTGAGATGTAGTGCAATGCTCAATTGTAAGATTACTCTTCGGGTGACCATTGGGGTCAGTCCAACTCCCCATCATGTATCTTATTTATTAGGTTTGATGTGGTTTATGGGTATGTGCAGCTAGGTATCTATTTTGTAGGTTACAGGTATGACCGATGATATTGGAGAAAAACCAGAGCGATAAAAAAGGATCAACAGTGAAGCTCCTCTAGCCTGGAAAGGATCAAAACCTGAGCATATGAGTGGACACTAGTGCCCAGATCGGTCACTAATGCCCAAACACTCTTATCCTCCCATAGGAACTTTTTTCCTCTACAATCTTGAGTCACGAAACCCTTGGTGATCCTTGACCACACTCTTCCCAATCTATTCCAGTAGTTTCTTAGCTTAGATCACTTCCAAATCAATCCAAAATCAACTAAGTCACCTTTTCTCTCTCTCTTACTTAGGGTTTTATATATTTTCTTATGCCTTATGGTACTTAATTACTTGTATACCATTAGTTACAATAGTTACTCTAAAATAAGATTTAATTCTAATTTAAATTAAATTAAAGACCTCTTCATAGTAGTGGTGATGTCGAAAGTGCACATGGGTGCCCATAACTCACCTAACTTTGTTTTATAGGAGACCATCTTGCAAAATGAGTGTTTGAGGGTTCGATTAAAGTTATAGTCCTTTCGAAGGAGAGTAAAGAAGACCGACACACACAAATAGTCATTTCCAGGCAGGTGAGGCACACAAAAAGTTACAAAGTCAGAACTGTTGGACCCCTGGAATATTGGCCAAGTATGAAGGCACGTAAGTGTGCAAGGTCCCAGTTATGGAATGGCGTGCAAGGCAAAAGCACGCAAGAGAAGGGTATAAGGAATCATGTAGCACGCGCTACGCGTGAAAGGATCGGGACTTAGTCATTTTGGACATCTGGAGCAGAACACGTGAAAAGCATCACCCAGTTACACGTGGATAAGATGTCAGCTTGGTGACTGGTTGGCCCAGGATGGAGCATACTTACGATGGAATCTTCCATAAGAACATCATGGAATAAGGTGGAGAGCTCAGGCCTGGAGAAGCATGCTCACATGGAGGACCACATTCAGACACTTGGCACCGGATCTGAGGACGTTGGAGGATGGGTTGGTAGTCTAGGAAAGCTATAAATATGAGCACCTGCAGAGACAAAAAACACACAAATACATATACACATAGAGATAGACACCTAGAGAGTGAGCAGAGCTCTGTAGAAATGTTGTGAGGACTCTGTCAGTGAATGGTTGTATTCGGGAGAGAATGCATTAGGCCTAGGGGTTGTAAATTTTCTTTTGGGAAGTGTAGTTACATTAAGTCCAGTGCAATGCATGGTTGTGGTCTGCTTCTCTATGACCCTATGTAATGGTTCCATGGATGTAATAAGGTTACTTGTTATAATATATACATGAATATCAATGGTTCTAATGCATATTTCTCTCTTATGAATTCTCTTTCCTTTCATGCTAAGTATGAATGCTTGTATGTTTCTTTCTGTCACAATACATGTTATGGATTCTGTTAAACTCTCGGTCTGAAGTGACTGCAAGGATCTAGAGGCCGTTTTGAGCCCTATGGTTCTTGTATGTCTTAAACTTCCCTTCTGAAATCTCTTACACTAATCATAGATGATGTTTCCCACTAAACTCACATAAAAGAGAGACTCGGTACCCGCGCGTGCCTCGGGTGAGCACTCAACTTTCACTAGGTGATAGGCCAGTGCACATGGGGTTCCTTTCTTTTGTGATAGGAGTAAAAATGACTACATCTTGGTTCCGTTGCCAGGACCTCTTTTCAAAGTTGTAGTGGGATTTAGCATACATCATGATCTATGTAATGAGTAATGACAGAGTGGTTAACATTGGAAAATTTTGAATCATGGTTCAAGAGCATGGAGGATGAATTTTCTCAGAGATTCAGCACTAGACCTGAGTTTAATGCACGTAGATGGGTAGAAGAGAATCTCTACCATGATCTGTATGAAACTTTTTTCTGTTGTTTCCCTGTGGAACTGTATGAATGGCTCTCAGCCTATGCTTCTAGATCAAGTTGGCATTGTAGATCACATGTGTGGACCCAAGAAGAGTACCAAAGGCTACAGGATGTAGATCTGACATGGACCCGTGCTGTGGATCATTGGTGGAAAGGAGTATTGGCTAGCTACACTCTGGAGTATGCCATTTCCACATATTCTTGTCTGGAGGTTACTGAGTTTGAGTTTCTGAGGGAGCCCAGAGGATTGTTTTTACGTGTTGTCCCTCTGGCTTTGAATATCTTGATGATTACCATGAGTTTAGAGGCTTTCCCAATGGCAGGCTAAACCACTCTAAGCGTTGGGTAAGGAAGCTAGGGTGGAGGAAGATGGTAGATGTTGCAGTGGAGAAAGAAAGGGAGGAGAGACAACTCAAGTATGGTGAAGCACGTGAAAGGGAGATTGCTAAACGATGCGACGTTGCAGCTGTGATGGATGTATGGCGGTAGACATTTAAAGAAGGATTTGAGGTTCACATTAAGGACGCGGAGCCTGAGCAGTCTGTGTGACCCCATCTTGGCAAGCGCATGAGAGAAACCCCTTCGGCTTCTGATGAGAGTTCGTCACGTAGAGAAAGAAGAACCATTGGCACGCATCTGAGCCCACCCAATGACCGGACCCTGGCACTTGGTTTTCCAGATCAAGGGGATAATATTGCTAATCTAGTTGATTACATTGGAGGTGATCGTTCTACACCCAGGAGGTATAATTTCTCGTTTGGTACTTCTATGGCTGCAAACACCAGCCCAGTGTTAGGAATTTTTGGGCAAGGTATAGGCACACAAGCATTTGGTCTCACATCTGGAAGTGGCATGGGTATACTATTAGTAGTGGGGCATTGTCGCAGACTGTAGGCATGTAACTCAGGAACTATGGGAACCCTTGGCACAACCACTTCAGGACCTGGTGGGCCTGGTGGATCTAGTGGTTCAGGCAAAGTAGGAGATGATGGATCTAGTGGTTCAGGACCTAGTGGGCCTGGTGGATCTAGTGGTTCAGGACCTGGTGGGCCTGGTAGACCTGGTGGATTAGGTGGTGGAGGAAACATAGGTGGAAACCAAGGATCTGGTGGAGGAGGATTTGGACCCCAACCACCCCCACAAGTTTTCTTTGAAATGTCTCTACATTTTCCTGATTATAGAGGTATTGAGGATGCTGCGGAACATGTTCACAAGTGTGAACTGCTATGGCACGTGAAGGGTGTCACAACCCCAGAATGGAAGGCTAGTCAGTTTGTAACCATGTTGTAAGGGTGCACGCATAGCTGGTATAGGAAGTATGACCCTCATCAGACAGTAGTGGATTATACTGCCTTAAAGAATGCATTCTTGGCAGAGTTCCACATTCCTGAGTTTGAGTAGAAGAGCATCAGCGCTTTGAAGGAGATTCAATAAGGAATGGCAGTGAGTGTGCGGGAGTATGATGTGTGCTTTAAGACTCTCTTGTCTAAATTATCATATGATATTCACCCTTCACAGCATGCGCAGTGGTTTGTTGGAGGATTGATCACCCCTTTTAGAAGGGCCTTGTCTCATAAAACTTTTACAGACCCACGTGAGGCATTGGAGGCTGCCCTATACACCGAGGTTGTTGGTAGTGTTGATACTAGTGTTAGCCCATTCTTGGAGGCTCAGATTGTTATTATGGCCAAGCAGTTGGAAAAATTGTCTGTGAACTCAGCCCATGAAACTCGCAGTGGTTTGTGGTGCATAGATTGTGAGATAGAGGGGCACGTTAAGGATAATTTCCCCCAGAGGATAGTACGCACTGTGGCGGTAGAGTGTGAGATTTGTCATGGGGACCATGATGCAAGTAGATGCCCCTTGCTGCAGTGCGTAATCAGGAAGAATGTATCTTGTTATTGTAAGATTTGCACTTCTACAACCCATGATACTAAGGACTGTATGCTCATTGATCAAATCCATGAGGCCATCAATCATGGGGTGTGCCAAACTAGCACTGCAAGTAGCTCCAAGGGTGATGATCGCCGTTATGAGGAGTGCGCAAATGGAGGCACGCATGGAAGAGGTTTTTGAGGAGGATTCCATGGTCGTGGTAACCGCAGAGGAGGAAGAGTGAGTTCCCATGTGGAACCTATTTCAACTGTGGATCTATAGAACATTACAAACAGGAATGCCCAAACCTGTTGCAGTGCTCATGGTGCGGAAAGAAGCATAAGTATGAGGAGTTCCTGGAATTGTTTGAGCATATGAATCAGCAGCACCGGAAGGACAAGGGCACTGCAATGGTCAGTATCAAGAAGGCAGACATACAATGGATGCCTCGGGTAACACGGGATGCAGGTTTGGAGCCTGTCTTGGTAACAACAAGGGTAGAAGCCATGCATGCAAGAGAGGTACCAAGACAGAAGAACCTGGTTTCAAGGGAGGAAGTCATTCATGGAAAGTATCCAGACCCCGCGCATCAGAAGGAGATATATCAGGACACCATGGATGTTATTCAAAGCTTACAAGGGGAGATCCAGTGTCTAAAGGAGCAATCCAGGAAGGAGGAACAAGGAAGGAGGGTCGAGGCACAAAAGGATGACCTGGATGAGGTCAAGGAGGTGTGTAAAATGCTAAGGCAGGAGAATATCATTCCCTTGCTAGGATCATGGTTGAGAGAGAAGGTACCACACACCAGAGGAGAGCGTGAGAGACAGGTATTGCACGTGAACCTTCCCCCTCACAGCCTCGACTATGACAAGGAGATTACATTGAATGTAGTTATAGATGGATGGCTCCTTAGCAACATCCTCATTGACACAAGCGCGGAGGTTAACATTCTAACTTTGGATGCATGGCATCAGATGGGAAGACCCACATTACAACCATCTTCAAATGTGTTGTATATGGCAAACAAGACTAAGGAAATGCCCATCGGTGTCTTAAAGGATGCAACTATTACTATCCAGGGAGCCAAGTTTACTGGGGACTTTGAAGTCTTGGTGCTCACCGAGGTAGACAATTTCCCAGCACTACTTGGGTGCCCTTGGTGTTACAAGAACAATGCAGACCTTTGGTTCAACAAAGGGTACATCAGCTTCGAGAACAAGGAGGAATGGGTCATTATACCCCTGGCTGATGGGAATTTGGCACCCTATATTGAACCGTTGGGGGAAGAAGTTCTGGATAGGATATATGTGTGCTCAATCAGAGACCCTGAGATGATACACCCTACTAACAGGGTTATCCAGTTTGAAGATGCTCAGTCAGTGAGTGATACCACCAGTCTGGCATGTGACAATTGGGTGCATGGGACTTATGAATTAATGGGATGGCAGTTGAGAGGGTCGGTGACCAAGGTAATAAAGGTGCATGGTTAGGCACCTTGGAGGAAAAGAACTGCCCAAGTATTCAAGAGGAGCCTTCCCTGAGATCTTTTTGCAGGAGGTGGAAGCTCAGTGGAAGGATGAGAAGGAACGGAGGGGGATGTTAAGTTATGTCTTGCTCAGCACAGTAGCTTGGTGGTGGGCTACACATCAGGAGAGCCTTTTAGAGTGGCGTGAGGTAAGAATTGCTCTCTCTGTCATATTTTCTAGGAGCAATGTACCCACCATCATCAAGGAGTACCATGGGAAGGAGCCCACCTCTTTCCATATCCAGGAGTGTGAACAGGTCTGGAGAGAAGGTGTGGAAGCTTTTCCACCATCCCTCTGGGTGCACAAGTTGTATTCTACACTGCAGGGTTGTGCACGCGTGCATGGTATATTCATTCGGAGACACGCCGCCAGACAAGGAATTGGCAAGAGCTCGCAGCTGACCTTATTCAAACCTTTGAGTATCGGAGTACCAAACCATCGGTTGATAAGGCCTTGTAGGGTATCAAGTGCCTTACCATGGGGGATAGTGCCAGGATGGAAGATAGGCTGTTGGAATTACTAGGTGAACCAAGATTGGGGGCGCGCTTTGAAGAAGAAGTAGAGGAAACATAAGAGTTACAGCTTGATTGCATGTGTTTGGAAAAAGAAAAAGGAAAGTTGGTGTATGTGATTGATGGAGAGGAATCAGAAAGCTTAGATGTTAGCCATTCTATAGGGATGCATGAGGTAGTAGATAGTGCAGATACTCACGCGTGCCTACCATGAGCCCTTAAAGATGAAGAAGGTTAACATCAGTTCAGGAGAAGAACCTAAGGAAGCTATTATTGGAGATTACTGGTCAGAGAAGGAAGTATCTAAGATCATTGATCTGCTGCATGAATTTGAGGATTTATTCCCACGTGGGTACCATGAGCTCAAAGGCGTTCACCATTCCTTGGGGGAGATGAAGATAAAACTAAAGGATAGTGCGTGCACGGTTAGGAAAAGACCCTACCAGATGAATCCCAATTTGCATGTGAAGGTTAAGGAGGAGATAGAAAAAATGATAGCTTCTGGGATCATTGAGGCAGTGGAGGAATCAGAGTGGATAAGTCTGATGGTAATCAACATCAAGAAGGATGGGCGGATTAGGATCTATGTGGATTATAGGGAATTGAACGTAGTTTGTGTCATTGATCCCTTTCCAACCCCCTTCACTGAAGAAATTTTGGAGGGAGTCACTGGGCACGAAATCTATTCCTTCACGGATGGGTTTTCAGGGTACCACCAAGTCCAGATTGCAAAGGAGGACCAGGAGAAGACAACTTTCACCACCGAGTGGGGAATTTTTGCATATACGGTCATGCCCTTTGGGTTGAAGAATGTGCCTACTGTCTTTTCACGCATAGTGGTGCAAGCATTCCAGGACTTCATCCATAAGTTTCTTCAGGTCTATTTGGATGATTGGATAGTATATGGTCTGGTTAAAGACCATTGTGACAATTTAAGGTTAATGTTTGAGAGGTGTAGGCAGTTGAGGATATCCCTCAACATTAAGAAATGTGTGTTTGCTACACCCTTTGGGACTTTATTGGGGCATATCATATGTAAGGAGGGCTTGCTGGTAGATCCCACTAAAGTTGTAGTTATTATGGGGTTAAGGGAGCCTACTAGCCAGAGCGCAGTGTGGATTCCTTGGGCATATAGGCTATTACAGGAAATTCATTAAGGGATATGCCAAGATCACCATGCCTTTAGAGGAGCTACTTAGACATAAAAGTGCCTTCCATTGGGGAGAGGCACAGTAGAGGGCGTTTGATACATTAAAAGATAGGCTTATCACCGTGCCTATTTTATGTTTTCCCTCTTAGGACAAGCCCTTTCATGTCCATGTAGATGCCTCAGGGACCACCATTGGAGCAGTGCTTGCATAGCCAGGTGAAGGGATTGTTGATCATCCTCTATGTTTTGCAAGCAGGAAGCTAACACCAGCAGAGCAGAATTATACCACAACTGAGCATGAGGCATTGTCAATGATCTACACACTTTTCAAGTTTAGATAGTATCTGCTAGCAACACCCTTTGTGTTTTACACTGACCACATGGCATTAAAATATTTGGTGAACAAGCCCATCCTACAAGGGCGTATATGTCGGTGGGTGTTGTTGTTTCAAGAATTTGAATTCACCGTTGTAGTAAAGCCTGGAAAAAGTAATTGTGGGCCTGATCATCTATCAAGAATTGATTCAGGGGAGGATGTGCAGAGTATTGAGGAAACAATGCTAGATGTGTAACTGTTTAGGTTGCGGCATGCACCCTCAGACTTGGAAGAGATTGCAGTATTTTTGAAGGAAGGTGTGGTGCCGGAAGGAATGAAGACTTTAGAGAAAAATTAGTTGGCCATATGCGTCGCACCCTACATGTTAATCAGTGGAGACTTATACAAGTTGGGACGTGATGAAGTTTTGCGCAGGTGTGTATTAGAGCATGAGCACCTGGCCATCATGGAGGAAGCACACAGAGGAAGTGCGGGTGGGCATTATGTAGGTGATGCCACCACACGTAAGATATTAATGGCAGGTTTGTGGTGGGAAACTCTGTACAAGGATTGTAGAGACTATTGTAAAGCGTGTGACCATTGTCAGCACCTTGGCAAACCAGGAAAGAGAGATGAAATGCCTTTGCGCCCTATCCCTAGCACGGAGCCTTTTGAAAAATGGGCAATAGACTTTGTAGGACCTATTGCACCAACGACGCGTAGGACTGGGTCACGTTATGTCATCACTTGCATGGATTACCTGACAAGGTGGGTAGAGGTAGCTCTGACTAAAGATTGCACAGCAGCAACAGTGGCAAGGTTCTTGTGGGAGAACATTATCACGAGGTATGGATGCCCGTTGAGTTTGACCAGTGATAGGGGTATGCATTTCTTGAATGAGACCATGAGGATCCTATTATCAGAGTTCATGGTAGCTCATCACAAGACTATGCCCTATCACCCACAAGCAAATGGAACCATAGAAGCATTCAACAAAATACTGAGTCATACCCTGACCAAAATTTGTGATGTCAGAAGACAAGATTGGGATGACAAAGTATCAGCAGTATTGTGGGCTTACAGGACAATGTATAAAAGGCTGAACAAAGCCACACCTTTTCAGTTGGTGTTTGGCGTGGAAGCTATCTTGCCGGTTGAATTTATGTTACCTTCTCTGAAAATAGTGCATGCAGAAGGGTTAGCCGATGAACAAGCACTGGAAGAAAGAATTGATGAGTTAATGAAGCTGGATGAGAGACGATCACTCACCAGGTGGAGCCAAACAATAGAAAAAGCAAAGCAGAAGGCTTGGCATGATCACCACATTAGAAACAAGAAGTTTGAGGTTGGGCAGATGGTGTTACTATATGATTCTAAGTTTTTGCACCATCCTGGGAAGTTGAAAGTCCATTGGTTGGGTCCTTACACAATCTCATACATCCTTGGTTTGGGTGCGTGCCAGTTACAAGCGCTGGATGGGACGAAGTTGCCTAGACACTTCAATGGGAGTAGGCTGAAGCCCTACTATAAATAAGTCTTCTTGGTGTTTGTAAATAAGGTAGTTTTTCCAGTTAGTTTAGAAGTTTCCTTTATGCATTTTCCTTTCTTGTGTTTCCCTTTTGCGTTGTTGTTTTGTTTTGCACCTTGGGCACCGGTAACCTTATTGCTATTTTGGAAAATTTGTGAGTGCACAGAGGACCACGCATCATTTTAAGTGTGGGGTGGAGAAATGTGAAGGAGCGCATGATTAGAGTGCCAAGAAAGTTGTGTTGAAAAGCCCTGTTGAATGGCCCGGTTGAAAGAGGTGTATGAGGAGAAAAGATGGAAGAAGAATGGTTGGTGTTAGGATAGAGCTACTTGTAGATCCCAAGTACTGAGGAGGAGAATGCGCATTTAAGAAACATGAAGTAGGTGAGAGAAAGAATCAAGACAGAAGTGCCTTTAGCGTGGGTTACGTGCGCACAAGAGTCTCCTGTCATGTTGGATTGGTTGCACGCCAGAAGGTTGGAGGAGTTTTCACGCAGGTTGGGCGCGTGAGTGAAAGCACTGAAGATGGGCTTTGTTTGAAAAATTTGCATTAAATGAAAAAAGTATGGTGGTAGGTGAAGTAGCATTTAATGTTCAAAAAGAGAAAAACTATAAGTAAAGGGTCGAGGCACTTTCATTTTCACTTTGTGAAATAGAGAAAGGAGTGAGTTTTATAAACTAGGGTTTCCAGATTCGATCGTGCGAAGAAAGATCTGTGAGATTGAAGTGTGAGCAACCAGTTTGAGTTTGCAAACTAGAAGGAAGGGGTTACACGGGCATGAAAAGAGTTGTGAGGAGGCGATGTCTTGTGGAATTTTGATCCCAGTTAGGGTTCGACAAACTAGGGCACGGGTTCAAGAGATTTATATCACAGATTTGAGACCTAAGGTTGGAAGAAGTAGGACAAGAGTAACAAGGAGGGAGTGGAGTGATAAGAATACCTCAACAATGGCACCCAAGAAAGGAAAGGGCAAGGGCAAGGCCAAATAACAAGAACCCGACGTGAACACAAATGAAGAATGGTATGCGGAGATGCAATACCCAGATGGGGTGATGATGGGTAAGGAGTGGGAATCCCACCTGAGAAATGTGCCTGTAAGTGATTATAACCACCGAACAAACATGATAGAGAAGGAGATGGCACTAGAATTAGTACGCCCCACAAGTAAATGAACACCAGAGGGCTTGCCAATCTACGATGATGACGTTAAGGTCAAAATGGACAAGGCAGGGTTGTTGCAACTCTATGAGTTGCCCTATTTTGGAAAACCAGAATGCATGTACCAATGGCTGATGTCATGGGTACACAAAGATTACTTCCACTTTACAGGGCACAAGATGCACATCACTCCCCAACTTATCTCCCAGTTCACAGGCCTCATATGTGAAGGAGACAACTTGGAGGATGACCTGAGTGACAAGGAGGCAATTCAGGAGACCATAAATGAATATGCCTGCAAGAAGGGGTCACGGTATTATGACATTTCAGACATCAAGGACCCCATGATGAAAATGGCCATGCACCTGGTAACAAAGCTGAATGGCCAGGAGAGATGGACCCAGGTCAATAAGCCTTGGCTGCATGTTTGCAAAAAAATTACAGAAGGCACTATATACAACTTGTCTGCTTACATTGTGGAGGAAATTGTCAGTTGCATGAAGGAGGGGGACAGAATCCTCTTTGGAAATGTCCTCCTGACCATTGTATTTTCAAAGATTGGAGTGCCTGACGCACCAGACAAGTTCGTATGGGAGTACCCCGCCGAGGATCCTTCACCCGCAAAGAGATTCGAGAAGTATGCCTGTGACACAATGACGGCACCCCACAAGGTGCGACTGGAGAAATGGTATACATGCCTGAGGAATGCATTTGGGGTAGAGTGGAGGATCCCTGAACAACTCCCAGCAGCCACTGAAGGGGAAGCCGAATTCGCTGTTTATCAACATTTCTGCTTGGGCAAGTTCAGACTGATAGATGAGTCATGGAGCCCCTGGTGCAAACTTCCTTTCACGTTCATTACTCAATACTTCCAAGCGGGAGTAAACAGATTTAAAGAATCAAAGAAGTTGAGGCTGGAACTAGGTAGTCTGGACCGAGAGCATAGAGAGATGCGGAAGAGATTAAACTACCCCGGAGGTAGCACATGTACGTGGAAAGGTACGTGTCACACGAGGTCCAGATGACAAGGCCGATAACACTACCCATTGCAGGAGGATCCGCAACACACGTGTACCTCTGTATAAGGCCAAAGTTTGAAAAGGGTGCGTACCTGGCGAATGAAGTCTCCATACCTGAGGATCCCATGGAGAGGAAGAAGCCCGCGCCCAAGAAGAGGGGAAGAGAAGATAAAGAACCAAGTGTGCAAACTGCTCAGACAGTGAGCATGCCAACAACAAGCACCAAGCCAAGCACTTACATGTGGAGGAAAAAGTCCCCGGTGAAGGAGAAGACACCAGAAGTGGAGGCACCTAGGCAACCACTCACCAAGGAAGAGTCACCTGAGGAAGAAGAAGAGGCTGAATCCCCCGTCAAGGAGACACCTCTCAGGAAAAAGTAGAGGGTGGAAGAGGAAGCTGACTCGGAGGAGACCGACAGCTTGGAGAAGTACATGGGGAAAAGAGAAGGTGAGAGTGAAGAAGATGATAGTAAGGAAGAAGAACCTGAGAAGGACCAGGAGCCACATGTGTTCAGCGTGTATGACTCGGGAGAGGAGAGTGGGGAAGAGAAGAAGGAGTTCATATTCATGTGGTGCAAGAGTACACAGGATGAGGAAGGTGCCAAAGACATGGAGGGGAATGAGGAGGTTGTCAGGGAGAAGCAGGGAGCTATAAGTTTCACAAAAGAGTAGATCACTAAGGTGGCAGAGAGAAGCAAAGAGAATGCTCGAGCCCTAGTAGACAAAGAGTTGGAGCACAACGCTGACATAGTGTTGGAGGAAGGGAAGGAAAACACTAATAAGGAGCATGGCAGCATGGGAGGACGTCCTGCTCTAATAGTGAGTTTTCCCAAAGGTGCGCACTCGTGCAGGAGGGCCCTTGATATATAACAAAGACAAGTGATGGGCTACATCAATGACTCCAAGGAAGGTACTACACACTTGGTTCCAGAGCACGAAACCCATAGAAAGGATTTTGGCCATGGGGTCATTTGAGAAGGAGGGTGCATACCCCAGAATGAAGAAGAAGCTCTCTTGGGCGTTTGAGTCCCACATTGATGAGCCAGACTCTAAAGTCTACCAAGGAGCGATCATCACAGTACCAGAGTCTAAGGGAGCCAATCCCTTGGTGAATGCCCAGGAACTCTCAGATGAGCAAGTCTGTAACATTCAACAAGGTCGCGGTCGAGACAGGGGCTAGGCTCTTCACGCATAATGATAGGATAAGAGTACTAGAGGAGAAACTAGGGAAGAAAGAGGAGGAGATGGCGGAGAAGACCTAGAGCTTGAAGCAGGAAGAACTGATCAGTGCACAGCTAAGGCACGAGTTAAAAGAAGAAAAGATAAAGGTGTATGAAGTGTACAAGAAGATGGAGTCTATCAAGGGTGCCATCCTTTTAAAGCACCCAGACTTAGCGCCACCCGCATAGAAGTACTCATCCCTTCTGGAATGTATAGAAGATCTAACGTGCATCCTCACTATGGAGAGACAACCTTTGGCCCTGAAGTTTGCAGAAGAAATGGCCACACGCTTAAAGGAGGAGGATAGATTGAAGGTGGTAGTGCTCATTGCGGAGTACAGCCAGGTGCTCACAGAAGTGAAAGTCACTGCCCAATCTATTGAGACCGCATATGATACCTACGCAGATAGGGATAAGGTAGCAAGCTCCTTAGTTGCCACACTTGAAACAGAGCTAAAGGAATTCCAGGAGAAGAACAAAGGAAACAGGGCAGAGAGGGACAAGGTTCTTGCCGAAGTGGAAAGCAAATCTGAGGCGATTGAAGCTTTAAGGAGCTCAATCAAGGCCCAACTGAAAGAACTATATCCTTAGATTACCAGGAGGATGGACATGCTCGAAGACCTGGGCAAGGAGATGGAGAAGATCGTGGACACTTTGGGCACCCAGGGAATTGGCCTGAGTTTTGACGAGGTGAGCATCCTAGTCGGTGACCTTTGTCAGAAGGCACAGAGTGAGGTCGACATTTGGAACAAGCTGGAGGCAGACTTATGGAGGGATTTTCCCAGCTTGCTGAATTGACACCCCCACATTCTTCATTCTTCCCCTATTCTTTCATTCCTTTATTCTTTTACAAAATGTAAGAATACACCTTGCTTCTTTAAGGAAGCCTACATTCTTGGCTAAGTAGATCGTTTATACGGACGGAGAACAGGCGTAGTATGGGGTGATGTTGGACCCCTGGAATATTGGCCAAGTATGAAGGCGCGTAGGCGCGCAAGGTCCCAGTTATGGAATGGTGCGCAAGGTAAAATCGCGTAAGAGAAGGGTATAAGGAAGCATGTAGCACGCGCGACATGCGAAAGGATCGGGACTTAGTCATTTTGGACGTCCGGAGCAGAACACGTGAAAAGCATGACCCAGTTGCGCATGGATAAGATGTCAGCCTAGCGACAAGTTGGCCTAGGATAGAGCATGCTTGCAATGGAATCTTTAGAAGAAAATCATGGAATAAGGTGGAGAGCTCAGGCTTGGAGAAGCATTCTCGCATGGAGGACCACATTCAAACACTTAGCACAGGATCTGAGGACGCTGGAGGATGGGTTGGCAGTCCAGGAAAGCTATAAATATGAGCACCTGCAGAGACAGAAACACGCACAGATACATATGCACATAGAGATAGACACCTAGAGAGTGAGTGGAGCTCTGCATAAATGTTATGAGGACTCTATTAGTGAATGGTTATATTCGGGAGAGAATGAATTAGGCCTAGGGGTTGTAAATTTTCTTTTGGAAAGCGTAGTTACATTAAGTCCAGTGCAATGCATGACTGCGGTTTTCTTCTCTACGACCCTATGTAATGGTTCCATGGATGTAATAATGTTACTTGTTATAATATATACATGAATATCAAAGGTTCTAATGCATATTTATCTCTTATGAATTCTCTTTCCTTTCATGCTAAGTATGAATGCTTGTATGTTTCTTTTTGTCACAATATGTGTTATGGATTCTGTTAAACTCTCAGTTTGAAGTGATTGTAAGGATCTAGAGGCCGTTCTGAGCCCTATGGTTCTTGTATGTCTTAAACTTCCCTTCTGAAATCTTTTACACTAATCATAGATGATGTTTCCCACTAAACTCACATAAAAGAGAGACTCGGTACCCGCGCGTGCCTCAAGTGAGCACTCAGCTTTCACTGGGTGATAGGCTGGCACGCATGGGGTTCCTTTCTTTTGTGATAATAGTAAAAATGACTACAGGAACCCAAATAGGTCCAAGACCATATAGAAGGGTGAGGACCATAAAGATGATTTTCACCTAGTTGTACAATTTTAACCAAGTACAATTTTAAGTGCCAGTCTCAACAACAAAGCATTTTCACTTTTAGATTAACCTTCTTTTACACTCAAATCACTCTGAACCTCCTAGATCCACACAGAATCAGCTAAGTGTAATCTCTCCTTTGTGTTTTGATATTTCCTAGATCAATGGTCACTTTTTAAAGCATTAATTTGATTTGGGCAATCAATGTTGGAAGTTAATTAAATCAAAATAGCCTTCTATTGCATTATTTCATCCTTTTTATGTATGTTAATTAGAAACACACTAAAATATTAAAAGGGAATAAATAGATTAACAAAAAAGTGAAATCAACCATCTCACTCGCACAAAAAATGACATAGACCAAGTTCTTATCATTATTAATCACACTAAGCATCCTTCCATAGAGCATATTGTATAACTTAATACTAGTATTGATTCATGTACTATTAAGGTTACAACATCTAACTGCGATGATGGATACTCTATAAATGATCCATTCATAACAAGATATACACATGATAAGAATGTGTAAATTCTTATTTTTCATGAATTATTACAATCCATTATTAGTCATAACATCAACACCATCAAAGTATCTTCATAAAGTATGTCTGTTGGATTTGATCCTAAGATTGATAACCTCATGGATGATGGAGAATGTTGTTATTTCTTTTATTATAAGGATGAGCTCATGAACTACACTCCTTTAACTAATGATTTGATGGATGAGTGTTGGCTATATTTTCTGTATAGTTGAAAACCTAGGTAGTCATGAGATAAATCTCCCTCATTTACCGGTGAGGCTCCCATGTGAGATTTGTCAATTAAAATATGCTAGTATCTATATGGGGGTTTTACTTTAACTATTCAGCTCATGAACCATAGTTGTATAGCTCTGCAATAAGTAAGCAGTTGTTTAAAGAAAGGAAATATTTATAGAAGAAAGAAATAATAAAACACATGGAAGAAATGGGGAAGATGTGCAACCCAATCAATAGATAACAGAGTTGATTGCATGCACATAGAAGAAACCAATAATTATCAACACACAAAATTATAAGCAAAGGCAACTCCAGATATAGATCTAAAATAACACAAAGTTTATTAGAAGATCTAAGATAAAAAGCCAGAAACAAAATGCACCATGACACAAAGTTCTCTGGAAATCTGCTCCTTTATATTCCTTTGCTTCAAGTGGCTATCAGAGGTTTCACCACAAAGTCTGGAACACAAGAATGTTGCTTACAAATTTTGATCCTTAACCCAAAGGTTCTTCTTCTACTTATAGAATGTAGAAGGGAAAGTACAAATGGAAAACTCAATTGAACTAAAACATAAACAAGAAGTAAAGATGACATTTGGCAATCATCCTCCGCTAACTTCTCTTCAAGTGACACATCTGTCACTTGAATAATAGAATCATTCCACATAACTTAAAGTAATGGTTTCAAAACCAATAACTTTTAAAGTTTTACAATTTCATCCGGGAACGTGGAAAATAGAAGAAGAAAGTCCTGCCAGCTGTAACATTTATATCTTCTTTTTGTCTTGATATTAGATATACTTTTCGAACATGTAATTTAGCATCTTCCCATCTGTCTTAGCCATAGCTTCCTTTTCTATCCTGAACTGCAACAAGCCTTCGTTCAATACCCTAATACATGCTTCCACATTCTCCAAGCTTGGCATGAACTTCACAATATTTGACTGCAATGCCACCAATTTGCTGATGGAATTCATCGTGAAAGGCTTAATAACTCCAATTCTCTCCTACACCATTAGAAGAGACCCTTCTAGGGAATTAGCCACTTTGATAGGAAAGATCCGTGTGTATGAAGTAATATTTCTGACCACTTCCTCATGAGTGAAAACAATGATATTGTCTGGTAAAGACGATGTCATACTCTCAAGTGCCTACATCCTCTGCAGCATAATTCTGTAGATCTCCAAATGAAAAGATACTACAAACTCTAGTTGCTTCCCCTTCTCAACTGATATGTCAGGCACAATCTATTATGCAACCAACACTTCTCCCAACAACTTATTGATTTCGGCCAAAGTAGTCAAGTTACTCTCAATAACTGTGTTCATATCTACTATGCTTGTCACCAGTTGCTTCAGTTGATCTGCTGCATCTTTCATAACCTTCAGGTGGGTTGGCACCTCTCCGAGTTATACAGAATCTTGACGAATGATCAGACTTTTCCATTCATCGATAGCTTTCACCTGGTTGCTTGCATCTTCCATTTCCTGCATCAGATTATCACTCACCTACTTTTGAGCTAAAATGGGATGTGTGGAAGATTTAGCAACCTTGGCAATGATCTCGTACAACTGAGATACCTACTTATGAAGTTCAACTTTCTCCACCTTTTCTCGATCAAGCCTAAGGAATAGAGCATCTATCAATGTCTGTGCATCCTGCTTCAATCCTTCTATGGTGGCTTGACCTATGGGTACTCTGGTTACTGTTATGTCTTCTATCGTGAGCTCATCCTCTTTCTTCCCTTCTGCCGGAACTGACATCTCAGAAAATTTCTGCCCTGACTCTTCAATGATCAACCTTGAAGTTACCTTAGTAACTTTAGGTTTTTTGTCTTTTCCACCTAGACTCAGGAGCAGTTGCAAGTCGTGTTCCTCCAAGCTCATTTCCACTCTAGCCTCTGGAACCAATTACAAAGTCAACCATTCTGAGAAATTACTTCTCGGAGAATGAGAAGTTGTCGAGTGTACCACTATCTCCCGCTCTGATTCCCCTCCATCATAAACCGCTACAAAGTTGTCGTTACCATCCTCTTAATCATCCAAAGACAAAGCTCTTTCAAACTCTGCCATCTGTAGCTTCAACGTTTCTTCAGGAACAGGTGCTAAACGGAGTGGTTAAGGAGAGAAGATGAATGATGTCGGATTTAACTGAGGAATGGCAGTGTCCTGCTGAGGTGCAACAGTGGGTGAAGTACTGGATGTTGGAAAAGTCGGAACTAACGTCATAGCCATGGAAGTGATCTTCTCCTTTGATTGAGACCTTCTGTACACTTTCATCTTCTCGGGACTTTTGTTGCTTTCTCCTCTGTACTTCCTCTTGAAGGAATCTCTTGCGCCAACGTTACCCGTGACTTGATTCATCAATACTTCATCAAGGCAGTATCCCTTCGTTAGCAACCAGTTTGAAGTATTCACTAGAACAGCGATAGACCTTTCCTTAATCATATGGCAACCCCCTACGTTCTCCTGAAGTACAACTCTATCTCCTCCCATTTGATGGTATGTGTCAAGTAACACAGTCCCATCATCTTTAAGATCCACATGTATCCGTGCTAATCCAAAGTTGAACACTTGCTGTGCTGATAGCCTACTAAAATCTTTCTTTCTAACCTCGTACTCACTTTTGCACTTCATCCAGAAATCTTCTAATGAAGGCACATGTGCATACTCCTAGGATATTGTCTTCCTAGCTACTCTAAATGGATTGAAGTTCAACCGTGCTAGGAAGAACTCTTGCTCATACTCAGAGAACATTTCTGCTTCTAATCCTCATGCTTTATGAATGCTCTGATAGCTATAATGTCCCACATTGATCGGGAAGAAGCCCATAGACTTGTGTCATTTTGACTGAAGGTCATGCATCTCCGCAAGTTGTATGCTCAGCTCCATGGTGACCAATCTATCATTCAGATATCTGGGCAGCTTAACCGGTTCTCCAGAAAAGCCGATGACCCTGAGGTATGTGAAATCTACAAACTGAATGAAGAGACTGCCAATTCTGGACAGAAGTTCCCACGCTTCCTTGCTCACCCTGTAATCTTTCTTACATGCAGGTATAGTAAGTTGTGGGTAGCACTTGAAAATAGGGTCCTTGGAAAGAACACCACATCTATCCAGCTTGGAGAAGATAACTTGTGAAGTTGCTGCGTATACTAAGTAGGAAGTCATTTTGAAGCTGAAAGTATGCCTCACATTCTGGAGTTGCTCACCAATGTTGTCGCTAATGATTTTTGACCAATTGATTATTGAATCAGCCTTGTTGATTTCAATGGTCTTGATGAAAGCATACATCCATGTGCGGAAGGTGTGAGCGTTTGCTTCACCATTTATCCTGAATAACAATTTGACAATATCCTCTACCTCTTGTACCAGATTAGACCGCAAAAGATTTCTTAGGAACTTGGAAGGAGATATGGGCTTCTTCATGTATCTGCTGTTCATTATGTTCATGCAGTCAACTCTATGCTTCTCCCACCTGCTGGTGACATCTTGTATGTTAATAGAAGTCACCACCTTTCGTGCCAGAATCTACAAACAATAATTGATGAACTGTGCGTCCAACCGGATTATTGTTTTCCCTGTAGCATCTCAGACTGATCTGGATGATGGATGGTAAGACCTAACACACTCCATAACGAACTCTGGCAACTAGGTTGTGTATGGAAACGCTACAACTCAAATAATTCCACTGCTTTTAACTGCATGCATGAGGGAAGTCTTTCCTGCTCTGGATCTGACAATCAATTCAAAAAGAGGTTCCAAACCTAGATCTGTGTCTCCAATGTCTGTAAATTTAGAAGTGATGCATGACTTTTTTGTGCTCTCTTTTTCATCCCTCTTTGCCATGGTTGTGTCTATCTTTGTCTGAACAATTCTTTTTCTCCTTATTCGGCTCGAATTCTTCAAAACTGGTGCAGATCTGGATAATTATTCAGATTTGGAGGATATGTTCAATGTATTGGACATTGATTTAAGCTCCCTTTCTCTTATAAAAGCACCTGTAATGAATTCCTGCGATTAATTCAGACAAAGATGGCAACCGGAACATGAACAGTGGATTTTAATCATAAAAATCTGCATAATTCAAACCTGCTGCCCCAAAATTTAATGTTTTATTTACATGCAAAGTAAGCATGAATTTTACCAACTTCACCTGAGCACCTACATCACTTATGCAAACAATTATCTAGACATAAATCAACCTCCTTCAACCTATGCGCCAAAATTGGAAGCTTCCAACATTAATTACGCCTTCTTCTAAGCAAAATTCCTCTCCAAATGGGGCGCACTTTATGTCTGGGCTGCACTTCTCTGCTTTTGAATTAATTAATGCAACCTTATGGCAACCCTTGCTAATATAATCCTCATAATTTTATAATTAATTAATGCCTTTCCTATTCCTGGCAATTAATTAATTATTTAATAAGCTTTACTCTTCAAATGGGGTGCCTATTTTGTGCATGCTCATGGCTGCCATAAAATAAAATAAATTTATTTAATTTTAGCCTTCTGCTTCAAGTTAAATCAAGCCTCACAATATGCTTTGACCTTAGCCATTGAAAATAGGAATTAATTAAATCATTTAATACTTTAAAAAGTATTATTTCTCTCCCAAATGGGGCGCACTTTTTGACATGAAGGGGCTACATTAAATAAATAATATGTATTTAATTTTAGAACTATCTAATTCCAACTTCCTTTTGTCCACTTTTCTTTGTTGACTTTTCCACAAGCCTGGGCGCCAAAATTGGAGAAGAAATTAATTAAATTAATTAATTTAAGGTTGCCTTTCTTTCCCTAAAGGGGTCGCAATTTTTGGAATAAGGAATATTTGTTTTTAAAAGTCAATTGGCAATGGGATTATTTACCTTGCAAGACAGCTCCGAAAATCCCATGATTCACTCGAGTTGTTTGACTTTCGTAATGGGATTATTTACCCTGCTAGGCAAGCAATAAAATCCCATCAATGCCTTAAGTGATTTTTTCTTTTATTTCACAATGAGATTTTTTACCCTGCAAAGCAGGTAAGAAATTTCCGTCTGCTTGTTGTCTCTAATTTTCCCATTGTGACTTAAGTGACGTTGCTTCCATGGGAAAAAGTACCCTGCTAGGTAGATACAAAATTCCCACCTACCTGCTACTTCCAAAAATCCCATGATCCACTTCAAACCCTCTTTTTCAAAAAATGCGGCTAGCCCAGAAGAAGCTTTTTGGTGCACGACTTCATATTTTCTAAGAGAACCAGACATGCGATGGCAAATTCCTTCTGGCACAACGTGCATAGGTGATCTCTAGATACTCTAGGCCAAGAATCGGGCCAAATTGGCAAAGGAATTGATCCAGAGAAATTTCATAGAAAACGAAATGGGAAAACACAAAAACACAAAAACACAAAACGTTGCCAGAAGTCACAAATAAAGCCCAAGATTCATTCCTGGTTAAAACCCTACTGGTATATGGGAATAATGATATGTACGATCATAACAGGGTTAAATCAGAGCACAAATTACCTCAAACGGGGCTTAAAATAATTAAATACAAATTTTCCACAGGCAAACCACAGCGACAGAATAAAACAATTTTGGGCATCTGGGTATTTGACAAAAATGGCTAATATGGCTCCTTGGGAATATCTTCACACAATACAAGAACTTTCTGGCAATAAAAACACAAAACGACCCATTATTTTAAAAGTACAATTTTTTTTGAATACGGTAATCTCAGATTTCAGGATGAAATCTGGGGATACCAATGAGCCACAACTAACTCCCTTAGATGGGCTCTCTAGTCCTATGACACTTTTTGCAACATCTCCCCCTTCTTCCCCTTTTGCTTATCCATATGTTTTTATGAGTTCACCCTCCATGACATCTCCTCCATATCTTCCTACCATTATGGCTCCTAGTCCACCTAAGGTTGAACCTTACTACAAATGTGCGAGTGGGCCAAGATCGATCACACGTTAAATATGAACACACTAAAAGAGTAATGTTGTAAGAGAGAAGAGCCAAACATAGACCAAAAGCTAACTTGTATTTAAAATGCATGAAAAATAGCTTTACGAGAGCTAACTTCTTTTTCTGCATTTGCTATTAAAACCTTTGTCTTGTCTTTAGCCCATATGTTGTAGTAAGCATGTGCTTCAACATTCAGATTCTCAGACATGTTTAACATTATGTCTATAACATCATCATTGTAATCATTAGTATATGAAATTGTCCCTGACTGAGCTTTGTTTAGCAAAATGTCATGCCTTGTCGGTTGGCTCTTTATGACAATGAACAATGAATGCCTTTGAGCATGATTATGGTATCGTGTATTTATTTATTTTATCAAAATTTTATCTCTCCTCTCCATAGACCACACCAAATCCATATCAGACATTATAACTTCTTGAATTGTTGCCCCCATACTATCTGATATCAGAGTTTCTAATATAAAATGTGTCTTTTCATCATCTGTTTGTGGAGATTTTCTTGGAGGTGGAGGATAGTCACTGTCTTGTACTTCATGCACATTTTGTTGTGGTTGTGGTGGAGTAGATTGAATCATATCATGTGTGTCAAAATAGTTACCCTTTTCTACATCACCACTATCGAAGCCCAAATACTCCTCGTCAAGGGTGATGTTGTTGAAAAGTTGTGTGGTCGTTACACTTAAAACACCACCTAGTGAGAGTTCAGGAAATTCTGTGGTTACAGGATGAACTGTTCTAGCCGACTCTGCAGGAAACCATATATTCTTGTCTGAAGATTTTCTTTTTCTTTGGATTGTACGTGTTGGCAGTATTGGTGGCCTCTTTGCAAGTGGAATGTGCTCAGAAGCCATATTACCTATAAGAAGCAAACAACAAATTGTTAGAAAATCATCATTATACGGTTGGGCCTTGTAAATGCTAAAAAATTGTAACTAAACAAAACATGCTAAATATTAAATATTACAATTTACCTTGCATGTTCAAAGACACAAACGTGACATTTCGATCTTGACCGTCGGAATGAGTTTGATCTTCCTCACCAGTTTCAGTAGTTTCTGAATACAATAAATGTAGAAAACAAGGGTCGAAATATTAAAAAACAGTACTACTTACGTAATCTATACTTGTTATTTGAATTAGTTAATTATATAAAAAGAAAACTTCATACATGTAGTTAAATGTGATGGTACTAGACATGATGCACATACCGACCCCCTAGGTCGCTTTTGACGAGGAGCTTGAATTAGTGTTGATTATGTTGAATCCATGTCAGAATCAATAGAGACCTCTGGAGGGGCTTTACCTCGAGAAATTGCCTCCTTATGAGATGTTGCAACTATAATTCTTCTCTACAAAAGAAAATCTTACAATTATTATTTTATTGAAAAATATTGAATAAGAAATCATTATAATAATAAAACTGTAAAAGTAACTGTTACCTGTTGTTCTTCAAGAGTGAGAACAATCATTTTATCATTAATTGCAGTTGGAATTTTTGCTTGCTACAATTCGAAGAAAGCTTCTTGATAGAAAGCACGAATATAATTGCAACAAGAGAATACAATCTTGGATTTATCAGATACATTGCGGGTGCGAGAGACATATGTTTTTATTCGGTTGTACAAATATGTGCACCAATCGAATTGTTGACCTACTAGTGTCCGCAATATATATTGAACTACCCAATACAGAATGTCTGCAAATCTGCCTTGTAATATAAAACTGGCCTGAAAAAGTGATGCAACTGCAAGAAAGAATTGGTTTGTAATATCCTGTAGAAGAAGGCCTCTTATTGAACGATTAAGAGGAGCTGCAATAACAGATGAGAAATGTTAGAGGCTTGGGTAGTCGAGTAATGTTAAGAAAAAAAGCATTTGAAAATAATAAACTTACCATCAACCTGCACATTGTAATGAGACTCCAATTTTTTTTTGTCTTTATCTATAAGGACAACCTTTGTAGTAACGAGCGACTTCTTTTCGAATGGTAACCCAGTTAACCGATGTACGTCTGCGGGCTCAATTGTGAAAGAAATTTAATGATGACTCAGATGCACGAGGAGAATGAAAAATTGTCCCTCATTCTGGTTGTAAGAGGCGAAAAGATAATCAAGGACAGAAGTATCAATATCGAATTGGGGCATGTTGACAAGCCCGGTAAATTGTGATTTTTCCAGCCATTCGTTTTGTGCGTCTTTTAGTTTCATTAGAGCTACAATTTGTGGGAACATTAGGCTTTTGTATTTGAATTTGGGTGTAGGAGCAGATGTGGTGCTTGCCATTATTGAAATTTGGGAGAACTTTGAAGAATGGAGAGCTTAGAGTGCTGGAAATGTTCGTGGAAAAGTGAAGAAATGAACCCTGTATGGGTATATATACGGGTTTGAATGGTTTAAGGGACATATGGTGGAAAACTATTTGTTAGATATGATGGCCGCCCAACCCACGTTGGATGTATGACCAACCCACTCGACCAATCAAATAGACCAACCTAATGATACAACCCGTCAAACCCAAGCTCTTTGATTGGACGACTCAAGGGTGTGACAACTATTAGGTTAGATGGATAATGGGTTGGACGACCAAGGGTTGGACAACTAAGGGATTGGGTGGCAGAGTTAGACGGTTACAGGGTTAGATAACTAAGGAGTTGGACGGGTAAGAGGTTGGGCGACTGAGGGGTTGGGCAGCTAAGGGGTTGGATGATTAAGGGGTTGGACGACCAAGGGGTTGGATGGCTAAGGGGTTAGATGACCAAGGGGTTGGGCGGCTAAGGGGTTGGACGACATAGTTGGATGGTCAACCCACCCATCAAACCACCCGACCAACCTACCCACCCACACCCTCCCGTCACACTTGTCTGACCAACCACCAGACCAAGCTACCCCGTCTAACCTGCCTGACTAATCTGTCTGACTAGCTAACACAACCAACCTACCTGACCAGCTTACCCGACCAACCCACCCGACCAACCTACCTAGCTAACCTACCTGACCCACCTATCTGATCAACTTGCCCGACTAACCTGCCCATCCAACTATGCGAAAACCTCGAGAAAATTTCTCCATGCAAAATCGCCTTTCCTTGAAACATTTTTTCATAAATTCGCCAACAATTTGAAAGTCGATTTTTTAGATTTGCCACAAATTCTAAAATAATTTTTCAGAGGGGGCTTCTTAAAATGAACCATGCCATGCACTGTTTCTCATTGGCCTCCTTTGCTTCATAGGGATAGAATCCCGCGGGGTGGGGTGGGGTGGTGGGGGGCGAGTCATGGAAAACTCATCCTCTCTCACAACCATTCAGGTTGGTCTTCACCTCCAATATGCTCACTTACTTCAATAATTCGGTTGCTCCTTATCCCAAAAACACTTCAAATGACATTTAAAGAGTACCGAAGATAACATTAACACAATAAGCAATACACACACCATATAGGACTTGCTAACTATGGTTAAAATCTTTCCTGAAAGAACTTTATTTCTTATTTTTCGTTGGTAGTTCGTCGATATTGCAGTTGCCTTTACTGGAAAACATCAAATTCTGGTGGGCCTCTTCATGAAAATATTTTTGGCAACACTGCTTCCCAAAAAAAACACTTCTATTGATGGGTGACCTGTCATGCTAGTGGCAGCCGATGGATGGGCAACAAATCCTTCTTCCTACCCGCATTTGGTAAACGAGAGAATCAATCAATTGTGTATAATTGTATACCTTATTGTGACTAGTTTGGCCGCATAGTGTAGTGAATCGTCAAACTACTCCTCAAATTGTGTATATATAACAAACATAATGTGCATGACAAGGGTTTTTAGTTCTAAGTTTTAGTGTTTGCACACTAGAATTTTCTATGTTTCAATTTTCCACCTGAGGTTAGAAATCATATGAATTTGTGAATTTTGTTGCAATTTTTTTCACGTTTTCTAGGATTTGAGTGCATTTTATGGCGTTGGAATCAATAATTTGTGTTAGAAAAAGGCTAAGGTATGTATTTTTTGTTCACATTGTTAGTGCCAAGTTAAAAATATCAGAGACTAGTTAGGGTAAAATGAAGAATGCAAATTTATAATTGGAAAGTTCTATAAGATTCCGTGTGTGCATGTGATGGATTTCGAGGTCAGACCGAGTGAAGCAATCGCTGCATGTCCATAAAAATAAAAAGCGAAAAAAATCAAAACGATCGCTACCTGTATCCACAATGCTCATTGTTATCAACAATTCTCTGACTTTTCTTTGTAGGTTTAATCATATCCCACACAATACTGTCAGTGTCACCTTCTCCTTTCATTGACATTTCAATACTTTTTAACCTGGTGTTACTTCTGCAAACGACATTGCAAACTCGAGGGCCCTCTTGAGTTGTCACACTTTTCATATAATGCATGCGCTTCATGTTTGCTCTCAATGCTTTCACTTGGCCGCCATTAATCATCAACATTATCGTCACCAGCAAGATCAACTTCACATTTTATCATTACTTCATGTCATTGCCATTGCAACGCAACATGTTTCCATCTAATTAAGACCTGTAACTACAAGGCATAATTTATATTAATATGATGAACATGATAATAGATAATTTCCGTAACTGGCATGTCTATGCCACACAAGTCTAAAAACCTCTGCTTAAGAGAGGCTATCATATGTCATGAAAATTTGTAAGTGTCTTATTAAGCACCCCCGTTTGGTGGTTTGGTGTGGACTTACATTTACAAGTTAATTGACTTGAGATCAAATTAATTACAAGAAATATCAGAATATTCTCTACATTATTTCTTGTTGCAAGCTTTGTTTAGTTCTATCGGATGCTAATCTTTGTTTTCTTCATTCATTGTCGTACTTGATGGGGATTTGTTAGGTGTATATTTTGGATGCGAAAGAAAAAGTTGACTATCTCCTCTTCCTATTTCATTATAGATGCACAAAATGTCGGTTCAATTGAAATTTATCCAAAATACGCCCATAACATTTAAGTAGGCCCTCTTTTTGGATTGCAACATATATTTGAGGGTTGTTTAGATGTTTTTCCTGAATTTAGTCATAAAATATTCTATGCCTTGATGTCTTAGTCTACTCTATTTATCTCTACCGTGGTAAGATAAGAATTTTTGTCGAATTTTGAAGTTGTATTACATTAGTCTCTCCTCTCCATCACAAAAAACTTAAAAACAATTTAAAGTAACATATATTTCACTCAAAATTACAATTCCGACAAACTTTACATTGTTATCCTCTCGGCGTAATTTGCAAGTCATTTGCAATTACTAGTATAATACTTCGTCTAACAATGAATTTTTAAAACCGCTTTTGTTTTTTTTACTTTCATCAATGGACACTTTTGTTGTTGGTGCCCCAACTTTTTTCAGTGGCATGGCACGTGGCATATCACTTAAAAGAAAGGCCACGGCTTCGCCATATTCGACACAAAAATAGTTGCGGTTGAAGTGGTTTGTGAGGGTGGCGTGTTGGAGAGACGCGATGACGAGACCGTGACAGTTACCGGCCTACTTCACTTCTGCCGGCTAAAATGCAGGGATCAGCTTTTCCTGTTGATGATAATGTGCCCCCTGCTTCCTTAGGTTTTGTCGCCCACTCTTTGTGTACTCCGCTTCATCAAATAGTTTTTTCCGTGTTCTCGGATACCATTTATTTTCCACATTAATTCCACAACACAGAGAGGCATCTACTAACTCTCTGTAAAGGTAAATTTCTGCCCTCTTACTCGTTTTTTCAATCGGAGGTCTTCTTCAAATTGGCTGAAAATGGTCAGGGTTTAGTAAGTGCCTCAATTGTTTGTTTGCTCTAAGGTATACTTATTTTGCTTATGAAGTAGAGGAAACGGGATAGCAATACTGCACTTTTATTTTTCTCCGTGTCATGCGTCTGGATTTGTAGGATTTAGTGTAAAATATGCCACATAAAATGCATGGCCTTTTTTTTGGTTGGTTGAAATCGGTGCTTGTATTATTAAGAAAACTTATCCTCAAAAAGGTGTGGACAAAGTCCCTTTACCACGACCAGGTAAATGCGCAAAAATAAGCCTAACTCTACTGTGTGACGCCTCATTTTTGGCAATTACACGCCTAATCAAGATTAACGAAGTTTGCATGACAACATGATACAAATTTTTTCTGGTTAAAATCATTTAGTCAAACGTTTTATGATACTTGTTTGTTGCTTGTGCACCGGTATATCCCTGCTTCTCTGCACGATCTTATATATGTAGCTGTGTTTGATATCTTTATTTTTTTCCCGTTTTAGTTCATACTAGCCTTGAATAGTGTTAATTTTCGTGGCACATTAGTTGTTAAACCGCAAAGCCTGATCTCTTTAACATCTAAATACTGCCAATTTACCAGGCGATCTACTATATGATTATTTGACTAACTGCAGAACTCGATCACTTTAATCCTCTGCAAATTCTTAGCAGATTGCAGACTTTAAAGTGGAACCCGTGTTAATTTACTTGCAAAGGAACCCTCCAATATCTTGTTGCCTCAGAAATAACCATATATTAATTTAGCTGTCAATGGTCTCATCATATTTTATAAACCACAGTTTTACAAAACCCGGTTAGATTTTTCCTCAGTAAATTGTCAAAAGTGTTTCATGAATTTTAATGAAGAGATTGGCTCATCTTTTCCCCATTCATGGAGGTCATTTGAGTATTGACTATAATTAAATTACTCGCAAAAAGCGACCAAGTTAACATTACAATAAATATTGTCATCTTGATGTTCGTTTTTCGTTGTTTTCTTCTTTGTAGGGAGAAGAGAGATTGTGGGGTTAAATAGCGTCACGGACAGTCTGAGACTGCGCTGAGGTTAGGGATATCGCAGTCTGACATTCTAACACACTCGAAAATGACCAACGAGTAAGACAAAGCATCTGTTGTCCTCTCCAACACAGTCTCCTAACCACCTGCACAATTCATATGGCAGCTGCAGACTCAAGTGACCCAGCTGCAGCCTTGTTGCAGCCATCAGTAGATAGAGATTCTTCGGTAGCTGTGCAGAAGTATGATTCTCTTACAAAGATGAGTGCATACCTTGTTGGTATCCTTGTTCCTCTGCTGTTTTCATATGTGTTGAGTAATAGAAAAAAGGGAAAGGTGCGTGGAGTGCCCGTTGACGCTGCTGGAGATGATGGTATGGTGATGCGATGCTATCAGTTTCCTTCCCCAATAGAAATGCCTTTTGAAGGAGCTTCAACTCTAGCAGACCTCTTTGAGCAATCATGTAAAAAACACGCCCATGTGCAATTACTGGGAACCAGGAAGCTTATCAGCAGAGAAATGGATGTCAGCCCTGATGGTAGATCATTAGAAAAACTACATCTGGGAAATTATGAGTGGTTGACTTACGCTCATGCATTTGAACGCGCTTGTAACTTTGCATCAGGCTTGACAGAACTTGGTCATGAAAGAGGGGAGCGGGCTGCAATTTTTGCTGAAACTCGAGCAGAATGGCTCATTGCCTTGCACGTGAGTTAGCAATCTTTCCTCCTTTACTTATAATATTTCATCTGGTATTTGCTTCAACTAAGGACTTTGTAGACCTTTTTTAGAGCAGTGTATTTAAAGAAAAAGGTGTGTCATCCACTCTCTTTCTCTGTCAGCCTTTTGTGACGATGATTTTGATAGAGAACAAAACTGGATTTCAGCACTTAGAATGTGTGTAATCCAGTATATCACTAAGGGACAGGAAACTGAATTCATCAGTACATTGGTAAATGGCTATTTTTTATATCTAGACACAGTGAAAAGGCATGGACAACGTGATTCTTTATAATTTTTTCAATGAGGATAATCTTTGGAATGAAATCATTTCTATACCTTGAGAAAAAGCAAAATTTGTCATCAATAATGAAATGCTTTAGCTTGCATATTGTCCTTGCTGCAAAGGTTCTTTTCTAATAATAACTTTTGTGGAATTTGTACATTTGAAATAGGGTTGCTTCCGTCGCAACATTACTGTAGTAACAATTTATGCTTCTTTGGGGGATGAAGCACTTGCTCACTCTTTGAATGAGGTATGGCTGAACATCGTTTTCTTTCTTGTCTGTTTTTGTTCTTGGCTATGTTTATTTTTTCTAATTTTAAATACACAAATGTTTTAGGCAAATCTGTTCGGTAATATCATCATTGTCTGTAGAATTATTATTGGGTACATCATTGTCACCTTTATGTATTTTAAAATTTAAATTGACTGAAAAGCTTCTTTTTTTCATTTTTTTTTGAGAATAACTTGTCAAAAGCTTATGTATGACACTTCCATAATTACCTATGAGGGTACCAAAAGCTGTATTTTACAGATAAAACACTTTTCCAATCCTTCTCATGTCCTTGTGTGTACTGGTTGCAGTTGACATTCAATGAAATAATATGTATTCCATGTATTTAAAGAAAAGGTAAATATATCTTTCAATGCAATCCAAAGGCAGCAATAGTAATAACTGCAAATGATGATTATGATATAATCACTGTTACAAGAAGTGTGGATTTAGTAGCAAAGATAGGCCTATGTTGTGAGGAAGTTAGTGGGTTATGCCCTCGTATTTTTGTGTGGATGAGATCAGGTTCAAGTCCTAGGTGGATTTTCATGAAATTGAAACACCTTGGACACATTGTCTAAGAGGCATGCATCACACGCCCTTTAGAGGAGTGCTCCTATAAGTCCCAAAAGAATGTTAGACAAAGCATGGGTACGGGTTTGTGTTGGATGATGCAACGACTAGCCCGTTGATGTGATAGATGCTTTGTTACATAATACAATTGTTTCATGGGTGTGCGTCGGGTGATTTTGTATTGGATTCCCACTTTTAGGGTTTGGGGGCTTTATGATATGCAATGCGTTTGCACTTGCAGACTAGTCACATCTTGGAATGGAAAGTGACATCATGTTTCCCTATTCACAAATTAATAACATACTTTACATGATGATAAATCAATATTTCTCTTCCATTCGTACATGGTTATTTTGGAATTACGAAAATGTCAAAACTTGAAAATCTATAGCGATGTCAAAATGGAGAATCTTGATCTGTGGAAGCTCCAAAGCTAGTAGTCATCAAGTCTCCACCTTCTACGGCATTTAACACAACATTGTCTAAGTTGGGACCAACATGATGGTAAAAACTACTAGCAGGAGCGTACACATAAGAAAAACTAGACGTGGATGCAGACAAAGAAGCTTCCATTTTAAGATCCCCCTTTTCCATAAAAATCTATTTGGAGGAACTTGTTGGCCATTTAGCCATCTACAAGAAAGGAGCATCCAAACTTCCTCTTGGATCTTGTTACCATATTTTTCCATGCAAGAACGAACAAAGCTATTTTTTGTGAAGTTGACTATTTTTAGAAAAATGGCTATTTTTAGCATTCGCTAAAAATAATGTGTGCTAAAATGGAAATTGGATGAGTGGAAAAGAGTGCCTATTTTTAGCGTTCGCTGAAATAGCGAGTGTCCAAAAATAGAGTGCAAAAAAACATGCACAAGAACTAAAGATAGTTGGATATGGCGCCAAAGGTTGCATGAAAGGCATGCTAAAATAAACTGCTGACTATGCTATTTTTAATAAAGCAGCTAAATATAGGAGAATTGGTGCCAAAATAAGGGGTAAAAGTTGCATTGAAAAGCATGCAAAAATAGCAGCTGAGTTGTCTAAATTAAAGCAGCAGTTGAGTGTAATCTTGGTGTTAAAAATAAGATGAAAAGGCATGCCAAAATAGCTGTTACACTTAAGTCTATGCAGCAGACCACAAGAGTTGGCGCCAAAGGAGAAGGGTTTTGGAGCCTTAGGATATTTCTAAATGATAGCAGCAGATTTTAAAGTCCACGCAACAGCCTTAAAGGATATTTTTAATATTATTTCAAGACACTTGCATGCTGCCAGCAGAGTCAAGGATGAATAAAATAATATATTTTATTTTTTGCATGCACAGCAGGGGTCTGAAATAGATGGCAGCAGTCCTTAAAGACTGATTTTTGTGAAGAAATCGGATATACACACTCTTCCAGCTGTTTTGCTCTGGCAATCCTAGCTTGTACTTGCATCTCTGAATAGAAAAATTCCATTTTGCCTTCTCATAGCGTTGGTTTTCTGAGTATTCCGTGTGTTTATTAGGGTATTATATTGCTTTGTTGTGGAATTTCTTCCCTACACTGTTGTACATTGCCTAAACCTTTGAATTATTTTTGTAGATTAGCCTAAAGTTGTGCATGTGTGTGGATCTCTATATTTTTTGTATGTAGTAGTACATGTGTGTGTCAAATCATTGGTGTATCACCGCAATTTTATATTTCCCGCATTCCTTCTCCCTTTTCCTTGTCAATTTTATTAGTTTTAGGTGATTCACAGGGGAACCAACCCACTCTGGAGGTTCACGTCAGTCATAGGTTACCCACAACCTTGAGGTCTTCCAATTTTGTCAACAGGAGAGAGAGTACACACCATTCTTTATCAGGGTGCACTTCTGGGTGACAACAGGTCTTGCATCCCAGAATTTTGAAAAGGCTTCTCTTTTTGTTCTTTCCAATGGGAGAGAAGGAAACCATGTATGATTGTAAAATAACATCTTTTACCTTTTTTAATGTCAACTTATATCCCTTTACAAAATCAAATGAACAGGTATGGAGGGTTAGGTAGTTCAATGAAGATTGTAATTCTATTAGTTCTTAGGCAGGTGGTTGTGCAACCATTTTTGAGTATATTTATAAGAGAGAATAATATAAATTATTTAGCTATAAAAACCGTGCTATAAGCAAGTATGCCAACATGAATCTATGATTGCAAGGAAATGAGCAAGAAGATTCATGAAAATATTATATTATAGTAGTTTCTGTATATATAGATATAGTTTTTTCAAGCATGCACATGATAAAAGCAACATGCAAGCATGAAAATGGTCAGAATCCCGAGCAATAGGATGTGGGCAACATTTTTTTTATATAATGCTATAAATTATAGAAATGGCTTTAGATAATTAAGCATGCATACTTGCGAGGGATCATATATCAGGCATGCAAGAAATTATGCATATAAGATAATGAGACAAACAAGGGTGGTGGGGTAGGCATATACCAATAGAGGTAATTTGGATGCAATTCATATAGATTATAGTTTATAAAATCATATGAAAATAAGCAAGAAAGGAAGAATGTGAATGGCTGGATGCTAATTTTTCATGTATGGGTTGTGAATGCATTGAGTGGGAGTTCATGCATATTAAGTTGGAAGCATCACCAATCTACATAATTTTTAAAGGTTTTTTAAATTTTGGGGACAGACATTAGTTGGACATGTGACATTCTTTAAAATGAAATCAAGTCAGTAGTTTAATGTAAAAAATCAAGATCCGTAACATGCATGTGATGAAATTTTAACTTCTTTTTGGTTAAGTAGCAGGAAAGACTGTTACAACTCTGTTTGCTTTAGGAAATGTTTGCAAATTGCAAATTCCTTTATACTCCTTATAAGTTCCTTTAAAATATTATATTTTGTGAAACATTTTCTTGTCACAGAATGTTTTCAAACTTTTTCAAGGCTGTTTCCCAAGAATGTTACGGGCAAGATAATTGTTTTGAACCTCATTATGAGTTTTCCCGATCACGGGGACTAGGTTTGCAATACCATATGAATTAATTTTTATTTTGTGACGGTTGTGCCCTCTTCACTCTTCTCGCTAGTTTATTGTCATCTAAGTATTTGTTTCAGAGTTGGTTGGCTAGTGGTAGGATGATGTCTTAGATATTGTTGGTGGAGGTTCTAGCTGGTATCTTTAATATTGTTGGGCATCATAGATAGAATAGTTAGTGAAGGATCAGGTAGTTGCATCTCATATCCACTCTGTCAAATCCAATTGAGATTTGCACCTGTCCTTATCTACACAACGGTACGGGGCCACAACACACCTGATTTTTTAACCTTGGTTTCTTCATGATAGAGGCCGTCTTTACCACTCCACTGAAACTTGACAAATTTGGACATGGGTTTTGTGAAAAGTGTGTATATCTCACGCGTTTTGTAATTGGATGTTTGTGTAGTTTTTAAATAACCTCTTGGTAATTTAGTTATTTTAAAAAAATGGAATGGAAGCAAGTTCAAAGTTTCTTTCCCAATGTTTAATTGCTTTTTTCAATTTCCTAACCTTACCCCAAATTTGACATAGAAGAAAGCCCATGGTTGTGTTCACAACTCTAACATTTTTATTTAAATTCTCTAACCTCATTCCAGTGAATTTGTTAAATGATTTCTTCTCTATGAATTTGCAATCGTCAATCGTGAACGTGAAATTATTTCTCGCATGTTCTTTTTAGCATATATTGTAAATACCAACTACATACTTGTCCAATCTGTTGAGTTGAGTTGCTCTTCCCTGGGACTCTGTTCCACCCTTGCGAGTCTCCTCACAGGCTGTTGGAGATGATAGCAGGACCTCACCTTTTTTGCTTTTCTCAGGTGATAGGTGAAGACTTAATCCATAGATGATATCACATTCCAAACTTGCAAAATTCTTAGCACCTTGCTTGGCAAAGACATCCCCAAAAATTTGGCCCGCAATAGCCTCTCTCTAGTTCTGCAATTTAGACTGTCGGTATTCACCAATGGGATCTAATCTCCCCTCTTCTCACCAAGCTGTGCAGAACTTCAAAGTCCTACCTCTCTCTGATCTTATATTAAAAGAGGTATTTTAGGACAGAAAAAGGTCTTGAAATGTGTCGAGGACTTCCTTAACGGATGGTTAAAATCAATAAAACAAGCATCAAGTTAGAACCTAGAAAATATTGGTGCCTTCTTGGTGGTGGTGGTCGATTGGTCGATGATGTGGGTATCCTTTTTAATCCAAGCCTCCAATGCACACTTTATATGTACAAGGAAATAATGTTTGGTGTCATGACTGTCTGTTGTGTATAATTTGAGATTAGTTGTCATTTTTACATGATGAGATTTTGCTCCTCTATAGCTCTTTTGCCATTATAACTAGATTCTTATGTGACAATCCTCTGCAGAAGTGGCTGCAAGAATGATCGAAAAGGGTACCTTGTGTCGGTGTAAAATCCTGCACCCTTGAAGCCTTGTGTGGAGAGTTGATAAGAAATTCAATAAACCTCTCTTTCTATTACAGAGTACTAGAACTCTACAGACAGCTGCCTTCCTTTCTGCTTTGGTTGCCTCAATGTAGCTGTGTATATTGTTCATAATGAGTTTCATTTGCAATAGTGGATTCCCTACATCAACAAGTGTCCCTTGTAATCCGGGCCAGCTTTCTTCTTCCTCTCTTTTGCTATCTCCAATCTTCTCCATAAGAGTTTCTTCTCATGTACCTCTCTGGTATCCATACACTTTCTTATTAAGTCCTCATTCTCTTTGTAGCAATGCTGATATCCACCGTCTCTGCCAGTTGAAATTCTCTAGGATGAGTTTCATTCACGATAGTGGATCCCTTACATTAAGAGGAGTCGCTTGTAATCTGTGTCAGCTTTCTTATTCCTCTCTTTTGCTATGTCAAATCTTCTCCATAAGAGTTTTTCTCTCATGTACGTCTCCAATATCGATACACTTTCTAATTAAGTCCTCATCCTCTTTGTAGCAATGTTGGTATCCACTGCCTCTGGCCATTGAATGTCTCTAGGAATCAATGAAGCCTTCAGGATCATAGTTTCTGTGCGGTCACATCCAGGAGTCTTTGATAACATCTTAGAAACAGTTAAGGCACACTTGTGCTGAAAAATGAAATCTCCAATGGAAGCCTTCATTTTAATGAGGGCATCTTTTCTACTTCACCAAATTCTTTATCAACAGAGACCACTTTCCTCACGAATTCTAAACATAACAACTCTAAAGAGACAAATCTCCTGGAGCTCAAGAGGGCAACAGTTGGCTTCACATACCCTAATGAATGTGTAATCAATCCTCAATCACCAATCTGCCAAATTGTGGCGGGTTATGATTTGAGGATCATATTCCATGGGCCTCATAAAATTTATGGCTACTCTTGTCATTCTTGGCCTTTCACTTCCATAGAATAACTTATACAAAGGGGCAACAAAATAATCCTCGAAAGTAAAAACTTCTTGTCCATGTGTACACTCCACAATTGTACTAGCTTCATGTGTTGCTGGCTAGTAGTGTAGTCTTTAGCATATGGTTTGATCTCTAGTTTCCTTGAGGGGACGAGTGAAGTGATACATGAAGTAGAGGTGGTAATAATGCCTAAATCTCCAAGTCTTTTCAAATTCAATGATCTCTGTGTGTGGTTGATAAGATAACAATGTGCCAAAGTCATACATCATTGAAGTAGACAAGGCACTGATACTTATGCGCATCATAGCCTTTGTCTTCTCTTAGAATCTGACACAAAATGAACATATTTTCCTGAAAATGCGTATAGAACATCCGAACACCAAAGGGTTTTTTAATCGAGTCGTATATATATATATATATATATATATATATATATATATATATATATGTCATCAAAATGCCTGTTGTCTTTATAAATGATATGCTTTTGTAACTCTTAAGTTCATCATCACCCCAGGATCACTATTATATGTGAGAGTGCATGGTTGCTTCAATCACTGCAGCTTGTTAGTGTGCAGGACTAAAATTTCCTTATAGCCTCAGGTCTTAAATTCCAGAATGAACTCCTTTTTAGCATTCATTACTATTGTTTCCTTGGGAGAATACCATGTGATGGTTCAAGACCGCAATTGTTGGCTTTAGCTAGCAATTGATGAGACATGGTTACATGGGCTATTTTATTAGTCACATGAATTATTTTGTCTTATTGCATATTCATCTGCTTGTTCTATTTATGTACTTATTTCTCTAGAAGCTTCCTTGTACACCACTTTTCCTCGAAATTTCCACTCTCTAGAAGCTTCCTTTCTCTTTTGTCTTGAAGTAGCTTCATTTTTTCTAGAAGCTTCCTTGTAATCTATAAATACATAATATACTAGAGTGTACATTAAATATACAGTCGCAACAATCGCTTTGTATTCTCTCTCTTTGTGGCAATTGTGCTCATATCAATCGGTATCAGAGCCTAGTGATCCAGGCCTGGTGCTCATTCCATCTTTTACTCTTATTAGATTTAACACCCATAGGCCTCTCCCAATCAAGGCATTCCATCTAGTATCCTTGAGGGTTTCAACATGTCTAGTTTCAATTTTGATATACACACTGAATATATCCGGCAAATGTGCACTTATCCTGCTGTTTGTGGTGCTCTGCAGCTGGAGTCAGCCTTTGACATAAGCTTTTGTATATCCTTCATAGTCCATCGCATTCCCTCATCAACTGAGTTCATGGCATCCATTCTCAATCTTTCAGCTTCAGACTTCCATCCTCTACATTTTCTTTTGGACCCTCAGTTTGCTTTAGACAACAAGGATTTAGTTTGTGAAATTGTGTGGACATCCAAGGATGCCAATTGATTATCTGCTTCCATCATAAAATTGTCATCAATCAAGGGCTCTTAATTAGTGTCCAAGGTCTTTTTTAATGCTTCCATCATCTGATCTGCTGTGGAAAACTGCAACGCAGCCCCGCCTTTGGCTTGAGAAGAAAACCTAGATTTCATATTTTTGGCAATTCCCAAAGGCTCACTGGGCTTTGAGTGCACTGCATGCTTTGCCTTGTCTATCAGTCCCAATACGTTGTCCATTGATCTGTCAGTTGATAACGTAGCCTCCATTCTGGGCTTGGGATCCCTTAGCCCATCATTACTCTTGGTAGGAGGGGATGGACCAATCTTTAAAGGCTCAGCTGTATGCCTAGGCTCCTGGGAAGCAGAATGCACCTCTCTATTCAACAATCTTATGGTTGACTTTGTTGCATCAAAATCACCTGAAGGCAAGGCCCTCAAAATACACATATAGGAGCCTGGAGCCATGCTTAGAAGATATGTGGAACAAATGGAAGATAGATTTAGAAATGTCTTAACAAATGTATGCTCTTACAAAATTAGATTGAGTGCTGTCTGGTTTTGGATCAATTTTCACTCATGCCCCAACCTTTCAACCTTTCCTGCCAACAACTTAAATAGATCGGGATTTTGTAGCACCAATGGGAGGTGTTAGAAATGGATCGAAATGGGATGCTGATCAATAGCTTCAACCACAAGGTTGAAAAGGGTTTCTGAGGGCATAAGTTAAGATAAGATAAGATAAATATATTAAATGTCCAACGAGTGAGAAGTAGGTCAATGGGATTGTAATCATACATGAAAAGTGGATAAGATTCCAGCTAGATGACCAAACGGTCCCCGAAAACAACCAGAAAGAGAAGGAAGAAAAGAACAGGCAAGAGAAGAAGCCCGAAGGAAGTCTGTAGAAACGAGCCAAATCCGAACACGTAGGAGCGGAAGGGGAAGGAAGAAGATGCCGAAGACCTCCTCAATTAACAACCAAGATCGACTGAAAGAAGCTAGTGATGTGCTGAACTCCAGTGTTCGAAGCTGTAGAAGGTCTGGAATGTTGATGCCCGAAAGAAGGATGAACTCTCTGTGTTCGTCTAGTGGACCTCAAAGTCCATCGACGGGGGAGGGTGGCCTCTGATAAGAACCTTGCATATAATAAATCAATAAATTGTAAAGGATAATAAAAAAAAAGAGATATGGGGGGCCAAGATGCCCTAATATCAATATATGCAGAATAATACCCTTAAGGTAGGGCAACACCATACAATGCTCCTTAAGGAAGGAGTAACTCCACAATCTCTCGAGATGGGAATCCACTTTGAGGGGGACACCTCCAATATACCTCTACCAAGTAGAAGACTCAACTCATACATACATTACCCCCTCATAATGATACTCACATCCTTTAAATAGGATGGGTAACACCTAATCCCAATGTAGGCCGACCTATTACCCAATATAATTAATTCATATGTGAGTCCATATAGCTAAGGGGATGTGTGCCACATGTAGGCATCTCCATCAACCCATATACATTATATTATCATATCCCATGTGAACCCATACATATAACTAAGGGGATGTGTGCCACATGTCCGCACCTCCATCAACCCATATATATTATATTATCATATCCCAAGGTACATAGCATTGCCTTCCTCTTTGACATGTTTCGTCCCTGAAACATAAGAAGAAGCCATATAATGAGTGCACTTTAAATTATTGCACACTTGTCGCCATGCTCGACCATCCAACCACCCATATGAAATCCTAGTAGGTGATGCTGTTCCAAACCTGATTCCATATTCCATTGTGCTCATTTGGTTCCATATTGGTCCATATGTGTTCCTTCTCGGCATCCATGCATATCCATAATTATTATTCCCGTGATTCCATGTCATATAATTATTTTTCCATTGATTCCATGTATAGCCAAAAGTATTCCTGTGATTCCCTGTATATCCATATGAATTTCTATCCTCATGTGTCCTAACATGTCTCCATGATTTTTTCCTCTCATGATGGTGTGGGTGTCGATATGGTGCCACTTTCGTATACTCAACCTTATCAACCTTTTCCTCAACTTTCTTGTCCTCTTCCACCTTGTTTGTTACTTCTTTTTTCTCTTGAGTAGAGATTATTTGTGACTTTATGTTCTTCATCCTCTCCTTCTGATTCATCCTTATTCCCTTCTTCACCTTCTTCAAATTCATCTTCATGATCCAATTTTACATTACTTTGTTCTTTGCTAAGTGTGATATCTTGCAATGTAATTTTCTTTCTCTTGTACCATAATTTCATGAATTTCTTTTGCACATTAAGATTAATTGTTCCCAAGCTCTCTAACCAAGGATATCCAAGAACAATATCCATACCATCCATATCTAAAGCATAAAAATCTGAATGTAAAACATATTTATCCATAGAGAGCTTTAAATCTTCAAAAACTTGAATATGCTTACCATCCACTTGAGCTTCCTTATTATGTTTTGCTTGTACATGTAGATTTTGAGCTACATCCATATTGATGAAGTTATAGTTGCTGCTACGGTTTATGGAAACAATTACCTTTTTCCTTTGAATACACCCTTCAAACTGAAATATTGAAGCTTCCTTCTTTGGAGATGTACTATCATGTGTAACAACTTCGTCATCAACATTTTCTTCTTCTTCTTCTGCTATTTCCTCTTCCTCACTATTATCGTTAAATTCTTCTTTTGTTTCCCATCTGTCCATAAAACTTGTTCTAGTTCCTACAAGGACCAATTAGACTTTTCCTTTTCTAACTCAGAAAACCAAATCTGTGCAGAGCCACTAATCCACAATTCGAAGAACCAAATATCTGATGGTTTAGAGAATTTATGCCTAAATTTGTTCCACCATTCTCTAGCATCAATCCTGTCATCTCCAAAAAAAGTTGCCATTCCCATGATCCACAAAACTAGGGTTTTAGGAATAGACCCTTTTGATCAAAACTTGTTCTAACCCCTTCGGCTAAAATTCGACCAAAAATCAGAAATCATAGAACACAAACCTCAATTTAATTTTTGAGAGGTTTCTGAAAATGTAATAAATTCAGGAAAATTTCTCAAATTGCGGCATGTGGAGCAAAATAGTGAAAAACAATAAAACTGCAATAACTCTGACAAAATAGATCCAAATATTCTGAAATTTTTACCATATCTTCCTGATACAGATTCTAAACACTGGTAAAAATTTTAAAAATTAATTCTAAACAATGCGGCCTGTGAAACAAATTTAGGCAAAACCCTAAAAATGCAATAACTTCAACACAAAAGCTTGAAAATTTATGAAATTTGGACTGTAGCTTTATGAAACCCTTCCGCAACTTTGGTAAAAAATTTGAGAAAATATTCATAGCCTTTTCCAAAATATAGCCGAATCAATAAAATTAGGGTTTAGACCCAATTTTTTTGCCGAAATCGATGCTCTGATACCACTTGATAAGAACCTTACATATAATAAATCAATAAATTGCAGAAGATAATAAAAAACAAGAGATATGGGGGGCCAAGATGCCCTAATATCAATATATGTAGAATAATACCCTTAAGGTAGGGCAACACCATACAATGCTCCTTAAGGAAGGAGTAACTCCACAATCTCCCAAGATGGGAATCCACTTCGAGGGGGACACCTCCAATATACCTCTACCAAGTAGAAGACTCAACTCATACATACATTACCCCCTTTAAATAGGATGGGTAACACCTAATCCCAATGTAGGCCGACCCATTACCCAATATAATTAATTCATATGTGAGCCCATATAACTAACTAAGGGGATGTGTGTCACATGTCGGCATCTCCATCAACCCATATACATTATATTACCATATCCCATGTGAACCCATACATATAACTAAGGGGATGTGTGCCACATGTCGGCATCTCTATCAACCATATATATTATATTATCATATCCCAAGCTACATAGCAGCCTCGACCTCGTATGTGACTAAGTGTCCTTGGTCTGTGAAATAACACCTGAGTCCGGATAGATCTTGACTAGTCATTAGGATTGGTATCACCGTGTCACTTAGTACCCTTCCTAGGGGAGAGCACTGTAAAGAAGGAAGTAATCTGCGGAGTAGTCGTTTTTCTAGAGGAAGGTAGAAGAGATTGAAGAGACTCATCTCGAAGCCTAAGGGCCTCATGCAGATAAAGAGCAAGGCACCTCTGGTCATAGTATTTGAAGAATCCAGTGAGGGTAGGACATTCTCTGAACAGGCAGTGGATTCTTCCTCTGATCTCGTAGCAAAGGGGGCATCGAAAGATGAAATGCTCCTCTGTCTAACATCCTGGAGGGGACAAAGCTGGCAAATCCGCTCGGAGCGGTCGATCTTATGACACTCAACATGAAGCCTGTGAGAGCCAACTTTGAGGGAGATGCGAAGGGCGCGCATCCAATGTCGGGAGATATTGGGGTCGAGAAATAAGTCCATTATTGATCTCCAAAAAATGCTCAGCATAGAAGGCCATCTTTGGCCGTAACCCACCCTAGGGGTTGGTCCCGGTGTACTGAATGAACTGTTTGTAAATGTCGTCTCTGATGATTTTATTTATATCCTGCTTACTCGGAAAGAGATGAGTAGGGGCGTCCAAAGAATAGATGTAAGGTGGGAGGTGTTCTATCTATATACCAATGGACCCAAGTAGTCGTGAAATTTCGGCATACCAACATTGGGATCAACCAGAGTGATCATCTGAAGCAATGGCCTTCGAAGAGCAGAAAGCAAGGTAGGGGTACCTGTCCCTTCCTGCAGGGGAATCCACTAGTCTCCAAATGATGAATGAAGGAGACAATGCCAAAAATTGCTTCCAACCTAAAGGGACGAGTGCCGAACTCTGCTAGGATGATATCATGGGGAATTGTCTCCTTGTATTTGAGGAGAAGGATTTGAACTCTCTCCACTGCAACCCAATCGAACTCCAGAAGGGATGGACCCCAAACGTCCGAGCCATAAAGAACTGTGGGCCTAACAAGGGAGTCCGAGAGGGAAAGCTTGGACAAAATGTCCTGGAAGTGATGATGGAAGCACTGTCTCTCCAAGATTGCCAATGAGTCGTAGCCCTTATTAACCCGGGGCTGGAGTGCCGGTCGTAAACTGAAGCGAGGTTCAGAGAAGAGCACTCCCAAGTAAGTGTAAGAGTTGGTGATCTCAAGCTCCTCTCCCTTGTAGAAGAAATAAAAATCAGGTGTCTTCAGAGTATTGAATATCATAATTTTGGTCTTACCCAGGGTAATCATCAACTGCCTGCAGTCGCAAAAGAGGGCTAAAGCATCCATCTGTCTCTATGAACCTTCCGTCGAGGAAGCAAGGACTACATCGTCTGCAAAGAGGAGATTATAGATCAGGACCCGGTGGAGAAGACGACCATCCCCCTCCTGGATGTGGTCTCTAAGGAAATCCTCTAACTCATCCATATAGATGTTGAACAAAGTAGGAGACAGAGGGCAACCCTTCTTGACCCCAATGGTGCTCCTAATGAAGTCCGAGAGTCCTGTAGCAATGCGGAGATGACCTAGAACCTCCTCATAAATGCGCTTGATGGCAGCTAAAAGAGTCTCGGAGATGCCAATCTCCCTGAGCCTCTGGAAGAGGGCTTCGTGCAGAACAGAGTCAAAGGATTTCCGAAGGTCAACAAAGCAACAAAAGACCTTGGAAGAACGATGACGTGCCTCCTCAATGATGGCCTGAAGAGTGAGGATGTGGTCAATGGCCTAGTAGGTGGATTGAAACCCCGCCTGACCTCTAGCTGTGCAGTGATGAAACTCAGAGAGTCGCATGTGAAGTACAGTAGCATAAAGCTTGGCGAATGTGTGACCCACCATGATTGTTCGGTAGTTGTTAAGATCAGAGGTAGGACCCGATTTGTGTATGGGATGAATAATATGGTGGGACCAGGACCTAAGAAAACTTGTGTAAAACACATGGTTGAAGAGATCCACTAAATAGCTGTTCAGGATGCCAAGTCCCTGCTTGAACAGTTCTGCCTGGAAGCCCTCCTTATCTGCTGCTTTGCTGCTACTCATGGCTGAAATTGCATTTTGAACATAAGCGTGGGTGAAAATGTGGCAAGTGGAAGGTGGGGATACAACCCAGATTAGGGCCTAGCCAGGGACGTCATAGAGAGTGGAAGTATGAGTAAACATGGAGCTGGGATCCAAGTCCTGCGGGGGAGGGGAATGCCGGGGAGAATAATATGCCAGAAATGCTTGGGAGAGTGTAAGAGGGACTCCCGCCTCTGTAGAGAGATGAAGGTACGTTTCTTGTGGCGAAGGAGGTGGCAATACGCAGATTTGAGAGAGGTAAGGGATGGGAGAGCATGGACATAAGCAATGTGTAGTTTCTGGTGAAGGGCTTTGTAGCCCTCATCATACCATTGCTTCATGGGACAAGTTTTCCTGTTGTGATGGGTGAGAGTGATGTCGAGTTATGAGGGCACAATTTCGAGGTCGCAGGGGCAAACCATGATGAAGCACGTGAGATTTTGAGCCATGAGGGCACAAACTAGGGGGAGAGTGCTTACAGTTGCTGGAGGTGAAAAGAACAACTTGACCCTACCTCAGAACCAGGGACCATTATTTAACATAAAATCTTCCTGCCATAGAGAAGAAGCTGAAGAAGAAGAAATCATTGGTGTCCTTCCATGTGGATGCCATCCATTGACTGATCTCTATCAAAGAGGACCTCTTTCCTAAAAATCTGCGAAGTAGGGAAATTCTCCCCATTTTCTTGGCAACCAATCCATGCAGTCCCTTGGCAGGGAAAGGTCCATTGGTAACTCAACAGTCTGAACAGGGATGTCTCCCAAAGATAGTGGCACAAAGTTGCTTTCGCTTGGAGGAGAAACTCTAGGTTGCTCCATATTTGTGGTAGAGCCATTTGCGGCCCCTCCCAAAGCAACAACCCTACCATTATCACCACAATAGAGCTTCAGAGAGCTGGAATGAGTTTTTGCTGAACCAGGAGTGGCCTCCACCGAGAAAGGATCATGAATGTTCCTATCTTTGTGATTTGAGCCTTACAAAACTCATTGTAAGAGTGGAAGGGGTTAGCAAAGTTTCTACACTCGGAGTACACTTAGTGGGGCGTAGATCCTTCATTGACCTCCTTCCCAGTGTTTGGTGATCTTGAAACCTCATGCGCCTTTGAAGAAATTTTAGGGTTACCACAAAGAAGAGAGTCCAATTCCAATTGATGGTTGCCTCCTACGGAACCGAAATGTGAAGCCCTCGCTGCTTGCAATTTTTTTGCCGCAGGTTTTAAAAACTCTCCATGCGCATTTCTTTGCTGCTCCTTTTTATTGTGCATTGCTGCTCCATTCTCCTGTGATCCTCCTTGAATTCTCTCTTTGTTGCAATTGTGCTCATATCACAAGTAAGGACGACCAAAGAACCAATGTTATATGTTGGACATTCCTTACAGGGAAACAAGCAAATATTTTATTTCATGGAAGGAAAAATAAATCGCTGCCAAAGTATCTTAGCTCAGAGTCATGATTAGCACCTATAGTTCATCAATAAAAAACTTCATTGGGTATCTATCCTTGATTGGCTTGCTTTGTGTGCCTAGACACTATGAGGGAAACTTTTGGTTCAAACCAACATGTTTCTTCAATCTTTTGCTCTCTGACGTTTTTTGGATCCATTATAATCATGAGATAAATTAGAGGAGGGGAATTATGATAGCATTATCCGTTTCACACAATTTTGAAGATGATTGGATATCCTTTGTGAGTTCCTTTGTGTTCCATGACCCTAAATAGCTCCTTCATTCCTTGACTCAATTCTTCGTCACGAACTCTTCAAAGCTTTTAGTAAATTCTCACAACATAGGACATGAATTCATATAATAGAGTGCAAACAATGCATACAATTTGACTTAATTTCCATTTTCATCCTTTGAGAAAAGCATTAATGACATCATATAGCAAGTAGTTGATCTTTTTGAATCTAAGCTTCTGATTTTCTTAATTAAGGGATGTTGCTGCTTCGCCATTTGTCTTTTCAAAGCTTGTTAAGAACCTTGAAGAAATGCAATAATTTAGCGTGCCAAGTCCAATGCGCTTATCATTGTCACACATTTGCAAGATCGCCGTTTGTTGTTGAAGTGCAAATCCACAAAGTGTTTTGACATTTAAAACAGTGCATCAATGAAAAATGCATATCATTCTTTTTGCTTTCTATTGATGAATTAACGTCGTGCCTCCAATTGTCTTTCTTTGATTGGTCCTAATCATTATATCTGGCCCCACAAAGTATGATTCATATTATTGGCATAATATTCCTATGTTGAACGTAGGAGTAACTTAAACATTCATTTGTGCACTTACTTATCTTTTGACTTAACTTTCAGATCGGAAGATATTCGTTGCATTGGACGTATAAAAATGGCCTAATGTTTAAATCGATGAATATACAAAGAAGGAACCCATCATTATATGCACTAATGTCTTAATCCTATGACTTTTGTTAATCCCTGTCTCAATTAGCTGTCCACTTTGAAGCATTGATTGTGAAGATGCGGACTGTCTAGAATGACGAATCGAAGGAGGAGGTCCGTGTTTGATTTAGGGATCCACAAGCTGCTCGATCTTTAAAACAACATTCTCCCAAAGAAGTTCTACTTCTTATTATCTTTCTGCATAAATCAACGGCTGTAATCGAGTGCCCACTGAAACAGCAATGCATAATGATTTAGAGGTTCATGAATAGCTTTGGTACTTCTAACAGTGAGTTGTAATATAAGGACCCACCTCCGAAAATTCATACATGCTTTATCTCACATCACACATACAGATCAACAATAACATGTCATCAAGGTCAAGATTAAGAGATTCAAAAGATTTGTGATAGCTATATAATATTACAAACAACTCACCAAAGAAAGGCTTTATTCACTTAATGAAATAACCCAATAAACAGTTCATGGTAATACAATTGCAGATTGATGGTCCACAATGGTTTGTCATTCTAGAAGGTACTCAAGGAGTGGAACGACAAAACAGTGAACAAAGGTAAGCTATTACATTTGATGGGGAATTCAGGCACGTCTTAAAATGAATTAGAATGCATTTTTTTTAGAAATGCAAGGAAATGCCGGGTGGCAGCTACGAAGCCAACAAGGAAATAGACATCTAAGGATGGTATCAGACATTTTCAAGGTATGAAGCACAAATTTGGACTATAAATTCTTTGAAGAAGGCATATATGACATTTTCAACTTATGATTCAGTAATGACAATCGCTGAACAAAACATGGCAAGTATTTAAATGAAAAGAGGATAGGAAAATGACAAGCATGACCTTTCCCGCAAATAAAACTATAGTTAACAGAAAACAATTTAAAATCAGTGTATTTATAATGTTCACTGAGCTTGAATGGAGCACACAAGTTGATCTTCAAGAATATTAACTTCATGTCCCCTTTTCCTACAAACTATACTAGTTTATAACATTCCAAAGGGGACACATTCTAGGAATGACCATGTAAAGTGACAACCTCTAGCCCTGGGACATAAGGACATGGAAGTTTTTATCCTAGGGGGAACTTTTAGTTCCAACACCTTGCAAAGACCCTAGTTTGTTCTTTTGATATGAACTCATTTCTTAGATTAAAAGTTGTGAGCTCAATTCTTTTCAAGATTTGCCTTCTTAGGCTAATGGAGAAAGTTAAGCCTATGTTGAAGTGGTTACAAGAACAATGAAACTAGATACCTTACCAAAGTCTGTGGTTTATTCTTTTGGTCTTAAATCATATTTAGAAGTAAAATTATTGAAATTCAATTTCTTTGGGGAGTGGTCTTTCTAGGCCAATGCAAAAATCTAATCCTGTGCAGAAGAAACTACAAGAACAAGGAAATAAGCATTGTATTTAAATATGCCCACCTCAAATTAAACATTATAAAAACATGCAAATCATGCAAAAATAAAACAAACAATACCTAATAAATTGCACAATTAAACATAGACGATAGGGGTACTTAGCTCTTGAAAATGCTATCACTCCAATGAACAAGCGTCTTTGAGTCGTTTCTCACCCTGTTACAACAATCTAAAACCATTCATGGGAATCTGCAACTGCTTGGACTTGTCATCAAACAAAGGAGGCCCTGAAATGAGGAAGTGCTAGGAAGGCATGAATGGTATTGGTCATCCCGTATGGCCCTGGCCAGGATTGTTACGATCTTGGGCAGGATTGGTATGATCTTAGTCAATATTGGTAACTGAATATCTGTACGGTCCTAGTCAAGGCTTGCAACTCAGGAAGTGAACCTCCAATCTCATTCACTCGCTACTGATTTGTCCCCTTGTTTTCGGAATTTGCATGCTTGACCTCTGAATTACCAAAATGAGGATCCCGAAGTGTCGATGAATTGTCTTTGTGTCACTGCTTTGACTAAGTCTTGCAAGAGTAAAATTTGCGAGGGTTTTGATTTTGGGGTATGTGTGGGAGAGGGTTAATATCTGCCCTTTTGATTTGTCAAACCCCTAGTGTACAAAGAAGTTGCTCGTCGCCATATAAAAAATACATAACAGTAACAATGGCAATGAAATGCTCTAGGAGTTTGTGATGATTGCTTGATAAATACACAATGATAAATGAATTCAACATGTCCTTGAATTTGGCAAATTGAGCAAAATTAGCAAACATCAATGGCCAAAAAGAAAAAAAGGCGGGGGGGTTGACCAAGACCTGGCCAAATTTTTATATAAAAAATCAGTGCTAGGACTGTACAAACAGTCCTGGGCTCAAACACAAAAAAATATAAAAGTGAAGGCCAAGCTGCCTATGACTTAAGGAGGACTACACAGGGAAGTATTTGAGTATTATTAAAAACTCTCTGTTTTTGTAGTTTGGGATCACCTGCCACCAAACATGTCAAAATGCATAAATTGATGTAAAATAATGACCAAGGGTCCATTCTAAAGTGTGCACATTTTACCCCACTTTGAGGCATGTGCTTAACCTCAAATTAGGTGGTGTGGCTATAGATTTCAAAGTAGCACATATAAAGAAGAAATAGATGCCTGCAAATCCAAGCCTTCAAGTTTTGGGACATGTTTTGGAACCTACAAAATCATACTTAACTTCCTTGTACAAGCATCAGTGAGTGGAAAAAGTAAATGCTGAATGCAAAGTCAGTTGTTAGTGAGATACCTCCTTTGTCTCCAATATGCAGCACAAGTCCCATGGGTTCGTCATACCATCGAAGGAGGTAGAAGCGGAGTGGAGTTGAAACCCATGTGTTGTCAAGTGATGCGGTCCCGACCTCCTATATCTGAAATTAAATGATTCACTGAGTATGATGGGTAACATGCCCTTTGTCACAGATATGCAGTGGAAGTCCTGCGAGTCTATGATATTGTTGTAGAAATCATGGCTATAAAATGCAAGGAGTAGTTTATGTCCCCTTTTGGGATGAACGTATGAAGCTCATATCTCAAAAGAAATTAGATGCATATTTAAAACATAGAAATCATATCATCGAATAACATCGTGTGCAAAGTTAAAGCATAATAAGAATGCACAAAAGAAGATATTTTTCTCATGTTGCTTGTTTCTCCCAAGTTGCCTCAAGATATAAGAAAACTCATTACATCATGGAATATGACAATTATAGCGAGTATACCATTGAATTTGTCATAGCAATGAGTCACATTGCACAAAAATACAACAATGAGCAGTATGTGCAAGAGAAAAAGAGTTTTTCCCTTGTGTTGCCCCAATATATACGCATGACAAGGAAATAAAGCATGACAAGGAACATAGAAACAAAACAAAAACATAAGCATACTGAATATTAGCATGTGTATGCATAGCAATATCATGGCAATCTTTTAGAATGGAAACCATTCTAGAAATAAAATGCATGTCATGGCAATGGGAATGTGTAAGCAGCTTATTAAAGCATGTGGCATGGAAACCATGCTAGGGTTTGTATCATAGAAACGTGTAGCATGGAAACCATGTTAAGAGCTAGTAACTTTGGAAGTAATGTATCATGTCAACTATGACATTCAATATAGCAATCATTTTATCATAGAAATCTTTCATCATGGATCACAAAAAAACATGCATTGAGTGTGGCAATTCTGTATCATAGATAACATATTAACATTAATATTATTGAAACGTACTGCATAAAGATGAAGGAGTAACATGCATTAAAGGTAAAGTTTTGCCCCATGTTGCTCCAAGATAAGCATCAAATAGCATGGCAACATGAAACAAAGGGAGGTTGATGTATAAAACCTCTTCTGATGCATGATGTTGATTGGGTCTTTCAAAGGATTGCCCTCCAAGGTAGAAAGAAGATATGCCCCATCACTGCCCCATACACAAGTGGATAAGGAATTGTCCTTGTGGTTGGTAAGGGCTAGACAATGTATGCTTGATTTTGCATTTGTCACAATGCTTTTTGACAATAGTGGAAGGCGTATACACCTTATTTTTTATTTTTCACACTTACTAACGATTTCGTTATGAAGGGTGTTGGCGCATTAACCTCCCAGAGTGCAAGCCTTAAGGAGCGCACTAGAAGTGGGGTTTGGGCTGGTTAGCAATACCTTATGAGAGATCATTGTGGCATTTGCCCTAGTGTCCCCTCCTACCACTTTATGACCACTTGATACCCTCAATACTACCACTGTTCACATAGCCTTTTATATCACCCTCATACCCTATCCAAGTGTTTGCTCTACCTACATTCTTTCTCCTCCCTTGTACCTTCTGTGGACTGTTTGTAGCCGACTGCATCAACCATGGTCAATCCGGTATGGTAGATGCCTGTTTTCAAGTGACTGCATCAACCTTTGGCTTGTGTGTTGGCCCTATAATGGTCCTATACTAATATCCTAATCTATATTATTGAAGAGAGAGATGATAATCATATTGACCATCTTAGCTAACATACATTCTGGTGAACCCGACGTGAATCTTACTCAACTCTTGATTGAGTCTTATTCATGTTATTTTTTTTATCTTAAGTTCTTAGCATTACTGATTTGTCAAGTATACCTTACTTGCAGAATTTCTTTTCTTCCACCTTTAGAATCCTTAAATATTATTTTCCCATTTCTACTATGGAATATCTTTATAGCTCTCAAAAGGAAAACACCGATTGGACCAAATTCAACCTTCAACCCTTATACGCAGATTACAATATGGCCAATTCTAATTCTAAGAAAATCATGACTAATACCACTGCTAATATTGTTTCCACTAGATCTCAACACAAGCAAACTATAATCAATGAAGACATAGAGCAAGAGGGTCAATAGGATGATTACTTTGACTACACACCGACAATGCAAAAATGTATTCAAAATTTTCCCAAATATTGTTAGAGAGGCTTTTGAATCCATCCAAATCCTATCAAAAGTTTCCTAAATATTGTCGGAGAGGCTTTTGTATCCATCGAAATCCTATCAAAATTTTCATGAATATTGTCGGATAGGCTTTTGAATCCATCGAAATCCTATCAAAATTTTCTTGAATATTGTCGGAGATGCTTTTGAATCCATCCAAATCCTATCAAAATTTTCTTGAATATTGTATACAAATTGCAATATAGCCACTTCTTATTCTAAGAAAATCATGCCTAATACCACTGCTAATATTGTTTCCACTAGATCCCAACACAAGCAAACTATAATCAATGAACATTTAGAGTAGGAGGGTGAACATGATGACTACTTCGACTACACATTGACGATGCAAAAATGTATTCAAAATGGATGAGCTTGTCACCTATCCCAATCCCATTTCAAACATCTTCTCAATTGTTGGGGCAAGTTAAAGCATAACTTGCCTAACTTTTCATCCTCGACAATTCCGTCATCTTCTTCAACCATGACCGGTGGTAATCTTAACAATGTAGGTCCTCTTAACAATCCTATAAACACCATGCAATAACAAAATTAGGTTTTGCTCCAATTAAGATTATTACTAAAATGTGTAATGCTATGATATGAAATGATAAATATAGTAAATACAACAATCCTAAATCATGTGAGGATAAATATACAACCAACACAATGTTTTATTTCAAATTCTCTAACAACAGTGCAACACTCATTGAAAGAAGATGAGAATTGTAAACAATTTTCTCTTTTATAATTGGAAGCAAACTATCTACAAAAAGGTTTTCAAGTTCACTATTTGGTGTCTTCGTAAATTTTTTTTTGATCTAAGCATAGAGTCCCTAATGATTTCATTTGGCTCCTTGTCTGATTTGAGCCGATTTAACACGTGTGATTTTCATGCCAATTTTAATATGGAAATGAACCTAGAAGTCATCCACAAGGGTTTCAAAGCAATTAATGGGATCCTCCTAGAAGACCATAAAATGAATCAAGGGCATAATGTTTTAGGCTTTATAGAAAACGCTTAGTCAATAATTAATCATCATGAGAAAAGTCTAAGCAAGAGGCATAAAAGGATTTGATGTGATGTGAAGGGTCTCATTTTCTGTTATACAATTCAAACTGCGGTGCAATGATGTTTGGAGGAAAAAGGTGGGAAAGAACTTCATTGGCCAAGGGTTAAGAAGAACATCATTGGAAGTGACCTTCTTGCTATTTGATTTTAGTAACCCTTAAGAAAGGGTTTTTGTTTTGTGTTTTATATCTTAAAGAGTTTGCATTATGGTAACCATTTCTGAATTTTGAAAAGGTGATGGTTGAGGAGGAATATCAATTGAAGGATATAAGGACTGTGGAAGTGATATTGGGATATATCGAGATGGGAGATAATATTGAATTTGGGGGTGAAAGGATAGAATGTGGGAAGAGAATGGAGCTAGGAATAGTAGGTGGAGAAATGGCTTGAGCCATGGTAGTTGTGGGTGGTATAAGGATTTATACTTGGGGTTGAGAATAGGTTTTGTGATGTTCGGGACATACTTGCGAGTTTGCAACATCTTGGGTAGTAGGAAGATTAGAAGGTGGTTGAGAAGTGGATATACCATGAAACAAATTTTCCTTGCAACTTCTTTTAGTACATTCATCTATTGTGCGATTTGTGAAGGTTTTCCAAGTGAAACTTATTAAATTGATTCTATTAAAAGGGATATTTACTTGGGTTTGAGAATAGGTTTGACAAGGTTGGGAAAAACTTGCAAGTATGCAACATCTTGGGCAATAGGAAAATTATGAGTTTCTTCAGAAGCGGATATACCATGAAACAAAACATCACTTCAACTTCTTTTAGTATGTTCATCTATTGTGCAATTTCTTGAGGGTTTTCCTAGAGAAACTTTTGAAATTGGGCACTAGGGTGTTTTAAAGTATTATGAGTTATGAATGGTAGGCTATTTTCAAGACTAACTTTGGCTTAAGTATTCACAGGCGATTCATGGTCAAAACAATCATCATTATTATCCCTATCATTATGCAAAGGCACATTATTACTATTCGTTTTCAAAGAAGAAAACACACTTTTAGGTTACATTTTGGTTTTCAAGCCTAATTTAGATTTAACAAAGGGTCGTGAAGATTTTACAATTTTCAAATTCGTTTTAGTTAATGCTAGAGTTCCTGTAATTGGATCTCAGATTTATTCTATTATTTTTAGTCATGAAATGAAATCAAGAATAGAAGCATGTACACCACATGAAGCCAAACACACCAAGGTTTTTGGAAATTTCAGAAATTAAAGAGAGCATAGTGTTTGGGATCAAGCAATTTTAGGTAGGAAAACATTTACAAAGGAGGAACATGCACAAAGTGGGCTCACCGAATGACGAAACCCTAGGAGGTGTAAGACAGTTGGGTTCACCAAAATGTATGCATTAAAATCTGCCTACCACTAATCATGTATTATAAAAACATGCAAAAATGTAGTAATCAATGCCCAATTAATTGCATAATTGAACATAGAACAAGATAAGGGTACTTAGCTCTTGAAAACACTATTCCCACAATCTAGAACTCTTTTTGTGAATCTCCAACTGCTTGGACCTGTCATCAATCAGTTCTGGGCCTAAAATGAGGCAGTGCCGCAAACATACAAATGACCTTGGTTATCCCGTACGATCTTGGTCCATCTTGTGCGGTCCTGTTTGGTTTGTACGATCTTGCCATCTTGGACAAGATTGATATGGTCTTGGTCCAAGGTCTCGAACTTGCAAAGTGAACCCCCAGTCTCGTTCGCTTGCTTGTGGATTGTTTCCCCTTGTCCTGAATTTTTGTGCTTGACCTCTGAATCTTTGAAACGAGGATTACCTAGTGTGGATGAGTTGTCCTTATGTCGCCGCCTTAAGCAAGTCCTGCAAAACTGAAATTGAGGAGGATTTTGGTTTGGGGTAGGTCAGTATTTGCCCATCTGATTTGTTAGACCCCTCAAAGTTTACAAAGTTGTAAGGAACCAAATAGAAAATGCATACCAGTAACAGTCACAAAGAAATGCTGTAGTATTGGATGATAAGTGAGTGATGATAAATGAATTTGTCTACGTGCCTATTTTATAGACACATGACCTCAAATTTGGTAAAGTGAGCATATTTAGCTGACATCAACAGTCAAAAAAGTGAAAAAGGTGGGAAGGGGTTAGCCAGTACTCAGTTAAATTTCATTCTGAAAACTTGTTTCTAGGATATCTTTATCACATATTGCTAAAGGGATAAAACTGAAGACTAGGCTTCCTGAGAAAGACTACACAGAGGTCATGGAAATTTTGAGTATTGATAAAAATGCTCAATTTTTCTAGTATAGGACCATATGCCAATTAACAGGTTAAAATGTGTAATATCCCCTTTTGGGATATTAATTAAATTTTATTAATTTGCTTGCAATGGAAGTAAACTTAGAAGAGAAACCCTTTTAGGTTCACCTCAACTAACCCAGTGTCGGCTTCAATACAATCCAAAGGGGGTTAGAGTGAGCCAAGGTAAGGGTTCAGATGGACTGTCTAGTCGGAATTAACACTTTTTTAACCAATTAAATTGCAGAAGTAGAAAAATAAATTAAAACTGCTGAAAATGACTGCAAACTTCAAAAATAATATCTTTCTTAATATTGACTCTTTTTGCATGAAACCAAATGCAGATGGAAGATAAAATTAGGAGCTTTCAAAGGACCCAACAATTAGAATTTTTCACCCGCTGAAACCCACTCAAAACAGCCCCCGAATCTGCAGAACAAGTCGCTAGGGTGAGGAGAAATAATTAAATTTATTTTTAGCTCTTTTCCCTTCACTTCTCAGCGCAATAAATGTTGTTTCAGATCTGCAATAAGGAAGTTATAACAACAGATTGAAAAAACCTTTCAAACCCTTCAAAAACACTGTTAATAAATGCCCAGGTAAGTTGACTTGCATTAAATAAATTCCAACAGTGTTAGCAAGCTCCAAATATCATGAAACAAGTGCATTTATCATAGAATAATGAGCAAGAAAAGTTCAGATTTTATTCTTGCAAAAATAACATTCAAAACACCATAAATCTCCTTCAACAAGTCGATTTATATCATGACAAAGCTAACAACAATTTTCAAAATTAATTCATCAAATGATAGCTTGAAAACTCTCCAAATAACCTCACAAACTCTCTCAATAATGGCGCCTTCACTTATATTGAATATAAATGCAAATAACTTATCAATTCAAGCTCTCAAGGGCACACACACTTCACAATGGGTGGTGTTGAAGAACATCTTTTGTTTCTTGATCACAAGTGGACATACATTCCTCTTCAAGCATGAAGATAAGTTATAATAACTGTCAACATGCGAAAAAGAGTGCCCCTCATCTTCTTTTATATCTTTTCCTTGCTCAATCTCCAAACTTCCTTCTTCATTTTTGGCACTAAAATCTAGGAGAGAAACTTATTTTAAAAAGTGCCTGGAAATCACACTAAAAACAAATATTAAATGCATGGGAAAATTAAATTAAATGATGCCCATATGAATCGACCCATGCTTAGAATAAATCAATTTATTCAAATATTAATTATTAAATGATCTTAAGAAAATGTGACTTGCTTGATTATTTTATTTACTTCAAAAACACATAATTATCATCCCAAAGAAATCAATTTTCTTTCTCTTATTTTTGATTTGCACAAAAAATATATTTTGATTATTAAATTTATATGTGCAAATTGATTTTCCTTTATTTTAATTTTTATTTGAAAAGGGGGACATTACAAAATGCATAAAATAATGTAAAAAATGACCAAGGGTCTATTTTTAATTGTCTAGACTAAGCACCTTACCAAAGACCCTGGTTCGGTCTTTTTGTGCATACTCACTTTGAAGTAAAATGTCTTTGAGTGTAGATGTACATTCTTGTTCTGGGAAACTTCAGAAGGGATACAACTTACTTCCTCAGCAATTCATCTTACCTCCTACACCATACTTCTTATACACTACCAACGCCCATCCATTTAAGAAGCAGTTTTTGTGAGGCCACCCAGAATGAAATATGTCATCTAATTCTACCATCATAATATTGCCCATTTGAGCCTCTTCATCCACACCTAGCAGTACGGCATCTTACAGGTTATTTTGTATGTATCCTAATGGAGCTGAACAGAAGGCAGCGCCCAGGAACTGAGTGGTAACTATTGCTAGTTAGAGATGCTTGTACTGAGATTTAATGTCCATATAAAAATCTTGGATTCAGCTTTTCTAGATGTGTGGAACCATTGCTTGATTTTATTACTTTTGAACATCCATACCTTCAAAAACTTTCTACAATAGAATATGGTTGCATTTCATTGGACTCCTCAAACATTTCATTGCATAGAAATAATATATAGCATGAGCTAAAGATTAACCACAGAAGGGTAAGATTTTCAAAGTTTCTTTTGGAGACAACTTAAGTGTGTTTTGTTTGTAGACAACTTGCTGGTTACTTCTATTGGGATGACATTTGTTGCTACTAAATTTGGAGCAGTTCTTAGCGCAGGATGTGTCTCTTGTGTCTACTAGATAGTAGATGGAAAACAACTGTTAGGAGGCAGAATGATCTTTAGTACAAAATAGCATGATTGAGGTTTAAAGGCTACCTTGTTATTACTAAATTTTCTTTGTGTCATCAGTTAGTACACTGTTGTAAAACCTAAACGAAGAATTTCAAGGATTTGGTTGAATCTATGAATTCTCTAGATCTGAAATGTAGTGCCATCTTTTTCCTGTTGGAAGTTTCTTTTTGAAATAACTCATATTTGAATATTTATTAATCACTAAAGCTTAAATTAAAAAGTGTAACACAAGGAAATAAATGCCAGCAATGCCAATAAGCACCCACTTGTGACATTTTATCTACTGCTTATTCTTCAGTTTATTCTGCTAAAGAATGGGAAACAACAGTCTGCTTTTAAAGAATAATCTGTATCCCTTTGCATTAAGGGCTTACATGCCAGTTCTAATAAATTACTGTTCTTGTATGACAGACAGAAGTTTCAACTGTGATTTGTGATCAGAAGCAGCTGAAAAAGCTGATTGACATAAGCACACAATTGGATACTGTAAAACACGTCGTTTACATGGAAGATGAGGGCATTACATCTGAGCCTTATTTATCTGGGAGAAGCAGTGGATGGACGGTATTATCTTTATCCAGAGTTGAGAGTCTTGGCCGAGAGAGACCCATTGATGCTGATTTACCAGTAGCTGCTGATGTTGCAGTTATAATGTACACAAGTGGTAGCACAGGCATGCCCAAGGTAGGTATATATTCCATGGTTATTGCCATGATCTGGAATAATGATTTTTTTTTAGCAGGACCATGATGATAAAGGATGGATAGTCTTTTGCAGTTATCTGTTGTAGGGTTAAGAATAAAGCATGCAACGTTTTTTGATTAAAGACAAGAAAACAAAGCATAATAGATGAACAGATATAAGAAACCACATCTAATATTTTGAAAGGAAATAGATATTCCTATACATAATTGCCACAATTTCAAACTCTTTCATTTTGAAGTCTCCTTGCTGTTGGGCCAATTACAGAAAGACAATCTATGTTCTGGCATTGCAAGCCAGGCTCATTTATTGATTATTCACTATTGAATTTGCAGATTCTAGTCGAGGAGATACTTGGTAAATGTTGTTTTTATTATCCATGTTTAGTGTTTTTTTAAATGACCGCCTTTGGCTTGTATTATTTCTTACTTGTATATGAGATTCCTTAATGATCATAATGATAACTGATTCCCTAACGGACGGGGTGTTGGGGGACCATTACAGAATGTCTTTACATTGTCTAATATCCCTAGTGATTTGGATTCCAGGAGTATCTGGTCAACAAGGCTCTAAATTGATGGAACTAAGATGCATTATAAGCGGAAATCATAACATATTAATAATAATTGCAGGAGGAGGATAATTGCAAAATTGAGAAGGGAATGAATAGAGAGAAGATAATTGTGATTGTGTATGCATCAACAGAGAGAAGACAATGTAAATGTAATTGTATGTATTAACATAAACTCTACATTAGTAAAGTACACAATATTACAGCTGGGTGTATAGAGCTGTGCATTGTATGCTGCCTCAGATGAACATTGAGACACTAAACATATAGAAGTCTGTGCCAAGGAGATGTGTGTAGTGCAAAAACACTGCACATTTATTGTTGAATTTTTGGAGGTGAAAATGAATGCAAGTCCAAGGCCTTAGTCTAAAGTTGCCGCCGGAGATGGAGGGGCCCATTGTGACAGAAACAGCGACCAATTGTGCAACAGAGTACTCTGCCACCATTGAGCAGGCAGGAAATTTTCCTGCCATCAATCTCCGCAATTGGTTGAAGCGGAGTGACCTGCCAAAGCGAAAGCAAGGTAAGGAGTTGACTTGATGCCTTGTGGTTGGATGATGACCCAGTTCATAGCACTGGTCAACCGATCAAATAACATAACTTCCAGGTCTGCTGGCTCCCACATGGACAAGATGACGTGACATCCCTCCATCAAGTTTGATGGCGTCCACCACTCTACAATAAATGAACCATGCAACTCACAACCTGCCATCGAAGACTCCAATAACGGTCCACACTCATCCAGCCATCAACGAGATCTGGCCAACCACTGGACTGCAGATTCAAGCATACAAGGCCATTTAATGTACTCGTCATGCGAGGAGTCCACTAACATAGCGCCATTGAAACAGAGCTGCAGAATATGAGTATCGCTGTAGTTGATGCCTTCATGACATTAATAGGAGTTAACGGACTCATTTTTGGGACGGTTACCCTCGTTGTTCTCTCAAAATGTAATAAACTCCATTGGAGCAAGGGATGAGCAATTTTCTTTTTTTAATCAATCTCTGCCCCTCTCCGGACTGTGCAGCAATGGCCTTAGCAGTTCCTGATTTTCTTTTCATGTCAAGTAGTACGTTTTGAACTACTTTGCATGTACTAGATTTCAAAATTTTGAATAAAGATATTGTGGTTATTTGTTAACCTTTGTCTGATTTCATTTGTTTGGTCCTTGATTTTTCGTGGTGTTGGGTTCCTACCTTTTGCATTGTATATGATATTGTATTTTTTAGACTAAGATCAAATTGTTTTGTGTTGGAACTTTGATGTAAGAAAGATTTCTTTTAACAACATTTTAATATATTTCTCTTCCCTTTTCCCCATAAGGTGTTTGTTTTGCACAAGAATAAATAAGGAGTCTGCCTTTCAAACCAAAGGTCACTTTACTAACAAGTTCCACGCAATGAAGTTTCCCGTTGTTGCTTTGTGGCGGGTACCATATCAGGACATATCTGAACATCAACAACTTTTGGCATGCATGGTGAGACCTGAATCATCCCCGTGTCTGGTTTTCAAATTTTGATCAAGGTTTGGTAAGAATCTTGATCCCCATACTTCAGAGAGCGTAAATACTATTGCCTGGCGACTCTACTTAGTAAAAGGATCAATAGCTTATGAGAAGGATCTACACAAGAGCAATATGTCAAGGATACCCTAGCCAAATATTGGCAAGAGGTGTGCAACCACCAAAGAAGAATAGGAGAGGAAAATTTGTGTCAAGAACCCCATCTCCTGTTGGGGCTATTCCACTCGCCTCACCCACTAGGATCACTTCACCCAGAAGAATTATGGTACACAATAATCTGCAACGAAGACATCTCCCCAATGTTGAATGGAACACTGGTGCTCCCCAGAATGTTTAGATTTGGAATAACATATCAGGTCTGCACTAAAATCATTCCATTTTTTCATTGGTGAGGTCCGACCTCTCATAAAGACTATAGTTAAGATGGGGCCAATTTAGGTTCAATCCATCATAATGAGAATGCATATGTCGATGTAATGTCCCCTTTCCTATGCTTAAGGCCTAAGGGCCAATTCGAGTCCAAGCCTTGGTCATGCCCAAGGGGCTATGGACGTTGGGAGCTATTGGGTATGAATATCTAGTCCATTTTGTTATAATTTTTCGTTGACATGAGCGTAAAGTGTTCTGGAGGGACTAGATATTATGTTTTGTCGTTAAGAAGGGTCCACATGACACTTAATGTTTTAATTTTGCGTTGGGGGTCACTTATGTACCATGGCGACTTAAAAGGGGAAAAGTAACTTCAGTTACTTTTATTTTATTGGTCCTTCCTAAGGAAAAATGCGACTTAGGCTATTTGGGGCTCTTTTGCCTTGGGGAAAAATATATAAGGAGTTGGGAGGAAAAGTGAAGACACTTATTTTTTCTCTATGTGCAACTGCTGTTTGCGAATTTCCAGCTTGTGGAGTAAGATCCCATAGGGACCCTAGTTTCGGTGGTGAGAGATCCATCCCTAGCTAGTAGGGCATTCTTTGGTGGTGAAAGATCCATCCTAGTTTGTCATTTGGAGCTGTTTTCAGGGCTGTTTTGTAGAGATATTTTCAGAGGAAGGGTTTTGGAGATATTTGGTGGAGAAAAGTAAAGGGTTTTCAGATCAGATTTACGGCAGCGATAAAAACAGGTGACAGGGGCCCGTATCGGGCAAGAAACGTTTCAAAAACGTTTCGGGGGGCAGAAACGGGGGGGGAACGTGGAAAACGTTTCCGGAAATGCCTGTGCCGTTTCCGGAAACGGCACAGGCGTTTTCGGAAACGTTTTCTGCGTTTCCGGCGCCTGTCAAGTTTAAAAAATGAAAGTGTGTTTTAAAAAGTGAAAAATCTTTGCATTAAATGTGGCGAAACCCTAAAACGGCTGCATACCTTGCTAAACACATTTCCTAAAAGCTATATAATGACCTCTTGGGTCCATTCTAAATCACACTCTCATTTTTCTCTTGCTAAATACAGTTTTCATTAAACTAGCATTTAGCATTGTGAAGAGCAAAGAGATATCAAGGAGCAGCTTGAAGGAAGAGTTTAGGACGTGTTGTTAAGTGCTAAAGGCTTCAATGAGGAATTTTGAATCAGATTTGGAAGGTGGGATTGACTTCAAGGAGGAAAAACCAGGTATTTTTCAAGTTTTTTTTTTATTTGGCTAAAGAAAATGTTAATGTGATCAATGATCACGAATGATGTGTGCATTATGCACACATCATTCGTGATCATTGATCATGATGTCAATATGTAGGTTGAATTTAATAATTTTAAAACTGTATGCTTAAAAAAAAAAAAAATGTAACATTTTCTTTGCGTTTTAAAATAAAAAACATATATTCTTTTTTTAAATTATAAATATCATCCAAACTCTGTGTATGCTCTCACCTCGCACTTATACGGTGACCTTGGTGATCAAAAGCAGAATAGGATGTGTAGGGTTTTTAAATTTAATTCTTTTTTGTTTTTTGAAAAAAGTTTATTTTGTTTTTTTAAATTAAAAAATCCGAACCCTGTGTATGCTCTCACCTCGCGCCTGAACGGTGACCTTGGTGATCAAAAGCAGAATAGGATGTGTAGGGTTTTCAAATTTAATTCTTTTTTGTTTTTTAAAAAAGTTTATTTTGTTTTTTTAAATTAAAAAATCCGAACTCTGTGTATGCTCTCACCTCACGCCTGAACGGTGAACTTGGTGATCAAAAGCAGAATAGGATATGTAGAGTGTGGTTCTATTTAATAATTTATTGTTATCTAAGTTTATGTTTTTATTTTTCAATGAAGGTTTGATTCAATGGCATCTAGTTCAGCTTCAGTGGGAGGGCATGAGGAAGGGGAAGAAAGCCAAAGTGGGGGTGTGGATCCTAGAGCTCCTCTTTGGAGACGTGTGCAAATTGTGGAGAACCTTGCTGGCGGTGGCTTTCGAGTTTGGGTATGCCATCATTGCAATATACAATACAAATCCTCTTATACCCGACTCAAAGCTCATTTAATGGGGAAATCAGGAATGGGGATTAGAAAATGTAACAAGGTTGAACATAAACATATATTGACATATATGAAAGAGCAAGAGGACGCTGATATGGAAGCTTCAAGAGCTAGATTTAAAACAGCTCCTTTGCAAAAGAGGGGTTCACAAAAACCACCCAACCCATCAAACCATCCTTTTATCCAAGTTGCAGTTGAAACTCCAACAGAGGGAGAACATTTGTCACGAAAGAGAATTTCCAAAGGCCCATTAGAGCAGGCATTTGCAAATGAGAAAAGGGATGTTGCTGATGAGTTGGTTACTCGATGCATTTATGCATGTGGGCTGCCCTTCAATGTGTTGCGCTCACCTTATTGGCAACAAATGGTGAGAGGTATTAATGATGCACCGAAAGGGTATAAAAGCCCTAGTTATGAGAAGGTCAGAACCACATTGTTGGCGAAAGAAGTGGCCCATGTACATACTTCTTTGCAGCCAATTAGGGACTCATGGAAGGACTCAGGGGTATCTATCATTTCAGATGGATGGAAAGATGCCCAAAATAGACCCCTAATCAACATTGTTGCAGTGTGCCCTAAAGGGGCAATGTTCTTAAGGGCTGTTGATTGTGAGGGTGAAGTGAAAGATGCTCAATTTATTGCTAATATTTTGATTGAGGCTATTGAGTCAGTGGGCCCTGCAAACGTTGTCCAAGTCATCACGGATAATGCCAAAAATTGTAGAGCAGCAGGGCTGATTGTTGAGGGGAGATATGAGCACATTTTTTGGACACCTTGTGTAGTACACTCCTTGAATTTGATGTTGCAGAAGATTGGAAAAATACCATGGATTGAGGAAGTTTATACAGAGGCAAATGAGATCCAAATGTTTATCACAAATCATCATATGTCCCAGGCTATCTTTAGGAGGTTCTCGACATTGGAGTTGCTGAAGGTAACCAAACAATTTCCTAGTTTCTAATTTTTATTTGCTAACTTTTTATGAAATATCAAATTATTAATTGAATTCCTTTTAATTTTTTTTTTTAATTAACTTGCTTTAATTTATTTTAATAAGTTGCTGAAACAAGATTTGCCTCTCGCACGCTCGTCTTGAGACGACTTGTGAAGGTAAAGCAAGCCTTAAGGCTTATGGTGATTGATGATGTTTGGTCCGTGTGGAGGCAATCAAACACAGAAAGAGCCATCAAAATAAAATCAGTGATACTTGATGATATTTGGTGGGCAAAGGTTGCATACTTGCTTAGTTTTACTGAGCCTATTTTATCTATGATTAGATATGCAGACACGGATAATGCTTGCATAGGGGAGATCTATGATGGCATTGACTCTATGCTTGAAAAAATTAGAGACATCATACAACAAAAAGAGTAGGATCCTGAAGAAAAATTCTACAGTGAAGTTAAGAATGTGATCATGAGAAGGTGGAATAAAATGACCACCCCATTGCATCTCCTAGCCTATGCCCTGAATCCCAAATTTTATAGTAGTGAAATACTTGCACTACCTGGTAGGCAAAAACCATATGATGACCATGAAGTTGCAAGTGGAGCTAAGGCAGCATTCCAGAGGCTTTTTCCTGATCCAGATGTAACTAGTACAGTCCGTTGTGAAATGACGCTCTTTGTCTCTTCATCTAATAGTAGCATGGGTGAAATAGATGCAACACTTGACAGGTACAAGATGACCCCATGCATGTGGTGGTGTGCACATGGCCATGATGCCAAGTGGCTGCGACCTTTTGCCATTAAAATCCTTTCACAGGTATCAAATATTAAAATGAAATCAAAAGTTTGTTTATTAATTAAAAATGTATGTTCGTACTTAGTAAATTAATATTATAGTATTACTAATTGAAAATTTCTAACTTCTTTTTTGTAACAGGTGGCTAGCAATTCCTCAGCAGAACGGAATTGGAGTACATATTCCTTCATCCACTCAGCCAAACGGAACAAGTTAGCATCCAAGAAGGCCGAGGATTTAGTGTATGTGCATTCCAATTTGCGCATTCTATCACACAAGAGTGAAGCCTATGTTAGAGGTCCCAACAAACTTTGGGATATTGATCCTGAGACTAGCGACTTTGACGCTTCTACTGCAACTCTTAGCCAACTTTCACTGCTTGGTATTGATGAAGAAGAATCGGGATCTTTTGCAGAAGGGAGGGAGAGTGGAGCTAGTGGGAGTGGAAATGTCGGTGCTAGTGGTGTTCATGGAGATGATTATGACTATGAGGAAATCTAGATGATATATTCTATAATCTAGATTATTATTATGTATATGTGAATCATTGAAATTGTAACCATGTTGGATGATGACTCTTTAGAACTTAGAAGTTCAAATTTCAATGAATTCAAAATATTTTGAGTGCTTTATCAATTATCTCTTATGGTCTACAATTATAAAATGAGTACTATGCATATATATATATATATATATTTTTTTTTAATAATATATTGTACAGACGTTTCTGTCGACGTTTCGTATCCAAGGTTTTTTGAAAATTGCCGTTTCCGTGTTTCGTACCCGTTTCCGTTTCCGTTTCCTGGCAACATAGGCAAAAACCAATATTTCATTTGCTACAATTTTTTCTTTATTTTGTGTATCATTTCGTGGTATCCCACTAGGGATATTTCAGTCGCCCTTAAATTTCTTGCAGCCTCTTTCAAGGGTAGAGCACTGGATTGGTACAAAAGCTTGACCCCTGCATTCGTAGACACCTGGGTTGTGCCAGGTACTTTCCTTTACCACTAGTTTAAGGGAAGAGGTTATAACCCATCTCTAGTCAAGCAATTAACCAACATCAAAAGGACACCTATGGAGACTGTTCCAGAGTTCCACCTTAGATTCAAGAAGACCTAACAGAGGATACCAACAAAAGTAACTGTTCCAGAGTTCCACCGTAGATTCAAGAAGACGTAACAGAGGATACCAACAAAAGTAACGCTCCTACCCCATATGGCTTTTCTATATTTTCTAAAAGCTTTCAACCCAAATATATAGCTTTAATGATCCTGTCTATGGGAGCAACTGCTCGCCCTACCATGTAGCAGGCGATTATTTTAGTAGAAAATTATTTGAGCCAATCAGGAAAGCTAGCCCCCTGGCAGACTATGCCACTCTTCTCAAAGAGTCACAATCCTGTCCAAATTCGTACTCCGCTGCCCACACCAGTTATGAACCAATTACCAGATCCTTTGCCATCAACTTCACAGTTTCAAACCTCAAAAGAACTAGGTGAGGTGATGGGTATGCTCTAACACTCTCTAACGAGCTGGTTGCCATTAGAAGACAGTAGTCACAAACTCCCCAAGGACATCATTCCCCAAATACTTAAGGTTCCCTAATGCGTACGATTATTATCCTAATCATAGGCCTAATGACCCACATGCTAAATATCAGGGTCTAAGGGCAAATCCTTACAACCTTCAAACTGCACCCAAAACTCTACCTTCTCCTTAGGGGAAGTCCAATACAAGCAAAGTGCAAGTCCCTTTGCAAAACAACATGACGGAAGGATAAAACCTTTAATGCTTTCCCTGTAACCTACCATATGATTCAAATGGTTGCACCATTGGAAATCAGCAACAGGTCTTGATGGTCCAGAAGTCTCTTTGTCAGCTTCCTTTGGAGGAAGGTCTAGTTCAAGTCCCCGCAACCCCTGAAGTTAATCTAATCCTCGAGGGAGAAAATGACTTTTGTGGTCTAAATGAAAATCTGCAACTGGGGGCAAAACCTCGAGTCCAATTGGAGTATATAAACCAAGATCCGAAAAGAGAGCACTTGAGAAATCACCTACAGTTAGCCCAATCCTAGCAAGCACTCTAGCTATGGCATCAAAGGCTAAACAAGAGGAGAATGAAAAGTCTGAAGGGTAAAACCTGCAATAGAAGGGAAGCCTCAAGCCATTAAAGCCACTTGCCTCCAAATCCGAGCAGTCTAAACCCATATACCCTATGGTGGAAAGACCTAAGAGTGATTGGACCGTCTATGATGCCCCAAAGCAGTAATACACAAGACCGTTCAATGTGATAGATCAGATGAAGAAGGTGCTAGTCAATGCCTCCTTATGAGAGGCATTATCTGTACCCATCCAGATGAATCTGTTTCAGGGAGCATTAATGCAACATACCAGGATATCCAAGTATTAAGGACAAGGAGGTGTCTTTAAAAGATAAAATTTCAAATCAGTCTCTGCCTGTATTCAAAGCAGAGAACTTAGGGGCAAGCTATATTAAACCTCCCTCCTTTTACCCTTCCTTGATTATTGGTGAATATCCAGTTCATAATTGTATGATAGACTCTAGAGCCAACAATACCGTATTCCCCAAAAAGATAGCAGAAACCTTGGGGATCAATTATATTCCCCAAACGAGAGGAGTAAGCCATTGAAGCCACTTGCTTCCAAATCTGAGCAATCTAAACCCATATACCCTATGTTGGAAAGACCTAAGAGGGATTGGACTGTCTATGATGCCGCAAAGCAACAACCTACAAGACTGTTCAATGTGATAGATCAGATGAAGAAGGTGCCAGTCAATGCCTCCCTATGAGAGGCCTTATCTATATCCGTTCAGATGAATCTGCTGCAGGCAGCATTTATGCAGCATACCAGGATATTCAAAGATTAAGGGCAAGGATGTGTCTTTAAAAGATAAAATTCAAACTCAGCCTCTGCCTGTATTCAAAGCAGAGAACATAGGGGTAAGCTATATTAAACCTCCCGCCTTTTACACTTCCTTGATTATTGGTGAATATCTAGTTCATAATTGTGTGATACAACCTAGAGCCAACAATACCGTAATCCCCAAAAAGGTAGCAGAAAATTTGGGGATCAATTATATTTCCAAAATGAGAGGAGTAACCCAATTAGATGGAACCCCGATTCGCACTGTAGGTATCATAAATAACCTCGAAATAACCATCCATGTATGCTCAAGCATTAGTGTAGCACACGACATCTCTGTCATTGACCTGCCCCTTGTGTGGTTTATGCCTGTGTAGGGACTTCTCAGCCATGATAGGTGGATATATGTCATTAGTTTGCACCCACGTGGCGACACACCAGGTATGGAGCCAAACTCAAAATAGTTGTTGAACCAATAGCCTGCTACCATGTACAAGCCTGTAATGTGAAGCCCCTACCATCCAATTCTCCCATTATTGGGATATTCATGTTGTATTAGTGTGAACATAGAATATCTTGTTAGTATACTAGTGTGAACGTTAAAATATCACGCGTGTGTGTGGAATTCTATTATCTATGATAATATAATATTGTAATGCGAGTATGAAATAATAAAATGAGTTAATGAACTCATAAGATATTATATGAGTGATTTGTGAGAACAAATCACGCAGATGGGATTTTGAGAGATTGTTGGGTTGTTGAGAGTGATATTAGGAGCTAGGGGAATCATAGGGATATGTGGAGATATGCAAGGTATTGAGGATGGAGTTTGACTCCTTGTTTTAAGGATCCACTCAACCTATATATGTGAGCTACTCAACCTATATATGTCAACTATCTCCTGATGTATTGTTGACCCGTATGAGTTGAGTGTGTTATAAAATATTTGTACTTCTTGTATTTTCCATTATGAAAATCTGAGCAAATTGTTTCAATTATGTCAAAAGAGAATCTGGAGGTCTCAAGCTTGGATCTGAATGAAGATATGAAAGAGGTTCCTCATGTACATTTGGATCAATGGGCAAAAGATAAGTGGGAGTTTGACCCTTTCGAGAATTTTTAAGAAAGTGGAATGGGTACTTATTGTATCCGTGAAGAAGGATGCTCAATCCCATAGGTAATGAAAAAGGAGGATGAACACTGTGGTGGAATCTGGAAGCTCTATTTTTGATGGAGCAAAGTGCAAAAATGGAGTAGGAGCTGATGTCGCTCTATATTTACAAAGCGGTGATAAAGCCCGACTAGAATTCAATGCACCAACAACGTTGCAAAATATGAGGCCCCGCCCCTCAGACTATAGCTAGCAGAAAAGAAGGTCAAGATCCTTGAGAATTTGGAGATGCCGAGCTTGTTGTCAAGAATGTAAGGTCTCAATGTGCTTCAAAGAATACCTTTGTTAAAATATTACAAGCATAGGTTCTGGGATCTGCTAGAATATTTTGATGCTGTTGATATATAGGCTATTCCAAGAAAGAAAAATACAGTAGCAGATTGGATGGCAGTGCTTGGATCTTAATTCTTCCGTTTAATTCACCTACTCAAAAATGAAAGCCATGTCAAACTCATTGTTAAACCCTCGGTGCCTGATAATGTTCACCATTGGTAAGTGTTTGATAGTGATCAACAACTTGCCTGCTTTGGAACGAAGTTCTCCAATGAACAATAAACAATAAACTATTAAAAGTACTTTTCAGTTTTCATGTTGGAAAGTATGTTCAACCTGGATGACCAGCTCAGAGGAGAAAGGTGGAATATCACCTTCAAGCCAGGGCATTACGGGGATGTCAAGGTGTCTGTAGACAAAGCCATGAAGTTGGGATAGGTATGTACATCTGATCAAGAATAAACTTTCATATGATTCTGTATTTCTTGGGGCAACGATGATCTTGAGGGATATGATTATGATGTAATTCAACATAGTATAAAGCTTTGGCCGGTTTTGCAACCCATTAAACAAAAAACAAAGGCTAGTGAACCCAAAGATTGAATCCCTCATGAGGAAGGAGCTTTCTAAGCTCATTTAGGCTCACATCATTTACCCTATAAAACATTCCACATGAATGGCCAATTTGGTTCTGGTAAGGAACTGTTCTAATTAAATCACATCAAAGCATATAATAATTAAAAGGGATAAGTGGCAGTCCAATTCAATTCTGAATTATGTAGATTTGATAAATCAGAATAATTTGTTCATTCTAAAGATAATAAAATGGAATAAACTGACCCAAGATAGTATTTTGGAAGTGACACAATGTGCTGTCCAGGATTGCAGTTGCCAAGATGTACAAAAATTATGGAAGTATAAAAATCTTGTGCGGATGGGTTCGTGGTGGCTAGACAGGTATGGGGTGTAATATGTTTGTGCTGGACATATTCAGCACTGGATACATTCATGGGCTATGAAAGGGCCCTGTGTAGGTCCGATGGAGTTAGACGCTTTTGTGTAGGTTGACCTGAGTTCGATGCACTGTTCTCTAAATTCGGAATGCTGCGATGATTGCAACAGAATATGAATTGTTTTCTCCTTATGTCGACCCCTTTGCATGCTTGACCTTAAAAAGGGGTTAGCTCTTTGGGTTGTACTGGCCTCAACACACCCCCATGATGGTTGAGTGTTGCATATGTACCTCTACTTTGAAGAGGGCTCAAACTACACATAAATTTCCCACAATCCTATGGTGAGATGCAACACGTACATAGAATATTTAACTTAGAATGAATCCCTTTGTTTGGATTTCACACTCGACAACATGCACTTTGAGATCTTATATGTTTCAGAATTATGCTCTTGGCTGATCTACGGATGCTTTTGGAGGATTAAAGAAGGATGTGATCTTTTTTAGGTCGTGATCTCCAAGAGTGAAGTGATGCCCAAATGATGAAATGGCTTAAGTTGCATTTGTATTTCTAAAAGACCTTCCGTTAGTCTTCCTGCTCAATCAACTGACCCTATAATCATGTCTAGGCTGACTAAGACAACTTACCCATTTGAAATTATGACAATTTCAAAAGGGGAGAATAAGTTTGTAGCAAGTGGATGGATTTGGGGCCAAGTCTGTCCAAGAATTGTCCTGTGGGCCTTATAACTCAGAACTGAAAATGCAGACGTGCCTGTTTGTATATAAGTTTCATTCCTATATTAGACTGTAAGAGGTTCTGATAGAGTTGAGCTGAAAAAGGGGGACAACTTGGTGGATTAGAGGGCATTTGGAATAGGAAAATATGTGTGAATAAGGCAAAATTATTAATGGACCACATTGTAATAAATGTGCTAAACGAGTTGTTGCCAAGTGCCTCAGACTAAGTTAAGGGTACTATAGATTGCCCTGCTTTTAATATGGTATTGACAAATGTTGGATTACAAGAATAATAGAAAATGCAAACTTGAAATTTTGATTGTAGGACGATGTAGCTAGAAGTCATGCCAATCCAATGTGTAAGCCTGAAATCTCAATCATAAGACGATGTTACTAGAAGCTACACCAATCTAATGTGTAACAATGCAAGGGTTACCAAGGATAAATAACAACATAGGGGCTATTAAGGCCAAATAGCTACACAGGGGTTATTGTGGCCAAGGGTATCTCGCTACAGGCAAAGAAAACCCAAATTTGACAACTTGGTAATGATAGTGCCTCTTGGTAAAATGGGTGAGAACTGTGGTGAAGTTTGTAAAAGTTGGCAAGATTGGTATAGGAATTGTTATTGGAATCTTTGGAAGTCATGTAGGATCTCACTGAATCGGACTGTAAATGAGTACTCTGTCTGAATTTCTGAAGTAAGCCCACTGCAAGACCTCCTTTTGGGATGAGGGAAGAAAATGGTGCATACATATCAGTCATCTGAAAAGGCGTTAAACACATCATGTGTTAAGCATATAGAGATAAACCGTATAAATTATGTATACAAGACATGATTGGATATATAATTATGGGTACTCTGTCTGAATTTCTGAAGTAAGTCCACTCCAAGACCCCCTTTTGGGACGAGGGAAGAAAAGTGTGCCTACATATCACTCATTTGAAAAGGAGTTAAACACATCAATATTAAGTATATAAAGATAAACCATATAAATTATATGCAAGACATGATTGGATATATAATCATGGTAAAGATATCATTTTTTGCAAACAAATAAGAAACATGTCATCTAAGGCATAATCACCAGTGAGCATTGTCAGGAATCGAGACTAATTTTTCGTAAGACAACAATTAAGCACATGACAAAATATAATTATGGAAATGCATGGTAACATTAGTATCATTAGAGTAACATAAGCATCGCAAGGAGATATGCGTGATATAAATCGCGACAACAAGTACATGTAAGCATTTTAATAAGTATCATGAATAAGCAACACGCAAGAAAACATGATTTAACACAAGAAGAGGATTCTTCGACACACAAACACGTGATATGATGACACATGACACGACTTGGTTTGACATGACATCATTTGATAAGACAATGACTTGACAAACATGATGACTCAATGACATAATTGGTATCAATAGACAAACATTGAGCATATAATAAGCACACAATCAGTCAGGAAGCATTAAGCACATTGTAAACATGTAAGCGATTAGTGAGCAATCAACATACATGATATAATTAGTAATTAGTAAGCATGGCGTAATCATTAAGCACAACATAATCAATAATCAATAAGCATGGCATAAACAATTACTAGTAAGCAAGGAGCAAACAACATTAAGTACATAAAGGCAAACAATGTCATCAATGAGCAAAGTAGAATATAGTTTCCACAATAAAGCACATATAAAAATGTACAAGCAAGGGAAAAACATGTATAAGCTGTCTAAGTTGCTCTATATCATCCATGGACTAGCATGGAGAGATATAACCCAGAAATTCTGCAAGATGTCCATAGTGTAGGCTTGTCCCCAACATGGAATGGTTGCTCCTAGGTGTTGGCTTGTGAAGCACAAAGCATTTGTGTATCCAAGATAATGTCTAGCCTATATGTCACATGTCTAAACTCATGCACGTCGTAAACGACATGCGTGTATTAAAATAGATATGTAAAATGCTAAGAGCATGACAAATAATAATGCCTAAGTCTATGTTCAAACAAAACAAGATACAAGTAGTCATCGTTTTGAATTTTTGGAATATTTGAATGTTTTTGTATTATTTTTAAATATTGTAATAAGCAAACATTAGTCAACCAGTAAGGCCAAGGGGCGAAGGCTGCAAAATAGAATAAATGAAAGGGTTCTTGATAATCCATGACTTTCCTTAGCACTCAATAGGCATGAGGGTCATGGTATGTCGGAAATATATGTGTGTCATCATTGGGAAGCTAGTGTAAAAGTTCGGAACAGAATAACAATCATGGGGCAAGGGCCAATAAAATATAACAATAGAATCAAATCCAAGGGGCTAGAAGAATGGTCAATGTGAAGGCAAATGTAAATGTTAATGTCAAAATAAAAGATTGGAGGGATTATCATTTAGCTCAAATGAGGGTGGTCAAACAGGTAAACAAAAAACAATCAATTGTGTACTATAATCTGCATAGTTGAACTGGCATGAGAGGTAGTTCAGGAATGCTAATCTATGATCCCGTCAATGGGATGGTCATATAAAGGTCCACTATCAATTGGTGTAAATGTGACATGCTGTGGGCGAGGAATAGTAGATGTATCACTATCGGATTATGATAAACGATCTTGTGTTGCACGGTAACTAGGATTATCTGTGTTAAGAGTATGCTCATTCATATGTTGTGGGGATCTAGTAGCCACAATAACCTGTGGACTTCATTGTATAGCTGGAGAATGCATTGGTATTCTTTGTGGAACATGCTCAAAAGGTGTAATTTAACCATTTCAACACATATTTCTTAAGGCTTCGTGAAAAGAGCTTGGTCAATATGTAATGCCCACACTAGGAACAACACAACCAAAACACATATGATTTTCTCTCTCTTTATCATATAACAAAAATAGTTGGGGCCACGTAATAACAAGATAATGTGTGAACCATAACATGACATACATCACTTCGCATGCATCCCCAAGGCAAGGAGAAGGTGATGCCAAGAAAATAAAAGAAGGAAAATGTATAATACAGTCAAGCCATCCAATAGCTTGTCAAAGGGGAAAATGATGCCATTACCTCCACTTATCCTGCCACTAAGAAAGGAAGACTAGCCTTTGGTTCCTCCAAGACTATCATGCAACTGCGCATGAAAACACCCTTATCCCTCCACTAAGGCTAGTCCCTCCAACCGTTGTTTCCTCCCAAAAAAAAGAAACCCATACACCATAATAACACTTATCATAGTTCAAAAAATCGTAAATTGGGATTAATCGGCAGGCCAAATTTTGAATCGGAAATCGGAAATCGGCAAAAAATCGGCATTAATCGGCAACTTTATCGCTACTTTTAAAAACATTTAAATTCATAAAATATACTTAAATTAAATGTAAAAACAATGTTAAATGATGCGAGAAGTGACTCTATAGAATGCCATAGGCCCATATGCATATTTTCGATTAAGTTTTGACCAAAAAAGAGAGTACAAAGTTTGCAAACAAAAAAATAAAAAATATTGTTTTATGAAAATAAGAAAAATATTGCCATCAATGCATAGAGCTCGAGAAAATATGCACTTTTAGAGAAAACAACACCTGAAACGGAGCCACAGAATGAAAGTTATAGCACATGCAAGTCTTTGCTGCTACATCTTCCCGGACCCTTTCCAAAAATGGCAAATTTTTTTCTGTGGAAAAGAGGAGAATGGAGGAAACCCGAATCGCGCGACTGAAAAAACGACTCAGATTTGGGGCCACGATTTTCCACCACGATTTTCCATGAATTTCGAGTGTACCCGAGCCGCGCAAGTGAAAAACGACGCAGATTTGGGGCCACGATTTCACCCGCGATTTTCCATGATTTTATCCACGATTTACCACGATTTTCGAGTGTATTTTATCGCCAAAAATCGCGATTTATCGCCATATCAAAAATCGCGATTTTTCAGAAGTTATATCGTTTTCATGGTTGCAAACGATTTATTGCGATTTATCGCCGATAAATCGCGATTTTTGAAACAGAGACACTTATCCCTCCACCGTGGCAATGCAAGTCCCCAACATACATACATGCATAAACATGCATGTGATATCCCCTTTTTTGGAACAAACTAGAAAATTAGCCAAATTTGAAAATAAAAATCTGAATCTTACATTTCAACCATAAACCCTCAACAAAAGCACTGAAATTTGAAACTTACTATTTTTAGTAAGTTCGTCAAAACCCTAGGCTGAAATATTCAAAATTCCATAACTTTTGATTTACAACTCCAAATTGCATGAAACGAGAGGGAAATGATAGATATTAATTAGGAGCAAATTTCCGTATAAGAAAACCACGAAAATACGGAAAACCTAATTTGTAAATCCCGAAATACAACAGCTGCAGCATCAAACCTTCATAACTTGCAAAATACTTATCCGAAAAATTATGAACCATAGCTCAAAACGAAGCATAAATTATAAGGAAAATTATGAGATCAATTTTAGAATTTTGCATCCATGATTGCCATGCTAAAAAGTCCCCTGAAACTCCAAAACAAGTCGCTGCCCTAATTTTGGGAAATTGGGTAAATAACAGTAATCTTCATAAATTCATATCTTAAGCAATACTTGGAATTTTGACACGAAATTACCCTTGTTGGAAAGCTTGGACAAAGAGCTTTCCAATGAACATAAATTCATCAAATTCCAACCAACAAAATTTTCAAGAAATGCAACAGAAATTTCCAGCAAAGTCACCACTTTCCAAAATGACAAAAATAAATATCAAGTCTTCAAATCTTCAATGACAAAGTTTTCAAAATTAGATCCACTTCAATTCCAAATCGAATGAGAGAGAGCACAATGAAAATATAGGGCATACATCCCATTTCTCCAAGCATGGAGAGACATAAATGATCAAATCAATATGAGTCTAACAATGATCCCAACACTCCTTTTATAAGCAAGGAGGCACAAAATTCGAAATCCCTAGGAGAGGGAAATTATTAAATAAAAGCAATTTATTTCCCCTAGGTGTGGCGTCTCCTTTTCAAAGGGTGATTTTATCAATAAAAACCACTTAAATATTTATTTAATTAATTCCCCATTTAATTTTTATATTTTGGGAATTGAATTAAATAATCTTCACAATTAAATAATTAAATAATTATTGCTTCAGGCAATAATATTTAATAATTTAATAAAATTGTTCCCCTTGCAACATCCCAAAGCCCACGGGGAAAGATAGGCTAAGGGTCTTCAAAAATGGGGACATTACAATGCCCATGCATGCAAGATACAACCGCCATCAAATAAGTGAACATGTGCTCCAATGAGCAACCAAAAAGCAACAAAGGATTAAGAATAATGAGAGTGTGAAAACAACATTTCATCATTAATATGAGACACATTATCAAGCCTTCTTACGAGACTTGCAAAGGGGAGGGATCATCATTGCAACTACCACTTATTGCTCCACTAGGAAATCAGGCTAGTCTTTGGTTCCTCCCAATAAACATGCAATATAAAATAACAAATATACACTTATCCCTCCTCTTGAGACAACACTTATCACTCCAGTAAGATTAGCCATGCACTTCCTTGGTTCCTCCATATGAACAAACAACTCCTTATTTCTCTCTTCACTAACATCACCCTTATCCCTCCATAAACAATGATATACCCCACCCCCCTACTTTCATACACCCACACAAGCAAAATGACAATAAAACAATTTCAAATAGGCTCCAAAAGAGTGAAACGGAAACAATAATCATAACCACAAGGAAAGGTAGAGTAAGGTCTTTAATCACCATATACATATATTTGTTGTTTTACATCTTATTACAATTTACTCCTTTTGTATTAAACATTGGTTAAATGACAATTAGTATTCATACACACGTACAATCTCATGAATGGGACAACAATCAACAATGCCACATTCGCTTCACACGAGCAATCATAACACAATAAAATGACCTCATGAGGGAAATAAGAGGAAAGGGTTTTCCCCATAATGTCCATAGGTTATTTAGTTAATATTTCCCTTTTTGTTATACTCTCTTATTTAACATTATTGATACGAATTGGTGTACTCAATTTCAAGCTCAACAATTTTATTACTCCAATTATCAATTTTTTTCACTGAATTAAATCCCAATGCCTTTCAATATTTAAACTGGTTCTTGTTATTCACTATTATGATGACTGTAAACTCTTTATAGAAGTATATTCTCAACACATTTAACACAAATTCATGCCTCACAACCTTCAAATCGATTCTCCTTAACAGCTCATACCTTTGAAATCCTATGCCTTCCAATATTTAAACTGGTTCTTGTTATTCACTATTCTGATGACTGCAAACTCTTATAGAAGTATATTCTTAACACATTTAACTCAAATTCATGCCTCACAACCTTCAAATCAATTCTCCTTAACAACTAAGACCTTCGAAATTAATAAATTTCAATTAATTTCGCCAAAACGTGAACTCAAGCATTTACATGGCTTCCCTAAAATTTTTGGTAAAAAGTTTTCTTTCTTTACACCACCATTCGGCTTGCTTCTTTTTGCAGATGATAGGCAACCTCTAGATAGGCTTAGGTTTAACATTTTAGAATTTTTCGTGGGTCAATTTGAGAGATTGATGCAAAATTTGATTTTGTGCCCTAGTTGCAGACTTTCATGACCCAGGCTTAAAAAAATTCGATTTGCACTAGATTCGAGATCCTTTTCTAATTTTCTAGCTTTTGAAAATGAATTTGACTACGGCTAAGCTTATTCACTCCTTGAATTCATATAAAAACCTCTGTAATTTGATCCGTAGCCTCTTGTCAGCACAGTGAACTGTAACAGTTATGTAATTCCAAATTTTCTTCTTTATTCGTTCATGCAAAGAAAATGGCTTCAAAAACTTTTATTTTCGCCAACACACACACTGTATCACTCTATGACTCGTACCAAATAATTCTTCCTACTTGCATGATCTTCATGGCTTCATTTAGCCTTATACATGCTCAATTTAGTTTCACACTCAAAATTACAGTTCATGCTTGTTTATTTCATGAAAGCCACACATTGAAAAATTTCAAATACAAACAACGGAGGGAAAGCAACTTTACTACACACTTAAGCTAATTTGATACCCAAGCTCTTGACTAGCATAGATGCTCCTGCATCAGATTTTCAATAAATATGGAATGCTACAATGACTGTGACAAATTATGAATTGCCTTCTTGTGCCAAGCCCTAGCTTTGCATGTTTAAACTAAAAAGGGGTTAGCTCTTTGGGCTGGACTGGCCTCAACACAACCCATGATGGTTGAGCATTGCCTATGTACCACTACTTCAAAGAGGGCTCAAACTACACGTGATTCTCCCACAATCCTATGATGAAATGCAACTAGTAAATAGAATTTCAACTTAGAATGAATTCCTTTGTCTGGATTTGACTCTTGGCAACATGCATTTTGAGACCTTGTATGCTTCAAAATTATGCTCTTGTTTGATCCAAGGCTGCTGTTGGAGGATTAAAAAAGGATGTGCTCTTTGTAAGTAGTGATCTCCAAGGAGTGAAGTGATGCCTAGATGATGAAATGGCTTGGGCTATATTTGTATTTATAGACAACCTTTTGTTAATTTTCCCGCTCAACTGACTCTAAAATCACATCTAGGCCAACTAAGATAAGCTACTATTTGAAATTATGACCATTTGAGAAGGGAAGGACATGTTCTTAGTAGGTGGACAAATTTGGGGCTGAATCTAGACAAGGACTACTAAATTGTCTGGTCGGCCCTGTAACTTAGAACTGAAAATGGAGAGGTGTCTGTTAAGATACAGGTTTTGATTCCTCTATTAGATTGTAAATGTTTATGATATTGCTGAATTGAAGAATGGAGACAACCTAGTGGCTTAGTGGGTATTCAGAATAGGGAAATATGTGTGAGTAAAGCCAAATATATATTAAGGGACCGCACGGTAATAAAGGTGCAAAATGCGTTGTTGCCAAGTGCTTCATACCAAATTTAGGGTACTATAGGAAGAAGAATGGGGATATACGCCTTTGTGTCGACTTGAGAGACCCAAACAAAGCCTCCTTGAAGGACCATTAGTCCCTGCCCTCTATGGACCAAATTCTTCAAACAGTGGCAAGTGTAGAAAGGTTTTCCCTATTAGATGGTTTCTTATGGTAGAACCAGGTTTGCGTCAAGGAGGAAAAGCAATATAAGACTGCCTTTACTACAAAATGGTGCACATACGCATATCAAAAGATTTGCTTTGGGCTATCAAATGTTGGAGACACTTTCCAGAGGGCCATCGATATAGCCTTCAAGGGGCTAATCAATGAAATGATTGTAGTTTATCTAGATGATATCATGGTCTTCTTAAATGATTAGGAAGATCAATTTGTACATTTGGAGAAAATCTTTGAGAGGTGCATGGAATTTTGTATTTCCTTGAATCCTAAAAAGTCCCATCTTTGCAGTCCATGGAGGTTATTTGTTGGGACACAATTTTTAAGAGTGAATTTGCCTTTGAACCAAATAGAGTAAAGCAATATAAGACTGCCTTTACTACAAAATGGGGCACATACGCATGTCAAAAGATTTGCCTTGGGCTATCAAATGTTGGAGACACTTTCCAGAGGGCCATCGATATTGCCTTCAAGGGGCTAATCAATGAAATGATTGCAGTTTATCTAGATGATATCACGGTCTTCTCAAATGATAGGAAGATCAATTTGTACATTTGGAGAAAATCTTTGAGAGGTGCATGGAATTTTGTATTTCCTTGAATCCTAAAAAGTCCCATCTTTGCAGTCCATGGAGGTTATTTGTTGGGACACAATTTTTAAGAGTGAATTTGCCTTTGAACGAAATAGAGTCACAACCATTCTGCAGTTCTCCCTTCCCTCACACAAAAAGGCACTGCAGTCGTTTTTGGGGAAGATATTTTTTGTGAGAAAATTCATAGCTGATTTTGTTGGACTGGTTAGGCCCATTACTCTGATGTTAAAGAAAGACCAAGTATTTTGATTGACCCCAAAGAATCCTCTGAAAAGATTAAGCAATCCATTTCCAAAGATTCTGTTTTTGCAAAACCCAACTTTGAGAAGGATTCCATTCTGTATGCTTTCGGGGGATAATACAGTATAGTAGCTGTGCTTACCTAGAAAGACAACAATGAAAAGGAAAACCCCATAGCCTTAATGAGCCACTCTGAAAGAGTATGAACTTAACTACACCACTGAAAAAAAAAGCCTTTACACTGATGAAACCGTGCAAAAAATTCAGGCATTTGCTTGCCAATAACAAGATCCATGCCCCAGTGTAAGGTACTACATTTTAGTAAGTGCGAGCAGTGAGAAAGGGTAGGCTGGATTACTAAGATAATGGAGTTTGATATTGATATCACGCCTACTAAATTTTTCAGAGGCATGGTTCTATGTCAGCACTTGGCTGAAGACTTAGCCAATTGTAAGTCCTTGGTATGAATACAAGGGATACAACCTAATTCAACTCACAAGGGAGACATCACTGAGAGAATCAGTAGAATTGGAAGGTTTCCACCAGGCCTTAATTCAACACAATGGAGAAATTTCAGATTCCAATCCATTCCTTACTTGTCGGTTAATGGGGTTCTATTCAAGAAGAATCATGATAAGGGCCTGTTGCGGTGCATAAAATCTCTTTTGGTAGAAGGTTGGCTGAAAGAATTCCGACAAGGGCTATTAGGTGGACATTATTCACCACATACCACGACAACCAAGATCATAAGGGCTGGTTACAACAAGCTAACTATGTTTTTAGATACTTTCAAATGAGCCAAGAAATGCAGAGAATGCAATTCTTTGTTTGAATAAGGGAGAATGCTCTCCTCACTTCAAATCCAATGGTAGTTGATGAGCCATTCTCTCAATGGAGATTGGATTTCATTGGCATAATCAACCCTCCTTCCAGAGCAGGTCACAAATTTCAATGGGCTAACACACAACTTCACCATGTTGAATGAATCAGTTGCATTAAAGGAGGCTACTGAAGGGGTACTCGTTGAATTTTTTGATAACATTGTAACAAGGTTTGGTGTACCCCAAACTATAGTCACTAATAATGCCAATTGTTTCATAGGGACCAAGGTTATTGAATTTGCACACCAACTTGGAGTTTACCTAAAAACATCTTTTACTCATTACCTTTAGGGTAACAGTCTGGTAGAGTCCTCCAAAAAAATATGATATGTATTGTGAAGAGGGCTATGGAGGAGAATAAGAGACAATGGCATACCAAGTTAAGAAGAGCCCTGTGGGCTGATAGAATCACGCAAAACAGGGTATTGGTAATTCTCCTTGCGTATTGGTTTATGGAAAACATTTTAGGCTGCCTTCATTTTTGGAGCTCTCGGCCTTGGAATTCGCTCACAAGTTGGAGTTGAAGCATAATGGCTAGGATCACAGAGCTTTTGTAGTTAGAACAAAAGAGAGAAGTTGACATAGGCAGCTTTTGACTACACCAATAGAGGGTAAAGAGATGGTTCGACAAGAAAGCTACCCCCCTACAGTTCAAAGAAGGGGACTTAGTCTTAAATGGGACGAATACAAAGCAAAGCTTGGAAGTCATTCCAAATTTGACACTTTGTGGAGTGGGACAATGGGATCACAAACTGCAAGCAAAGCAATGCATTCAGGTATCTAGTCTCACTAAAGAGGCCTTGCACATTCCGATCAATGGATGTATTGAAGGGATCACCTCTAAGAGGTAACACTATTCCAACATGTGAATAATGTATCATACATATCTGTTGTGCGTTCAAAATTTTCACGTCCATAGTCAAATTCTTGATCAAATGCAAATCCTACTTACCGACTTTGAATTTGAAATGATGCATGATGATAGAAGATGCCATGAAAGGATCTTTAGAGCCACTGGATTATATAGTTCCATCACTTTCAGCTCTACAAGTTTTAAGAGCTCTCGGTCTCACTAAGGAGCGCCTATTGACAACAATGACAAAATGGGCCAATTACACATCGTCTAGCGCCAATGAGGATTTGTCAGTACATTATGTTGCATCATTGGGTGTAAATACATGTGAGGCCTACCAAGCATCTTTCAAGTACGAAACAATGACCCACATGACACATGACGGATTCAGACAATTTTGATACCAAGTGGACTCATCAATTTAGTCATATACCAAGTTGCAACATTGGCTTGAATTAGATATGGGGTGCACGAGCTGTTGAGCTTCGAAACATGTCACATCCAATGCAGGTGTGTCTGTATTCTGTTAGAGTGTGAATTGTGATGGCAAAGGGATTTAAAATTGAAATGGCGTTTTTTCCCCACATTAGTTACAAAAAGATTTTCCACTATGAGAGCTTCTTTAAGAGTAGTGCGATTCCAAGAAGAGTACTGTAATGTCCCCTCTTTCCACCTAAGCTTGGACGAGTACCTTTGGCCCTTTATGTCTACCCGACGGCCAAGGGGGAACCTTTAGGGTGACATAACTTTATTGTTTTATTATATTGTGCTATTATTTCTAAAAATAATAATATTATGAAAAGCACATATAATAAATAATAAAGTTTATTAATAAATTAAAATACAAATCATTGTATTAGAAAGGAGTGCGACTTGCCTTAGGAGGCATTTTTTGGAAAACGTACCAATTGGCCCAAAGAAGGAAAATGTGACCAGCATAGGGGAATGAAACAAATTGATTGGGCAACTTGGAGGTGGTAGTTGGGCTGAGTTCCCTTTAAATAAACAGGTCGACTTGCATGAGGATATCCAGATTTTTATCATCATATTTTGCATTGCTAAGAGCTCTGAGCTTTTATCAAAAAATTCCAAGGACGAAAACCCTTGTGAATTTATCTCTTATCGACGAAAACCCCAGGGGATTGAGAGGGGATTTCACTCAGAAATTTCCAGCGGTACTCATCAGAGTTCTAGATTCAGTTCAGCTATATTTATGAGGAGATTTACAGATGTTTTTTAGTGATTTTTAACCAGCAGTTGGGTCGGCCCAGTATAAGCAGTTTATCAGTGAATTCAGAGATCTGCACTAGGAATTTAATATAAAATACAAAGAAATCTGTATTTGCTATTTTTGTTTGACTGAAAACCAGTAGAGTACAAGGAAGATCCATCTAGGGATCTTTCGGTGGTATCAGAGCATCAATCCTCCCACCTGGAGGGTCTGTTTGGAGTTGTTTTATGCAGCCTATAGAAGTTGGGCCACACCGATATTATACTAGGAGTTAGGCACGTCTGAATATTGAAGGTATCATGGATAGAGGAGAAGGAGCACACACTCCTCCACGACGTGAGCGGCCTGATCCGGATGCCCTTTTCAGTGGAATGATTGATTCCCATCAGGAAATGATTCAGACCATGAGATAGTTGATGGAGAATTTGACTATGGATAGGGCAAGAAATCAACATGATAGAAGGGAAAGATTTGCATCCATAGCCAGCAGCCACAGAAGGCACAGCCGGGTTCCTACAGAAGTGGGCAGCATAAGAGGTTCCCCTTCACGTGATAGGAGATATATAGAGGAAAGAAGACCCACGAGGACTGCAGATCGACCTATGCAGCCCAAATTCCTACCAAGGGAGGAGCCGCCATTAGTTGAGGACCCACTTGAAGACATAGCCTTTCAAGATAATGTAATGGTAACTCATGATGAGTGGAGAGCACTACCAGAAGAGGTACGGAATGCCTTTCCCCTCCACCAGTATTGTATGCAGAAAAGAGAGAGCTTGAAAGCTAGGCAAGCACAGAGGCCTAGGACCCAGCAAAATAGAGAATTGAAGCAGGTTACCAATAAGGTGACCCTTTCCACCTTCGATGGTAGTGGAAAGATTAGTGCCAGGGCATGGATTCACAAGCTTGATACATACCTCACTCTCAAACCTATGCAGGAACAGGAGGCTATTCAGTTTGCTACTCTTCACTTAGAGGGGGTGGCATATGATTGGTGGCACCATGGGCTTATCACACAGAGACATGACTTACTACGGTCATATAGGGAGTTTAGTGAGAAGTTGATTGCCAGATTTGACCGCAAAGATGTGGAGCTATATTACAGGGATTTGGCACAGCTACGACAGAGTGGGCATGTTGATTCTTGCATCAACGAATTTCAGCGGATTGCAGTAATGGTTCTCGAGATGCCTGAGAGACGTGTGGTAATGCTTTTTATTGAGGGCCTGCATGACAGGTTAAGAGGGTTGGTCAAGGCCCTTAGGCCTACTACATTACATGATGCTATCCAGACAACATTAGATTTGGAGACCACTCCCACTTCTTACCAGCCTAGTAAGAAGCCCTTCACAAGCTCCAAGCCGGTTCAGCGTCCCACTACTCAACAGAGGAGTGTTCCCCCTCCTAGGATGGATCAGGAGACTTGGAATGAGTTGAGAAGAAAGAAACTTTGTTTCCATTGCAAAGATCACTGGGATCCTGGCCACAATTGCCTTGGGAAAGGCAAGATGCATCTTATTGAGGTTATCTCGGATACAGAGACAGATTCTTTAGCAGATACAGATGCAGAGGACAATGGTCATGGTGCACATGAGGAGTATCCTCAGGTAGAGCTAGGAGATGGAGATGCAGCAGGCTCAGGTACTATTGCTTCACTTTCTGGAGTCCCTAGGTATCATCCCTTTCATGTGAAAGGAGTATTGAAGGGCCAGCGAGTTGTTTGCTTGATTGATAGTGGCGCTACGCACAATTTCCTTGATGAGGGATTTGTGATGAAGCGGGGATTACATGTTCAAGAATTTGAGGGGTTCAGTGTATGAGTAGCAGATGGCTTTGCTCTAAGCTGCACTAGACGAATTCCACAACTTAGTATCCAGCTAGGAGACTACACATTGACAGATGATTTTTACATAGTTGGACTTGGAGAGATAGATGCAGTTTTGGGAATTCAGTGGCTTCAGTCTCTGGGGAGATATGTGCAGGATTTCAGACGAATGGAGATAGAGTTTATGTCAGAGGGGAAGAAGATTGTGCTACGAGCTCTTTCGGATGGTGGGCCTAGAGTTGTTTCAGCACATAGGATGGAGTCTATTATCAGTCATGGGGAGGTTGCATGGGCAGCCCAATGTTTTGTTTCATCCAAATCTTCTCCAGATGGTGGACATCAATTGCATACAGATATTCAGACCATAATAGATAGGCGCGGGTAGGTTTTTGGTGATATTCCTCCAGGGAGACCACCAGACAGGGGGTTTGAGCATGTCATAGAGTTGGAGGAGGGTGCCAAGCCTGTGATCACTACACCCTACTGTCATCCTAAGAAATTTAAGGATGAGATAGAGAGGACCATCAGAGAGCTTCTTGACATGGGGCATATTCGTCCTAGTTCTAGCCCATTTGCTTCTTCGGTGGTGTTGGTAAAGAAGGACGGGACGATGAGAATGTGCATCGACTACAGGGCCCTCAACAAGAAGACAATCAAAAACAGGTATCCCATCCCTCGTATTGACGAGCTTTTGGATGAATTGCATGGAGCCATTTATTTTTCGAAGATTGATCTTCGATCAGGATACCATCAGATCCGGGTTCGAGAGGAGGACATCCTCAAGACAACATTCAGATGTCATTATGGGCATTATGAGTTCTTGGTGATGCCATTTGGTCTCACTAATGCACCTGCCACTTTTCAGTCATGCATGAACCATCTCTTCAACAAGCAGTTGAGGAAGTTCGTGCTAGTTTTCTTTGATGATATCTTGATCTACAGCAGGTCATGGGAGGATCATTTGAGGCATTTAGATGCGGTACTTGGCATTATGGAGATTCAGTCTCTATTTGCTAAGATGTCCAAATGCGAGTTTGGACTTACTGAGATACTGTATCTGGGACATGTCATTGGGGCCAATGGGGTCAAGGTCCATTAGGAGAAGATACAGGCTATGCAGGATTGGCCTCCACCTAGGAACATATCAGAGTTGCGGGGATTCCTAGGGCTATGTGGATATTATCGGAGATTTGTGAGGGGTTATTCAGATATTGCTGCACCATTGACAGATCTCACAAGGAAGGGGGCATTTAGATGGACAGATGAGGCACAGATAGTATTTGATGAGCTCAAGATGGTGTTGAGCACATGTCCAGTCCTTGCTCTTCCGGACTTCTCTAAGCCATTCATCTTAGAGTGTGATGCTTCGGGTTCAGGTATTGGTGCAGTCTTGATGCAAGACCATCATCCCATTGCCTATGAGAGTAGAAAGTTGAGGGAAAACGAGAGGTTGTATTCCACCTATGACAAGGAGATGCTCGCCATCATGCATGCATTGGCGAAGTTCAGACAGTATCTGGTGGGAGGGAAGTTCGTAGTGAGAACCGACCATAATAGCTTGAGGTACTTCTTGGAGCAGAAGGAACTCAATGAGAGGCAGCAGAAATGGGTCAGCAGGATCCAAGCCTATGATTTTGACATCGAGTATGTCAAAGGGAAAAAGAATGTTGTGGCAGATGCACTATCGAGGAGACCCCATGTTGCTGTCCTATATTCTATGAGTGAGATTTCTGCAGATTGGAAGTCTCAATTGCTGGTCGAGTATTCAAAGAACACCTTAGCATGTGAGATCATGGACGGCAAAATTCAGGATGGGCGCTACCAGGTAATTTCTGATTTGATTTATTATAAGGGTAGGATTTATTTGGTACCTGAATCTAAGCTTAAGGGGAAGATTCTACATGCACTCCATGATGCACCATTAGTAGGACATCCAGGGTATTTCAAGACATATAGGCAGGTTAGAGAGAGATTCTCTTGGAAGGGTCTCAAGGAGGATGTCCTACAGTATATTTGAGAGTGTGTGATTTGTCAGCAAAACAAGTCCGAGCATACTTTCCCTGCAGGTTTATTACAGCCCTTACCGATTCCAGAGTAGAGGTGGGAGAGTATATCTATGGATTTCATTACAGGACTACCAGTTGTGCAGGGCTATGATCGCATTTATGCGATAGTTGACAGGTTGACTAAGTATGGACACTTCTTTGCCATCCCCACGAGTTTTAAGGCACCACAGGTGGCGGATTTATTCTTTAGGTAGGTATTCAGGTTACATGGGCTTCCGAAGAATATTGTTAGCGATAGGGACAACAGGTTTATGAGCACATTTTGGCAGGAACTCTTCAGGTTGGCAGGCACTGAGTTGACTCCGAGCACTAGCTATCATCCGCAGACAGATGGGCAGACGGAGATTGTGAATAAGTGGATTGAGGGGTACCTGCGCAACTATGTTTCAGGGCAGCAGAGAGCATGGGTCAAGCAACTTTATTTGTGCGAGTATTGTTACAATACTACGTACCACATGTCCATTGGGATGACCCCTTTTCGAGCTTTGTACGGTTATGACGCGAGATCCTTTGTGGATATGGCGTTTAAAGATAGCAGAGCTCCAAAGGCTCGAGAGTGTTTACAGGACAGCCAGGATATCCTTAAAACCCTTAAGGACAATATGCAGCATGCCCAAAATCAGCAAAAGATGTATGCAGACAGGCATAGGATTGAGCGATCATTTGAGGTAGGGGATATGGTCTTTTTACGACTCCAGCCTTATAGACAGAGTACTCTTAAGAAGAGTGGAGTGGAGAAGCTTAAGCTTCGCTTCTATGGTCCATACAGGGTGGTGAGGAGAGTTGGACAGGTAGCTTATGAGTTGGAGTTACCTTTTGAAAGTAAGATACACAATGTTTTTCATGTATCTTGCTTAAAGAAGGCATTGGGGCAGCATGTGACCTCTTCAGTAGAGTTACCCCCCTTGGATGATGAGGGAAGACTGGATTTGGTTCCTGAGGGACTTATAGATTGGAGGGAGAGAAGATTGCGGAACAAGGTGATACGAGAGTACCTGGTTCGTTGGAAAGATTTACCCTTGGAGGATGCCACTTGGGAGGGTGAGTCTATTCTTCAGCACCCGGCCTTACTACAGTTGCTTGTGGGCAAGCAACTCCGGGGAGGGAGGACTGTAATGTCCCCTCTTTCCGCCTAAGCTTGGACGAGGACCTTTGGCCCTTTATGTCTACCCGACGACCAAGGGGGAACCTTTAGGGTGACATAACTTTATTGTTTTATTATATTGTGCTATTATTTCTAAAAATAATAATATTATGAAAAGCACATATAATAAATAATAAAGTTTATTAATAAATTAAAATACAAATCATTGTATTAGAAAGGAGTGCGACTTGCCTTAGGAGGCATTTTTTGGAAAACGTACCAATTGGCCCAAAGAAGGAAAATGCGACCAGCATAGGGGAATAAAACAAATTGATTGGGCGACTTGGAGGTGGTAGTTGGGCTGAGTTCCCTTTAAATAAACAGGTCGACTTGCATGAGGATATCTAGATTTTTATTATCATATTTTGCATTGCTAAGAGCTCTGAGCTTTTATCAAAAAAATTCCAAGGACGAAAACCCTTGTGAATTTATCTCTTGCGGACGAAAACCCCAAGGGATTGAGAGGAGATTTCACTCAGAAATTTCCAGCAGTACTCATCAGATTTCCAGATTCAGTTCAGCCATATTTATGAGGAGATTTACAGATGTTTTTCAGTGATTTTTAATCGGCAGTTGGGTCGGCCCAGTATAAGCAGTTTATCAGTGAATTCAGAGATCTGCACTAGGAATTTAATATAAAATACAAAGAAATCTGTATTTGCTGTTTTTGTTTGACTGAAAATCAGTAGAGTACAAGGAAGATCCATCTAGGGATCTTTCAAGTACCCCTAAAATCCCACAATGTAGAGGTTGAACCAGTGGATGCAATAACTTTTGCTTTGAGTGTTTGAAAAGATGGGTCCAAAGCCAACTGCTAGCCAACAATATGCAGGAGTCTACAACTGAAGAAGGATGGGAAAATCCAAAATTAGAGGAGATGATTTCATCAGCTCAAATCATCCCAGGTAACACTTTCTCCTCCCTCCCAAGTTTCCAAAGCCTCAATCGGTTCAATCATGGACTCCCCCAAATATAAACCCTTTGCCCTAGCTTTATTTGCAAACTCTAATCCCTTAATGCGAGTTGCCAAGGGTTTGTTATTAAAGATGAGGATTCCATTATTGATAATTCTAATAAAGTCTACGAACCTCACGTGATGAGCAAGTCCGGTAAGTCCTTGAGAATTGAAGCCCAGGTGCATTTCATGAACCAATCTAGTCAAACTTTTGGCCACAAAACTTGGTCCTGCGCTTTAGGAAAAATGATCATCCCCAATATCCAATTGTTATGAACTAGTCACAGCCTGTGTTAACAATAATGACAGACACATGATATGTTAGGACTATGCAAGGAGTGGTAATTGCTGAAATTTCAGCGGAAGGTATAGGAAATATGTTGAACATCTCCCAGGTTCTAGGCATGATCCATATCATGATTCAAAATTCATGTAACCATTAGGATACCGCTTGTAACCAATTGTGAGCTATAAGTTTTGAGTTGAAGGATCTTATAACAAAACCACCTAAGCTCCCTATGGGGTTTATGACCTTTAATGATAGTGCAAAAGACCTCTTGATTATGATTTCAGTATTCTTCAGAATGGATAGTGACAAGGAGGTTCAACTAGAGTAGCTTTCCATGATGCATGGGATCAGATATTCTAAAGATTACGCCGCAATAAACTTTGATTTGTCTTAGTGGCCTAATGTATGCACACTCAACTCTCTTAGTTCACCCACAAGTTTTTCAAGTATCTTGCTTAACATGCTTGGATTTGTCTCCAACCTTTCTAAATTTGCGGGTTTGAATCTAAATCTCCCGTGTCCTACTGTCTAACTGCTATTAGTTGCAAAGTGCGCACTTATTCCAACTATTCCATACAACACTTTTGTAACTCATTTCCTAGCTCCTGTTGTGCCTATTGTAGAAGGAAGAGGCCTGTACAGGCTCCCTCCTTAAAGGGAGTAGATGTTGTAGGGTTCAATTAATGGGGACTGCTATTTTACTAAGGACTTCACATTCCTTAGATTGCATGACTACCCCAAAAAAGTTTTCAAGTTGCCTAAGAACATATCTAGAAGAGTATTTTCCTTGTATCTCAAGAAAATATAGTATATTGATCATGCATATGGGCTAGGGATGAAAAAGTGATCCAAATGTGGATATTAAATATGCCTAATTCATGTCATCCTTGTAAATATGTTTTGATTACATATTTGGATTCCTCGTGAAAAAATACACGTGTGAAAAAAAACACCCAATTTTGCGATCGTATGCAAAAGTTATGGCTTGTGGAAGAATGAGCATTTTTGGCATGTTACAATCTTTGTGCAAATGCCATAGCATTGCACAATGCTCGGGAATAGAGGGTGACACTGCTGCCGGTGTGTGTTTACACAATTGTCGCCTGCTAATAGCGGCGGTTGTGTAAATGTTTTGGCATTTCTGCAACGGTCTGGGAAATTGGAAAGACATGGCCAAAATGTGGAAAATCAAGAGTTGTCTCTTCTTTTGCTCGCCCTTTTGGTTTCTCTAGTACACGAGAGGACGTTTGAAAGTTAATAAAATATAAGGCTTATTTTAATTAAGTTAGTTTAATATTAGTTAAATATTAACTAGTAAATGGTTAAAACTACTTCAACCACTTTGTAACCATCCTTAACATAATAAAATGACAGGGACACAATGATAATGTGTGCCTTCTGGTTTCTCTTCATCTGTTCTTTGTACATTCTAATCTTTCTTTATTCTTTCTCTCTCTGCATTTGCTAACATTGGTATTAGAGCACAACAAGGAGAAAGAATAGGAAGAAGCATTGTGTATTCTTGAATGCATCTAGGCCATGTGACAAGAGTTTTGAGTTTCGGCAAAAATACAATCATCATCTAGGGCTTCTTTGAAGGGCACAAATAAAGTCACAAAACATGAGTTTCAGGTAAGAGTTTGCAAGGCCGTGAAGGATGGAAACTAAGTTGCAAGGGTCGTGAGGACTGGAAACCTAGTTGCAAATAGTGTTTTCAATTCTTACCTGTTGCGAACAATGATTTTCACCAGCCATGAACATTAGGTTTTACCAGTTGCGAACAATTTTTTTAAAGACAAGTTTAATTCACGAAAATAACAAGGGCACTCCATTTAATGGTATGAAAGCCTGTCCAAAAATCGCTAGTTTCTAAAAATCACGAATTTCATAGGTGAGTTTCGAAGGGAACTCCATTTCTACCATTAATACACACTCGTGAGGGCTGGAATGAGGTTGCAAAAGCAAAGCCATTGAAAACAAGGTCGCAAAAGCTATTCTACCTTTGCTAGGGAATGAATCTCAATCATTACTAGTCGCAAATCTTGTGCTAGTGCATGAATCTCAGTCATTTCTAATCGTGATGCAAGGGAATAAACAATTGATTTAAATAATACAAAATTAAGGGAAAAATAGAGAGTTTCAAAATGTGATAAGTGAAACAAGGGAAAAATACACATACAATCACTTAGGGCAAAATACAATTGCTGAAATCCTTAGGGCATGTTTTTAGTTATATTTTTCAAATATCAAGGGCACAAGAATGACTGGACTGTGAATCTTGAATTTTATGACAAGCTAAAGATTGGGAGTAAAAAGATGAAGGTAAAATTCCAAGACAAACCAAATGAAGCCATTTTTTGAAAATCTATCTGATGCTGAAATTGATGAACTCATTGATAGAGAATGCGTATTTTAAAAGAATCCCAACACTTTGAAGACATGAAGGAATCCAATGTAGGTAAAACTCGGCATGGATGGCCATCCAGATAGTTCGCGAGTCTATGAGTCTTGGGAATTTAGCCTTACGAGGGTCATGATACAACTTGATGGAACACTGCGGGAGTGGCTCAATATGGATGGTTGTCTAACAATTCGGAAGATTCTGGAATTCAGGAGTTTGGGGAGGTTTAATCCAGGAACTCGGGAATTCAGCTTGGGAACTACACCTTTACGAGGGTCAGGGAGGTATCTTGATGGAGTTCTACTCGGTCAAAACATTGTTTTCAAAAGGGAAAGCTTCTAAAGAATGCGTGGTCTTGGTTGGTTGTGTTATTTTAATCTTTTGTTAGTATGTTCTCTAGTGTAAGCCTTAAAAGGGGTTATTAAAATATAAGGCTTATTTTAATAGAGTTAGTTTAATATTACTTAAAGATTAACTAATAAATGGTGGAAACTACTTCAACCGCTTTGTAACCATCCTTCACATAATAAAATGATAGACACAATGATAATGTGAGCATTATGGTTTCTCTTCATCTATTCTCTGTACATTCTAATCTTTCTTTATTCTTTCTCTCTCCGCATATTCTAACAGTTGTAAGCAGAAGGAAGAGCTTGGAAAGGTCAAGCGAGAGTTGTGGAGTTGGATTTGCATTACAAACTTGACCAACAATGGAGTCTTTGTTCGGGATTCACTATTTGCTCAGTTGTGAGTGTTAGTTTCAGTATTGTTTTTATAGAGAAGTGTTTGAGGTGCTTACTTCTTGTGCAAGCTTTCGAAGAGATTAACCCTGTCCATAAAGGCAGCAATCTGCAGTAACTTGTATGATTTCTTGGATTACATAGTGGAAGGGGAGTGTAATTGCCTCATTCATTGGAGTTTTTCCCACCTTGGGTTTCTTTAGGATAAAAAATGCTTGTGTTTATGTGTATGTAGTGCTTGTATTCCTTATCATGTATGTTTTTGATTCCTTCACAGTCATTACAACACTTAATAGTTTTGTTTTACAAATATTTGGGTTATTTAGTAACATTTACTAAGCTGGGTTGATAAAATTTGCATTGGTGAAACTTAGTGTGGAATATCCACCTAGTTTATGGATTTGATTGGTATCATAGCATGTTTTTCTTTTTGCCGTAAAAGTTTCTAACAATTTTCGCAAGTTGTGTTAGTTTGTGCTCCATTGTTGTGTGTGGTTGTGTGGCTTATGTTTGCAGTTTATGCCCAACAAGTGCTTGTGGGAAAGGTGTCTTGGTTCCCTTGCAAAAAGATATCTCCACTACGAAGTGGAAAAAAGAAGTGAGAAGCTTGGCTTGTTGTGATGACGAGGAGACCCATACAACTGAAGAATGGTTCCGCAAGCTAGAGGAGGATGTTGCAAGTGTTTTACTTTCAATGAAGAAGTTGGATAGGTTCACGGAGACTCTCATGGAGAAGCTTGGTGTTTCAATGGGGTACTGAAAGTAAATGAGGAGGATCCTTCTGAACGTGAGAGGATTGAAGAATCACCTCATGCCAACCAAGCTCCACCTCCATTCAAGGCTGAGGACAAGATTGAAATTTAGCCTTTTGATGAAGAGGTGAATGTGGAGAGGCTAGACCATTGGCTAGCTCAGCTTAAGGTATACTTTGGTTAACATCAAATTAATGAATGTCAACAAATCTCATTTGCAAGGTTAAAGTTACCTAAACATGCATAAACTTGTTTTGAGAGGTATGCTCATTCTTTGGTTATGAAGAAGCTACCGCCCCTTAGTAAGTGGGAGGGATTTAATTGATTAGGAAGCAATTCTATCCTAATTTCTATGAAGAGGAAAGATCTATTGTTTGGCAGTATCTTTGTCAACAAGAAGGAAAAAGTACATGATTATACTAATGTGTTTCGCAAGATGGCGGTACAAATGGGTCAAGATACCTTTGATCACGACATCTTGATGAAGTATGTTGGGGGATAGCATAGTCACTTGAGGAGGCTGTTGTTGCTAGCTAAGCGCAAAGATCTTGATAAGGCTTGTTCTCAAGCTTATTACCTCGAGATGGATGAAGACAAGGGCTCGTCTCCCTCTTTAGATGACGATAAGGAAGGTGAGTTGAATGCAACATCTGTTTCTAACAAAGAATCTGTATAATTCTACGGGTGTTGTGATTTGAATGGTCATATGGAGGAGACTTGTTGGAAGTTGCATCCTTTTAGGAACAAGAGGAAGACGAATCTTATGGCCTCATTTTTGGGAAAAAAGGATGGGTGCAGCCAAGATGGGAAAGATAGAAAGTGTCTCACCTCCCTTCAAGGGAAGGTATGTTTGGGCAGCGACACTGACAAAGATGCTCAACAAAAAGGTGATCCCTCTAAGCTTTTCCATGTCAAAGTTCAGATTAAGAAGACAAAGGTAGATGCTTTTTTTGATTCATGCTCTCAAGCAAATTTAATCAGCAGAGAGTTGGTAGATAGACTTGGGTTGGAAGTGAACGACCATCCTAGTCCTTATACATAAGGTTGGGTGAAGCAAGGAGCAGAGATTAAGGTTTCCAAGCAATGTTATGTCAAGTTTGGTATAAATGAACATTTCATTGAAAATGTTGTGGATGTGGTACCGATGGATGTTTGCGGCCTAGTCATTGGCAGCAACTACATGTATGAGCATGATGCAATCTTCATGTAGAAGGTGAATTAGTATCAGTTGGTCAAGGATGGGAAGAACTACATTATTCCTGCCTATGAAAGAAAGTCTCAGATGTCCTTGGTAAGTTCAGCTCAAGGTAACAGGTTGTTGAATGCTAGTGGAAATATGTCTTTTCTCCTTTAGAAAGCTAGGGGGATAGCTTGGTGCAGACCATTGCATGGCATGTCTACTAACGAAGGGCAAAAGTTACTACTTGGGTGTTTTTAATCTGGTTGCAGTTTTTAGCCTTCTTTGATTGAAGGATATTGGCCACACATGAAGGAGTAAATAAGTGAAAGTTGGAATTCACAAGATGCACCTCAAAGAGAGGGTAGAGATGCCGGGAGGAAATTTTCTCACTTAATTAGTTCCTGAAGCTTTTAGGGACCTAAAAGCCTCAAATTGGGGAGATATGATCCAAATATGGATCTGAAATTTGCCCAATTCATGTAATACTCACTTGTAATCACTTTTAAAAGACATTTATTGTAAAATCACATTAGAATCTATATGTTTTGATTACATATTTGGATTCCTCTTGAAAAAATACACACTTTTCAACAAGAACGGCACCCAATTTTGAGTTCATATGCAAAATTTATGGCCTTCGGAAGAAAGAGTATTTTGGGCATATTACAGCCTGTGTGCAAACGCCATATCTTTTGGTGCAACGCTTGGAAACAAACGACGACACTACCGCCGGTGCGGTCACATAATCGCTGTTTACTGATAGTGGCGGTCCACTGCAGTCTGGGAAATTGAAAAGACATGACCAGAATGTGAAAAATCGGGAGTTGTTTTTTCTTCTGCCTGACCACGGGAGGATGTCTGAAAGTTGTTATAAGTAGGAAGAAGAGCTTGGAAAGATCAAGAGAGTTGTGGAGTTGAATTTCCATTTCAAACTTGAGCAAGATGAAATCTTTGTTCATGATTCATTATTGGCCCACTTGTGAGTGTTAGTTTCAGTGCTGTTTGTATATAGAAGTATTTGAGGTGCTCACTTGTTGTGCAAGCTTTGGGGATAGAATAACTGTCCATAAAGGCAGCAATCTGCAGTAACTTGTACAATTTATTGGATTACATAGTGGAAGGGGAATGCAATTGCCTCACTCACTGGAGTTTCCCACCTTGGGTTTCTCCATGATAAAAATCACTTGTGTTCATGTGTATGTGGTGCTTCTATTCCTTCTTGTGTATGTTTTTGATTCCTTCACATTCATTCTAGCACTTCATAGCTTTATTTTGCAATTATTTGAGTTATTCACTAACACTTAGCTGGGTTTTTAAGAATCATATTGGTGAAACTTAGTGTGCTATATCCACCTAGTTTACAGATAAAACAGAATGGGTTGTATGATTCTATTCTCTTCCGTTTCAGTTATGACATCCCCTTGAAGAAGAGGAAAACACACCATCTCCTAGGCAATAAAAATGGATGAAATCTATCAAAAGCCATGAAAAGTTCTATCACGAGTCAAGGCACGAAATAGAAGCTTGTAAGAATCTAGCAAAGTCTGATCCCAATCATCCTCACCACCTGATGATTTAGAAGCTTGAAAATATTCTCAAGTCTAGAACTTTTACCACCAAACCATGGTAGACCTTCTATGAGGAAAAACTCAATTTAATTCCTCCCTTAAGGTCTACCCTTCAAAAAAAGCCCAGCGGATCAACAGAAAATGGATTGAATAGAAAATTCAAGCTGGTGGAAGTTCAGAGTAAAATTTGGTGAGAAAGATGCAGGTGTTGATGAAGTTTTTGAGGATGAGAATTTGAAAAATTATATGACAAAAGACACTCCAACACCGAGGAAGATTCGGGCGAAGATGAAGTGGTAAATATCCACACTATTGAGTGGGAACCTACAAAGACTGTGCATGGGCCCTTCAAGGCAGCCGAGCCTGCACAAGGGTGCTCCAGGGATTGTTTTGGAGCTCATGGACAGGATATTTAAGACCCTATTGCCTTTGAGGATGAGAAACTTGAAAAATTATATGACAACAAACTCTCCAACACTGAGGAAGATTCAGGAGAAGATTAAGTGGTAAATATCAACACTATTGAGTGGGAACCTACAGAGACTGTGCATGGCCCCCCCAGGCAGCGGAGCTTGCAAAAGTTTACTCTGGCGGTTGTTCTGGAGCTCATGGACAGGATATTGAAGACCCTATTGTCACAATAGGCTCTAACAAGCCTCAAAGTCAAAACAAAGCAAGGATTGGATCCAGGCGTAAGAGAGGGCACACCCTTACTGAAACCTCTTAGAAGAAGTTTGATGTAGTTCCAACTACAGCAAGTCCTTCCAAGAAAGGAATAACACCTAAAGCCTCTAATAGTGAAAAGAATACCTGGGAGCATAGTTACCATATCTGGCTGGATCTAGGAACCTACACAGATTGTGCATGGGGCCCTCAAGGTAGATGAGCTTGCACAAGGGTGCTTTGGGGATTGTTTTGTAGCTCGTTGACAATGACAGGAGATTGAAGACCCTATTGCCTTCGAGGATGAGAAATTTGAAAAATTATATGACAACACACACTCGAACACTGAGAAGATGAAGTGGTAAATATCAACACTATTGAGCTAGAACCTACACTGACAAGGGTGCTTTGGTGATTGGGGATTGTTTTGGAGCTCATGGACAGGATATTGAAGACCCTATTGCCTTCGAGGATAAGAAATTTGAAAAATTATATGACAACAGTCTCTCCAACACTGAGGAAGATTTAGGAGAAGATGAAGTGGTATATATCAACACTATTGAGCGAAAACCTACAGAGACTGTGCATGCCCCCCCAAGACAGCTGAGTCTGCACAAGGGTACTTTGGTGATTGTTTTGGAGCTCATAGACAGGATATTGAAGACCCTATTGTCACAATAGGCTCTAATAAGCCTGAAAACAAAGCAAGGATTGGATCCGGGCATAAGAGCAGGCACACCCTTACTGAAACGTCTTAGAAGAAGTTCGATGTGGTTCCAGCTGCAGCAAGTCCTGCCGAGAAAGGATTAACTCCTAAATCCTCTTATACTGAAAATATTACCTAGGAGCATAGTTACTAAATCTGGCTGGATCTGCAAAACATCCGGCCGGATCTGGATTTTTCAGGTGGCCTGGATAAATTTAGTCTGGGTCAGCCCTGTTTTTTCCCAAATTTTTTTATATAGTTTTTTTGGCAATAAGAACATGCCTAACATGCTTGTATATCATTTTATATTAAATATATTAACATTAGTCAATGAAATTTAGGGATTTAGATTGTATTTAATGTGTTTTAGGTACTTTCGAGGTTAGAATTCACTGTTTTTGGTAAGAATAACAGCTTTTTAAAAGTAAAAACATCATAAAACTTTTTTATAAATTAAAAAAAAGTTCGGGATTTTCAGACATTTTCGGCCCTCTCGAATGGATCCTGAAATGTTCCGCAAGTTCAGGATGCCACTAAAATGCCTAGGGGATCAAATGTCCCCGTGTAACTACTGGATCTGCCAATTTGAAGGGCGACAATGAAGATGATGATCTCAACAATCCCAATTTTTTTTGTGGAAAATAGCAGGGCAGACCCGGACAACTTGATACTGGCCTAAGAGTGCTAAACAAGTCAAAGGTCCAAGACAGATTTTGTGCAAATCTGGCTGGATTTGGTAACTCTGGTAATGACAATAAAAAAAGTTCCAAAAAACAAGGTAAAAACATGGTGATTTTTGATTCCCGAGCGCGTGTTAACATTTCTGTTAGTGCTTCCCTAGTTGATCTGTTCAACATTCAAGTTCACTTTGTAGCTCCACCTTCTTGAGTCATTCCAGGTTCTAAATCCTCCTGTAAATACTAGCAAGGGTTACACATTTAAGGCTCACATAGCCCACAAGTATCGCAAGATTTAAGAATACACTTCGTGTGGAAAACTGTGCTTTATATTTCGATCACAAAATTTCACTTAATGTGATTCAAAAGCTATTCTTCTTCACACTGCAAGGGTTGCTTTTAAGGTTCTTCTTCTTACAGTAATGCCCTGCACACCCTTTGTTGTCCCTCTTTTGTTTCTCCTTAGTCTAGGCATTTGTAACAAGATGGAGCTTTGTCTCCCAACTATATGACATCACTAGATAGTTAACTCTAGTCAACCCCAAAGCCTAAGGGGTCTAATAAACAATGCTAAGCCACCACACAAGTTTAGTTCATAAGCCAGGACAATGAAATTTAGATCGTCTCCATATCTAGAGTTTCGCTGATTCATAGACAGCCAAATCATTGGACCCACAACACCACAACCTGGTCTAGGTCAGAAAAGTCTCACACCACAAAACATAATAAACCACAATGCCCATAAAACAAAATAATCACTAAGGTAACTCCTAGGGTTACCCACATGGGTGGAGAGCTGGCCACAACTATATAATACTACCATAACAGAGAAAGCAGATGTGAGTCCTTCAAATATCCATATCCCTTATTTTAAGGGAGGTAACAAACAACTTGTCATCAAGCCCCAAGCCCCTTGCCTAAGTAACCAATTGGAATTAACACATAACTTGTTGAGCAGGCCCCAAACTCTCTAGTCAATTAACCATAAAGAGTCAGCACACAACTTGTTGCACAAGCCACAAGCTCAGCTATTCATCACTTACCCTTTTGACATCCCCAAGGTCCAAGATGCTACAAATAAACGTCTCCAAGAAGGTCCCATATAAAGCTTGCTTAGAATCACAAGCCATGTAGAGTGAAGGACCCATATAGAACAATAGCTTTCCCAAGAATGGAACAATCAAAGCCATAAGGAGCTGAACAGTAGAACAAGACCCCTAGGGAAACCTGGTCATAAGAGTCCATGCATCTACCTTGTAGCAATATAAACCCGATAAAATCCTGCCTAAATTTTGGTATTATAAAAATACCAAAATCAAATTGTTAAAAACAACAAATAAGAACTTAGGCATGGTAGGATAAATTTAGAGGTTTGCTAAACATAGACAACCAAAGTTAGGATGACAAAAGCCCAGAAGGCCACGATATAAAAGAGAATGCTCAATATCTTACAAAACGTAATAAACCGACCAACTAGCCCATAAAACAGATAATAATTCCGCTACTCAGTAAGGTCTTTGGAGTCTTGACCCACATGGGGGAGAGATGGCCAACACATGCAGCACCCAGATCTGCACCTTCTTCCAAATCGTTCTCAGCATGCCAAGTTATATTAACCCGCTCTTGTGTTAGATCTAGAAGCACAAAGGAAAAAACAAGAAGAAGATAGAGATGCCCAAAACTAGCACTAAGTCGAATGACTCAGGTAGGAGTTAGCAATGTAGCTTGTTGCACTAGCCCTAAACTATCGATTCAAGTAATTGTCAGGAGTCGAGACACAACTTGTTGCACAAGCCTCAAGCTTCCTATTCATCCATATTCTACACCTCCAACTCAATATACACAACCTCGAAAGGCCCCACCAAGTTTATATCTAAATTTTACAAACAACAAAGGACCAAGAGGTTTAGTCATTGCGTCTACAGGCTACTCCTTAGGACAGAAACAAAGAGAGATATCGCCTGAGTCAACCAACTTTCTAATGTAGTGACGATGAATCTCAATATGTTTAGTGCGGGCATGATAGATAAGATTCTTCACCATCTTTAGAACACCTTGATTATAACAAAAGAGTGAAAGAGGTGTAGCAGTAGCTTGAGGAAACTGAAAATCAATCAGAATCCAACGCAACCATGTTGCTTCGCAACTAGCCTTAACAACAACCTTGTATTTTGCTTCTATGGAAGAGATGGCTACAAGTGGGTTGAAGCTTACTCTGCCACGAAACAACTCCTGAACCAAGAGAGAAGATATGCCCAGTGGTAGATCGCTGGGTATCCATTACTCCCCCCCAGTCAGAGTCCGCAAAGGCAATCAGTCTGAAATCAGGGACTCTTTGATACATAATGCAAAAGTCAAGAGTACCTTCGGTGTATCTCAAACTCGTTTTTCTGCACTCCAGTAAATGAGTCGCGGTTTTAGCCAAAAGCCGAGAAATATAGCTCAACAATAAAACATAGATTTGGCTGTGTAGTTGTGAGGTAGATCAAACTACCCACCTATTGTCTGTATAATGATTCATTGACCGGTGATGAATCATCATGAGATGAAAGTTTTAGAGTGACCTCCATAGGTGTAGAAGAAGGGTTACAATTGTACATTTGAATTTTTTATAAGCAGGTTCGTGGCATACTTAACTCGAGAAATGAAAATCAAGTGATCAAGTTGCCATAATTCTTCACCAAGGCAATAGTGAGGGAGGCCTAAATCAGTCATGTCAAAAACAACACATAAATCTGATTTTACCTTCTGAATTGCAACATCTCCACTGCTTGTGATGGCAAGGTCATCAACATAAACAATAAGAATCGCAATGTCATCACCATTGCTTTTGACATAGAGGTTCAGATCAGAATGACTCCGTTTGAAGCCCGAATCTCCGAGTTGTTTATCTATCTTAATATAGTAGGCTCGAGGAGCCTGCTTAAGTCCATACGAGGACTTAATCAACGTGCATACCAGATGCACACGACCATATGCCCGAAAACCCTCAGTCTGTGTCATATACACCTCTTCCTCCAAATTGCCTTTCAGGAAAACACTTTTGACATCCATCTGATATACTTTCCAACCAAATTAAGTTGTAAAACTGAAAGAAGTAATCGAATAAGTTACCATCTCCGCATATAGGAGCAAAAGTCTACTCATAGTCTATCCCCTCCTGTGTGATCAAAAGCCTCTTCCAGTGTGATCTCTGGAAAGCCCATATGTACTTAGTGATTGAGAATATATACTGCCGTGCACTTAATTGTACTTCACCCATCCAGTCCAATGATTGTTGCCCTGGTTGTAATGGCACTCAACTCGATCTGTGCATCATGGCACCTTGCCATCTCCAGTGATGGTTTAGTTCCGTATGCTCTCTAGCACACCAGTATCTACGGTGGGGTAATATGGGGTTGTCAGACTAAGAATCAAACCTTGAGATCCTTTTATTTCAAAAAATTGTTACCAATTGTTTAGAGGTGAACTCACCCCCATTATTGGATCTCAAAGTCTTGATCCACTAGCTGGTTTGGTTCTCCACCATGTAGTGCTGGCTTGAACTTGACTAGAAATAGCCAAAGCAATTAGGACTTCTTCAAAAAATAGGCCCACATCCGTTGGAGAAATGGTCATCCCACCTTGGAGTCAAGAGAGTAAATAACCATCTTCATGCATCAAGGACCGTGGGACCAATTCCTCCTCTTATCACTGATGGCACCTTTGTTGGGACAGATCTTGATCACAGCACAAGATTCAAGAGCCTGTTTCTTTGCACGCCGAAACACCTTCAGTGGGAAAAGGCTTCTCACCATCAATTCTGCTTTCCTGCAAAACAACCATACACAACATATCCTGTTTTTCTTGGATAGTAGTCAAACCAACAACCATGTTGGCGCTATTTGGTAACGCTGGCCATATAACTGCAAGGTTGAGATGTCCATATGGCTCTCATGCCACAAAATGCTGGTATGGTGGACCTTCCACAATTAAGGCATGCAAGTTGACCGTGGTAGGATCAACCAAGCCTATACAGATCACCATGCCCAATCCCCAGGGAAACAACCTTATTTTGCTTGATATTAGACACAATACATTGTTTTCCAATAAAAGTTTGCAGAGATATTAGGATTATCTGTTAGTTGACTGATAGATAACAAGATTCTTATTCATGTTAGGCACATATCTAACATTTTTCACAAGCAGTTTGATGTATTTTATTGAACACAATAGGGACATCCCCAATCCGTTCTACAACATGTGGTCTCCCATCCCCTAATGTAATTGAATCAGAAGAACATAAATTAGCATGAAAATTGACATACCAATCTCTCTGACACGTGAAAAGTGCCGTGATGCTCCAAAATCAGAAACCAACACCGAATAGGGCTGTCATGCGACCATTTGAGCAAGATGCCATGAGGGCATACTCTTCTTCTGACTCGTGTTCAATTGTTGCCACATGTGCCTGCCCCTTCTGCTTCTTCAAGGCATTTTGTTGCTTCCGACAATCCTTCTTCACATGACTAAGTTTGTGACAATAATAACACTTTACTTGAAACGTAGGAGAGGAAGTAGGATGTATTAGCCCGTCACTTCTACTTTCCTTTGGACTGAGCAGCAAACGAGCTCTCAGATTGTCCAGAACTAGACTCTTGAGCTTGTGTCTGTCTTCGTTCCTTTTGCGACATGTAGGAACTCACCTTGTCAAACGTGAGTGTTTGACTGTCAGCCATTAAATGAAGTGCCTTCACAAATGACTCATACGAAGAAGGCAAGCTATTTAGAACCAAAACCACCATATCATCATCGTTCACCATTTTATTTATGGAAGATAAATGGTCTCAGAGGTCTTTCATCCAAAGTAGGTGCTTAGATAGCGATCCACCTTCTTGTAGCTTCAAAGCAAACAATGCATTTTTTAGGTACAAAACCCATCCTTTCTCTGACGTCTGATATTTATTCCTTCAGACTGACCCACAACCGTGCTTGCCATAGTGGCATTCCGCACTTCTGGTACCATATCATCTGATACTGACAACTTGAAGTTGAGAAGCAATAACGCTTCCTTATGACGTTTGTCATAATCCTCGAAGTTTGTCGTTGGTTGACTTTCATCACCCTTGATTATTTTATCACAATCATGAAACTTCGCAACCGTTAAAATCTTATGACTCCAAACATTGAAATTAGTGCCCCGTTAATTTTTGTGAGTCAGGCAGAATAAGATTTGAAATATTCACCATTTTATTATGAAAATAATAAAAATGGAAATAAAGTCTTTTGCCCACCAAATAAAACAAAACAACTTTATGCAAATACGTGGCAGCAAATAATCAAACAACAACTACGGGGAGGAAGAAATTATACAAACAGTTCAAATATTTGTTCCCAGACTTTAATCTCCCCTCACGACTTCACCTTTTCCTTTCCTTTGCCCACATGAGTCAGGCTCTAGTATTTGTGACTGCCCTCCATTATTATTACAGTAAACTGGACACATTTTTAGCAACGAAGGTAAAACTTCTGGTTGGTATTTACGAACTGGGCACGTTTTTATCCACGAACTGGGCACCGAACAATGGTCACGTTCAACAGCAAACTTGGCAATGATGGGCACATTTTTAGGCATGAACTGGGCACCGAACACCGGTCACATTCAACAGCAAACTGGGGCACCGAACACCGGTCACGTTCAACAGCAAACTGGGCAATGTTTATTCTCGTATTGTTGCAAACAACAGAGTCTCCTGAGCAGTCATGAGTCTCCTATTTGCTGGACGTTTTTGGACACTCACAAAACGAGTTTATCTTCTGCTTGCGTCAACCATATTGTCGATCCCTCCATTCATTGATGCCTATGGCTCCGATACCACTGTTAGATCTAGAAGCATAAAGGAAAAAACAGCAAGAAGATAGAGATGCACAAAACTGCACTGATTCGAATGACTCAGGCAGGGTGTATATATCTTTAGGGGAAGTAGTTATATGATCTTCAGTTACAACTGTTTTACAACCTCCTAACTGTTTAGAACCGTACAGGTTCATTATATATATTCAACATCTTGCAGCAAGGATTTCCTTCACCTTGTGACCAAAACAGAAGACTAATTCCAAAAGGGGATTTCAAGACGGCAATTGAGAGCAAGAAAAGTAATGAATCTGCATTCTTGAAGCGGCCAAGCAATCCCATGCGGGGGATGTTTTGAAGATCGTCAGACCAGTAACCGAGCTAGAATTGAAAATACATCATGCGGTGAAAGCAACTGATGGTTTTTCTTTGACAACACCTTTGAGTTGACTAGGTGCCACTGCGCTCTGATGAAAATTTAATTACCCATAGAATACGAATGGGGAATGATACAAAAGGCTTTTCATCCAACCCCTGCTTCCTCTCAGAGTGCATTCTCACATAAAGATATACAATGAAATCCATAAGTGGAAATGATACAGCAAGCTGGCCACACGGTGAACACCAAAGAATTATCTTTTGCATATTTCAAGGCAGTAGTCACCCGAGGCTCAAGAGAATTTACAGGGCCTATTGAAAAATAACAGGTGCATGAAACACCAGTTGGTAAAGATGTCAGGGCCCTTTCATCTCAGTAGTCTGTAAAGATAGTTTGACACCAGTCCAGCGCAGAACAGGATTCCAAGTTAGTCCTCTCTTTGTATATGCTTAAAAAGATTCCATGTCAGAGGGCATTTATGGTAAAGAAGAGTACTGTACCTGAAGGGTATGCCCAAAAGGATACAGATGAATCTCCTTTTCCAGCTTCAGAACCTGGAAGTGATTTGGGTCAGGTACAAAAGATGACTATTTCCTTGTCAGGGAAATGTACCTTAATTACCAAAAACGGTTCACAATTGTTTTTAATTCTATGCTATGTGACTGCTTGACAGTCCCAGTGATGACTCGTGGCCAAACTACACCCAGACTTTCCTATAAAATGGGAATGCCTCAGTCCTGATTCAAAAAAAGAGCTCTCTGAATGGAAAAGAATGACTATGCTTCAAGACAGAAAAGGTTGATCCTCCATCTCATTTTGTGGTCAGGGAGGGTTTCTGTCCTTACCGAAAATTGAATGGGGTGGTTTGGGAAGAAGGCTGAGGGAACATCACGGTTGCCACTTCCCCTAACTGCCGGAGTATACTCAGTCCCTGTTGTAAGCCCGAACCTGGGAGATGCCAACTCCCTCTGGGATTTGTCAAGCACACAAGGTACCTGGGTGGTTGATCAACAGTCTCCAATCGAACCATCAAGGTTTTTAGTGTGCGGGACCTTTGGGGGGCATCTCAAAGTTCCTTTGATGTCCACAACATTCCAGGGCTTCCAGAGGTTACATTGGCAGATCTTGCTCAGGGATAGCTTCCCCAAAAGGTGCCTCCTGTTGCAGTTGATCCGCCAAGTCATGGCATGTGACCTAGGAATGGTTACCAATATTCATGCTTCTAGCTTCCATCAAGCAAATACAATGCACCATAGGCTGACACTTAACAGGAATCATCTCTAGTATATGCAGGTTGTGGTCCACTCTCGACCAAATGGGGAACAATATCGAAGCAGGGCTTTCTCCGTCTTTTGCATCCGCTAGCGTCAGTTCTCATAAATGACTCCAATATGGGTAGAGACTCCATGCCCAATGGACAAAGTAGCAAAGTCTAAATCATCCTTCTAAGTAAGGATACCCTTGAGAACCGTTAGAAATGTAGTGCAAAAATGCATCACACTAAGGCCCCCTGTGTTTGTTGTTTGTCATTTGTCGAATCTTCTGAGGCAAAAATCAAAGCAAGGCCAAGGCCTTCTAAAGTTGTCTCTGGGGATTGAGGGCCCATCATGACAGAAACATCAACCAATGGCACAACAGAGAACTCAGTCACCACCAAGAAGGCAGGAAGCTATCAATCTCCATCATTGGACGAAGCAGGATGACCTGCCATAACAAAGTGAAAGCAAAGTAAGGAGTTCATTTGATGCCTTGCAGTCAGATGATGACTCTACTCATAGGATCGCCAATTGTTGTTGACTGATTTAGCAACATAATTTCTAGGCCTGTTGGCTCCCACATGGACAAGATGACACAGTAGCACCTTCCATTAATGAGCCAACGCACGATTGTGTAGGGCAATGCCTTCCCGTCAGGCACACAGCTGGAAGAGTTTCTCTTTCACTTGGCCCCTGTCCTTTGGGACTGGGGAGATTAGCCGCGAGGCCTCCTTAAGGCTGGGTGGAAGCAATACGGTGTTCACCAGGAGCATTCCCTGGAGACTGCCACCTGCATGGTGGGGTCGGTATCGCTAATTGCATACAACAGATGATGTATATTACTCAGCAGGGAGGTAACAGAGATCAGGTTTCACTGTTGTGTGCAAGATCAGAGTCGTAATCTGAAGTCGAGGGGTGATTCCCGAAGACTGTGCTTGCCCCTGACCGTCCTGAGCAAGGAGCTCGTCCAGTTCAGGAAAAAATTAATGTTGATGGCTTCCAATGGTCTTCAGGAAATGAATTGCATAACTCACAGCCTGTCCTTGAAGACTCCAGTAATGGTCCACACTCCATTCAACCAGCAATGAGATTTGTCTGACCACCAGAGTGGGCATTTGAATATCTGGCATTCGAGAAGTCCACCAGAACAGTGCCCTTTGAAAGAGAGCCATGGAATCCAAGGATCCCTGCAGGTGATGCCTGCATGGCATTAATAAAAGTTAATTTCATCATTAATGGGGCGGTTAGTCTCTCTGTTTTCCTATAGATATAATAAGCTCCATTGGAGCAAGGGATCGTTGATTACCTCGCTATAGTTGAACTCTGCCTGTCTCTGGACTCTGCAGCAGTGACCTTAGTGGTTCCTGATTTTCTTTTCATGTCAAGTAGCACCTTTTGAATTACTTTGCAACAGTATAATAGATTTCAAGCTTTTGTATGTGATAATTGTTCATTAATGGCTTTTTGATATGTCATGCACTGATGGTTCCAGATTTAGTAATTGAATTTTTTTTGTTAAATAGATTGCTACATTTCAATTTTGATCTAACCAAGCGTAAAGTACAATATCAATGCCATTGACTCCCTAAGGGATTGAAGTTTTGAAGCTGGTTGAAGTTGGTTAAGGAGAAGATCTTACTGAGCTGTGGTAGATGCTTCATACTAGAAGTTTCATCATTGCTTGTTTTCATGCCATGTTTTGTATGAGTTTCCATTTCTTCCACATATTGTTCTATTTTCTGGTTAATACAATCTCAAAATCGAATTCTAGTTTATGTCAAGGTGCGAGGAATTCTAGCTGGCACTTTCTGTTTTTCGGTTGCTTTTCTTTTGTATTTGGTTTTTTGTCCTTGCAGCAATTAATTTTAATAATCTTATTTCAACTCTGTAGGGAGTCATGATGACTCATGGAAATGTTGTTGCAACAGTTGCTGCTGTAATGAAAATTGTTCCAGGCCTCGGTAACAAAGACATCTATCTGGCATACTTGCCATTAGCTCATATTCTTGAACTCGCTGCCGAGGTATGGAACCTGACCATATTCAAGTTGCACTCACTAAATGAAGATGTTTGTAGATGTGCTGGCTTAAAGTGTTAACCTTGGTTTTGATGGCGTGTTCATCCCATTTACTAAGCAAGTTATTGGCATGTTTCAGGCTGTAATGGTTTCTGTAGGATGTGCGATTGGTTATGGCTCACCTTTGACACTAACTGATACATCAAACAAGATTAAGAAGGGAACAAAAGGTGATGCTTCTATGTTGGGTCCTACATTAATGACTGCTGTACCAGCTATTTTAGATCGTGTCCGTGATGGTGTACGGAAAAAGGTATGCAATAAGCATTTTAGTTGCATGTATTTGTTTTGATATTTATTTCTTGTTTGGAACAATTTTTTTAGCTATAAAACAATGCCCTTTCTGCAATAATGTAGAGGATTTAACTAATGCAGGTTGAGGCAACAGGTGGGATGTCAAAAAGATTGTTTGATATTGCATATAACCGTAGATTAGCTGCTATGGGAGGAAGCTGGCTTGGAGCGTGGGGTCCAGAGAAGGTTCTGTGGGATGCACTAGTTTTTAAGAAGATACGTGCGGTTCTTGGAGGTCATATCCGTGGCTTACTTTCTGGTGGAGCGCCTCTTTCTGGAGATACACAGCGATTCATTAATATATGCCTTGGGTGTGAATTTATTAGTGCTTTCCTTTTTTTCAATCAATTTTGAGATTTTGAATTGTGTTAGTTATAAATATCATGTTCATACCTGTCTATTGCTTTGAAAGTGACAAGTGGGGGAGAGAGTAAATTAATGTTCACAAATGACCAAAGTAAACCAGTGGGACTTTAAAAGTACAAGAAGATACAATAGCAAGTAGGAGTGCTGGAAGAAACTTCAACAGCCAAAAAAGCAATCAAAACTAAAACAATAAAAGATCCTAACCAGAGTGGGTTGAAAAGACAGTAATATAATACATAGAACTGTATATATAGAAAGAGTGACAGAGGGAGGGAGGAATAGGTGGAGGGCGGGCCATCTGAAATTGGGAACTTGAACGATTTCCCAAACAGAAACAATATTTGGAGATTCTACTTTAATAATTTTAGAAAAGAGGGAAAAGGGATGGATATGTTTGTACACATGCATGTCCGACGTCCGTACATATATGTATGTTATATGAGTATGTTCAGTTGTACACTTTTTTTAGCTCCTCAAAAGCTTCAACTGCAATCCAAACTGTCTTTCCAAAATACTTGCCAAACTCCAGTGACCCTTTCAGAAGAAATTTGAGGTAGAAAGAAAGGCCCTAAAGATAGGCAAGCGCCCAAAACTGCAAACATGGATACAAACACGGCAACCCCAAAAGCTCAGACATTGATGGGTGAGAAACACTCAACGGCCACAACAGAAAAAGAAAATACACTAGACAGATGTTTCTGACAACCTATACCAGGAAGATGCACATCATAAAAAACAGATAAAGCAGAGAAAACATAAACAAAACACGGAAAAACCAAGGATTCACTGAGCCAGAGAAATCAAATTCCAGGGTGGAGGACTTGCAAAAAGAAACTTCTGAAAACACTTAGAGGCCATAGATGCAAAAGAGGCTAAATGCAAATAATTTCGAAAACAAAGAGTACTAAACTGTTAGCTCAGCTGTAGGATACAGCAAATCCAAACATTGACAGACAGTTCAACTATTATGGCCAGAATTGGCTGTAACATGACTGGTCAATCCTTCCCATTTGAAGCCCCTTATTTCCGTCATCATACAAAGGCATGCCAGGATCAAATGAAAGCTTACTAAACCTCACAGTATAATTAATATTTACTTTACACTTCTCATTTGGATTATTCTAGTAAGTAATCAGATTAATAGATTTTATGCTTTCATTCTAAATTTTAAATTTCATCAAAGCCCTTCCCCCATATCCAAGGTGACTTCATTTGCCATAAGATCTACTCCCCTATTAGAGTTCAGGCCTGCTGGATTATTTGGATTCTCTCCAAAACATGATTGGACATGCATATCTTAGTTTGTTACATTTGTGGGTTTTGAATCTTTTACCAGTGAAATTTTAATATGCTTTGACTATAGGACCTGTTTAAAAACATGTAGATTGTGGTGGTTAAAATAATTTACGTCATATCCTTATTTGGAATATCATCGCTGCAGTTAAATTAATGATTTTTTGACTTCCTTTAAATTTCATCAAGCCCTTCTCTTATACCCAGGTCACTTTATCTGCGATTAGACATACTCCCCAATTAGAAAGTGGATCTGGTGGTTTGCATTCCCTCCAAACACGATTGAATAAGATCTTAGTTTGTTGCAATTATGGTTTTTGAATATTTATGTAATATTGCTTTTCTTTGATTTCAAACAAGTAGAGTGTATATTGACATCTTTGTTGAAATTGTTACCCGTCAAGGTTTGAATTTAATCTTTGGCAAAAATGAACTATAGTTTTGAATATTTAACTTTGAGACTTTCATTCTTTGATATTTTATTTCATTCAGTAATTATTGTAGAACAACTCTAGCTAACCTTGTTGAATCAGTTGATATCAAATACTTTGCCTTGATCCTCTCTCCCTCTTTGTAGGGCTTCTTTGTAATTCTTTGCTTTGGATTGGTTACCAATAGCATAAGAGATTCTAATTTGTATTCTGTAATCCAAAATCAAGCATGCACATTCTCAACGCCATCTATGTCAATGGGCTCACTACACTTCCAAACATTAAGAGTAGTTCTTTCTGTGATATTAGCATTCCATTAATCAGCTTCTCGATAGTAACTAATTTGTTTCTTGGTTCATCCTCACTCTACTGTAGAACCATTGCACTCGAGAGCGGCGGTGAGAAATGGACACGAGCTGTAAATACCTTGTTAAAACTTCGAAATGTATGGAGAATTATTGCTGTGCAAATTCGTTTTCTCTAATATTCCTAGACTGAATTTGTGAAAACGTTTATCTCCACGAATTCTCAATCTTTATTTCCATCTCCTTAAGTAGGATCAAGCCTAGCCTGTGATGATCCTCCTTTTCAATCAGACATTCAAGATTTTCTTTTCTCTGTTAAAGACACTTCAGAGAAGTATTCTTTGGCTTTCACAATATTCAAGGGTTTTGAACAAACAACTGTGGTGTAGAGAATTTCTTCCATGCTTAAAAGATATGGAATATTCGATATCTCTACTGCATTTTATTTGGATATTTATTTTGGAAGGTCAAGCTTGTTCTGTGAACCTGGTCTATTCTCACTGAAAATAAAATCCTACAGTACTAGATGTACTCTAAGTTGCTTAAAGTGTTGTCTTATTTGTCTTTTGGATTTGCATCCTTGGTGAATGAAACGTTTGTATGAATTGTTATTTTGTGTCAAGGTGCCTATACAGAAGTTTTGTTTACATTGTGTATCAATTTTTGGACAGAATCTAGTGCTTACAAAATAACTGGACACTAATAGTCTAAAACAATTGTTTAAACATATGTCATTTTGGATCCAGAGCGCCAATTGTGCAAGGGTACGGTCTTACTGAAACTTGTGCTGGAGGAACCTTTTCAGAGTGGGATGATACAACTGTTGGTCGTGTTGGTCCTCCGCTTCCCTGTTCATATGTGAAGGTAAGATAATCTGAAAGATGACAGTTATATCCTTATGAATTTCTAGGTAGTTGGATATATTTACCCATTATTGCACAGCTCTAATTCATGCATGGAGCTGAAATACTTTGTAAATGAGTTTTCATAGTAAAGAATGGTTAAAGGTAAAAGTAAAATCTATTTTTGATTGTTTAAATTTGTCAGAAGTTTCAAAGTAATATTGTGCTGAAACCATAGAATGACATCATCAATTGATTTGTCTTACCATTAGATTGATTGGCCTTTGATTTGTACACACAGAGAGATTTTTGGACTGTATAAGGCACTGTAGAAGAGCTTTCTAGCGTTTAGCCTTGGAAGGATTCATTTGGATCATGCTCATTGCCTTTTTTCTTATTTTTTATTCCTCTGGCTTTGTCACTGACAGTCTACAGCTATTTTTGAAGACGAGTATTACCGGATGAGTGACATTAAGGGCCTTTAATTGACTAAAAATTATTTTCATGCACTGAGATAGAATATTATAACTAGAAATAAGGGGAAGTTTCCCCCAGTAACTCTTGATTTATTATGCCAACCAAGTTTGAATACTGGAGACTACTGCTGTTTACTGATCTGACTCGGGAGGATCGCTTTCTTCAGATATACTCCATAAATGAAGCATCACATAATTGTACCAGCATTCATGTAACAGAATTTGTTTCTTTCACATTTTACTTGTAATTGTGGAAATGATGCCTGACCTGAGGCTCCATTATCATGTTGATGGATTGAATCTTAAGCCATGAGAACTGGAAATGATAAACTCCAAGGGTCTATATTTATATGTGAAAAAAATCCCAAGTTTCTTTGAGATTTAGAGCTGAGAATACAGATATCTGAGATCTACAAAGAGATGGGATTCATATCTGGGTCCCTGACCGTGACAGAATTTTGAATGCCAATGTATAGATGAGATCCATAGGTTTGTCTAAGTTTATGGAAATGTAATAACAATACTTAACTAACTAAAGGATTTTAGAAGAAGATCTATATTATTTTGCTGACCTCTACAGGGCGATTGCCAGAGTTGATAAACGTTCTATGATCCCTTTTCTTGGATTTATTGAGTTTAGAGTCGTATATGAGGAAAGTAAGGCATGCAAATTGATTATAGAATGCGATCATACATAACATGATTATTCATATTTTATAAAATAATGAATACAAAAATTTGCAGGATTAGTGGAGCCTGCACATGACTATGCACATGCTTTTTTTCCTCAATATAACTATCAATCGTATGAAATGAATTGTGCTGCCACTATATTATGTGACAGAATAAGCTTATCGCACTTTTGTGAATGATCTGCCATAGACTCATACATAACAAAATAAGCCAAGTCTGCAATTGCTAATAAGATGAGAATGTGTCCTCAAGAGATGGACCATATTTTATCATTATAGAAACTTGCAAGAGAAAAAACCAGAAGTGGCTGCTCATATGACCAATTACAAAAATAATATGAAAACTACACCTGCTCATATCTCGACAAAACAGAGTGCCTGTTAAGTGTTGTGTCATAGTGTTGAAGTAGGAAATTACTTCCCATCAAAGATACGGCAGTTGTGCAGGTGGCATTCAGTCGGTCTGATGAAGGGATTAGATTTTCTTTTTTGGTTGAGATTGTATTTGAGGACAATTTTGTTTCTTTCTGTCGGGAACTGCCTGGCAGATTCAACCATTTGTTGCACCTGTGCAGAGACTATATCTGTTGTGAGATTAGTTCAGGCAGCAGATATAGGAATATGCAATCCGCATAGAGCAGTGTCTGCCAGTCATTGATTCTTTAGCGGTCCAAGTTGCTTGAGAGAAGAATTTAAATCTTTAGGGTCATACAAGGATATGAGGGAAGGGATGAGTTAATGGATTTGATGCTGCCATTCCTGAAGTTTTGGACTTATAGGAGCATTCCCTTTGTTTCTATGTTCATGTGTTTGATCAAAATTTTCATTTGATTATGATTGATATCTTCAGAAGGGTCGCTGTGCAAAACTGCGGCTACAGTTCAGAGGAACATGTTCATGTAAATGGAAAAGAACGAGGCATGGCTGAGGCTCTTTGATGTCCCTTGTCCACCAAAACTATAAACTGAACTATGGGTATGGGTTAGGAAGTGAATTGGACCTTTGAGTAGAGAGGCTGGTATAGTGTCCAAGCTTCACCTTGTGCATGTTCTGTTGGTGCTTGCCGAGTCATTCCATTGAGTAACACGACATGGACTGGTTACTTATTATCCTCCACTGTATTCTGTATGTCTTGAAATTGTCATTTTTTGTGTTGGCCTATTTTGGGACAGTGCCATCCCCCGACATTTCAATGGGGATAACACCCAAATTGCACCGTTTCAAAATTTTTTGGGTGCCCTTTGACGGTTATCATTTCCCATTTTTTGACTCTAGTTTACACATAAAGGGTGTCGAAGACGTAAATTTCTTCTTCACATCACTAACACAATCATTGGTTTTAAGGACTTATCAAGGAATCTGACTTCTCGACTTGCTTTACGGTTGAAGATCAATCCAGTTGTGTTATACAGGTTATGAATCACAATTTCAATTGTAAAAACAATCATGAGATGAATGTATTTGGGTTCTTCCACATGTTGTGTCGTAGTCATAATCTTAAGCGGTCGTAAGTCAAAATGTTTTAAGTTCCATGTCACAAAATTTGTATTATCTTATTGTTCTGGTATTCACGAGGGCTTTATTACCCAGTGGATAAGGCACAACCAGTTTGACATCAAATCAAATTTATAATGGTGGTACTTTGTAGTTTTCGATTAAATAATTAGTGAATAAATTAATATAGTGGAGGGGGAAAATATGTTAAGTGCATTAAGCAGGGCTAATTGTCCTTTATGTAACATGGGTACATGTTAAAGTCACTTCTGGCATTTGAACTGTAATATGTCCAATTAATTAACTTTTGAATTGAGTTTTATTAAGTATGGAGAGGTTGCTTAATTCATGCAATGAAAGGTGATTACTGTATTTAATCCATGCAAAATGTCAAGTGAAAAGCGTTAGATGTAAGAGGGAGATTATGATGCGAGGCCAAGTTGTAAAGCTGAGTTAGAAAAAAGATGAAAGGTTGAGTCAAGGGTTGAAGGTAGTTATGCACTTGCCTATGCAATGTGATGTAATATTAAAAACAAAAAAATTAATGTAGAAGTAGTTTTAGTGTATGCTCCTCAGGATGGCACGCAACTTTGGATGTCATTCAATTTTATGTGTTCTTGTTTGTATTAATGGGATGTGCTCTTAATGTGTAGGAACCAACATCTTTTAACAATGGATATAATTGTTTTTTCCTCGCAAAATGAGATTTACTGTTTGTTGGACAAGATTGATTATGTTCACATGACCAATTCCAGCTTCATGCAGCTGTTTCAGACTTGGTTTCCCCCAACTTTTGGGATCATCATTTTTGGGTAAATAATAATCACTGTGGGGTCTTTAGCATTGTATGAATTTTGAAACATTAATGGAATGAGTTAAGATTGGAGAATCAATCGTATTTGCAATTCGAAGAGCAAAGGGAGCTTGACAACGAATAAGGTTTTATAATTGTTCACAGGTTTTTAGTCCCACATTATAATATCCCCTTCCCAATCAAAGACCCTTAGCTTATTATGTCTTCCCGACGGATAAAAAGAATTAAAAAGGGAGACTTAAGTTTTATTACTTTATTATAAAGTGCTAAAAAAATAAAATAAACATTATAAAAATCACTTATAATAAAATAATAGACGTGATAATAAAATAAACATAAAAAGAGCCAACAAGAGAAAAACATTTATTAAATTGTTTATCCCTATGGAAAAATGCAACTAGCTTGAGAAGCAATTAGAAAATAGAAAAAAGGCAAAAGTCATGGGTCAAAAGTTATCCTCCCAAGGAAAATGCGACATGGCCTAGAAAAGATGGAGGGTGGAAAATGCATAGAAAAAATCATTGTATGCTGATTGGATATTTTGGAGGTTGTCTTCGGTCTTGTCTTTCTTTATAAGGAGAGGTTGACTTGTAGGAAGGCATTTTATGACCATTTGATATTTTCTCAATTTGCAACTGAAGCTTGAGCTTTTGTTTAAAATATTCTAAGGACGAAAACCCATAGGATTCATCCCTCTTGTGGACGAAAACCCCAAGAGAATGTGAGGAATTTCTATTCAGGAAATTCTATTGAGCTTACACAGATTTTAGTCATTTCTAGCAGTTGTACGAAGGAGTTTTTGCAGATTTCTAATCAAGGGTTTGAATAAATATTGCAGCAATGTTTATTCTATTTACCTCTAGTGGAGGGACCCGTATTTTGGATGTATTGATGACATTCTAAGGTGTTTATGGACTATTTTGAACTGTTGTTATAAAATCAAGTTTTAATGAATCATCTGCAATCATTTTCTGAATTTTTGGATAAATAAATGTGCCATTTTTATTCACTTTCAAGGGCAGCAAGTCTGCAGACTTACATAAATTTTTGCAGCCTATTTTACCTTCAGAAAACTGTATTTTTATGCATACATGAGTTGTTAAAAATATAGAAATCAGTTTGGAGTTAATGAATATGAATGTACTTGCTGATTTGTGTGGATTCCTCTTCAAATCCTAGTCACATTTTTTTGGGTTCATTCAAATTTGCATTAAATAAATTTCCATGTTTTCTCTAATCTGCAATTTTGAGTTTGGGATTTGCCTAAAATCCAACTGGGGGCAAAAATAGTCCCATTGGGGACATTGCAGTGGTATTAGAGCCGACTTTCCTCTAGCTTGTTGGGTAGCGAAAATGTCAGAATATGGCAGTTCGGAAAGATCTCAATATGGGTTTTATGAAGGAAATGTTCATCAACATGGTGAAACAACAAGAAACCACTAACCTTTATTTGATCTAGCTCACTCAGTTGTTGAATCAAAGCAGATCTGGGGACAATAAGGAAAAAAGTGAGAACAGTGATAAAGGGCAGTCAATAGAGGTGATTGATCATGATTCTTTTTGGAGGAAATATCAATCTTTGAGTAAGGGTTTCAGAGATAATATGCCATTTCCAGATTATTGCATGATGAATATTGGTAGCAAGCCCAAGAGAGACCATCATATGCCGATACTTGAATTACAAAGGCTTTTGGGGCATCAAAAGAACTCATTTAAAGAACCAATTAAAGTTCAACATGATAAACAAGGGGCAACAATTAGTGGGCAACACGTTAAGGCAAAGGAATGGGAAATAATTAACTCTGAAATAGAAACAAGGAACTTGTTAAAGAGGAAAAAATTATGCTTTGATTGTAAGGACCCATGGACACCCAACCATCGTTGCAAAGGTAAGGGATTTATCCACTACATTGAGGTAGTTTTAGATAATGCAGAAGAAGAAGAAGCTTCTAGAGAGAAATGTATGATTTCCATTAAGCAAAATAATTGCATTAGTAAGGAAGAAACATTGCTTGTTGGATGCCAACTTAGAGAAATTATTTCAGCTCTAAAGGAACCAAATGTTGATAGTAGACAGGAGAAGAAATTTGTATATGCAAGCAAAGAGGATGTAATGGAAACTCTAAAGAGGTGTGAGGAACGGAATAAAAGAGATAAGGTTGCTAGATTGATAGTTGCTCAAGCGAAACAACACTTACAAAAGTTCAAGGCAAAGAACTCTTCATTATTGGCAAGAAAAAAGGAAATCATGGCACATGAGTTTCAAGGTAGAAGGTCATTGGTACTTATTGATATTTGTTTGGTTTCTAATGATTGCATGTGGCAAAGTGAAGGAAATTCAGATTTGCATAAAGACAAATCAGATTCACATCATAGTGAAGAAGTCAAAGGAGACTTTATGGACCAACTTGCATATGAGGAAGAGCCTCCCATGGACACTTATGTGAAATTGCAGCCTAATGTAATTTCCAAACCAACAACTTTTGATCAGCTTTCAGATATTTTCAACTGGCACTTAGGCAACAATGTTGGGGGCAACTCAACATATGTTTATCTTGAACACACAAAAGACATTGATGGCATTGAAAGGTATGAAAAGCATAATAAGGTGTCTTATTTATTGTTGCCTATTCCAATTTATTTCCATTATGAGACGCACAATAAGATAGAAGGTGAAGTCTTCCATATGAAGTTTTTGTTGAATCATTGTTTTAAGTATATGCATATGAGCATCTTGTGAATGATATATGGTGACAAGTTTTAGACCACTTGATAGGTACAGGGGCCAGGCTTGCGGATCACTTCAACATGTTTTGTCTATTGTGCATGGCACTTGGACAAAACAAATGTGGAATTGCTTGAGGGCAAGTAATTTTGGGAAGGGAGGACTGTAATATCCCCTTCCCAATCAAAGACCCTTAGCTTATTATGTCTTCCCGACGGATAAAAAGAATTAAAAAGGGAGACTTAAGTTTTATTACTTTATTATAAAGTGCTAAAAAAATAAAATAAACGTTATAAAAATCACTTATAATAAAATAATAGACGTGATAATAAAATAAACATAAAAAGAGCCAACAAGAGAAAAACATTTATTAAATTGTTTATCCCTATGGAAAAATGCAACTAGCTTGAGGAGCAATTAGAAAATAGAAAAAAGGCAAAAGTCATGGGTCAAAAGTTATCCTCCCAAGGAAAATGCGACATGGCCTAGAAAAGATGGAGGGTGGAAAATGCATAGAAAAAATCATTGTATGCTGATTGGATATTTTGGAGGTTGTCTTCGGTCTCGTCTTTCTTTATAAGGAGAGGTTGACTTGTAGGAAGGCATTTTATGACCATTTGATATTTTCTCAATTTGCAACTGAAGCTTGAGCTTTTGTTTAAAATATTTTAAGGACGAAAACCCTTAGGATTCATCCCTCTTGTGGACGAAAACCCCAAGAGACTGTGAGGAATTTCTATTCAGGAAATTCTATTGAGCTTACACAGATTTTAGTCATTTCCAACAGTTGTACGAAGGAGTTTTTGTAGATTTCTAATCAAGGGTTTGAAGAAATATTGCAACAGTGTTTATTCTATTTACCTCTAGTGGAGGGACCCATATTTTGGATGTATTGATGACATTCTAAGGTGTTTATGGATATTTTGAACTGTTGTTATAAAATCAATTTGTAATGAATCATATCCAATCATTTTCTGAATTTTTGGATAAATAAATGTGCCATTTTTATTCACTTTCAGGGGCAGCAAGTCTGTAGACTTATATAATTTTTTGCAGCCTATTTTACCTTCAGAAAACTGTATTTTTATGCATGCACGAGCTGTTAAAAATATAGAAATAAGTTTCGAGTGAATGGGTATGAATGTAGTTGCTGATTTGTGTGGATTCCTCTTAAAACCCTAGTCACATATTTCTGGGTTTGTTTAGATCTGCATTAAATAAATTTCCATATTTTCTCTAATCTGCAATTTTGAGTTTGGGATTTGCCTAAAATCCAACTGGGGGCAAAAATAGTCCCATTGGGGACATTACACACATTAATTTGGTTAGGTGAACATATAAGCTTTATAAATTAAAACACAACTATGTATATATGGGATGGAGAGTGATGGTTGTGGTGCTCGACAATTCCGATTCCGATTCACTTTATGAGAATTGGTTTCAAGGTTAAGACTCAAACATGTGGCATAATGTTGAGTGCTTGGGCTACATGGAAATGAAAGTGAGCTCGAGTTGTAAAATCGGCTTCGAAATTGAGATAGCTAGGGATGTTGACACTTGTTAGCATTTCGGGGACATTAACTGTGGTACCGGCGAGGAGTTGAATTGTGACAGATGGCGGTGATTTTGTGAACTCACGTTATCGAGAAGACTGGAGATCACTTCAGTATGGTCCCCATACATGAGAACTTGGGATTTTTCCATGTGGCATGATCCCCTAGACTCAGGTTATTTAGAGCATAGTTTGCATACTTGTATTCGACAAACCGAAAAAAATTTGACTCGGCAAAAACTCGGCAATACTCGGCGAATATTTGGGAATGTTTGACAACTTAAAAAATAGATGATTTTCTTTAAAAAACATACATTTTATGCAAAATATAGCTACAAAATGTATCAAATGCATTTGTAAAATGTTGGAGAAATGTTTTTTATTAGATTTGCATACAAATAGAATACAAAATCGCATCATCATGTGAATACAACAACCGGCTGATAAGTGCTAGCTGTTTATCGTTTTGTTATCACAGTTTTTCCTTAAAGTTCTCATTGGATTTCACATTTGGTAATAGAGTGAGGTTAAAAATATAAAATGGAAAAGTGGGTTGTTTATTATTACAAGGGAAATCAATTTTCATTTCCCCCAATGGATTAGACTTTGAGGTTAATCATATTTTTCAAACAATTGATTATTCATACCCGTGTGATTTGAAATTAGATATCTGCTCATTAGTTCAATAGTTTTATATCATTATGTTACATCATAAGGTTTGGTATCACCATGTACATCAAATCAAAGTAAATAAGCATTCTTTATTGCGATATTTCTAGTCCTGTGTCATCTCTTTTTTATTGTCATCATTCTCTCCGCACTTGTAAAACTAACAATCCAGTGGTACTTGTGTGTACATTGCTCAAGCTCTCTATTGCACTCAGACTCAGTATTTCCACAATGAATCTAGATACTTTTATTCCATTTTCCCTAAAAAGGACAAATTTCAGTGTTTTTCCTACGGATTCTGCGTTTTCCTGTGTTTTTTCCGCGTATTCCGTGTTTTTCTGGGTTTTTTCCGCTTATTATGCGTCAGACGAGTTTAAGGCTTGGCATCACCGAGTATTGGTGAATATTCGTCGAATATTTGCAGAAAATATTCACTAATACTCGGTGAGTCTGAGTTGGCGAGTTTTCCTTGCGAGTATTCGGTTTTTCAAAATTTTGGTGAGTACTCACCGAGTTTTCCTACTATGATTTAGAGTTTGCATATAGGGTAACTCAACCAAGTCACGAGAAATGTTGAGGAAACATCATCTGATTAGTCGACAAATGGACCTCTAAGAATTATTTGTGTATTTTATCCTTAAAAATGCAAATTGTGTATATATGTGATTGACGAGGCATGTGGATCAATAAAAAAAATGGTTGCACATTCTCGTTTTTAGAAATACAGAGCACACCGAGTACCCGACACTTTTAATAGTGTATCAATAGATCCAATTACATTTTTTTTTCTTGAGATAGCAATTCATATAATGTATTTTGCGAACAATGTTTTCCATTATTCTTTATATATATATATATATATATATATATATGTATTAGAGTCATGATTTAGAGTTTTAAACACAAATAACCGTGAGATAAAATCAATTAAATACATAATTGTTTTAATACGAAGATCATTCGAATTATAGAGATCAAATTACAATGATTTACAAGAGTGAAATACATATCTTATATTCTGGATCAATCAAACTCTGTCTCTCTCTCTCTCTCTCGTATAAAGGATCAGGCACCTTGGGCTATGGCTGCTTATCTATGGAGGAGAAATATCACATAAATCATACCTTGCCTTGACCAGGAACTATACAAGGTTGTGCTCTATACCCCCAATTAGGACACACGAGATGCTCCTCTCCAAAAGCCCACCACCCACCTTCACCTTTCCATGCACAAGATGTTTGCAATTGTATTACAAGAGTTCTCAAAAGTATCAGGATCATTTTCAAAAATCATTAGTCATCTTTTATAGGTTTTCCCCGGGTATTTAACAATCAACACACCCATTCATAACAATATAGTTGATTAAACTACCATTAATTGGGCTTAATTTAATATTTTCACTCCCTTTTAACAAGGGTCATTACATTGCACTCCCTTATTAAGGGTCACTCATTTATCTATATTCCTTTTAACAAAGGTCAATAATAAAGAGTTTCTTTTTATTCCTCGTCTCCATCAATTATTTACAATGGGGATTTTGTCACTAACATTATGCTTTGAATCACATGTTTGTAGTCAAGTTTAGGGGAAGGCTGCGTGCTTTTGGAAGGTTTCCTTTGTTTCCATCACACATGTATCTATCATTCATTTCCATTTTACACGAGGAAAAATATTTTCATTCAATTTTTTTCATTTTTCTTGATTTTGCTCAGAGGATCTTTGCACTTAGTCCACTAGATGATTTCCCATCTTTTTCCTTTATTTTCCATAGTTTTGTTCCATATTCATCTTCTCCTTTGACCTATTTTTCAGATCTTTCACTGTCATTATATTCTTTTTGCATAGTTAAGGCATCACCAATGGCCTTTGCCTCCGGTGGTGTTTTCACACCAGATTATACTTCTTGATCTTTACCGTAATTTGCTGCATTTTCAACATTTGCTACATTTTCATCTAAATCCTCCATTTCATGAACCATTGGTTGTCCTATTTCAACATCCATATGGGATTGATCTTTTTTACTTAACCTCATAAAATTATTCGTCCCATGTAGGCATATGCCTTCTATAGATACTTGTTCTGCTATATGCATTGTACTCAATATTGGTCTTGCTTGTGGTAATGATGAAAATTGAGTAGATTGCCTTGGAATGGTAATGCTCATCACTTCGGGGCTTCTTCATCGCCTTGATTTGTTCTTTATGCATATACTCTGTCCTTTTCTTTTGTTCTACCTCCTTTTGGTGCAGTTGTTCGTGCTCCTTCTCAAAGCTTTCTACCTCATGCAATGCAATATCTTTCTTTTCGTGTTCCCCTTTTTCCTTTTTCTTGCTCTTTATATTACTTATAGCTCTGAGTTGAATCTGTTGTTACTTTGGGGGTGTCTTACTTCCATGTCAACTCTTGTAGAAGCATATCGTCAAAAACCATAAACGAAAATGGATTAGTGTTCGTTGCTTCATACCTCTTGGCTACAACCCATGTATTATCCATAGTATATGTAACATACGTCTCTCTAGAATGCATGTTAATGAAACTATTTGGTGCCCTAGGGTGTCAATTTATTAACTCTCTTAGTTCCAATAGCCATAGAGCCAACTTATTCTTTGCCTCTGGATGCAAAAGATACCCTTTTTATTCAAAAAATGCATATTCTTTGATTGCCATCTTTGGGTTATAATTAGGGAAGAACTTCATCGTCCCTTATAGGGTCTTCCAATAAACAAACACTATCAAAACAATTAAAAATGAATTTTGGATCATTGTGAAATGCTTTACCTCAAAAGTTTTCTTGTGAATTTCAAGTAATTCTACAACCAGATACTTGGGGCAATTGAACTTGGTGTTTGAAGTCACCATTTGATGTGCTATGGAAACTAAAATTGCTGGTACATCTTTCCAACCTTTGGCTGTATGCCAAAATCTATCCTGGTTGTGCTCTACCAACTTCCTCTCCATAACATTATGATAATCAGAGCTTTTTGGAAGAATTTTTTTATGAACCTCCCAATTATATCTTCTTAATTCCCTTTATGATGGATGGTTGGCTCTTTGCTCAATAACATGCATTATTCTCTCCTTCATCAGGTAAATTAGTGACCTTGGCTAGGGTTTCAGCATTGATTGGAACGACCAAATATCTAATAAGACATATTTTTCCTGCTGACATCCTTAACAACAGTATCCGAACAAATTCATTCATCAACCCCAAAAATTTAATCAATCTGCTTGCTCCAGTGACTTGTATTTTGTTTTGAATACATGTTTGCTTGAGTTGTTAGGGTCTTGTAACATCCAAAAATCCCTATGGGGAAAGGGTGCAAAATCTGCAGCTTCAATAACAATAATAGATCCTTTGATACCAAACACATGTTTTTCATCTCCGTCCCTTTCTACACTCTTCAGCTCCTTGAAACAAGCCCATAGATTTTCAAAGGTTTTGTCAGAAATTTTAAACTTCACCATCTTCTCCATCTTATGCCAATGGACATCTACTTCTTCCCTAGTCATTTTTGCGTTCGTGTTTTGCTCGATTATACACTTCCAATCTCTCAATTCTTTGAGAAAAAATAGGTTTGTTCTCATTCAACTATAGGATTGCTTAAAATATTTGTAAAGTCTGAAATTCAATCTTTTTTTAATTAATTATTATGATTTGAATCTTGATTCTGCAAAAGTCGTCGCCATGCAACATCATCTAATTCTTTAAGTGCAACTAGTGCCATGCAAAGTTTTTTATTATTTGTAAGATTTTCATGCCCTGTGGAGACACTGCAATAAAACAATATTTGAGAAGCTCGTTAATATTGTAAAGCTTGTTTTGATTGCATAGCTAGTTTAGTTTTGTGAAGGTTGTTAAGTTTTACAAAGCTATTTAAGGTTTGGCAAAGATTGTTAAGTTTTTGAAGCTTGTTATGTTGAGAGAAGCTCATTTTGTTTCACGAAGCTCATTTAATTGTGAAGCTTGTTAAGTTTTCGCGAAACTCCTTTAGTTGAGAGAAGCTCGTTTGTTTGAGCTTAGCTCTTGTAGCTACTGACCTCTTGTTATATTGAAATTCGAAGCCATCAATGCTTTTCTAACTTTATTGAAGAGTTGGCAATAGAAAATTGATGAAGAGCTGGCTTGAAATATTTGTAAGCATGATAAAGCTCAAAGTTTGTAAGAATTTTCCAACCTCTTTTTGTATTGAAATTCCAAGCCAGCAATGCCTGTCCAAGCCTTGATACTTTATTGAGACCACGACGCTTATCCAAGTTTGCAATGCTTTTATGATTCTGATGTTCAATCAGATCAAATGTTTCTGCATATTAAACTTCACATGCATTGATGCTTTATTTAATTCATATAACGCGATAAACTATTGGGAGTATACATTAATGGAGTATGTTTTTCCAGTCCTGGCCTTGGAGTGGTTGCTTATGCTATGATAGATTGTCGTGATGGGCATGCTATTGATTCTAATGCTACAATCATTGGACATGATGCTACAAACAAGAGTGTGAATACAATGCTTTCATTGATGCATTCTTAAGGGGTTGCATAGGTGTCCACGTCTTTAACCACTCAATTTTAGTAGTATAACAAATGAATGGGGATTGGAAAGTCAGTGCACTGAACCTGTGCCCCTTATATACCCGGTGAAGGAGCTTTCTGCTAGATTTAATTTCTTTGTATTCCAACACATTTCTGCAGAGGCATTTGACATCTCGGCTGATCATTTAGCAAAAGATAAATTGAAAGTTGTTTGTAAAGAGCTTCAATGCATAATTTTCAATGAAATTTATTGATTATGTTGATGCATTATTTTGATGGTGTTAGATTAAAATTTAAGATATCCGCTTCATTTGTATTCAGATATTGTCATTATTATACAATTGATATTATGTCATTTTTCATTATCAAACGTGTCATTATACTATACATTCTTGATATTTTGCCATGATATTTGTTCAATCTGTTCAAATGTTTAATTATTCCATTCTAAGAAACTGTCGTATTCAAGGAAACTGCTATATACAAGAAACATTGTTTTTAAATTATATAAATGAGGGAAAGGGCCCTCACCCATTCACAAAACACTACATATATGACTAACCAGCCACATTTGGTAGAGTAGAACAATAGACCCAATTACAAAGCCAACGTACAAAACAAGCCTAAAACTTCACATCAAACCTTCATCAAAATCATTGCCACAAGCATTATTGGCCAGATAAGGAAGAAGCAGCCTAGTGATATCAGGAACTTGCAAGGTCCTAGAATTCTTCACATCACCCAAACACTAATAACACGAAAATGAGCACCTTCACCAGAGTGAGACACTCACAAACCCTCTTGAACTAGTTGCTTTAGAACAAACCATTTCAGGAGCATTGATGTACTAACAGAAATTATTGAACATAATTAGATTAGACAAATGAAGTTTGAGCTTGAGAGTATAACAATGAAGACTGCCCATAATTAGATTAGACAAATGAAGACTGCTTATAATTAGATTAAACAAATGAAGACTGCCCATAATTAGATTAGACAAACGAAGTCTGAGCTTGAGAGTATAGTTGGACTGACTATATGAAGTGCCATTTCCTTTACTGCAACCTTCCTTACCTTAAATGCTAAATTCGCCAAAACAATCACAAAAGTATAAATAACAATGAATATTTGCCTTTTCATCCACAAAAAATTATACTGATGTCCAATTTTTTAATTTTATTTTGAAAGATATGGTTTGTATATACAAAAAATATTTACAGAGAACAAAACAAAGAAAGGATGCGTAAATACAATGAGAACTATAACCCCATCCTAAGAGCAACAATGGTGGAAATAAAATCAGAATACAATCTAGGGTCCGAAGCCTGTGCATCCTTGATTAACAGGTCCTTTTACAAGGAGCTGGTGGCATATCTCGTCTCTCCACATAGACCAAAAGGATGACTGAGAGCTGTTCTCATGAGCAAAAACATTCTTGCACCTTAATTTTCAGAGAATAAATAATGTTGAGATCCTCAAGCAATGAGATTACCTAACAAATGCTGGGTGAACATGATAAAGACAATCTTTGTAATGTCCTTTTCTAGGGCTGAAACACACAAACAAAGAAATCACACAAACCCCAAACTGAATATAATTTGATTTTTATAACAGCAAATCCAAATTTAATGGAAACCCTAGCAGCGAACTAAAATTTGCATTTTAGGGCATCAAACACCCGTCAAACAAGCTGAAATTATATGTACCAGTGCTTCTCCAAATCATATAAAATTAAAGGAACCAATACCAAGCCAAAACAACCCAAAACATGTGTCAAATCTGAAATAATACCCAACTGCAATTTATTTTATGACAGCAGAACTGCAGTCCACAAAAATAGCTAAAAATGAGGTCTCCAAATCCCAACAATTACAAATTATGGAAGATACCAACCTTATAAAATATGAGAAATCTGAACAACAACTTATAATGAAGTTTCGTGCCCTAGAAAACACCCAAAAACACTCTAACCCTAGTTGCTCTCCGGGAGAGGGACTCCAAACAATTCAAAAACTCTTGAAATGACTTCTCCTTGATGCCCTAGTTGCAAACCAGCAAGATGGTCTTCAATATTTTCCTTCACACCACAAATTTAGAGAGTTTTTGTTCACCAATATGCCACAAGGAACGGTTTCGTCCTCCTTGGATGCCACACTAATGGATTTTCGCCCTTTAGTGGAGTTGGATTAGAACAATCAGCCCCAGAACCAAGTAGAAGAGTATTTATGCCAAAATTGATAATGAAAATGAGTCTACGCGACTCCCTTTATACCCCTTTGGTGGTGCCAAAGGTATCACGGATGAATTATCCCAATACCAACCTCTTTGGAAGCTTGCTTTATTTTCTATTTTCACTTTGAGAGCTCTCCAACCCAACTGACCTGCCTTAGAGAGGAAAATACAAAAGAAAAGCATCAATAGTAATGAAAGAAAATAGAAATAAAACCCAAGGACTTCCCTTGTTGAATTTCTTCTTGGCCACGAGAAGAAAAATAGGCAAGAAGTCTTCAAATGAGACTAATTTGAGAAAAAGGACATTACAGTCCTCTCTTCCCGAAATTACTTGCCCTCAAGCAATTGCAAGCTTATATGTTTAAGTATCATCATATCAAGGTGAAAGAACATGTTGTAGTGCTCCCATAATCTAGATCCCGTGTCTGTCAAATGAAGGAACTTAAACCCAAACAAACTCATACCTCTTTTGCCCTTCTCTTCTTTGAAATCCTCTTTATCTCCCTTTTCAAAAACAACAGCGACATCTCCTTCTTTGGCACACTCAGCTGTATCAAAATCCTTCCGAACTGTTGTAGTTTCCGTCCTAGAGCAAGGAACAGATGAATATTCAGTTGGACCAGCTATCCCTCTTATTAGAAGACTCAAATCAGATTGTGGATTAGTTGAAAACAATTCACCACAACCATAAATCTCATGGAATCTTATCCTATTCAAGGCTATTAAATCTGATTTGTTTCTTCCTTTCAGTTGTAGCCTTCTTCCCACATCAACCCATGATGGAATTTCCTTTGAAAATATAAGATCATGGCTGTTCATGACTGCTAATGCCAATCCCAAATCTGATTTTTGCATGTTCAACCTTAAGACAATGTTATAACTATCAAACTGAAATCTTATGGAAAAAGGAAAATTCATAAGTAGTGTAGGGACTGAAAATTGTCTTACATAAGCGGGAAAATGAAGATCAGCAAGTCTATGGTTGAAATCAGCAGACATATTGGCCCTTAACTCAAGATTCTTGCAACCTAGCCTTGTCCCAGCTTGGCGTAGAAGATGGCTTTCAACAGGAAAGCTCCAATTTGCACTTAATTTTTCAAGTGTTTGCCACAAGGGATAATACTATGCATGCCTGGAACCAACTGAAAATTATCACCATGAAGCACCTTATCCAAGAGTAGACCCTTGCTAGCCTCTATGCATTGAGTGCCTTGAAGATATGCCTCTTCCTTCTTCATGCTAGCCATGCTTGGAAGCATTGTCTTCTTCCCTTTATTATTGCATTTCAACATAAGATGTAAACACATACCAATACTCATGCTCACCTCTTTTGGATGGTTGTTAACTTGTTGATTTGAATTTCCAGTTGTTTTCTTGAAGCTGCCCCACTAAATTTTCTTCACAATTGGGTTTGGATCAGACCATAGAAGTGCGGATGAGTGGGTGTAGTGTCCATGTACAACTCTAATATCTTCCTAAGCAACGCCAAAGATGTTTGGATGTTGGCTTTGCTCAATCTTCATGTGTGACCCTCTTACCCATCATATTAAGTGGAAAAAGTGTCTCCAAACCTGCCTCTTTCTCGCTGTCCGTGGAAGATATGCATAACCCCATACATAATTTCGAAGAGGACAGCCCATCATGGCTGTAGTACAACATTTCTTACTCAAAATTCTTGGATGTTATTGACATAGGAAAGTTGCAATAGCTGTAATACTTGAAATCCCTTCCACACATCATATTAAACCCAAAAATCTTCATCATAAATGTCAACCTACAGCTGTCCAAAGAGATTACTATCCATCCAAAATGCAAATTCAGGAAGAGCATCTTACCATCGCTGTAACATTGTGTTGTCTCATGCAAAATTGGTATGATGGTGGTGGAAGACCATCTTGTATCCAATGCAAACACTATATCGTTCACCGTGGGCGAGAAATGCATCTTTCTTGTGGTTACCAATTTTCTTGTGGCTGCCATAAGGATGTAGATAACAACAATCCTCAAGTTCGTATCATCCTTCAAAAGATTCCCTGAATTCCAAACTTCTATGTGCAAACACTCCGGAATTCGCAAGGAAGAATCTCTATCCCCCTTGTCCCTCAACATGTTCTTCCTCTTATCAAATTGACCATGATGCCGTCCATGATGCAAATATGGCAACGACATAGGAGTAACCCGGATTTCCCAAATATGTAGGCCATGTTTAGGATTGTCATCAAAGAGTCCACTTCCTAGGGCTGAAGTGGAATCCTCTTCCCATTTGGTGGCCTTCATCTTCACAAAGTTAGCATATTTCTTAGGATAACCAAAACATTGCAAAGACATAGTATGAAGATGTAGCAAATCCTTGCTTAGAAGATGATGAAATTGCTTATCATATATTGCTGCCCTGAAATTTCCAGCGAGCTGAGGATGAACATGAGCATCAAAAGAGGCCCTTATTCCATGGGCATGCCTCCCAACAAGGTCACCCAAAATTCTAGCCCCATTAATCCATAGTTACCTAAGTTTCTGGGATAGGGGGACAAGGGTACAAAGGAACCATTATGATGACCCATTTTCCGTGATTTACTATGAAGCATCAAACTTGCCCCATGGTCATCCCTTTTAATCATTTTCCCATGACTACAAATCTGAGATGGCATGGTAGAAAACAACAAATCTGAATTAGCTTCATACCTTTAGTTGTCTTCATATGTGTTTGGCATGTCTTCGTGGCTGTTACCATCATCAATTTGCTCCACATTTACTGCTGTTATGATAATTCCAGCAGACTGAGAGTGATTATGGGCCCTCAGAATTGCCCTTTCTTCATGGTTATGACCTCCAACAATGCCATCCCCTTGTTCCTTTCCCAAATCTGATTTTTTTCTACTAACATTCAACCCTGTGCAACCATTAGACACCGACAATTTATCATCAAACGCTAAAAGATTTTTACCTTGAGTTGTATGCTCATTGATCTCTTTCTCCTTTCTTGGCTTGTGCTCCACTATTTCACCAAACCCTTGTGTCTTTATGGTGCTTTCTCCTCTAGGGTTGGGATATCCTTCTCATGACCCTTGTGCATGGCTCAGGGATTGGATCAAGTTCTAATGCTCACTCTATCTTTTCTCCATCCTACAAACTCGAAAAATGATATGGCATAACAAATAACTTCCAAAAGGGCTTGATACTCGTCAAAGCTAGCTGCAACATTGTTAACTTTTGAAACCCTAGGTTCTTTATTGAATGTCCTTCCCCTTTGTAGGTTTTGCATGGTGAGGGCAAGAGAGTCCAAGGTGTCCACTAGTCTTTCTTGCATCTTCATCATTTTGTGCATTTTTCTTCACCTCTTAAGAAAGGCTCAGGCTAGGAAGACCGACACTATGCTACCACTGTAATGTCCCTTTCTAGGGCTGAAACACACATACAAGGAAATTAGACAAACTTAAGGACTTCCCTTGTTCAATTTCTTTTTGGCCATGGGAAGAAAAATGGGAAAAAGTCTTCAAATGGAACTAATCTAAAAAAGGGGACATTACAATCTCCAAACGAGGAAAATCGCCAATGAAGTCTACTCTAAAACAACTTAGAATACTGAGTCTCAATGTATCCCCAACACTGTCTAGCGAAATGACACTACGAAAAGATATGCTTCATAGCCTCTAAATGGTTGCAAATTGGACAAATGCCATCAGAGAGACCTGTCTTGGCCATCTTGGCCTTGGAGGGGATCCCTTGATTGACAATCAACCAGGAAAAAACTCTTAGTTTGTGGGAGATTCATATTGACCAAACATTGCAAAGACGTCAAATTCATCTTTCCTCTGCGTTTGTGGTTAGCCAACGAGCACTAAGGACCGTGGATAGCGATGTGGGGATCCCCTGATTGACAATCAACAGGCAAAAACTCTTAGTTTGTAGGAGATTCATATTGACCAAACATTGTGAAGAGGTCGAATTCATCTTTCCTCTGTGTTTGTGGATAGCCAACGAGCACTAAGGAACGGGGATAACGATGTCTCTGTGATGGGGATCATATTAGAGAAGCGAATGACAAAATCACCATCTCCAATCCCTCCAAAGTGGACTAGGCTTCCCAATCCCAATATTTATTTTAAATAATTATGACTTAGGAATGAGTCTTCTTAGCTCCATGTTTGAGGGATAAAAGACGAGGAGCCCAAATCCTTGAGCAAGAGCCACATTCACAAAGGCCATTTTAGTAGGATTTGCAACACTAATGAATCATGTCCAGTGAGATTTGCTTGCCATTTTACAACTTTTTTTTGATTGGCTCCTTAAAATTTTCCTTGTAATGATTTCAACCTACATGCACTAGTTGTGGAGGGAATATTCACTATATAAGATGCGCGGGAGGCTGAAATGCCTCATGTGTGGGTGGATGACATGCCTCAGTTACAGGAAACACAGGGGGTGCATGTTAGCTGGTAGGAAAAGTTACTCGGATTGTGGAGGGTGACTCCACTTTTTAGGTTGTGCAGGAGGCACATGGTGAAATGGCAAGACAAGCCACTCATGGTGAGACGAAAGGACACGCCACTCAAATAAAGGCACTGCCTTGGAGGGACCAGAGAGAAGGTTGTTAGTCCACTAGGGCATGTTCATGTTGGTCTTGTATCTAACATGAATCGCCAGTTAAAAAACCCGTTGGATGCAAATTGGCAGACAGTAAAAAACAAAGCCGATGGAACTTTGGACATGTACAAGGCCCATCTTATTGCAAAATATTATTTTACAACATGAAGGAATAAATGAGTTCTTTGCTCCAATTGTGAGTACTATGAAGATGGTAACGTTTCGGTTGCTTCTCTGGAGATTTGGACAAGGAGGTTTACTTGCTCCAACTTGGAAGGTTTTCAAGTACCTAGTCATGATCATTTGACTTGTAGTAACTCCCTGTTCAAACTTGAGTAGGCTCCACGAGCCTGGTATATTTTGTTTGATTAACATCTTCAAGATTTTGGATTGAAAACTATGGAGGTTGGGCTGAAGCTATTAGCTAATGATGATTCATTACCGGTTAATGAATCACCCTACAAAGAATTGTTGGACAACCTGATATACAACATGGCCACACGACTGGACATTTGTTTTGTTATCAGCTATCTTTTTTGGTTTTTGTTAATACCGAAGCTCCAACATTGGACAACAACAAAACATCAAAGGACTGCAAATTTCAGGTTGGTATCTTTGCAGCAATTCGCGGATTCAATGACTAAACTTCTTGGTTCTATTGTGTTTGTAAAGTTTTGGGACATTAAGGGGAGCTATTAAATATATTAATATCTATTTGTTATACATTAGTTACTCATTAACTAATGATTAGTTATAAATTACCCCAACCATATTGTAACTCCTTTCAGCAAATGTAAACAAAGGATAGATTGAAAAGGAAATGGACTATACATCAAATGAATGTGTGTCCTTCATTTTATTATGATTGGGAGTAGTAATAATGCAGTTGGAACAATTCTATGATTGTTCATAAATGAAAACTATGAACTAACATGTGTGCCTATAAATATATTTATTATATTTAATACGCTTCTAATGATAAAACCGTATACAACAAGTTTGTCCCAAAATTTTGCAAACAAGAGAGGACGAAGAGGTTTACTCATTAGATCAATAGGCTGCTCCTTAGAAGGACATAAGTGAAGAGAGATATCACTATAATCAACTAATTGTTGAATATAGTGATGATGAATCTCAAAAAGCTTGGTGCGAGCGTGATATACAAGATTCTTGACCATCTTCAATACACCTTGATTTTGACAAAAAATGGAAAGTGGAATAGTTGCATTCTAAGGAAGATGAAGATCAAGGAGAATCCGGCGAAGACAAATTGTTTTACAACTGGAACTGACAACTGCCATGTACTCTGCTTCAGTGGAAGAGATAACCACAATGGGTTGAAGCTAACTTTGCCATGAAACAACTCTTGAACTGAAAGAGAATATGTATCCACTAAACCTCCTCAATGAGAGTCTGTATAGCCAAAGAGTCTGAAATTTGTGACTTTGTGATTGAGAATGCCAAATTCAAGAGAACCTTTGACATATCGAAGAACTTGTTTTGTTGTTCCCTAGTATGCAAGTTTCGGCTTGCCCAAAAAACGAGAAAGATAGCTAATAACAAAACATATGTCTAGTCAGGTGGATGTTAGATATATCAGATTTCCCACCAATTGTCGATAGAGCGATTTCTTTGCTGGTTGTTAATCATCATGAGTTGATAACTTCAACCCTACCTCCATAGGTGTAGAAGAAGGATTGCAATCAGACACCTTAACCACTGTAACATATTCATAACATACTTGACTTGAGCTATGAAAATCAAATGACCACGTTTCCAAAATTCTACACCTAGGCAATAGTGTAGGAGGCCTAATTTAGTCATGTCAAAAACAACACATAAATATGATTTTACTCGTCGAATAACAGTGGCCCCACTACCCATGATGGCAAGATCATCAACATAAACAATAAGTATCACAATGTCATTACCATCGCTTTTGACATAATGATTTGGATAAGAAAATTGTCTTCTGAATTCGAAATCTTGTATATGTCTATATATTTTAATATACTAGGCTCAGAGAGCTTGCTTAAGCTTATAGAAGGGCTTAATTAGTCTGCAAACTAGATATTCACGACCACATGCCTGAAACCTTCAGGTTGCCCCATGTAGACTTTCTTTGCCAAGTCTCCATTTAGGTGGGCACTTTTACATCCATCTGAAAAACCTTGCATCGAAATTGAGTGGCAATTGAAAGAAGCAACCTAAAAAGTGTCCTTTGTAATATGAGTAAATGTTTCCTCATAATCTATTACCTCCTATCATGAGAAGCCTTTCGTAACAAGACATGCTATGTACTTATCCACGTTACTATCAAATTTTGTACACCCATTTGCAACCAATGGGTTGTTTTCCTAGTGTCAACTGCACCAATGTCTAGGTATTATTATTCATCAAGACATCATACTTTGTTTGCATAGCAATTTCCCATTTAGGTATGCCTCTTGCTTCAAAATGTCTTTGTGGCTCAACTATTTTGTGAAGATTATAAGACTGAGCAAAATAAACATGCTTTAAATCAACAATTTGCTTACTAGTCCTTTGAGGTGAGGTTGTGCATTTGATTGAGGCATTTCATCCTCCCAACAAAGTGGAGTAAAACCACCAAGTCCTTTGTTGGACTGAAGAAATCTGGTCTGGTTGAAGCTCTATTGGATAAGGAACCAATTCAAGTTTGCATCTTCTATATACAAGTGTATTACTTTTGGGAGTCGCAAGTTGTGGTGGAGTCTGTGGAGGAGTTTGAGATAAAGGAATCACAATTTTTCAGATGTGACTTGTTGATCACACCCAATTATTTGTTGATTAGAGCCAACTATTTGGTGATCACATGTAAAGAATGACTCTTGTTTTGTTCACTTCAATTTCATAACTACCAATTACTTTGTTAGTGGAAATATCAATCAACTTATAAGCCTTAGACTGATCACTATAACTAGCAAAGAAATATTTTGTAGTTACTCCTTTGTTTATCAAGAACCAAAGTATATCTAGCTGAACCAAAAATACGAAAAGATGATACCTCAGGTTTGGTTTTGGACCAAGCTTCTTCAGGTGTGTCGTCTTGTAAAACTTTGCAAGGACTCTAATTGAGAATATATACCGTTGTGTTTACTGCTTCTCCCCAATATTTGAATAGTACACCTCTATTATGCATCATGCACCGAACCATCTCCATGGAAGTTCTAATCCACCTTTCAACCACCCCATTTTGTTGTGGGGTATATGGGGCTGTTAGCTGATGATGAATTCCATCTTTACTGTAGTAATCCTTGAACGACTTGGAAGTGAATTCCCACCAATTATCATATTTCAATATCTTAATCCTCCGGTTGGCCTGGTTTTCCACCAATGCCTTGAATTTCTCAAAATAAACAAAACAATTAAGCTTATTTTTCAAGAAGTAGACCCACATTTTTCTCGAATAATCACACCAACTTGAATTTCCAACCCACATTATTGTAGCATAAAAAATGAAGCGGAAATAAATATTGAGCAGAAATGTGCTTGTGGATGAGAGAGACTGATGCCTTGACCTGGTAAGAAGCTTCAGACCTAGAGAGATTGCTGCCCCAATGACTGTGGATGTGACTTTGCGAGATTTAGGCAACCTTGGTGTGTTTTGCAAGTGTTGGAAGTGAGTGTATCAATGTTTTGCCATAGGATTTTCAAGTTAGCAAATGAGGTAGTGTTACTTTGCTTGTATATGGTTCCGAAGGTGAATTATCGAAGAAAGGCCGACCCAAAGCGATTAAAGGACCCATTGAAGAATTTGGAATTGAAAGCAAATATGGAGGATATGCTGGTGTAATACTGTACAAATAGGTTAGGTCGGATATAAATTCCTGACCAAACTATACGGCCTTGACCAGTGATGAAAAACATGTTAAATGAAGTTTTGATCTTGTTAGGTTGACTTGGTATATGGATTTTATGCATTGTCCTCTTAGAATGTGTCGGCATGCTAGTGTGCAAGGAAATACAAGTTAGACAAGAGACCTTAGAATGTATCGAGTGGGAATAACAAGGTAGTGTTTATCTTAGCAAGAGTGCATTGTCAAAACCAACAGTGTTAAAGAGTAGATTGCCAAATTTGAGTGTCTACATTTGCCCCCCATTAAGTATGAAATGAAAATTACATGGTTAAAAGAAAAGATACCTGAGTGTGTAGACACACTTTGTCTTCGCTCGGAGTTTGTTTTGCATTGTCTTGTTGTGTTGGTGTTGGCATGTTCCACGATTAAACTTGTAACACATAGTGTAGTCAATGTCCATAGTAAAGAATTGAACTTTAAGTCAAATGTAAAATGTAACATGAAAGATTAACATTTGCATAAAAATGAAATAAATTGATGTAAACAAGGAATACCCCTGTTTGTTTAGCGGAGGTAGAAGCTCTCATGTTTTGTTTGTACTTGAAGATTTGCATTGTTGAACTTGTTGAAGGATTGGCGGTGATTAGTCCCCAATTGCGCCGAGGAGAACCGAAGTGTTAGGTGCATGAATTGAACTTTAAGTCAAATGTAAAATGTAACATGAAATATTAACATTTGCATAAAAAAGAAATAAATTGATGTAAATAAGGAAGGAATACACCTATCTATTTAACAGAGGTAAAAGCTCTTGTGTTTTGTTTGTGTTTGAAGATTTGCATTGTTGAACTTGTGGAAGGATTGGGGGTGATTGGTCCCCAATTGCACCGAGGAGAACCAAAGTTTTAGGTGCATGCAACCCAACACAGAAAAAGAGGAGGGATAGAAGGAGAGTGAAGTATCGAAGCATCCCATGAAGGAAGAAGATTTTGTATCAAAAGTCATTCAACAATTCTGATATCTCCTCCTTTGATTGTAAGAGGAAAGGAAGGATTGCCTACAAAGAACTTAGCCGCTTTGATATCTTCCATAACCCCATGGACCACACCGGTGTAGACGGATCTAGGCCTAATTGTGTAAATTAGGACACACAGTAGTAAAGAGAACGAGTGCCCCATGCCCTTTCTATGTGCCGCACAACTGAATAGAAATTGAAAGAAACTGCAATGTACTAAAATGTAGATGAAGAAAGGAGTCTCATGCCTCCAAAGTTCCTGAACCTGTAGTAGAAACATAGTGTCGTAGTGGAGTGAAGTATTTCATGCCCCCTACAACTGATCTGAACTAAGTGAAGTAGATTTGAGATTGTGTCAAAAACCTGTACCTGTATGTGAAAATTTGAAACTAATGAGAAAGTTGATGTAATTGCCCCTAGGTAGAACCATGTGGGAGGACCGTCCATACGGTCTTGACCAAACTTTACAATTTTGAACATGTGCCTGATTTTCTGGATTTCTATGTTTGAATGTGTTTTTGAGTACTTGTACCATGTTTGTACTTGTACATTACCCCATAATTCTGCTTGTGTCTATTGTAGGTGTAGAATATACCCAGATGAATGCCCCCTCTTTTGAGGCATGTGCGAAAACCATGTTGAGCATGTGGCTCAAAAGAAAAGATGTGTGCCCATGCACTAGATGTTTGAGAAGCTGTATGAGAGTGTAGGATGTTGATGAGGTGGCCACCTTGAAGAACCTTTACTTGCAAAAGGGAAGGTTTTTGTGCATGGTGGCAACCATGGTGCAATAAAGACAATAATAACAACAAATAGAAACAATAGACACAATAACAACCTTAGCAATAATGCGTGTATAAGAGAACAACTGCAACAATCAATGAAGTTAGAGTCAATAGTATGCAAACAATGTCACACAAAAGGCGTAGAGTTTGCAAACATGGGACACCCACAGTGTCACAAGACAATCTAGGCTTGTAGGTTGACAAAAAAGAGAATGCAAGATAGACATATAGCCACAAACATGAGACGCCCATGGTGGCACAAGACAAGGCACTGAGGCCACAACCAGTGAAACAAGCAAGTAGTAACACACACAACTAACAAGCATGTATGGAAACTAAGAGTGTCAGCACACGATGAAATGATACAAGCGATATAAAAATAGACGTGAAGCAAAAGGTGTCAATGCTGCACAAGACGTGTTAATTTTGTTAGCTCAAAAGATAACATGTACACAATATATGTAATCAAGTGTAATGAGGAAGTAAAAAGGAACTATAATAGAACGACAACACCTTTGTGTAGTGTATAATAAATGCAACCTTATGTATAAGAAGTCTGGGTAAAGGGTCGACCAACACTTGTCATCATGTACCACTCTTTGTGTGCCTTGCATCAAACTTAATATACCACTTGAACGCATGTGTGTAAAGAGTAAAGAAATATGCTATCTATCAAAGCCATTGTGACAAACAACATGTAATGTAAAGTGCAAACAACTCAAGCTAAGTGTATAGGTCCTAATTTTGTATTTTTACAAATATATGAATGTTTTTGTATTTTGAAACTATGTTAATGTTTTTGTATTTTTGAAATGTTTAGCTATGTACAAGAAAGAGGGGTAGCATGAAAGCTATCTGATGAGAACCTCCTAAAGAGGTGGAGCAATTGTCGTAGAAGATGGAGGCTCGGGCCTCAATTGTGACTCAAATGCAAGTGGTACAATAGTAGTAATGTTTGACAAAGAAGGCCTGGGAGATGACGTAAATGCATGGGTAGTGTGTGAAGTAGAGCCCTATGTGGAGGACTAGAAGAACAAGTACACCAAGACATACTAGAAGACCGGTGAGAAATTATAGAGGGAACATGTGCACTAGAGGACTGACGTTGGATCTTATGGGAGTGAGAACTGCGAGAAACAATGTGTGAAACCGAAGGCCTATCAGGATTCCTAGGAGAGCTAGAGTTGTGAGAGGTAGTGTGTGCAACCAAAGGCCTATCAGAAGACCTAGGAGAACTAGAGCTGTGAGAGGTAGTATGTGCAACCAAAGGCCTACTAGAAGACATAGGAGGGCTAGAATGACTGGAGATAGTGTGTAGAATCATGGGCTAGGAAAGAACCAAGGAGTGCTAGAGCTATTAGGGCCATTGTGTAAAATTAAAGACCTATCTGTGGATGCACTAGGGGTAGGAATAAGAGTTGTAGAAGAATGACTAGGAAAACTAGAAGGAGCCTTAAAGGGAACGCCTCTAATTGTGACAACCTGCTGATTATGAATAAACTTAACACATTATTGACAGATGGAGTAGCCCTAAGAGCACTTAGCCAAAGGAGACCTAAACGTAATGCACTAGAGCTAAGAGTAGCGACAACCAAGAATGAAATTGGTGTAGTGATAGAACCAATAGTGATAAGTAGAGTGAAGCGCCGGTAGCAAGGATTAGTATCAAATGCGGGATTCTATGTAGAAATGCCAAGAGTTTTAAGTATCGTGAGAAAGAAGACGTTATCCTTGTTATGTGGATCAACTTAACCACCGTGTATAGGTACTTGATTAATAGATACAGGGATGGATAGAGTATTTGAAACAAACATGTCATCTATATCAGAGTCATCGAAAGTGTTAGGCAGTGTAGGAGACGATGTGTGAGTGATAATGCCAATCATTGTATCCAAAGGGTGATCATAAGAGGGCGGTGGTCGCACTGCACAATAAGTGTTGTGCACTTCTAAAGTAGATTTTCCATTGTCATGCTTAGGAAGTGGATCATTGAAGATTTTCAATTTTGCATTATCGTTGGTTGGCTTAGAAGATTCAGTGGGCTCATCCCATTTAATGGCATTTGAATCAATAAGATCTTTAATGAGATGACGAAGCTTGATACATCGATCAATGAGGTGACCAATACATCTATGATAATTGTAGTAAACGTAAGCATCAAAACTCTTGCTTTGAGGCTTTCTCGCATCAACCTCAAACGATGGAGGGAGACACATGAGATTACACTTGAGCAATTGTTTCAATACAAGGTGTGGGGCATATGGTAAGTGAGTAAAATGTTGTCGAGCGGGCTGAAGTTGGAGCATAATTGGTTGAACAATAGCATTGCTAGCATCTTTAGAAGTAACCTTGGTATCAATAGTCTTTCTTTTGAATGTGGATTTGCTTAGAAACTTGGCATTAGAGGCATTAGGAGGAGTGCTAGCAACGTACTTGAGTTTGTTCATATGTAACAACTTAGCTTCGCACTCCTTGAGTGTATGACATAAATGGTCAAAAGATCGACACTTGTCAAATATGACTGATTCTTGCAAAGGAGAAAGGAAGCTTTGTGTAGAGAGGTCTTGTAATTTATTGTCAGCTAAGATATTGCTCATGTTAGTAAGCATGGTCTTGTATTGTAAGACATGATCAGTGATAGGGTCATTGGATCCTTGTCACATTTTAGACAATTGTGCATAAGAAACTTTTTCCACAATGTTAGTAGAGAATTGTGCCAAAAATTGATTTTCCAAAGCAGTAAATGAGTGCACAAAATGTGTGGGGAGATCATAGAACCATTGTAGTGCAAAGTCCTTAAGACTTCTAGGGAAGTTAGCATTCGTCAACTAAGATCTCCTTAGAAATCGTAGTCAAAGCAAGCCATATGAAATTCTATTAAATATGTTCGAATTTTTCCCCATTGCCATCATAGATAGGGAGTTTAGGAGTGAGAAAACTACTAGCCAATGCATAAGAAACCACTTTTAAGTGGGTTATGAAGCAATTGTGTAGAATCCAAGTTTGAGAAGAAATGGAACGTCCTTGTACAATTCAAGATCATTGACAATGTACATGTTTGAACAAGTCAATTTCAAGCCCCCTATGTGTAGAAAAAAGTGTGACTAAACCAGTAGGGGTGGATATTGTTGGAAATATTGTCAACCTCTAGATGCACATACAGGCTTCAATCATTACGTATTTCCACAAAAATGCAACGGAAGCTGAAAATCATGTTAGGCACATTGATTTTGACAAAAATGGTCAGAAATAACGGAAATTTACAGCAGTGAAGGGTAGAAATACGAAAAAATACATGAAAAGAAGCGTTTTCTGCTACTAAGGATTATCAGTTATAAGCCATATACACATGTACTTAAGTAGGGAGATATCAATTCTATTTTAAGCAGTAGTTGCATATGCCATGTTTCATCGTGAAAAAAATGATTTAATGAGGGGGTTGGCAACGATTTAACCCCTTGATAACAACGATTTATCTGAGTGTCAGCGCTCCTAATCAATTGGTTAATTAACCAATTGTTAGTGCATTTAATAACTTATGGGTTGCAATGAAGATAAATGTATTATGGTTTATAAGACTAATGATATTGTGTACAAAAATGGAAAGGTACCTTTCGGTTGGCCTGATGAGTCTTCAAAGGATGTTCAGAAGGATTATCCAAGGAGATGGAAATCGATTTAAATTCTTTTAAGCTTTATTTTTTGATGCTTACATGTCAAGTTTAATTAGAGAATTTATCATAGAGCAGAATTGTATTTCATGGAGTCAAGCGCAAATATTTTTTGAAGAGTCTGCAGTTAGATCTAGTATTGTATGTGAAGGGTACTTAAATTTAGAGGATCAGAAGAATATGCTCCTTTGGCAGTATTTTAAAGTTGGATATCTTTTGAAGCAGCAACAACATATAGGAAAAAGTTTGTTTTTTCTTTGGAAGTATAAAGATCTTCATATTTGAAGATATTGGCGTCTCTTGCTGAGATTTTCTATAACAAAAAGGGGTTGGCCCTTTGATGTGGGCTTAATCCCTACAAAATTGTAACTTTCCAATAGTATGTCAACCATCCAGCTTGGTGCCTATCAATCCATTTTATAATAAAGAAGATTCCTCCGTGGTCCCTCAGACAAGGGTTTCCACGTACATTTGAATCTAAACTTATGTGTTGGTTTCCTTTGCATTCATTGAATTCCTTTGAAAATATATTCTACCATGTTAGAAACTGATTAATTTTTTTCCAAACTTGGTGAGATTAAGTGTTAATTTAAAAGAATATTCCTAATTTTTATTCATTCCTTCAGTATTTTTGTGTTTAACTACTTGTAGGTACCAAGATTGTGTAGTAACAATGCTTGTAGGAAGAGGCATAGTAGACATTTTGCATTGGAGTATATTAGGTTCCCCAAAAGTATGTAGGCTCCATAGATGCTTGATTAGTAATGTCTCAATGTGACCCTCATGGAGTCATGCTTAAATTCTTGCATATCTTGTTCATCCTATATGTAAGGACCTATCTTTGATTAGCCAAATGTGTTGTGGAACAAGTGAGGTATCCTATGAGACTTTATCTGATTGGGCAGATCACGAGAGTTATTATCAAGGTTATTATTGGATGCCTTCACCTTGTGTGTGTGTGTATGTGTGTTAATGTGAAGATGTGCATTGGCAAAGTGTATGTGTGTGTGTGTGTTGCACAACCAGTGTATAAGGCCAAACAATTAGGTTTTAACCCTGTTTGAAAGACCCAACCATAACAATGAACAAAGGGGTTACATACGTTGTAATCCAATGTATGAGTAATTAAATGATTATAACAATTATAACTACATTCTCCAAATTACCATAATTACCTAGGTAAATAGAAAGATAGTATTAAACATGTTAAATTAGTCTAAAGCAATCTACAAATTTCAAAGATGTTCTAACAATGTTTCACCAAAATGTTTACACCGAATTAGATTTATGTAAAACCTAAGAATTAGTGAATTAAGTACAATAAAGGAAGTAAGGGTTAGCTACATAGGTTAGTTATTACGATTAATTAACTTCCAGACATTAATTATCACAATATCATAATAACCCTTTAATACTTGCAACTAATAGATATGCTAAACAAGATATGAACTTGATAACACAAGAGGATGAGCACTCATAGCTGATTATAGATTTTTCTGGAAGGTTTTGGAAGTGATATAATCATAAAACAATGAGATCTAGATTAAAACAAATGATGCTTCGTTTAGAGAGCGTCATTAAAAAATGGAACCTGTGTCAGAATCATACCAAACTATCTGGGTCAAGACCATCCGTACATTCCTCCACCTTCTATATAGTTTTGGGCATGCTTCCTATATGGGATCTATAACTTTATGCCCATTGTCAATCATCTAAAACATTATCATTATCAAACCCTAATATGTGATCTTGTTGTGAAGCTCTCTTAATTCTCTTCTCATCAAGATCTCAAACCCTAGCCATGGATGAGAAGTCTTGTAAAACAAACTTTAGTTGGGTTTTAGGAACCCTCATGCACCAGCAAAAGTTGGAACTACTCCAAATAAGCCTCAAATTACATGTCATTCTCCACCTAGAACATAATATTTGAATGAATGCAACTAGATTTGACAACCACCTTTGACAATGATTGAGTTGATTTGTATCTTTTTATGATACTTGGGGAAGGGATATTTGAGGGCTTGTGGATGAGGGAGATTACTTTCTTGACCTATAAATGGGCTTCAGAACTGAGTATATTTCTTTCCTAATGACTGTAGATGTTTATTGCACTATTTAGGGACCCTTTGGTACCTTTTGCAAGTTCTGGAAGTGAGTGTATCAATGTAGTATCATAGGATTTCCTAGGTTATTAATTAAGGTAGTGTTTAGTTTCTTATATAGGTTTATATAGGATATTTATCTAAAAATGTCAACCTATGGGGATTATAAGAACCAAACAAGAATATGAAATTAAAATAAAAGTTGGAGAGCATGTTGGTCTAAGATTGTACAAGTCAGATAGGACCAGTTATAATATTATGACCAAACTATACGACCTTTACTAGGGATGAAAAATGTGTAATATGAATTTTACAACTTATTAATTGATTTTCCATGGATTTTATATATTATACTATCATAATTTGATGACATTTCAGTGTGCAAGGATAAACAAGCTAGACAATAGACCTTAGAATGTACTAAGTGAGAATAAAAAGGTTGTGTTTATCTTAGCAAGAGTGCAATATCAAAACCAACAATATAAAAGAGTAAATTGCCAAATTTGAGTGTCTACAACATGTTATTAGAGGCATTTGTAGAGGACTTTTTTGGATTTTTTGAAGCCATGGAAGAGGAGAGGGTAAGGTCGAGCAAGAAAACATATTCATTCCTCAATTAATCAATCATTATGTTATTAAGAGGGCCACTTCCATTGTGGCATCACCCCTATTGGCATAAGGATCATGATATATTAAACCGCAAACCAAGCCAACCAACCAATGCTGGATTGATTTTTTGATTGAATGAGGATTTTTTATCATCTAGACTCAATTCCATGATGCAATGAAGAGGCATATCTGACTTGGGTAGTAAGGCATGTATTTATAGGCAATTGTAGAGGAGATTTTTGGATTTCTAGAAGCTAGGGAGGAGGAGAGGGGAAGGCCGAGCAAGAAAACATACTCATCCCACAACCAATCAATTGTTAGTAAGAGGGCCACTTTCATTGTGGCATCACCCCTATTAGCATATGAATCATGATATATTGGGGTTTATATGTTACTGCAGACCAAGCGAACCAATCAATGTGGGAATACATTTTTGATTGATTGAGGATTTTTTAGACTCATAGAAGCAATTTAAAGGTGCATTGAAGAGGCATATCCAACTTGGGTAGTAAAGACATGTATTTAGAGGTAATTGTAGAGTTTTCTTTTGAATTTTTTGAATTCATGAAGGAGAGGGTAAAGCCAAGCAAGCAATAATACTCATCCCGCAACCAACCAAACATTATTTTATTAAGAGGGCCACTTCTATCATAGTGTCACCCTTATTGACATAAGAATCATGATATATTGGGGTTTATATATTATTGTGGACCAAGCCAACCAACCAATGTGGGGTTTATTTTTGATTAAATGAGGATTTTTTTGAGTTGAATGTGCTATGTTGTTCTTTTGCTCTTGTTTGTTAGTGCACCTTTTTGAGTAGATTTTTGTGTTTGTACATATTTGTGCACTACATTGGCAAAGTGATCCAAAAGGGCTCACAATATTTCCTTGATCACAAAGTAGTCTTCAAAAATTGGCTCAAGTCTAAAACCTATGATGCAAAGCAAAATTGGTGAGTTCATGACTTGAGGGACTTTCACAGATAACGAGCACACAACATGCATTGCAACAGCTCTGTGTTATGCATACACACTCCTTACGATGGTGCAAAGTTTGTAAGTCTTAGTATGAAATCAAGACATTGCACATGTGGATGAAAGAGGGGGCAGAACCAGGAAACCTTCAAAATGTTCATGGAAAAGCATGGTGCATTTTTAGGGGCTTGTGTCAAAAGGTGAGACTCATATTGACGCCACACTTCTACTTATGAAACCGCAAGGTTATTAGACTTCTGAGTGAGAGATACTTGAAGACATGGTGTGTGTGGGCTTCTCAAGGTTCTTAGTCATTGAAAATGGTGGATTCATCTAGTTGACAGCATCGTGCTCACAAACACACGCTGATAATCACTTACCAAGTTACCCACTTTAGAAGTGTGTTCGTTGGGCCGACTTGTTTTTGCATGGAGTTGTGTTATGTTATGGGTCCTTTGGGCCTTATTCCTCGTCTAATATTTGCAACACATTTAATCCTTGTCTGAGTAGGATGTAGTTGGCGCTTATTATTGTAAATGATTGATTGTGTCTCTATACACACACATCACCATACTTGAGAATGACATTCAAGAATTTGATGAGGAAATAGTCTAGGGTGCAATTATGAGGAGTACCGCAATTAGAAATATATGTACAAATTTGGGAAGTGCTAGTGGGATTGAATTACATGGTGCAACTATGCAATGTTTTATCATTTGTAACCTTGTGGGCATTGTGTGTTTTATTTTTGTAAGCCAGATTTGGCAAAGTGTGTGAGGTTGTGTATGTAACTCTTGTTGATGAATAAAAAATATTGTTGTTGCTGTATGATTCCTCTGTGTATGTGTGTTTCTTGTTAAGCCTGCATGGTATAAGCCTTAAGGCATCCCTTCTTTGGGACCCCTAAGTGTGACTGCATCATCAAGGGGGTGGTTGTACATACCAGTGCTACCTCTTGCCTACAAGTGCTCATCAATCCCCTATACATGAATAGAGGGGAACCTCTTTTTTGTACTACGTGTAAGGGGTATGCCTATATAGATGACCCACCTACGTACATGAATAGCTCTCAACTAGCCCACCTATGCATGCCCCAATCATTAAATCAAATACATACCACAATACAACATACAAGAATGTGATAGTACTCAACACTACTTTTTTTCTAGTAACGTGGTATGCATTAACTAACACATTCTTGTGAACATTCCCCTATCTCCATAAAAAGGTTTCTAAAAATCATACAAAATCAGTATTTGTAAGTGCATTGCCAAGCACTCCGGTTCGGTGTGGACTTACGTTTACAAGCTAATTGATCTGAGTTCTGAGTTCAAGATCCTTAATCTAATCTGCACTCCCCTTGAGAAACAGAGGTGAACATACATCCTTATTAACCCTAGTCTCAACAACAAGTGACGGACAGCTAGCAACCTCAACACTCCAATATTAGCAGTAACTACTACCTAGCAAAAGAAGAAGCGAACCAAACTCTTCTGAAGAAGTGGGAACAACCTCATATAGGAAGAGAATAGACTAGGAACGACTGCTTGGACCATGCAATTCAGCAAGTGTCGTCTTGTAGCTTGACACTTGTCTCATGCAACTGCCAAGTTGCAGCTTTTCCCATTGCTCTTTTCCCATTGCTCCTACATGGTCAATGGTCAATAATTAACCTTCTAGCATGTCCCTTCCCACCTGCGATGCTCTGGCATTTTTTCCTGTGCATCTGTTCCCTCCTTTGGCACTTGGCTTATCATATAGCTATTGATTTCCAGCACTCTCTAATGCCTCGTCAATGCTGCCTTATCCCTCTGTTGAGCTCTGCTTTGTCTTGACATGAAACTCTTTGATATCCCTGTGCACCTCATTGCTTGTTGCCAGTGCTATCTTGAGATGTAGTTTGGATCCATACTTATACTTTGGTGCTATACTTCGGCCAACAACTCCAATACACAAAATGAGGGATTGTTTTATAAATACCATGCAAGATAGAAGATTGTCTTTGCGTTTGTCCACCTAAGAATAATATCTGCCAGTGCTTGAACACAAAGTGGAGTAGAATGAAACCATTTGGAAGCTCACCCCAACACAAGCTTGGTTTATCACTACTTAACAAACAAATGGTGTGGTTTATAAAAAACCTAGGTAGCCGGTACGGGGATCCATTATGCTGGTATGGCAATTTTTTTGGGGGCCTCGGGTATGGCACTTGAGTACGGCCGTACAATATATATATATATATATATATATAGCCAAATAAGCAAAATTTCAGCCTTATACATGAATAGAGTAAACAAATTATTAAATAAGTGAAATAGGCAAATAACGTATTAATAATTCAATGCATTTTGTGGTGATATTCATTGATTGAACTTAGAACAAGTACATTGTTCAAATTCCAAATGTTACAATGTATACACAAAAAATCAAGATAAATCAGCATACTAATAGTCCAATTATAATCATAACTAATAACAAATCACATGACTGGAATTCTGGCTATTACCAGCTTCCTCCAAATCTGGCAGTTCAGATTCGTTTGGGGTTTCTCTTATTATTCCTGCATTAGTCTTACTTGCTAGTGGAGATGCTGCTGCTGCATTTTTTGATCCTACATTACCCAAACTCATCTCAACTGTTGCAGTTTCAGCCATTGTTTTAGGTACTTCTGTGAATGCCCTTGTTTTACCACAGTTGCATCATTTACCTGATCCCATCTATTGACCTTTATTAACCCCCAAAAAATTTATTAAAATAAAATAATAATAAAAAAATTGCTGTTTTTACTGTGGGTACATTGTGGGTATGGCCAGGGTACATCTAACAGTACCTGGGTATGTCCCAGAAAGTACCCAGATGTGCCCGGATACTGCTGGATGTACCCTGGACATACCCCCGGTGTACCGTACCCGTATTGCGTACCACGTACAGTACGTACCTGCACCCATGCCCTGTAGGGTACATACCAGATACCTAGTAAAAAACACATAAATAGGGCCTTGATATGCTTTATGTCATGAAATCCAAGATTCGTGGTATCAGTGAAAAGAAAGTAAATATTTTTCAAGCTTTTGACTTGAAGACTCTGTTCCATTGATTAGGTGGCAAACACAACTGGGCATACGAAAATTATAACCTGCATGTACTGTGAATCGGCCATCGGTAGAATGTTCTCAATAGAGGGAGCCCCAATCATTGATGGGTGGGCCCCTCAGGAGATACTGGGAAAAATGATATTGAATGAGAAAGAAGATGTGGTGAGCAAAGCTGTATCTTACAAGACCTCTTCTATGTAGAATTTGGGTTTGGAAACATATATCTTCCGAGTGATATCCTTTTGTCCCCACAGCTTGGTTTAGAAGAATATATTCATGCTTGTTGTAGAAGGGAGGGTACCTGCCCCATCCATCTGACCAAAAATGGACTGATTTGGCATCAAATGTTTTACAGAATAAGCAGGACTTCTAGATAACAATGCAAATACAGATACATTGCCAAATCACTGTCTCTCCTTTTGTAAGTGTCCCAGAGATAATATCCTGGGTTGTAATGTAGTATTTATGTCAAAAAAGCAGTCTCAATTCCTGTGGAAGAATAAGCATACAAATTTCAAATTTTGTTCCTAGCTAAAGACTGATTGAATAACAATAAATAGCATTATGTACTACTTAATCTTCTATGTGTATCTGTTTCCTGAGGTTACCCTCGGGGCTTATTTTGCCCGTTTTATCGTGAGCCTTTCTGTAGATTTGATTCTCTATGATCCTGCACTTTGAATTCGGAATATAGATGGCAAAATCTGTGAAGATTAATACCATTTATGATTTCCTTACCATTCTCAAATTTGAATGTCTGCCAAGGATTCTAATGTTCTTATCATTTTGAAGTATCTTCCCTTACATAAATACCGTTGGATAACTCTCTCTTCTACATTGCAAAATTTCCCAGCATGAAGTTTTTAGAATTTTTCTGTGCATATTTTTTTTGCATTTCTTTAGGCTTATCAGCTTCTTACTACATTTACATATTGTATTCTTCAATTACCTGGGAAACAGCTATTTGAGGCCGGTCAATTTTATAAGTATTTCATAGTTTTTATTACTTCTGCAGCTGGTTGATTGGGAGGAAGGTGGATATTTAACGGCGGATTCTCCAATGCCTCGAGGAGAGATTGTTATTGGTGGCCCCAATGTAACACCAGGATACTTCAAGAACAAGGAAAAAACCAATGAGTTGTACAAGGTGATTAAATGCTGGGAGCCAACTTTCTCATTTTGATTGCAAATTAATTATCACTATAGTTTCCATCCTAATATGATGTTGCCTCGAAAAGGTGGATAAGCGAGGAATGCGATGGTTTTATACTGGAGACGTAGGCAGATTTCATTCTGATGGCTGCCTGGAGATTATTGACCGTAAAAAGGACATAGTTAAGCTTCAGCATGGAGAATATGTTTCCCTGGGCAAGGTATAAATAATGTTTTTTCCGAAATTGAATTCTTCTTTAATTTCTCTACTGTTTTTTTCGGCCTTTCTTATTATACTATGGTTTCTATTTTGTGCAGGTGGAGGCAGCTTTGTCTGTGAGTAATTATGTGGACAATATCATGGTGTATGCTGATCCATTCCACAATTATTGCGTGGCACTTGTTGTTCCATCTCACCAAGCTCTTGAAAGCTGGGCTGAAAAACAAAGAGTTGTTTACAAGGATTTGGCAGATTTGTGTGAGAAAGCTGAAGCAATCAAAGAAGTTCAGAGCTCAATTTTGAAGGTCCGTATATAAACTATTACTATCAATTATTTGCATATTTTGTGTGGCAGTTTTTGTGTTGCAATTGAAAGTTCTAGCAGTTGAATATAATGAATATATTTATAGGCACACATGTTAGTTGGTAGTTTTCAGTTATGAACTGTCACATAACTGTTCCAACTACATTGTAACTACTTCCAATCATAATAAAATCAAGGACACACATTCATTTGATGTGCAGTCCATTTCTTCTTCATTCTATCTTTGTCTACATCTGCTAACATTGGTAGTAGAGTCTCTAGTGCTTGTAAGGATTTGGAATCTGAGGAAGCTTGGCAAGAAGCACAAATTTTGAAAACTAAAAGAGAATGCAAGTTCGAGGAAGCCTTGTGCTAGGGCAAGAACTAAGGTAAACATTCCGCTAGGGCACAGAATGAAGAAAAACACATTTTAGGAAAGAAAATTTATGATAGCGATTTGCGTATGCATTTTATTCTGGTTGCTATTTACGTTTGGTCTTTTTTTAATTAAATCAGTCCTGGTCGCGATTAGCAAAACACCTTGGTCGATGCAAGCATTTTCTCCCCTGTACAGTCATTAGGGCAGTCACCATTTGACAGACACCATTTCTGGAAAGCATTTTCGTGGGTGCTAGGGGCACGTAATTTGGTGCACAAGTTTCTTTGCATTTTGCTGGTGATAGGGCACAAAATCCCGTGCACAATAATTCTGCTTGATCAATGCATCCCAACAGTTCAGAATAATCAGAATTTCAAGCCCATGTCAAGGCATTGATTAATTCCTGAAAAAATTTTGCTGGTCAGACTGGCTAGTTATTGTTGCTGTTATATCTATTTCCGCTCATTGCTGGCAGCTGCTGTTATATTTATTTTTGCTTCATTTTTTATTCTGCATTAATTTGCGGGTTGGAAATTCAAATTGGTGTGAATGGTGAATATACAAAACCTTGTTATGCTGGAGGCGTAAAAGTTAACTGGACAAAATTATAATATTTGGAGCCATAAAATCCTGACCAATGTGGAATTTCACGATTGTGATAAAATAATGTGGCAAAGAAAGTAGGCCCGCTGCTAATTTTGCAGATTATGACAAAATGTCATAAGGAAGCCCTATTAATGCTGAAGTTGTCGGTATTTGATGAATTGATACCAGAAGTCTGCAATGCCACTTTGGCGGGTGATCTATGGATTAGTTTGAAGGACAAATATATGACTTCAGAGAAGAGTCGGTTGTTATACCTAAAGAATTTGCTATTTTCAGAAAGGTTGCAAGAGGGTGGGTCACTGTTAGAGCACCTACTTCGGATGAAAGACCTCCGAGAATAGCTTGCCTCCATTAACAAAACAATAGATGGCGGTGATGATGATGGCATGTAGGTGCTGAATAGTTTGCTTCATCATTTGAGTCATTTGTTGAAGTCCTCCATTTGATGGCTGAAAGTCAGACTTTGATTTTTAATAAAGTCAGTTCCTATTTGTTACAAAAGGAATGGAGATGAATTTAAACATTTGAGTCCAGTTGTGGACAAATTGAGAGTGCTTTTGCTGTTCAATCCAAAGGGAAATGGAAACGACAACTTGGAAAATCATCTCCTAAATATCAAGTCAAATTACTATTGTCATAAACTTGGTCATGTGAAGAAGGATTGTTGAAAAAGACAATATGATCTTTCCAACAAAAAGCAGAAGGGACAAGCAAATGTGGCAGCAGTTGAACAAGAGCCTGAAGAAGAGTATGCCCTCATGGCATCATGCTCGGATGACAACCCTACAAGGTGTTGGTTCTTTGATTTTGGAGCATCAAGACACTTCACGTGTCAAAAAGATTGGTATGTAAATTTTCACACAAATTTCAGTTCTGATTCAGTTTCATTAGGGGATGGAAGATCTCATGCAGTAGAAGGGATAGGGGATATTTGAATCATATTGAATGATAATGTCAAATTAAATGTTAGAAATGTTAGATATGTACCTAACATGAATAAGAATATTTTATCTATAAGTCAGCTAATGGAAAACCCCAATATTTTTGTAAACTTCTCTGGCAAGAAATGCATTGTGTCTGATGTAAAACTAAACAAAGTTGTTGCCTTGGGCATTGGGAAAGGAGGCTTGTATAGGCTGGTTGATCTTGCCACGATCAACTTACATGCCTTAGTTATGGAGGGTAATACTGAACATTTTGTGGCATGAGAGATATGGACATCTCAACCTTTAGTATCTCGCCAAACTTAGTAGAGCCAACATGGTTCTTGGTTTGCCTGCTTTTCAAGAGAAACATCAGATAGGTGTGCAAGGTGTTTGGCTGGAAAAAGAAAAGGAAGCCATTTCCATACTGAAGGTGCTTGGCATGCCAAGGGGCTTTTAGATCTTGTTTATGTAGATCTTTGTGAGCCATCATGGAAGTCTCTCACGGTTCTTGGTGCGAGGTACTTTCTTTTATTGGTGGATGATTATTTGAGAAAGATGTAGGTTTACTTCTTAAAAAATAAGTTTGTCTGTTTTGCTTCTTTTGAGAAATACAAGGCATTGGTGGAAAACTAGGCCATAGTTGGCAGATCAAGTCATTGAGATCTGATAATGGGGGGAATTCACTTCCAAGTTGTTCAAGGATTACTGTAGTAAAGACTCGGTCTAGGAATTCATTATCAGTTGACAACCCCATATACCCCACAATGGGGTGGTTGAGGGACGAAATAGAACTATCATAGGGATGGCTTGGTGCATGATGCCTAGTAGAGGTGTATTGTTCAAATATTGGGGAGTAGTAGTAAACACAACGATATATACTCAATCAAAGTCTTTGCACAATACATGATGTCACACTTGAAGAAGCTTGGTTACAAAACCAAACCCAAGGTATCGATGTCACACTTGAAGAAGCTTGGTCCAAAACCAAATCCAAGGTATCAATTTTTCGTATTTTTGGTTCAGCTGCATATATTTTGGTTCTTGATAAAAAGAGGAGTAAGTTAGACTCTAAAACTACAAGATATTTCTTTGCTGGTTATAGTGATTAGTCCTAAGGCTTATAGGCTGATTGATATTTCCACTAACAAAGTAATTGTTAGATGTGATGTTGACGTGAAAGAAACAAAGTCATTCTTTGCATGTGATCAACAAATAATTGGTCGTAATCAACAAGCAGTTGGGTGTGATTTGCAAGCCAAACATCTAAAAACATTGTGATTCCTTTACCTAATGAAAAGCCTATCTCATACTCCATGCACTCCACAACAACTTGCGACGTCCACACGTGATACACTTGTATATAGAAGATGCAAATCTGAATTGGTTAATCAGCTGGTAGAGCTTTAGCCGAAACAAATTTCTTTAGTCCAATGAAAAAGCTTACGTGGTTTCACTCCACTTTGCAAGATGTGCGAGAGGATGAAATGCGTCAATCAAATACATGGCCTCGATAGACATGGTATGCAAATTACCGATTTAGAGCATGTACATTTTGTTCATTCTTCGTGATCTTCACAATAATCGTTGAGCCACATAAGATACTCTAAAGTAAAAGGCATACTTAAATGGAAAGCTACCATGCAAATCAGTGTTACGCGGGGACACGTGGATTTTGGTGACATCTCGGACGTCCCGAACGTTTCGGGGACTTGGGGACTTGGAGGGGACGGGACGTCTCTAATTTTTTTAAAATTGTTTAAATTTTTTTTGATGTTTTTACTTTTAAAAAGATGTAGATTTTATACCAAGAACATCAAATTGGTATAATCTACGTAAGTACCTAAATATACATGAAATTACAGTTTAATATTCCTACGAATGTCATTTAAAAAAGTTAAAATATTGAAATATTAACTTTTATATATTATTTTAAAAGTTGTCCCCCTGCCGTCCCCAAAATTTGGGATTTTTTTTGCCGTCCTGGAAACCCTGTCCCTTTGTACCTCTGTCCCCCCGTCCCCAAGACTTAGGTAACTATGATGCAAACAGAGTATGATACTTTGATAAAGAATAATACTTGGACGGTAGTGGAGTTGTCTCCAGGGAAACAACCCACTGGTCACAAATGGGTATTCAAAGTCAAGTGCAAAGCTGATGGTACGTTGGATAAGTACAAAGCACTTCTTGTTGCGAAAGGCTTCTAGCAACAAAAGGGAATAGATTATGAGGAGACTTTTGCTCTTATTGCAAATATGGTCATTTTTCGTTGTTTCTTTCAATTGGCACTTAATTTGGATGGAAGGTTTTTTAGATGGATGTAAAAAGCAGCGCCTTCATGAATGGAGATTTGGTAGAGGCAGTCTATATGGTGCAGCATGAAGGGTTTCAGACATGTGGTTGTGAACATTTGGTGTGTAGGCTAATTAAGTCCTTGTATGGGCTTAAGCAGGCTCCTCGAGTCTGGTGTATTAAAATAGATCAACACCTACAAGATTATGGATTCAAAAGGAAGTCTTTTCTGATCCAAATCTTTATGTCAAAAGAAATGGTGATGAAATTGTGATACTTATTGTTTATGTTGATGATCTTGCCATCAGCGGGTAGTGGGGCCATTGCTATTCAACAAGTAAAAATCAGATTTATGTGTTGTTTTGACATAACTAATTTAGGCCTCCTACATTATTGCCTAGGTGTAGAATTTTGGCAACATGATCATTTGATTTTCATAGCTGAAGTCAAGTATATTACAAATTTGTTGCAAAAGTTTAGGATGTTTGATGATAATCCTTCCTACACCTATGAAGGTCGGGTTGAAGTTATCAAGTCATGATGATTCACCACCAATAGTGGAATCAATCTATAGACAGTTGGTGAACAGCCTGATGTATCTTACATCTACCCGGTTGGACATATGTTTTGTTGTTAGCTATCTTTCTCAGTTTTTGTCTAAACTGAAACACACATTAGGGAGCAATGGGGAAACGAGTTCTAAGATATGTCAAAGGTACTCTTGACTTTGGCATTCTCTATCAAAGAGTCACAAATTTCAGACTCTTTAGGCTATACAGACTTTGATTGGGGATGTTTAATGGATACCCAAAGGTCTACCACTAGATACATCTTTTCTTTTGGTTTAGGAGATGTTTCATGGCAAAAGTAAGTTTAAACCCACTGTGGCTATCTCTTCTACTGAAGTAGAATACAAGGCAATTGTTAGTGCCAGTTGTGAAGCAGTTTAGCTTTGACAGATTCTTGAGTGATTTTTAGCTTTCCCAGATTACACCTACTCCACTTTCCATTTTTTGTGACAATCAAAGTGTATTGAAGATGTCAAGAATCTGGTATATCATGCTTGCACCAAGCATATTGATATTCATCATCACTATATTCAACAATTAGTTGATTTTGGTGATATCTCTCTTCACTTTTGTCCTTCTAAGGAGTAGCCTGCTGATCTAATGACTAAACCTCTTGGTCCTCTCTTGTTTGTAAAATTTCATGATAAACTTGTTGTTGTTTCCGGTTTAGTGATTAAGGGGGGGTATTGAATATAACGAATATATTTATAAGCACACATGTTAACTAGTAGTTCAGTTATTAACTGTGACATCACTGTTCCAACTACATTGTATCTACTCCCGACATAATAAAATGAAAGACACACATTCATTTGATGTGCAGTTTCTCTTCATTCGTTCTGTTCACGTCTTTTAACATTTCACGTCTACTCAATATTACTTGGAGAATCTTGGCATCTTCTTGGGGGACTGATGCCAAGTAGTGTGTATGGAAAGCAAATTGTAAAATGTAGTTGTGGTTCTATGGACCTAACCAGTGGCAGTCTAAGCAATTTCTTGTTATATTTAATGTGACTGGAAAACAAGCAGAAAAGCATTCAACACTTTCATAATTGAAATTAACTGACTCGCTACCCAATGGCATTGTCAATATCCAATAAGATACCCTAATGAAAGCTGAGACGGTGAAAGCTAATGAACACCAGCAGTTAAAGAAGACTGAACAAAAGATATTTACACAAATTAGGAAGGTGAAAATTGAGCAGTGGACCTTTTTATAACTACCTCAACTTCAAAGAGATGATTGAAGTTGCAGATTCTAATGATCTCCTTTGCCCCGCCGTTTCTGTCCCTTTTCTGTGTTATCATTGTGCTTCACTATTGATGCTTCAGTGGTTGGTTTTAATTATGGGTACTTACTGTCATTTCAGACAATGCCCTAAATATGTGGTCACATAATGTTCTCTGGTAATAATTAGTTTTTAGCAGGTTGAACAATATTTATTTTGGATGATGCCCGACTCGAGATAGAGATAGAAGGTGGTCGAGCGCACCCTATATAGATAGGGTGAGCTGCTCGCTGTAACGACAAAGCTCTTGGATCGGGATACTCCTCCCTAGGTCCTCCAACTTGGAATGGATGGCGCCCAAATGGCGCCCAGTGTTGACTTAAGTAGTAGGATGCTAGTGGTAGACAGTTTATAAATTATAAGCAGTCCTTAAAGATAATCATTCCATATATTGTGTCCTGTTATGATTTTGTATATTATATCCAAATTTCAATTCTTCCCTCACTAACCGAAAAATAAAAATGTAAGAAACAATACTAGAGGTGCAATTACAATATACAGTATAAATAATATATGTACAAAATATTCCGTTTGGTACCCTGAATAAAATAAGCTTGTACCAACTTCTATAGGGCACCTCCAAAAGTCCATAGCCTTCATGCAATCACTGCAACCAACAAAGTAAACAGCTTTCCGCAGAATTGAAATCCATATATTATTAACCCAACAACCCCAAGATTAAGAACATTTTTCTGTAAAAACTTCAAAGAATGTTTTGATGTCCAGATGACTCAGTAAATTAGTTCTACAATAAATAAATAAACATCCCCGAATATACGGTAAACATTTAGAGTTTGTGATAACCAGGAATGTGAGAATTGTCACTCGATTTCTTCACATGCATATACTCAAACAATGGAAAAGAGATTTACCTGCCTTGGAATGTCAAAGGATGTTGATATGACAACCTTCAATATCTCCAAAATGGATGTGTTCCCCTCTTTTAGACACTGTAAAGCAGTTACCCAAAAGACCCGGTATTAATTTACTCAAGTTAAAATAAAGAAACAATCCTCTTACAAGTTTACACGCTAACACCATAAATGAAACTCCAAGGATTATAAAAAGAGATATAATAGACTAATCTTTCTCATTATACATTCTCATCAAAAAGGATAAGAGAGTAATGCAGAGGCCAACATGAATTTCGCTGCAGTCTATTTGAATGTCTAAATGTGAAATACTATCTCCAATCTCCTCGGGAATCTTTGATCTAGTATTCCATAGATGAATACCCATTATATTATTTTGAACTCTCAGCCCCTCGCTGTAAAAGTAATTCATGCTCAGTTTTGGCAAACTGAAGCTGACCTTCCAGGGAAAAAAACATACAAAATTGTTAGTAATAGTCGCTGATCACAAACTTCCTAAACATAAGCACAGTTATTTACTAATAATGAAGGACCAAGTTACTCAAATTGACAAAACAATAAAAAACTAACAATGCATCAATAAGCCATGGTCTTGCACGAGGCAGATATACGCCACATCACGGGAGACCTTTACTCCAGTCATATGGTGTGCTAACTAAAAAGCCATTAATCACAAGTAAATGGAGAAATATAGAAAGTAAATACATATGTAATGCAACAATATGCATCTATCGTCAATTTGCAAGGAACATAAAAGTCTGTGCTAACTACTAGGGCTTTTTCCAGACAATATTTATTTAAATCCGATATGAAAATTCTCATGTATCTGATGAACCCAAAAGAAAACAGTTCTAGAATTATTTTCCATTCAATTTATTTCAAAGTGCTAATTTAAGAGGATTGATTATTCACTTAGAAAACATGGACATGCAAAGGATATTACATAGAAACATTATTCAGTGTGTAATGTAATGTTCTCCATTAGAAATGAATGCAAAATAGAACCCAGACAAAACCAATATTGAACACCCCAGACTTTGAAAATAATCTAATTTGAAGCATAATGTAATTTGAAGATAATGGATATTATCTGAAAACTATGTTACGGATTCGTCTATACAGGGGACGGGATACTGATATGATTTGTTGCAGGTATGGATATGGGGACGATTTCACCGTGGATACAGTCAGGATACTGCAGCAGGCCTGTGGATACTCCCGGATACTACAGGGACGAATCCGGGAGTATCCACAGGCCTGCTGCCGTATCCTGGCCGTATCCAGGGCGAAACCAGCCTCAAAAACGTTTTTTATTTGTTTGCTTGAATTTTACTTATAAAAAAGTCAACTGCGGACTTTAAAAAACCAATTAAAAAAATCACTATGTACTTGTTCTAAGATTAATCTAAATTCGACAACCGAATATCATGACATTTGGCATTGAATTATTAGTATGTTTTGTGGTTATTTAACTTATTTTCTAATATTTTGTTTATTTTATGCATAATATGTGGTTAACTTTGCTTATTTGGCTATATTTTTAATATTATATGTAGTGTTGTACAGCCGTATCCAAAAATGTATTCGGGGCAAAAAATAAAATCCTAGGTAGCCAATACGGCTAGGAAAAGCAGTGGGAGCGGGAGCGGCGACGGGAACAGCACGGGAGCGGGTAGGGAGCGGCGGAAACGGCCGTTTCCGCAGCCCTGCCGCCGCTCCCTGCCCGCTCCCACTTAAAAAACGCATTTTTTTCATTTTTTTTTAATGATTTCAATGTTTTAAAAGCACCACTCCTTTAAAAAATAAAATATTTTTCTAATCTAAACCCTAAAAACTAACTCTAAACAATAAAACAAAAGAATAACACAAAAACAAAACATAAAGCAAAGAAACTTACCTTTGGCTCTCCAAAATTGCATTGTGCTTGTCTAGGGTTTGAGGAGCTATTGCTAAACTTGTAGGAGTGTGAGGAGCTGTAAAGGAGGAAGATTTATGAAGGATTTGTAGTTTACAAAGTGAAGGTAAGTTTTTTTTTAATTTCTAACCTTGTTTTTTTTTTTTTTGGTTATTTAATCTTGCACACATTACATTTTGATTTTTTTTGCTTATGTTCATTTTTTTTTTGCTCTTTCTATTTAACTTTTTAAATTTTCATTGTTCAATCACAATGCAATTGCATGCCATTGTTTTCTTTGCTTTTTTTTTTTTTGGAACCTTGTAGGTATTTCTACAATAGCAACAAGTTCTGCTTCTTTTGGGCAATCTTTGGCCAAGGACTTTGACCCAAATTCACCGTTATGGAGGCACATAACAATAGTTCAACAACTTGCAGGTGGTGGTTGTTTTGAATGGAAATGCAATGATTGTGATGGACTATTCAAAGGCTCTTACAGTAGGGTGAAAAGCCACTTGTGTGCCATAACGGGTAATGGCATAAGAGTATGTAAGGGGAAGAATAATGTTGGGGTGCCAAAAACAAAAGTTTTGGCATATATCAAAGAGTAGGAAGATGCAGAGGCAAATGTGGCTATGAGAGCGGGTCATCCATTGGCTAAAAGAGGAGGTTCATCTCGTTCAATGAGGCCTCCAGTTGCTCTATCGCCTAGTGGATCCCCAATTATGGCCATGCCACATCCATTTGTGGATCCTATCTCCACGGATGAGGATGTTTCCCTTGCACGAAAGAAAAGCAAGACAAAAGGGCCATTGGAAAAGGCTTTTCAGAATGAAACCAGGGCAATTGTAGATGAACACATTGTAAGGTGTGTATATGCTAATGAGCTTTCTTTTAATGTTGTGAGATCACCTTATTGACATGAGATGATGAAAGCCATCAATGAGGCACCAAAATGGTATAAATCACCAGGATATGAGAAGATCCGCACCACCCTTTTGGATAAACAAAAAAAAATATGTGGAAACCTCCTTGCAACCAATTAGGGACTCATGGACCAAAACAGGTGTGTCCATTGTTTCTGATGGATGGAAAGATGCAAGAAACCGCCCTTTAATCAATGTGATTGCAGTATGCCCTAAGGGGGCAATGTTTTTGAAGCGGTTGATTGTGAGGGGCAAGTGAAGGATGCCCAATTTATAGCCAACATTCTCTTTGAGTCCATTGAGGCAATGGGGCCTGAAAATGTTGTCCAAGTCAAAACAGACAACGCCAAAAATTGCAAAGTTGCGGGGATGCTAGTTGAGGCACGGTATGGGCATATTTTTTGGGCACCATGTGTCATGCATTCATTGAATTTGATGCTAAAGAAAATGGCAAACAAAATAGAGTGGATCCAACAAGTGTATGAAGAAGTTGAAGAGATCCAAATGTTTGTCATCAACCACCACATGTCACAGGGCATTTATAGATCATTCTCGCAGTTAGAGCTACTGAAGGTAAGGAAAAACTTTCTTTCTTTTTTTTTAATTTAAAATTTAAATATAAGTTTTTTAGTATTCTTTTAGCTTTCAATTTTATTTTTAATTTTTGTTCCTCATTCTTATTAGGTTGCTGAGACTCAGTTTGCATCACACACAATCATCTTGAGACAACTAGTGAAGGTGCGAGAGGCACTCATGAGGATGGTAACATCCAATCTTTGGTCTATATGGAGGCAATCAAACACTCAACGAGCTCAAAAAGTGAAGACCCTGATCTTAGAGGACCCTTGGTGGGATAGAGTGAATTATCTGTTGAGTTTTACAGAGCCCATTATGAGCATGATCCGATTTACTGACACGGATCAGCCATGTCTAGGAGAGATATATGACGACATCGACTCAATGATTGAGAAGATAAAAAGCCATCATAAATGCAAAAGAACAAGGTCCTGAGGAAATATTTTTCAAACAAGTGAAGTCAATCCTCATTGAGTGGTGGAACAAAATGACCACCCCATTACATCTACTGACTTTTGCATTGACTCCTAGATTTTATAGCACATAGATCCTTTCCTTAACAGGGAGGGTAGCACCATACAAAGATGCGGAAGTCAGTGAGGGATATATGGTGGCATTAGCTAGGCTCTTCCCTGATCTTGAGGCCCAAGACCAGGTTATGGTAGAGTTTGGCAATTTCATCAGAAACGGGTCATAGCCTTCTCGCTCTTCGGAGCAAATACAAGATAGATGCACATATGTGGTGGTACCTCCATGGTACTTCATTGGCTTACTTGCAACCTCTGGCAATCAAGGTCTTGGCACAGGTAAGTTTTTAATTTTTTTATTCTCTTTTCTTTTAGTTTTTTAAAATTTAAGTTTGAGTGTTTAAATCTGAAGTTGAACTTTGCATTGACTTTGAAGTTTGGGTTGCCTTAATAGGTTGCAAGTTCATCTTCCTCTGAGCGCAACTGGAGTACGTATAATTTCATCCACTCACAGAAGCGCAACAGATTGGGGGCTAAAAGGGCTGAAGATTTGGTATACATACATTCCAACTTGCGCCTTTTATCCCACAAGTAGCCAGAGTACAAGGAAGGGTCAACAAAACATTGGGACATTGATCCAGAGATAGTTGACTTGGATGCTTCCATTTCCCACCATGGAGCATATGATGATGAGACGAGTTCTATGGCACCACGAGACCTACATGCACAAGGGGGTGCAACTGGGAGTGGCCCTAGTGCGAGTGGTTCGAGCCCATGTGGTTCTAATGAACCACATAATGATGATGATGTAGCTGGTTTTGATCCTCTTGATGAAGAGGAATATGATGAATATTGACAATGAAAGATAGTTTGAGCTTTGAATATTGATCTATGATTGAATTTAATATATCATGAGATTCATGACATTCACATTGTGTTTGATTTAAGTATTTTAAATTTTAATTTAACTTTTAAGCTTTTAAGTTTCTAAGTTTTATCGGTATCCTAGCTTGTTTGTTGTGGTTATTCACTTATTTAGCTTATAACTTGTCTTTTATCTTGTCTTTCATATGCATAATATGTGGTTAATAATTAAATTCCTATTTAGAAGGCTGAAATTTATATATTTTTTAATTTTTATATAGTTTTTGTACTGCCGTATCCTACGCCGTATCCGGGGTAAAAAAAAAATTTGCCGTTTCCGCGTATCGGATACCCCGCTCCCGCTCCCATATCCAAAACGTTTCGGTAACTTAGATGAAAACCAAAGTTAGTTACATGGACAAATCAAAGTAAACAGGGTTAGCCCCTCCCATGTGACTTTTGACTCATTTTTAATGACAAAAATGAGGAAAGCTAATTAATTGGTATCATGACAGAAAGTTGTATGATTGAATGCCCAAGATGCATTTGTAATCAAAATACATGAATGTGTAACTATCTCATAGTGAACAAGGTATTAATGACATTAAGTTTAGTAGCATGATATTAAAGCACATCCTCATGACATTGGCGTGAGATAGCATTGAATGTCAGAGTATTGCAAATAAAACTACAAAAGGGCTACCAATGCACTTGGAAAGGGGTTTTTGAGTGATTTTAAGAATTTTGTACATTTCAAAGTGCTGTAAAATGATTAGGGAGAGTAATCAAGGTCACTGTTTCCCTCAAAGCAATTTTTTTGCAGGATAATAAAGAAAGGCAATCAAATATCAAGCACCTAATTTTTTGTATCGTAGTCTCCAAGAAACAAAATCCACAATCAAAAATATAGTTGACTTCCTAGACCCTTGCCCCTCCACTAGCTAATGTCTCATTTTATTGCCTTTTAAGTTTTAATGAATTGGCGATGCTTCTATTGCTGTATAGTAATTAGTTGCTGTGTGGAGAAACTAGAACTTGGGGAGAAAAGGTGCACATCCATTTTAGCTTGAAAATTCTAATTTAACTGTTGAGAAAACTCCTCACTGGGCTCTTATTATTCTCAACTCTGTATTCCTTGCCCAAATCAAAGAGTTGTTATAAATCTTTAGTGATGAAGGCTTTATTAGTGGGCTTACCCCACTAATGGACAAGAGCTTATCTATTAAGAGGGAAGCTATAAGAGAAGCTACAGGAAAAAAAAAATTAAAAGCTTTTCTTTAATTTAAAAGGGAAGTACATAAGCAAGGCAAGCTCTAATAAAGCTTTTGTATTTAAAAAAGAAAGAACATAGTAAATTTCAAAAGGACCCACTAAAGCTTTAATTCAAATATAAAAAATTTCTTCTTTTACAGCAAGCAAAGCAACCTGAGCATGGAAAATTGAAAGTTGTAGATGCCAAATCTACAGGAGCTGTACTGAGCAGGGATGAAATGGAAGCTTTTGTATTTAATTTTCTTCTAGTTCTGGTACCTGGCAGTTGGGAAAATTCAGTTCTTTTCTTTTCTTCTCTTTATATGTAATCAACTCTTGTTACCAAAAAAGACTTCTTCCTTGGATCTTCTCGGATCCCTTTCTTTAATGCGGTATTTTAGCCTCATGTTGCGTTTTATGCAAAGATTTTTACGATTGCCTTTCTACAGCAAATAGCAATTGCGTATGTTTTCTTACAACTGATAAAACTAATCGTGGCCCAAGCTTTTTTGCTTTCTTATTACTCAATGGAAATGGAGGTAGGATCTAGCTCCATTTTCATATTTGGGTTAGATCTATATCCCTTATGGGGATACCACAAAATAATGCACAAAATATAGAAAATTGCAGCCAAATAAAATACTGATTTTTGCAATTTTTTAACAGCTAGGGCAGCGAACTGAATAAAATCAATAACTCCTAGGATACTTGCCCAAATCACTTGAAAATTTAAGGAGAGCTTGCTAATATTATAAATAACACAAGAAAATTATTTTTGGAATTTTTGGAATAATATAATGCTGCCAGAAAATTACAGAATGCCCTAAACAGGTGTGAAACTTCAAAAATTCATAACTTCTCTAATAAGCAAGATAAAATTATGAAATTTTGGAAATTACATATACTAATATGGAGAATGAAAACCCAACCTCCAGATCTGAGAATGTCAGTCCGGAAACCCTCCAAAAGGGTGCTGCAATCTCCAAAGTAAGTCGCCCCCCTTGGAAAATGATCAAAACCCTCTGAAAAGTCTCTAGAAATGATGCCAAAACCTATTCTTATCACTGCCGTAAATCTGATCTGAAAACCCTTTGATTTTCTCCACAAAATGTCACCAAAACCCTCAAAACCCTTCCTTTGAAAACCTCTGAAAATATCTCTGTAAAGCAGCCCTGAAATCAGCTCCAAACGGTAAGTTAGGGTGTATCTTTCACCACCGAAGAATGCCCTGCTAGCTAGGGATGGATCTCTCATCACTGAAGCTAGGGTCCCTGTGGGATTTTACTCCAAGAGCTGGAAATTTGCAAACAACAGTTGCACATAGAGAAAATATGAGTGTATGCAAGAATGACCTCTATCACTCCCCCAAACCTCCGTGTATAACATCTCATTACCTTTTTCCAAGTTGGGAGCTTCATATGGGACTAAAAGTGACTTAAGTGACCCCAACGAAGAAATAGAATAATAAAGTACCATAAGTGACCCCAACGAAAGAAATAGAATAATAAAGTGTTATGAGGCCCCCCCTAACGAACAAAACATAACATCTAGTCCCTCCAAATCACTTTATGCTCATGTCAACGAAAAATTATAACAAATGAACTAGATATTCACACCCAATAGCTCCCAGCATCCCTAGCCCCTTGGGTATGACCAAGGCTAGGACTCGAATTGGCCCTTAGGCCCTTGGCAAAGGAAAGGGGACATGACAGTCCTCCCTTCCTGAAATTTGCTTGTCCCCAAGCAAATGCAAACTAGGATGTTGCAAGATCTGTTGTCCCTCCCAAGTAGCATCCTCAAGTGGCAATCCCTTCCACCGCACCAAATATTATGTGATCACTCTGCTCCTGAGCCTCCTCTGTCTCACCTCAATAATAGATTTTGGCTCTAACACCAGCTTCCCCTCCTCATCCAGTGGTGGCAACTCCGTAGATGGTACAATATGTTGCCCAAGTGCCTTCTTAAGGCACGAAACATGGAAGACATTATGTATCTTATTGTGTTTTGGAAGCTCCAGCTCATATGCAACTGCCCCAACTCGTCGTGCTATCCTGTAAGGACCATAAAACTGTGGTTTCAGCTTCTCTGCACCCTTCTACTTAAGTGAGGACTGCCTGTATGGCTGCAAGCGTAGGAATACCAGATCCCCTACCTCAAAAGACCTCTCTATCCTGTGCCTATTTGCATATACCTTCTGCTGATTTTGTGCCTTTTGAAGGTTCTCCTTGAGAGCTTTCAGGATATCATGGTTCTCCTGTAACCAATCACGAGCTTTGGGAGCTCGGCTGTCTGCTAATACCAAATCCGCAAATGACATAGCGTCATACCCATACAAAGCTCTGAAAGGAGTCATGTCGATGCTCATCTGATAGGTGGTATTGTAGCAATACTCACCCATGTGTAACCATCTAATCCATGCCCGTTGATGACCTGTCACATAACTCTGCAAGTAGCCCTCTATCCACTTATTAACAATCTTTGTCTGTCCATCGGTCTGTGGGTGATAGCCTGTGCTAGGGGTCAACTCCGTACCTGCAAGCCTGAAGATTTCCTGCCAAAATGTGCTCATGAAGATCTTATCCCTGTCACTGACAATATTTTTAGGCAAACCATGAAGCCTAAAAACACCTGTATAAAATATCTGAGCCACGTCTGCTGCCTCATGCCCCTTAGGTAGGGAAAAGAAATGAGCATACTTAGTCAACCGATCAACTACAACATAAATGCAGTTATGCCCATGTACCAAGGGGAGTCCTGTGATAAAATCCATAGATATGCTTTCCCACTTTTGCTCGGGAATGGGAAGAGGCTGAAGTAATCCTGCTGGAAAAGAATGCTCGGATTTGGTTTGCTGGAAAACCATACACTCTCTGACATGATTAAGGACATCATCCTTCATCCCCTTCCATGCAAATCTCTCTCTGACAAACCTGTACATTTTGAAGTATCCAGGATGTCCAGCTAATGGTGTATCATGTACTGCTCGAAGGATCTTCTTCTTCATCTTGGACCCTGGTACAAGGAAAATCCTATCCTTGTAGTATATGAGATCATCCAAAACCCTGTACCTATCATCCTGTATAATGCCATCCATGATCTCACATGCAAACTGATTTTTGGAATACTCAACAAGTATGTGAGCCTTCCAATCTGCTGAAATCTCAGACATAGAACTAAGCATAGCAGTAAGGTAAGGTCTCCTAGATAAAGCATCAACAACAACATTATTCTTACCTCTAGTGTACTCTATGTCGAAATCATAGGTTTGTACCTTGTTTACCCATCTCTGCTGGCGATCGTTGAGATCCTTCTACCCCAGGAAGAACCTCAAACTGTTGTGATCCGTACGAACCACAAATTTGTTGCCCACAAGGTACTGTCTGAATTTGGCCAAAGCATGCATAATGGCCAACATCTCCTTGTCGTAAATTGAATACCCTCTCTCCATAGGGCTCAATTTCTGACTCTCATAAGCAATGGGGTGCCTATCCTGCATGAGAACTGATCCAATACCCTCTCCTGATGCATCACACTCCAGAACAAATGGGTGAGAGAAATCTGGCAATGCAAGAACGGGACATGAGCTCATCACCCCCTTGAGGTGATCAAATACCTGTTGTGTTGCTTCTGACCAAGCAAAAGCCCCCTTCTTGGTCAAGTCTGTCAATGGAGCAGTCAACCGAGAGAAATTCTTCACAAACCTCCTGTAGTATGTGCATAGTCCCAAGAATCCTCTCAAATGTGTCAATGTCCTAGGTGGCGGCCAATCCAAAATTGCCTGTATCTTCTCTCTATCCACCTTCACTACTCCCCCACCAATCACATATCCCAAATATAGAAGCTTTGTCATGCCAAACTCACACTTAGAAGCTTTCGCATATAGCGAATTAGCTTCTAATATCCCCAATATCTCATCAAGGTGCCTGATGTGGTCCTCCCAAGTCCTGTTGTAGACCAATATATCATCAAAGAAAACCAATACAAACTTCCGCAAGTGGCGGTTGAACACATGGTTCATGCAAGACTGGAATGTAGCTGGTGCATTAGACAATCCAAATGGCATCACTAGGAACTCGAAGTGACCATAATGGCATCTGAAAGTTGTCTTGTGCACATCCTGCTCTCTAACCTTGATCTGGTGATATCCAGATCACAAATCTATTTTAGAAAAATAGATTGCACCCTGTAGCTCATCTAGCAACTCATCAATATGTGGCACTGGATACTTGTTTTTTATTGTCTTCTTATTCAAGGCACGGTAATCTATGCACATCCGCATGGTCCCATCCTTCTTCTTCACCAACACTACTGAAGAAGCAAATGGACTGGAACTCGGTCTAATATGTCCCATATCAATGAGCTCATGGATAGTCCTCTCAATCTCATCCTTAAACCATTTGGGTGACGGTAAGGAGTAGTGACCACAGGTCTAATGTCCTCAAGCTCAATCACATGCTCAAATCCCCTATCTGGAGGTACACCTGGAGGTATGTCACCAAAAACTGCACTATGCCTGTCCAATAGGCCCTGTATATCCACATGATACTTTGGTTGTCCATCCTCTGATTCCTTGGTAGAAACCAAGCATTGTACTGCCCAATCAACCCCATTGTGTCTGTGAATCCTCTCAATCCTCTTCGTTGTAACAACCCTAGGTGCATCTGAAGATAAACCTCTCAAGGTCACATTTTTCCCCTCGGACTTAAACTTCAGCTCCATCGTCTGAAAGTTAGTCTGAAACTCACCGAGGGAGTGGAGCCACTGTACTCCAAGCACAAGGTTGGTCTCTCCAATGCCAACTATATAGAAATCATCGGTAACTATATAGTTACCCATCGTGATGCTCAACTGTGGAACTTGTTGCGTGCATCTCATAGACTCTCCATTGGCTACAACTACGTTGAAGCCCTCAAAATATTCTACATGTAATCCCCACTTCTCAACCAATGATGCATCAATGAAGTTGTGGGTTGCCCCACTATCAATGAGTACCACTACTCGCTGACCCTGTAACACTCCCCTAACTCTGAATGCCTTGTACCTCGGGGTACTAGACAAAGTGGCAATAGTCTCATGGGGAAAGGTCTCATCCTCCTGTTCAACCCTTGTACTGTCCAATGTCTCTCCATCTCCATCCTCCAATCCCTGAGTATCCAACTCCTCATCATCATCACTCTCCTCGAAGACCTCTATGAATTGGGCCTTCCCTCTACCTCTGCAATCATGTCCTGGAACCCAAGGTGTGCGGAAATCAAAACATAGTTTCTTTCGCCTCAACTCATCTCTATCCTCTCTAGACATGAATGGTTTCTTTGCTGCATCTTGCCTAGGTAGGGGCACCTTCGGCTGTGAACCATCGGATCTAGAAGGAAGTACCTTAGGTTGAACTCGAGGTGGGAACCTCGACTTTGGAGTGGACAACTCCAAATCACGTGCTCTCCTAATAGCCTCATGCAAGGAAGAAGGCTCAAATGCCTTCACAAATCCAGCTAGAGCATCCGTCAAACCTGCCGTGAAAAGTGAAGTCAACCTCATCTCTGAAACATCAGATACCATAACTGATAACCTCTGAAAATCTGCAATGTACTGATCTAGAGAACTTGTCTGCCTCAAGTGAGTCAACTCTCTAAAATGCCTATCGGGTCCCTCCTGTCAAATCTGCTCATCAACCTCTGTGTGAACTCTGCATAAGTAGTAATATGTATGTGCCCCTGTGTAATCAATCCATGGTGCCACCAGTCATGAGCATCTCCCTCAAGATGTAGGATTGCAAACTTAATTGCATCCTCTTCACGCATGGGATTCAAGTCGAAGTAAGTCTTCAACTTCTGAATCCAAGACTCCGTGGTGCACTTCTTAGAACCATCGAAGTGTGGGATGGAGATTTGTCCCAATCTCCTCTGTAACTCAGGTACCTGTATCTGATGATCTCTCTTGGGCCTGCTACCAATCTTCATTTTGCAATACTCCTGGAATGACATATTATCATGAAATCCCTCGCTCAAAGTCTGGTACCTCTCCCAACAAGACTCCTCATCCACAATATCTATTGGTTGTCGTACCTGTGAAACTTCTGGATCCTTCAAGAAAGAAGGTTCGTGAAGCCCCAAAGGCCTGGTAGAAGAATGGGGAGACCACTGCCCTGAATGTCCACTCTCACCTCTTTGACCCTGTTGTCCCATATTGCTATTTTCCCCTCTATCTGTATGAGTCTCAATTCTACCCTGCGCTAATCTCTCAGTGAGCTGGCTCAAATAGAGATTAGTAGTTTCTTGTTGCTTTACCATGTTGGTGAACAATTGTTTCATCAGATCCACACCCAGGTCCTCACTGTCTCTATCTTTGTCTCCCATCTTTCAACCCCAACAGGCTGGAGAAACAACTGCTCTGATACCACTGAAATATCCCTTATGGGGATACCACAAAATAATGCACAAAATATAGAAAATTGCAGCCAAATAAAATACTGATTTTTGCAGATTTTTTAACAGCTAGGGCAGCGAACTGAATAAAATCAATAACTCCCAGGATACTTGCCCAAATCACTTGAAAATTTAAGGAGAGCTTGCTAATATTATAAATAACACAAGAAAATTATTTTTGGAATTTTTGGAATAATATAATGCTGCCAGAAAATTACAGAATGCCCTAAACAACTGTGAAACTTAAAAAATTCATAACTTCTCTAATAAGCAAGATAAAATTATGAAATTTTGGAAATTACATATACTAATATGGAGAATGAAAACCCAACCTCCAGATCTGAGAATGTCAGTCTGGAAACCCTCCAAAAGGGTGCTGCAATCTCCAAAGTAAGTCGCCCCCCTTGGAAAATGATCAAAACCCTCTGAAAAGTCTCTAGAAATGATGCCAAAACCTGTTCTTATCGCTGCCGTAAATCTGATCTGAAAACCCTTTGATTTTCTCCACAAAATGTCACCAAAACCCTCAAAACCCTTCCTCTGAAAACCTCTTGAAAATATCTCTGTAAAGCAGCCCTGAAATCAGCTCCAAATGACAAGCTAGGGTGGATCTTTCACCACCGAAGAATGCCCTGCTAGCTAGGGATGGATCTCTCACCACCGAAGCTAGGGTCCCTGTGGGATCTTACTCCACAAGCTGGAAATTTGCAAACAACAGTTGCACATAGAGAAAATATGAGTGTATGCAAGAATGACCTCTATCACTCCCCCAAACCTCCTTTTATAACATCTCATTACCTTTTTCCAAGTTGGGAGCTCCATGTGGGACTAAAAGTGACTTAAGTGACCCCAACGAAGAAATAGAATAATAAAGTACCATAAGTGACCCCAACGAAGAAATAGAATAATAAAGTGTTATGAGGCCCCCCTAACGACAAAACATAACATCTAGTCCCTCCAAATCACTTTATGCTCATGTCAACAAAAAATTATAACAAATGAACTAGATATTCACACCCAATAGCTCCCAACGTCCCTAGCCCCTTGGGTATGACCAAGGCTAGGACTCGAATTGGCCCTTAGGCCCATTCATTAACAAAGAAAACGTGACCATGTACTTCATTATGTAGGCAACCATGTTTTTAACATTTTGTGATCACCAAGATCGTTATAGTCCTTTGTGGAGCAAATTCAAATTCTACATATGCCAAAAAAAATATTATGTCTTGTATGTATGGCCTGTGCATCCTATCTTTGGCAGGGCCTCCTAGACATTCCCACAATATCAGCTTTAAAACCTTTGATTCCAATTCATTAACAAAGAAAACATGACTATGTTTTTCAGTATCTTATTATGTTGTTTTATAGGCGACTATCATGTTATACCTGTATTTTCTATAAAGAACAATTTAAACATAGTTTGTCGTTCGCTGCTCGATTGGCCTCCTGTTGTGGAGAATTCCAATGGCGACCCTTCCTATGACAGGTAATTTGGTAAATATTATTTTATTGACGTTCCAAGGAGATTGGCTTGGTTTGTTGGAGTTCAGGTGGTCTTCATAAACATATAGAACTGTAAATGCATTATGTTTCTTGATATGAAATTTACTTCTGTTTAATACTTTCTGGATGATGTTGTTAAAACAGGCTGGCAAGAGTGCAAAACTTCAGAAGTTCGAAATTCCTGCAAAGATCAAGCTACTTTCAGATCCCTGGACACCTGAGCGTGGCCTGGTCACAGCAGCACTTAAATTGAAACGAGAAGTTTTAAAGAAGGCTTTTGCAGAGGAACTGAAGAAATTGTATGGTTAAATGAAATGTAATGAACATGGATAATGGCAAGGGACTGTAATATCTTAAATGGTCATTTACCATTTTTTTAAATAACAGTTTAGGGAAGAATTTGATGACCGGTTTTCTCCCAATTATTTTTTCTGAATTCTTTTCTGCTTCTGCATTGGTCTGGGATTATAACCAAAGCCAGAAATGGCTAGGCATGGACATTGTTTATATTAATATTCCCTCTCTGTAACTGTTCAATGAGAGGATTGAGGGTGAGCATTGGTTTTGTAATCATAAACTAATAAATTAGACATTGCAATGTCAATTAGTCATTAGGTTTAGTATGTTATTTAGAACGAGACTGTCTCAAATCACTGGATTAGAGGAGGGCCACATCATCTACAAAGGAAATATAGCTGTCACCACATCACATAGAATACGACTAACATTAGCATGCGTATGTTGATGAAGAAGATCCTCTACCTCATCAATGTAATGCAGAAGACTGGTGGAAGAGGGGCATCCCTGCTTGACTGCAAGGGTACTCTTCACAAAGCTAGGAAGATGGACTGATACTAATGAGAGTGTCATATGAGTAGATTTAACAAAAGGTTATAGCATTTTTGATCCCTCTAGTCAAGGCCAGTGTTAACAAAGATAATGTATCTGATGAGGGCCAGTGGTTTCAAATGCATTGTGTTTCAGTCTTTTGAGATGGTCATTGAAGGTTCTCATTTTAAGTTGGAATATAATATTAATGGATATCCAAAGTCATCAAAATCATAAAATAAAACAAACTCAATCTTTTTTGCAACCTCTAACAAATGGGACAGCAAGAAGATGGAGGAGAGCCCAATAGAGAAGATATAAGCAGTGATTTGTACCCTATTTAAAGGAATATAGTTCAAACAATTTATTAGTCAACTCAATAGATCTGAGCCTAGGTATTGATTCACACATTGGTATGTGATTTAGGCTGAAATATGCATCATGGTTTTAGATTTATCAATTCCCCATTATAAGTTTAGAGATCCTCATAACGAGGCAGTTCAGGGTCAGATGTTCACATTCTCTGTATAGTAGTTTATTCAAGAGGCGATTTGATCCGAGTCAGGTAAATTGTGGTTTCCTTATCAGACCTTAATTAACAGGAAATAAATATTTGATAACAATTCATATGTTTAGCTCAGACCTGATCATATCATGCTACAACAAGTCTTCTTGCCCATGGCTGAGATTGGTGCTTTATGAATCGCATTTCACAGACACAAGGGTTGACCAGCTGTTTTACAGGTAATATCATTAGTCAATCTTTAGGTCCATTCAAGATTTAATTTCAAGCTATAATACAGGGATGATTTATTGATTTCAATATTGTCATATTCTTTAGTGCATAATAGACATCAAAAAATCTTAAATTATGCAATTTGGAAGAGATGATTTATGAAAAATCTTTTTACTTAGCCATATTGCTACCACAAAATAGTCCTCGGAAACTCAGCATATAAAAATAATTTGGCCTTTTTAGTTATCCAGAACCAAATGCCCACCTCTATGGGCTATTCTCCAACTCAATTTCACAGTGCCATGCGGGGAAGATAAATTGAAGGAGGTTATAAATATTCTACTTACCACAACTGCCCTTTGAATAACCTTTCTACAGATCTTCAACTATTGCAGACTGACATTTTCCATGAAAGCCTTATAGAGAGTAAGCGAATCTGGTCCCACCTCCATGTGAGGGAAACTCTTATGGATGCTCATAAAGTGTTTGACCAAAAGACTGAACGAGTTTTCTTCTCATGAGATGTCCTAACTGCAACTAACAGAATATAGGTTTTGACACTGCTGTAGGTACACTTGTATATGTGTACGTCTAATGTTGAATATTACACAGGGGATGGGGATTGTTTTGATAAAAATACCTCAAGTAATGTGGCCTTGTTGAATACATTAATTATAGGGTAAATGATGTTTCTAGATGTCATGACATCAAATACCTCTGTTGTAAGACATGCATAAAATGGATTTGCTGAAGCTACCCTGAAGACACTTAAGGCAGAGCATTCCGCAAGTTCAAGACTCAACTCCTCCATCCCTATCTATTTGTTTATGTATTATTCCTCCAATGTTAATATATTCACCTATTTAGTTATTATTATTATTATAAACACACGGTTAAATACTCATAGTTGAAGTATAACAATGTATATTTGTGTATTTATGTATGTATGCCTTTTTATATTCAATTCATATTAAAAATGTGTTGTGTTATAAATAAAAAAAATTAGATGAAAGTGGCTATGAAATCATGTAATGGATGACCTAAAAACCCATGGTATCCTATGTCTATTGTTGACTGCAAAGTTCTAGGGATGAAGCCATTTAGATATTCCTATTGGCATGCAACTTTTATCCTAGTTGCAGACGTTGTTTGTATTGGTGTCAATTTAAGTTTAGTAGGATGAGCCCCAATGGTGCAAGGGGGAGGGGTTGGGTTATACAAGATTTCCCACTACTCTATCTTTGTTAGTTGACAGGGCCAGTTCAGGGCCACAAACCTTTCGTTTTGTTTTAATCAAGTCTTACGGGTTGGTTAGGGCTGAGCCCTCCCACCCAAAACCAAAACCATTTTTCTTTTTGATTATATATATATATATATATATATGTGTGTGTGTGTGTGTGTGATTTCAGCAACCCTGTATCTATATATGGGGTTGCTGAAATCACATATACATAGTAGGTCCTGAGACGCCCCCCGACTATATACTAGATGGATTTGGCCCCTAATCGGCCGTCCCCATAGATATATGGGCCTCTGATCAAGTGCCCAGTCTCTATAGCCTACCTGCCCTAGAGAATAGTTCAGGGTATAGGGCTCCCCCTCGGCCTCAATTCTCTATATATGGGGCCCTCAGGTATATATATATATATATATATATATAACGGGGTGGGTACGATTGAGCACTCCCACCCAAAACCAAAAACTAAAATGATTTTTCCTTTTTATTATATTATATTATAATCTTCAAGAAATAATATTAGCATTACACACAATATTGTGTATATATGCAAATAAACCCTCACATTGAAATACAAACATATACATTTATACATATATATGTGTGTGCATGCGCACATGTAACTACAAACATGCTTATTCAATTTTACTACTATTATTCTTCCTACATTCATATTTTATTTTGTATATTTTAGGTAACAATATATAAGTAGGTTCCATAATATTCACAATGTTTGTCAATTCCTTTAATTGCAAAAATGGAATGAATATACCAACATTGTAAGAGAAAAAACTTCAATGAAGGGAAGCAAGCCATTTTATTTCTCGTCTCAAATGAAGTATTGCTCTTTATTATTATTGGTAAATGGTTTTTTAGGAGACAATATATAAGTAGGTTCCATAATATTCACAATGTTTGTCAATTCCTTTAATTGCAAAAATGGAACGAATATACCAACATTGTAAGAGAAAACTTCAATGAAGGGAAGCAAGCCATTTTCTTTCTTGTCTTAAATAAGTATTGCTCTTTATTATTATTGGTAAATGGTTTTTTAGGAGGGACCATACCCTAACAACAAGAAAGTTCAAAAACCATATTTACAAAGATACATTAGTGGTTTTTTGACAAGTGGGGACCACACCCTATAGAAAAAGGGCCTAAAATCCAAATATAGCTGTTAAGAACAAAATCAGGGAGCATCTTGCTAGAAGAAAGCATGAAAACAACAACATTGCAGCTCCATTATAGCTCCACTACAACACAAGACCAACACAAACAAGAAATAGAGAAACAAATATCTTCACTTGAATACCTTGTTAAAACATTATTTGACCTCCTATAGGGAATTAAAAATATTGGGAGTTGTGGTTTGTGAGGGTTTTTTCATATTAATGGTGAAGCAGCAAGGATCTTATCTTTTCCACCTTTCCATATTTCGGGATGAATATTGTTGAGGTTACACACCTGTTTGACTTGAATTTCCATGAAATATAAGAAGGCCCTATGCATAGTTGTATGATGGATTTATTTAGTCCTAATGCACCTAATAGACTCCTCAAAGGAAACCATCTTCATGGAAATTTCCTTAACTTTTTCCTTAAGAGGAAGAGAGTTGTCAGGAATCTTTTTTCCCTTGGGACCTTTCTTGTATAATTGAGCAACATCCTTCCTCAGATCCCTGATCCTTGATCTAGTCATCATGTTACATGATATTTTCCTTCAAGTCCAGAGGGGATATCAAAATCATAAGTAGTTTGGCAAATGTATAAAATACTCTTAGCAATATCTAATTCCTTCCCCTTGTCACTACTACGGAGAATGCACTTAGATGAAGGAGAAGAAGGGGCAGGGAATTTATGATTCTTTTTTTTCACCTTACACTAAACAGGGGGTTTAGGTGGTGGGATAGATTGTGTAATAATTTTGGCCGAGTGAGTATAGAAATATTGATGATGTAGAAAAATTACACCTTGATGCAAAGGTAGGCCACACTGGTGGGTATGCACTTCCTGAATATATTTGTCTGGAGACTATAAAATATAGTAGGGAATGTTCACCTAGGGCCCCTACAAAGTTGATTTAGAAGTACTAAATTATGCAAGGGAATATTGATGTAAAGACCCTCTAGAGTAACATAACAAACCACCATACAAGCAACCTCATCATATGGGGCTGGGACAAAGGAACAAACCAAATCAGCTTTGAAAAAAACAAGGGTTTTAGTTCCTTCAACAAATTTCATTTCCTCTGCACATTTTTCAAATTTATTTCTATAAAATTTAATTCCCTTCCTGCTAAGGCCAGCTACAAAATCAATTATATTATCAATAATGATGTAGGCCTCACCTCTGTAGGTAACTTCCCTGTCTTTCAAATTCTTGGAAAAATAGACCAAAATGTGCTTATCTTGCCATTTGATTATCTCCATGAAATTTGTATAACCACCTACATTCTGCCCTCTACATGTCTCCATTTATTTTCCAAGAAGGATCACAGATAGGTTTAACTCAAAAAGGGGCACCTCCCATGATAGTAATTAAAATAGTGAAACTTGTTAATAAAAATAAAGTAACCATCTGAATGCACCCAATCCACTTCACAATATCTCGATAACCAAAAAGACAAACTGGATTTTTTTTGTAGTGATTAATATGATTGGAGGAGTCTCAATACAATCGTATGGATTCATCATGATTCCATAACTTTACATGATCTCCCTAATTAATTATACTATACCTTGGTATTGATGGAATTATCTTCATTGATGATGATTTCATTAGATATTTGGGGGATGTTTTCATTGATATGCCAATAATGGAGGTGCTTACTAGATACCCCAAAGTTAGTAAAGAAATCGAACACTTTATTTCCTTCTTTATAAGTGTGGCAGATTTTGTAATTAGAGAAGGTATTATAAATGTTAGTGGCCTCCATAATAAACTCTTTTATATTCTAACTAGGAGGGTGGATTCCATTGAGATGATTGATAATATTTAAATAATTTCCCTCAATAATGAGATTATTAATGTTACATTCCTTAGCAATTCTTAAGCCCCAAAGAGCTGCAAGTGCTTCTGCATAGTGATTAGACTAAGTACCCATAGGGCTTACATAAGCAACAATAAGATGACCATGATGATCTCTAATGATTCCTTCCCCACCAACTCCTAGATTGTCTTTAGAGGCACCATCAAAGTTCAGTTTGATCCAATTCACTAGAGGAGGAATCCATTGAATGATAGAACGATCCATGGAAGGAGTTTTGACATGAAAATCTCTCATAATAATATTCCAATTTAAAAGAAATTTCTCATCTTTAGAAAAGTTCTGCTTTTTGGGAGGTTTAAATTTGAGGACATTTTTCTTTACTTCAATAGTGAATTCTTTAAGCAATCTTTTGCAAAGATTCTTACAATTCTTGAAAATGATAGAATTCCTAGCCTTCCAAATGTTCCAAAGAGTGTGGGAGAAGATAAGCTTCCATAATTTCCTAAGCATGCAGTGCTTGGAAGGAGGATGCCATTGCTCCCAAGCTTGCATAATATCTTTATGAAAAGTCTCAACAAACTTCAAATCCAGAAAAAATGAGCCCACACAATTTAGAAACATAAGAGTAATGAAGAAAAAGATGATGAATATTTTCAGCTTCCTTCTTGCAGTGGCAACACATGTTAGGCATAGTGGATCCTCTTTTGATGAGGTTATCAATATTAAATATTCTTTTATTCAACACCAACCAAAGAAAATGATTTATTTTGGGGGTAAGTTCCTTGAGCAAAATCTTACTCCAATTAAAATCACTATGCATGTCCCCCAAGATCAATTGATAACCAGTCGTGACCGAATATGGGCCATCAAAGGAATTAGTCCAAATGAACTTATCCTTGGAATTCAGCTGACTGATATGGATGTTATTAAGAACATCTTGAAGGGAAGCAATAATGTTCTCAAACTCGGGCATTCCGAGATAGATATTCTTCCACTGGAATCTACCATTAACACAACCAATAGAATCACATACCTTATGGCCAAACTTGGAAGTGAGATTGGCTTCAAGCTGATTTCCAAGAGCTGTTACTATCAAGACTCTAAAAATTAACCCATTTGTCCTTCCAAAAAAGAATGTCCTTACCATTTCCAAGCTTCCACTTGCAACCCTTCTCAAGACAACCTCTGGTTTTGACGAGATTGTTCCAAAAAATAGAGAAAGTTGGAAGATTGTCAACATTGAGGAAACTTTGAGCATTGTCCTGGGCTAAGTATTTAGCTCTAATAATGTCAGTTCGAGGCTGATCTTCTTTTAAAAGTCTCAAGCTCATTTTGGTGATGAGGGAAACATTCATAAAGTTTGATATTTTTTATGCCCAACCCCCTAATTGAAGTATTGTTAAATTGTAAGGTAATAAAAAATAATATTAAGGAGTCTATTTGTTTGAGTAGAGAGAGATATCAATGGTAGAGATTTGGTTTTCATTTCCAACACTTTTTTCAAAGCAATTTTTTTTCTCCAGTTACCAACCATCCTATAAACTATGCAATGTAGTGGATAAAACATTAAAAAAAAAGCAAATTGTAAATTTATAACATTTTATTTCAAAATGAATAATGGCAAAAATGAATGACGACAAGGAACATTAAACAAGTTTATAACGCAACAAAGCTTCAAAATTGATTCTCTCGTATTTTCCTTATAACTTCCTCTCGATCTCATAAGAATCCACACAAACACTAACAAGTCTTATTCAAAAATCAAATTTCCATTTACAACTTTCATGCATTCCTATTCAATTACAAATTAAAATATGTTGGTTCAACACTTGATTCCTTAAAAACACTTTGAATTAAGCAACAAGATATTTATACAACATATCTCTCAAACATTTAAATGGAGAATACACCACTTGCTTCATGCAACAAGATCATTCACTTATTTTGGCTTACAACCACATTAAAATAATTTCCAATAAGGATTTACAACAATGTTTTCCATAAATGAACTATAACAAGTTTTCTTACTTAGAAGATCAATAAGATGCACAAGTAGAAATCGTTCACTTTCAACTTCCAAGATAATAATTAAATATTCATTTTATCACTCCTTTTTTTTGTGCGCTCCACCAATCTCTCCATATATAAAATGGAGGAACCTATAAACATTCATATCCAAACCACAAAACAAAGGATAGATTTCCTTCTCATTTACCCACAACATTCCCCAACTCACAAGAGGATTACCAAATAACAAGCAAGACACAAGAATGGAGAAACAATCAAGTCATAGTCACGCCCCATAATTTTCTACACCAAAACAACCCAAGTTTATTGGGAAAAGATAGAAGGTACACCATAAATAAAAAAATAAACCATAACAAATTCATGCCAACCCAAGGCTTGAAAAGGGGATAAAAATATAACAAATACCCCTTATATCTCTAGTAACGAAGGGTATACCTTTTTGTCCTCAATATCCAAACCCCTTATTCCTCCAATAAAATTTCCCTTATACTTGATCTAAGACATGCTCCAATAAGAAATCAAAATACAACCAATTGAATAACAATAAGGGAGAGAAAATAATATTTCACATATAGGAATCAAAATGGAAGAGGCATAACTCTTTCTCCTTGTCCCCAAAATCCTTTTAATTCCGCACACATGCACTCCCAAGAAAACACACCAAATAAACACTTCTCTAAACTTAGAAAGTAACTCCAAAAGTCAAAGATGCATTCCCTAAAACACTTTGAAAAGCTTTCTTAAATAAGAAAGTCACCAAGTTGGAGCACCCAATATGATGGTGCCATGTGGCATGCTCCAACCACAAGAGCAAAAGAATTTCTAACCATACATTCAAAACTATTATAGGCCCACATGGACCAACACTAGCTCTCCTTACAAACCAACCAAAAAACATAAATTTACGTACATGATTTAGACACCAAATCTAATCAATAACCAAGAAATCACAAAACTCAAATTTACAACATCTAGGAAATAATCAAACTTACATTAATACGTTTGTACTTCAACTCTTACATAACTCAACTTGAAAGTTAATGTACGCACCCTATTTATCATGTTGCCAGATTTAAAATAACATATGATGATGACGAGGATCTCCAAAAACACGACAAAATATTTTAAAATGCTCAAAACCATTTCCCAACTCCTTCTTGACCCTTCATCCCCCATTCCACCTCTTTCTGGCTCTTTGGGCTCTCTTGGAACTTTGTTTTCTTTCTTCTTCCCTTCTTTGTCCCCTTTGGAGTAATTCAGAATGCAACTGCCGTGACAATTTTATCCCTTGCCACAATGGTTCCGTATCCGCCACGACAATTTTGTCATACTTACTGGCAGTTACGTAAATCCCCACGACGATTTCATAACCACCGCATAGAACCAATGGTTCCGTCACAATGTAAATTAAGTTAAACTCTCATTTCTCATGCATGAATTTTTATCCTTCATTTGACCTATGCACACATTTTACTTTGTTTTTAATGCGTAGTTCACTCCACCTATCTCCCAACACTTGAGTTTACTCCCTAAGCGATTCAATCTAAACCATAGATGCATTTTTTATCTCTAGTTAAGATTGAGAAGACCTAAATGTTGACTACTAAGCAAATTTGTACGCTCATTTGCTGCAGCCCCAAATTTTTGAAGATACTTTTGCCAGAGAATATTTTTTGTTGTTACGCCATTGATTTAGAGAGAGAAACCAAGTCTAAAGAAGATCGTTTCTAGTACAAAGCATCCTAAAGATTGTGGATTGTTGTTGTTACCCAAAAAGAGAAAACAACGGGCACCAAACCAAACTTCAACCTTCCCTTAAACCAACCATAGATCAATTGTGTGTTCTTCTTCCCAATTTCATCAAGTTCTTTTAAATATCAACCACAAATCCGTTTGCAATGAGCTCAAGTGGAGTAGTTGGTTGAGGGTATAAACACACAAAAATTCAGATCAACCTCATTTTAATGACATGAAAAAGGTCTGATCTAGCTAAGTTGTTTATTTTCATAGTTATAATAGATTTAAATTTCTTTCTTTAGTAGTAATTAGAAAATCATCAAAAGAAAGACGTAATAAAGAGATTAGGGTAGCTTTGTTTTGTGTAAATTCATGCTAGTAGATTAAAGATTTGAAATCACCTTGCTCTAGGTTTTTTCCATCCCTGAGATCAGAACCTAGGTGCTAGAATAGGAAAGTAATTTGTTTATGAGATCTAGAGTAGTTTAGTATCAAAGATTTACATGAAAAGAAACACGAAAAGATTAAAAAAGAAAGAACGTAGTTTTAGTTGTTAGATTTAAAATTTCATTCATTCATAGATCGAGGAAAATTCAATTGCAAAGTAGATCACATTAAGCTTAGCTTATATATCTTAGTTTACATAACTCTTATGTTCCAAATGAGCTCTTAGATCAATAAATTTCAGTCATACAAACATAAAGGTCTTAGATATAAAAATATCAACCTCTTGAGGGATACTATTATTCTCATTTCTTTACTTTGTAGAACGTTCCAATTCAGTGAGAACATATTTAGTTTGTTATTGTAATTTGTTTCTTTCGATGCATTCATTGCAACTTGTAAAACTCATTAAAACACCAAAACTATCATTTTGTTTAAATTCCCATTAAATCAAGTGAAACAATTGGAGAATTGACTATTAAAAATCTTGTGCAAACAATTCGAAATCTAACTTCTAAAAGCTCCAGTTCCAGTGTATACTTGGTTTTGTTGTATCGTATTCAAACGTGCTTCAAAAAACTTTAAAAACCCTGAAATGAAACAAACATGGACAACAACCTTAAACTTGAATTGAACATACATATAAGATGACTTTTTAGACCTAAAACAAGCTCAAAGACATTCACAGTCAAGCTTGCAACAAGTACAATACATGAATGTGTTATTTCGAGTAAAAGAAACACCATAACTCAAACAAGGATAGTTGTTGATCTAAGGGATAATGAGTAACAATTTTGTTCAAACAACGCCACATGACATCCCTAAGGCTTTAATACTAGCTCGAGATCTAGATATTCCCGGGAAGAGTTTGACACTTTCCTTACGTCCTCACTCCACTTGAATACCGAAATATCTAGGACCACATGTTATCTGAGCTTAGGAAAGAGGTGTTCTGTTCTTTACCATCCCTTGCCAAAATCATCGCACAATCATATGTTCTTGGCAGTGAAGCCCCACAAGAAAACCATATCTACCACCTCATCAAATACCTATTACTATTACATATCTGAATCCTTTTGGCTTGTTCACCATCTGCTATTATTCCCTTCCACATGACCTTACCTGATTAAGACTGACCCACATCCAACAACCATTTCACTTGAGTAGTGCAACCAAACATCCCTCCTTTCATCAACCAGGACATAAACTTAGGGCTTCGTGTCGCTATTATCCTCAACCATACCATCCATCACAATCAAGTCCATAGGAGTGTTGCTATCCTTGATGAACATGTCTTGCTTTCCCAAGAGTATAGGTAGAGGTATTTCTTTTCCATCTTGTTTACATTTTCCACACCCCCACACTTAGCATCCTCACACCATTCACATCCCTAGTCCAATATCATCCTATCATCCTCTACGTCAAATACCTTGGCCTGTACCCACGAGGAGTCAATTGCACACTAAAGGCTCCTATGCTTTTTGGGGTGTAAAACTCTGGTGAACCCAATGTGAAGGAATAGTTTCTTCTCTTTTCCATATATATTTCACTTCTATCATTCCATCTTCTCCCTCTCTCATTATTCTGTGAATGTTTATACAACCCTCAAATATGTCTGGTCAGGAATTTAACAGGCCTGTTTTGGGCCTAGAGGCTTATTATGCTTGCATAAATGCCCAACAATCACCTTCCTTGTCTAGTTGGGCCGATAACAATTCTTGCATCTCACCTCTATCATGTATCTCTTCGACCCAAATGCCAAATGTTTCTTCTAATATAAGAATCAAAGATATTGATCAACCATCAATCTATTAAGGACTCTCTTGTGGAACCTACCATTTCTAACAATATGACGTTATTGGAGGAGGAATTTATCCATGAGTTTTGATCAGGCCACAAATTAACATGCAATTTGATTTCCTGCCATCTTACTTACAACCTGATGACAAACTCTTAGCACAGTTTGACCAAAGCACTAACATGATGAGTCACTAGATAGGCTACAAGCATACATGCCATTACCCTCCTACAAGACAACATTACTTCTACCCATACAAGGCCTCAAAGCACATCCTAATGAGGAGAAGTATCAACATAGAACATTTATTACAAGGTACTATCCTTCCCCCACACAACGAAACACAAAATATAGCGTCCAACAAGATCAACCTAACCCATTAGAAAACCTCATTTCTAAAATAGTGAGACGAATTCGAGAAGTAGAAAATGTTTTACCTTCTCAACATATGGAACAAACGGTCTAGGATACAATGCAAATCCTAAACAAGTCAGGCCATGTCCAACCTATGCAATAATGATCACAAAAAACCCCTTCTGCTAACTACACAATGCAACCAAACCTAGGATACCTCCTCAGAGGTCTTAGCATGTTAGGCATGAGTGGACCTTTGTCATATCCTTTTCCCACATACACACTAAATAACAACATTGCTTCATACTCAGTGTTGCTAAACATAACAAAACCCCATATAATACTATAATCAACCTATGTCTGTACCACATGCCTACCCTCAAACACAATATTATGTCCACTAACCACAAGTCTATATGCTTAACCCTTGCAGACTTTCCCCTAACCACTACAAACCTTTTCCCAACCAACTCAATAGTTTTTCAGTCCCTCTCCCACATGTCCCATGCCACTTTATCTATATTTGTACTCCAAATCTACCTAACACAATAATTTCTTCTTTGTTTTTCACACATTGAATGTCCCTACCTATGTAGCTATTATGAATCCCCCTTTTCACTGGTAATATTAAAGTGTTACAGCTGGTTGCGCACGACATGAATAATCCTACCACATGATTTTAGTACATTGGGAACCTATGTAGAATACCTAAAAGAACCCCTTGATTCCAACATCTTTGCGAAACTCCTTCCTTGCCCTCAACTTCAGTTACCAAATATACAACGGTGAAGGAGACCCCAATGCTCACATAAAGACATATACCACTGCAACTTCACGAATTACTAGTATGGGATGAAGTCATCACAAAAATATTCCACAAGAATCTCGAAGGCATAACACTCGATTGGTATTACCATTTTCCTAAAGGCTCCAAACACTCATTTAGGTAGCTCATAGCTAAGTTCATCAAGGCTTTTGATATGAAAAAACTCATAAAGACTGGAATTAGGGAATTTCTCCATATTAAGCAATAACCCAACAAATCTAATACACATTTCATCATGATATGGAGACAAGTGCTTTATTCCACTTCCAGTGCCCCAAACATGGATCATAAGCGAGTTATGTGACATTTTCCTCCACACCTTCAATATGGAAACTAGGGAAGATGTAAAAATGTTCTTGTAAAAATCTTACAATGAATCTTTAGAGAGTGCATTAAGAATCCACAAAAAAATGATAGATAACGGTCGTATGACCTATGGTGCAAATGGAGGCTTGTTGTCCCTAGCCAAAAGTCCAAAGGATATCAAAACAATAATAATAATAATATACAAGCCTCCCAAAATTATTAAGGTCTCGAAGTGCTCAATCAAAACCGGAACGCTACTACAGATTGTGTTATAGACCAACCTAAGATGCCAAATTTCCCTAATAACACAATCAATCAGCCCAACAATAGCAACAATAATAACAACAATGGAAACATTCACACCAATAAATCAACCCCTATGAATGTAGTTGATTTTAACTAGGCTCCAAATACCAATCTAAATTACAACCAAAATCAAAACCAACAACCAATTCGAAACATGACTCAGAGAAGGCCAATATCAAAAACAATTTTGGCCCCAACAAATTATCCTAATAACTTTAACAACTTTCAACCAGTTGTAGACCAAAAAAACCACCGGCCCCAAAACTATGACCCAAACTTGTTTTGCCTACTCCATAGGGTCAAAGGATACGATACCACCACTTGTAGAGAATATAATATACTTGTCTAACACCTTCCTAAAAATCAAAGACAAAACTTTCACAAGCAATTCTCAAAGGAAGAAAACCTCAATAACCAATCGATGACTCATATAGGTCCTGTTGCACTCAAAATTTTCCATCTAGACATTTATCAAAATCCATTCTCAAATCATCAGCAAAACACCCTTCTAAATAATGTACAATCGAACAATGTACAATAACATCAAAGGAAACCACATCTACCATAACCAAAACAACCAAAACAACAACAACATCAAGTAATAGTTCTGGTTGGAAACCATGATGCGGAAGCATCAACCTCTAACACGATTAATCCTAAGGTGGCCCCGTGTCTAGGCACACCAATGAAACCAAACATGATTGGAATTGTAGAAATAAAAATCGATGAAGAATCCAATCTGATTAATAGGAAAAAATAGTATCAAGATCCTAATTACCCATTGTAGACTCCCTTTGAGGTACAAAACAACACAACCCCCAAACAACTAGGAAATTATGATAATGTCATTGAACTTTCTTAGATTTTTTTCTATATTTCATTTCTGGATCTCTCGAAAAACTCTCCAGCCCATCAAATCACTCTTACACACCGTGGGACTTAGACACTTGGCCTATGTCACACCTCCACCGGAAGCACAAGTTAAACATATTGATATGTATATGTTCCTCTGGGTGCCATGATGAGGGACGTGAATAATTGTTTGACTTAGGACAATTTCTCGAAGATGAAAAAATTTATAGAAGAGGAGATCGTGTTCTCCACATACAAATATGAATATACAACAACTTGGTGAAGCGAGCTATGGTGGATGATAGGGCGACTATTAATATTGTCCCTTTTTATCTTTTGCAGAAGCTTGGATATGGTGAGACTAATTGCTCATCTACTAAAAAAAATATTTGTGGTTATGACAACCTTAGAGCTACATCTATCGATACCATCGTTCTTCCCATAACTCTTGGTATGAAAACCATTCTTAATGAATTTTATGTTATAGATTGATAAAAAAATTATAATATGATCTTAGGACAACCATGGATCTATCAAATGAAGGAAATTCTCTCAACAATGTTTCAAGAAATTCGTTTGTTGCATATAGGGAAGTGTTTTGTTTCCAAAGGGGACATGAACCCATTTGATATAATCCAATCCAACACTAAAAGGTTTTCAAGCACCCATGTTCATCACGAGTTATCTACAAATTATTTATAAAACAACTATGTCCCTAAAAAAGGGAAAGATAAAATTTACGAAAGATGATGTTAAACCTAAACCACCTCTCTTAGCTCTTGACGCTTCTCCTTCGAAGAAGGGTGAAAAAAATAGCTTGAGGAAGGGAATGAACTCTCTTCATCAACATATATTTCTAAATCAGAAGTTGACTCTCCCTAAAAACCATTGCTCAAATTATTAACATCTTAGAAAAGGATTCACCTCTAGTGCTTCCTTTCGACCTAAAAGGACCTTTCATATACCTCTTCCTACTACTTGAGAACAACAAAGAAAAAATTTCTTTAGCCATGGTGGCTTCCTGAACATGGTTGAAATTAGTGATAGTCAAGTTCCTCAATCCATTCTATCCTATGAACCCCTCCCCAAAAATAATTTGTGGACCATGTACTATGATGGAGCCAAGGGCACTGCGGTGGTAGGCATCAGAGTGGTTCTAATTTCCACAGAAAGGAGGATTTTAGATTTTGGTTTTCTACTAGATTTTGAATGAACCAATAATAGAATTGAGTGCAAAGCTTTATTGACTGGTCTTATCTTAACCCACAGACTTGGTCTCCAAAGTCTACGAATTTGTGGTGATTCTCAACTTATCAGCAACTAGGTCACAAAGGAATATTGGACAAAAAATAAACATTTTCAACTATACAAAAAATGATTCTCAGACATTAGTTAAGGATTTCAATTTCATATCTATTGAATCCATACATAGGAGTCAAAACCACATAGATGATGCCATCGCTACTGCTTCGTCACAATACTGTCCTTTCCATGGAATTCTCGAACCCGATTTTGTTGTCTCCTTAAGTTGTGGCTCTCTCGTCAAGAATGAACCCCCACCAAAGATAGGTGTAGTCAAACTAGACAACCTTGAATTGTTAAATCTTGACATAATAGAGAATGATGAAACCAATATAGAGTATTTATATGCTTATGAACACCTTCCTACCTTGCATCACAAGAAAGGTTTTTCCATGAATCTACATCCTTCATCCGCCCTAGTGAATGAATATTATGAATTTTATTGTAAAATAAAAATATATGATTCAACCATCAAAGATCTTGACTTTTGCGAAAGTGAAGAGGAAGTCTTAGATCTTATGGCAACACCATTTGAGTTTAAAGGACATGTTTCCCTCATTGATGATACCATTGGTATAAACATAGGGACATAGGAAGAACCAATGATCTTAAAACTTGGCTCTTCACTCTCACCAAAAAAGTTGAAGACCATAAATCCTTTCTCATTGAGTTGTGTAAGGTTTTCATCTTCTCCTAATATGATATGACCGACATCCACACAAATGTTGTCATCCGTAACCTATTCACAAAACCTAAAGCCAAGCTGGTCAAACAAAAATTATGACTAATGAAACCCAAGATAACACCGATGGTGAAGGAGGAAGTCATCAAGCCTTTCAAAGTTGGTTTCATAAGATCGGTAGATTATACAATTTTTTTTAATCCTGGATCATACTAGTTTTGAAAAAAAATGGAAAAACTGAATGTGTATTGACTTCTTCGACATTAACAAAGCAAGTCCCAAAGATGAATTTATGTTTCCCTGTATCGATGTGATTGTTAATGAAACCAGTGGGTATGAAATCCTTTTTCCCATGGACTAGTTCTATGGCTATAATCAAATTCACATTTTAGAAGAAGATAAAAAAAAAAACCTCATTCACTACCCCTTGAGGAACCTTCTGTTACACCGTCATGCCCTTTGGTAACAAAAATATAGGGGCAACTTACCAATGAGCAATGACCCACATATTCCTTGAATTAATTCACATGATCATTGAGTACTATGTTGATGGCCTCCTCACTAAAGCTAGAAAGAGAGAGGACCATGTATGAGTTCTTGGAATCTTTCTTATGCATCTCATTGAGTACAACACCACCTTAAACCCTGAAAAGTGTGTGTTTAGAGTGACAAGTGGAAAGATCTTTGGATATAAAGTATCCCAATGGGGCATCAATGTTGATCTTGCTAAGTTACATGCTATTCTAGAGATGGTTCCTCTATCTAGCAAGTTAGGGATTTGATCTTACCTTGGGAAGTTAAGAGCTATACAAAGGTTCATTCCAAATCTTACCTACGTGGTTAATTGATCAACAATTTGTTGAAGAAACATAACACCACCAAGTGGATCCATGAATGTTAGGAAGCCTTTGAATATGTCAAATGCTTCCTATCATCCCCTTCCACTCTTATGGATCCTTGTTTTGACAGGCCACTTATTATTTACTTGTGTGTAACTGACATTTCATTAGCTTGCATGCTTGCTCAAGAAGACAACAATGAAAAAGAATGGGACAAGTATTTCATAAGTTGTGTTTTGTTGGACTATAAATTTTAGATGAAAATTGTCTCAAAGTTGTACAACATCACGAAGTGCACGCCGCCCACATGGCTCGAAGTTACAATAAGAATATTCATGAACACCCTATTTAGGTTAGTGGTCCCTTATGACTCGTCAAGATGACTAGATAGACAAGAAGAGTGGCGAAGGAGGAAAGTTTCGATCCAACTAGTTAGGACATTTTTTAGTCACAAATGATTTCAATAATGGGGCCTTTCACCTCTATACACTTGAAGGTGAGGAGTTTGGCGAGTCAGTTATCTATCTTTACCTCAAATGGTATTATGTTTAGTTTTGTGTTATGCTTTTCCCTTTCTGTTTTCATCTGCATTCTATGTTGTTTTACCTCATTATGTTTAATACATGAAAAAGTTGTTTAAAAGTGAGATTTAGTCTATTTTCTCTACGTGAAGATCCTTTATTCCTTCATCTAGTGTCAACTATTTCACCTATTTTACTATTTTCTTACTAGCAATTATGTTGATTTATCTCTACACTAAAACTTTGGTTCTTAGTTGGCTAATATCACAATTCCCTTGTTTCCAAGAAAAATTTAGTTGGGCGTAGGGATTTCAATTTATGTGGGCCTCTAGAAGTTTGTTCGTGACACATTCCCCTATTTCCACCTCTCTTTTCGAGTATGAAACATTGGCGTGTCTCAACCCTTGAAATATCTCTTTCCTACTCGAGTATTTTGTGTCTTGGCTGTGCCTCCTTACTTAAAGCATGATAAAACATTTTTGGAATTTTTTAAAGATTTTCTCTTCGGCGGGTTTTAGGTTTTACAGTTGAATGAGCAGTAGCACCCGCATTTTTTTGTGAATTATTGTTATGTGTTTAAACATTATGGATTTTTTTATTGTGTTAAAAACACCCTTTTTATATATATTATTCATATATTTATTTCACATCTCAAATCATGGTATTTTTTACATTTTTAATAAAATACATTTAGAATATTTAACATATACTTAATTATTTTGAGTATATATTAGTATAGTTTATATATAAATGTATAGGAAAAATGACGGTCATACATAAAATATGCAAGTTGCATGTGACGGTTATTTCAAATATTTGTAAGTATTTTAAGGTTAAAATCATGATAGATGTCTAAACGGCCGTCAAATTTAACCCATGGGCCACAAATTTATCTTTGTGTACAGGGCTGATTTAACCCATAATGGCATTGGTTATGGAGTGACTATTAGCGAGAGCTCCATTTAGCACAATTCATGTAACGTCCTGTTTATTTGATTATGTGAGGGCAGAACTTTGAACTCGATGCACCTATCCAATTACTGTCAAATTTAACCCATGGGACACAACTTTTATCTCCGTTTGCAGGGCCAATTTAACCTATAATGGCACTGGTTATAGGATAACTATTAACACGAGCTCCATTTAGCATAATTCCTGTAACATTTTGTTTCTTTGATTATGTGAGGACATAACTTTGAACTCGCTGCAACTATCCAATTATTGCTAAATTTACATGTTAACTTGTTTTCTAGCACCAGCCTAATAGGGGCCGCAAGAGGGATGTAAACGAAAGCACACGCCAAAGGGGAAATTACGAAATAAGTTCACGACATTGGATAGATTGTTATTTCAATCCTGTGGAGCACAATCTTCCACACCCACATTTTCTTCACATTTAGTTGGATACCAATAAGAGCTTCTGGACATTTAGTTGTGTCTCAACGTCTTTCAATATTTTTTCAATGGCTTCCCAAGCCATATTATCATCCGTTGCACAGTCAGATGAATCAGCCAAATTGTTTAGAGAATCAAGAACTTTCTTGTGCAATTTCGGGAGCCTTTTGAAATCATTGTAAACAACCATACATATTATATTGGTGTAAATGTTGATAACATTAAGTAGATTGCTAGCTTTTTGGCTATTGAAAATCATAGTTTTGAACAAAATTCATCGGATCCAAAGCTTGTTGGCAGGCTTCAATAGATTTTATCAGGTGATTGACCCCCCTGTAAAAAGGCAAGGGTATTATGGTTGTATTTAGCAAGGAGAGTGTTGTTATCCTCATACAGTTTTCATCTAGAACTAGGTAATGTTCTACAACATCTTACAACCGTTCGAGATGATCTATAAACTTTCCGCCGCCTTCAAAATACTGATAATAAGATATAATCATTCTGATTAGACCCTTGTAGTTGCAGCCTATCTTTTTTTATTGAAGTGAATCTTTGCTTTCTTCTTAGATTTCTCATTGGTTACCCACAAATTTTCCAGATTTTCTAATTAGCGACTATTGTCATTTGAGATGCTAAATGCCAGGGCCTTACATTCATAAATATTTCAATACTACAATGCCTACAAAACTTTTGTATCTAGCCAATATTTTCTTTAGATAGGTCCTCCACGTTACCTCTTGCCACATACGTGCGGACAAGTAAATTATAAGAACAATCACTACTTCATCTTCAAAGTTCCTTACAAATTTAAAGCCATAACTTCTTCCTCCACACACATTTACTCCCTCATCTTCTCGTCTCACATTCTTCCCCAATTCTATTTGTCATTCTTTTCTACACACTTCCACTTCCTTCTCTTCACGCACTTTAGTGTTTCCAAAATATCATTGCCTCTCCTATTGGCATATCCATTGCATCGTTGCAGTGTGATTGCTAGTTTCATTATTGTACATGAGTGAACCAAATCATACATATATGAGATTGAGAGATGTTATGGGTTGAAGAATCGCCTAGATTATAGGATGATTTTCTGTATAAATGTATTGTGTTAAAGTACCATGTAATAGAAGAATATTATTGAGTATAATAATATATAATATGCTTGGCTTCGAATATCTTAGCATGTGTTAATTCTCTCTATCAGCTCACACAATACCAAACATTGGTATCAAAGAAGGAATCCATTATCTGGGAGTGCAATATGGTACTGTGAGCATGCTAGATGGATTTTATCATAGCAAATCATGTATGTATAGTTTCCATGAGATTCTGTAGTCATACATTCCTATTAATCATTATGAATTAATAGATAAGTGATCCAAATATTTATTTCCATTATTGGATACATATACACCTTGTATTAGTTCTCGTGGATCCATGCTTCCAATCCATAACATCATATGTTGGCCGCGTACTAGAGATCTGACTATTAATTTTTAACAGATCAAAATAACAAAAACAACTGTCAGCATCTCAATTCCACTCAACCTTGACAAAATCTATAGACCCGTGCCCAATTATGAAGATTAGATTGAATGCTCTAACACTATACTGAATAAAAAACTTAATAAATCTGCTTTGTAACTGAGCGAACAACAAATTGTAAGAATAAAGAAAAAGATTTCAATGTATTGTATTATTCTACTGTGTATACAATGTTGAAGAAGAATTCTTTTACTATAGAAAATAAGTCATAGCTATAGTTTATTAGGCAGCGAATGAAGCTACTAATAGGGGAAAACTAATGCTATGACTGAAAGAAACTGCCTAGTCTGCAGTTTATTAACTAACATAACAATCTAGTTAAAGAAAAATAAAGAGTAGATGAGTGGAGTTTGATGGTGGAATTGGTGGTGGAACTGTAGTGTTTGCAATCCTGATCATGCATCCTTCAATCTCCCCCTACATGAGCAATGGGGATGAGTCCCAGCTGATTCCTCAAAGCAACAAAGTTGGCTATAGATAGAACTTTGGTAAAAATATCAACAACTTGCTTAGTTGTAGGGCAAAACTATAATTCCACTGTCCCGTCTTGAACTAAGTCTCTGATGAAGTGATGTCGAATCTCAATGTGCTTTAATCTTGCATGAAACACAAGATTTTTTGTCATTGCAATGGTACTGCTGTTATCACAGTAAATAGTGGTTGGATGTTCCTGAACCAATTACAAATCTTCCAAAATCCATCTAATCCATATTGCTTGACAACTAGCGGCTGCTACTGCAATATACTCTGCTTCTGTGTAAGAGAGAACAATGGTGGCCTAATTTTTACTAATCCATGAGACAACTCCAGAGCCAAGTGAGAAAATATAACTAGATGTGGATTTTCTATCATCCACTGAACTGGCCCAATTAGAATCTGTGTAACCACATAGCTAAAACTTATGTGTGGGAGAATAATGAATGCCAAAATTGTGTGTACCATTCACATACCTTAAAATTATTTTTGCAGCATGCCATTGAGACTCATGTGGATCTTGCATGAATTGAGAGATGAGACTCACATCATACATAATATCAGGTCTTCTGGTAGTGAGGTACATGAGGCTCACAAAAAAACTTCTATATAAAGTAGCATCTACTTTGTAACTTGCATCTTCCTTGGTTAATTTTTCACCAAGGGCAACAGGAGTAGCAAATGCAGTGCATGACATCATTCTAAATCGCTTCAATAGATCAGCCACATACTTGGTTTGAGAAATGGATATACCTTCAGATTTTTGCTGCACCTCCACTCTAAGAAAATAATACATGCATCCCAGATCTAACATCTCAAATTCTTGTTTCATTTCTACTTGAAATTTCTCCATGAGAGATGGGCTGTTACCTGTATAAATGAGATCATCAACATAAAGGAAAACAATTAGAATATCATTACCAAGATGCTGGATATAGAGGGTTGGCTCTGAGGAACTTCAAATGAATCCTTTCTTCAAGAAATAACTATCAATCCTTGCATACTAAGCACGAGGTGCTTGCTTCAACCCATAAAGAGCAGTTTTTAGCTTGTAAACCAAATGTTCTTTTACTGGAATTTCATAACCAATAGGTTGTTCCACATAGAATTCCTCATCAATAAAACCATTTAGGAAGGCTGATTTTACATCCATCTAATAGATTGGCCACTTGTGTTGTGCATCAATAGCCAATATAATCTTGACTGTATCAAATCTTGCAACTGGAGCAAAAGTATCTAAATAATCTACTCCAGGAATTTGTGCAAATCCCTTAGCAACTAATCTTGCCTTGTCTCTATTCATAGAACCATCAACATGATATTTCACCTTATAAATCCATTTGACACCAATCACTTGCTTATCTTCAGGAAGTTGCACTAATTCCCATGCATTGTTTTTAACAATTGCATGCATCTCTTTATTCATAACATCAATCCATACTTGTTCTTTCACAGATTCTTCATACACAGAAGGTTCAACTTGGATGGTTCTAAATAAAGAAATATTGGAAACTAGATTCACATTATAATTCCTTTGATAAATTTCATTTAAACTTCATACCTTTCATGAAGAACTTGGACTTGATTGTGGACTAGAACTATCACCTGAAGAGGAACTTGGTGAACTGGGGCTTGAACTTCCACTTGAGATTGTGGGGAGAGGAGGAACTTTTTGAACATCTTCTATACCCATGATGAGTGGCGTAGTTTTTTGAACTTCTTTTTGCCATTGCCATACTCCCCCTTCATCAAAAACCACATCTCGACTAATAATCCATTTCTGTGTGTCTGGATTATAGAACTTGTATCCTTTTGTGAAATCTGAATATCCCACAAAGATACAAAGTTGGGGTTTTTCATCTAACTACTTCCACTTCTTTTATGGAATATGAACATATGCAGGGTAACCAAATACACGAAAGTGAGCTACTAAGGGCTTGTGTCCACTCCAGGCTTCCTTGGGAGTGATAATATGAAGCAATTTTGTTGGGCTTCGATTCAAAATATAAGTTGTGGTTGCTACTGCAACTCCCCAATAGCAATTAGGAAGGTTTTTGAACTACAACATACTTCGTGCCATTTCCATAATGGTACGGTTCTTTATTTCTACAATTCCATTCTGTTGTGGGGTATAAACTGCCGTAAGTTGTCTCTTAATTCCATGAGTATTACAAACAACAAACTCATTAGAAGTGAACTCTCCCTCTCTATATGTTCTAAGTATTTTGAGAGAATACCCGCTTTGATTTTCTGCCATAGCCTTAAAATGCTTGAAGCATTCAAATGCCTTAGATTTCTACTTAAGAAAATAAACCCATGCGTGGCATGAGAAATCATCAATAAATGTCAGAAAATAAATATTCTTACCCAAATATTCCTCTTGCATGTCACCACAAATTTCACTATGCACAAGCTCTAGAGGAGATTTTTCCCTCCATGATTTGTTCACTAGAAAACTATCTTGATGTTGCTTGCCAAGTGCACACCCTGAACAAACTTCTTCTTTTTCTTGAATTACAGGAAGTCCTCTCACCATGCCTTTCTTATGAAGCAAATGTAATCCTTGAAAATGCAAATGATCATACCGTTGGTGCCATAACCATGAATCATTTGTGGTTGCCTTGAGAGAATGCATCTTAGTGGACTCCAAAGTGAGAGGAAATAATTGATTCTCTGTCATACAAGCCTTTGCTACAAGATAATGATTAGCTGATTTATCAAATATTTTTTAGCAGTTATCTTCAAACACAACCTTGTAATTTTTTGCTACAAGTTGCCCAATACTTAAAAGATTATGTTGTAATTTGGGCACATGCAAAGTGTCATGAATAAATGTAGTTTCTCCTTGCTTAGTTTTCACTGCAAGGGTACCTTTTCCCATTACATCAACCTCCTTATCATCACCAAATTTCACTTGAATCCTTACAGATTCATCTAATTTGACAAAGAGATCAGATTTACTTGTCATATGATTTGAGCACCCACTATCCAAGAACCAAACATCCTTTTGAGGTTATTTTTCCAAATTTCAAGTGAAGAATGTAGAGTGTTTTGCTTCTTCAAAAGAATCTTCAGTATAGTTGGCTCTTGACTTATTTAAATCAGATTTTGTCTTTCTACATTTAGATTCATAGTGTCCATACCTTTCACAATACTGGCACTGGATGCTTCTTTGATCCATTGAACTTCTTCATCTGCCTCTTTTGTTTCCTCTTCCTCTTCCTCTACCACGTCCTCTAGATGTAGAAGAATCCCCTTCAGATTTGTTTGATTGAGAAGGGGTTGTAGATTTTTCTTCAATTCTTACAGTAGTCTGGAAGGCTTGAACAAGGTTCACTTTAGAACATTGCATACACTCCTCATGAGATTGTAAAGATCCTATCAACTCTGAAACTTTGAATGTGGCTGGATCTTTACTTTCTTCAATGGCTATGACCATTGGATCAAAATTTGGAGGAAGAGATCTCAAAACCTTTTCCACAATTTTTCGCTCTATAACACTTTCCCCTTGAGTTTTAAGGTGGTTCACAATACTTTGAGCCCTAGTAATAAACTCATGAATAGATTCACCTTCCTTCATACTTAAACTTTCAAAATCTCTACGAAGGGTTTGAAGTCTTACCAACCTTATTTTTCCAAATCCTTGGTATGTAGTTTGTAGGGCCTCCCATGCATCCTTCGAATTTGTCATATTAGCTATACGGAGAAAAATTGATATATCTAATGCAGATTGGATAACAAAAAGAGCTCGATTGTCCTTCTTTTTATCTTCTTTCAATTGAGTTTGTTGATTTGTTGTTAAAGCATTTAAAGCATTTTGATATACAGGTTCTATGTATCCTCATTCTACTAAATCCTAGATATCTTGGGATAATAGAAGGGTCTTCATCTTTATACTCCAGTAATCATAGTTGTCTCCGGTAAATAGCGGAAGCTGAAATGAAAAATTGCCACCATTTGACATTCTAACAATTCTTGGAGAGAACTGTTAACCTGCAACTTTTGTAAAAATATATCCCTGCAGCCATCTTTGATACCAATTGATGATTAGATTGAATGCTCTAACACTATACTGAATAACAAAAACTTAATAAATATGCTCTGTAACTGAGCGAACAACAAATTGCAAGAATAAAGAAAAATATTTCAATGTATTGTATTATTCTGCTGTGTATACAATGCTGAAGAAGAAGTCTTTTATAATAAAAAAGAAGTCATAGCTATAGTTTATTAGGTAGTGAATAAAGCTGCTAATAGGGGAAAACTAATCCTATGACTGAAAGAAATTGCCTAGTCTGCAGTTTATTAACTAACATAACAATCTAGTTAAAGAAAACTAAAGAGTAGATGAGTGGAGTTTGATGGTGGAACTGCATTGTTTACATCGCTGATCATGCATCCTTCAAATTATTAATTGGTTTCATTGTAATTTTCTTATGTAGTGTGCAATAAATCGACATTGCAGCATCACATTCTCTCCAAATTGAGCCGCTTTCAATCCAAGAAATATGAAATTCAATGCAAAGGAAATTTTTAATGCAACACCAGCCAATTCAAAGCCTTTGGTCTTCTCATGATGCCTTATAAATACATCACAAATATTTGAATGCAAAGGTATTTTGTTTAATACAAACCAAGATTTAAAAGTGTAGTATGTCTAATAGTTGTATCATTTTCCTAAGTAGGCCGATGATGGATTATTAGGAGTTTCTTAGTGTGTGTTTTAATATATAAATGTTTTTGTTGTTCCATATTAGAACTAGGTATAGTAGAAGATTTTCAGTCCTCCATATCATTGTGTCAATTTTTTTACTCAAAAGTGTCATTATTTTCATAATTGTAAAAGTCAACATACAGTGGTTATATTTTTTTGTTATCGTCATGGTTTCCATTGTATTGGTACAATAAATTGTATTAAGAGTCTTTAAAAATAGTATTTTGCAAAAATAAAGGTTTAGGTTAGAGAATAAGTTTACAATTTCAAATCTCTAAGGTTTTTTGTGACTTAGTTAAAGTTGTGTCGTCAAAATTGTTGAGTTATTGTTATGATCAAAATTGCATATTTTTCGATTTGATTCGTCAAGTATATCATTCAATTGCAAGGGTAAAGAGTTGATGTCATGTAAAAGAGTCAAAAAAATTATATATTTTTTCCTTACGGACATATTATCGATGGAATTCGACGTCCACATTTTGAGAGGATACGATGAAGAATATTACATTTCTTATGATATTTTCAATGACTATAAAGAGGGAAATTGTGCATGGCTTCGAGGGCTTTGACCATTGACCCCACCCTGTACCTCAACATGGAGTGCGCTTAGTGCACTACCTTGGGACCATGCAAGGGGCATTGTTCTTTGACCCCGTTGGGGGTTGCCACCCCAAGACCCCCACTTTGGAATTTCAGATCCAAAGAAAAAAATGGTAGGGAAGTCGTGTTGACAAAATATGCTAAAAATTTGAGCTTAAAATTTCATCTTGTTGATTAGTTAGAGATTGGAGGATTGAGGCACAAGAGGTTAGAGGTTGATCAATGACCTCTCACCAGTCACCAACAATACGGCCGCATTCAACATTGGTGGAATGTTTTTCAGTTGTGAGTTTTCTTTTAGTTTAGTATTTGATTTCCAGTGAGCAGTTTTCAGTTGTGTGTGGTGTGTCTCATTTGCAGTGTCCCTCTTGTTTTTTGTGGTTTGAATAAATGGAAATTCACATTTTGGGGGGAACATAAAATCAATGTTCCATTTCCATTCTACACTAGATCAGCTACAATCAATGATATGTAATGTGAAACTATCCATGTTCAAATTCGTAATAAGTGAGTAGATTCCTATGTAATCTCCTGAAGGAAAAATATAATGGAAAAGATGAGAGAAAAATGAAATGCAACATCATGACATTTGGTTTGTTGGTTATCCTGTAAAACCATATATATGTTTGGGTTATTGGTTGTCCTATAAAACCATATGTATGTGCAGGTTGTTGGCTATCCTTGGAAAACCATCCTTATTGAGGTTGTTGACTCTCCAAATAAATCATCCAGATAATAAGCACGCAAAGGTGGCAAGATGCGAAGGAAGTGTGATTGTTTTTCTCCCATGTTCACACTAAGGGGGAATGTTAGGAAAATTAGTGTTCACATGGGTATTTACCGTAGAGTAAATATTACTTACGATGTGGTAAATAGTTAGTGGATTTACCATATGGTTAAATAGTTTGTAAGTTAGTAACAATAATATAGAGTTTGTTATTATATTATTGTATGTGAGTGGAGTTGTTAAACAAACTCACGAATATAGGAGATTGGGAGATATTATGGGTTGAAGAATCACCTAGATTATAAGACACTTTTCTATATAAATGTATTGTGTAAAAGTACCATGTAATAGAAGAAGATTATTGAGTATAATAATATATATTATGTTTGACTTCAAATATTTTAACATGTGTTAATTCTCTATATCAACTCATATAATACCAAACAATTTTGTACAAGTTGTCTATAAAATCACATCTCTCTATCTCGCTTGTAAAACAACTAGTCAATGTATATTTGTATATGTGTTTCATCCATTGCATCATCATACATGTAATTCGAAAAGCTATAATGTTACACATAAGAAATAAAAAGTTGAAAATATGCATAACCAAATGAGTCTTATATCATCTTATAAAAAAAATTCATATATATATAGGTCGATCAAATTTCATATAATTTGTCATCCCATCCACACTGTATGGGAAAGTGCGGGTTCAAAAATTAAAATTTACAAAAATGGGGTATACTAGTGCCTCCATGCAAAATATATGCTATAAAGTATAATAGAAATAAAGTCACAGATGTGACCCTACAGCTAAATAATGTGGAGGACTCCTGGTCCTCTTCCTCTGCAAACATGTTGTGGAATCACGAGGCTCCTCGATTGACTCCTATGATGTGATCCACTCACATAAGGTGCCAAAATCATTTGTTTCGGGTTCCTCCTCGAGGAAGTTTTGTGTCCACTTGAACATGTACACATCACCTCTCTTAGGGTATGGATCTCAACCTATAGTGATAAGGTCTTGGCCCTCTCTGTGGTTAAAAACTATGCCCCATGGTAACCCACAAAAATACATCAGTGTGCCTACCAACACTCCAAGGAAGACCAAGGTCCAATTGTAGCTCCTCAACGTTCTTCGCCGAGCCTAGGGAAAACATGTCAACCAAAGTGTCTCGAATAAGCTTCCACCACTCACCAATAGTCTCAACACACACACACACACATAGAGTCAAAAAAATGTCTAAAAAACTAACACCACTATAATAAGTAATAGTCTAATTCAAATAGGAGTGTGGATACCAAAAAAATCAAAAAGGTTTTACCTAGGTCTCCTTCCTACCACTTTGGATCCGAACCAATGTCATAAGACTCATATTCATCCTATTCCTTCTCTTTGAGTGGTCCTCATCTTTCTATAGCTTCTCTATGCCCGTTGTTAACTCCTACCTATCCATATCCTCCCTCACCTTGACCTATAAGGTGTATGACCTATATGGGTACTGGTCCCTGACCATGCCATGCTATTGTCGGTTCCTATCTGGGTGGCTATGGATTCCCTGGTGGTGATGATGTCGTGCCTCTACATCCTCGTTATTTTTTATGGGATGATGCTATTCCACATGCATCTGCAATGATAGGTACTCCTCCTTTCAATAGAGTCTACTCCAATCTTCCTAACCATGTGTACCATGCTCATGTGCACAAAAATACACGACTAATATGTTTGTAATTACAATGACCAAAGATACCCAAAATACCGAGGTAACCTGTTGACTGGGTGTACCTCCACGTATCCTAATATGACCTTGACCTGCCCCATAAATGAGCAGGCCATCAGTGAAGCACCCTCCCCAGGCCAAAAATACAACATCGCAAGGTACAACTCAACAATCATATTTGCATATGTTAAAGTCACTGCCTCTATTGGAGTATATTTTAAAGAGGCCATGTTCTCCTAATGACATGATCTAATCTCTCTAGATGGGTCCACTAGAACTATCCTGACATATGTCATGAATCTCTCATATGCCTAGCTCATGACTAGTGTCGCAAAGATCAAACCCTGACCACCCAATCTATCCACCCTATAAAAATCCTTGTAAGTATGAGATGACATGTCTTGTGTCTAGCTGAACATGTATCCATGCTCCTCAATCTCCTGAATAATGGGATCCCAAATGTAAAAGAGCATGTTTTTCTTCTTGTCCCTGACCACTTGAGAGACCAAGATTTCGATGATCATCGTGCGGGAGTTCAGAATGTGAGTTTTCTGAACCACTTATAAATTTACCCCTTGTTTGGTGCCACATACTAATGCTTGAGCATCACCAAAATAATTGGCGCATTCTAAAGTATGGGATGGCCTTGTGCTAGATGCTATTGAAACCTCTCTCCATTTGACTGGGAGACATGTAATCCTATACACATCCTCTAGAGTGATAGTCCATTCTCCTGCTACCAAATAAAACTGGAAAGTATTCTGGTATAGATCCAAGTAGGTAAAAACATCACATAAAATCTCTCTCTATAGAAACTAGTGGGGTATCAACTAATCTCAATAGCCCATAAAATTGTCTCATGTGGAGTCAACTGGCCTATTGTGGCATACAACAATTAAGCTCTCTAGCTCTACTCAACCTAACATATCGAACCTACAAAACACCAAAAAAAATAGAAAATGAAGGTTAAAAAGAAACCATAATGAAAAAAGATTAAACTTCCAATTTTCTTTGACATTTTTAACAGCAATTATGTAACCGCCGCTTCCTACAGGAAAAATTTATGAAATTGCCACAACGATTACGTGTCTAAAATTGGTAAACACGTAACTACCAATATATTTCCAACACACCATGGTGGTTGTGTGTTTTCCCATGATGAACATGAAACCACTGACAGGTAGTTACATTCCTTTTGTGATTGTTACATAAATATCAGTCTAAATAGACCAATAGTTCCATTCCACTGTGCCCAAAAATTTAAAATTCATCAAAAACTACCCAAAACCCCATGAAAATCCAAATTTTCTTACGTATACCTAATCTACCCCTCCTACCTAACATTTTTACACTAGTTTTATAGCCAATGATGCCCCCAAAAAATAGATTAGGCCAACATAATATTTCCCCCCAAAACATAAAAATATTGATAACTCACATGTACGACTGCCCTGTAACCTGTCTCTATTCGCCAAATGGTCATCAGTTTTCTAGAGCTAAAAAATCTCAACTCTTAACCGTGTAAGTTATTTCCAAATTTAGCAAGTCTTTGAATATATAGGGGTTAATTTTGGCCATTTTTAATTTTTTTGCTAATTTTAGTAGTTCTTGCATATATTAGATACTATGAGGGAACATGGAATGATCTCAAATATCAATAATCACCTTATTTTTTCAATTCATTATTGTATAGTTTCATTTTTAGACATTTGTATAGGTTACAAATGTGCGAGTGAAAATGAATTATCTCCAACCCGTCCCAAAATGCAAGTCCTCTCATTTGATTTCAATTACATAGTTATTTCTAGTTCATTCCAATATATTACACTTGATTCCATTTATTTTGTTTTCAAGATGGACGTGGGTCGCGACTGGCTTCGCTATGCTACAAGGTAAGATAGGTAAGTGAGGTAAGTTTTCCATATTTTCTTGATTTCAATGCTTACCTCTTGGGTATAATGCCTTATCCAACTCATGGCATGGTCATTTTCTTGAGGGGACAATTTATACGCACCCCATTTTTCGTGGCGCCAAATTCAAAATACCCTATGATGATGAGGATGATTTATAAAAACATGATGAGATGTTTTAAAATTCTAAAAACCATTTCCTAGCTCCTTCTTGACCCTTCAGCCCCCATTACGCCTCTTTCTAGCTCTTTTGGGATCTCCTAAAACTTTGTTTTCTTCCTTATCTTTTTGATTAAAAAAATATTGAATAAATAGATGCCTAAATTTTATTGCAATGTAGCAATAAATGAATAATAAATTAAATACAAGATAGAAAAAAGAAAATTAAGCTATTAAATATGAAACCATAGTCGCAAATAGGAAATAGAAATACTTATCTGGTTTGCAATTAAATATGGACTGTGCCGAAGTGACGAACTAATAAACAGATAGGGATAAGTGTTTCACAAGAGCTTGAAAAATTGTGTGACTGCATGATCTAGCTGGACTGGGGTGCCTGAAATGGGTCAGGGGTGCTTGCGGGCACTGTAGACCAATTCTGGGCACTTGTGACTGCCAAAAAACTTAGAAAACCATGTTTGAATGGTCGTAAGGTGTTCTTTGTCTTTCACTTCATGTCACTAGTATATTACACAATGATTGCCGGTGTTGCCGAAAACTTGCAATAAAGAAATGACTTGCAAAACCCTTAAATGTGCATCAAATCCCAAAAATAAAAATGCAAATGAGGGGTCAGACTATCCTCTACTGTCAAAAAAATGATATTATGTTTGAGAGCTGCACTACATTTTAAACCCAGTGTAGTTCTATGTGTGTGTGCGGAATCGTGCCTTAGGTGGCTCTGGAGCATGTCTCACTTGATAGCAAGAAATAGTTGGATGTAGAAGATGTAAGTAGATGCGTGCATGGAATAGAATGAATTCCCCTCCTATGAAGTGTATGCATAAGAATGTAGTTCCTTGCCCTTGAATAGATGCTAGAATGGATGCTTGAATGCTCTAGAATAGCCTATGGATTTAACCGTAGGTGGTGATAGCTAATGCTTAGTGCTTGGTCCTTTATTATGGTTACATAAATTTATATTTATATGATTCCCTTGCTTGAATTTCCTAATTAACCCTGAAAAGGATGACTACCAAAAAATTAAAGATGCCCAAACGACTAGAAAATACCCAAAAGATGCGAGCAAAGTAAAAAGAGGTCAGGGGTGCCTAGAGGGGATGGGGGCGCTTGGTGCTAGCGCCTTGGATGGACGGTGGTGTCCAGATTCAGAGAAACTGAAGGGTTGAAGGTCAGATTGAGCAAGAATGTGTGTAAGACCAAAAGTGGTGACAGAAAGCAAGAAAATATGTCCATAGACATGCGTCAATTAGTACTTTTCTTACTTAGGAATCATATGAATAGTAGTATGTGATCAGGACTAGATAGATACCCAAAGTGCATGATTTTGTGTTTATATTTTCCCCCACTTTATGTTGTTGAGCGAATGCTTGATAACATAAAGAAGATAAGAGATGCATACCTGATAACCATGTAGATCGATGATGATAAGAATGCCAAGTGGACAAGAAAAAGAGTGGAGTGACAATAGTGTGAAGCATGGATGCTAAAGTGGAGGAAGTGCAAAAAGTGATGAAGAAGATGATAACCTTAGGGCGAGGGTGTATGTGTTGATGTTGTGATTGTACCTATTGTTGATTTTGATTGTTGTTGATGTGTTGATTATGATTAATGTTGTTGATGTGATGTGACTACCACTTCCCATAAGGACGGACCTACAAGAGAGAAGAGAGAACAAGTAGGCAAATACATGAGTATATGATCAAAATGAGTAAAAAGTATGTAAGAAAGTGTGTAAAATGTGAAAATGTAAAAAATTAACATGTGCACCTGATCTGTGATGAATAAAAGAGTGTAGAAATAATCTTATAGATGATTTAGAAGAATACTTTTGTCGGGTGATCTCATGCAAGTTGCGTTGACTACGATTTTTTTGGGTGATCTCATGCCAAGAACATAATAACGGTAGGGAGAAATGTATGGTGTCATGCTCCAACCTTTAACTGCTTTCTGAAATGTAGAACACCATCGCAGATGGTGTGTAAAAATCTGATCTAGTTTAAACAATTATGATCCAATGCAAAAATAGAAAATGCTATGTAGTGCATACATGCCAAGTCCTAAGGACTGTGTGCACTGTAAAATCCACTGTGTGAAGTGATTAAAACTATGGTGAACTAAAAAATATTGTGTAACTTCCCTCTAGTCACATGCATCCAGGAAGGGTCAGGGGCACCCAGGGGCTACTGTCCTGGTCTGGGCGCTAGCGTTTATGTTGTGCTAAGGACCCAAGTCAGATTTTGAGCCATGTCTGAGACTGATGACTTTGCTGTATTGGTTTTGAACTATGTTGTGTGATGACTGTAGACTATTGTATGGGGTGAGTGATTCACCCAAATGATGCCCCCTCCTTTCGGGTGTATGCGACTTCGCTGAGGAGTATGCGGCCTAAAGGAGTACCGATCATTGTGGTAAAATTGTGACCTGCAGGGGGAGGTAGTGTTCTTGGGAGAAACCAAGGCACACATAAAAAAAGTGGCTCAGAGATGAGTGTTAGTACAAGCAAAGAAAAACACGCATGTAGAAGACGAAGTGTAAGCTAAGATGCCAGAAGAAAATATGCAAGAAGATGGTGTAGACCATGAAAAGTGGGTTTCAAACATGGGACATCACTCACAATGTCACAAGATAATCAAGGCCGAGGTGATCGAAAGAAGACAATGTGCATACAAGACAAAGGGAAATGCCCACAAATAATGGCATACAATGGAAGACAAGAGAAAATAATGTCAAGCAATGTAACATATAATCATGGAAGCAAATAGACCTGTAAAGAAAATGTTACACATGAAGCACACACAAACATGTTAGAAATACATATAGTATGTCAAAACATGTATGATCCAATATAGTAATGTGCTATGAAAAATAGAAGAACAATACCTATAGTGTAAGGAAGTGGATGCACCTCAGGAGCCGTTGTGGGACTGGTAATAAGTATTGCACTAAGCATCCATGTTGCATCTATGAATCTATTGAATCTGTGATCACAAATAAAAATAAAGAGAACATGTATGTGCATATAGAAATAGATAATGACATACAAAGTATCTGACTAACATGGATAAAAAGTGTATATATAACAAGTAAATGTAAGCAAGACTATGTGCTACCAAGATATGCAATATGTTGTGGATGAGATGGAATGGAATACAAAGTGAGTTTTATAGGAGCTGTGTGCCCCCAAGTGGATGTGTATGCATGAGATGAGGTTCATTTATACATGCCCCCTCAACATTCAAGAATGAATCGTAGAGAAAGAGTGCATCATCGGGAAATAGTTTGAATAAGTGTGCTAGAAATATGTGATCGATAAAACGTAGAGAATAAAGAGAGAGTGAGTGAGTGAATGCATGAATGTGATGAGGTAAATTTGAGATGTAAAACCTCAACAATCTAGTATGGACCGTGGAACTAGAGTGCATCATAGGGTAATGACCACATTGCGTAGAAGTATATTCCATAAAGATATGTTGTGAATGCGTAGAGTAGATGCTATGTAGAAGGAGATGAATGTACGAGATGGGAAGTGTGTAGTTTGTAATGTGTAGTATGTAACATATGGTGTAGTGTGTAATGTAGTGTGTAGTGTGTGAGGTTCATGTATATAAGATTCCCTCAACAGTCAAGTCTGAACCAAAGCACGAGAGTACGTCATCAGGTACTGACGATACAATGTGCGTATCAAAGGGTTTAAAAGTGTTAAGAAAGATGAATCATGAAGCAAAGAGAGTTAAGTGTGATAGGACACGAGAGAAGCAATTGATAGTGTAAGAATGTATGATTCCCCCAAGTGTGCCAATGATGGAGATTTATGCAACGACATGAGAGATACCTTTCCATTATGGGAGAGCATTGTCTGCATCGTGATAAGAGTGAGGGATAACACAATGGTAGGATGAAGCAACAATAGGACCATGCGATGGTGAAAAAATTGGAAATGTGTCTTAGCCATCAGTAGGAGTAGTTTCTTTGAAACAATTAATTGGAAATGGAAGTAGAGTAGGATGGGAAGGAATCTTGAATGATTGTAATTTAGGTGAGATTGATGACGCTACATAAAAATTTATAGGAGAATAGGGTGGAATGATTTTGATAGGTTGTTATGCACTTTGACTTGGTAATGCCGTAGATGACTAGAGAGGAGGAGGTGCTATATTGATTTTGAGATGCGGTTGTTTAGGTAGCTCTTTACTTTTTGTAGAAGGAACCTTAGAAACAATGGCATGATGCTCATTAGACATAGACGAATTAGATTTAGGAACCCATTGAGATTTAACAATTGGAGAGGACCATGTAACGTGACGTTGTGCAGTGAATGTGATAAAACCTTGACTCTTAAGATGCTTGATTCTTCATTGAATATGTATGAAGTAATAATAATATGAATATAGCTTTGTTTTGCACATTTTTGGTGTGTATTTTTCATGTTCAGTGGATTGTGAAGAAGTTTTGGTCAGGGAAGTGGGAAAAACCCTCCAAATAATTTTAATTCATTCAAATCTCCTGACTGCGACAACCAAAAGGTAAAGAACATGTCTTATATCATCATCAATTTTTGTTTAACACATGACAATACATTACAAGGTTTTTGTAGATGTGTCTCTATACATGGGAGGAATACAAGGCATCAAATATATTTTAAATGAACCAATGAAATTAGTTCAAATATTCAATAAATATCTGCCTGGATGTAATGAAGAGGCCCAAAAAGTTTCAAAGTAAATGGTCACATGTGGATGGATATATCTTTGATAGAAAATTTGAGAGGTAGAGGAGTATGTACAATGACATCTAGGGAAGGAATTTTAATACTAAAAAGGTCAATTTTGATATATCAAGTCTTAAGAATTGTCTTAATAATGAATTGAAGCATTCTTAAGATATTCATGAGATATAAAGGTTTGAGAAACACATCTTAGGTTCAATTGTATTAAGAAACACATTACACAGTCCTAGTTAATCCATAAGGGACAATCATGGAGTTTTGAATCTCTTCAGTCTAAGAAAAGGGAATTTTAGGAGTACTTTATATAAGATTAACAAAAATTTGAAGGTGTTTAGCTTATTATGAAATCTTATGAATTTAGTTAAAAGGACAATCTTAAGAGTGAATATTGGTTCCTAGATCCACAAGGCCTAAAACATGACTTTTTCTTAAGTCTTACGCAAGTAGTCTAATATATATATATAAGAATTTCTATCCGTTATAGTTATTATATAATCACTGTGCCATGAAAGATCTTAGAGACTATTAATAAAAAAACAAATAAGAGCACAAATAGCACCTAAGGTAACTCATAAGAATATAGATTTAATGGATACTTGGAACAAATATTTAGAGAAGCTAGTAAAAGTAGTAATGCCTTCAAGATGAGTAAGATCTAGTTAATAATGGATCAGTGATAGTTTATGAAAGGTAACCACATATTTTTCTATGCATGTTTCAATTCAAGAAGGAAGGATCATATATACTCGTGGAATTTTGTTTTCTTCTAAACATTGAATTGTTATTTTAAGCTATTGGAGTCTTGAGTTACTTGTAATATTTCATAATAGAGAGAGGAAGAGTCATGATACAAACTTCAATCAAGAGAACGAAAAAATCCTAAACAAGTATTATCAAGATTTGGGTAGAGCTACAATTAGCATCAATGTCCTCTCTCAATTGGATTTGGCACATCCCCAATGGAATCTTGAACCACCTTTTGTTCTCATCTCACATGGTTTAGGCTCCTCTCGAGCCTAATCTACTTTGGCGTTTCCCCCAATGTCTGAACTCAATACTTTGACCTCCCTCCCGACTTATGGCATTCTCCACTTGGATGTATGTGCTCCTCACAATGCGTGGACACCCAAACCACATACAAGATGATTAAGTTATAGATGAGATTTTTTGAACACCTTGCATTGGTAAAGGTAAGTCATGGGTTTGACCCTCTAATAAGCCATCAAAGCTATTTTTTTTAAAGGGGAGTGATGATATTTTTAAGCGTGATATTATTTTTTGGGTAATGTATTTAAGGGAGAAGTATATTATTTTTTATATTAATGAAAAAAATATTTTGTAAAAACAAATTATATATTTCCATGTAATGGAAAATTTTGTAAAAAGGGTAGGATTATATTTTGAAAAGGTGGATTTTTTTAATTTTTGAAAAACTAGGTAAGTATATATTTTTGAAAAATTTGTAAGTGATGCATTATTGGTGGAAAAAAAAATCTAAGGAGAATTTTCATAGGGGTGGATGAGTGGAGGGTGGTTGGGGGGAAATGCACACTATGTTAACCTCAAAGCAATAATAGTAACTTGAATGATGGAAACAATGACATGGTGAAACTCCTAAATGCATTCCTCATCCCATGTTCGTACTAGGGGGAATGTTAAAAAATCATGTGTTAGTGCTCAGATGTATAGTGAACAATAATATTTTTTAGGTTAGTATGTTTGTTAGTATAGTTATTAATGTAAGTTATGATATTGTATGTGGTGTACACGAGAGTAGAAATAGGTGTGTGTAAGAGCTATTCTTGGGGAGAGAACTAATGTGGTTGAATAACCCACCTAGATTTAGTGAAATAGGTTGATGGATTTGTTATAGGAGTTAAAATATGAATCCTATATTTATGTATAATGTATTATTCAATAATATGTTGAATTTTTTAAACCTTGAGCATATGCTCTCTTTCCATGTATGGGGTAAAACCCACATAAGATAAATGTATTCAAAATTACCAAGATGCCGAATTATGTGCTACATTAAATTGGTGTCTCAGAGCCATGTGTATTTTCTCAAAATACCAAATAATACATATGTATGGGTAAGTATGATCCTCCTAAATAGTGTTTCTATCCTCTAGATGCTCATGCACCACCTCTCATAACATACTACTTATGTGGTGTACCTAATGTACACATAGATGGTGGTGGTACTATGTTGTAAGGCATCCCTATCTATGATATAGTGCATTTCATCCTCCATATTGATTCTACTGTGGGTATCTAAGCTCCATAATGATGTGGTAGTGATATTTATTCCCCAAATCCACTCTAAAATTTCGTAGCTTTCCCCTAATGTCTTGTAGTGCTTACAAGAGTTTTGCGTTCACACATGCCAGGCCCTACTGTCTTACCATGACATCTATAAAGCACCATGTCCTATGCTTATTATTATCTCCTTATGTGAAATCCTACAAGATAAAAAACTCAATTATTTACAAAAATAATAGGTTTATTTTTTTATAGAGCTCCCAATATTGCAATCGTCCTCTAATACTGAGTGTAACACCCTAAAATTTAACCACCAAAATTAATATGCTAATTGGAAAATGATCACATATATTTTTTGGAACTAATTAAATATAATGAAAGTTTTAGAAACATTACTTGAGTTACACATCAACACAACACTATGATGCACGACCCAACTTGCACTCTTGTAATCCGTTTGGGTTTCAAAGTTATGCAATGAGGCCTATATGTAGTTTAGTTAATAACTAGTTAAAAAGGGTAAGTTTCTTTAATATTTGTGTGATTAAAATTCATAACTGTTCCTAAAATTGGATAATAAGGGAAGTCAATGGGGTTATTAGTTACTAGGTCATAGTATTAACCCCCAAAATAATAAAGGTACATCAATTAATAGTTCACATAGACCATTTAAATGTTTAAAAGGTCCCAATGTTAACTGATTGATTATATTAATCTATTTCTAAAAAAGGTAAGTTCAAATATTTAATTAAAAATAAGATTGAACTTGGATTCTTGGATTAGATGATCCTCTACCACAAATTTTCTTTGTTTCCAAAAAATTCCCTAATAAACCTTATGAGCTTTTTATAGTTTTATTTTGTTTTTTCTTGTTCTCATTTTACTTTATGGGTTTTGTAGGTTTGAATATGGAGCTTTGATGTAGAAAAAATAAACTATAAAAAAAATGTGATTAGAAACTACTCCTTCATTCATTCTCTATTTTAGAGGATCAATCTTTAGGCTAAAATGACATATTTTGCAATATTAGATCAAAAATACTATGAAAAATCCTTCAAATAGCCTTACCTCTGGCAATAATCAACCTTCCAAGGTAAATTCAACCACTAAATGGTTCAAAACTCAATAAGATCTCCCCTTCACCATCCTTCCCTCAATTTATTCTAACCTCTTCTTGAAAATTCTTCCTCAAAAACCATTCTCCCCTGTCCCCACACTTTAATAAACTATTATAACCACTCAAAAATGAGCTCAAGTAGTCAAAACCTCACTCTTCATTCCCCTTGGTAAATTTGTTTATTAGTCCTAAGTACATACCCCAAAAAATTCTCGCCCCTTTCAATTATTTGACTTAAATGATGGATACATCTTTTCAGACACTTCAAGCACTATTATATTACCCTCAACATGGATTCTAGAAGTTTTATTTCATTACCTTACTAGGTCACCTTGTCCTTAAGTCAAGCCCTTAAGACAAGTTTCTTGCTCTAATGCTGCATGTGAGGTTTTATCTCTAACTACCATGGTCTATTACCTCTTCTATTTTACTTTAAACACCTTAGACATATCCATAAAATATCAGGGTCTAATTTTGCATTGAACTCCTTATACTCTAATTTTGTAACTTTGGCCTCTATACCCTCCACTAGATCTTATAAAGTGAATTGTCATGCATAATTCATGATTTAGACATATTCATGGTATAACTAGGTACCCATTAAGCCCATCATTCATTTTTACAATTTTCATTTTGAAACTCCAAGTCTATAGGGAACTTGCTTTGTAAGGTGACTCTCTCAAGTAGGACTTTACAATGAATGACTATTCTTAGAATGAACAGGTAAAACCTTATTGCTTTTCAACCGATGTAACTTCAAATTTTCTCTTATATCCAATAAAGGACCTATCTAACACCAATTGTTCCAATTTTTGGATTATTCTTTCTTGGTCTATGCCCTCAAAATCTAAACCCTTGTAGTAACCTAAGACAATACCTAGAAAACCTGGTAGAGAGAAAACTTGCAATAAAATGCTATAAATTTCGTTTCAAGGCTTCATATTTTGCAAAAGGGTCTGTAACAAAAATGTACACAATGATCTCTTACCATTAGTTCAAGGTTATTTAGCAAACTCACATTTACTCCCCTTTTCCTCTAAAGAACTATATGCATGCAGGTTTTATGAAGACAACAAGGGTTTCTAAGGAGGAACAAATTCACTTTTCTTATCCATACAATATTACTGATCCCATATACTAAAACATGCTCTAATGCACATATTTCACCCTTTTTAAATGACAATGAATAGGTATTTTCTCACACAAATGAGAAATTCAACCCTAATTACTCACCCTATCTCCTTGAAAACAGAGACTAACAAGTTTCAAAGAAATGATTTCATCATACCTATGTATATTCTTTAAATGTTAAGGTTTCAAGATTGAAAAACCATCCCCTATGCCTCCCAACTCATGATTTTCTTTCCTTTGATGACAAATATGTAGTGAACTTGATTGTGTACTCAGAATGTTTAAACACAGTGCTTGGAAACAAAGTATCTCCTATCAAATCATCTCTTAAAAACTCATAATAATTCCCCAAGTCAATTATTACCTTAAAAATGCTAAAATATTATCATCCCATTAAGATTCAAATCTAAAACACACATACACTTGCTTGTCATGATTGTTCTAGGACTATATAAGTTTTGCAATTCAGGGATACATTCACAATACATACATATTACTAGAAAAAATCAGTGTGAAAGAATTCAAATACCTTTCCTAACTCTAGATTACCTCCTCACACAACTCTAATATCAAACACCATTACATGAACACTCAATATATTCAAGAAATAGACACAGACTCAATTTTCCTTCAATACTTCTTCCTAAAACATCACAATCTTTGATTCTCATCCAAATGGAATGAGAGAGAAAAAAGTTACACAAAACTTATATACCTTTTTGTTTTAGTTTTCCACTGAATGGAAGCCTTCCACCTTCTTAATTACAAGATTAATTCTTAATATACTGTTTTTTTTGGTTGGAGACCTCAAGACATAACTCCTTAAAATTTAATTAAGATTTATAACTCGTGGAAAGACCTAATACAACCAATTGTATCCCCATTCCATCCTTTTTGCAAATTTTATAAGCTCCAAGAATGTTTTAAAATGTTACAAAATGCTAAAAACGGCCTCCAAGACTCAAATTGCACCTTTGGAGGGAAAGTATGTAATTTGAAAATTATAAGGCCTAGAATTTGACTAACACACTTAAATATCACCTAATGACCTCTAGAACCTCACTGACATACTTTCAATCCAAAAAAATGGATGTTTCCATCCCTGTACATATCTTAGAGTTGATGCTCTTGCATCAAGCTCCAATAAAGGCTCCAAAAAGTTAGGGTGTGGGCTTATATATATATATATATATATATATATATATATATATATATATATATATATATATATATATATATATATATATATATATGTATGTATGTATGTATGTATGTATGTATGTATGTATCTACACTCATCACAATTTATTTTCTTATGTATTATTTCTCCAAATTTACTATATTTACTTGTTTTAGTGATTATTATTACAAACCCAAAGATGTTAAATACCAATAGTTTAAGTATAACAATGCACATTTACATGTGTGTGTGTAGATTACATGAAAGTGGCATGAAATCATATATTGGACAACCTAAAAAACCCATATCTTTGTATGTCTATTTATAACTGTGAAGTTCGAGCGCCAAATCGATTTTTATATTTATGTCATCCTACACATTTTTTCTTGGCTGTGTCTTTTGTTTGTATTGGTGTCACTTTAATTTTAGTGGGCCAATCCCCAAAGGTGTTGTTAAGAGGGAGGTTTTAGGTCAGCCAAGGCCACTTACCCCACTATATTTATTAGTTGATAGGGTTGCTTCCTTTTCTAGGGTCACAACCATTTTACTTTTGTTTTAATTAAGCCTTAGGGGTTGGGGAGGGTTTATCCACCCCTTGGTTGTTTCCTTCTCTATTTCAAAATCCTAGTAAGATACCTATCTTTATCTTAGTTGTAGGCCTTGGAAACCTATATGTTTCAAAATTTCACGTGTATATATATATATATATATATATATATATATATTCACAAAACTATTATCAATTTTACTATTATTATTATTCCTACATCCCTATTTTCTTTTGTATATTTGAGGTGAAAATACAAAATTTCATTTAATACTATTCATATTATTTTTCAATTCCTTTTAAGTTCAAAAAATGAAGGGGATATACCAAAATTTAAAGAGAACAAAACTAAAATGAAGGGAAAGAATCTATTTACTTTCATTCCAAATAAATTCAAATGCATTATTTCAAATTTTAAGGTAAAGTAAAATCAATATTAAGGAGTCCACTTGTTTAATTAAAACTAATCTTGGGAGATAGAGGGAGAGATATGAAAGGTAAAGAACTGGTTTTCATTTCCAACCCACTTTTCGAAACAGAATATTTTCTCTAATTCCAAGTCATGCTATTGTGCTATAAATTATGTCGTGTAGTGGCTAAAACAATACTTTTATAATAAAATTGAAAATTAGTATTTCCTTTCAAAATAATAACGGAAAGGAACATTAAGCAATTTTACAACCAAAAAAATATTCAAACTTAATAGTATCTCTCATTTTCCTTATAAATTTATGTGAAGATGATAAAATTCCACATAACTAGTTACAAGTTTTATCAAAAAATCAAACTTCCATTTACAAATTTCATGTTTTCCTATTCAATTTTAAATTCAACAAAATATTGGTGCAAAACGTGTTCCCAAAAAACAATTTCAATTGATAAAAAAATATTAACAAAAAATTTCTGTCAAACATATAAATGAAGAATGCACCACACTTATTTCACATGGCTTACAACCACATTCAAATAACTTACAATAGCGATTTACAACAATGTATTCCATAAACCAACTGCAACAAGTTTTCTCACTTGAAATATCAATAAGATATATAATTAAGACTCATTCACTTTAAAATTCCAAAATAAGAACCAATTATTCATTTGACCACTCATTTTTTCTCCATGCATTCCACCAATCCCTCCACATACAAAAATGAAGGAAACCAAAATCATTCACATCCCAACTCCATAATGATAGAATTATTGCCTCATTATTGACCCAAAATATTCCCCAATTCACAAGAGGATTATCAACTAATAATCAAGGCATGAAATTGAGAAACACTCAAGTCAAACACACACCATAATTTTAACAATAAAAATTGTTCAATTTTATTGGGAGAAAATAGAAGATATGCCAATAACCAAAACACATATTTAAGTCAAACCAATGCTTGATAAGGGGAATAAAATATAATTTATATCCCATATATATGTTGGCATTGTGTTGTCATTGACGTCAAAAGAGTGTGTATGTGGTTTTTTCATTGTTGTCTGAGTGTCATTGATGAAAAATGAGGTAAGAAGCATGAAGCTTGATTGGTAGTGTCTTGACAAGTTGAGTTACTTGATGATAAGGTGGCTTGCATAGTGTCTTGAGTCAGTTTGATGTATTGTAGTGACTTATATAATTTTTTTAATATTTACATGAGATAAGTATATAAAATTTATATATTTGTAACAATGAAGTATATTAAATTTTTGTGAAAACATAACAAAAGTGACGATGTGTACGGACACAATTTTGGTTAGAAGCAAACGGTATGAATTTAAGTGACCTAATGAGGAAGCCAATTACAATAGAATGCGGTAAATGACATGAAGAAGTACTGAGAATATGTAGGAGCTGGTTCTCAATGGTTCAATTAATATAGGGATATATTATTATGAGGTGTACAAAAAATCATTATTTTTTTCAGAAAGTAAGTATAAAAAAATGCAAGTATATGAACACATGTTTTTTAGGTATTACCCTTCACACACAATTCGTCACACACCTAGTGTAGAAAATGACTTGCATGATTGTTGATATGATCTACGTTTTGTAGAGAAGTAGGTGTTGAACATAAGTGTTATCATTGATGTCATAGTTTAGTAGGTTGATATTAAGTTGTGGAAATTAAGTGTTAGGTTCTAATGTTCAAAAGAGCTAAGTAACATGACGGTTGACCTTGGTGGTGTTAAGCTTCTAGTTGAGTGTCTTGAAGATGAGAAAAGGAGCAAGCATGGTGTTGACTTTATGATGCTTATCGAGCAATGTGAGTGGCTTTTTCATAAGAGTGTGATAGTGACTGCATAGATAGTAGGGAATGGTTATAGCTTGTGATGATGTCATGGCATTATGTTGTAAGGTCCTAGTAGGCACGTTACTTGTAATGAACTAAACTCTAATGACAAAAAATGCTCAGTTTAACCCCTTCAAAACAAGCTATGTTTATAGAGATGTTTGATATCATGTTGAGAAATAGACCCAACATATGGATTTTTTTACTTAAGTCACGATTAAGTGAAGTAATCTATTAGCTAAATATCTCATGATGAGAGCAGTGGAAATAATTAGTATTTGATAGGTCATTAGAGACACTCACAAGTGTTGTTAGAATGTCAATGTTTTACGATGTTCAGACATTGATCTTTAGGTATTTTACAAAGAACAAAGCATCTAACCCTTTAGAAAGCTTGCTATGGAGTGGTGGCGTTAGCCTGTATCTATATATAGTATGGGATGATTTTCTTGACAATTTTGATGATTTAGATGTCCTAACCAAGTTTATTATACAAGACTGTGTTCCAAAAATTTCATGTGATCTTATGTACAGAAGTGTTTTTGGGGTTTTACAGTACAAGTGATGCCATTTTTACCAATAATTTGGTGTTGACCTAAAGGTGATAACATCTCCATTGTTCATATCACTTGAATTTCATGATGCTGAGATTGCATTTCACTGTGTGCTTTTCATGGGGAGCCAATAATCTCTGAAGACTAACTTAATAGGTCCTAGACCTAGTGAAGAATGTTTCTCCAAATGGAAGGTGGGTCTTTTGATGTTCAGGTTTTTATGCTCAAAGTCATGTAAGAAATCTTGTCATACCTGTTTCTTAAACCCTCTTAAACCACCCTAATTGTCTAAGTGGTTATTGATTTTACCTTCAAAGGGCTTGATTGGTGAAGTTGGTATTTCTCTAGAACATTTCTATTGTTGGCAAGAAGGTTGCTTGTTTTGGTTGTACTTAGGACTTTTTGAGTCTCTAATGAAGAGATTTGACTATGAATATGTAATTTTTGAAGCCTATATGGTCCTTTGTGTGATGCATTTATTTTCATGTTTTTATGAATTCATTTAAGTGTGATTTTTACATATGATGGTCGAACTAGATGTTTTTAGGATCAAGAAGTAAGGTATATAAAGCAAGTTGAAAGAGATCATTTGAGCTAGTTGTGTAAGTGGAGGAAAAGTGTGAGCTAAAGGGGTGTAATTTGTAAGGTGAAAGAGGTATTTGTGACCATATAAGAGAGGTGAAAAGAGTGTTTGGATATGTTATAGAGTGTGTGCAGGTGTATTGAAGAGATAGGTCATTGGGCCTAATAAACTTGATGAAGAAGCCCTTGAGCGAGTTGACCTAGAGAGAAAATTTGAAGAAGAAGGAAAGAGAGCTTCAAGTGTCATCATTAGTTATTGGTGCAACATTTTAGAGGTAAGAAACACATTAGGTGGATGCTTTATTTGGTGTTAAGTCATCTAGGGGGTTGGTTCCTCCTTGTAGGGTTGGTTGTCTACTAAAATCTAGGGGTTGGTGCTCCTTGTGGGGTTGATGCCTCACTAAACCTAGGGGTTGGTGCTCCTTGTTGAGTTAGGTGATAAACTAAATTTTATTCATTTCTATAATAAAGACACGTGTTTTAGTGGATTTGTCTTCCCCTTGAGGGTTTCTAACTTACATATTATGTTCTTTTGTATCATTTTTTTCTCAATTTCTCATGTCTACATGGTTATGGTTCTTAATGTGTGCATGCTGAATGGTTTGAATGGTTAATGGTTGTAATTTGTTTAAGTTTTTAAAAAATTTAATATACCACTAATTTCACCCCCCTCTCAGTGTTCCATGTGCTTCCAACAATTTGGTATCAGAGTAGGTTCCTATGAAGCAATAGCTTAAAAATCTTAAAGTGATCCTATGGAGCACATATATGGTGAAGTCAACAAAGTGTTTCCTCTACTAGCAAAGATCCGTTATATTTGATGGGACAAATTATTAATTTTTGAGCACTATTAGGATGAGGACTTACATTATACCCTTGGTATGTGACATATGAAATTCATTTGTAGATGGGAACATAATCTCTCAAAATCCTCCAACTGATGCAACAAGTAAGAAGGCTAGTAATGATAACTCCAACGATATGAATGATATTCTGTGTGGATTGGCTGAATTGGAGTTTTTCAAAGTGATGAAATGTGCTACAACTAAGGCCATGTGGCACAAGCTACAATTCATTTATGAAGGTGACTATAAGGTGAAGTTGGAAAATTTCTAAACCTATAGAAATTAGTTTGAAAGTTTGAATATGAAGGAAGAAGCAAACCATTACTACATATCTTATCCAAAGTAGATCAAGGTTGTCAATACCATTAGATGGATTAGGAGAATAAGTGAAAGAAGATTTGGTGGTGCAGAAGGTGTTAAGATCTCTCACTCCTAAATTTGATCCTAAAGTCTCAGCTATAAAAGATTCTCATGAACATGAGTACTTTGTTGATGGATGAACTTCATGGTATCCTGAACTGCTTATGAGATGAGGATAGGTGTTGAATAAACATCCTAACAAAGAAGGAATGTTCAAATTTTAAAGAAATTCAAAAGGTAATAAGATATTGGATAATGATGTTTTCAAAATTGATGATGATGAATTGATTGCTATGTTTTCTAGGAATTTACATAGATAGATTTAGGAAAGTATAAGGATTAATTTTCCCTTCAAGTCATTTTAACTATGGAGAGATTGGAAATTTTGCAAACAAGTGTCCTCACAAGCATACATGAAAATATCATGATGATGACAAGAGTTCCCACAGGTGTGATAAGAGTAAGAAGAAGTTCATGAAGTTTGAGAACAAGAAAAATTCCAAAAGAATTTTTTACTCCCAGGAAGATTGTATCTCATCAAAGGTAAGTGATGATGTTTTTGATTCTAATTCTGATTTTAAGTATGATCATGATGATGTTAGAAATGAAGTCCTATTCATGGAAAAATGATCTGAGAGTTTTAAAAATGAAGGATCCATATATGGAGGCTCATGTATGGATTCAAATGAAGAAGAGGTTGATCTTGAAATTGAGTTGATGTGTATCCAATAAGATTTGAAACATGGAGAGAAGAAGAAAAAGAAACTAAAGGCACAATTCAAGCATTGTGAATAAAATATATCCATCTTCTTGAGGAGAAACATTGGATTGACACCAATAATTATGATGAGATGATCAGATAGTTAGAGATATAAATAGATATTGTAACAACAAGCCTAAATTCCAAGGAAGGAAGTGTGCTTCAGGTATGAGAGGGAAGTGATTTCATCTCAAAAGGAATTTTTTATTGAAGATAGCTAGCATGGTAAGATCATTTTAGAGGTTTGAGAAAAAATCCAATGATCTAGATGATATGTTGGATAATAAAAAGTCTATAGGTGATAGGATTGGTCTAGGGTTCAAGGAAGATCTACAGGGTGAATAGGTGATTCAAGAGGATGCTGCTCAAAGAAAGGATATTGTCTATAACAAGTTCTAAGGAAGATCAAAAGGAGACTAACTTCAAGAATCTATGATAAGACAAGATCTATGCTAGAAAACATTAATGCATCAAGGTATGAGAAGTACTTTAATGGTTATAGTCTATGGTTTCAATGCATTTTTTACATAGGGAAAAAAGAGTGTAGAAGGTCATCCAAGTATGAGAAATCATGGAAGGAGTTTCAGTTCATACCAGTCAAGAGGTAAGAGTGAAATTGTTTGCTATAACTGTAATCATATTAGTCATATTGCAATTTTTTTCCATGGTCCTTCAAGAAAAATAAAGAAGTTTGAGACTACTAAAGTACATGAGAAACTAAAAGATAAGGTTTGGGAACCAAATATGAATAAGATAAAACTAACTAAGCATGAATTAGAAGTTGAAGAAAGTCAAAGATGTTCACAGGTTGCTAATCAAAAGAAGGATGAAAAAGTTGAGCCACATGTGCCAAGGAGGTCTTGGAATCTCCTAAAGTTTTTGTTCTAGATCCCCATGATTTTGGATGTCTCTAATAAGCTTCTTAAAGACATTCATCAATTAGATGAAGCATGATGTTAGGGGGAGATTGATTAGATGCAACAAAGATGTGGAGTTGTGTAATAGGGTTGTAACCATTGAGTCATGAAACTCATATTGGGTTCTTAAAGATTTGTATACTGTCTAGAGCTAGTTCAAAAAAATTCATGAAGCTATGAGGCATGTTTTTCATCCACAAAGGTATGTTAGTAACTTAGACTTCTTTATCAAGATATGAGTTTGTCATTAAATAATTTATGAGCTATGTTGGACTCAAGGATGCTATGTGAGGACTTCTATGGAGGCATAATGAATTTGTTTGAGACTTGAAGTCATGTTTAAGGTAGTGGTATGTATTTTACGGAATCAAGAAAGTATTAAGAATGTTATAACATGAAAAATAAGAGTGAGTAGTTTATGTGCTCAAAATACTCAAGATGGTTGTGTCATGCTTCAATGGAGACCTAACATGTAGACAATTAGTTTAAAAAAGTGAGGTAAGTATATTGTTAACTAAATATTGTATCTTGAAATATAAAGAGTAGTTTGTGTATGGAGTCTTGTGTATGGTGTTTTGGAAATTCAAGGAAGTATATTTGAGAAGATTGTAAACATGTTGAGCCAAGGAAAGCATTCTAAATTTGATTAACATGCATTGTTGAGCTAAATTTGTGTCTAGAGACCTATATAGATATATATCTCTTGAGATGGAAATTAGTTTGATAGACCAATATGTCCTTGTGCTATATGAGTGACTTGAGGATATAAGAGGGATACATGAGTGAAACAAAACCGTGATTAGGTAAAGTGAGAAAAAACATGAAGTTGTAGACTATAAGAATCTGAGTTGTGATTGCTATGCTCAAGAGAAGTAAGGTTGATCTTAGGTGGAGTTAGTTAGGATCTATGTTGATTTTAGAAGGTTTGAAGTAGAAAAAATGTAGTGGAATCAGAAAAGGAAAATAACATGAGGACAATACACCGAATAATCTGGGTATGTAGTGTACAATGTTGATCATCAATATGAAAAGTGTGTAGGTTCTTGAGAAACATAAAAGCTGTTGTGAGAATATTGAACTATTTATTCAGAAATATGTTTGAAGGTAATTTTGTGTGTTGTTTTGTACATAAATTTATGATGCATTGTGAGGAACACCTAAGTGGTTTGAGTAGGTTTTGCAAGAATACAATCTAACTGAAGAGTGATGTGTGGAACATGTTCTTAAGAAAGTGTGATTGGTAAAAAAGACCAATATTCTTTTGTTCAAGCCTATAATGTTATGAATCCATCAGAATGCACTATCTAGTGGTGCTTGTGATGTCTTAGAAGTAGAATAAATGTTAATTATGGTAACTTAAGGTGTTATCAGGTCTAGATGAGTCATGAAGATAGGGGGAGCCTATCTAATTACTAGAACATGTGATTTAATGTTCAAAGGCTTCAAGAAGTTTTGTGATGGTGTGAGTGTCCCAGTTTGAAGAATCAAGTTTGTATAATCAAGAGGAGTGTTTGAATATTCTTATAAGGTGTGATTTTACTCAAGGGGATTTTTTTTGACCCCTTGTATCTGGTTCAAAGTATGTTTGAGGTTTGAGTGCCTTTTTTTCATACATAGGTTTAAGTTAGAATAGTTGATGAAGTTCTTGAAGTTAATGAAAATGTTCTCTAGAACTGTTTTGAAAATATTTGATGGATTCTGATAAGTTACATCATGTGAACAAGATGGTACTATCTCAAGTTGGTATCTTTTATCTTTGATGTATCTAAAAGAAAAATTTGTATGTTATCCATCAATTTTTCAAGAAGATAAGAAGCTAGGGGAGTTGAGAACTGTTGTTTAGTACTTATAAGGTAAGAAGTTATTCATTGTTCTTTATAATGGGTGCGATGAAAGTTTCCACTTACTATGTTCAAATAAACACATGCTATAGTGAGCAATAAAAATAAAAGTAAAACAATACCATTAAGGGAGATAAAATAAAAATTCACAAATAGAAATAAAAATAGAAGAGGAATAAATCTTTATAGTTTTCCTTAAAATCCTTCCAAGTCTACACAAAATCACTCCCAATAAAGTGCACCAAAGAAAATAATTCTCTAAAATTATAAAATAACTACAAAACTCGAATATACATCCCCTAAAACACCCAACCAAACTTTCTTGAATAATGAAATCACCAATTTGGAGCACTCAAATTATGGTGTCATGTGGCATAATCCAACCCCAAGAACAACACACTTCCTAACCATGCAATCAAATCTCTTACACAACCACATGGACCAATAACAACTCTCCTTAGAGTCAATAACCAACAAATAAAAAAAGTCAAATTTATAAAAAATATAGGAAATAAATATACTTACATCGATAAGTTTGTCACTCAACTCTTACATGACTCAACTTCAAAGTTACCCCCAAAGTTACACAAAAATTAAATTCCAAAGTGATTGCAATACTACAAAGGAAATTATGGTGTCCTTTTTAGGCCCGAGGTAGAAAAAAATCCTAAAAATGTACACTTACCCCATTAATAGGTATATGGGAAGGTTTTAAGAGTGTGGAACAAGAATTTTTTTTCCCACACACCATTAATCCCATAAGGCCAAATTTGATATCACTAAAAATGGAAGGTTTCTACAACCTAGATAAAGCCAAATCTAGACTAAAAAGGTAAGCATACTGAAAACACTAAACCATACATAATTCAAATTAAAAATATTAAATTAAACAAGGTAAACTAAGACAATGGTCCCATGTGAATTGGGAAACTCCAAAAAAAATGGAAAATACTAAAATAAATTACAACATGGTCCCTTAACAATTTCTAATACCTAGATTCATGTTTGGGTGATCCATGTTTTCCATTGAGCCAAGTTTTATGAGTTATTCCTCTTTCATCCTCATTTTGGTATGTTTTGGTACAATTCTCATGCACCTTTCCTCCATCTACACACTCAACAAACACGTCTTACTTGTTCAAAACATTATGTAAAAATAAAATCTAATTATATGTGAAATAAGATCTCATATATCCATGTGCAACATATACAAATCATATATTCTAGGTTTCCTAATAAATAGTAGTAATTCCTAAAATATAATAACATTCTATCTATCCAAATCATCTTTCTAAACATATATAACTTCTATCATAACTTAATAATGAACATAAACAATAATAATTCAACACAATCAATCTTCTAATTGAGTTATTTAAGAAATACAATCACAAGTCCTCTAAATTGCATCATCATATGCCATTTGGAAATTAACTTCACACTAGGGTAAATTTTAGTGGCGAATATTCGTTAATTCACGAATACTCCAATTTTCAAAATTTACATTTGGAAAATTTTTAGGGTAGGAATTAGGACCGAGTTGCTTAAATGTTCTAGGTACAAGTTAATTTTAGGGGTCGGTTCACCCATCATTTACACCAATAGATGAATTTTTAAATTCAAATCACCGTTAGCACAAAATTAAAATTTGTAAAATTCACCTTCATTTACACAGTTATTATAAATTTACAATTTCAAATATCAAGTACACATCAAATTTTCTTCACAATTTCTTTACTTGTGCTCGTGGTCCTATGGGAATTAACGATCAAGATCGACTGCATATGAAAAATCTCCAACATTCAAGGTATTTGAAAAGTTAATATTTTATTCTATTGAAGCTACATATACTTTTCTACTAGTCGGTAGCATACATTAATGCTACTAACCAACAACATACAAAAATGCTACCAAACGATAACATAAAAAATGCTACTAGCCGGTAGCATGAAAAAATTCTACCATCCGGTAACTGAAAAAATGCTACCAGACGTTAGCATGAAAAAATGCTACCGGCCAGTATCATTTTTTTAGTTACGTTGTTAGAGGGAAAAAAAGTATGTGATTTTTTTTTTCTTGTGCCATATTTTGTGAGGACATATTTATCACAAAGACGATCATTTAATTAGCTGTTAACATTAAAAAATCAATTTTTTTCTCATACAAAACTCGCGAAATTTACATTTTTTTTTCATAAAAAATACTTGTTTTTTTTTTTTTGTTTGTGCCATATTTTGCGAGGACATATTTCTTGTCGAGATGGTTGTTTTAATTGCTATTTTCAAAAAATGATTAAACAAATTACATATGTTGTTGGCCAACATCATATACTAGTAGCCGGAAACATATATTGTCAGCTGATAATTGCTACCGACTGACACCATTATCAAATGATTCACCAAACCATTCAAAACCCATTTCCTTTAGATTCTCCATAACTTTGAAATTAATTTTCACATATTCACCAAGTAATATCTATGAGTTTTTTAGGGGGTCTTAAAATTTACCTTGCTTCACACACATTTTTATTAAAAATAATCAACTAGTTTAATTCCATCAATATTTTCCATCTCATTTAACAATAAGGATTATAAAAATAATGAATTTATCAATTTTATGAACTTGAAACATTATAATATATAGTTTCTTTATAACTCAAACCACACACATACCACCAATACAGGCTATATCTAGGACTTATCTAGTCTTGCAAATATTTCTAAGTTCTCTGGTCATCTCCTTGTACACATAGTTTGCCAATTACTTAGTTAGAGTGAAATAAAAAAATTATTTTGAATTTTTAATCAATGTAATAACATATAAATAGTAATTTTTCTACCAATCCTTTACATGCCTATTTACAATAGTTCAAAAATCCACCACATTAAAGCTTTTTGCTTAATTAATTATGTTTTCCAATCTTTTCACATGAGATATTTTCACCCCTTTACTATAATCATTCAATTTTCAAACAAAATATTATATTTGACCTAATCAAATTCTCATCTTAATTAATATTATTACAATTGTAATTTGATTGAGGCTTAATATTAAGACCTAGGGAAAATCAAACTCACACATATGTCATCATTGTTTTTATATTGCATCCATAAGATACACATAGGTCAAGAATAATTCCATGATAATAACCATATATATAATACTAATAAAGTTTTAGAAATCCAAACTAGTATTCTGAAATATAAAAAAGTTAGAATCTTGTGCTAAAATAAATCTAATAAAAAATAATACAAATAGTATTTAATAATAATCTAATCGAGGAATGAACAATGCTATGGTAAAATGGGCTTTATAACTGCCATTATTATTTTTCTTGTGAAATCTTATTTACATTGAGATGCCAAAGGACTAGGTGTGATCAATCCCTTGTTTTCTCTAATGGAGAATATGAAGTAGTAGAGGAGTTCAATACATATGAAAAAACAAAAAGAAGAGAGAGAGAGTACAAAGTATTTAGCCTCTTTTCTATATTTTAACCCCATGAACCAAATTTCTACAAAATAATCTAGGCCCAAATTCATAATAGCCAAAATTTAAAGGGAAAAACTGACCCACTACCCCAACATGTGTTATAATAACTGAGTCCAATTATGCAAATGTTGAATAATAAAAAGGATAAGAAGTTCCATGCCCCAAGAACCTTGTATATGTAACTGTGTTTGAGTTAAGCAATGAATAAAGAATAAAGTATTCATCCCCCTATATCCTACCCTAAACAATGTCATCTGTATCAAAACATGTTCTAAAATTTTATAAATTCATATACGAATAAGATAATTAAAAATTTTTCCATGAATTTTCCCCAAGATGAAAGCATCAGATAAGGGCCATAGTGTATTATGATTTCATCAATGGTGGAAGGTTTTATAATAGTATGAATTATGTATTATTCCATATCTATTCCTATTATTGAGGATTTTTTCCCCATATAAATATGTCCAAATCCTATATTATAATTGTGTCATCCACATATATGTAATATATACACCACACTGAATACACCCTCTAGTCATGTTTGTGATAAACTCAAATGAAAGGATTCAAACCAATGCAAAATTTTCTTGATTATTTGTCTTAGATAAAATGAAGGGATATCTTAGGTGGAAACCATTAGGATCATGTTCTTGGAAGGGGGCGTGCATGGTGGAGACCATGAAATAAAAATATAGAAATAAAAGAACAAATGACAATTACACAAGCAAAAATATATAGTAATATGCAATCCCAATGTGAAGAAAGTATATAAGTAATCTAGAAAACAAGTACACATATAATATCACATATTTCAACCAAAAAAATGGACTAGGAGGATACAAAGATGGGAAACAAAGGTGTCATGCACGAAAATGGAATAAATATTATGTAGAATTTATAACCAAGGTACATGAAAGCATTGCCACACAAACATATAAAATTCTATAGGCCACAGACATAATAAATAAAGTAAGTGAAAGAAAATAGAAAAAAAAAATTCATGAGGAACATATAACAAGATAAATTAGCACTGCGTAACAAACATTTTTTAGTCCTATTAGTAAAAAATATAACATATACAAAATGTAAGTAGTTGATCATAATGAGGAAGTGAAAGTAATTGCAATGAAACAAAAGCACCTGTATAGTGTGATAGATGACCCTAGATGATTTGGATCACTGAGAAGGGTCTAAGACAACACTTTTCATTGTCTATCAATATGTGTATTCCCTAAATAATTCTCAACATACCCCATGAATGCATGCGTGTAAAGAGTGCATAGAAAAATGTGTTATCTATCAAACTAATATGAAAATAATATATGTAACGTAGAAAGGTAGTAAATTAAGCCACATGTAGGTCCTTATTTTGTGTTTTTAATAAATATTTGAATGTTTTTTATGTTATTATTTGAATGTTTTTTACAATTTTGAAATTTAGCTATGTATAATTGGGAGGTAGCAAAAGAGCTACCAAACAAGGGTCTCATTAGGAGGTGGGATAAAACCATGAGATAAAGGAGGCTTGGGCCTTAAATGTGTCACATTTGTAGTAAGAGATGGATAATTGATGGAGTTATAATTGAGAGGTAATACTTCTTGACTAACCTTATGCTTTCTCAATCCACATTGCTTTTAGGACAAGATTGTCCATCACTTTTAGTCAAGCATAATGTTTCTTTTGGGTTATTTTCCTCAAACCCTTAAATAATGATCTTGGAGTTCTTTTGAACCAATCCAAACTTCCCAAAACTCTAAATGGAGTCTAAAATGGCATATGTTCATGACAATTCATACTGCCCTAAAATTACCCCAGGTTGACACATTTACCCTAATTTATATTGTAAATTTGAAGGAATTCCACAGGTATTCTCCTAAACATTTTTTTACTATGTATCTAAATATATTTCAGATCATTATCAAACAAATAGAACCATTAAAAATGGCTTCTAACTCAATTTAGTTATAATATTTCACAAGGGGGTCAAAACTATATTGTTATTGGGAAGTGATGGTATAGTTTAGAAATATTTTTTGAAACATGATATTTCAAGCAATTTTTTGGGTCTCTCAACACTCATTTTTCTTCATATAATACCTTAACACATCCCAAAATTTTCTATGGGATTCTTATTTATAAAATAAATTTTTTTCTTACCTCTTTTCTATGACAGACTTGACTGTAATAGTATGATAGATCAAAACAAGGTTCTATTTATGATTTTCATTACCTTTAAATCCTCTATTGATCCAACCAACATCATATAAAAATCCGATAACCTCTGTGATATCCTTACCCTACGATAAAAAATCAAAATAATGAATAAAATCACATGAATAATATCATAATACTAAATTGATTTAATAAAATCTTAATATTAAATCTAATTTTAGAGTCACTAAAATGATATACAACATAGTACAAATGTTAAGCACTCTAATGATGCAACCTTGTAAGAAAATGAGAGATATAGGGAACTTGTATGATTTTTTCTTATCCCAAAGTATATCCGAATTGGAAAAAATGATGAATAAGGTGGTAAGAGTGTGGGAAATGCTCAATACAAATTCTAGAACTTGTAGATTGGCCAAGAATAAGGGCAAGGGCTCCTAGGTACTAGAGACCTATTGTAGGCACCTATGACTACATAGAGGGTCGGAACCTGATTTTTTGTGTCGCTTCTATGTTTCTTCCCTTTGTTGTTGATCTCCTGTGTATCACACTGAGCCTGCATAATTCACCTGTAACCTACAACACCTGCAAAAACCCAAAAATAATCAAATACTAAAAATAAAAATATGTAAATGGGGCATCAGACTGACCCCAATGGTCACCCAACAAAGTGAACTTATGATCCTAGCACTGCACTGCATTTCAAACTCCATGTAGTTCTGTGTGTGTGTGTGTAGAATTGAGCCCTAGGTGGCTCTTGTCTAAGATACAATGAATAGAAAACAATAACTATATGTAGAAATGTAAGTAGATGCATGGATGTCAAAATTAACTTCCCCTCCTATGAAGTGCATGTAGAAGAATGCAGCCCCTTGTCCCTTGAATGATGGTTAGATAGATGCTTTAATGCTCTTGAAATGCCCTTGGATGCAACCTTAGGTGATAATAATATATGCTTAGAGCTTGGTCCTTTATTATGGTCACATAGCTTTGTATTTATATGACTCCCTTATGTGAATTTTGTGATTAACATATAAAATATTGACCACCAAGAAAATAATATGCTCAAAATATAAAATAGGCCCAAATTTGGTGAGTAAGATACAAAGAGGTTGGGGGAGCCCGGAGGGGATGAGGGTGCTTAGGCGCTGACGTCCACCGATGGGTGGTGGTGTCTAGAGCTAAGAAAGACAAAGAAGTGAAAGTTAGACTTGGTAGTGGGGTGTACAAGACTACAAAGAAATCAAGAAATCAAAGAACGACCAAAGATAGATGTAAATTTCTAGTTTTGTTACTTAGGGATCATATGAATAGTGGTATGTGATTTAGTGTCTACATTTTCCCCCACTTTATGTTGTTGAGTGAATAATCAATAACCTAAAGTAGAAAAGAGATGTGTACCTGATAACCATGTAGATCAATGGTGAAAGTGTTCTAAAGAGAAAATAAAAATCGTGGAGTGATAAAAATAAAAGCATGAAGTGATAAAAAGTGAAGCGTGGAAGATAAAGAAGAGGAAGAGACCCTAGGGGTAAATTACATGTGTTCTGCTATGTTTGTACCTATTGTTGTTGTCACTTGATGAAGGGATGCTTCTTGTTGTGTATTAAGGATGGAACTACAAAAAATGAGTGGAAGAGTAGTCAAAGTCATGTGTTTTGAAAACTCTGTAAAAGTATGTAAAAATATGAAAAATAGTAAAAAGGAACATGTGCACCTGATCCATGATGAGTGAAAAGGATAGAAAATTTCCTAAAATGATGTAGAAGGGTGATCTTTTTGGGCAATATTTTTGGGTGATCTCACACCAAGAGTGAGTTTTTATGGCAATATCATGCCAAGTGCGAGTTTTTTGGGTGATCTCATGCCATGGTAGAAGAGTGTTGGGGAGAAAGGTTTAGTGTTATTCTCCATCCATGACTACTTCCTGAAGTTTATACACCACTACAAATGGTGTGATCTATGTTGTTCCAATTTGATCTAAGGAAATATAAGAAAAATGAAATAGAATGCATTCTAATTGCTGGAGGACTATACATGTATTGATAAAATTGATTTGTGAAATGCTAAAAACTACGGTGATATGAGAAAGTGACTATAACCGCCCCTTGGTCATAGGCACCCAGGAAAGTTCAAGAGCACCTAGGTGTTAATTTATATATATGGGTGCTAGTGTTTATGTTGAACTAAGGACTCAAGTCATATTCTGGGCCATTTTTGTGACTGAAGTCTGTTATGTTCCTATGTTGAACTATAACTGTGAATTGTTGTATGAGGTGACTAATTCACCTAATGATTCCCCCCATCATTTATGGTGCATGTGATGTTGTGAGGAGAATGCGGCCAAAAGTAGAGGACCAGATGGTGATATGAAACTTATACCTTGTAGGAGGAGGGAATGTTCTTAGTAGAAACCAAGCTACACATAAAAAAAGTGGCTGGAAACATGTGTTAGTGCAAACAAAACAAATACACATATAGAAGACAATGTGTAAGCTAATGAACAAGAAGAAAATGTAGACCGCAAAAAGTGGGTTTCAAACATGAGACATCACTCAAAATTTTACAAGAAAATCAGGGCTGAAGATGCCAAACACATACAGTGTGCACAAAAGACAAAGGGCATAACTTGAAAACAATGGCAAAAAAATTAAAAATGACAAACAATAGCAATCATAGTATCAAAAAACCATGGTGGAAAAAAGTTATTATAAGAAAAATGTTGCACATGAAGCACACATTAGGATGTTAGAAAGATAAGAAGTATGTCAAAGCATGTATGATCAAATATAAAAGTGTGCTAGTAAAAATAGAAATTACTATATAACGAAACAATACCACCTGTAGTGTATATGAAAGTAGATGCCCCCAGGAGCCACCATGGGACTGGTAAGAGGTATAATGCTAAGCATCCATGCTGCATGTAAGGATCTGTAGAAGGTTTGTATTCACAACTAGAAGTAAAGTGAACACATATGTGTATAAAATAAACATAATGACATATGAAATCTCCATCTAACATATTAAGGAAAGTGTAACATGTGAGCATAAATAAACAAGAACAATGTGCAACCAAGATATACAATATGCTATGAATGAGAAATATGAAATGATATGAAATGTGAGTTTGATAGGAGTAGCGTGCCACACGAGCATATGTGGATGAATATGTGTGAGATGAGGTTCCTTTATAGATTTCCCCTTAGCGGTCGAGAATGAACCATAGAACAAGAGTGCATCATTGGGAAATTGTTTGAATTGTGTGCGCTAGATAAATAGATCAATGAATCATAGAGCATAGAGAGTGAGTGAGTTTGGTGATGTTCATTTCATATTTAGACGCTCAATAGTCGAGTATGAACCATGGAACTAGAGTATGTCATCAGGTAGTGTGTTGTGATGAATGTGCTGAGTGTGAAATATGTCGTGTATATGATGTGAGGTTCATGAATGTAGTGAGCCCTCAATATTCAAGTTTGAACTGTAGCACAAGAGTGTGTCATAGGGTAATGAAAAAATAAGTGTATCAAGATGTGTAAGATGCATGTGAAAGACTAAATGCTAAGTACAAAGTGAAAAATTAGAAATGGGAGACACTTGATAATGCTAAGAGGTGGGAAGTAAGAATGATGCCCCCCAAGTGTGTGATGCTAGAGATCTATACAACGATGCAAGAGATACCATGCCATTATAGGAGAGCATTACTTGTGTCATAATAAGAGAGAGAGCTAACACAATTGTAGGTAGAAGCAATAGTATGACCATGCAATGGTGGCTGAGTTTGGAATGTGTCCTGGCCATAAGTAGGAGTAGATTCTTTGAAAAAATGAATTAGGAATGGAAGTGGAGTAGGATGGGGAGGAATATTGAATGGTGGAAGTCAAGAGAGACCATCTAGAGTTTTTAGGTCTTGCATAGCGAGTGGTTACTTAGTTTGACTTGGTAATGCAGTAAAATACTTGAGAGGAGGAGGTGTTGGATTGATTTTGATAGGTGATTTCTTAGGAGGCACTTGAATTATTATCAAAGGAACTTGAGTAATGATGGTATGATGCTCATTAGACATAGGTGAATCAAATTTAGGAACCCAGTGAGATGTAGTAATTGGAGATGAATATGTAGGAGGATTTTTTTGTAGCAAATTAAATGAAACCATAATGCTTAAGGTAGCCAATTTGTCTCTTAAGAGCATAACAATCATTGTCATTTTGTCCATTGATTTGATTATAATTGCAATATGGATGACCTTGATATTTTTCAAGTTGATAAGGAGGATATAAATGAGTAGATAGTAAGCTGATTAATTGATGAGGTTAAGATCTGAGGAAGAATATCTTGTTTCTTAACATTGAGCTCAAACTTTAGAGGCATGGGGAGTGAAAATATTTGAGGTTCACTAATACGAGCACATGTAGAAGAAATAGAATGAGGATGATATGTATAAGAAGAAAAATCATGAGATTGAGAAGCATCCTTAAGATGTTGAATTTCAAATTTAAGTGATGTAATCATGGATTCTATAGCCTAAAATTTATCTTGAAATAAAACATGTAAATATTGAATTTATTTATAAATAGATTGATTGACATTAGAACTACTAGAGTCATTAGCGAGATGATTGAAGATGGCACTGACTTGTGAATGTGACATGTTGATAGGGAGATACATAGTGTTTATGGTTTTGTAGAGAGCATCTTTGCAATGTGGGTACATTTGAATAAATTAAAGAAAGGATACTTGAGAAAAATTATGAGCCATTGGAGAAGAAAAATGAGGATCCAAGAGTGTCCAAATGAGACAAGTTCACCAAATGATTTAATAAAAATAGAAAATATATGCTAAACCCTAATTGCAGAGTCACTACGCAATGATAATGGAAGTATAGATCCAACCTAAGAAATAATCAAGATAAAACTAAAACCATAAGTGCAAGAGAAGGAAATGAATGCTTAGATGATTTCAAAATTTAACCTGAGATATTACAAACTAGAGAATTGATAAACAAGAGGAGGAGATTGTTGCAAACAAACCCAAAAAAATGTAGAATTGTTAGAAAGGCCTAGACTGGGACACTTGGATCCAGTCAGGGGCACTTGGGTGTTGTAGACTACTTCTGGGCACTTGTGACTGTGAAAATTGTCAGAAAGTGATTTCTCTTGTGTCACTTCTATGTCACTTCCCTTCATTTTTGATCATGTATGTGTCACAATAAGCCTGCAAAATTTTCCTGTAACCTGTAAAGAGAAAGAGCACCTTCAAAACCCCAAAACACATCAAATCCTAAAAATAAAAAAGATGCAAATGGGGATTCAAACTAACCTTGGTGGTCACATGACAAAGTGAACTTACGATTTAGGCACTGTACTACATTTAAAACTCCATGTAGTTTTGCGCGTGTGTAGATCTGTGCCCTACGTGGCTCTTGTGCAAGATGCACTAAATAGTGAGAAATAACTAAATGTAGCAATGTAAGTAGACATGTTGATGTCAAAATGAACTTCCCCTCATATGAAGTGTATGTAGAAGAATGCAATCCATTGTCCCTTGAATGATAGCTAGATGGATGCTTTGATACTCTTGAAATTCCTTTGGATGCAACCTTATGTGATAGTAATAGATGCTTAGAGCTTGGTTGTTTATTATGGTCACATATCTTCGTATTTATGTGATTATCTTGTTTGAATTTTGTAATTAAGATCCAAAAGGATGTCCAACAACAAAACAATATGCCCAAAAGATAGAAGAGGCCCAAAAGGGACAAGTAAGATACAAAGATGCCAAGGGCACCCAAAGGAGACAAGGGTGCCTGAGCACTAGCATCCTGGCTAGGCACTGGTGTCTAGGGCCAAGAAAGATAAAGTAGTGAAATTCATACTAGGTAGTGGGGTGTGCAAGACCCTAGAGAAAGAAAGAAAGAAAAGAAAGAGGCCAAATATATATGTCAATTACTAGTTTTATCGCTTAGGAATAATATGAATGGTGGTATGTGATTAGGACCTAGAAATGTACCCACGTGTGTGATTTAGTGTTTACATAAATCACTCACTCACAGTCATATAAAACAATATTTTGGTAAATAATCATATAAGTATGACCCTAAACCATGAAAATTGATCTCTCTTTGACTAAAAACATCATTTAAAATATCCTTTCACCTTCCTACATACTCCCCTCTCTCCTCCTACTCTCTTACAATGATCTCATTTGCTTAGTTTTATCATTTTTGTAACCCTAACTAACACTAACCACCTAAATGACTTAAATAAAGAACTCAACCAATCTGGTCATAATGTGTGGGAGAGGTTTTTTTAACCTTAATACATTACGTGACATCACTTATAGCTCCCCATAAGGTTTCACAATCAACTCATGTGGCTAGAAATATTGAAAACACCTAGAACTCGTTATAAAGTTGAATTCTCAAATACTCATTTTTGGAGGGAAAATGAAATTAGAGGGATATAAAGGCTAGGAAAGAGTGATAATGACCGTACACAATATTTATTCATCTCATAAAACTATATAAGCCACACCACACCAAAATTAACTATTTACACTTGATGCTCCTGTAATAGAATCCCCAAGTGGGAAAAATCTAAGCTCCAGCTCAAATAGAGTTCTGATTTTGTTTTTATTCTTCAAATTTCTTGGTACCTACATTATCTCTCTTCTCTTCTCTTTGTATTCTTTATGTTTTATTCTCTCTTTAGCTTCATAATTTCTCTTTTCTTCTCTTCACTATTCCATCTCTTTCTTGTATTCATTAGCTTCCTTCTTCCATCCTCCACCATGATTTTCATCATACTAAAAATTTAATAGATTTTATATCTCTACATTTCTATGTAAGAGTCCTTAATATGCATCTAAATCCACAACACTTTACTCTTTATGTTTATATTATATCTTATCTTCTTCATCAAGTTCCTGGTGGAACATATCTTCAATTTTCTCCATGATTCTATTAGATTTCACTATGAAACCACATTGAATCCATCTAATCCTACTAATATCTACTAATGACATTATAGATATGAAGGTCATCATGTTTGGTTCATCTCAATCAACATCAACCACTACTCCTCATCTTGGTGCTTTCCAATGTGCTTTTCTCCTTAATGATTCCTCTCTAAGGATGATTAATTCCTTCTTGCTTCATATTCTTGGTTCAAGAGCTCCAACAGCTTATATTTTTAATTATTAATGTCTTCCTCAACTACTATGAGATCCAATGATTCTGGTCCTTGCATTATTGACTCCCATATTAGATCTTCCTTAGTTTTCTCCTTTATTTTATGTTTACTCCATTCTCCATTCATCTATATGAAATGAAATTGAGATCCTTCATGAGATTCTTCTTCATTGTTTTATCTATTTCACTTCTTGCAAGTTATCTAAGGCACTAATCTTCTTGAAATCTACCTTATTCTTCATTTGACACTATAACTTGATTTTTAAAATTAATATTCATCATGTGCTAAGTTAGACACTTTTCATGTTGTATCTCTATCTAATGTATTCCTTATAACACCATTTTAGGTGATCTTCTTGTTCTCTCTCCAAGTGATAGACCTTGAACTATGTCTTCTCCTTCTTTTACCTCTTTGTATACTACTTTCTTAGTCAAGTTGACATCTTTGTTCAAATGCTGATCCTCTAGAATGAAAATTATTAAATCCTCCTTATCATTGATATTATCCATCTTCTTAAGCTCTACAAGAAATCCATTAGGTACTTCATGTATTCTATTAAATATCTTAAAAAATGTCCCAAATTATTCTCTAGTCAAGGAAATCTCTAATGCTTTCAGCACATCAACTTGTAAACTTGCATACACACAATCAAAGGAAACACTAGAAATAGAAGTTTGAGGCCAAGTTGTCCATTTTGATTCTCCTTCAACCCCATTTATTCTCTTTCTTGTTGAACTTCTTATCTCATACCTTCAATTTATTCTTCTTGAGTATCTTATTTTTCTCCTAACATCACTCCTTCTAGATGAAAAATACTCGTCTCCATATCCTCCTCCACGTATATTTCATTTCTCTCATGGTGTTGATCAACTTCTTATTTCTTGCTAACTTAAAAATCTTTCTTGAGCTCCTTATATGAGATATTATCCATATCAATCTTGTATTTATTACATTGCAACTTATCTCTCGTCTTCTTGTCTCTAATGGAGATCTATATTATCTTATATATGAGTAACCTTATAAGCCACTTGACTTTCATTTTGAGCTCTAGAAAAACCCTTGTCTCTCTTTCTCAATTTCAAGAGTATCATTTCTGCCAACATATTATTTATCTCTAATATATCTTCTTTAATAACAACCTCTTTCTTCATTTCCCCCTCTTTTTTAATGTAGCCATGTCTCTTAGCAAAGCAATTCATTATAATATATTTTTTCATTTCTCACTTTCTCTCTTTTCTCTTCTAGACTCACTTTTTCTCTTTTCTCTTCTAGACCTCAATATGGCTCTAAGAAAGTATTTTCCACCTTTCTTGAGTCTCAACCTAGGTTTCCTTCTTCTTACTTGGTCTATTGACACCTCTAAGTATATTCCCATTTAGATTCTTTACTCATTGAGATTCAATGAAATCTTATAGTTTCTCACACCTCTTCTTGGCTTCGACAGGCCTTTATATTTCTCTAATGGATTCTTCTCTTCTAAAAAAATACCAATAAATCTCTCCAAACTACAAAGAGCTCCCTTACAGACTTTAAGAGTCTTCACCACCTCAAAGTTTGATCTTCACTTAAACCTCTCTCTCCCCCCCAAGAAATTTATAGCTATGATACCACTTTATGGAGGCCTAATGGAGAGGTAATCCTTCTTGAATAGACATGTTCTTTCTCAATCCAACTTACTACCATGACAGGATAGTCCATCACTCTTTTATAAGAACAATGTTTCTATTGAGATATTTTACTCAAAATATTAAATAATTACATTGGTGTTCTTGTGAACCTATCCATACTTCCAAAAAACTTTGAATGATGTCAAATGACCTTTGTTCATGACAACTTATACTTCCCTAAAGCTGCCCCTAGGAAGACAAATTTACCCCAATTTATATTACAAATATAAAGGACTTCCATATGGATTATCCTTACTATTTTTTTAACTATATATTTAAGGCTAGCTTATTTCATTATCCAATAAATAACAACCTTAAACATGGATTCTAACTCAACTTATTTGTAATAGTTCACAAGGGGGTCAAATCTGTATTATTACAAGGTAACAAGGGTATAATTTATAAATATTTTTTGAAACATGATATTTAAAACCTTTTTTGGTCTCTTAACACTCATTTTTCTTCATACTACCCCTTAACACATTGCAACAAGTTATGTGGAATTATTATGTAGAAAAAACATTTTCTTACCTCTTTTCTATGATAGACTTGATTGTAAGAGTTTGACAAACTTGTACAATGGAATCTTTATGATTTTTACTCCTTTTAAATCCTATATCAATCCAACCAACATCATATACAACCATAACATATTTTATATCCTTCACCCGTAATAACAATGTAAAATAAAAAAGAAAACAAACACAATAACAATGCCAGAATACCAAATTCAGTCACTTACAATTATATACAATTTTTTTGAGAAAATGATCATAGAAGTATGAGACCAAACCCTAAAAATAAATCTATATTGCACTAAAAACCTTATTTAAAATATCCTCTGACCTTCATACATTCCCCATTTTCTCACTCTACTCTCTTACAATGGTATCCTTTTCTTAGTTTTAGCATTTTTGTAACCCTAACTAACACTAACCACCTAAGTGAATTAACTCAAGATGTCAACCAATCTAGTTAGCATGTACGGGAGAGGTTTTGTTCACATTAATACAACACATGACCTCACTTATAACTCTACATGGGGTTTCATGATCCACTTATGTGGTTAGAAGGCTTGAAAACACCTAAAACTCATAAATTTAAATTTTCAAACCCTAGTTGTTAGAGGGAAAATGAAAATACAGGGATATAAAGGCTAGGGAAGGGTGCTAATGAAAAAAAAAATCTTTATTAGTCTCATAAAGTTATATAAGACCTACCACACCAAAATTTACTATTTACACTTGATGCTCATACATCAACAACACCTAGAAAGAAAAGGCTATGTAACCTATATAAGAGTCATGGTATGTGTAATAGGGGAACTAGGAGAAGGCCTAAGGAAGAGACACACTAGAAATATTTACAATATAATACCTAGTAGAATTCATAAAAGCGATAAACATAAAAGAAGTAACATGTGTAAAATAAGACCTAACAGGAGGCATATGAGGGATATAGCCAATAGAAGTATCATGTGTAAGAGGAGACCTTACAAGAGGGTTAGGAAGGAGAGACCTACTGGAAATAGTATTTGTAATAGGAGACCTAAGTAGAGGTTTAGGAAGGAGTGAACCTGTATAATTAGTATATGAAATATGGGACATAGAAAGAGTCCTAGGAGATAAAGACACTCTATAAGTAACATGTATCGATTTAGTAGACATGGAAGTAGTTATCCTAGCTTTTTAAATAATGATTTTAGTTATCGAGGCCTCATATGTTATACCCTTGACTATAATAACTTGATTATTGAAATTGAACTTAACAAATTGATAAAATATAGATGGTATATATTTAAAAACATACAATCATAGGAAAATAAGATGTACATGTCACATGAGTTAAGAGGATAATTGACCAAAAAGAAGACAACTATAGTAGTAGAACAAAATGTAAGAGGTATAAAAATATGTCAAAGAGTGGTCTTAGTATTAGAGGTCATGTGTCCTTTAATGTATTCAAAATAAGTAGATAACATTAAAGTGCACATATTTTTTGAGACTAATTTTTATTAGAATACTATGTATAGGACATAGGCCAACCAAATCATGAATTTATAGTGTAATCGAAAGAAGGTTATAAAACCTATTAGTGTCATACAATGTAATGATGGTACTAGGAGGCAACATAGTAGTAATATTACCAGTAATAACATCGAATGCATGATCATAAGGAGGATAATGAATAACATGATAATAATTATGTACTTCCAAATTAGGTTTAGGTGTGTTGTAATAAAGAATTGAGTCATTTTTTTTCATTTTTTCATTATCATTATTAGGCTAGGATGATTTAGTGGGGATTTCCCATTTGATAGAATTAACATAAATACAATATTTTATCACCTGATAAATATTAACACATCAATTACTATAATGGATAATACATCTATGATGATAACGAAAGGAATTAACATTGAACCTTTTCTCACAAGGATTTCATGTATAAACTTCAAGAGTCAGATGTAGAGATATAATGTTTCACTCAAATAATTGTTTAAGCACTAGGTGAGATACACTAGGAAAGTGTGTGAATTGTTTATGAGGAGTTACAAATGAAGATTTATGGTATGAGATGCAACATTAACAATAGATTTAACATCAATTTCGGTGTCAATATATTTTCCTTAAAACTTAGGATGAGATTTTTGGTAGTGTATACACCTAATTTTTCACTTTTCATCTTTCATACCTATCACAAACAATTTCCTTTGTGCACATAAGGGTCATTGATGCATCCATTTCTTGAGCGGAAGCCTTAAGGGTCCTTCTAGGAATGGAGAATGATTATTCACGTAATCATTATGGGTTAGAGACATTACACAGAGAGATTATTATTGCTATATGGTCTCGACCTTAGTTGTCCTTGAATTAGTTATCCTTGTCCCTTTATGTATCATACACATTTCACACCCAACACCTTGCTTGCATCTCACCTTTTTGAACTTTGTTCATCCATCTTGTTGATCCATGAAACTTAGTTTCACCTTATATGACACATTATCATCCTTTGCTGACACCATCATCCATGAGTAATGGTGTCAGTGTTAGGTTTTTCCTGGCCAAAACCATCACCCATGGGCGATGGCATCATATACATACCTACCACATAATTACATTTATGAAGGAAAGAAAAAAAATCTTAGGAACTACACTTTCATCTACTCTCTTGTGTTAACTTCACATTTGCTCACTTTGCACTTGGTTCATCTTGCACTTGGATTGGATTGGACACTCTTCTTCTTTATTGGATTGCTTTAACTACTGGGTCATATATAGTGAGTGTAGGACAAGAAATTTGATGCCATTATCCACCCAATAATGATTATCTCTTGGTGTGCCACTTCTCTGGAGAGATAGATTCATCAGAAACCACCCTACATGTAAGTTCTCTAACTCTCTTTTTCATTTAACATATATTAGTTCATTTCACTTCCCCATTACTCTATGTTAGCTTAGTGTTGTATGTACATTGATGTTAGTTAGCATAGTTCTCTTATTTTATCAACTCTTTAACTTTCCCTTCTTTATATTAAAGTTACATTGTTCATGCTTACCTTATCTATTTTTGATCCATACCTCTTCTCACCCATCTATCGATATCCCAGGAGGGTACTCTCATCTATCTTGAATGTGGGCCTTAGAAACCATAGGTTAACCTAGTGTATGGATTAATACCCTTTGGATATATGACCCTAGCCCTCAATATAGCCCCTTTAAATATATCTACTAAATACCAGTTCATGTATCTCTCTCACTTGTTGTATTGATAGAATAATAGAACGAAAGAATTAGGAGTGCAAGTTATTGCAACACATTCTTGGCCCACTATAAATTTATGGTGAACCCAATGTGAATCCTATAGACCTTCTGATCAAGAAAAACTCATTAAAAACATCCAATTCAATCTTGACCTCATACAAACATCCAAAAAATCCACAAAACCAAAAAAACCTGCCTACATAGACACCATCACCCAAGGGTGATCATGTCTATTCCAGTATATTCATTTCCAAAAACCAATGATCTCTATGCAAAACTTCTTACACGACGGATCCCTTTAATTTTCCTAAATTTGTTCTTAGACACCATCAGTCCTTGTGCAAAATTTTCTACACAACTGATTGTATATGTAACCTTTATTTCTAGACCCATTCTCATCTATATTATCACTCCATCATGGAATATTTGCACTTGGGGTCTTTTGATTCTATTGTGAACACATTTCTTGAAGCCTATCATCCTAAAGCTAAGTTTCCTTTTTGCATGGAGTATTATGTTGTACCAACACCTAGAAAGAAGCCTTCTACTTGTCACAATGACCCACTTAAGGATGAATAAGAAGAAACCCAAAATGATGATATATTTGATCATCCTCCTGAGATTCAGAATTTTCTCTCTCATTTTCCCCAATACAAAAATGAGTAAGAAGAAATTCTTATCAAACATATTCTTGAGTTAGTTTCCGCACAAATTGAAAATATGGAAAAAAGGGAAACATCCTGAAGTAGGTTCATGTGAGAATGTTTATAACTCTGATGGCACCAATCTCATTCTCAAAATTATTGATAGGATGAGCCAAAAGAAATATAATACCACCACTTAATTCCTTCAAATGAAATCCAAAATGGCTCAATTAGTCAATCAACCTACAACATGCTCTTGGGGCACCATGCCCCATCCTTTTCTAAATGGGACTAATGGGGTACCCATCACCCAACCCCCTATCCAAAACAAGTCTTAAGAGAAGTCCAATAAGAGACTTTAGCACCTTACATTTCTAGCATGGTTATTGGTAGAAGTTATCCTTCTATATCTTATGACGGGTCTACTGATCCCACCCTTCATATCAAGTCCTTTGGTAATATTTACAAGGAGTGGATCATAACAAATTCATATGCTGCCACAAAAATCCTAGCTAAAACTTTCACGGGAGATACTTTGGATTGGTATCAAACTTTTCCTTCTAACTCCATAGTTGGGATAGAGTCCTTGCTGATAGCCTTGGTGAATGATTTTAAATATCATGATCTACCTGAGAATAATATAAATGCTTTAATCAATTTCCAATAATCTAAAAATGAGTCAGCGTAAGATTTCATCAAGCGTTGGAAGACTATCCACATGAGTAAAACATAATATTCCTAATGATATCCTCTGCTAACTTTTCTTATGAGCTCTTAAAGCTTACATTCAATACAAAATGAGGCCCTTTTCTCCCACCTCCCTAGAAGAAGCCTTTGAGAAAGTTAAAAGGTAATATTATCTCATGAGGTTCGAGAAATATCCTCTAAAGACACAAAAAAAAAAAAATCCAAATCCTCCAACGTTCTTAGAGAAAGAAAATGACAAATGAAAAAGTCTCTAATACTTTACCTCTCATTAATTCTTCAAAACAGATTATTGTTACCATTAATCAACAACATAATAACAAGGGTCATCCTAACTATCATTAACCATTGACTAAGGAAGAGTTGAAACATCACTTACCTAAGCCATTTACCATGATCTTGGATCCTTCTCAACCTATTCCTCATCAGCATGATGAAAGTAAGTTCTGTTGGTCACATTCTAATTAGGATCAATGCCATGAAAAATGATGTGCACTATGAATGAATTCCATTAGATTATTCCTAGGTCCATAATTTGACTATGATGCCATCATGCAAGAGCGTTTGACTGAGGTGGTCAAATATCATGATGCAACTCAACAAAAGGATCACCTTGAAGTTATCAACCAAGCTAATGAGAAGTTGCATATATTTGATAATCCTATGCCTAATCACAATGTTGTTGAAATTTCTAATAAGCAAGAAAATTCTATGGCCAACATAGTCGACACAAATTATCCTCTTGAAATATAGTTGCAATTAATGATGTAAAATGTGTCATGGCTTATGGAGAACCAGAATATCCTGTAGCGTTCTAGCCTCAGGCTCACAGGGTGATATATGCCTTTGTACCTCAAAACTAGACATCTGAAGGTAACAATATGTCTCCTCTAGACATCGTCAAATTCTATGGAAATCCTTCTATAGGTTTGATGGTGTCTGAATTTGTTTCTTTGGCCACAAACACCATCAACCCCAGTGTAAATCAAAATTGTAGGGATGATGGCATAAGAAATGAGTAGAAAATAATTTTAGAAGTGTCCTTAATCACTCCTACTCCTTCTGGATCTATTTCTAAGGATTACCGACACTCTCATCCTACTGTACAATCTAGTCATGACAAGTGGGACCCTCTTGAAGTACTTTCCAAGCCTCCTAGCTAAGTTACCTTCTTAGAACTCATGCATACATCATCTCACCATCGTGATAATCTCATGAAAATATTGTTCAATATGAACATTCCTGTACTATATGGATCAAAGGAAAGCATTCATCGTTAATGTGAGGATCTATCCAGTCATACTAATCTCACTATAGATGATCACTCTTGCATTTTTTTTCCTATAGATTATATGATCCCTATAAGCTCTTGCTATGTGCAGGCAATCTTCCTATTTTCATTTCAGTTCAAAATGGTCACACTGTGGTCAAGTGAACTATCATTGATGAAGGAGAAGACACGTGTATGGCGTCATTATTATTCATTAAGGATTTTATTCATTATATGAATAACCTAAAATATACACGAACCACTTGTCAAGGATACAATCATTGATAGATGCCTTCTATGGGGTGTATTTGATTACCCATCACCATCCCCCTAGAACTCTACGTCAAGGTCTTGGTCCTCAATTTTCATTTATCTTATAATATTCTCCTAGGGTAGCCTTGGATTCATTTTATGCACGTCATTGCTTCTTCCACATGTCAATGTGTGTAGTTCACTCACCAAGGAGATATTTATAGGATTCAAGGGGAAAATAATCCTTGGAAATAAGATACTCTTATAAAAAGGAACATACACAATCCCAACATTGGAAAAACTATCTCCTATTCCCTTTCCAGAATATCAATGTTTTAACTACCCTATAAATAATCTTCACGACAATTCCGGTCATCTCTAATTGGTTGGGAACACACCTCCCAATCTCTTGGATTTATACGATGATGATCTTGATGAGGTCACACTTAGAATAAACACTTCTTATCTTCCCAAGATTATCATATAAAACCATGTCCTCCCTTACATACTTACAAGAAGGAGCCTTCGATTCCCATAGTCATCTCATGTACACCACAACCCCCACTAGAGCATGTGGTCTGAATTGAGACCATAGTAGATTCTTGTGAGGTGGATTCCTCCACATCAGATTATGATGATGGTTACACTCTAGAGGACCTTCACCTAGACTAGCTATGCCCATATTCATGATAGGGAAGTTTTGCATTACCAAGAGACTCTTCACACCAAATTTTCTCATGACATGTGAACGTCATCTTCGTATAATAGGAATCCTCAAGTATAGTTACTCATTTTTCACAACTAGTTCTTGAGCCTCAAATTGCTCCACCAGATACCCCTCCACATACTACTATCAACCAAGATGACCCATTTTCCCTTACAAAATAAGATGATCGGGTTACCAATTTTTAATATGAAGTTGATGATATCATGGGTGATGATCCTATCTATTATGCCTCAATGAATGAGTGACATGCTTCTCCATTGATGCCATCTTCACCCATTGCAACGACGCTCTCCTCAAATAATCTCACTAGCAATTTACAGCCAATGAGACTCCTCTCCCTACCTCTTACCCATATGTATCCTCAGTCCTCTATAACTGAGCTATATTTTACATGGCATGAGGCCAAGGCATGATGTTTCTGACTATAGAATCCTATAGAAACCATATGAAGAATCTTGAAGCTGAGGTCAAATGCAACGAATCCAAAAATGCTACAGAACGAAAAAATCCTACATTGCCTTTCACTTCAACTCCCTTATTTTTATCTCATCATGGGTATTGCACGCATACCGACACTGAATGTCAGGTTCTATATAGAAACATCATGTTCCCGAAATGTCTTCCCATAATTAGAAGCATGGGACTGATTCCTCTTGAAATCAACCACCTTCCCCTCGACTAACTAGACCACAACCTACTTACAGACCACCACCTCACCCTGATCCTCTTCCCACTATGGATGATGTGCAGTGTGATATTCTCACCCAAATAGAGGATCAGATAGATGACACATTATTCACCATGAGATCTAAAATTCATCGACAACTCTCTATTACATAACATGCCACCAAGGACCTCATGAATTATGCTAGAAGTCACATCTTGAATCAAGTTGACGACATCATCACTAGATACATTGTGATAGTTTTTACCCCTCATGGCTAGTTATCTATAGTACATTGATTACATATTATTTTTATTCTTTGGCTGAACCCTCACCTTTGCTTGGGATCTTGGCCCCCACTTTAGTGGAAAATTTTTACACACTACCTTAGGGATTTCCTTTGCTTGGGCTATGGTGAACCCCCTTTTAGGTTTGGATTCACCCAATTCACCTAAATATCTTGACATATCATTTGTTATGGGTAATTTCACTCTACTTACATGTATTTAACTTATGCATGTATGCCATAGTTTCTCCTACCATTGCTAGAGCTCCTTCGGTTTTGATTCCTAGGTATTTTGGCATTTTGATATGACCCCAATATTTCCTATTAGATTACCATGGTACATATCTTGCGCATCCTTTCTGTAGGCCTATGACCTTGTTTCAGGATTTATATACCCAACGATCATGGTCATCCCAACCTAGGTTGGACACCTTTTCCTTGTTTCATCCAACTTGGATTCATCACATCTGCATGGGTTGGATGGCTATCCGATCAATCCCCTTCCCACTTGGATTTACCTATCTAATCACATTATCATTATTCCTAAGTACCCCAAGTATCACTACATATCTATACATACATACATACATACATACATACATACATACACACACACATATGTGTGTGTGTGTGTGTGTGTGTGTGTGTGTGTAAACTAGTGTGTGTATGAAAGATGATGTGATGTGTGTGTGTGTGTGTGTGTGTGTGTGTGATACAATCTAGTCAGCTTTTCCATAAAACGGTTTTTTAGAAATTCACCATCGATAAGAAAGTCAATCATCTATAGATTTTCCACCAAATCTAAACTAATTTTATACATCACTAAAATGATCTTAAAATCAACCCATGGCTCTCGGCCCCCACTTGGTGTTTTACACACTACCTTTTGCAATGACTTCAACTCTCAAGCCCCCTATGGAGTATTTACTGGATGCTCTGGGATAAATGGTTCCATGCTGGTAGCTTTGGCCATTGGGTTGTTAAGGACTCCACCCTAGATTTATCACCATGGACGGCCTGGGTTTCTCCTGTACCATTCGCTAGTGCCTGTGTCCCCAACTAAGTAATCCTATTTTGGACTCTCTGGGCATCTGACCCATTCATGATACCTTCTTGGATGAACCACAAGCTTCCTGGTTACATACAATATAATTTTCAGGCCTCACATTCTATGGTTGGATTTATAAAGCCACCAATTGCTATATATCCCTGATATCGTCCATAGTCTCTAGGATGTATTTTCCAACTAGTTCTAACAAGCTCACTGGCTTCTCCATGTCATGTGGGTTACGTTGTCTTACCGATCCCCCTCTCACTTCAATATCATGTACCTATCCATACACTCACATCTATGATCTCACGTTGGGAACCCTTTAGCATGGAGTATCATTACATCCACCACCCACATACTGTAAAACTAAGGATCAAACGATAAAAAATGTTACTCATACATATCAATATCAAACAAACATCAAACATCTCAAATATCATCAAAATCATCATCTATATATCTCAAATTAGTTTCTATACATCGAGAAAATCATACCAAAATTCATCCATGGCTCTGCCCATCGACAATATTTCTCAAGCACCCTTATCCCTTATGGGGGTATCTGAATGCTATGGTTTGACAAGGCCCTACTAGAAGCTCTAGATGTGCGAGCTAATAATATGTCTACCCTAGACTTGTGGCTCTAGAGACCTTTCCCTCAGATGGTAAGGCCAACTGTGTCTCCAATGAAGTAGTCCTCTCCTCTTCTTTTTGGGAATCCAATAGATAGGGTGCATTCTCCTCATCCATAGTGTTAGCTACTTTGCCAATCCTTCAATTGGTTCTAGGACTAGCATCACATCTATGTTGCCTTGGTAGCTTATGGACCCAGGTCAACAGATCCTCTATCATTTCTGTGGTGTCTGAGATGCCTCTTTAACTAGATGAAACCAGCTCATTGAATCTCCCTCCAATGGTCCCACTGGATCCACCATTACTGCAGTGTCATGGACATCCAACACTGGATCTAGGATCTCATGATGGGCACTCTATATCAAGGAGTGTCACTCGTCTACCATCTAATCTGAAAAAACAAAATGACACATGTTACTCACAATATCAACATGGCACAAAATCATTTCACATAATTCATCTAAATAACATCATGACATACACACCTGGTTTCCTAGACCTCTCACCAATGGTCTCAATGTCTTCATGGCTGCCCAATGCCTCCTCCTCGTCATCATGAGGAGGTATGGATCCTACATATTGTGACCACCTATCTTAGGGCATCAATATCTAAGTACCCACACTGTCATCCTTTGTGCCCATTAAAGCAATCTTAGGGAATCCCCTACTACTACATGTGGTGTCACTGTCAACTTGTACATTAGAAATCTCTCATATATCTATGTTGCCAATAAAATGATGGGTCCCACGACCATCTAAACTCTACGTTTGACCTTGTAAAGATCATGCACCAACTGCACCCATATGGTGGTTCCCCAGTTGAACACTACCCCATGATCTACAACATATATGCATACAACTATCAAGAATAATGGTATGGCTCCATTTTCTTTATGGCACACTATCTATTCCATAGCAATCCTAGAACTACCCTCTAAATATCAAGAATCCCTGCTGCTTATACTGTGTTGAGTCAGACACATAATATAATCTCAGCATATGTCCTACTCCCAATAGCCCATACAACTAAGGATCTTCTCTCTATAACATCTAAACTAATATCACAATACATATGGGTCCCTCCAATGGGTAACCCCAAAATCCTATGTCACCCAAACTGCCTCGAGGCCCTCATCACCACATGGGTCTCTACCCAATAGACATAATTCCATGTAAACTCGTTGATGGCCTCAAAGTACTCTAATTTGGGATAACTAGTCCACTATTCCATGTTCCCTGTGTAGGGCTACCATGTAACATCATCCAGACCCACCTGCGCTAGTGGTCAGAATGCTTGTATGAGTCAGTTGTCACTACTGGTCCCTGTAAGCCCATGATAAAGCTACTCTTAGTCTCATAGGCAGATCCTATCTCTACTTCCTGCACACAAAATGAAAAAAAACAAGCATTATAAGTCCTCTACAAATATGTTTTTAGAGACCTCTAACAATATATGGCATGTACATTTACATAAATCCTGATGGGTCCCATGAACTCTCTAGCCTCTACACCACCGACCCCTAGAAAAAATACCTATCATACCCTATGCCATCGGCCCTATGAAAAATCTATAACATATCTGCATATAACTATCCCATGATCTACAACATATCTACATATAACTATCAGGAATAATTGGATGACCCCATTTTCTTTATGGAACACTATCTGTGCCACAACGATCCATTAACTACCTTCCAAATATCATAAATACTTGTGTCTTGTACTGTGTTGATTAGACACATAGCATAATCTCAACATATTTCCTACTCCAAGTATCCCATACAACTAAGGATCTTCACTTTGCAACATCTAAACTAATATCACAATACGCACGAGTCTCTCTAATGGGTAACCCCAAAATCCCATGTACATCCTTTAGGGTCAATTCCATCTCCATGGTCTCCTTTTATGTCTACCACCAAAAGGTGTTGGATCTAGTATCCCATGCCGATAAGAAAATATGTAATAAATCCAAATCCAATGGTATCTTAGGCATCTGCATGATGCTCCCGAAACCCCAACCTTGTAATTGGGTCACCTACGTATGAGTAAGTCTGACAATCATATAAATGAGCCACGATACATCCACACTATGCCATAAGTAGATCCTACGCTCTTCCTGCACACAAAAAATGACAACAAACAAGCATTAGAAGTATGCAAAAATAGTTTGTAGCACAAAATCATAATTTATGGTTTACACCTACAAAAATCTCTATGCCATTGGCCCCTAGAAAAATATCTATCATACCTTATGCCATCGGCCCTATGATAAATTCCATCGGCCCTTGGTAACATTTTCCCCCCATCCCGACACCATTGGCCCTCCTACTCCAAAGGGGCTGAGGACTTCTGGCCAAAACCCAACTAAGAATTTGCCAAGTTTGACTCACAAAAAGTTAGAAAATGAAAAACCAAAATTTAAATCCCTTACAAACCCACTTGCATTTTTTCCTAACTACCTGATGACACAAGTTTAGACAAGAATGATACGTTGACAAATCCGAAAAATAAAAAATACTAGATAACATCTAATCTACCCAAAAAAATTAAATGCAATGACTTACTAGTGGTTGCACCTAGCCGCGTGCTCCACCTCATCGTCGTCCATCACCACCTCACACTCATGTCATGTTGTTGAAATATACCCAAATTTGGAGTTCCAGAGCTTAGTTATCTCAATTCCAAAAATAAAAATAATCAAATAAAAACTAAAATCACTATATAAAAAATCAAATTCTCTATTCAAATTTAGTCATGATTAACCTAAATCTTCAAATGGTTGCTATTTCTAATCTCAAACTCCAAAAAACACGTTGTTTGTTACGTCTTGATCATGTTTTTTCCTATTACACTTATACATTCAACAACCTTCAATTTTGGTCTATTTTTAACACTATGCCACCATATGATCTCTACAAAATTATGACATCTCAACACTATGAAATGACATCCATCCCATGGACCCCTAACTAGGTGATTTATGTATTATTGTACTGATGATACTCTAGTGTTTTCTTTCAGTTTTTCTTCTTCAGTGTTATTTCAGCGTTGATTATGCCCGCACATGAATGGACAAGTGCCACTATGAGGTAAAAATTGGTGGGTGCATTTCATTTCAACTAGTATTTTCTTACTTTCAATATCTACTTTCGATATCAATTTTATAGATTATTTATTTCCATTAACCACCCCATGTTTAGCTATTAAAACATGTGGTGATTAATAGATGATGCATGTCTACACCTAATTTTTCACTTTTCATCTTTCATAGATGTTAAAAATAATTTATTTTGTGCAGATCAGGGTCCTTGATGCATATATTTATTGAGCAGGTGCCTTAAAGGGCCTACTAGAAATGAGGAAAAATTATTGATGTAATCATTATGGGTTAGAGACAGTACAAAAAGAGAGTATCGCTATGTGGTCCCCACCTTAGTTATCCTTGTCCCTTTATGTCTCATACTCATTCAACACCTGACACCTTTCTTGCATCTCACTATTTGGCACTTTTTTCATCCATCTACTTGATCCATGACACCTATTTTCACCTTTCATGACATGTTATCATCTTTGGTCGACACCATCACCTATGGGTGATGGTTTCAGTGTTAGGTTTTTCCTAACTGACACCATTGACCATGGGTGATGGCGTCGTATATATACCTGCCACATCTTGAAATTTATGAAGGAAGGAAGCCCAAATCCTAGGAACTGCCATCTTCTTTGTCCTCTTGTGCCAACTTTATATTTTCTCGTTTTACTCTTGGTTCATCTTACACTTGACTTGAATTGGATTAGACACTCTTCTTCTTCGTTGGATTTTTTGCACTATTGGTTCATCTATAGTGAGTATAGGATAGGAAAAATGTTCCCCTTCTCTACTTAATAGTGATTCTCTCTTAGTTTGCTTTTTCTCTAGAGAGATATATACATTAGCGACCACCCTACAGGTAAGTTCTTTAACTCTCTTTGTCATTTTGCATAGATTAGTTAATTTACCTCCCAATTACTCTATGCTAGCTTAGTGTTATATGTACATTGATGCTTAGTCTTATTTGATCAGATCCTTAGTTGTCCCTTCTTTATATTTTAGTTACATTATGCATATTTTCCTTATTTATTGCTGATTTATACCTCTTCTCACCCATATAATGATATCCTAGGAGTGTACTCTCCTCTATCTTGACTGCATACCATGGAAACCATAGGTTGATCTAGTGTAGGGATTACTACCCTATGTATATGGGAACCTAACACTCACTATAGCCCCTTTAAATCTATCCAATGTATTTTGGTTCATGCATGTCTCTCACTTGTTTCCTTGATACCCTTATAGAACAGAAGACTTAGGAGTGAAAGTTATTAAGACACATTCTTGGACCATAATACATTGAACATTAGTAATATATTTAATATTTTTCATGATGAGGATATAAACTTAATATTGTTTTAATGTGTGACATAAATGATAAAATGAGAAACACTTTTCAAAGATAAGTAATTATTGAAAAGGGGAAAAAAAGCTTTGAGTGAATAGATCTTAGAGATCACTATTGGATAGAATATTTTTAATCTTAGAACATAACATTGTAGAATATAACATATATATTAATGTGCTCATGATATCCTTTTCACATTTTATACATTTGAGTATAAGACACTTTGTCCCCAGTATTGATAGAGAATTATACAATAAATTGATTAGATACAAGGGTAAGCAATACACTAAATGGATGATAAGACCATGTAACCATCAAAAATAAAAATAATTGAGGCTTCTAGAAAATATCTTGGTAAGAATGGTGTCATTAAAATCATTATCTAAGAAAGTGACATGGAAAGCATAAAGGTGATCCTTAGGATCACCTTTCCCATAATAAATAGGAAGTTTAAGGTAAAAAAACTCCATAGGAAAGGGATACGAATACACATAAGGTGTAATTGAGTTATGAAGCAATTGAGTATAATATATGACATAAGAACAAGTAGAGGAATCTTTTTTTGTTTGTAATATATGATCTTGCAAAATATGGAAAAGGGTTTCAATATCATATGTTCTAGAATAAAAAGAATGCAAACTATTGTAGGTGTGTATAACAGATGTAGGAATAGTAGTAGAAATATGAATAATCATAGTAAAACTATGATTTTAGGTATTAGTTTCACCCAATTATCTATTTTATGTAGATATAAGAATAATATAATATTAGGGGTGAAGAATTCCAAAACGAATCTTCTTAGTAGAGGGTTAATCACAAGATAGCTTGGCAGTGTGAAGAATATTGATAATATTCTCAAAATGGTAAGGATTATCATAAAGTTGTGAATGCAAATTAGATATAATATCAGCTTGATTAGGTGCCACACCATCATATTCATAATTACCAAATTATAATGGTTCTCACTATGTGTTTTAATGGTGTGCAAAGTAAATTCATGGGAAATGTGATCAAAGATAAAAGGGATGGGTTATACGTGAAATAGGTATGAATCCACAGGAATCAATTATTGTGAGTAGGAGATATATCAATATGAATAATGTGTTGGTGATTAATTTGATTTATATTCCTAAATGTCATAAATTTTTTTATTTAAATTTGAAAATGAAACCCCAAATCAACCAGGGTTTGGAAAAAAGTGAGATATTTTGTCAAGATTCAAGTTACAGAAATGTTTAAACCCTAAAAATATTAATATGCATGTATATAGGTAGGTGTAATAATGTTACAAAAAAATTATATTCATAAATTAATTCACATTAACCATATAATACAATATATAACTATTAATATAGTAAATGATGATAGAAAAATGTAAAGATATTGTAAAACACAAGAAGGAATTTTTAGGAAAATAACTTAGTGTCTTATTCTTGTAAGTGGTTATTTTAGAAAAACATTTTATTCTATCTTTTCCTTGATGATGGATCTAGATTGTTGAGCCGAACCATTGGCTTCAATAAAATCTCACACAGTTCAATCCAAACAAAAATCTACACTATGTCTCACCGTGAAAATCTCATAAATTAAAAAATAACTTAGTGCTCACATTTTTTATTATTATATTGTGTAAAATTATTATTAAAATGAGTTAACATAAAATAACTCATTTAATAATATAGTAGTTTAGAATACATAAATACAATCTCATATTGAGTTGCATTTTATTATTGTACATGAGTTGTAGTACAACTCACTAGAGATATTCTAGGAGTATGAGAGAGATTCGTGGAGATATTGTGGGGATAGATTGGTAGTTATGGATGATGATTGACTCCTTTTTTAAAGATCACTCTCTTCTATATATGTAATCTCTTGCAAGAATTAAATTTCCCCAATTGAACACAAATTTTCATTTTTATTGTTTATTATTGTGTTATATTTATGCAAAATAGAGACAAAATTAATAGGAATAAATACATAGATATGAAGAGAGGTAGATAAGTGATCTAGGTATTAAAATTTGCTAGCATGAGTGATATAAACCCAAAAATGATTTATTCATGAGATTGTAACTAGGAACTACTCCTGTACTAAACCATACAAATATAGATAGACTATAATATGGTATGGTCATGCTTTGTATGGGTTTAAAATTAAAAAAATGGATGTGTGTAGCTTTTGCTTCCTATCACTAGTCTAGAAATAGTTATCACTATCTATTTTTGGGGTTCACACACCTTTGGAACCACATATAATGACTTGTAACAAATAGAAAACCCTATATACCTACAACACACTTCATGAAATGCACATATAAAAGTATAAATCTCTATGTGGGTGAGGCTAGATCTACCTTAGAGGTCAAACCATGCTAATAATTCTATGAACTGCATTACATCTCCTCGAGTGGGAGTACACCTCATGTAGTTATCTTAGTGTTGGTGTAAATAGTGTATGCAATATAAGCCAAACCCCTATGTTTCCTTCGAATATATTAATAAAAATAATAGTAGGTGTAAATATAGATAGAATAAAATGTACCTAACATGGTTTAGTGTGGTGTGGTGTTCTTAAAACGATAAAAAATATTCCATTTATCCCTTAATACCTTTGGAAATGCTTGGAGTGACTTTATCTTGTTATGACATAACTTTAGGACCTTTGAATGCATGGTAAAGGAGGAAGCTAGACTTTCGAAATTAGTTCAAGTGATTCAGACCTATGTGGTATCTTATCTAAAGGATTTACATATTTCAGGTCTTCTTCCAACTTTTGTAGTTAGAATATTTTGTAATAGGAGTAATAACTGGTAGTTAGGATACCAATCTATCCCCATATATTCTAATATGTAATAGCTGGAGTCAATCATTATCCTTAACTACCAATCTATTACATATTCTAGGTCTTATTCTAGCTATTTGTGCTCCTCCACATAAAGTATCTCTCATAAGGTGTTTCCAAACATAGGGGAACTTAATGTGCTAATGACACCATCATGTAGGTAAGTATATATAAATTCTCTTTTCCTTTACTTTACTTTTATATTTGTATGTTTTTGATGTGCTCATGTATATATTAGGATAAGGTATCATAATATTTTGTATTACATTATTTATCTATCTGTTCTTACCTTACAATTATTGCACAACCCTTGATATTATTTTATAATATTTTGGTCCTCATTTTTCATCCTTGAAAATCTTAGCCAGTAACCTCTTATATATCTTATCCCATCACTATCTTGACTACAATCCAATTACAACCTTATTGCCATCATCTTACAATTAGGAGCTAGTTAGAAACACAATCTAACCTAGTATATTAGGTCTAGGATTTTGAACCATGTACCTCCTATAGAGTGTGGAGTAACAAATTTATAATTCTATGCCTTTGTTAATTTATTATCTAAGGTGTGCATATTGAGTGTGGTTCACTTTATTTTCCTAGTTTATAATACCCCCATATAGAGAGATGAAAGGAATTTTTGTGGGAGCACTGTTTAATTGGATACACTATGGTGAAATTGATGTGAATATTACTCCATCATTTGATTGATTCATATTTATATTTCTTTTATTTCCTAAATCACTCTAAATTATTCAAAAATCACTATAAAATGGATTATCTATATAGATATCAAAATAATGATGATTCCAAGGACTGAGACTTCTCAATCAAGCATACACCCTTATATTATAATTACATTAAATGGATGACACTAAAACCAAATAAGTAGACAAAAAATTAAATAATAATATGAAGATAAATTGATATAATAACAACAATAGACTCTTGTAACTAGAGCAAAACAATATGGAAGAAGAGAAAACACCGAATATGTTTATAAGTGTTCCGTGAAAAAAATTATCTTATATTTACCCAAATTTGTTTGCTAACCTACTAAATCCATCATAGACCATATGGAGGAATACAATTCAATTTGGGGAAACAATTGTATTATTTTTACTCACGTAAAAAACAATAAAAAAATGTGCCTTAAAATTCTACTCCTAATATGAATTTAAATTCTAATAAAAATTATTCATCCAATGATCCCACTCATATTATCTTACAACTCATAAAAAAAATGATCATGAAATAAGCTAGTGCCAACATTTAATTTATTAAAACGAATACACAACTTTCTCACATGAACATTGAGCTTGATGTAGGAGCATCCTGAGGAAAAACAATTAATTTTGAGTTATTTGTAAATTTTGGTTTTGTTTAGTTTTTAGGGTTCTTTTATAGTTGTTTTTCATAGGTTCTAACTCATTTGGACCTTCCCGGTGTGTATTCAAATATTTGAATTCCTAATTTGGGTTTAAGGAGTTGTGGAATCATGTGATGTTGTAAAATACCATCAAGGGAAAAATGTTATGTAAATAAAGTGTTTTCACCCATCCAAGCGGGGTTACTTATGTAATAGTGAATTACTACCACAGTTATAAGCCAAAATTAGTTGTAACCATCTCCATTTAGGTATATGAAAAGACATATTCATATGGAATGGAGATAGATAGGAAAAAAAGTTGGTAGAGGTTATAACTAGGTGTGGAAAGGTTGAGATGGCTTAGAGGATTCTTTATGTAATCATGAAAATTGTGTAAATGAAGATAAATGATGGAATCAAACTTATAATTTATTGTTGATATGGATAATGAAACAAGTTAATGGTGTTTTTGTATGATTTGGCTATGTTGAACTGATATAATTATGGTGATATTATGATCTTAGTGTTAATTATAAACCCTATTTGGTAAGGTAAATGTTACAGGTCTATGTATTGTGATAAGGAGTGGAAGTTTCATTTAAGTTTGAGAAATTTATATATTGAAAAGAAATATGATAATATTATTATACATGAAATTCACATAGAAGGGGTGGTCAAGAAGACTAAGTAAAATATTTCATGTTTGTAAGGTGTTCTATGACAATATCATAACATATAAATTCTTAAAAGCTTGTAATAGAATCATCCCATTCTTGTAAGTGGTTACTTTAGATGATTTCAAGATATTCATGAGGTAATTAACCTTAATGAACATTGAAAGAATTAAATAGGACCATGAATATGGTGTTTGGATAGTAAAGAAATATTTAGGACATTGAAAAACTAAATAAATAAGAAAGTGAAGTCATTGGTCTTGTGAAAACCTGAACTAGGGTTTGAGTTAGAAATGAAAGCATAAAACATGTTTTCTCCATCCATAAGAAATTTTGGGATTAGGTCATATTGTGTCCAAGAAAAGTTTTTGTGAAGTTTTGAGGAGAATACTGATGTTTTTATAGGGTAAAATAAGAAAAAACAGTCTAACTATCGCAATTTACCAGTATGTGAAGGTAATTTGGATGATAAATTGATCTAGGAGCCAAAATTCATGAGGAAAAAATTTCTTATAAGGTGTAGTGTACTTATTTACAAATTTTTAAGGTCATGTGAAGGAAAAAGAGGGATACAAGGGCTTAGAAGTGAATTTGTTATATGACAATGTTGGAATATCAGTCCTAAGAGCAAATGTTATAAATTCAAAGCATATACTTGTTGCATGGTTATAAGTATGTATAAAATGCATAAATATATGAGAGGGGGAGTATTGTGAGTGGTGTGTGTACAAGGAAAGATCATAAATGGTGGAAAAATGGTATTATGTCTTAATAATGTGTAACTAATTCAATTATTTCATTGATATAACCTTGATGTGTAAAGTCAAGTTTAGAAATGAACAAGAATTTTGTGTAATCATGTACATGGTCAATGGTATCATGCAAGGTTGAAAAATTTGAAGTGAGACCAAGAAGAGGCAAATAAAGTAAGGAATCTAAGATAATTTATACACAAGAACGAATTAAGGTATAATTCAGGGTAGAGTATTATAAATTGTGTTATAGTTTATGGTTTGATGTATGTACAAGGATTGAACCTCAAAGGAGACATGGAAAAATTATTCTAAGGAAGTGAAGATGAGTTGATGTTGAGTGGAAATAATAACCTACATGTTAGTCAAGAGGATAATATGGTGGAATTAGAATGAAGATCATGTTATATTCTAGAATATTGAGTGGTGGATCAAATATATGAAGATAATAATGTTCAAGATTGTGGAATATTATAAAAAAGAATACGATTTCAAATAAGGACATAATGATGTGAAAGTTAAATTTGGAAATAAGAGGTGATAGTGTATGAGGATAACTAATTAAAAATATCCAAGAAACTAGTTACAGAAGTGAGGAGTGTCAAGAAGCCTAGTAAAATAGAGTACCCAGAAGCCTAAGTTGAGAATTTGGCCATGTGATGGAATGGTTTTTTGCAAGAGAATTATAAGAAGTAAATATTTAATTTAAGGTGAATAAGCTAATGACAACATCGGTAAAGGTTAGAGGAAGGGACGACAAGGAAAATTCTTCAAAAAGAGAATAAAGCTTAAATATTTCCAAATTAGGTAGAGTGGTAATAAAAGGATAACTCAAAGGAAGAGAATCTATAAAATTTCTCAATTGAGAAGTTGAATCAAGTAGAGGAGAGTATTCATGAAAGGGTATCATAAGTTGGGTTGGTCTAGTTTAAGAAATTAGTCTTAAGGATGATAAGACACCTAGGGGAGAGGACCCCATAAGCGTGCACCCTAACTTTAGGGGCACATAGATATATGTAGGGGTATTGTCAACATAAAAAAAAAATATCATCGTATAGTGTATCATTATGCCACATCAGCATTTTCGTTTCACGTGTTTATTTGGAGGGAAATGTAGTTTTTTAATTGATTTAAAATGAAAAAAATAATATAAAGCATTTGAAAGAGGTACCAATGACCGAGTGCCCTATGTGTCACATTGTCATTGGCTCTTAAAAAGTGTCATTAATCAAATAGTGAACAACTATTAGTCATTTTTTCAACAACCAATGGTGAAAATCAATGTACATATTTTGGTACTTGCACAATTATGGGGTCCTCTCTCCTAGTGACAGAGTTCTTGGTGTATACATTAAGATGTAAGAAGTATGGTATTATGGATACCATACTATGTTATGGTTTTGTGTTAATAATCTTAAGGTAGAATTACATTCAGAACAAGTGAAATAATATCTAGTATAAAGAGTCATAGCCAAGAAAACTAAGTCCTAGGATAAATAGAATTGTATATTAATCAGTTTAAATGTGTTTATAATTGGTGTTTTAGATTTTTCTTTACACTAGATCCTCATTAAATTTAATGGCATGCCTAACAAATTTCCTCCCCCACCTTTTTTAGTTGACCACAATGGAAATCAATGAAAGGAACGATAACCAGATCGTACCAAGCCAAGAACGCAGATGCTAATCAAACACCATGATTAATAAGATGAAAGTAATTCGCTAGAATAACTTTACATAAACCTTTATAAACAAATGAGAAACAATATCATATATTATTATGGAACTCAATGTAATACATTGAGAATGGGCCTTGCTTAAATAGGAAAGGAATAACAATCTAAGAACCAGTAAAGGTTGTAGATCAAGCCATAAATCAAGGAAATAACTAGTCATCAAAGAACTAGTCAAGACCATAGATTTAGGAGAGAACTAGACATCAAGGATCTAGTCAATACTATAGATCAATGAAAGAACTATACATAACAAATAGATAATATCTCCCAATATATAAATAAGATAAAAGAAATATCCACACACATAAGTGGGTGAGGATAAATACAATAAAGGTAAATAAAGTACCTAGGTGAACATGAGCTAAGGTAAATACCTACTCTAACACCCCCCTCAAGTGAAGCTAGGTGCCAAAATAGAAGTGGCATGCCCACAGTATGAGTCTCGGCAACTAGGCTTGATGAGGTAATCATGTACAATAAATGGGAAAAAAGGGACACCGCAAGGTACCCAAAACCAGTAACAACAAAGTAAAGAGAGTAAAGACCCACTCCAAGGCATCCTAAGAAGCTCGGATCAAAAAATTATACAATTCTGAAGAAGTTTGGTGTGCATTTTGGTCTGACTCCACCGCTCGATCACAAAACTAAAAATCAACTGACACTGGGCTCCACCAGAATAGCTCCATACAAGGATATTGTCAACAGAGTGATGTCAAAAGTGCAAAAAAAAACTAAACATAATTTGATCAAATGCTGTAAATAAGTGTGCCACGATCCAGGAAAAAAAACCAAAGCAACAAGGTAAGGACACAAAATCCAGAGTGTCACAATCCAAGAAAAGCCAAGGTAACAATGCAAGGATGCGAAACCCGAAGAAGTATGATCAACACCACACCCTCCCATACTGCTGACTGGGTAAAGTGATGCTACAAATCTGTATGAGTTCTCAAAACAACTACTCAAACACTTACAAAATAACACTGGAATGCACCAGAATAGATCCCCCATAAGAGATACTGTCAACATGCTAAAAGTGTCAAAAATACAGAAATAAAATCTCTCAACAAATAAGAGAGATACACTACACCTACTAAAAAATGCTCAAAACAAGAAGCATCACAATGCATAAGGTATAGAAAGTGGAGCAAGAGGCCTAATGGTGGAGGAGCCATGTTTGTAGAGTCCTCTTAATGAATGCCTATGTTGCTGCCATGAGTGATCAGATATCCACCCCAAATCAACACGGATGGATGAAGAAGATGCCTACATATGACTTGGTGTAAAATGCATAATGGGTGCATGCAAAAGAACATCAAAATGTGTGTCAGGTTGATCATGGATGACAACTGAAATATCAAGTTTCTCAAGCCTGAGTGAAGATGTAGAACTCATGTGTTGCTCAGGATCCTTAGAAAGAGTCAAGTGAACCAAAAAAGGATCTCTATCAATGTGTGATCCCAATGAAGTATCTGCTCAAAAACTAGTGTCATGACGAGAATTGCACTTAACATGTGGAATAGAGGAAACAATACCATGTGAATGTCTGCCAATGACTCCGCTAGTGAGACCCATAGAATGGAGAATGCAAGAACTGAATGCAGTAGTATGCTTCTAAAAAAAGCCATGCAGATGAGAAGAAATAGGATACACAACATGTGGTATTGTAATAGGCACAAATGTGGAAGAGCATGCAGTAACAAGCTTCATAGGTGTATGAGCATCAAGAGCAGGAACAAACTCAAAGACTGATAGATCAATGTCAGTGGGTTTAGGAGAAATAGCTGTAAGTGGACTAGGAGCATGGTTGTGATTGTCCACAATATGATGGCGATGTTGTAGGCTAGCAAATTTTTTCTGTAGGGAGTGTATTATTGTATCTTTATCGTGAATGAGTGATTGTAGAAGAGAATTTCACTTCTTGAGCGATCTGTTTTCTTCCACAAATTTTACAATATCCTCTTGAAGTCCACATACTTAAGAGAAAAGCATATCATTCTCAGAATCCATGATAGGAAAAAACTGCAACTCCCAAAAATTTAGGACTTTGAGCTCAACCGAAATTGCATCCATAATTGATTACAACACTCCTCCATATTTGACACTTTATAATTATAGTGCAAGCCTCAAAATAAATATTTCCAATGGAAAGAGCACAAAAACAAGCACTTTTGTAAATAATGACACTCAAAACTGAGTTACCGATCAAAAGTTACAAGCTTTTTAATATTTTAATTTGTTATTTATTGTAGTTGCCACTAAAACAAAATAAATTGTTGTTACCTTCACCACACAAATAAAATTAAAGGGGGCTCAAGTTAAGCACCCACTAGTACGAATCACAAGTTTTAATCCCTCATATGACCATACCATATGTCCAAGGGCTAAGGATTTTAATGGGTCACGTGTTTTCAAGAAAGTCACATCCAACTGTCTCTTCTGGTAAAAAATACTATTTTCAAAAATAGCAACCTGCAGATTTTTCTGAAATTTTAAAAATGTGCACAACATCCATGGACCTCTGCCATAAAAGGAAATATCTGAAAACCTTCCTGCATGTAAACCGAGATAGATACGCTGCAACTGAAAATTTCCCTGTGTAGATCTCGAGAAATCCAACAGCCCCAAAAAATAATCCCACATTTTTTTCTTTACGATGCAAATCCCGAGGTAGATCGGTGTGCTTCCCTGCAACAATACAAAAAACCCAGAAAAATGATAGCCTCCAAAAATGGTCGAGCTTACAGTTGATCTTAGGGTTTTCCCACCTTACGGATCTAATGAAAGCCTCCATTTTGCATAAAAACACATGTAGCAACAAAATATGACCAAATCCCAAATATATGAATATACAATGAATTTATTTACAAAATAAAACTTATAGACGGATGCCAACAACAATCTCCAGCTCTGATACCATTAAATGAATGATAACCAAATCATATCAATCCAAGAACACAAATGCTAATCAAACACCGTGATCAATAAGATGAAATCAATTCACCAGAATAAATTTACATAAACTTTTGCAAACAAATGAGCAACAATATCATATATTACTATGGAACTCAATGCAATACATTGAGAATGGGCCTTGCTTGAATAGGTAAGGAATAACAATCTAAGAACCAGTCAAGGTCGTAGATCAAGCCATAAATCAAGGAAATAACTAGTCATCAAAGAACTAGTCAAGACCATAGATTTAGGAGAGAACTAGACATCAAGGATCTAGTCAATACCATAGATCAATGAAAGAACTAGTCAATACCATAGATCAAGGAAAGAACTATACCTAACAACTAGATAATATTTCCTAGTATATAAATAAGATAAAATAAATATCCACACACATAAGTGGGTGAGGATAAATACAATAAAGGTAAATAAAATACCTAGGTGAACATGAGCTAAGGTAAATACCTACTCTAACAATCAATTGGGCAACTTCCCATTACTAATAAGGTTATTCAATCTATTCAAAGACAACCCTTTACTCCCTATATATATGCTAAATATATTGAAGGTATCACCCCATTTATTACTCATGATGGGAAAATTAAATATTAAATTCATATACAATCCATTGGAAATATCTAAAAATATTAGATCAAAAACAACTCTTATGAGGTTGCCAAGATCTTAGCCAAAATACTCATAGGTGATGTTTTATATTGGTACTATTCTCTCCCATGAAACTCTATCTTTGAAATTGATGGGTTGGTAAATATTCTACTCAAATAATTCTATTCTCAATACCTTCATAAAAAAAACTTGAACATAATTCATAAATTGTAAATAAGGAGATAGTGAGAATATCCAATACTTAATAAAAAATGGAAAACACTTATACTAGAATAAAGCATTCCTTCACCAAAAGAAATATTTGTAGCATATTACATAATTCCTTAAAACCGAACCATTAATATAAGGTTATTTATTTTTCTCATACCAATTTGGAAGAAGCCATCGAGAAATACAAGAGGAAGTATTATCTCACGTGCATGTTTGAGAAAAATCAACCTCAATCTCAAATGCAATAGAATTGTAAAATTTTAATGAAACCTTAAAATCTAAATAATATAGATGACAGATTCTAAGACATTCCTAATCATAACAATGCATTCTAAATATTCATTCACAATCCAATAAAGGTGAGGTACCTTCCACTTCCCATGTAAAAACCATAATCCCTTGTCGTGGGGAAAATTTGGTTTTTCTTTTTAAAAAAAACTAGATATTGAGATATCCAATACTTATTAAAAAATGGAAAAAAATTTATACTAGAATAAAGCTATCCCTTCTGTTGATTCAAACACTCCTTGATCCAATAAAGGTGATTTACCTTCCACTTCCCATGTAAAAAACCATAATCCCTTGTTCGTGGAAAACTTTTGGTAGCATATTGAGAATATCCAATACTTATTAAAAAATGGAAAAAAATTTATACTAGAATAAAGCATTCCTTCCCCAACAAAAATATTTATAGCATATTACATAATTCCTTAAAACCTAACAATTAATATAAGTTTATTTATTTTTCTCGTACCAATTTGGAAGAAGCCATCAAGAAATACAAGAGGAAATATTATCTCAAATGCATGTTCGAGAAGAATCAACCTCAATATCAAGTGCAATATACTTTTAATATCTTAATGAAACCTTAAAATATAAATAATATAGATGACATATTCTAAGACATTCCTAATCATAACAATGAATTCTAAATATTCATTCACAATGTTGATTCAAACACTCCTTGATCCAATAAAGGTGATTTACCTTCCACTTCCCATGTACACAAACATAATCCCTTATTCGTGGAAGATTTTTGGTAGCATATCCATAGGCCATATGCTTCACATATGGATACTTATTTACCTTACCTTACATATTTCTATGATAAAATATTTTAGTGGTGACATGTAAATTGGGCCATTCACATGAAAATATTAAAGATCTCTACACTTTTTCAGATATATTATTTCCAAGTGCTAACTAGGACCATGAGGCCATGAACCATAATATATTAGAGGAATCCATGGAGTCATGTGATTATATTTAAATATAAAACCATCATAACTCTATGAATCAAGATAAAAAACATCTAAAATTCTATATTGATCCCTTTCCTAAGCTTTCTAAGGATGAGGGAGCTCATCAACCTAAAAATGAGAAAAATAGGATGATTATTCTTCCAACACTATATAAACCACCAATAATATTGAATTCAATCCTGTTGGAGTGTGATCTTGACCTGAATGGAATGAATCAAGTTATTTCCACTTTAAACAAATTATTCTTCACTCCTCTTTTCCAAGTACATGATACTATACAAGCCTATCATATAAGCCAAAAGTTATTATAGCCACTTCATCATCAATAAAATATTAAAAATTATCCTCAATTATATGCCATTGGTTATGCTCATAAATTGGGGATGATTCCAAATGATTCATTTTCTACTCTCAATACCATCATTTTTACTCAACTAGTGGTGCCAATTCCATATGTCATCACTTTTTCTCCAAATGCTAATGATTTTCATAACAAATAGGGATAGTGTCATATGTTATATACCTAATCACTCAATATGAACCTTTACGAACCTAATAGGTATAATATTGTATAGTTAGGAACAAAAATAAAACCTAGTCCCATATGAGGTTTCAGTCCCTTTATTTAGATTCTTACCAAAATCCCTTAATTTCTAAATAAAATTTCACCAAGTTACTTGGAATGTTAGGATTCAATCAAAGAAATGTCCAATCTCCTAAGTAAAATCCCATTTTTAAATAATAAAAAATTCTCCTAAACATCATAGTAATCTCACCAAAGTAATATTCAACATGAATAAACTCTCACTACCATCTTTGGTGTAGGAATCCCTAGTGTTTGGATTATATGAAATCATACTTCATTAATGTGAAGAGTTTTCATTCCAAAACTATCAAAACATTGATAAATCATTATATATTCACTATATTATCAATTATATTATTATATAAAATATACTCTATTGAGAAGATGATCCTCCTCTCTTCATCTCAGTCAAGGTTGAAAATGTGCAAGTCAAGTGAACCTTGATCACTGAAGGTTTAGGAACGTGTGTTACCTCCTTATAATTATTCATAACTCTTGATTACTCTATCAATAATATAAAATATACTCATAACATGTGTCAAGGATAAAACCAAAGGTAAATACACATAATGAGATACATTTGGTTACCTATTACCATGCCTCTGTGAACTGTTAGATTGAAATTCATAATATTCAATTTTACCCTTTTAGAGAATATTATTCTTGGTTGAACATGGACACATAAGATACATGCACTCACATATTTTTATTTTTCAACGTTAGATTTTCCTATCTACAATCCACGTTCAAGATACAACGTGAGGCTAATCCATGAAATTTCATAAATTTGAATAATGTGGTATCTATAAAAACCTATAATTATTGAAATTACTTATGTACCATTTAAAGAGTATCAAAACTTCAATTAATCCATCAATTCTATTTGAGGGTAAAGTGGAATACTAATCACATCGTAAGTACACCACATAACCTACTTGAATTAGATGACGATGAGATTAATGAAATAAAAATAAATGATTTTGATTAATTATATCATTTCTGTCACCCTATTCTTTTCAAACTCATCCTCGAAATAATATGACTGACTCAATTCCAATCACCATATCTTATTCTTCACATCCACTCAAGGGAATTATTACTTTGTCACCTAGTGATATGGTCATTGAATATATTTATATTGGCATCATTACTTCTAAATATGATGATGGATATTTCTTGATGGCCAAATATTGTTTAGATATGCCCAAGGTAAGGATGTTAAAATACTTATATATAATAAATATGCATCCTCTTATCTATATTCTATAAAATATCTATGAACACCATTCAAACATAAAATCAATACTATATATCTCTCAAAAGTGGAATTAGAGGCCGATGAATTTGATCTTGAAAATGATGATTTAGTGGATGAGGAATCTTATGAACCAATATATGTTTCATTATTTTGACCCATATTCTAAGAAAAAACAAAAAATATTTCTTATGAATGACTCCACTATTCTTGATCTCCCCTCATCTTCTCCTACATATACTTTCAAACCTAATGCTATCATAAAAAATCATCAAATGATCCTAATCCATAATACACATGACATGCCGTGTATGAGAATGATGAATAAGATTATCAATCTTATCGATGACATGTAAACTTTTTTGAAGCTAAGGTCCATAAATAGATGCAACAATGATAATCTAAACCTACTCCTCACACTCAAACTTTCTACTCCAAACATGGTGTTGGTTCTCATTCCTTAGTTAATTATCATATACTCTAGAAGAAAAAATAGTCATAAAAATATGAATGGTTACCCACTCATCTCCCTCAAGTTAAGAGTTTTGGTTCCCCTTCTCCTCCTATATTATTTCTGGTGAGGAAATTTTTTGGGTGGACAAACTTGTGGATTCCTTGCTAATGCTCTAGGAATCTAAGTCCCTTTACTTAACCGGTGCAGCTGCCATGTATACATGTGCGAGAAAAAATGGATTTTTGTGGTGGCTTTTCGGCTGGGGATCCAATAAGGGCACTCCACTAACCCTAAAACAAAGCTAGCAATCTCTTGCTAGGGAAGAATTTGTCTGAGAGTGGGAAAGGGAGTGAGAAATGAGATAGCTAATGTTGCAGGTAGGAAATCAGATCCATGCACACATTAGTTAGAAACTTTAACACATGCATTTGTGAGAAGAAAACAGCCCTGTAAATGGAAACAAGATGAGATAAGATTGTGAACTCAAAGTTTTTAAAATATCCTCATCAAAGAGGTTACAAAATCCTTCTTCTTGTATTGATGCTTAAATATAATTTGTACATAATGTGGGAATGGAAGAAATTTAATAATGGAGGAAATTAGAAGAAAAATGACTATTTCCTTTGCTTTCTAAAGGTACAATGCACTCTCGAGTCTATAAGATCAATCGCCAACCCCTTATAATGGCATGAAGAATCCATTAAATATCTTGTAAAAAATAGCTACAACTTCTTCTTTGTTAGCAAGAAACTGTTTATAATTCACGTCCATTCAGATTCTTGATTCATGAAGAAACGCCAATGGCGAGAAAAACTAAAATTTTCATAATGCAACTGTTACACACGTTTTGTAACTTTGAATTTGAACTATTCATATTCCCTTTGAAACTTTAAACCAGAGTTTTCCACATGGGAGAAATTTACTGGAGTGGGCGTGGAGGATGCCTTTTGCATTTTGTGACTTTATAGGAGATTTAGCATTTTTTTGCATTTTGGGTCCGCTCACTTGCTTTTGATATGGTCTTGACACATGGCCTTACTTGAGTGGAGACAGAGTCATGGGTTACTTTTATAATTTTACCTTTTTTCAATGCAGGCTCAAAAACACAAATTACTCCGCTGGCCCGCCTCCCTACTTTGACCTTCGATTCAGGCTTAATATTTGAATTTTTCCTCATAGCATGACCGGGGCTACGGGTCACTTTATGACTTTTAGCTCTTTTTACAAAAAGGTTCAAAACCTCAAATCTCCTTGCCGACCTGTTTCCCCGCTTTGACCTTTTGACGTGGGCTTAATATTTGACTTTTTACCAGGTGTGGGTGGGGCTGTGGGTCACTTTTTAACTTTAAGCCCATTTAATGAAAAAGGCTCAAAATATCAAAGTTCTCCACCGACCTGCTTCCCCACTTTGAATTTCAATGCAGGCTCAACATTTGACTTTTTCCTCATAGCATGATCGGAGCTGTGGGTCACTTTATGACTTTTAGCCCTTGTTACAAAAAGGCTCAAAAACGTAAATTGCTCTACCGGCCCACCTTCATTTAGATATGTCTACATACCTGTGGATAATGGGGCCAAAATTTGATAGGAGAGAAAACGCCCATCATTCACAACTGTGGAAAAATGTAGAGAAGAAGAAAACTCCACCATTTCACGCCTGCTTTTCAAATTTCTTCCACGAACCAAATAATTGAAAACAATACAAGGTTCAATGATCCATGGCCATAGAAATATTGAAAATTTCATTCAGATGAGGACAACAATAAATTTTTCATGCGTCAAGACAGGAAAATGGAAAATTTACCAAAATGTGTAGACTAGAGAGTTTAAACAACTTCAAAGCATGAATTTCTCTATCTTTTCAGACTTTCAACTTTGCTTGAACACTTCTAGAAGGCGTGAGCTCAAAATTTTTGAATTTGAATTAGAAAATGAGGGGGTGATTTTTAGGGCGACAACAGTTGGCTCTAGCTTTGGGATATGACATGGACTAAGCATAGTGAAGACATGACATGGGAATCCAGAATCTCAATCTCTAGAACCTATAATTCGTTGACCAGTGCCTTATCCATTGGGCCTTGCAGAGTCATAGAGAACTTTGAGAAAAAAAGATCAGAAGAAGGCAACACACAAGCACACAACGGGAAGGAAACACACAAGCACACAACAAAATGGGAAACAAAACCACACAACGGAAAGGGAACACACCTATGGTATAAGACGGGGGAACAACCCGCTTTCAATGATGATATAATTTCAAGTATTTCCTGATCTTAGGCAATTCCAGTGGCGTTCCATCCAAATATGAGAGAAGAAAAGTGTTCTCGCCACAAGCTTCATGAATTTGGAATGGATCAAGCCATAATAAATCAAACTTTCCATGGTTGAATTTTGGTTCTCTTCTCTTGTCCCATAGCAGGATGAAGTCTCTAACTTTGAATTCTCTTGCCTTGGCCTTCTTATAAAAAATATTCTTTACTTTTAGTTAGTGCTCCTTAATTTGATCCACCACTTGGAGTCTATTTTCTTCCAGCTTCTCAAGAAAGAGGATCCTCTTGTCAATGGAATCCTTGTACTGACTATCTTCTATTTCATGTAGCAGCTTGAGAGCTGACATCTCGATCATGAGAGGAATTTATGCTTCGAATCCATATGGAAGTTGGAATGGTGACATACCTATTGCCTTCTTGAGAGTGATCCTATCCACCTACAATGTGTTGTACAACCTTTTCTGCCAATTCCTTTGATTCTCATTTACAAGCTTGTGGAAAATGGTCACAATGTTCTTGTTGCTTGATTTGTCCTTTCCATTTCCTTGTGGATAGTTGTCAGAAGAGTGAGATAGGGAGATTCTGTAGCTATAACAAAACTTGGTCAACTCTCTTGAAGAGAAATAGGTAGCATTATCTGCTACAATCTTCTGTGGCACTCCGAAATAGACTATGATATTCTCCTTGTTGAAGTTGCATACCGTTTCAATGTTGGCTTGTTTGGCCGGAATGGCTTCCTCCCATTTGGAGAAGTACCTTGTTGCTGTGAGTACATAGGTGTACCCTACACTTGAGTGAGGGTTTAGAACACCAATGAAGGCCAACCTCCACTATTGAAATGGTTCTTCAATAACCACAGGCCTGAGTGGTAATGCAATGAGTTGTGGTCTTCCAACAAATTGTTGGCATGCTTTGCATTTAGAAACCCAATCTTGAGTGTCTGCAAAGATGGTGGGCCAATAATATCTTCCTCAGAGGATCTTGTGTGCAGTGACCATTTCTAAAAAATGTCCATTACATGCTTGGGTATGGTATGCTTTAAGCAACTTTTCTTGTTGCTCTTTATCTATGCACTTGAGGAAACAACCATCCATGCCTCTTTTATAAAGCGCATGATTCTAGATTACAAATTTAGCTTCCTTCAACTTGATTGTTCTCCTTTGCTTATAATCAAGATGGGGAGGGAATTCTCCATAATTTAGGTAATAGGAAATATCAACATACCACTCATTAGTAGTGGCGAAAAAGAGAACCTGTGGACTATATTTTGAACAAGTTGAGCAAGCATAGTTTTCTTCACTATGTTGAACTTTGATTGTTTCATCTTCAGCAATCAAATTACACAAGCCATTTCCCCTTATCAGATTGAAGGGTCAAATCTCCAAGTCATATTATTGAGTCTTTGCAATCCAATTTCCTCTTTTAGCTCTAGGATCCTGCTGTGTCAAGATGGACTTGATTGCACTTTTGGGCACCATCACCACCGTATGGGAATTGAGGATGTAAAACCTGAAGTTTTTTATAGCCTTGACCACTGCATAGACGTGCTTCTCCAATTGGCTGTATTTTAGCTCATGATTTTTCAAAGGAAAACTCATGAAAGCAATAGGTGCTTCCACGCCTTCATCATTTTTCTGAACGAGAACGACAAAGAGTGTATGATCTGATGCATAATAATACATGATGAATTCCTTGTTAAAATATAGAGATACAAGAGTTGGAGCCTTGGCAGTGGATTTCTTGATTTATTCGAATGTTGCCTTCCCTTCATTGTTCCATTTGAATTTTTCTTGTGGTTTCATCATGGAAGTGTGCTTCATCAACTCAACAAACTCAGGCACAAAACAATGAAGAAAGTTCACCTTTTCGAAGAATGAATGAACTCCTTTCTTGCTTGTGGGCAGGGCTAATGCTTGAATGGATCTAATCCTCTCAGGATCAATGTGTGCTCCATGTTTGTTCACAATTTTCCCCAATAACTTGCCTTCTGTGACTCTAAAAATGCAATTTTTTGGATTTAGTGATATGCCATGTTTCGTACACCTTGTAAGTACCTGTTCCAAGTGATAGATATGATCTCCCCTCTTCTTTGAAAATACTATGAGATCATCAAGATATAGGACAATGCAATGCTTTAGATATTTGAAGGCCAAATCCATTTCCCTTTAGAATGTAGCTCTTGCATTGATTAGGCCAAAAGGCATTCTGCTGTAGGAAAAAGTGCCCCAAGGTGTTGTACAGGTTTTCTTAGTGCGGTCCTCCTCTGCTACTTTGATTTTATTATATCCTAAGAATCCATCAAGTAATGAAAGCATTTCAGATCCAGTGACTACTTGCAGGATATGGTCTATGATAGGAAGAGGATAATTATCCTTTAGTGATGCCTTGTTCAAGTTGCAAAAATATACACATATCCTTATTTCACCATTCTTCTTCTACACTGGCACAATGTTAGCCACCCATGTTGAATGGTGGATGGGAAAGATGATTCTTGCATTAAGCATATTCATTACCTCCTCCTTGATGGTATAAAAAATATTTGGGTTGTACGGCCTTTGTTTCTACCTGAAGGGCTTAACACCCTAATTAAAAGGAATTGAGTGACGCATTTCCTTTATTTGGAAGGATTTGTGTTCATCATAAGAGTAGGCCAAGACATCTGAGTATTTCTTAAGTAATGCAACAAACCTTATTTTTTTCTTTAGGAGAGCAACATTTTCCAATATTGACCATCCTTGGCTCCTCTAGGGTACCAATGTTTTCTTTATCAAAATCAGTTGGGCACCGAGAAGATTACTTTTCTTTCTCTTGAATGAATCTGTCATGTTTTTCAAAGAGGTCTTCTAAAGAGACTAGGCCTTTGGGAATTTTGTTCCCTTTCAATTTGATTATTCCCTCATCATCAATCCCTTCAATTCCTTCTCTCTATTCTTTGGGGACTGCTTCTCGGTGTGGATTTTAACCTCCTTCAAAGAAGAGATTATTGAAATTATCCCTTTGCTCTAAAAAGGATAGAATTTGGTTATCATCATTGAAGACTTGCCAATGATTTGCATTATCTGGTACACTAGGCTTGAATACCATTTCAATGGTCACTTTGCATTTACCAAAAGAAGGATGAGGTGTCACTAGGGAAGTTGACACTGCAAGAGAATTGACCTTTTCATTCTATTCCCTTGGAATAGCTTTAATGGAAAATGCATCAAAAGATTCAATGCAGTCCCTGACTCTGTTTCTATAATTCTAGAGTCTTGGATTCTTCACTTGATATTGTTGGCGAACCTGCTTTACTACAACCTATGAATCACCTTGGCATCTCATTTTCTTGATTACTGCACTCATGCCTAAGAGTAGTGCTTCATACTCTGCAGTGTTATTTGTATTATCAAATTGCAGCTTGTAGGAAAATAGGTACAACTCATTGGAAGGAGAGTACAATACTACACCAGCTCCTTAGCCCACAATTGAATGACTACCCTCAAATTCCATTGTCCAAATTTTATCTTCCTCTTCCTCCATGATAAGTGGCAAGTTCTCCTCTTTTCTTGATGTGAGGAAGTAGTTTCCTATCCCACAATCTTGAAAGAGAATGTTTACTTTCGAATCATCAGACTTTTGTACTGTGAACTTCATCTTTCTTACTGGTAGTAAATTCTTCATCTTTCCCTTTACTGGGATAGTTGTAGATAACCAATCCATTTTTATCTCTCCACCCAGGTCTCTTTAGAAACTCCTACTCTATAACATACCAAAGGATGCTGGGATGTCTGCTACCAGTATGGTTAGGAGCAGCTTCTTGTCTAGAAAATCAGCTAGTGCTACCCATGGTTAGTGAAGCCTAGAGCATTTATAACTTTGGTTGGCATCACATTGTCTGAGGCTCCAGAATCTATGATACAATTATTTAGCTGGAAGCCTTTAACGAGGAGTGATAGGTAGAAACTTTCAACCTTGTTGGTTTTGGAGGCACTGAGGGCTAGCATGTTTTAGGAAGGTGGTGTGGATGGTGTGGGTAGTAAGCCTTTAGAATTAGGATTCAAGGATACATGGTTATCAACACAAACTACATTAATGAACCTATCAAACTGGGCATGGTGTGTTTATAGGTATTCTATTTCTAAGAGTTGGACTTTGGTTTTGATTGCATGTTCCACAAAGTCAAATGGGGTTATGGTGAGTGAGGAGGAGGTTCCAAAAATGGAGGAAGATTTACATGGTAGAGGCTTTGTTACTTTTGGTGTTGAATTCTCCTTTTCGGGTGTAGCAATTGGTTTGGAAGGGGGTGAGGGTGTAGCTTTTGATTGAACCTTAGGTGTTTTTACAGGAACAACATTTAAAGGAGAATTGTTCTTGGCAACTTTTGAGCTAGGAGAAGAAATATTATGACTTACCTGGCATAGTTAGCATGATCCCTGACAACCAGTGAGTCTAGTTTTTCTTTGCCCGACTCCATAGAAGGTGGTAATGGTGATCCTCTGCTGATGATTTTATTTTGTGTGACCTCTAGAGGAGAATATTATTTATTCTTCTTATCCTTTACCATAACCGTTGAGGATGAAACGCCTTTCCTGGATTGCACACGAGTGAAAAAAACACATGAGAAACTTGGAGCTTCTTCATCATCCTCATCTTCATCATCAACGTACTCAATTAGGTCATTGTGCATATCAACTTCATTGACCTCAAGATAGTTTTCATAGTCTTCCATATTTTCTTCTTCAGTTTAATTAATTTATACTTCCTCCTCCAGCTCTTTGGTATCACAGATGGCATTGATTGGTGGTGCTTCAAGAGAAAGACAATGAGGAGGTGGAAAAATCCTTGGCCTATCTGGAGGGTTTAGTTTCCTTGAAGCATTCCACATTGTGATCTGAGATAGTTACTTCTTCAAGGCAACCAAGTCATTTGCCATTTTTTAGAACATTGGATCCGTGGTGACTAAGTTTGAATTCTAACCCTTTTGTTTCCCATTTGGGCCTTTCACTTTACCAGATAAGATTAGATCATCATCGATTTCTATTGCATGGTCTTGAGCTTCCCTTAATGTTATTGATTGGTTTCTTCTAAGGAAGAAACCTACTTATGATGGCAAGGTGCTGATGAAGAATCTCTTCAAATTATTTTCAGGAGGCACCACATCTTCAAGGATTCTTCTTATCAATCTATTATATCTTGCTATGAAGTCCCTCATTGACTCAGAGGTCTCTTTCTTCAATTGTACCAATTAGAATAGAAGATCCTGACAATATTCCGTGCTCTTGAACCTATTTTCGAAAGCACTTCTTATATCATCCTCAACACCCAACACACCGCAAGTAGTGATAAATGCTGCTACATGCTCTTCAGGGAGTTGAGAACCATTCCCTATGAATTTTGGGAAGTTTTTTCTCAAGCCTCTCGGTAGCTCATTGAGTGGTTGAGTAAGAGCCAGTGGACCAGTGTTTCCTCCCCATGGCACATTAGGCCTACGGGTCTCATGATCATGTTCACGTTCATGATCACAATACCCCATTCTATTTATATTTTGAGCTTCCAACCTTGCTAAGGCTGTGGTTTCTACTGCTACTCTTTCATCTGCCTCGGCTTGAAGTCCCTCAATTTCTTCAAGTTGAGCTCTTATTTCTTCGTCGGATCTCACCTCTCTTTCTCTAGCTTCTTCTTCGGTCTTCATGTCAGTGAATTCTACAAGGTTCTCATTGATGTATGAAAATTCACTGTCCAAAGGATTGGAACAACTCAGGTTCCCAACGTGACCAATTGCTTGAAAAGGAAGCCTCTAGATTCTAAGTGGCTCTTGTCTCCTTTGAAGTTCCTAAAAAATGGGATCAGTTTTTCCTCCTTGTCTCTGTTACCAGGTGAATCTTCTATCCACTAGCTTGAAAATCTATGCTCTTCTTTGCGGTGCTAGAATTTGTCTTTGCCTCTCTAATTCTGCAGTGTGTTCTTCTTCAAGGTCCAAAATTCTCATGGCAATGAAGTAGTGATTGGAATTTTTTCTATTATGCTAGATAGCTTTCCTCAAATATGAAGCAACATCTTCTTGGATGCGGAAGATCAATTCGGGTATTTCAAGAGGAGGGTTTCCAAAAATAGCCATGGTTTGACTCCATGTGGCTCATATAAGCATTCAAATTAGATAAATTTTTCTCTTTTTTTTAGTTTTGAATTTTTTGACCTTGTGGTCGCATTCAGGTGCAGATGATGCTAAATATGCCCCACAGTGGGCACTAAAAACTATTGGCGAGGAAATTTTTTGGGTGGAAAAACTTGTGGATTCCTTCTCAATGCTCTAGGAATCTAAGTTCCTCTACCTAACCAGTGCAGTTGCCATGTTTGCATGCGTGAGAAAACATGGATTTTTATGGTGGCCTTTCAGCTGGGGATCCAACAGGGGCACTCCACTGACCTTGCAAAAAAGCTAGCAGTCTCTTGCTAGGGAAGACTTTGGCTGAGAGTGGGAAAGGGAGTGAGAAATGAGATAGGGAAACTAATGTTGCAGGTAGGAAATTAGATTCCTGCACACATTAGTTAGAAACTTTAACACATGTATTTATGAGAAGAAAACAACCATGCAAATGGAAACAAGACGAGATAATATTGTGAACTCAAATTTTCTAAAATCTCCTCATCAAAGAGGCTAAAAAATCCTTCTTCTTGTATTGATGCTTAAATAGAAGTTGTACATAATGTGGGAATGGAAGAAATTTGAGAATGGAGGAAATTAGAAGAAAAATGGTTATTTCCTTTGCTTTCTCCAGGTACAATGCACTCTCAAGTCTACAAGATCAATCACCAATCCCTTATAATGGCATGAAGAAGCCATTAAATATCTTTCCAGAAACAGTTATGACTTCTTCTTTGTTATCAAGAAACGGTTTACAATTCATGTCTGTTCAAATTCTTGATTCACGAGGAAATGCCAATGGCGAGAAAAACCAACCTTTTCATAATGTAGCCATTACACTCATTTTGTAAATTTGAATTTGAATCATTCATCTTGCCTTTGAAACTTTAAACCAGAGTTGTCCAGGTGGGAGAAACTTAGTGGAGTGGGTGTGGAGGATGCCTTTTGCATTTTTTGACTTTATAGAGATTTGGCATTTTTTGCATTTTGGGTTTGCTCACCCACTGTCAATATGGTCTTGACACATGGCCTTACTTGAGTGGAGATAGAGCCACGGGTCACTTTCATAATTTTACATTTTTTCAATGCGGGTTCAAAAATACAAATTGCTCCACCGACCCACCTCCTTGCTTTGAGCTTCGATTCGGGCTTAATATTTGACTTTTTCCTCATAGTATGATCGGGACTACAGGTCACTTTATGAATTTTAGCCCTTTTTTACAAAAAGGCTCAAAACCTCAAATCTCCCCGCCGACACGCTTCCCTGCTTTGACCTTTTGACGCTGGCTTAATATTTGACTTTTTACCAGGCGTGGGTGGGACTGCGGGTCACTTTTTAAATTTAAGCCCCTTTAATGAAAAAGGCTCAAAACCTAAAATTTCTCCACCAACCTGCTTCCCCACTTTGACTTTTAATGTGGGCTCAACATTTGAACCCACATTAAAAGGTAGTATGATCATAACTGTAGGTCACTTTATGACTTTTAGCCCTTTTTACAAAAAGTCTCAAAAACGCAAATTGCTCCACTGACCCGCCTCCAATTAGATATGTCCACATTCCCATGGATAATGTAGCAAAAATTTGATGGGAGAGAAAACGCCCATCATTCACGACTATGGAAAAATGCAAAGAAGAAGAAAACTCCACCATTTCGTGCCTGCTTTTCAAATTTCTTTCGCGAACCAAGGAATTGAAAAAAATACAAGGTTTGATGATCCATGGCCATAGAAAGATTGACAATTTCATTTAGATGAGGATGACAATAAAAATTTCACGTGTTTAGATAGGAAAACAAAAAATTTACCAAAACGTACAGACTAGAGAGTTTAAACAAATTCAAAGCATGAATTTCTCTATCTTTTCAGACTTTCAACATTGCTTGAACACTTCTGGAAGGCGTGAGCTCAATTTTTTTGATTTTGAATTAGAAAATGAGGGGGGATTTTTAGGGTGACAAAAATTATGTACTCTAGTATTTTATCCTATAGTATATTCATCTTCACATTCATCTTAGATATCATTTAATTTATTTCACCCTCATATCTTACCTTCACAAGTAGATACACCTCATCCTTTAATACCTACACTTTCACCTTCGTTGATGGACATGCACTAGGAGATCCTCTCTCATATTTCATTGAATGTTTTATAATATATGGTGGCTAAATTTGATGAGGTATGTATAAAGATATCTCATTCACTTGAAGACACAAAGGAAACCATGATCCACACACATTATGTAATTTAATGATAGGTTCATGAGGTTATATATGATTATTACATTTATATTACACTCACTTTGTGACCTCGTCCACTTGTATCATACCCATCTAACTATCTTTAACATTTCTAGACTTCACTTTTTACACCATTGAATTACATCCTTATATTAGATAAGATGTTATTTAGACAACATTACCCACCCCTCACATCCTAAGATGAGATAGGAGGCTAGTTTGACAATTGTGTATACACATTACAACATTAGATTAGACAAGAAGGTGGTTTGAAATTTTTGCTACCCCTTATAATCCCTAGTTTATATAGGTCAATTAGTTTGAAAACCTTAAGTACACCTATAATACTATAACAAACCTACATTACTTTATAGGCCAGTTACTTCACATGTGTTGACTAACTCTTTACATCCTAGTTTTTATACTTATAGATTACTTGTGATATCTTTCAGATTTAGTTTTACTTTATCTTTAATTAGAGTTTTTCCATTTATTATATTTTATACTCACATTTTACACACTATCTATATCTCATCCCATTGGATTTATTTCTACCATTCACTTCCAACTTGAGATTTTGGTAAATTTATCCACTTATGATCTTTACATTATCTTGTATTGTAATATCACTTTTAATTTTTGTGCTATAACTATCATAGGTTTTTATTCCCTTTCATGACATCTCTAGTCCTATTAAATTCCTCTACTATTCATTTTATCCACTTTCAATCTACTTCCTTTATATTAAAGATCTCTATGTCTCTTTACACTTCCCATATGTTTAGTTATTAGTTATACACATCATTGTATCACACTATTATCCTTAAAAATTCACTTATCCCACTCCTTATCTTAGTCAAGGTACACTTAGGTTGAAAATGATATCACACTCTTTATCAAGTTAGGTCTCTAAGAACCTAAGAATCTTGGTTTCTAGGTTCTAAGTTTTAGGGATTAGATGAAATATCACTTGTGATAGTCATATTTGATACCTTCTAGATTAAGGTTTATCAAGTCTCCTTGCTTTAATTGTTTCAAATGAACCCACATTGCAAAGATGCTCTCCATAAAACCCTATACACTATGTATCTCACTATCAATATGCCACCTTCACAAGTTAGTGTCATCTTTGATCGTCTATCTGATGACTCTCTTAGTTATAATGTCAATCAATCTATTTGCAAATAAATTCAAGCTTTATATTATTTATTTCAAGATAAATTTTAGGCTATGGAATCCACAATTGCATCACTCAAATCTGAAATCCAACATCTTAAGAATGCTTCTCAGGCTCACGCTAGTTCTTCTTCTCATCCTCATTTTATGTCTTCTACATGTGCTCATATCAGTGAACCCAAAGTATTACCACTCCCCACACCTCTGAAGTTTGATATGAATACTAAGCAACAATATATTCTTCCATAGCTCATAAATCATCAATTAATCAACTTGTCATCTACTCATTGTTATCTTCCTTATCGGTTTGCAAAATATCAAGGTCAACCATATTGCAATTATCATCGAATCAATGGATGTAGTGAAAATAATTTCTATGATTTACAACAAAGAATTAAGCACCTTGAACATCATGGTTTTCTCTCATTTGCTACAAAAAATTATAATACATGCCCATATCCAATTGATAAATCTCATTGGGTTCCTAAATCTATTTCATCTATGTCTAATGAGCATCATGCCATCGTTACTTAGGTTCCTTCTATAGTAATTCAAGTGTATTCTAAGAAACCGCCTCTAAAAATCAATCTAACACCTCCTCCTCTCAAATATTCTACCACATTACCAAGTAAAACTAAGAAAACACTCGCTAAGTAAGACCAACAAAATCTAGATGGTCTCTCTCGAATTCCACTATTCAATATTCATCCCCATCCTACTCCACTTCCATTCCCGATTCATTTTTTCAAAGTAACTACTCCTACTAATGTCCAGGACACATTTCAAACTCTACCACCATTGCATGGTCCTACTATTGCTTATGCCTACCTTGTGTTGTATCTCTCTCTTATCATGACATAGATAACAATCTCCCACAAAGGCATGGTATCTCTCATGTCATTACATAGATCTCCATCATTAACACACTTGGGGGGCATCATGATCACTCTTCCCCCCTCTTAGCATTATCAGGTGCGTCACATTTCTACTATTATGATCCATGTTTTATATCTAGTATCTCTCATGCATCTTACATACAATGATACACACAACTTGTATCATCATTACCCTATGACACACTCTTGTGCTATGGTTAAAACTTAATTATTAAGGGCATACTACATTGATGAACCTCACATCCTAAACACTACACATTTCACACTCTGTGCATTCACCATACACCTTTCTAGCATCACATTCTCACAAAACACACTACCTTATTACACACTCTAGTTCCATGGTTCATATTCGACTGATAAGGGTATACATCTAAAATGAACCTCACCACCTTCACTCTTTACACTTTATGCTTCATTGATCTATATTTTTAGCACACATATTCAAAACATTTCCCAATGACACACTCTTGTTTTGTGGTTCATTACTGATTGTTAAGGGGTATTTTATAAATGAAACTCTTCTCATACTCATCCAAATTCACTCGGAGGGGATGCTACTCCTACCATTCATTTTGCATTCAATTCCATTCACACTCACAACATGTTGCATATCTTGGTTGCACATATTATTGCTTTGTTTATACTAGTTATATGTGCACTTTGTTTCCATGTCAGACAAATATTTCGTATGTCATTATCTTTCTATATATACACATGTGCATTCACTTACTCTCTAGTTGTGAATGCATAATTTCTACATATATTTACATGCCACACAAATGCTTGGTACTATACCTCTTAACAGTCCTATAGCAGGTCCCGGGGCATCTACATTCCTACATACTATAGATGTTATTGTTTTGTTTTTTACTACTTCATATTCTTCATAACACAATGCTATATATAGGACCATACATACTTTGACGTAATTTTTATCTTTCTACCATGCTAACAAGTGTTTCATGTGCAACATTTTATTTGCATGAACTATTTGTCACCATGGTTGTCCATTACACTTTGCTTGCTTTTTTCTTCTATTGTATGCCTTTGTTTTTGGCTTATGCCCTATGTCTTGCTAGTTCATTTCTTGTATTTTTTTGGCCACATCAGGCCTGATTGTATTGCGACATTATGAGTGATGTACCATGTTTGAAACACACTTTTGCAGTGTAAATTGTCTTTTTGCTTGATAGGTTAAACTTTTTCTTCTATATGCATACTTGTCTTGTTTGCACTAACACATGTTTCTAGCCACTTTGTTTGCATGTGCCATGGTTTCTACCATGAAAATTCCTTTTCCCTTGTAGGGAATCAGTTTCAGATCAACTTCTGGTACTCTCTTTTGGGCCGCATCCTCCTAGCAACATTGCATGCACCCAAAATGAGGGGGGGATACATTGGGTGAATTAGTCACCCTATTCAATAGTACATAGTCACATTTCAGACTTGTACAAGACACGAACATAACAATATTTAGTTACAGAAATGGATCAAAATCTTACTTGGGTTCTTAGCACAACAAAAACACCAGTGCCCAGATACAGACATGAGCACTTGGGTGTTCCTGACCTTTCCTGGGAACCTATGAGCAAGGGGAAGTTACATATTTTTTCTCATATAAGCATAATTTTAAGAATTTCACATAGAAATTTCACAACACAAGTATGGTCCTCTATTAATCAGAATGCATTCTATCTTCATTTTCTTCTGTTTCTACTTGGATCGAACTAGATTGAACTTGATCAAACTGGAACAAAGTAGGATCACACCATCTGTAGTGGTGTATAAACTTCATTAAGTATTTAGGGTTGGGGAATAAATCCAGACCTTCCCCCCCCCCCCCCCCAAAAAAAAAAAAATTCTTTTTCCATAGGACGAGATCACCCAAAAAACTCGCACTTGGCCTGAGATTGTCCAAAAAACTCATTCTTGGTATGAGATGACCCAAAAAACTCGTTCTTATACAACATTTTTAGTACACTTTCTATCCTTTTCACTTGTCATGGATCATGTGTACATGTTCCTTTTCATATTTTTATATACTTTTTCATACTATTTACATCCTTCGATCGAATTTTTCATATACACAACTTTGACTACTCTTTTGCTCTTCTTTTATAGGTTTGACCTTAATATGCAACAAGAATCATCCCTTCATAGAGTGATGATGACAATAATTACAAACACAACACAACATGTATACACTTAACCCCTATGGTCACTGCCTCTTTCTCAGCTTCCACACTTCATTTTTATCACTCCACACTTTTTATTGTATATTCAACACAATTTTGCCATTTATCTACATGATTATCAGTACAAATATCTTATCTAATTTATTTTATCGAGTATCCACTCAATAAAATAAAGTGGGGGAAAATATAGACATAAAATTACACACTTGGGTAGATTTCTAGGTCATAATCACATACTACTATTCATATGATTCCTAAGTGAGAAAATTAGTAATTGACATATATATTTAGCCTCTTTTCTATCTTTCTGGTTTCCTCTTTTGTCTTGGACACCCCATATCCTAGTAGGATCTTCATTTATTTATCTTTATTCACTCTAGAAACTAGCACCCAACCAGGATGCCAACACCTAGGCGCCCTCATCCCCTCTAGTTTCCCTCGACCTCTTTGTATCTTACTTGCTCCTTTTGGGAATCTTTTATCTTTTGGGAATCTTATTTTCTTATGGATCAACCTTCTAGTTGTCAAATACAAAATTCAACCAAAGGAATCATATAAATATAAATCTATGTTACCATAATAAAGGACCAAACACTAAGCATATACTATCACCACCTAAGGTTACATCCATAGGACTTTCAAGTGAATCAAAGCATCCTGTAGCACTCACTCAAGGGACAAGGGACTACATTTTATGCATACAATCGTAGGAGGGGAAGTTCATTTTTCCATCCATACATCTACTTATTATGTTATATATAACTATTTCTCACTATCAAGTGCATCTTGTAAAAGAGCCACCTAGGGCACAATTCTTGCACACACATGCACACGAGAACTACATGGAGTTTGAAATTTAGTACAATGCTCAGATGTAAGATCACTCAATTGGGTGACTGTTGGGGTCATTATGACTCCCCATTTACATATTTTTATTTTTAGGATTAGATATGTTTTGGGGTTTTGTAGGATATCACTTAGTTTTCAGATTATAGGAGAACTCTGTGATCAAACAACAACATAAAAATGACCAACAATAAAGATTAGTGACATTGGCATGACACAAGAAAAATAATTTTTGAAGCTTCTACATAGACACAGGTTCCCAAAATCCATATATGGTGCCTTGGAACCCCTGACCCAGTTGAGGCACCTTGGTTCAACTTATTTTGAGAGTTCCACAATTTTCTAGGTTTTGTTGCAACATTCTGCCCTCATGTTTCATCAGTTTTCCAATTTGACATACTTCAGGATGAATTGCAAAATAAACTAAGTATTATATTCCCTCTCTTGTACCTAGGGTTTCATTTTATCTAGCTTAGTTCTTAGGTCAAATCTATACTTTATCACTTACTTATCATATGTGACTTTGAAATATCTAGGGTTTTACAAATTCTAAATTTTTTAAAATCAATTTCCAGCCTGTTTTATCTATTAGGTTAAATTAGATCGGTACATAGAGTATGATATCAACTAAGTCATCTTATCTCTCTCATTGAGAGTGGTTTTATCTATCATTACTTATCATTGCTAAATTTTTATTCTTGGTATTACTAAAATAAGCCTGGGGAACTAATTGATTAGGATAATCTACCATCAGTTGAATACCCTATAAGATATTAACCCATTTAGGGTAAATCACTATCCCTTATTTATGGATTTGTGCCTATCTTACATGATATTAATTTCCATCCTACGGGCCTTGATTGTATTGTGATACCGTGGATGTCCAATATTTGTAAGCTCTACACATTTTATGTGACACTGTTTTCATAGTTTTGACTCTTACTTCATTTTTGCTACACTTGTTTCTTATACATGTCTTATTACTACGATTGATACTATCTATACTATTTCTATTGTTGTTATTATTGTGTGTAATATTTTCCACCATTGCAAAACCTTCCTTTTTGTAGGTACAAGTTTTTCAAGGTGACCACCTCCTCTGTATTCTACACTCTTATATACTTTCTCAGACATATAATCATGGGAACACATCTGTTATTTGAGGGGCCATTCATTTAGGTGTATTATACACCTAAAAGAGACAAATTTATAATTTTTGGGTAATAGAAAAATATAAACAAGGTAGATGTACTTAAAAATATAATCAAACACAAAACCCAACAAAAATTACATAGGTTCAAAACCATACAGTTTGGTCAAGACTGAATGTATGGTATTGAACCTCCCACACATTTTTTCTAGGGGAAGTTACATAAACTTATTTAGAAGTTTCATATTTACACCTATGAGAAAAAGTTTATGGAAATGTTTTAGATCCAGCTCACTCAATTCAGATCAGTCAAAAGGGGCATGAAATACTTCACTCCTTATTCACTATGAAACTCAATTTCCACTATAGTTTTAGGAATATTTGGAGCATGGGTATCCTGTCATCTACATTTAAGTACATTATGATTTCTATTTAGTTGTGTGGAACATGTGAGGGGCATGAGGTTACTCATTCTCTTTACTACCATGTGTCCTAATTTTAAAAATTAGGCCTAAATCTATTTGCAATGGTGTGGTCTGTGGGGTTGTGGAAGGTATTAAAGTGACTAAGTTCTTCATAAGAAGTCCTTTCTTTCCTCTTTTATTTAAAGAGGAAGAAATTAGAGTTGCTGAAAAACTTTGAGACATGGTCTTCTTCCTTCATGGTGTGCTTCAATAATTCACTCTTATTCTATATCTAATCTATTTCTTTATTGGGTTGTATGCACATAAAACTCCTATACTCCTTGGCACTCACCCCCAATCCTTTTAAAAGTTCATAAATGTAAAATATTCAAGTGTAAGAAAATCATGAGAGTTTCTCCCTCAATAAAATAAAAAATGTGTATTTATTCCTTGTTTACATCTCTTCATTTCATTTTATGAAAATGTAAAGCTTTCATGTTACACTTTACATTTGAGTTAGAGTTTAATTATTTACTATGGAAATTGACTACAATTTTTGTTGTAGGTTTCATCATGGAGTATGCCAAAACTTAACACAGTAGGGATTTGCGAATTTTTTTTTGAGTGAAGATAAAATGTGTCTATGCACTCATGTATCTTTTCCTTTAAGCTTGTAATTTTCATTTCATACTTAAAGGGGAAAATACAAGACACTCAAATTTGGAAATTTAGTCTTTGACATTGCTGGTTTTGAAAATTCACTCTTGCTAAGACAAAAACAACCTTTATATTCCTATTTAGTACATTTAAAGGTCTCTTATCTATCTTGTTTATCCTTGCACATTAATATGCCATCACACAATTCAAAAAATCCATATACTAAGTCTTGACAAGATGTAAACCTCATTTGAAATGTTTTTCATCCCTGGCCAAGGTTGTATAGTTTGGTTAGGAATTTATATCTAATCTTGGCCTATATGTATGGTTCTACACCAGCATATCCTCCATATTTTATTCCAAATCAAAATTCTATAATGGGTCTTGTACTCCATATGAGCTAGCTTGTACTTCATATGAGCTGGCCTTTCTTTGATAATCCATCTTTAGAACTATATATAAGCAAACAAACACTACCTCATTTGCTAACTTGGAAATTATATAACACTACATTGAGAAAATCACTTCCTACACTTACAAAACGCATTCAAATCTCCCTAAATCTCACAAAGGAACATCTACAGTCATTAGGGAAATAATCTATATAATTATGACTCTTCTTACCAGGTCAAGAAATTAATCTCTCTCATCCACAAGCACTCAAACATACCTTCTCCAAGTATTTTAGCAAGATCCAAAATCAATTCAATCATTGTTAAAGGGGTTTTAAAATCTAGTTGCATCCATTCAAATATCACATGATAGGTGGAGAACGACGTGAGATTTTAGGCCTATTCAAAGTAGTTCCAACATTGGTATCATATGAGGGTTCCCACAAGCCAACTAATGTTTATTTTTATAAGGTTTTAGCTTTATGGATAAGGTTTGATATAGTGTTCAAAATGTTTAGATAGCTTCAAAATATGATTGACAACTAGGGTTTGAAAATGATTTTTTTTTTCTAGGAATGTGACACTATCAAGAAGTTATAGAGCCAGAAACTAAGTAGCTTAAAGACCATTCAATAGGGTTAATATCATACAGACAGTCCTATAAGAAGTGTATGGTCCTACTCTAGATTAGATTCTAGTCATATTTCCTAAAACGAAGTATCATAATAATTCATCTTCCTATTTCAATCACGTGTACTCCAAGAACCTCCTAGATCCATCTATAATTAGCTAAGTTCACTCATTACCTTATGTTTTCTATTTTTTAGAATATCATTTAAAAATTCAATGTATTTTTTTGATAATGCATGATTAATGTTGGAAGTTAAAAAATTAGAATAACCCTCGTATCTCCACTTACATGCTTTAGTGTACCTAATTAACTAGTTATTATATTTCACATAATCTAATAAGGGTGTAAACATTTACCATTTTACTTATATAATCCATAAATTTCGTCACATATTAACAACCATAGAAATGAAAACAAAGGTAAACATAAATAATTATAAACCCAAAAATTCCCATAAAACATGTACACATAGGAAAAAATACTATCGTACACACACACACACACAAATATAAATATATACATTATATATACATATATGTGTCTGTATACACGCACATATAAAACTATTTGAAAATGGGTACATATTAAAATCATCACATATACAATACCCTATTTCTCATGCACCTCATTTTCTCCTCAAATTATTTAATATTCTTTATATAGATGGGGTCTGACTAGATTATTAGGTAGATAGGTCTAAGGAGTTTTCCTTATATATGGAACCTAAAAATCTATCATTCATTGTTGACACCCTAACCTATAATCTATTGATCCTATCCACCATAGTACAAAATCTAATAACCACTCCACTTTTTCCATATCTAGTGCCACTTGTGTCTTCCCTATCAAGGTCACACTAATTTATAGCTATGAATGTTAATGAATACCAATCTAGCTCTTATTTAACCTCACTAAGTAACCAAAAACACCTACATAGTCACATGCTAAGGGTAAAACTAGATCTAACATTATTCCCATATCTTTCCCTTGGAGAGTTTCTTCAAAAATCTTATGGTGTGTACCTTCTATCAAGAACCTCTAATTAACCATTAAATCATCTACAAAAAACATATTAGCACTATATATCATCAGTCTAATTCCTAGCATCTAACATCATCTACTTTAGGATAGGAAATAACTAAATAACACAATCTTACTTCACTCATCGAGTCTGTCATCTATGAATACCCCATATAGTAAACCACCTAACGTGACTGTATATTCATTGTATCCCAAATATTCTGTAATAACCTACTATAATCTCTTTCCTAACTAGTATCATAGCTTCATACCTATGAAACTGAGCATCTCTCATTGGATCTCTAGAATAATAGCACATATCGATAGACCTCGGGGAGAAAATTAGCCTCCCCTTTATCATCTCATTCTCCATGATCAATGCCAACCAAGAGGTTTTTTTACCTTCTACTCTTGATTTGGAGAATCCTTCTTATGTATATTCCCTTCTATGATATACAACTACCCTACAATTTCCTCTAATATTCTCCTCTTTCATCTCCCCTAATCCCATCTATGTTGGTTTGGTCTCAATGGTAGGATAATAACCTCTACTCCCTCCTATGCTCAACCTCATGGATTTATGGTGGCTTGATCAATACTATATGACCAATAATGGCACAATAAAATGTGAAGTCCTAAACCAACCTAATAATATGTTTATAAGATGTGATCTATCCAAAAATGATAATGAACTACAATCTCAATGATATCTTGTGATGCTAATTTTGTGGGCCAAGTATCTCATCCATCTTCCAATACCACATATGGGGTACATATCACTTGATATCTATGTATGGTGTGTAGGGATAGAAAAAAAATCTATCCCTAATTACCTCGCCCCTATCCCTCTATAAAATCCTTAGGGAACCTTCTTATATCAATAATTGGGTTACGATTGGCTTATACATGGGGAATCTCTCATTAATCCATGAAAACAAAAAAACCGTAGTCCTAATAATCTACTATTATCTAACTCAAACTAAATACAAATCATGGTCTAGTTGAACCCAAATAGTTGCGCCTTAACTAAAATAGACACCTTACTCTAATGCCTTCTTTTATAACATTAAATAATATAAGGGTGCACCTCCATATGATTTGTGATACAAAATATGTATCACAACCATCCAAATCACATCCTTCCAAATATCTAGAACATTTAAAATGTACATGGTACTCACCTAGACTATGAACTACACTGATAATTTAATGCACTTATAGCCTAATATTCCATCTTTCCCCTCTCATCTATTGTCTTGAGAACATCACAAAACATGTGTGCCAAAATATTGGAATTCATAGAATGACATGGACATCATATACTATGAAGGTCATGAATATGGTATCCTCATCTGCATCTCATGTGAATACGTTAGCATGATACTCCCATGCACCAATAAATATCTGTCATGTCCAAATATAGGGGTATCTGTGTCATCAACATGATCGTTCTAAACTCTAACCCTTATAACGGTGTCTTTTCTACTACTAAAAATATCTTCAATAATGTTGAAAATCATGCTAATTCAACTAATATCCAAAGATAGATCCTCTATAGGATCTATAAAATACCATACAATAAGCTCCCATAAAACTCAATAAAGGGAAAAACATACAAAAAAATCAATAAAAACATCAAATATAATATGAAAAACATCATAAATAGTCATACATCATTCTCTAGATAGAATAGGCCCTCTTGCTAGAGGGCATCGACCCATGTGAACATCATAAATCAATTACACAAAATTTCCCTCTTATATAATGAAATTGAACCCCATAAAAAAGAACATTTCCTACCTACAAAATCAACCTTCTTTCCAAATGTCATGGACCATGCTATTTTTACATACGTAATTGTCCCTTTACACTAATTATCAACCATGCTAAATTCTTGTGATGTGATTGACTATCATACTATGTCATCCACCCTAATAGGGTTGATATCATATACAAAAATTCGTGTTTCCTTTTTCAAATTTATCTCACCACACATCCTAATGAAACTAAAATTATCAATGCACCCAAAACCACTTAGACATTGAATTAGTATACATTTTAACTATAGTTGGGCCATATTTTACTAGATGAATTTTCCCTAGGATTCATTTCTATACTTTTATACTAATTACACCTTACAAATTAAAAACCTAAGTATTCACTACATTTGTCCCTCTTTAGTCATTACCTCATCCTCTAACACTTCTACCTTGAGTTCTATCCATCAAATATCCATTTATCTCAAGTAAAACTATAAATATCCAAAAATAGTAAATACAAAAAGTATAAATGAAGAAAAATAATTACTATTTAGAGAAATTTTCTTCTCTTTCTCCTTGCAATGATTTAATTCTTCAAACTGATATAAATTTCTTAACCTAACTTTTTTTTATTATGAAAGAAGCATCATGATTGCATTCTTCACATGGATCTAATGATATATTAGATTCCTTTTTTGACAATCTTAAAAATCAACTATTTCTTAGGCTCATGATCTTTACTCATTAGATTTGCTATTATTCATTCTTACACATTTTCTCATTGTTACTTTTGAATTATACTACTCACTCATCCTCCAATGATCCCCTTTAGACTTGGGATTATTGCTCATTTATCTAATTTATCTTTGACTATTTATTTTTAATTTTGTGTGAGAAGATATTTCTAAAGTATTTAGCTTAGAATTGCACCACAAACATGGAATAATATTATATTCTTGTATATATCAAACATACGAGATACATACATTTATATTGGAATATCATTCCAATAAATAAAAAATTCACCCTATTAATATGATAACAACTTTACTCATCTATCTATTATACGTGAGTTGTTATAAACAAGATATGAACTCATTTAACAATAAACCATGTGAGTGCTAATAATTCCTAACATTCCCCCCTTAGTGCGAACATGGGGAAAACCTATCTTTGTACTTGCACCTGCTTTGATGATTAGGTGATTTTTTACCGCTGGATGATCACAAACCCATCATATGGTTTTCAAATGGTTAACCACAAACCAAAAATGGTGGGTTTCAATTGGAGTACCAAAAACTAAAAAATTAAGGTTTTCAAGGGGTTTACCTACAACCACAACATGATGTGTCAAGTACTATTATCAGCCCTCATCACATTTCACCATAGGGAATAACATAGGAAATTTTGCTAAATATTGTTGCTCACACATAACAAATTGAAAACTAGAAATGGAACATTAGATCATGTTCCCCCCCTAATGTGAAATTTCCACTTATTCAACAAACAAAGCAATTAGGAAAACTACATACATGAACTCTGAAAATCATAGCAGAAAGCTCACTGCACAAACTGAAAGTAAATACACAACAAAATGTGCCACTAAATCATCATGCGGCCTTGTCATTAGTGACTGAAGAGAGGTCATTGATTGACCTCCTACCTCCGTTTGACTTCATCCTCTGATATCATGTTGCTTGCTCAACTGAATATGACCATGAAGCTCAATTATAACTCAGACATCGGTTTCAATTTAAAATACGTTTGTGAGGATTTTTTATTTTTTTTACAATTTTAACAACTTGGTGTCACCTAGATTTCACCCTGAAATATGCGACTATCCTATCCGAAATTTTTTCGTACTTTTAAAATAATGGGTCATTTTGTGTTTTTATTGCCTGAAAGTTCTTGTATTGCGTCAAGATAATCCCAAAGAGCCATCTTAGCCTTTTTTGCCAAATACCCAGATGCCCAAAGTTGTTATATTCTGTCATCGGGATTTGTCTGTGGGAAATTTGTATTTAATTATTTTGAGCCCCGTATGAGGCTATTTGCGCTCCGTTTTAACTCTGTTATGATTGGATATGTCATTCCTCTTATGTACCAGAAGGGTTTTAACTTGAAATAAGGTTTGGGATTTATTTGTAACTTTTGGCAATTTTTCGTGTTTTTGTGTTGTCCCATTTTGTTTTCTGTGAAATTTCTCTAGAGCAATTCCTTTGCCGGGTAAGCCCGATTTTTGGTCTGGAGCAGTTGGAAAACATATACGCACATTATGCCCGGAGGAAGTCACCATCGGAGGTCTGGATCACAGGGAAAAAGTGAAGTCGTGCATAGAAAAGCCCCTACGGGGATGGGCACATTTTTGGAAAACAAAGGATTTAAGCTGCAATGGGAAAAATAGAAGCCACAGGAAGGGTGGGAATTTTATACCTGCCTAGCAGGGTAAGTTTTCCCGTGTTATAAAATTCACTTAAGCTGCAGTGGGAAAGTTAGGGGCCGTAGGCAGGCGGGAATTTATTACCTGCCTTGCAGGGTGAAAATTCCCATGATAAAATAAAAGGAAAGTGACTTAAGTGAATCATGGGATTTTAGTGTCTACCTTGCAGGGTAAATAATCCCATTGTCAAAGTCAAATCATTTAAGTGGATCATGAGATTTTGGTGCCTGCCTTGCAGGGTAAAGAATCCCATTGTAAAAAATTCTTAAAAATAGAATTACATTTGCAAAAAAGTGCGCACCCTTTGGTGAGAGAATGATAGCCATGAAATGATTATTTTAATTAATCTATTCTCTCAAAAAGTGGGCCCAAGCCTGGAGGAAGTCAACAAGTCAAAGTTAGAATAAAAGAAAGGATTAAAAAACATTAAAATTAATTTATTTAATGGCTGCCCCCTTCCTCTCAAAAAGTGCGCCCCATTTAGGAGTTATTTAATGTTTTTAAAGGCATTAAAACATTAAATTAATTTCTATTTTCAGTGGCTATGGTCAAAGCACACTGTGAAGCTTAAGTGAAGTGATGTGTGAAGGATTAAATTGGATTAATTTAATTTATTGGATGGTTGTCCTTAAACATGCTATTTTTAAAAGAGAAAAGCATGATTTTTAATTAATTAATTGCCTTTAATTGTTAGGGAAATTATTAATTGTAGAATTGTGAAGGTTATATAAGCATGGGCAGCCATATGGGTGAATTATTCAAATCATAGGTAAATAATTGCAGCCAAGTGGAAAAGTGCGCCCCCATTAGAGGAAGGATTTTTTTCAGACAAGGTGACAACAAGGCTAAAAGCTTCCAGATTTGGCGCATGCTTTGGAGGAGGTTGATCTTTGTTTACATAATTGTTTCCACAGGTGTTACAGGAGCTCAGGTGTTGATTGAAAGGATTCATGCTCTCTTTATGTGCAAATTAAACACCAATTTTTGGGGCAGCAGGCTTGAAAAGTGTAGATTTTTACAATTAAATATCACTATTCATTTTCCGGTGGCCATTTTTGTCTAAATAAATCATAGGAATTCAATACAGGTGCTTTATAAAGGAAAAGGAGCTTTTATCAATGTCCAATACATTGCATATATCCTTCGAATCTGAAGAATTGTCCAGATCTGCACCAATTTTGAAGAAATCCGGCCAAGTAAGAAGAAAAAGAATTATTCAGACGAAGATAGACAAAGCCATGGCGAAGGGAGATGAAAAAGAAAGCACGATGGAGTCATGCATTGCTTCCAAACTCGTAGATATAGGAGACAAAGATCTAGGCCTGAAACCTCTTGCCGATTTGATAGATAGATCCAGAGCGGGAAAGACTTCACTCATGTGTGCGGTCAAAAGCAGTGGAATTATCTGAGCTGCAACTTTTCCATGTACAACCAAATTGCCAAAGTTCGTGATAGAGAGTGTTAGATCTTATCATCCTTCATCCAGATCAGTACGTGATGCTTCGGGAAAGACAACAATTCGTTTGGACGCAGAGTTCATCAATTATTGTTTGAAGATTCCAATGCGAAAGGTGGTGACTTCTATTAGCATTCAGGATGCTGACAGTAGATGGGAGAAGCATAAAGCTGATTGCGTGAGCATAATGAATAGCCAATACATGAAGAAGCCTAGATCTCCTTCAAAGTTCCCGAGAACTCTTCCATGGTCCAATTTGGTGCAGGAGGTAGATGATGTTGTCAAATTGCTATGTAGGATGAATGGCGAAGCGAATGCCTACACTTTCCGTACATGGATGTATGCTTCCATCAGGACCATTGAAATCAACAAGGTTGATTCTATAATCAATTGGTTGGAAATTATTAGCAACAACATCGGTGAGAAACTTCGGAATGTAAAATGTACTTTCAGCTTCAAGCTGACTTCATACTTGGTGTATGTTGTAGCTTCACAAGATGTCTTTTCCAAGCTGCATAGATGTGGTGTTCTTTCCAAGGACCCCATTTTCGAGTGCTACCTGCAACTTACTTCACCTGCATGCGAGAAAGACATCAAAGTGATCGACGATGACATCTTATATGATTTCATTTGCAGGCTAGACAAAGACTTGAAGGCTAACAGGGTAAGCAAGGAAGTGTGGGATGCTGTGTCCAAGATTGGCAGTCCATTCATTCAATTTATAGATTTCACATACCTCAGGGTTACGAGCTTTTATGGAGAACCAATAAAGATGCCCAGGTGTCTAAATGATAGATTGATCACCAAGGAGCTAAGCAGGCAACTTGTGGAGTTACATGACCTTCAGTCAAAGAGGCAAGTATACATGCTTCTTCCCAATCACTATGGGATATTACAACTGCATTAACATTCACAGAGCTCAGGGGATGGAGGCGTAAATGTTATCTGAGTATGAGCAAGAGTTCTTCCCTGCACGGCTGAACTTTGATCCATTCAGAGTAGCCAGGAAGAAAATCTCCCAGCAGTACGCACATGTGCCTTCATTAGAAGATTTCTGGATGAAGTGCAAAAGAGAGTACGAGGATAGAAAGAAATATTTCAGCAGGCTATCAGCAAAGCAAGTGTTCTACTTTGGACTAGCACGGATACCTACGGATCTTAAAGATGATGGGAATGTGGTACTTGACACTTACTATAAAATGGGAGGAGATAAAGCCATACTGTAGAATAACATGGGAGGCTGCAACACAATTGAAGAAAGGTCGAGAGCTATGTTGGTGAATACTTCAAACTGGTTGCTGACGAAGGGATATTGCCTTGATGAAGCATTGATGAATCAAGTCACGGGCAACTTCGGCGCAGGAGATTCGCTCAAGCGAAAGCACGAAGGAGAAAGTAGCAAGAAATTTAAGAATTTGAAAGTACATAGAAGATCTCAATCCAAGGAGAGGATCACTTCTACGACCATGATTTTAACTCCGGTTTCTCCAGTACCCAATGCTTCACCAACTATTGCACGCGCAGCAGCAGGATGCTTCCATACCTCCATTGAATCTAGTGACATTCATCTTCTCCCCTCAACCACTTTGTTTAGCGCCTGTTCAAGAGGATACGTTGAAGCTGCAGATGGCGGAATTTGAAAGGGCTTTATCCTTGGATGACTCTGAAGATGGCAGCCATAACACTGTGACACTTTCTGATGGAGAGAATGCAGAGCGGAAGATAGTAGTATACTCAACAACTTCTCATTCTCTGAAAAGTAACTTCTCGGAATGGTTGGCTTCGCATTTGGTTCTAGAAGTGAGAATGGAGATGAACTTAGAGGAGCACGACTTGCAGCTACTCCAGAATCTGGGCGGAAGAGACAGAAGGCCTAAAGTTTCCAAAGCAACTTCTAGGTTGATCATCAAGGATTTGGGAGAGAAGTTTTCTGAGATATCGATTTTGGCAGAAGGAAAGATAGAGGAGGAGCTCACGGCAGAAGATGTAATAGTGACCAACGTACCCCTCGGTCAAGCCACCACTGAAGGATTGAAGCAGGACATGCAGACATTGATGGATGCTTTATTCCTTAGGCTTGACAGTGAAAAGGCAGAGAAAGAAGAGCTGCAAAAGCAAGTATCTCAATTATGTGAGATCATAGCCAAGGTTGCTAAACCTTCCATTCAGCCCATTTCAGAGTAGGTGAGTGATCATCTTATGCAGGAAATGGAGGATGCAAGCAATCAAGGAAAGGCTATTGACGAATGGAAGGATTTGATTATTCATCAAGCTTCTGTACAACTTGGCGAAGTGCCAGGCTGCCTAAAGGTTATGAGCGATACAAAAAATCAACTAAAGCAACTGATGGCAAACATAGAAGACATGAATACAATTGCAGAGAGTAACCTGAGTATTTTGGCCAAGATTAATAAGCTGCCGAGAGATGTATTGATTGCGGAACAGATTGTACTGGACTGATCAGTCGAGAAGGGGAAGCAGCTAGAGTTTGCAGTATCTTTCCATTTGGAAATCTGTAGAGTTTTGCTGAAGAGGATGCAAGCACTTGAGAGTAGAACATCAGATTTACTAGACAGTGTTATTTCTTTCACTGAAGAGATAATGGACGGGAATGTCACTTCATACGTGTGGATCGTCTCAACTAAGGTGCATAATTCCCTGGAAGGTTCTCTTCTGATGGTACAAAAGAGAATTGATAAAGCTACCAAGCCTTTTACGACGAATTCTATCAGTAGACTAGTGGCGTTGTAGGTAGACATTGCAAGGTTTGGGCCGAGCTTGGAAGATGTGGAATCGTGCATCAAAGTGTTGAATGAAGGGTTGCTACAATTCAGGATAGAGAAAGAAGTAGTGGCTAAAACAGATGGAGGGATGCTGAATTACATGTTCGATAAGTATATCCGATATCATAATGAGAAGAAGACATAAATGTTACAGCTGACATGACTTCTTCTATTTCTTTCTTCTTCTATTTTCTATGTTCCCAGATGAAATTGTAAAACTTCTAAGTTATTGGTTTTGCAACCATTACTTAAAGTCATGTGGAACCATTCTATTAGTTAAGTGATACATGTGTCACTTAAGAAGAAGTTAGTTAAGGATGATTGCCAAATGTCATCTTTACTTGTTGTTCATGCTTTAGTTCAATTAGACTTCCCATTTGTACTTTCCCTCCTACATTCTATAAGTAGGAGAAGAACCTCTGGGTTAATTATCGATCAGTTTTTGTAAAGCATTAATCCTGCATTCTAGACTTTGTGCTGAACCCTTGAGAGTAACTTGGAGCAAAGGAATACAAAGGAGCAGGTTTTCGGAGAACTTTGTGTCACAGTGTATTGTGTTTCTTGCTTTAGTCTTAGATCTCTTAATAAACTTTGTGTTATTTTAGATCTGGATCTAGAGCTGCCTTTGTTTTATAATTCTGTGTGTTCATATATGTTAAGTTTCTTCTATGTGCATGTAATTAGCTCTGCTATCTACTAATTGGGATGTACATCTTCCCCATTTCTTCTTTGTATTTCCTTTACTTCCTTCTTCTATAAAATACTTCCTTTCTTGAACAACTGCTTACTTGCTGCAGAACTTCTTAGTTATGGTTCATGAACTAAGTGGTTAAAGTAAAACCCCTGATAGATACTAACACATTTTTATTGACAAATCTGACACGGAAGCCTCACCAGTTAAATGAGGGAGATTTATCTCATGACTGCTTAGGTTTTATGCTATGCAGAAAATCTAGCCAACAGTTTTTTGCGACTTCGCTGGGGAAACAACTATCTTTGCAGATCAAAGATTTTCTATGTAAGATCAGAGTGTTTTCTATACAAATCTCAACTTGGCTGAACGTCCATTCAGCGGATCTGTGAAGGCGTAAGGAATGACTAATCATTTCTTTCGACTGCAGGAGAAATTCAATTTCAATCATCCTCCTCAAGTTAGAAGCCACAGATCTAGTCTCTCACTAGGAAGGAGAGTGCACATCCATCCAGATCCGGATCGTATTCAACATAATTCGGCGGCTAGAATTATCCATCAAGTCTATCAAGTCTACACAAGGAGGAGACATGCTCAAGTCAACATGGTGCACCAGATTGTACCTGTTCCATAGAGAGCAGCTTTTGGACCTCTGAACTTGGCTCCACCTATGCATGAGCTGCCAAAGGGATCTAGAAAGAATTTTCCAAAATTCTTTAGAGATGGAAAGCAAAACCCAGATCATCATTTGGTAGGCTTTTTAATATCCTGTGGTGTCCTTGCAGTAGAGCATGATGATGTCTTAGTTAGGCTCTTCATTGAGACTCTACATGACTTGGAGGGAGAATGGTTCTATCGGCTAGCCCCTGGCGCCATAACCAACTGGGCGACTATGCGTGAGTAATTTTTGACAAGATTCAAGCCCACAGAGGATGCTAGTACATCGATCACCCAACTGACGCAGTTGAGGAAAGATCCAAACGAGAACATGCGGGACTTTATTGCAAGGTTGCAAAGGATTTTGTATAAAATCCCCACTTCTTCTGCATTGAGCGACGAAAATCAAAAGATGTTTTTTATAAACACTCTACTGCCTGAAGTTGGATATCAGCTAAGAAGGGCAAGACCGGTAAATCTGCTTGAAGCACAAAATGCTGCCGTGGAGGTTGAAGATGACTTGATCATGGCTAGAAAAATCAAACAACCATCTCAGAAAGGTGATGGTGCTTCTTCTAGTACTTCAGATCCTTTGTTGCAGAAATTGGCTAATGACATGCTGCAAATCAAGAAGTAGATCTCTCAAGCAGGGAATGTAACCCCCTCAAGAATAGCTCCTACCCGGACCTTTAATGATCAAAGTCAAAATCGAAACAGACTTAATGCTGCACCACAATGGTTTGCAATAGAAGTTGCTTCAAGGAATAACTTGGAAAATAATGAAGAGGATCTCGTCATTGATGAAACATTCGATGATGAAGACTTTATAGATCCTGCTGGTGACTCCAATATTGGTTACCTGGACTAGAAATCTGATGATGGCTATTATGAATCTTTTGAAGATTCTGATGGTCACACTTTTGCGGTGTTTACAAGGTCTCAGAAACGCAAAAATTTTGAAGCATCCACAAGTGGCTGAAAAGAGAGAGAAGATCTTGGCCCGGATGTTACTATCTTGAAAAGAGGTAGCACTCTTCCTTCTTCATTAGTGCCTAAGGATAAATATTCAAATTCTTTCATTTCGTAGCAAAGAGTCAATGCACATCCTGTTGAAGCAAGTCAAGCTTTCGACATAATTGATCACATCAAGAAGAACAATGTCCAAAAGTCAAAAGCTGAGTATTTGAGGGCATTTCCTGATCAACTAAATAGATTGGTCAAATATGTGAAAAGTAATGGTCCCATCCCAACAAATAATACCTCACGGGGTATCTTGTCAAATCCAAAGAATACTCCTCCTACAAATAATGCGGCGGCAAGTTCTTCTCCTACCCCTTCTCCTGCTACATTAGAAAGGATCGAGCCATTCTATGTATCTTTGCTTATCAACGGACACAAACTGAGAAATTGCATTTTGGATTCTGGAGCTTCAAATAATGTAATGCCTGCCAAAGTTGCTGATGCCTTGGGTCTCACATTGACAAAAACCATCAGAATATGTTATTCAATGGTAAGGCAAGTCCCTCTTGTGGGGAAAATCAAATATGCGCAGGCAGTACTTGCTTCTTTTTTGGATAAAAGACTGAAAATGACTATCCTTGTAGCAGACATTCCAGTCTCTTATGACATGCTGTTGAATAGAAATTTCTGCAAAGAGCTAGGTGGAGAAGTCAAGATGGATTGGTCTTGTGTGCACATACCAATCAAAGGAGTAAATTAGAAGCTGGAACTTGAGAAGAAATCTAAGTACATAGTATAAAAATTCTGAAGATCCTAGATCTTAGATCTTGTTTTAGGAATCGGATCACAGAGTCTATTATCTAGAAATGGATACAGAAGAAATTCAACCGGTGATTCAAGAATCACATCAAATTGATAACAAGATTTGGACTCTAGAATTTGATGGCAGCTATTGTTCATTTGGATCTAGCGTAGGCGTTGTTGTTATCTCTCCTGAAGGGAAGGTGCATGCGCACTCCTTCAAATTGATGTTCGAAAATACTAACAATACATCTGAATATGAAGCGTTGTTGTTAGGCATGGAGCAGGAAAGAACAATGGGTATCAAATTATTACACGCAAAAGGAGATGCTGAGCTGATTGTGAAGTAGATAAGAGGTCTCTACCAAGTCAAGAAAGACAAACTGCGGCACTATAGAGATCGGGTCTACTCTGCTCTCCTGGATTTTTCATCTTTCTCGATATCTTACATTCCGAGAGAACAAAATTCAAGAACTGATTCACTTGCAGTAACTACAGCCTTGTTGAATCCGGATCAGCTTCTTGTGTTCTTTAGACAGGGGGACTACAAGGTGGAGATGGTATTTCACCCAAAGGTTCCTGACAACATTCAAAAATGGCAGGTTTTCAACGATGACATGCAGATTGCTGCGTTTCTCCAACAGAAGGACAACTTTGAAGAAATCTACTATGAGGGAAGCAATTCACCTCCTAGGCAGACTACTGTCAGAGAAATGGATGTGGACGTCTCAGGAAGTCAGGAGATTATCCAATTAAAAGGAAATAAAATTCCCAAAGGTTTGGTATCTCTTGAGGAAATGTTTGATAAACATGATCAGATGCTTAAGAAAAATGAAGAAAGTGGGGAAGGTTCTTCCTCCGACACACAATTACTAAATTTAGGAGTTGGCAATGATCCCAAATTAGTAAATCTGGGTAAGTGTTGCTGAAATGCTGAAAGAGAAGCTTTTACTGAGCTTCATAAGAAATACATGGATGTTTTTTCCTGGTCTTACCAGGATCTAAAAACATATCAGCCTGTGGAAGTTCAACACTACATCCCACTTAAACCAGAATAAAAGCCTTTCAAGGAGAAGCTGCGGTGGCACAACCCTACCATTTCGGGAACCATCTTTGCAGAAATCTAGAAGTTGTTAGATATAAAGATCATCTATTCCATACATCATTTGGATTGGTTGGCCAACATAGTCCCTGTAAGAAAGAAGAGCGGTGAGATTAGGCTGTGCGTGGATTTCCGCAACCTTAATTAAGCTTCACTGAAAGACAACTACCCCATACCCATCATGGATCACACCCTACAGGTGGTCACTGGATCTGAGATGCTCTCCATGCTTGATGGCTTCTCAGGCTACAATCAAGTTAAGGTGGCCAAGGAAGATCAATACAAAACGACATTCATCACACCTTGGGGAACCTTCACATACCAGAAAATGCCATTCGGCCTGATTAATGCTGGTGCTACATTTCAAAGAGCTATGGATCTAGCCTTTGCTCACCTCAAAGATATAAGCATAGTGGTGTATCTGGATGATCAGACAGTCTTTTTCAAAGATAGAAGCACACACATTTCAAACTTGGAAGAGGTTTTCGTACAGTGTCGCAGGCATGGTATTTCTTTGAATCCCAAGAAATCCATCTTTGCTGTGACCAAAGGAAAGCTGCTAGGGAACATTGTTTCCAAAGAGGGAAAAAAAATAGATCCAGAACGTGTCAAATCCATTCAGACATTGCAATTGCCCACATCCAAAAAAGAAGTTCATTCTTTCTTTGGAAAAGTGAATTTTCTCAGGAGATTCATTCCTGACTTTACTGAGATCAACAAGCTGCCAAGAGATGTATTGATTGCGGAACAGATTGTACCAGACAGATCAGTCGAGAAGGGGAAGTAACTAGAGTTTGCAGTATCTTTCTGTTTGGAAATCTGCAGAGTTCTGCTGAAGAGGATGCAGGCACTTGAGAGTAGAACATCAGATTTACTAGACAGTGTCATTTCTTTCACTGAAGAGATAATGGACGGGAATGTCACTTCATACGTGCGGATCGTCTCAACTAAGGTGCCTAATTCCCTGGAAGGTTCTCTTCTGATGGTACAAAAGACAAATGATAAAGCTACCAAGCCTTTTACGATGAATTCTATTAGTAGACCGGTGGCGCTACAGGCGGACATTGCAAGGTTTGGGCCGAGTTTGGAAGATGTGGAATCGTGCATCAAAGTGTTGAATGAAGGGTTGCTGCAATTCAGGAGAGAGAAAGAAGTAGTGGCTAAAACAGATGGAGGGATGCTGAATTACATGTTTGATAAGTATATCCGATATCATAACGAGAAGAAGACATAAATGTTACAGCTGACATGACTTCTTCTATTTCTTTCTTCTTCTATTTTCTATGTTCCCAGATGAAATTGTAAAACTTCTAAGTTATTGGTTTTGCAACCATTACTTAAAGTCATGTGGAACCATTCTATTAGTTAAGTGATACATGTGTCACTTAAGAAGAAGTTAGTTAAGGATGATTGCCAAATGTCATCTTTACTTGTTGTTCATGCTTTAGTTCAGTTAGACTTCCCATTTGTACTTTCCCTCCTACATTCTATAAGTAGGAGAAGAACCTCGGAGTTAATTATCGATCAGAATTTGTAAAGCAACAATCCTGCATTCTAGACTTTGTACTGAACCCTTGAGAGCAACTTGGAGCAAAGGAATACAAAGGAGTAGGTTTCCGGAGAACTTTGTGTCATGGTGTATTGTGTTTCTTGCTTTAGTCTTAGATCTCTTAATAAACTGTGTTATTTTAGATATGGATCTAGAGCTGCCTTTTTTTTATATAATTCTGTGTGTTCATATCTATTAAGTTTCTTCTATGTGCATGCAATTAGCTCTGCTATCTACTAATTGGGATGCACATCTTCCCCATTTCTTGTTTGTATTTCCTTTACTTCCTTCTTTTATAAAATACTTCCTTTCTTGAACATCTGCTTACTTGCTGCAGAACTTCTTAGTTATGGTTCATGAACTAAGTGGTTAAAGTAAAACCCCTGATAGATAATAACACATTTTTATTGACAAATCTAACACGGAAGCCTCACCAGTTAAATGAGGGAGATTTAACTCACGACTGCCTAGGTTTTATGCTATGCAGAAAATCTAGCCAACAGTTTTTGGTGACTCCGCTGGTTAAACAACTATCTTTGCAGATCAAAGCTTTTCTATTGAAGATCTGAGTGTTTTTCATACAAATCTCAATCTGGCTAAACGTCCATTCACCCAATCCGTGAAGGCACAAGGAAGGACTGCTCATTTCTTTCGACTGCAGGAGCAATTCAATTTCAATCATCCTCCTCAAGTTAGAAGCCGTAGATCTAGTCTCTCACTAGGAAGGAGAGTGCACATCCATCCAGATCCGGATCGTATTCAGCATAATTCGGTGGCTGGAATTATCCATCAAGTCTATCAAGTCTACACAAGGAGGAGACATGCTCAAGTCAACATGGCACACCAGATTGTACCTGTTCCATAGGGAGCAACTTTTTGACCTCTGAACTTGGCTCCACATATGCATGAGTTGCCAAAGGGATCCAAAAAGAATTTTCTAAAATTATTTGGAGATGGAAAGCAAAACCCGGATGATCATTTGGCGGCCTTTTTCATATCTTGTGGTGTCCTTGCAGTAGAGCATGAAGATGTCTCAGTCATGCTCTTCATTGAGACTCTACACGACTTGGAGAGAGAATGGTTCTATTGGCTAGCCCATAGCACCATAACCCACTGGGCAACTCTGCATGAGCAATTTTTGAAAAGATTCAAGCCCGCAGAAGATGCTAGTACGTTGATCACCCAACTGACTCAATTGAAGAAAGATCCAAATGAGAACATGCGGGACTTTATTGCAAGGTTCCAAAGGATTTTTTATAAAATCCCCACTTCTACTACATTAAGTGACGAAAATCAAAAGACGTTTTTCTATAAACGCTCTATTGCTTGAAGTTGGATATCAGCTAAGAAGGGCAAGACTGGTAAATATGCTTGAAGCACAAAATGCTGCCGTAGAGGTTGAGGACGACTTGATCATGGCTGGAAAACTCAAAAAACCATCTCATAAAGGTGATGGTGCTTCTTCTAGAACTTCAGATCCTTTGTTGCAGAAATTGGCTAATGACATGCTGCAGATCAAGAAGCAGATCTCTCGAGCAGGGAATGTAACCCCCTCAAGAATAGCTCCTACCCAGACCTTTAATGATCAAAATCAAAATCAAAATCGAAACATACTTGCTGCTGCACCACAATGGTTGGCAATAGAAGCTGCTCCAAGGAATAACTTGGAAACTAATGAAGAGGATCTCGGCATTAATGAATCATTCGATGATGAAGACTTTATAGATCCCGTTGGCAAATCCAATATTGATTACCTGGACTACGAATCTGACGATGGCTATTATGAATCTTTTGAAGATTCTGATGGTCACAATTTTGTGGTGTTTACAAGGTCTTAGATGCGTCAAAATGCCAAAGCATTCACAAGTGGCCGAAAAGAGAGAGAAGATCCTGGCCTGGATGTTACTATCTTGAAAAGAGGTAGCACTCTTCCTTCTTCATTAGTGCCTAAGGATAAATATTCAAATTCTTTCAATTCGCAGCAAAGAGCCAATGCACATCCTATTGAAGCAAGTCAAGCTTTTGACAAAATTGATCACATCAAGAAGAACAAGGTCCAAAAGTCAAAAGCTGAGTATTTGAGGGCATTTCCTGATCAACTAAATAGATTGGTCAAATATGTGCAAAGTAATGGTCCCATCCCAACAAATAATACCTCACGGGGTATCTTGTCAAATCCAAAGAATACTCCTCCTACAAATAATGTGGCGGCAAGTTCTTCTCCTTCTACCCCTTCTCCTGCTACATTAGAAAGGATCGAGCCATTCTATGTATCTTTGCTTATCAACGGACACAAACTGAGAAATTGCATTTTGGATTCTGGAGCTTCAAATAATGTAATGCCTGCCAAAGTTGCTGATGCCTTGGGTCTCACATTGACAAAAACCATCAGAATATGTTATTCAATGGTAAGGCAAGTCCCTCTTGTGGGGAAAATCAAATATGCGCAGGCAGTACTTGCTTCTTTTCTGGATAAAAGACTGAAAATGACTATCCTTGTAGCAGACATTCCAGTCTCTTATGACATGCTGTTGAATAGAAATTTCTGCAAAGAGCTAGGTGGAGAAGTCAAGATGGATTGGTCTTGTGTGCACATACCAATCAAAGGAGTAAATTAGAAGCTGGAACTTGAGAAGAAATCTAAGTACATAGTATAAAAATTCTGAGGATCCTAGATCTTAGATCTTGTTTTAGGAATCAGATCATGGAGTCTATTATCTAGAAATGGATAAAGAAGATGTTCAACCTGTGATTCAAGAGCCACATCAACTTAACAACAAGATTTGGACTCTGGAATTTGATGATAGCTACTGTTCATTTGGATCCAACACAGGTGTTGTTCTTATCTCTCCTGAAGGGAAGGTGCATGCACACTCCTTCAAATTGATGTTCGAAAATACTAACAATATAGCTGAGTATGAAGCGTTATTGTTAGGCATGGAGCAAGCAAGAAAAATGGGAATCAAATTATTACATGCAAAGGGAGATGCTAAGCTTATCCTGAAGTAGATAAGAGGCCTTTACCAAGTCAAAAAAGAAAATACTGCGACACTGTAGAGATCGGGTCTACTCTGCTATCCTGGATTTTTCAACTTTCTTGGTATCTTATATTCTGAGAGAACAAAATTCAAGAACTGATTCACTTGCAGTGACTGCAGCCTTGTTGAATCTGGATCAACCCCCTGCATTCTTTAGACAGGGAGACTACAAGGCATGGAGATGGTTTTTTGCCCAAAGGTTCTTGACAATGTTCAGCAATGGCAGATTTTCAACGATGACATGCAAATTGCTGCGTTTCTCAAACAGAAGGACAACTTTGAAAAAATCTACTATGAGGGAAGCAATTCACCTCCTAGGTAGACTATTGTTGGAGAAATGGATGCGGACGTCTCAAGAAGTCAAGAGATTATCCAGCTAAGAGGAAATACAATTCCCAAAGGATTGGTATCTCTTGAGGAAATGTTTGATAAACATGATCAGATGCTTAAGAAAAATGAAAAAAATGAGAAAAATTATTCCTCCGACATACAATTACTAAATTTGGGAGTTGGACAATGATCCCAAATTAGTAAATTTGGGTAAGTTTTGTTCAGAGGCTGAAAGAGACGCTTTTACTAAGCTTCTTAAGAAATACATGGATGTTTTTGCCTGGTCTTATCAGGATCTGAAAACATATCAGCCTACGGAAGTTCAACACTAAATCCCACTTAAACTAGAACATAAGCCTTTCAAGCAGAAGCTGCGGCGGCAAAACCCTACCATTTCGGGAACCATCTTTGCAAAAATATGGAAGTTGTTAGATGCAAAGATCATCTATCCCATACATCATTCGGAATGGTTGGCCAACATAGTCCCTATAAGAAAGAAGAGCAGTGAGATTAAGCTATGCATGGATTTTCACAACCTTAATCAAGCTTCATTAAAAAATAACTACCCCATACCCTATCATGGATCACACTCTGCTGGTGGTCACTGGATCTGAGATGCTTTCCATGCTTGATGGCTTCTTAGGCTACAATCAAGTCAATGTGGCCAGAGGAAGATCAATACAAAACGTCGTTCATCACACCTTGGGGAACCTTCACAGTACCAAAAAATGTCGTTCGGCCTGATTAATACTGGAGCTACGTTTTAGAGAGCTATGGATCTAGCCTTTGCTCATCTCAAAGATATAAGCATAGTGGTGTATCTTGGATGATCTGACAGTCTTTTCCAAAGTTAGAAGCGCACGCATTTCAAACTTGGAAGAGGTTTTCATACAGTTTCACAAACATGGTATTTCTTTGAATCCTAAGAAATCCATCTTTGCTATAACCAGAAGGGAAAGCTACTAGGGACACATTGTTTCTAAAGAAGGAACAAAGATGGATCCAGAAAACGTGTCAAATCCATTCAGACATTGCCATTGCCCACATCCAAAAAAGGAGTTCATTCTTTCTTTGGAAAAGTGAATTTTCTCAGGAGATTCATTCCTCACTTTACTGAGCTAACCCATCATATTTCAAATATGATGAAGAAGACACAATATTTTAAATTGAGTAGCGAAGGGAAGGAAGCTTTCAAGAAAATAAAAGAGGCCCTGTTGAAAGCTCCAGTCTTGGTTTCACCCAACTTAAGTAAAGAATTTATTCTTTACTGTTATTCCTCCAAACACACCATGTCAGCAATACTGATGCAAAAAAATCAAGAGGACGCATAAGATCCTATTGCTTTCATGAGCATGCCCCTTAAATCCTATGAGTTGAAATACACTCGCAATGGAAAAGCACACATATGCAATGGTGAAGGCATGCAAAGCATTCAGGTATTATATTATTTCCTCGCATACTATGGTTTTGATTCCAGATACTGCGGTAAAATCCATCCTTACTCAGGAAGAGTTAGGATTATTGAGAGGCACATGGGTAACAAAGGTTCAAGAATACGACCTCGATATTAAACCAACAAAGCTGGTTTGAGGAAGAGATCTGTGTGAATTAATCACGGAGATGAAGACATCAAAGACTGAAGCAGATCAAGGATGGGATAGGTGAAGATTTTCCTGCAGTACTTTTTATAGATCTGGTAGAGGAGTGGTACAGTAACATTGCTTACTTTTTAACGTATGGAGAATGCCCAGATCAGCTTTCCCAAAAAGTGAAATGAACAATAAAACTTAAATTCAAAGAATTTTGTTCTTTGGGATAATGGTTTGTACAAAAGGGGAATTGATGGCGTATTTCTCATATGCGTGGATAAAGCTCAACAGGATCAGTTACTACAACAGTTTCATGACATGGCTTGTGGTGGTCATTTCTCAGCCCGAATCACTGCACATAAGATCCTCAGAGAAAGGAATTACTGGCCCACTCTTTTTTAAGATACTGCATAATGGGTAGCCAAGTGCCAAGCGTGCCAACATTTTGTTGGGCGTGTGAAATTGCCTACATTACCTTTAAAACCCATTGTGATTGAAGAACCTTTCCAATAGTGGGGAATGGATTTTATTGGTATGCTTAACCCGGCCTCCAGTGCCGGTCACCATTATATTTTAACAGCTACTGATTATTTCAGTAAGTGGGTAGAAGTTATTCCTGTGAAGAATGCCACTTCTGCCGAGGTGTTTAATTTTATAAAAGAAAATATTATTGTCAGGTTTGGCGTGCCCAACAAAATTGTAGCAGACAATGATTTGAATCTTTCTTATGAGGAGTTGGTGGAATTTTGCTACACTTATGGGATCCAGCTGGTTCATTCCTCAAATTACTATCCATAAGGGAATGGTCAAGCTGAATCTAGTAATAAAAACTTGGTAACTATCGTGTGCAAGCTTGTAACGGAAAATCAAAGGACTTGGCATAAAAAGTTGTTTGATGCATTATGGGCCGTCAGGATCACACCAAAAATGGCGATAGGCATGTCCCCATTTCAGCTATTGTACGGTAGAGACACAGAGCTGCCTCTTACCTTGGAACTGCCTGCCCTGCAACTTTCTAAGACCCTAGAGGATTCCACTTTCACAGATGCTATTGATAAAAGAATTATGTACCTGACTAAATTGAGGGAAGCACAAACTCAAGTTGTAGATAGGTTGACAGAGCATCAAAGGAAGGTGAAAATTATTTTCGACAAAAAGGCCAGGGAAAGAAAGTTTGAAGTCAATGACTGGGTCCTTCTATGGGACAAAAGAAGAGAAACAAAAGGCATGCATGGAAAGTTTGATTCACTATGGAAAGGGCCTTTTGTGATTAAAAGGATCATCGGAGCAGATAGCTTCATTCTTGCTCATCAGGATGGAGTTGAATTGCCGTTGCCTTTCAATGGGCAACAGTTGAAGCTATTCCGGACATGAGAAGCAGGGTAAAACATGTATGTACATAAATAAATCTTTGTTTGTATTTCCTTGTTTTGTCTTGTTCTGGTGATGTGTTGTGTTGTGTTTGTTTGCCTGACCCCGTGACCAAAGGACAAGATACGAAACCAGAGATGCTGGGATCTCATCTTTTCCCTTTGTCATTCTGACAGAGAAAAAGATTTCCATAGATTGAGCCGACTGGTGTCACCTAGATTTCACCTTGAAATCTATGACTACCCTATCCAAAAAAAATTTGTACTTTTGAAATAATGGTTTGTTTTGTGTTTTTATTGCCTGAAAGTTATTGTATTGTGTCAAGATAATCCCAAAGAGCCATCTTAGCCTTTTTCGCCAAATACCCAGATGCCTAAAGTTGTTATATTCTGTCGTCGGGATTTGTTTGCGGGAAATTTGTATTTAATTATTTTGAGCCCCATATGAGGCTATTTGTGCTCCATTTTAACTCTGTTATGATCGAATATGTCATTACTCTTATGTACCAGAAGGGTTTTAACTTGGAATAAGTTTTGGGCTTTATTTGTAACTTTTGGAAATTTTTCGTGTTTTTGTGTTGTCCCGTTTCGTTTTCTGTGAAATTTCTCTAGAGCAATTCCTTTGCCGGGTAAGCCCGATTTTTGGTCTGGAGCAGTTGGAAAACATATACGCACATTATGCTCGGAGGAAGTCGCCATCAGAGGTCTGGATCACCGGGAAAAAGTGAAGTCGTGCACGGAAAAGCCCCTGCGGGGATGGGCACATTTTTGGAAAACAAAGGATTTAAGCTGCAATGGGAAAAATAGAAGCCACAGGCAGGGTGGGAATTTTATACCTACCTAGCAGGGTACTTTTTCCCGTGTTATAAAATTCACTTAAGCTGCAGTGGGAAAGTTAGGGGCCGTAGGCAGGCGGGAATTTATTACCTGCCTTGCAGGGTGAAAATTCCCATGATAAAATAAAAGGAAAGTGACTTAAGTGAATCATGGGATTTTAGTGCCTGGCTTGCAGGGTAAATAATCCCATTGTCAAAGTCAAATCACTTAAGTGGATCATGGGATTTTGGTGCCTGCCTTGCAGGGTAAAGAATCCCATTGTAAAAAATTCTTAAAAATAGAACTACATTTGCAAAAAAGTGCGCCCCCTTTGGTGAGAGAATGGAAGCCATGAAATGATTATTTTAATTTATCTATTCTCTAAAAAAGTGGGCCCAAGCCTGGAGGAAGTCAACAAGTCAAAGTTGGAATAAAAGAAAGGATTAAAAAGTATTAAAATTAATTTATTTAATGGCTGCCCCCTTCCTCTCAAAAAGTGCGCCCCATTTAGGAGTTATTTAATGTTTTTAAAGGCATTAAAACATTAAATTAATTTCTATTTTCAATGGCTATGGTCAAAGCACACTGTGAAGCTTAAGTGAAGTGATGTGTGAAGGATTAAATTGGATTAATTTAATTTATTGGATGGTTGTCCTTAAACATGCTATTTTTAAAAGAGAAAAGCATGATTTTTAATTAATTAATTGCCTTTAATTGTTAGGGAAATTATTAATTGTAGAATTGTGAAGGTTATATAAGCATGGGCAGCCATATGGGTGAATTATTCAAATCATAGGTAAATAATTGCAGCCAAGTGGAAAAGTGCGCCCCCATTAGAGGAAGGATTTTTTTCAGACAAGGTGACAACAAGGCTAAAAGCTTCCAGATTTGGCGCATGCTTTGGAGGAGGTTGATCTTTGTTTACATAATTATTTCCACAGGTGTTACAGGAGCTCAGGTGTTGATTGAAAGGATTCATGCTCTCTTTATGTGTAAATTAAACACCAATTTTTGGGGCAGCAGGTTTGAAAAGTGTAGATTTTTACAATTAAATATCACTATTCATTCTCCGGTGGCCATTTTTGTCTAAATAAATGACAGGAATTCAATACAGGTGCTTTATAAAGGAAAAGGAGCTTTTATCAATGTCCAATACATTGCATATATCCTTCGAATCTGAAGAATTGTCCAGATCTGCACCAATTTTGAAGAAATCCGGCCAAGTAAGAAGAAAAAGAATTATTCAGACGAAGATAGACAAAGCCATGGCGAAGGGAGATGAAAAAGAAAGCACGATGGAGTCATGCATTGCTTCCAAACTCGTAGATATAGGAGACACAGATCTAGGCCTGAAACCTCTTGCCGATTTGATAGATAAATCCAGAGCGGGAAAGACTTCACTCATGCGTGCGGTGAAAAGCAGTGGAATTATCCAAGCTGCAGCTTTTCCATGTACAACCCAATTGTCAGAGTTCATGATGGAGTGTGCTAGATCTTATCATCCTTCATCCAGATCAGTGTGTGATGCTTTGGGAAGGACAACAATTCGTTTGGATGCAGATTTCATCAATTATTGTAGTAAGATTCTAGTGCGAAAGGTGGTGACTTCTATTAGCATTCAGGATGCTGACAGTAGATGGGAGAAGCATAGAGCTGATTGCGTGAGCATAATGAATAGCCGATACATGAAGAAGCCTAGATCTCCTTCAAAGTTCCCGTGAACTCTTCCATGATCCAATTTGGTGCAGGAGGTAGATGATGTTGTCAAATTGCTATGCAGGATGAATGGCGAAGCGAATGCGTACACTTTTCGTACATGGAAGTATGCTTTCATCAGGACCATTGAAATCAACAAGGTTGATTCTATAATCAATTGGTCGGAAATTATTAGCAACAACATCGGTGAGCAACTCCGGAATGTAAAATGTACTTTCAGCTTCAAGATGACTTCATACATGGTGTATGCTGTAGCTTCACAAGACGTCTTTTCCAAGATGGATAGATGTGGTGTTCTTTCTATGGACCTCATTATCGAGTGCTACTCGTAGCTTACTGCACCTGCATGCGAGAAAGACTTCAAAGTGATCAATGATGACTTCTTCTATGATTTCATTTGTAGGCTAGACAAAGACTCGAAGGCTAACAGGGTAAACAAGGAAGCGTGGGAAGCTGTGTCCAAGATTGGCAGTCTATTCATTCAATTTATAGATTTCACATACCTCAGGGTTACGAGCTTTTCTGGAGAACCAATAAAGATTCCCAGGTGTCTAAATGATAGATTGATCACCAAGGAGCTAAGCAGGCAACTTGTGGAGTTACATGACCTTCAGTCAAAGCGACACAAATCTACGGGATTCTTCCCAATCACTATGGGATATTACAACTGCATTAGCATTCATAGAGCTCGAGGGATAGAGGCACAAATGTTATCTGAGTATGAGCAAGAGTTCTTCCCTACACGGCTGAACTTTGATCCATTTGGAGTAGCCAGGAAGACAATCTCCCAACAGTACGCACATGTGCCTTCATTAGAAGATTTCTTGATGAAGTGCAAAAGTGAGTACGAGGTTAGAAAGAAATATTTCAGTAGGCTATCAGCAAAGCAAGTGTTCGAATTTGGACTAGTGCGGATACCTGTGGATCTTAAAGATGATGGGAATGTGGTACTTGACACTTACCATAAAATGGGAGGAGATAAAGTCATACTACAAAATAACATAGGAGGCTGCAACAAAATTGAAGAAAGGTCGAGAGCTGTGTTGGTGAATACTTCAAACTGGTTGCTGACGAAGGGATATTGCCTTGATGAAGCATTGATGAATCAAGTCACGGGAAACTTTAGCGCAGGAGATTCCCTCAAGCGAAAGCACGGAGGAGAAAGTAGCAGGAAAGTTGAGAAGTTGAAAGTACATAGAAGATCTCAATCCAAGGAGAGGATCACTTCTACGACCATGATTTTAACTCCATTTTCTCCAGTACCCAATGCTTCACCAACTATTGCACCGCAGCAGCAGGATGCTTCCATGCCTCCACTGAATCCAATGGCATTCATCTTCACCCCTCAAACACTTCCTTCAGCGCCTGTTCCAGAGGATACGTTGAAGCTGCAGATGGTGGAATTCGAAAGGGCTTTGTCCTTGGATGACTCTTAAGATGGCAGCCATAATACTGTGGCACTTTCTGATGGAGAGGATGTAGAGCGGAAGATGGTAGTACACTCAGCGACTTCTCATTCTCTGAAAAGTAACTTCTCGGAATGGTTGGCTTCGCAGTTGGTTCCAAAAGTGAGAATGGAGATGAACTTAGAGGAGCATGACTTGCAGCTACTCCAGAATCTGGGCGGAAGAGATAGAAGGCCTAAAGTTTCCAAAGTAACTTCTAGGTTGATCATCAAGGATTCGAGAGAGAAGTTTGCTGAGATATCAATTTCGGTAGAAGGAAAGATAGAGGAGGAGCTCACGGTAGAAGATGTAATAGTGACCAAAGTACCCCTCGGTCAAGCCACCACTGAAGGATTGAAGCAGGACACGCAGACATTGATGGATGCTTTATTCCTTAGGCTTGACAGTGAAAAGGCGGAGAAAGAAGAGCTGCAGAAGCAAGTATCTCAATTATGTGAGATCATAGCCAAGGTTGCTAAACCTTCCATTCAACCCATTTCAGAGTAGGTGAGTGATCATCTTATGCAGGAAATGGAGGATGCAAGCAATCAAGTAAAGGCTATTGACGAATGGAAGGATTTGATTATTCGTCAAGCTTCTGTAAAACTTAGGGAAGTGCTAGGCTTCTTAAAGGTTATGAGTGATGCAGTAAATCAACTAAAGCAACTGATGGCAAACATAGAAGTTATGAATACAGTTGCAGAGAGTAACCTCAGTATTTTGGCCGAGATCAACAAGCTGCCAAGAGATGTATTGATTACGGAACAGATTGTACCGGACAGATCAGTCGAGAAGGGGAAGCAACTAGAGTTTGCAGTATCTTTCTGTTTGGAAATCTGTAGAGTTTTGCTGAAGAGGATGTAGGCACTTGAGAGTAGAACATCAGATTTACCAGATAGTGTCATTTCTTTCACTGAAGAGATAATGGATGGGAATGTCACTTCATACGTGCGGATCGTCTCAACTAAGGTGCCTAATTCCCTGGAAGGTTCTCTTCTGATGGTACAAAAAACAATTGATAAAGCTACCAAGCCTTTTACGATGAATTCTATCAGTAGACCGGTGGCGCTACAGGTAGACATTGCAAGGTTTGGGCCGAGCTTGGAAGATGTGGAATCGTGCATCAAAGTGTTGAATGAAGGGTTGCTGCAATTCAGGAGAGAGAAAGAAGTAGTGGCTAAAACAGATGGAGGGATGTTGAATTACATGTTCGATAAGTATATCCGATATCATAACGAGAAGAAGACATAAATGTTACAGCTGACATGACTTCTTCTATTTCTTTCTTCTTCTATTTTCTATGTTCCCAGATGAAATTGTAAAACTTCTAAGTTATTGGTTTTGCAACCATTACTTAAAGTCATGTGGAACCATTCTATTAGTTAAGTGATACATGTGTCACTTAAGAAGAAGTTAGTTAAGGATGATTGCCAAATGTCATCTTTACTTGTTGTTCATGCTTTAGTTCAGTTAGACTTCCCATTTGTACTTTCCCTCCTACATTCTATAAGTAGGAGAAGAACCTCCGGGTTAATTATCGATCAGAATTTGTAAAGCAACAATCCTGCATTCTAGACTTTGTGCTAAACCCTTGAGAGCAACTTGGAGCAAAGGAATACAAAGGAACAGGTTTCTGGAGAACTTTGTGTCACGGTGTATTGTGTTTCTTGCTTTAGTCTTAGATCTCTTAATAAACTTTGTGTTATTTTAGATCTGGATCTAGAGCTACCTTTTTATATATAATTCTGTGTGTTCATATCTATTAAGTTTCTTCTATGTGCATGCAATTAGCTCTGCTATCTACTAATTGGGATGCACATCTTCCCCATTTCTTCTTTGTATTTCCTTTACTTCCTTCTTTTATAAAATACTTCCTTTCTTGAACATCTGCTTACTTGCTGCAGAACTTCTTAGTTATGGTTCATGAACTAAGTGGTTAAAGTAAAACACCTGATAGATAATAACACATTTTTATTGACAAATCTGACACGGAAGCCTCACCTGTTAAATGAGGGAGATTTATCTCACGACTTCCTAGGTTTTATGCTATGCAGAAAATCTAGCCAACAGTTTTTGGTGACTCCGCTGGTTAAACAACTATCTTTGCAGATCAAAGCTTTTCTATTGAAGATCTGAGTGTTTTTCATACAAATCTCAATCTGGCTGAACGTCCATTCACCCGATCCGTGAAGGCACAAGGAAGGACTACTCATTTCTTTTGACTGTAGGAGCAATTCAATTTCAATCATCCTCCTCAAGTTAGAAGCCGTAGATCTAGTCTCTCACTAGGAAGGAGAGTGCACATCCATCCAGATCCGGATCGTATTCAGCATAATTCGGTGGCTGGAATTATCCATCAAGTCTATCAAGTCTACACAAGGAGGAGACATGCTCAAGTCAACATGGCACACCAGATTGTACCTGTTCCATAGGGAGTAACTTTTTGACCTCTGAACTTGGCTCCACATATGCATGAGTTGCCAAAGGGATCCAAAAAGAATTTTCTAAAATTCTTTGGAGATGGAAAGCAAAACCCGGATGATCATTTGGCAGCCTTTTTCATATCTTGTGGTGTCCTTGTAGTAGAGCATGAAGATGTCTCAGTCATGCTCTTCATTGAGACTCTACACGACTTGGAGAGAGAATGGTTCTATTGGCTAGCCCCTGGCACCATAACCCACTGGGCGACTCTGCATGAGCAATTTTTGAAAAGATTCAAGCCCGCAGAAGATGCTAGTACGTTGATCACCCAACTGACTCAATTGAAGAAAGAGCCAAACGAGAACATGCGGGACTTTATTGCAAGGTTCCAAAGGATTTTGTATAAAATCCCCACTTCTACTACATTAAGTGACGAAAATCAAAAGACGTTTTTCTATAAACGCTCTATTGCTTGAAGTTGGATATGAGCTAAGAAGGGCAAGACTGGTAAATATGCTTGAAGCACAAAATGCTGCCGTAGAGGTTGAGGACGACTTGATCATGGCTGGAAAACTCAAAAAACCATCTCACAAAGGTGATGGTGCTTCTTCTAGAACTTCAGATCCTTTGTTGCAGAAATTGGCTAATGACATGCTGCAGATCAAGAAGCAGATCTCTCGAGCAGGGAATGTAACCCCCTCAAGAATAGCTCCTACCCGGACCTTTAATGATCAAAATCAAAATCAAAATCGAAACATACTTGCTGCTGCACCACAACGGTTGGCAATAGAAGTTGCTCCAAGGAATAACTTGGAAACTAATGAAGAGGATCTCGGCATTGATGAATCATTCGATGATGAAGACTTTATAGATCCCATTGGCAAATCCAATATTGATTACCTGGACTACGAATCCGACGATGGCTATTATGAATCTTTTGAAGATTCTGATGGTCACAATTTTGTGGTGTTTACAAGGTCTTAGATGCGCCAAAATGCCAAAGCATTCACAAGTGGCCGAAAAGAGAGAGAAGATCCTGGCCTGGATGTTACTATCTTGAAAAGAGGTAGCACTCTTCCTTCTTCATTAGTGCCTAAGGATAAATATTCAAATTCTTTCAATTCGCAGCAAAGAGCCAACGCACATCCTGTTGAAGCAAGTCAAGCTTTCGACATAATTGATCACATCAAGAAGAACAATGTCCAAAAGTCAAAAGCTGAGTATTTGAGGGCATTTCTTCATCAACAAAATAGATTGGTCAAATATGTGCAAAGTAATGGTCCCATCCCAACAAATAATACCTCATGGGGTATCTTGTCAAATCCAAAGAATACTCCTCCTACAAATAATGCGGCGGCAAGTTCTTCTCCTTCTACCCCTTCTCCTGCTACATTAGAAAGGATCGAGCCATTCTATGTATCTTTGCTTATCAACAGACACAAACTGAGAAATTGCATTTTGGATTCTGGAGCTTCTAATAATGTAATGCCTGCCAAAGTTGCTGATGCCTTGGGTCTCACATTGACAAAAACCATCAGAATATGTTATTCAATGGTAAGACAAGTCCCTCTTGTGGGGAAAATCAAATATGCACAGGTAGTACTTGCTTCTTTTCCAGATAAAAGACTGAAAATGACTATCCTTGTAGCAGACATTCCAGTCTCTTATGGCATGCTGTTGAATAGAAATTTCTGCAAAGAGCTGGGTGGAGAAGTCAAGATGGATTGGTCTTGTGTGCACATACCAATCAAAGGAGTAAATTAGAAGCTGGAACTTGAGAAGAAATCTAAGTACATAGTATAAAAATTCTGAAGATCCTAGATCTTAGATCTTGTTTTAGGAATCGGATCACGGAGTCTATTATCTAGAAATGGATATAGAAGAAATTCAATCGGTGATTCAAGAATCACATCAAATTGATAACAAGATTTGGACTCTAGAATTTGATGGCAGCTATTGTTCATTTGGATCTAGCGTAGGCGTTGTTGTTATCTCTCCTGAAGGGAAGGTGCATGCGCACTCCTTCAAATTGATGTTCGAAAATACTAACAATACATCTGAATATGAAGCGTTGTTGTTAGGCATGGAGCAGGAAAGAACAATGGGAATCAAATTATTACACGCAAAAGGAGATGCTGAGCTGATTGTGAAGCAGATAAGATGTCTCTACCAAGTCAAAAAAGACAAACTGCGGCACTATAGAGATCGGGTCTACTCTGCTCTCCTGGATTTTTCAGCTTTCTCGGTATCTTACATTCCGAGAGAACAAAATTCAAGAGCTGATTCGCTTGCAGTAACTACAGCGTTATTGAATCCGGATCAGCCTCTTGCATTCTTTAGATAGGGGGACTACAAGGTGGAGATGGTATTTCACCCAAAGGTTCCTGACAACGTTCAAAAATGGCAGGTTTTCAATGATGACACGCAGATTGCTGCGTTTCTCCAACAGAAGGACAACTTTGAAGAAATCTACTATGAGGGAAGCAATTCACCTCCTAGGCAGACTACTATCAGAGAAATGGATGTGGACGTCTCAGGAAGTCAGGAGATTATCCAATTAAAAGGAAATAAAATTCCCAAAGGTTTGGTATCTCTTGAGGAAATGTTTGATAAGCATGATCAGATGCTTAAGAAAAATGAAGAAAGTGGGGAAGGTTCTTCCTCCGACACACAATTACTAAATTTAGGAGTTGGCAATGATCCCAAATTAGTAAATCTGGGTAAGTGTTGCTGAAACGCTGAAAGAGAAGCTTTTACTGAGCTTCATAAGAAATACATGGATGTTTTTTCCTGGTCTTACCAGGATCTAAAAACATATCAGCTTGTGGAAGTTCAACACTACATCCCACTTAAACCAGAATAAAAGCCTTTCAAGGAGAAGCTGCGGTGGCACAACCCTACCATTTCGGGAACCATCTTTGAAGAAATCTAGAAGTTATTAGATGTAAAGATCATCTATTCCATACATCATTTGGAGTGGTTGGCCAACATAGTCCCTGTAAGAAAGAAGAGCGGTGAGATTAGGCTGTGCGTGGATTTCCGCAACCTTAATCAAGCTTCACTGAAAGACAACTACCCCATACCCATCATGGATCACACCCTACAGGTGGTCACTGGATCTGAGATGCTCTCCATGCTTGATGGCTTCTCAGGCTACAATCAAGTTAAGGTGGCCAAGGAAGATCAATACAAAACGACATTCATCACACCTTGGGGAACCTTCACATACCAGAAAATGCCATTCGGCCTGATTAATGCTGGTCCTACATTTCAAAGAGCTATGGATCTAGCCTTTGCTCACCTCAAAGATATAAGCATAGTGGTGTATCTGGATGATCAGACAGTCTTTTTCAAAGATAGAAGCACACACATTTCAAACTTGGAAGAGGTTTTCGTACAGTGTCGCAGGCATGGTATTTCTTTGAATCCCAAGAAATCCATCTTTGCTGTGACCAAAGGAAAGCTGCTAGGGAACATTGTTTCCAAAGAGGGAACAAAGATAGATCCAGAGCATGTCAAATCCATTCAGACATTGCCTTTGCCCACATCCAAAAAAGGAGTTCACTCTTTCTTTGGAAAAGTTAATTTTCTCAAGAGATTCATTCCTGACTTTGCTAAGCTTACCCGTCATATTTTGAATATGATGAAGAAGACACAAGATTTTAAATGGAGCAGCGAAGGGAAGGAAGATTTCGAGAAAATTAAAGAGGCCTTGTTGAAAGCTCCAGTTTTGGTTTCACCCGACTTCAGTAAAGAATTTATTCTTTACTGTTATTCCTCTGAACACACCATGTCAGCAATACTGATGCAAAAAAATCAAGAGGACGCAGAAGCTCCTATTGCTTTCATGAGTACGCCTCTTAAAGCCTATGAGTTGAAATACACTCCAATGGAAAAGCACACATATGCAGTGGTGAAGGCGTGCAAAGCATTCAGGTATTATATTGTTTCCTCGCACACTGTCGTTTCGGTTCCAAATACTACAGTTAAATCTATCCTTACTCAGCAAGAGTTAGGATTGTTGAGAGGCATGTGGGTGACAAAGGTTCAAGAATATGACTTGGATATTAAACCAACAAAGCTGGTTTGAGGAAGAGGTCTGTGTGAATTAATGACCGAGATGGAGACATCAAAGACAGAAGAAGATCAAGATGGGATAGATGAAGATTTTCCTGCAGTACTTTTTATAGATCTGGTATAGGAGTGGTACAGTAACATTGCTTAATTTCTGACGTATGGAGAATGACCAGATCAACTTTCCAAAAAAGAGAAACGAACCATCAAACTGAAATCCAAAGATTTTGTTCTTTGGGATAATGGTTTGTACAAGAGGGGAATTGATGGCGTATTTCTCAGATGCGTCGATAAAGCTCAACAGGATCAGCTACTTCAACAGTTTCATGACATGGCTTGCGGTGGTCATTTCTCAGCCCGAGTCACTACACACAAGATCCTCAGAGCAAGGTATTATTGGCCCACCCTTTTTCAAGATATTGCAGAGTGGGTAGCTAAGTGTCAAGCATGCCAACATTTTGTTGGGCGTGTGAAATTGCCTGCATTACCTCTAAAACCCATTGTGATTGAAGAACCTTTCCAATAGTGGGGAATGGATTTTATTGGTATGCTTAACCCGGCCTCCAGTGCCGGTCACCATTATATTTTAACAGCTACTGATTATTTCAGTAAGTGGGTAGAAGTTATTCCTGTGAAGAATGCCACTTCTGCCGAGGTGTTTAATTTTATAAAAGAAAATATTATTGTCAGGTTTGGCGTGCCCAACAAAATTGTAGCAGACAACGATTTGAATCTTTCTTATGAGGAGTTGGTGGAATTTTGCTACACTTATGGGATCCAGCTGGTTCATTCCTCAAATTACTATCCATAAGGGAATGGTCAAGCTGAATCTAGTAATAAAAACTTGGTAACTATCGTGTGCAAGCTTGTAACGGAAAATCAAAGGACTTGGCATAAAAAGTTGTTTGATGCATTATGGGCCGTCAGGATCACACCAAAAATGGCGATAGGCATGTCCCCATTTTAGCTATTGTACGGTAGAGACACAGAGCTGCCTCTTACCTTGGAACTGCCTGCCCTGCAACTTTCTAAGACCCTAGAGGATTCCACTTTCACAGATGCTATTGATAAAAGAATTATGTACCTGACTAAATTGAGGGAAGCACAAACTCAAGTTGTAGATAGGTTGACAGAGCATCAAAGGAAGGTGAAAATTATTTTCGACAAAAAGGCCAGGGAAAGAAAGTTTGAAGTCAATGACTGGGTCCTTCTATGGGACAAAAGAAGAGAAACAAAAGGCATGCATGGAAAGTTTGATTCACTATGGAAAGGGCATTTTGTGATTAAAAGGATCGATGGAGCAGATAGCTTCATTCTTGCTCATCAGGATGGAGTTGAATTGCTGTTGACTTTTAATAGACAATAGTTGAAGCTGTTCCAGACATGAGAAGTAGGGTAAAACATGTATGTACATAAATAAATCTTTGTTTTCTTTTCCTTGTTTTGTCTTGTTCTGGTGATGTGTTGTGTTGTATTTGTTTGCCTGACCCCATGACCAAAAGAAAAGATATGAAACCAGAGATGCTGGGATCTCATCTTTTCCCTTTTTCATTCTGACAGAGAAAAATATTTCCATAGATGGAGCCGACTGGTGTCACCTAGATTTCACCTTGAAATCTATGACTACCCTATCCAAAAAAAATTTGTACTTTTGAAATAATGGGTTGTTTTGTGTTTTTATTGCCTGAAAGTTATTGTATTGTGTCAAGATAATCCCAAAGACCCATCTTAGCCTTTTTCGCCAAATACCCAGATGCCCAAAGTTGTTATATTCTTTCGTAGGGATTTGTTTGCGGGAAATTTGTATTTAATTATTTTGAGCCCCATATGAGGCTATTTGTGCTCCATTTTAACTCTGTTATGATCGAATATGTCATTACTCTTATGTACCAGAAGGGTTTTAACTTGGAATAAGTTTTGGGCTTTATTTGTAACTTTTGGAAATTTTTCGTGTTTTTGTGTTGTCCCGTTTCGTTTTCTGTGAAATTTCTCTAGAGCAATTCCTTTGCCGGGTAAGCCCAATTTTTGGTCTGGAGCAGTTGGAAAACATATACGCACATTATGCCCGGAGGAAGTCGCCATCAGAGGTCTGGATCACCGGGAAAAATTGAAGTCGTGCACGGAAAAGCCCCTGCGGGGATGGGCACATTTTTGGAAAACAAAGGATTTAAGTTGCAATGGGACAAATAGAAGCCACAGGCAGGGTGAGAATTTTATACCTACCTGGCAGGGTACTTTTTCCCGTGTTACAAAATTCACTTAAGCTGCAGTGGGAAAGTTAGGGGCCGTAGGCAGGCGGGAATTTATTACCTGCCTTGCAGGGTGAAAATTCCCATGATAAAATAAAAGGAAAGTGACTTAAGTGAATCATGGGATTTTAGTGCCTGGCTTGCAGGGTAAATAATCCCATTGTCAAAGTCAAATCACTTAAGTGGATCATGGGATTTCGGTGCTTGCCTTGCAGGGTAAAGAATCCCATTGTAAAAAATTCTTAAAAATAGAACTACATTTGCAAAAAAGTGCGCCCCCTTTGGTGAGAGAATGAAAGCCATGAAATGATTATTTGAATTAATTTATTCTCTAAAAAAGTGGGCCCAAGCCTGGAGGAAGTCAACAAGTCAAAGTTGGAATAAAAGAAAGGATTAAAAAGTATTAAAATTAATTTATTTAATGGCTGCCCCCTTTCCTCTCAAAAAGTGCGCCCCATTTAGGAGTTATTTAATGTTTTTAAAGGCATTAAAACATTAAATTAATTTCTATTTTCAGTGGCTATGGTCAAAGCACACTGTGAAGCTTAAGTGAAATGATGTGTGAAGGATTAAATTGGATTAATTTAATTTATTGGATGGTTGTCCTTAAACATGCTATTTTTAAAAGAGAAAAGCATGATTTTTAATTAATTAATTTCCTTTAATTGTTAGGGAAATTATTAATTGTAGAATTGTGAAGGTTATATAAGCATGGGCAGCCATATGGGTGAATTATTCAAATCATAGGTAAATAATTGCAGCCAAGTGGAAAAGTGCGCCCCCATTAGAGGAAGGATTTTTTTCAGACAAGGTGACAACAAGGCTAAAAGCTTCCAGATTTGGCGCATGCTTTGGAGGAGGTTGATCTTTGTTTGCATAATTGTTTCCACAGGTGTTACAGGAGCTCAGGTGTTGATTGAAAGGATTCATGCTCTCTTTATGTGCAAATTAAACACCAATTTTTGGGGCAGCAGGCTTGAAAAGTGTAGATTTTTACAATTAAATATCACTATTCATTCTCCGGTGGCCATTTTTGTCTGAATAAATCATAGGAATTCAATACAAGTGCTTTATAAAGGAAAAGGAGCTTTTATCAATGTCCAATACATTGCATATATCCTTCGAATCTGAAGAATTGTCCAGATCTGCACCAATTTTGAAGAAATCCGGCCAAGTAAGAAGAAAAAAGAATTATTCAGACGAAGATAGACAAAGCCATGGCGAAGGGAGGATAAAAAGAAAGCACGATGGAGTCATGCATTGCTTCCAAACTTGTAGATATAGGAGACACAGATCTAGGCCTGAAACCTCTTGCCGATTTGATAGATAGATCCAGAGCGGGAAAGACTTCACTCATGCGTGCGGTGAAAAGCAGTGGAATTATCCAAGCTGCAGCTTTTCCATGTACAACCCAATTGTCAGAGTTCATGATGGAGTGTGCTAGATCTTATCATCCTTCATCCAGATCAGTGCGTGATGCTTTGGGAAGGACAACAATTCGTTTGGATGCAGATTTCATCAATTATTGTTTGTAAGATTCTAGTGCGAAAGGTGGTGACTTCTATTAGCATTCAGGATGCTGACAGTAGATGGGAGAAGCATAGAGCTGATTGCGTGAGCATAATGAATAGCCGATACATGAAGAAGCCTAGATCTCCTTCAAAGTTCCCGTGAACTCTTCCATGATCCAATTTGGTGCAGGAGGTAGATGATGTCATCAAATTGCTATGCAGGATGAATGGCGAAGCGAATGCGTACACTTTTCGTACATGGAAGTATGCTTTCATCAGGACCATTGAAATCAACAAGGTTGATTCTATAATCAATTGGTCGGAAATTATTAGCAACAACATCGGTGAGCAACTCCGGAATGTAAAATGTACTTTCAGCTTCAAGATGACTTCTTACTTGGTGTATGCTGCAGCTTCACAAGACGTGTTTTCCAAGCTGGATAGATGTGGTGTTCTTTCTATGGACCCCATTTTCGATTGCTACTTGCAGCTTACTGCACCTACATGCGAGAAAGACTTCAAAGTGATCAATGATGACTTCTTCTACGATTTCATCTATAAGCTAGACAAAGAGTTGAACGCAAACAGGGTAAACAAGGAAGCGTGGGAAGCTGTGTCCAAGATTGGTAGGTCTATTCATTCAATTTACAGATTTCAAATACCTCAAGGTTACGAGCTTTTCTGGAGAACCAATAAAGATTCCCAGGTGTCTAAATGATAGATTGATCACCAAGGAGCTAAGCAGGCAACTTGTGGAGTTACATGACCTTCAGTCAAAGCGACACAAATCTACGGGATTCTTCCCAATCACTATGGGATATTACAACTGCATTAGCATTCATAGAGCTCGAGGGATAGAGGCACAAATGTTATCTGAGTATGAGCAAGAGTTCTTCCCTACACGGCTGAACTTTGATCCATTTGGAGTAGCCAGGAAGACAATCTCCCAACAGTACGCACATGTGCCTTCATTAGAAGATTTCTTGATGAAGTGCAAAAGTGAGTACGAGGTTAGAAAGAAATATTTCAGTAGGCTATCAACAAAGCAAGTGTTCGAATTTGAACTAGTGCGGATACCTGTGGATTTTAAAGATGATGGGAATGTGGTACTTGACACTTACTATAAAATGGGAGGAGATAAAGCCATACTACAAAATAACATAGGAGGCTGCAACACAATTGAAGAAAGGTCGAGAGTTGTGTTGGTGAATACTTCAAATTGGTTGCTGACAAATGGATATTGCCTTGATGAAGCACTGATAAATCAAGTCATGGGCAACTTCAGCGCAGGAGATTCCCTCAAGCGAAAGCACGAAGGAGAAAGCAATAGGAAAGTTGAGAAGTTGAAAGTGCATAGAAGATCTCAATCCAAGGAGAGGATCACTTCTACGACCATGATTTTAACTCCATTTTCTCCAGTACCTAATGCTTCACCAACTATTGCACCGCAGCAGCAGGATGCTTCCATGCCTCCACTGAATCCAATGGCATTCATCTTCACCCCTCAAACACTTCCTTCAGCGCCTGTTCCAGAGGATACGTTGAAGCTGCAGATGGTGGAATTCGAAAGGGCTTTGTCCTTGGATGACTCTTAAGATGGCAGCCATAATACTGTGGCACTTTCTGATGGAGAGGATGTAGAGCGGAAGATGGTAGTACACTCAGCGATTTCTCATTCTTTGAAAAGTAACTTCTCGGAATGGTTGGCTTCGCAGTTGGTTCCAGAAGTGAGAATGGAGATTAACTTAGAGGAGCACGACTTGCAGCTACTGCAGAATTTGAGCGGAAGAGACAGAAGGCCTAAAGTTGTCAAAGCAACTTCTAGGTTGATCATCAAGGATTTGGGAGAGAAGTTTGCTGAGATATCAATTCTTGCAGAAGGAAAGATAAAGGAGGAGCTCACGGCGGAAGATGTAACAGTGACCAAAGTACCCCTCGGTCAAGCCACCACTGAAGGATTGAAGCAGGACATGCAGACATTGATGGATGCTTTATTCCTTAGGCTTGACAGTGAAAAGGTGGAGAAAGAAGAGCTGCAGAAGCAAGTATCTAAATTATGTGAGATCATATCCAAGGTTGCTAAACCTTCCATTCAGCCCATTTCAAAGCAGGTGAGTGATCATCTTATACAGGAAATGGAGGATGGAAGAAATCAGGTAAAGGCTATTGACGAATGGAAGGATTTGATTATTTGTCAAGCTTCTGTACAACTTGGGGAAGTGCCAGGCCGCCTAAAGGTTAGGAGCAATGTAAAAAATCAACTAAAGCAACTGATGGTAAACATAGAAGGCATGAATACAGTTGCAGAGAGTAACCTGAGTATTTTTTCCAAGATCAACAAGATGTCGAGAGATGTATTGATTGCGGAACAGATTGTACTGGACGGATCAGTCGAGAAGGGGAAGCAACTAGAGTTTGCAGTATCTTTCCGTTTGGAAATCTACAGAGTTTTGCTGAAGAGGATGCAGACACTTGAGAGTAGAACATCAGATTTACCAGACACTGTCATTTCTTTCATTGAAGAGATAATGGATGGGAATGTCACTTCATACGTGTGGATCGTCTCAACTAAGGTGCCTAATTCCCTGGAAGGCTCTCTTCTGATGGTACAAAAGAGAATTGATAAAGATACCAAGCCTTTTACGATGAATTCTATCAGTAGACTGGTGGCACTGCAGGTGGACATTGCAAGGTTTGGGCCGAGTTTGGAAGATGTGGAATCATGCATCAAAGTGTTGAATGAAGGGTTGCTGCAATTCAGGAGAGAGAAAGAAGTAGTGGCTAAAACAAATGGAGGGATGTTGAATTACATGTTCAACAAGTATATCCGATATCAGAACAAGAAGAAGACATAAATGTTACAGTTGGCATGACTTCTTCTATTTATTTCTTCTTCTATTTTCTATGTTCCTGGATGAAATTGTAAAACTTCTAAGTTATTGGTTTTGCAACCATTACTTAAAGTCATGTGGAACCATTCTATTAGTTAAGTGATACATGTGTCACTTAAGAAGAAGTTAGTTAAGGATGATTTCCAAATGCCATCTTTACTTGTTGTTCATGCTTTAGTTCAGTTAGACTTCCCATTTGTACTTTCCCTCCTACATTCTATAAGTAGGAGAAGAACCTCTGGGTTAATTATCGATCAGAATTTGTAAAGCAGCAATCCTACGTTCTAGACTTTTTGCTGAACCCTTGAGAGAAACTTGGAGCAAAGGAATACAAAGGAGTAGGTTTCCAGAGAACTTTGTGTCATGGTGTATTGTGTTTCTTGATTTAGTCTTAGATCTCTTAATAAACTTTGTGTTATTTTAGATCTGGATCTAGAGCTGCCTTTGTTTTATAATTCTTTGTGTTCATATCTATTAAGTTTCTTCTATGTGTATGCAATTAGCTCTGCTATCTACTAATTGGGATGCACATCTTCCCCATTTCTTCTCTGTATTTCCTTTACTTTCTTCTTCTATAAAATACTTCCTTTCTTGAACAGCTGCTTACTTGCTACAGAACTTCTTAGTTATGGTTCATGAACTAAGTGGTTAAAGTAAAACCCCTGATAGATAGTAACACATTTTTATTGACAAATCTGACACGGGAGCCTCACCGGTTAAATGAGGGAGATTTATCTCATGACTGCCTAGGTTTTATGCTATGCAGAAAATCTAGCCAACACAACTTAACTTTTTTGACCAGACAATATACAAATATCCTAAAATCTCATATTTAATTAACTTGAAATTTTGATGGACAAAAAATAACTATATGACAAATACGATAAAAATATAATTTTAACAACTTTTAACAAAGACACAAAAAATTTAATGAATTAATAAATATACTCTAAATGAAACTAGAGAGACTTTACAAAACTCAATGTACTCCTTTATTAAATGGAAATGATGAACATAAACAACTCTTTTAATAATGACTCGAGACACTTTTTGAAAGAACAAGAAATTTACTAATGTCTTGAATTAATAATTGTTACATGTGAAAACTGTAATAAAAATTTCTACATTGACCAATTAAAATGTTGGACTTAACTTTTTATTAAGACCAAAAAATACACAAATGAAAGAACAATGAATTGAAAACTATGAAAATAATAACCCTATTAAAACATTTTAATCTACAACCATACAATAATTGACAAACTCCTAAGAACCACCTATGTAGATCAAGATGGTTTTGACACCTGTATTATGAATATTACTCACAAGTATAGAGCCATTGACTTCTCCATGGCATAGTGAATGTGCATGGATGTATTACCAGATATGCGCTCTGTTGGAAATAAGGTGTCTCAACCTTGTTTGGTTTATTCATTTAAGATTTTCCTACAACCGTTTCACATTGTCTATGCTCTAAAAATAGAAATAGGAGTTGTCAAAAGATTCCCATATGAGAGTATATCATAGAAGGACTATTTTTAGAGATATTATGATAGATTTTATGACATCTGTAAGGGTCAAAATAAGGGGAGAATATTGTGGACATGGGAGCCTAATTTTAGACCGAAATCTTGCTCTTTAATGCTATCCACCTCATGAGAGGTTTGGCACATGGTTTTGTAAACCATAGATGGTTTCTTGTATAACCAGAGGTCTATAAATTGAAGGCTTGGAGAAGCAATTGGTGTTGAGTTTTAATCCTCCTAGAATTATTTCTAGTGATACTCCTATAAGAAACTTGCTCTGCAAGTGTATGTAATCTTGTTATTAGATTTGAAATACATTGAGTGGGATTTTGAAGTGTGGTGTTTTTTATCCAAAAATATTTTCCCCACGTATATCTGGTGTTTTTGTGTTTTGTTATGAATATGTTGTTGATATTTCTGTAACTGTTTTACTATGTTGAAAGTTTTGCATAATATCTCTCCTCAAAGATTATCGTAGGAAGTTGTTCCGCTACTCTTAATTTCCTATCAAGTGGTATCAGAGCTTGATCACCTTTGGTTTTAGTTATGGGTTGTTGGATTTTTTGTGCTAATCCGGGTTTGAGTGGGAACTTGTGCAGAGAATACTTTATTATCTGGTTGTAGATATTTTTTCAAATGGCGAGCACATCTGGGAGGATTGACGTAGAGAAGTTTTCTGGCACAAACTTTGAAATATGGAAGCTAAAGATGGAAGATCTGTTGGTTGATCAAGATCTATGGGATGCGGTGGATGAGAAGGTCTATAGGCCTACGGATCCAATTTTGGCTACACAATATGATGTAATGGATAGAAAAGCTAAAGGTCTTATTAGACTATGTCTTGTAGATTCGATCCTGATAAATGTCCATGAAGAATCCACTTCAGACAAGCTTTGGAAAAAGCTGGGTGAGATACACCAAGCTAAGTCTCTTGTAAATAATATTTTCTTGAGGAAGAAGTTGTTTTCCTTGAGAATGGAAGAAGGTGGAAAAATATCTAAGCATCTAGAAAAATTCAATATGTTGGTGACTCAGTTGAGCTTGGTTGAGGTCAAAATGGATGAAGAAGAAAGGTGCCAAATGTTGTTGGTTTTGCTGCCAGACTCATGGGACAGCCTAGTCATGGCCATTGGGAGCACTTCAGTCACTCTGAAGATGGAGTATGTTGTTGGTTCTCTACTCTCTGAAGAGATGAGAAGGAAGGTCTCTCTGAATGACAAAGAGGCTTTGAGTGTTCGAGGAAGAACAAAAGAATGAGGAAAAGATGAGAAGAAGCATGGCCATTCCAAGAATAAGGGGAGATCAAAATCCCTTGGTAAGTCCAAAGTGATATGCTAGAACTGTGGAAAATCTAGACACTTCTGAAGGGAATGCAAAGAAGAAAAGAAAAAGAAAAAGAAGGAACATGATTCTGATTCTAAGTCCGAAAAAGAAGATGGAGATGCCTTTATTGCATCTTTGGCCACTCGTGCAAGTGATAATGCATGGTTGATAGACTCAAGTGTATATTTCCACGTGACTCCTAACAAAAATTGGTTTAGTAAGTATGAAAACTATGATGGTGGTAAGGTGTATTTGGGTGATAATTATTTCCTTGAAATTATTGGTCGTGGTAGTATTCAGGTGAAATTTTCTGATGGTAAAATTAGAAGATTTGATGGTGTCCTGCATATCCTAGGACTAGCAAGAAATTTATTATCTGTTAGCAAGCTAATAGATGCAGGTGTGCATGTACAGTTTTATGAAGCAGGTGTGAAAATGGTGAGAGGTGCTATGGTGATAGCAAGAGGAAGTAGATTGGGTATAATTGTACCAACTTGATGCATGCAAAGTTGAGTGCAATAACACTTCGGATAAAACTAAGCTAGTAACTATTTCACTGAAAAAGGAGAGGGTTTCCTCCTCTGCGGATGGTCGTGGCTTTTGGGTACCCAAGGGTGCTCTGTCTACCAAATCAAAATTAGCTGCAGAGAAGACCATGTTATGGCACCAAAGGCTTGGCCACATTGGAGAGAAGGGTTTAAAAGCCTTGAAAAATAAGAACCTCGTTGAGGGGTTGAATTATTGCAATTTGGAGTTTGATTTTTGTGAAAATTGTATTTATGGCGAACAGAACCGCATTCAGTTTTACTCGTCTACTCATAAGTCTTCATGTATCTTGGATCTAATCCATTCGGATGTATTTGGTCCTATTAAGGTTGCTTCTATTGCTAAATCAGTTTATTATGTTACTTTCATTGATGATTTTAGTAGGAGAACATGGGCATATTTTTTAAAGGGTAAATCTAAAGTTTTTAGTCGTTTCAAGGAATTTAAGGCTATGGTTGAAACTCAAACTGGGAAGAAAATTAAGTGTTTGAGATATGATAATGGCGGTGAGTACTATTCTACAGACTTTGATATATTTTGTACAGATTATGGGATTAAAAGACAAATGAAAACTTCGTATTCTTTGGAGCAAAATGGAGTTGCAGAAAGAATGAATAGAACATTGATGGAGAAGGCTAGGAGCATGCTTATTGGAGTTGGTCTCGAAAAGAGGTTTTGGGCTGAAGTTGTTACCACTGCTTGCTATTTGATAAATAGATCTCCTACATAAGTGCTTGTTGATAAAACACCAATGGAGGCATGGTCGGGGAAAAATCCTTCAATTAGACATTTGAGACTTTTTGGCTGTGAGGCATATGCACATGTGCCTAAGGAGAAGAGAACAAAGTTGGATTCTAAGGTTGTCAAATGTATCTTCATCGGATATGGCTATGGTGTGAAAGGATACAAGCTTTGGGATCCTATTGCACAAAAGGTAATATACTCTAGAAGTGTTATTTTTAGAGAGATTAAATCTTTCCTTGTTAACCTTCAGCCAGAACAACATAAAGAAAATGAACAAAAAAAGGATGTGGTTCAACTTCCTTCTACACCTAAGAAAGTTGAATCGAGACCCCGAAATAGACAAGAAGTTGAGGAGAGCTCACCAAGCTCTGAATCTTCAGAAGAGGAAGAAGTGGAAGAATCTCCACCTTAGCTTTTTCAAAAGTCTACAAGGCAAAGGAAACCACCTAAAAGGTTTGGGTATTCTCCTGATGATTGGAAGTGTATATTTGCTTTGAGTACTAACATTGATGAACCGAGATCTGTACAAGAGACTTTGGGTATGAATGATGCAAAGTCCTGGCAAATAGCCATGGATGAAGAAATGACAACCATTAAAAAGAATGATACATAGGACCTTGTACCATTGCCTAAAGGTCAGAAACCTATTGCATGTAAATGGGTGTTTAAGAAAAATATTGGTTCAGATGGAAATGTTGAAAAGTATAATGCACGACTGGTTGTGAAGGGTTATTCTCAAGTTGAGGGTATTGATTATGGTGAGATATTCTCTCCTATTGCTAAAATGACATCCATTCAGTTTTTATTATCTATTGCAGCAACTTATGACCTAGAGGTTGAACAAATGGATGTGAAAACTGTTTTCCTTCATGGTGATTTGGAGGAAGAAATCTATATGACACAGCCAGAGAACTACATGGTGAAAGGTAAAAGCAAAATGGTTTGTAAGTTACAGAAATCCCTATATGGCCTTAAACAAAGTCCTAGGATGTGGTACCAAAAGTTTGATTCATATGTGTTGAGTTTGGGGTTTGTGCGGTCTAAATCTGATCACTGTGTATATTTTAAATCTGATGGTGATTGTTTCATGGTAATTACTTTATATGTTGATGACATGTTGTTAATTGGGAAAGGAAAAGGTTTGATTGTAGAATTGAAATCTCAGCTCTTTGCGAAATTTGAAATGAAGGATATTGGTGCAACAAAACACATACTTGGGATGAAGATTAGAAGAGATCGTGAGAACAGAAAGCTATGGCTTGGCCAGAGTAAGTATGTTTGTTTTATTTTGCAAAGGTTCAACATGTAGGATTGTAAACCACTTTGTGTACCTGTTAATTTGGGAACGAAGCTATCCATTTCACAATGTCCATCATCCCCATCAGAGATGGAAGAAATGAGCAGAGTGCCTTACCAGAGTGCAATTGGAAGCTTAATGTATGCTATGGTCTGTACAAGACCAGACATTGCCCAAGCAGTGGGAGTTCTTTCTCGTTTTATGTCTAATCCTGGAAGAGTGCATTGGGATGCAGTTAAAAGGGTCTTCAAATATTTGTGGGGTACATCAAAGTACTCTATATTTTTTCATGGAAGAGGAGATCAACATTCCCTACATATTCATGGTTTTGTGGATTTAGATTGGGCTGGTGATGTCGATAGCAGAAGATCCACCAGTGCATATGTGTTTACTCTTAATGGTGGTGAAATTAGTTGGATGAGAAAGAAACAGGATGTGGTCACTTTGTCCACTACTAAGGTAGAGTACATGGCAGCTACTCATGCCTATAAAGAAGCCATTTGGCTGAAGCGTTTGTGTTTAGATATTGGATTAAAACAGGGTGTAGTTACAATATACTGTGACAGTCAGAGTGCAATCTTCCTATCGAAGAACCTAAATTTTCATGCCAGGACCAAACACATTAATGTTCAGTATCACTTTGTGAGAGATATGGTCGAGAATGGAAGGGTGAAGCTGGAAAAGGTAGAGGTAATTGTGAATGTTGTAGATGCATTAACTAAGCCTGTGAACACAACAAAATTTAGGTGGTGTTTCGAGTCTATGGGCCTCTCGACCCCTAGAAGTTGATCCATTATGGTATCTTTCCCTTGGCCCTTGCAAGGTATTCGACAAGTGGGAGATTGTTGGAAATAAGGTGTCTCAACCTTGTTTGGTTTATTCATTTAAGATTTTCTTACAACCATTTCATATTGTCTATGCTCTAAAAATAGAAATAGGAGTTGTCAAAAGATTTCCATATGATAGTATATCATGGAAGGACTATTTTTAGAGATATTATGACAGATTTTATGACATGTGTAAGGGTCAAAAATAGGGGAGAATATTGTGGACGTGGGAGCCTAATTTTAGACCAAAATCTTGCTCTTTAATGCTATCCCACCTCATGAGAGGTTTGGCACATGGTTTTGTAAACCATAGATGGTTTCTTGTATAACCAGAGGTCTATAAATTGAAGGCTTGGAGAAGCAATTGGTGTAGTGAGTTTTAATCCTCCTAGAATTGTTTCTAGTGATACTCCTGTAAGAAACTTGCTTTGCAAGTGTATGTAATCTTGTTATTAGATTTGAAATACATTGAGTGGACTTTTGGAGTGTGGGATTTTTTATCCGATAGGATTTTCCCCACGTATATCTGGTGTTTGAGTTTTGTTATGAATATGTTACTGATATTTCTATAACTGTTTTACTATGTTGAAAGTTTTGCATAATATCTCTCCTCAAAGATTAGCATAGGAAGTTGTTCCACTACTCTTAATTTCCTATCATGCTCATGGATGGAATAAAAATATGTAGCTCCTCGTGACAGTCACAGTTGGTTAATGTAGTATCACGCTCAGAGGTGTCAGATTCAAATGAATGGTACATAGTGAAATGAACCGATAATAATTTTATTATATATAATTGTATTGTAATCCACGTGGCAGAGAGAAGTACTTATAAACTACATGTTGCAAACTCTGAGCTTTGAGATCCAATGGAAATGGAAGACAAGGTAAACACTCTGAAGATGTGAAAATATACGCGTTTATCCAATTCCTTCTACGTTGATACTATTGATGATAGTTGTGGATGAATGAGATTTCTTTGTTGGTTGATCTATTGAGCAATAGATAATGAATAAGGTGGGATGACCATTTCACCAGGGAATATGTAGAGAATACAAATTTAAAATGCAAAACAATCACTTAGGACAAACATTCATGGCCTTTGAGTGACAAAATAGTTCCAAAACTAATATATGACATCAAATGCAAACAACTTGGAGATTTTATGATATAGAACGTAGTTGCAAAAGAATACCACCATCTACAGGGGCAATGGAGGAATATAGCTGCCCCAATAAAATCATTAGAACTCCATAATATGCAAAGAATGCAATTTCACTGTGATACCAAAAAAAATATTTAGCTCATAATTGTAGAAAAAACATAGAATAATATTATATTCTTGTATATATCAAACATACGAGATACATATATTTATATAGGAATATCATTCCTATAAATAAGGAATTCGCCCTATTAATATGATAACAACTTTACTCACATATCTATTCTACATGAGATGTTACACATAATATATGAACTCACTTAACAATAAACCATGTGAGTGCTAATAATTCCTAACACTTTCTACAGTCTTTTGATTCACTATATGAACACACTCACAGGAAGGTAAGTACACGTAGGTATGCCTTATTTTAGTTTACGTTGTCATACTATTTTGTTTTTCCATTCTACACATCTCTTTTAGAATTTTGATTTTAATTTTTCATTTTCTTTTCCTAAATACCATCTCATGTACACTTGCTATGACACATTATAATATTTGATTGGGTAATATGTATACACATAATTTTTTAACTTTACTATTTTTTTGTTTTTCATAGAAATAGTGTCACATTAACTTCCCTAAAGAATTGTCCTTGGTTATATCAATGGGAGTGGGAGTAAAAAATTGGTTACATTCATCCTTCGGGTTGAATTCAAATGGTCAAAAATAGTTCTTATGAGAGTTTTATGTGTAGACTAATTATTTCACACATTATACATGTTTTCATACCCTTTATATGTCATATTTTGTATACTTTACTTCCATATTTAATTTAATATATATGTGACATAATCTTGTTATCTCCTTGTGTTCAATCTTACACCCACTTTCAATACATTTACACCTTCATCATTATCCATCTTAGCACTATAAAGCTTCTTCTTGAATTTCTAATTTTGTTCTTTTACTTTCCATTACTGAAAATAAATTTATAGAAGACATTTACCATCATTAATGGAATCTACTGAGTAGAATTTCCTTACCAAAAAAATCAACCATGGTTGCTTCATCCAGTTAGCATTATTCCACAATTAATGGAATTAACCACAATCGATGGCATTTACTAAAAAAAATACTAATGCATTCATTGGGCCATTAATAATACTTTTTTGAGCATAATTTTGATATCATTTGCATTACACGTTTAGTTTTATAAAAATCACTAAGCATTATCTAAATGATTTGAAGGTCTTGAATTTTTCATATTTATCCTTATTGGAGTTTACACTTAGAACAATGGGTACATAGGTTCTAAAAAAATAAAAGTGTAAAATTATATGGTATACTAGTCCTTTGGGGTATTTAAAGTCTATAATCAATGGCATTCCCAGGTCTTCTTCTAGTATTTGATGTCATCGATATCAACTCTCTCTCATATGGTTCTTTTGATCCTAGGGGAAGTTAATGCACCAATGGTGCCTTCATGAGACTAAGTATCTCTAACCTCTTTTTACCTTTATGTTCATTATAGATTCTTATGTTGTTAATGTATTCATGCATATAATATGATATATTAGCATATTATTTTGTATTAAATTATTTATCTATCAGTTCTTACCTTACAATCCTGACATAACCTTTGATCTTTCTTTTCAATGTCTCTGACATCACTTTCCATTCTAATTTATTTTATCTATCAACGTATTGGATATATTATCCCATATCTATCTTGATTACAAAACTATTACAACCTTTTTATCACCATATTTTAAGCAGGATATAGTTAGATGACATACCTTATTCTAGGTCTACACTTTAGAAACCTATACCTCATATAGAGCATGGAGTAATGACTTCATATTTCCATGTATTCATCAACTAAAAATGCAAGGTATGCATATTGAGTGGGGTTTCCTTTATTTTCCTAGTATAGAATACCTTGACATAAAAAGAGATGAAAGCAATTATTGTGAGACCACACTTTATCTACATACACTTTGGTTAACCCAATGTGAATATTATCCCATCCTTCGATTGAGTCATATTCACATTTATTTTCTTTCTTGAATCACTCTAAATAAACCTAAATAATTCCAAAATCTCTCCAACATGGATGCGCTCTATAAATCTCAATATAGTGTTGATTCCCACTACTGGTAATCTTTAATCAAGGTTATAAAATTCTATTGTGATTATAATATGGATAACACCAATCCTAAATAAGTATCCCATAAAGTAAATAATAATAAGAGGATAAATCGATCTAATACCAACAATATAATTATAGAACTAGCGCCTAAATAGAAGGAAAAAGAGGAAAACATTGAATATGTATAAATTTTTCCACACAAAAATTCTTTTTAGCCTACCCCAATTTCTCTAGCTAACCTCCTAAAGCCATTGTGGCCCATATAGAGGAATACAATTCCATTTGGGGAAACTCTTATGATATTAATCCTTCTCACACAATAGAAACTACAAAAAATATTCCTTAAAATTCTAATCCTAATCCTAATTCAAATTCTTATCAAATGTATTCTTCCGATGATCCAACTCAACACATATTGCAAATCATCAACCAAATGAGCTTGTAAACAACTATTTCTAAAAAAATATTTCTTCAAATGAACAATAATATTGCTCAAATTAACACTAGAACTCAAAAATCTAGTTAGTTATTCCTAATTAGTTTCCCCTTACCTCCCCTAGTTGATGTTGATCAAAGAATACATGTCAAAGATCACACAATGAGTCTACATAGGATAAGAAGGCCTGGAAAAGGGCGCATGGAAGGACAAGAAGGACCCATCCGCGGAAGGCAAGTTCATCTTTCAGGACTTAGCTGATTTTGAGCATGAAGACCTATTTTTAGAAGGTGGCATGCGGAACACACCAACGATGTAGGGATGTGCATGCCATGCATTGTCTATCTTTAGAGAAGTGGATCGAAGTGTTTTGCATGGAGATGAGCTGAGAATAGAATTGACACTTCAGTTAACTGTAAGAGGACTATAGATAACACACTTGCATGTGTGGCTATGCTTGTAAACAATGTGTGGCTATCAATAGGATGCGGCCTATTTCTGGAATAGATAAGTGGTGAAGGGCAAGTCCCCACCCTATATATATGATGTTAGGTACATAGTAGAAGTATGTATGAATGTGTGAGGATGTATGTGTAACAGAGAAATATACAGAGTGTGAAGTGTGCGTATACTGCATATGACTGAATTATTGTATCAGATCCATACGCGCATTGGTATAGATTGACAATACTTGTAAGGAGCTTCTGTATTTATTAATAAATGGAAGATATTGGCTGAATCTAAGTGTCATTCTGTGTGTAGTTGAGTAGTGCATGTTATTAATTCAATCATGATTACTGTTTAAGCTTGTTCTTTCATAGATATGAGGGTAGCATGCATTATAGAATGATGGATTAGTTATGAATATATATGTTTCTCCCTTCATCATGCTAACATCCTGCTACAACAACCCTAAAGAGGGACCTGGTACCTTTGTGTGCTTTGGGTGAGCACTCAGTCAAGGTTGAGTGATGTGCCAACATGACTAGGGTGTTATCTGGTAAATTCTAGGTTGCATCATTGGTTCCATTGCCGGGACCTCTTTTTCAGTTGTTTTCAGGATGGTTCATGATGAAGACGTATCGGTTAACTCTAGCAAGTATTGAGGAATGGATACATGATCTGGAGGAAGAATATGCATGGTGGTTCAATAGTGGATCTGAGTTTAATGCATGCACTTGGGTAGAACATAATCTATATGACAGCTTATATGAGAGATTTTTTGCTATCTTTCTAGTAGAACTATACGAGTGGCTTACTGCTTATGCATCCTAGCAGAATTGGAGGTATCGTGCACTTGTCTGGACACAGGAATAATTTCAGACTCTTTATGATGTCGATCTGATCTAGACTCACACTGTGGATACGTGGTTTCATGGTGTTCTAAACAGTTATATTCTGGAATATTCAATTTTGACGTACTCTTGCCCAGAGATAGCTGAATTCCAATTTTTGCGATATCTAAGAGGAACATATTTGCAAGGTATTCCACTGGCAATCAAAATCTTAATGGTAAATTTGAACCTAGAAAATAAACCGATGGCTAACTAAACTTCACAACATGCAAGGGCAGGAACATGTTTGGTTTAAGATGGTAGACCTAGTGGTAGAAAGGAAGAGAGAGGAAATGTGGCTTAAGTATAATGAGGCACATGAGAGGGAGATAGAGAAGATAACATTCTATTGCAGAAAGTATGGTGTGGAGGAGAGAGATGGCTCATGAAGGATTTACAGCTCACGTAGAAGACGTGGAGCCAGAGCATCAAGAACTCCCCCATCTTGGAAAGCATGATAGAGATCCCCCCTCAGCCTCACACAAAAGTGCGCCAATAGAGACTACCTGGACTGTGGGTGCGCGTCTTAATCCACCTGGTGACCTAGCCCTTGCACTTGGTTTTCCAGTATCTAGTAAGACAAGTAACTATAAAACTAATTTGGGAAGTAAGAGAGCAGAAGTAAATCAGGGATCAAGTACATCAATGGCAGGACAAACAACTTCAATGTCATTTGGAGGAACATTCTTAGGTGCATCATCCACAGAAAATGTGAGTGTGTAGAATGTTGGATTCACCTTTAGAAGTGGAACTACCTCACAGACTGTAGGGGTTCAGTATAGTACTACTTTTGGAGCACATGGAAGTACATCTATAGGACCTATTCCAACTACAGGTGGGATCAGGAGGTATAGGTGGTTCTAGTTTTGGTGGATCTAGTGGTTTTGGAGGCAGAGGGAACCCAAGAGGATCTGGATCAGGTGGTCAAGGTCTGCAGCAACCACAAAATATCTATATGGAGATGTCTCTTCGCCTCCAAGAATATAGAGGTATAGAGGATGCTGCCGAACATGTGCATATGTGTGAAATCTTTTGGAACGCTAAAGGGATCATGGCTATTGAGTGAAAGGAAAGTTAATTCACCACTACATTATAGGGGCGTGCACACAACTGGTATAGGAAGTTTGACCCTGATCAGACTTGCGTGGATTATGCAGCATTGAAGGATGCCTTCTTAAAAGAGTTCCATATCCCTAAGTTTTAGAAGAAGAGTATAAGTGTGCTCAAGGATATCAAGCAAGGCACTACTGAGAGTGTACATGAGTATGATGCTCATTTTAAGCCACTTCTATCTAAGCTATCTTATGATATTCACGCTAGCCAGCATGTACAGTGGTTCATTGGAGGATTGATTACACCTTTTAGAAGGGTGATGTCACATAAGATATACATTGATCCACGTAAAGAACTAGAAGAAGCTTTACGTGCAGAGGTAGTTGGGAGCATTGACAATGGTGTTAGTCCATTTCAAGAGGCACATATTGCAGCTATGGAAAATTAGTTAGAGAAGCTATCAACAAATTCAGCCCATGAAACACACTCAGGAATTTGGTGTACAGATTGTGAAGTGGAAGGTCACACCAAGGATAGTTTCCCTCGTAGATCTGTATGTGCATTACTGTTGGAATTTGAGATCTGTCATTTGAATCATGATGCTAGTCATTGTCCTTTGTTACAACACATGATAAGGAAGAATGTATCTTTCTTTTGTAAAATTTGTAGGTCCACAACCCATGATACTAAGGATTTTTGGTTGATTGGTTAGATCCAGGATGCTATAGACCTTGGGGTACGACAGACAAGTATAACAGATAATTCTAAGGGTAAGAATGAGCACCAGGATTGGGATCATAATCAAATGCACTATGATAGGAATGAGGGGCGTTTTGAAGGAGGTCATGGAAGGGGACGTGGATATCATGGTGGATATGGAGGACGAGGCCATGGTGGAGGAAGAGGTGAGTTCCCTCATGGAACATGTTATACATGCGGATCTCCTGACCACTATAGGCACAAATGTCCTCAGAAAATTGCATGTTCCTTCTACGGAAAGAACCATAGCTATGAGGAGTGCCTGGATTTATATGAGCATCTGAGTAAGCAGTCATAATCAAGAAAACAAAGGCACCGGGATGGTTAGAGTCCAGTGCATGGTAGAAGATCAGTGGATGCCCAAGATAGTAGAAGGACCTGAGGCATTGACAGTAAATATTACTACACGTGCTAAAGTGGATGTGCGCAAGAGAGGCACTGCACCAGAAGCCTACAATCACCAAGGAGGAGGTTTTTCATGCAAGGTACCCAGATCTTGTCTCATCAAAAGGAAGTTTACCAGGATACCATGGAAGTGCTAAGGAATCTTCAGGGTGAAATACAGTACCTAAAGGAGCAGAAGAAAGCATCGGAGACAGTCCAAACTGATATCGATGATCTGCGAGAGGTGTGCAAGATGTTGCGCCAGGAGAACATTATTCCACTATTAGGAAATTGGTTAAGAGGGAACACTCCACGCGCAAGTCTTGAGACTGGATGGCAGATTTTGCATGCAAATCTTCCCCCTGATAGCATTGACTATGAAAAAGAAATTACTCTGAATGTTGTTGTGGATGGGTGGCTATTGAGAAACATATTGATTGACATAGGTGCGGAAGTAAATTTGCTTAAATTAGATGCATGGGTACAAATGGGGAGGCCCCCATTGCAGCCATCATATAATGTGTTATTTATGGAAAACTAGACTAAGGCCACTCCTATAGGAGTTTTGAAAGATGCATCTATAACTTATACAAGGGGCCAAGTTCACTGGGGATTTTGAGGTATTAGCACTTGCAGAAGAAGACAATTTTCCAGCCCTACTTGGACACCCTTGGTGTTATGCGAATAATGCTGATTTGAGATTCAATAAGGGGTATATCAGCTTTGAAAACAAGGAGGAAAGGGTTGTGATACCTTTGATAGATGGAAAGTCTACACCATATGTTGAGCCTCTAAGTGAGGAGGATTTAAATAGAGTCTATGTATGTGCTATTCAGGACCCAGAGGTCAATGAGCCATCAAAAGAAGGCATCCTACAGTGGGAGGATTCTCATTCTATTAGTGATACTATGAGTATTTCTTGTGACAATTGGGCCCATGGTACATATGAATTGGTAGGACGTGAGGTAAAAAGTGTGGTTGCGCATAATAATGGACTTAGTTTGATTCGACAGATAGGTAGCACAGTACCTTGGTATACAGGGACAGAAGATCTCCCTGCCTTTTTGAAGGCCATGGAAACACAGTGGATAGATCAAATTAAAAGGAGAGATATGTTAGTATATACACTACGCGGGACAACAGCGTGCTGGTGGGTAGTCCACAGAGATAATTTTATAAACTGGGAAGAGATTGGAGTCACTTTGTATACTAGGTTTATACGGAACAATGCACCTACATAAATATGCACTTATCATGATGATCAACCTGTTTAACATCACATTCAACAGTGTGAGAGACTCTGGGAAGTAGGACAGGAAGCATTACCACCTTCACTCTAGGTGCATAGATTGTATTCTACACTACAAGGATGCACATGTGCTTGGTATGTATATGCAGAACTACATCGAGAAACTAGGAACTGGCAAGATTTGATTGCAGGAATGATCCAGAATTTTGACTACTTCTCGACTAAACCTCTGGTAGATGAGGCGTTAAAATTTGTCAAGTGTTTAACTATGGGAGATAGTGCAAAAGTAGAAGAGCATATTCAAGAATTATTTGGTGAGACAGAGTCTAGAGCATGTTTTGAAAAGGAAGAAGAAATGGACTCCATACTACTTGAACACGCTTGCCTTGAGAAAGAGAAAGGAAAGATGGTTTACATCGTGGATGATGAGGAAGTTGAGAACATAGATGTTGAACATTCACAAGGGGTGCACGAGGTATTGGATAGTGCAGACAAGGATACACGTTCCTACCATGAACCCATGAAGACAAAGAAGATGAATATAGGTTCGGAGGCTGAGCCTAAGGAGGCCATAATTGGAGACTACTGGTCAGACCCGGAGGTAGCAAAGATCATCAAGTTACTCAGGGATTATCAGGACTTATTCCCTCGAGGGTATCATGAACTTAAAGGTGTGCATGAATCACTTGGGGAAATGAAGATAAAACTTAAGGATGGTGCACGCTCAGTTAGAAAGAGACCTTACAGAATGAATCCTAATTTGCATGAGAAGGTAAAAGAAGAAATTGATAAAATGTTGAAATCTGGAATTATCAAGCCCCTTGATGAGTCGGAATGGGTTAGCCCAATGGTGATCAGTATCAAGAAGGATGAATGGATTAGGATATGTGTGGAATGTAGGGAGATGAATGATGCATGCATCACAGATCCATTCCCTATGCCATTCACTAAGGAAATACTAGGAGTTGTATGGTGTGAAATATATTCCTTCATAGATGGGTTTTTTGGGTATCATCAGGTTAGGATTTCTCAGGAGGATCAAGAAAAGACAACATTTACTACTGAATGGGGCAGTTTTTCCTATACTATGATGCCCTTTGGATTGAAAAACGTGCCTATGATGTATTCTTGCGCATAGTTGTTCAGGCATTCAAATATTTTATTCACAACTTCTTATAGGTCTACCTAGATGATTGACAGTATATGGGCTTGTGAAAGATCATTGTGACAATCTGTGCTTAATGTTTGAATGGTGCAGAAAATTGAGTATCTCTTTGAACATCAAGAAGTGCATATTTTCTACACCATTTGGGATATTGTTAGGACATATAATCTACAAGGAAGGTTTACTAGTTGATCCAGCCAAGGTTGTAGTCATTTTAGGCCTGGAAGCACCTACCAGCCAAAGTGAGGTGCTTGGATTTTTGGGTCATACAAGATATTATAGAAAATTCATAAAAGGGTATGCCAAAATTGTTGTTCACCCTTGGAAGAATTACTGAAGGGGAAAGGTACATTTTATTAGGGAGAACCGCAACAACATGTGTTTGAGATATTAAAAGAGAAACTTACTACCGCACCCATTCTGCACTTTCCCTCATGGGATAAACCATTTCATGTGCATGTGGATGCTTCTGGCATGGCCATTGGCATTGTGTTAGCTCAACCTGGTGAAGGTATTATAGATCATCCAATCTATTTTGCTAGTAGGAAGCTGACTCCTGCTGAATGGAATTATACAACTACAGAGCATGAAGCTTTTTCAATGATCTATGCATTGCACAAGTTTCGACAATACTTGTTAGCAACACCATTTGTGTTTTATACAGATCACATGGCATTGAAGTACTTGGTAAACAAACCCATCTTACAAGGGCACATATGCAGATGGGTGCTCCTATTTCAAGAGTTTGACTTCACAGTTGTGGTGAAGCCAGGGAAAAGTAATTCTGGACCAGACCATTTATCTAGAATCAACTCAGGAGAGGAAGCACAAAAAATTGAAGAAACCTTGCCAGATGCATAGTTGTATAGGTTACAACGTGTGCCCATGGAATTAGAAGACATTGCTATCTTTCTACGAACAGGTATGGCACCAGAAGGAATGAAAGCATTAGAAAAGAAGTAGCTTGCTATATGCGCGACACCATTTATGTTAATCAGTGGTGACCTCTACAAGCTAGGTAAAGATGAAGTATTACGCCATTGTGTATTAGAGCATGAGCACAAGGATATCATGGAAGAAGCTCATGGTGGTATTGCAGGAGGCCATTATGTAGGTGATGCGACTACCCGGAAGATCCTACTTGCTAGATTATGGTGGGAGACATTGTATAAGGACTGTAAAGAATATTGTAAGGCATGTGATCATTGTCAGCATCTTGGAAGACTAGGGAAAAGAGATGAGATGCCTTTGAGACCGATTACTAGTGCCAAACCATTTGAGAAATGGGCCATTGACTTTGTAGGACCTATTTTACCAGCCATGCAAGAATGGATTGTGCTATATCATTACTTACACAGATTATCTCACACGGTGGGCAGAAGAAACACCTACGAAGGACTGTACAACAGCTACAACAACTAGGTTTCTATGGGAGAATGTTCTTACGTGATATGGATGTCCTTTAAGCTTGACAAGTGATAGAGGTACACACTTTTTGAATGAGACAATCAGATCCTATTAGATGAGTTTATGGTTGCACACCATAAAACTACACCCTACCATCCTCAGGAAAATGGAACTATTGAGGCCTTCAACAAGATTTTGAGCTAGAATTTGACAAAAATATGTGATGTTGGAAGAAAGGATTGGGATGACAAAGTGTCAGTTGTGCTTTGGGAATATAAAACAACTTACAAGAGATTGAACAAAGCCACACCATTTCAGTTGGTGTTTGGCATGGAAGCTATTCTCCCTATAGAATTTATGTTACCTTCTTTGCACATTGCACACGCTGGAGGTCTAGCTAATGAACAGGATTTAGAAGAGCGTATCGAAAAGATGGTTCAACTAGATGAGCACCGAGCCATAACACGATGGAGTCATAAGCAGGAAAAGGATAGGTAGAAGGAATGACATGAAAGAAACATAAGGGATAAGAAGTTTGAGATTGGACAAATGGTACTTCTTTATGACTCAAAGTTCTTGTGCCATCCAGGAAATCTCAAAGTACATTGGTTGGGGCCGTATGTTATCACTTCTATACTTGAATCAAGTGCTTTCCAGTTAGAAGCACTTGATGGAACACGGCTACCTGGTTACTTTAACGGGAGTAGGCTGAATCCCTACTATAAATAAGTCTTCTTGGTGTTTGTAATAAGGCAGTATTTCCATTTAGCTTAGGTTTTCAATTATGTATTTTCCTTAATGTATTTCCTTCATTATCACTATGCTTTGTTAATTTAGTTGTTGTTTTTGTGGAATAAGCACACTTGCATGTACGAAGCTAATTACTATATGAAGAATGTTTATGCGCAGAGGACTGCACATAATTTTAGTGTGGGGTGGTTGTAGTTATCTAAGAAAAATACTGTGGGAATTGAAAGGTGAAAGGAATAAGCTGCTACGGGTGTGCTTTAAGTCAAAAGAAGATTGCTTCTCAAAAGTGACCAAGGATGGAGATGAATGAAATGACAATATAACGCGAGGTAAGCAGAGGCCATGATAGCTACCAAGAGAAGGTACAGTGATGAGGTACTCGGTGTAGGGGCACACGTTGAAGAGAAGTATGTGACTAGAGGGTAGGAAGGCATGCTAGAGGGTTATAGCTGGGTGTGAAGATGTACTGCATGGAACGAACGGATTTGGTCAATGAATGAGGGGATATTTGGTAGGTGAAGGAGCAATAAATGCATCAAAATTTTTTAAAAATTATATAAGGATGGAATGCAGATTCATTTTTACCGTTGTGACTAAGAGTATTTGAGGAAAAAGCCAAGTGCGAAGAGCCAAGTGATTGAGTTAAGGTGCAAAAGGGTGTGAAACCAAGCATGACAACTAGATCTGTGTGACAAGAAGCTTACATCCCCAGTGGTGAAGGGTTTGAGTGAAGCAGGGAGAAAAAAAAGAGTTAGGTTACAAAGTTTCCACCTAGGGCATGATTGAATTGAGCTAGGGTTTGATTTGAAAAGTTACAGAGTTGAAGAGGAGACATTTGCAAGGTAAAAATGGCACAGAAGAAGGCATCTGCAGCAGCAGTAAAAGGAAAGAAGAAGGTGGTCATGTCAAGGAGGAAGAGATGGCACCTGAAAGCCATTTTTCAGAGATGTAATATCCAGAAGGATTCATCATCGGTCTAGGAATGGGATTCACCCATTAGAAAGAGAAAAGTAAGTGAATACAATCACAGGACTCTAGAGAACAAGAAGGAGCTCGATTCCTTGCTCACTACTAGGATGAACAAGCACACAATAGATGACATGACAGTTTATGAAGATGCAGGTGAGAATATTTTAAAGAGAATTGGGTTCTACCAGTTTTATGATCTTCCATATTTCAGGAAGTATGAGCCCTTGTATCAGTGGCTCATGAGCAGGGTGCACGAAGACTTCTTCTACTTTGTAGGATGCAGAGTTAGAATCTCATCTGCACTTGTCTCATCAGTTACAGGTCTGAAGGCCACAGGAGAGGACATAAAAGGTGATTTCATAGATAAAGACGCGATTGTAAGGACCAAACAAGAGTTGGGGTACCTGAAGGGTCCACACATAATGGACATAGACAAATTGAAGAACTGTCTAGTTGTGTAAGTTGTAGCCCACCTTGTTACAAAGTTAAATGATCAGGAGTGATGGTCATAGGTAAATACTATGTGGTTACATGTGGCACGTAAGATGTTAGAAGGGACAATCTACAACATTGCAGGCTATATTGTAGAGAAAATAGTCGAAGAAGCACGCATAGGAGGGAAGATCAACTTTGGGGATGTTCTACTATCACTGGTATTCATGGAGATCAGAGTAACTAGATGGACCATGAAGGAAAAAGTATGGGAATACCCCATGGAGAACAAGTCCCCAGCTGAAAGATTCCACAAGTACCTGTGCAAGGGGGTCATGACAGATGACGTAAAGAAAAGGGAAGAGAAATGGTATGACAAGCTCCGTACGACATTTGGGGAAGAGTGGCACATCCCAAAGGACCTAACAACAATGGTAGGGAAACAAGTTCAATTTTCTGTATATCAAAATTTGTACATCACACGCTTCCCAATAAAAGATGGAGTCTGGAGCCCTTGGTGTAAATTTCCTTACACATTCACTACAAGGTATTTCCAAGCATCAGTTCATAGATTTATAGACACACGTCGACTGGTATTCAATGCAGATAAGGTAGAATGTGAATACCATACATTGAGGAAGAAGGATGTGTATCCTGGAAGAAGTGATTATACAGAGAGGATCATTTCAGAAGTGCTGAATATTAAGCCAATAAGTCTGGTTGTAGCAGATGTGGGGGTAGCATTGGTGTATCTCTAGTTAAAGCCAAAGATGGAGAATAAAAAATATGTGGAAGGTGAGTTCACACTTCTAGAACCACCAAAGGGAAAGCATACAATGGAGAACATCCCAACGCCTAAGCCCACAGAGCCAATTGAAGTGGAGGATGAGGAGGAGGAGCACAAAGATAGTGGGGGTTTGGAGCATAGAGGTAGGAGACATCCTACAAATAAGGGTGAAGCTGAGCATGTAATTACACCACCTCAGCCACAAGAGGGGGATGATGAGGACTTGAATGCAGTCCAAGGGGAGCACATGTTTAAGAAAGTATTTAGGAGAACAAGGACCCAAGGTGCTACTCCAACCATTGTGCGTAAATCACCCAGACTATCTCCACAAAAGGAGGTGACCATGTAGAGAAGGAGGAAACTAAAGTTAAATGAGGAGGTGGAAGAGTCATAGGAGAGCATGCCTAATTCTCCTACACTTCCAGAGAACACAGAAGAATAGGGTGAGGAATCAAAGGAAAAAGAAGAGGATGAGAAAAGACCTAAGGAGACAGTTGCAGAGAATGTTCAGGACATGGAGACACAAGTCCCAAATTTGGAAGCTAAAGTTCCTAAGTAACAATGGTCTAGAAGAACAAGTGGAGAGCACATTCCACCAGCCATGGGGTATGCAGAGGACGCAGGAAAAATTGTCTGCACCCACTTCTAGAGCATGATAACACATAAGGATTTATTTGGCTGGGAACTAATGGATGAGGACATGGTGACTGTGCACACTCAAAAGAAACTATCATGGTCAATGCACACCCACATGGATGAGCCTAATTTTGATGTGTGCAAAGAGTCATGTGTTTCGAGACATGACTAAAGAAGGCACCCCAAGTGAGACACATGATAGTAAAGCCTACTGTCATGTCAGATGAGCAGGTCAGCAATGCATTGGTGAAAGTTTCTGTTGAGGTGGCTAGAAGAAACATGGACAAAACTGCCATGATCAGATTGATACGCGAGGAGTTGAAGACAAAGGACGCAAAGATAGCACACATAACATAGGAAAGGGACTTCATGCAGAAGAAGAACGAAGTGTTTATCAGCATCACAGAGGAGATTGGGGACAATGTCATCAGAGAAAGGCCACACTTGGAGGCCAAGGTACCACAGACATTTCCTTCAGCAATACACTATGTAGGAAAGTTGGTGGACTTGGTACTAGAAGATGAACCTCTGCACATGCCAGAGCCAAGAAGCTCAGAACAAGATTCTGAATGAGAAAAAGCCTTGGTGATGAGAAAGATTACATCTTATGATGGGATGTTGCAAGCATTATAGGAAGTATTGAAGAAAGCAGACCAAGCTTTGAATGTATGCACAGCTCCAAAGGCACTTATCAACATAAAGACCCTAGAAATGAACAATGAAGTCCAAAAAGTGAGGAAAGATGAGACCTTGGGCCGTGTAGAAATATTGTCAATGGTTAAACAGAAGTGTGAGGCCCTGATAATAGCACAAGAACTGCAAAAGACTCATCTGGAAGAGCTTGGGAAGCTAATTGTGCAGAAGATGGACCTTTTAGAAGGAAGAATGACATCAATGTCCAATGTTGTGTTGGTTCTACCAAATGAGAAAGGAGAGATTGCACGGGATGAGTTGGAATCCATTGCTGTGGACATCCCAGAAAAAGCGGAACAAACACTCACTGAATGGCAGATTTTGGAAGCCGAAATAAAGGAGGAGTATCCAGAGTTGATACTGCAAAGTGATACAAAGGAGGTTGTCTACTAAAAATTCTTTATTTTTCTACATTCCTTCATTCTTATTATTTCCATTATTTTATTCTTTACTTCAATTTTTGGAGATACCCATTGTTCGGGATGACAATGAGATTAGTGTGGGGTAATGTTGATAAAAGAATACATGTCAAAGATCATCACAAGGAGTCCACATGGGATAAGAAGGCCTGAGAACCAATGGCGCAGAAGGACAAGAAGGACTCACATGCATGGAAGGCAAGCTCAAATTTTCAGGACTTAGTCGATTTTGAGCATGAAGACCTATTTTTAGAAGGTGGTTTTTGGAATAAACCAATGATGTAGGGATGCGTGCACGTTATAAATTATCTATCTTTGGAGAAGTGGATCAAAGCATTTTTGCATGGAGATGAGCTAAGAATATAATTAAAACTTTAGTTAACCGACAAGTGGAGTATAGATAACACACTTGCATGTGTGGTTATGCTTGTAAACAACGTGTGTGCCTATCAATAGGATGTGGCCTATTTATGGAATAGATAAGCAGATGAAGGGAAAATCCTCAACCTATATATATGATGTTAGGTACATAGTAGAAGTATGTATGAACATGTGAGGATGTATGTGTAACAGAGAATATATAGAGTGTGAGGTGTGCTGTATACGCATATGACTGAATTATTGTATCATATCCATATGCGCATTGGTATAGATTTACAATACTGTAAGGAGCTTTTGTATTTATTAATAAATGGAAGATATTGGCTGAATCTAAGTGTCATTATGTGTATAGTTGAGTAGTGCATGTTATTAATTCAATCATGATTACTGTTTAAGTTTTTTCTTTCATAGATCTGAGGCTAACATCCATTGTAGAATGATGGATTAGTTATGAATCTATATGTTTCTCCCTTCATCATGTTAACATCCTACTATAACAACCCTAAAAAGGGACCTGGTACCTTTGTGCACTTTGGGTGAGCGCTCAGTCAAGGCTGAGTGATGTGCCAACGTGAATAGGGTGTTATCTGGTAAATTCTAGGCTACATCAATTGATCACAAGGGAAATCAAATTTTGAAACCTCCCATAATCTAATATGTTCTTCAATTTTTTTAGAGAGAACCATTTTATCCCTATATAGTTATATGGATATTAGAGGTATCACCCCTTTTATCACTTATGATGGGTCAATGAAGCCTATAATTTGTATTAGATCCTTTGTAAATATCAAAAAAAGATTGGATCAAAGATAAATATTATGCATCTTCCTATATCTTAGATAAAAATATCATGAGTTATGCTTTATATTAGGACCATATTCTCCCTTCTAACTCTATTGTTGAACTTGAAGGGTTATTAAATCTTACACTCAAAGAATTTAATTCTTAGGAATTTTCTGAAAAAAATTGAGCACTTCATCAATTGTAAACTAGGTGATGATGACAATGTATTATCCTTTATCAAATGATGGAAAAATATTTACACAATAATAGAGAATTATATTAGTGATGACACTCTTTATAGCTTGTTCTTCATATTCTTATAACATCTCCTTTAATATAAGGTTATGTATTTTATCCTACTACTTTTGAGGAATCAATAAAGTAGGATAAAATGCAATATTATCTCATGTGCATGCTTGGGAAGCCTCAACCAATACAATCTCAAAATCAACATCAATATGAATAAAAATATAATATTCACATCTTTATGAATCCTTGAAACCATATTATATTGATGATGGAACATCTTACATTCTTAATCCTAACAATTTCGTCATAAAAGCCATCATAAGTGTTGATTCAAATCCTCCTCCATTCATTAGAAGTAATTATCCATACACTTCATAGGAATACAAATCATTAACCCTTTTTTGTGAATGAGTTGTGGAAGCTAGGCCATGTGATTCACGTCTAGATACTTATCACCCTTCCCTTGTGTGGTTCGATGATAAAATATTTTTTTGGTGGCATGCCAATTAGGACTATTGACATGTAAAATACATAGTTCTCCACGCTTTCACATATATATTCTTGTTAAGTGCTAGCTTCAACCTTAAGGCCATGATCCATAAGAGATTAGAGGAATATTTCACAAATCATGATCATGGAAAAAGACACAACCATTGTAATTCCACAAATCAAGCTAATGAGATTCCAAAGTATGTACCAATACCTTGTCCATTCATTTTAAGGTGAGATAGATCCTTAACCTAACAATGAGAAACAACAAGATTATTATTCTTCCAACACTATATAAACTACTTATAATTTTGAAATCAAACATCTTGATATTCAGGTCAACACGAATGTCATGAAGTGAGTGATTTACACTATTAAATCCTCATTCTTTTCTCTTCTCTTCCAAGTCTATAGGATGTCAAAGATTATCATATGGGTACAAGTTTCTAGGAGACACTTCATCATCAATCAAATACTCAAAATTCTCCTCAACTATATACCACTAATTATCCTCATCATTCAAGGATTATGCCATATACAACTATTTTTTCCTATTGATGCCATCATCCATCCTTAAATAGTGGGGTTGATGGAATTTTTAATTGTTTCTACTTCTAATGGAACTCATCTTCCTCAAATAAGAGGGATGCCATTTTCTATTGTTATCTCACATGTTTCCTCCAAATGCATCATCCCTTATGAACCTAATAGGGATGATAACATATAGTTGGGGGGAACTAGTCTAAGATAATTTTTTAATCCATTCAAGTAAGAGAGTAGAGTCCTTAAATTTTTTACCATCATTTCACCAACTAAATTAGAAGATTGAGATCAAATAAAGGACCTATCAATTATTTCAATTAGAATCCCAAAAATTCCCCTGAACATCTTAATAGTATCATGAAATCAATCTCAGACATGAATAAACCCTCACCACCATCTACACAAAAGAATCCCCATTGCAAAAACTAGATGAGAGCATAATTTAGTAGTGTGAATATATTTCCATCCAAAATGATCAAATCACCAATCAATACTTTTCTCTTAACGTTCATACCAAATCTATTATTTCATACAAGTTTATTTTCCAAGTATATGATTGTCCTTTCTTCATGTCAGTTAATATTAAAAACAAACAATTCAAGAGATCCCTCATGAACAAAGGTTTGAGCACATGTGTCACTCCTTAGAATAACCAAATATATTTTTTACTCTACTAATAATTTAAAGTCTACTTGTATCATGTGTTAAGGATATGAAAAACAGAAAATTCCCCAATGGGATTCATTTGGTTACTGTTGTCCAAAATAACCATCCCAGTTATTTAGATAACTTATAGTTCCTTCCTGGCTCTGACATCAAGTTTATAGGTTGTGTGCGCTCTTGGTTTTATACCTTGACATTTATGCATGGCTATAATTATTCACATGCACCTTTGTGCACCCTTATTACTTCTTCCTTGGGTTTTTCCTTTCCTTTGATTTCTTCCTCGTGCTTCCTCCTCTCTCCTTTATTCCTCTATATCCTTCAATTTCCCCTCTGTGCACACTCCTTGCACATTCAACTTCCCCCATCCCCGTGCACCTCTCCTACATGCACCCATAGAACTATGTTGTATTTTTTCTGAGTCCCTGTCAAACCTTGCACACATTCCCTTCCTTATAGAGTCTTGCACATCCCCTTGCACACACTAATTTCCCCTTCTACCTTCTGCATTTGTGTTCTTTTCCTACAAAATTACTTCCATACATCATTGTCTTGTGCTTCCCTCATTTCTCACATACTTGCATACCTTTGCAAATATGCACCTTTTTCCCCACTCCTCATGCACCCTCTCGTGTGTGCTGGAATATCTCTACATTACTCCTTCTCGCACCTCTTCCCTTGCACACTCACCAAGAGAAATATTGGATGCACTAGTTGTTGAGTTCCATGTGTCAACTTGTCAGATAAAGTACACAACACATAACCTATAAAAAATTCCAACTGCATACTGAATCCTTGCATCAAATGAATGCATGAAACATGGAAGAAAAGATAAAATGAGCATACATTCAACCGATCGGGTCATGACACTTGTTTTGTGTGTTTAACTTGTATTTCAAACCTTTAAATTACAAATAATTGTGCTACAGAGCTCGGATGTATGCGCTCTTGGTATTTTTGGAAAGCTACTGACATGGGCTACACGCTGGGCTTTTTAAAATCAGATTTTAGGTGGGATTTGGAAGGTGAAATGGGGAAATATAACTTCAACCATTAATGCATAGACTCAATTGATTCAATCACCCAGATATGATTAGATATTGTCTTGTTCCTTCTTCTACAAGCTAAGATGACATAGGGAGGTGGATCTGAAAGTGCTATAAGTGAATTTGTAGGCATTTATTGCTATTTTTTGGTGGTTGGATTTAAAAATCCAATTTTTCCTCTCTTTCCCTCAACTTCTCTTTCCCTTTCTTATATACACACACACACACACACACACACACACACACACACACACACACACACACACACACACACACACACACACACACACACACACACACACACACACACACACACACACGAACACACACACACATATATATATATATATTAACATTACTCATTTGAAAAGGTTGGAACCTCTGGGTTTGCTAAGATAATTGTTCAGAGCATTGGTCCTTGGCATTATGAGTTGTAAGCCTCAAATCTAGTTCATTGCATGTGGATACCTTCCTCCTTCACCATTGTAACCGACTGTGTATTATTTGAAAGAAATAAAATATTATTTTGTGGCTATTCTCTGCCCTAGTTTGCATTTTATTGCATCATCTTGTCTTTCCTTTGCATTATTTTATTGTTGTGCATGTTCTATGTCCCTTCTAGGTTCCTTTTTTGTTGTGCTCTATGAAAGCAAGTGAGTGAGTGTGGTTTCAGACTGTGGCACATTTTCCTTTCCTCCCTATGTGAATTTCCCCTTATTTTCTCTCAATTGAGAATGTTCATCCTCCTCTTTCTAGTGATATCACCTCCCCTTAGTTTAGGTTTCCCTTGCACGCATTTCCTTCTCACTTTGATCCATTGGAAACCTAGAGTAATGATAGGTAGTTGCATTTCCCTTAATAGGAGTATTTTTAGTAGTAGA